>CAXIEJ010000157.1:1382000-2764000 GCA_964023215.1 Eledona agricola
CAAACTATACCAGAATCACCTAAATTACTTCGGCTTCCGTAAATCACCCCCAACTATCCCTTACCACAACAAACCAAACCATATCATCTTAAAATTACAAAAAAAGGTGTACAGATCATAACAAACTATGTCAGACTCTCCTAAACTACTTCGGCTACTCTAAATCATCACCAACTAACCCTTACCACAACAAACTAAACCCAATCACTTTTAAATTACAAAAAAATGATACTAACCATAGCAAACTATGCCAAACTCACCTAAATTACTTCGGCTATCAAAAATTACCCCCAACTACTCTTTACAGCAACAAACTAAGCCCAATCACTTTAAAATTACAAAAAAAATGCTAAAAATCATAACAAACTATACCAGAATAACCTAAATTACTTCGGCTACCGTAAATCACCCGCAACTATCCCTTACCACAACAAACCAAACCATATCATCTTAAAATTACAAAAAAAGGTGTACAAATCATAACAAACTATGCCAGACTCACCTAAATTACTTCGGCTACTCTAAATCATCACCAACTAACCCTTACCACAACAAACTAAACCCAAACACTTTTAAATTACAAAAAAATGCTACTAACCATTGCAAACTATGCCAAACTCACCTAAATTACTTCCGCTATCAAAAATCACCCCCAACTACACTTTACAGCAACAAACTAAGCCCAATCACTTTAAAATTACAAAAAAATGCTAAAAATCATAACAAACTTCTCCAGAATCACCTAAATTACTTTGGCTACCGTAAATCACCCCCAACTATCCCTTACCACAACAAACCAAACCATATCATCTTAAAATTACAAAAAAAGGTGTACAAATCATAACAAACTATGCCAGACTCACCTAAATTACTTCGGCTACTCTAAATCATCACCAACTAACCCTTACCACAACAAACTAAACCCAATCACTTTTAAATTACAAAAAAATGCTACTAACCATAGCAAACTATGCCAAACTCACCTAAATTATTTCGGATATGAAAAATCACCCCAACTACAGTTTACAGCAACAAACTAAGCCGAATCACTTTAAAATTACAAAAAAATGCTAAAAATCATAACAAACTATACCAGAATCACCTAAACTACTCCGGCTACCGTAAATCACCCCCAACTATCACTTACCACAACAAAGTAAACCATATCATCTTAAAATTACAAAAAAAGGTGTACAAATCATTACAAACTATGCCAGACTCACCTAAATTACTTCGGCTACTCTAAATCATCACCAACTAACCCTTACCACAACAAACTAAACCCAATCACTTTTAAATTACAAAAAAATGCTACTAACCATAGCAAACTATGCCAAATTCACCTAAATTATTTCGGCTATCAAAAATCACCCCCAACTACACTTTACAGCAACAAATTAAGCCCAATCAATTTAAGATTACAAAAAAATGCTAAAAATCATAACAAACCATACCAGAATCACCTCAATTACTTCGGCTACCGTAAATCACCCCCAACTATCCCTTACCACAACAAACCAAACCATATCATCTTAAAATTACAAAAAAAGGTGTACAAATCATAACAAACTATGCCAGACACCTAAATTACTTCGGCTACTCTAAATCATCACCAACTAACCCTTACCACAACAAACTAAACCCAAACACTTTTAAATTACAAAAAAATGCTACTAACCATAGCAAACTATGCCAAACTCACCTAAATTACTTCGGCTATCAAAAATCACCCCCAACTACACTTTACAGCAACAAACTAAGCCCAATCACTTTAAAATTACAAAAAAATGCTAAAAATCATAACAAACTATACCAGAATCACCTAAATTACTTCGGCTACTTTAAATCACCCCCAACTATCCCTTACCACTACAAACCAAACCATATCATCTTAAAATTACAAAAAAAGTGTACAAATCATAACAAACAATGCCAGACTCACCTAAATTACTTCGGCTACTCTAAATCATCACCAACTAATCCTTACCACAACAAACTAAACCCAATCACTTTTAAATTACAAAAAAATGCTACTAACCATAGCAAACTATGCCAAACTCACCTAAATTATTTCGGCTATCAAAAATCACCCCCAACTACACTTTACAGCAACAAATTAAGCCCAATTAATTTAAAATTACAAAAAAATGCTAAAAATCATAACAAACTATACCAGAATCACCTAAATTACTTCGGCTACCGTAAATCACCCCCAACTATCCCTTACCACAACAAACCAAACCATATCATCTTAAAATTACAAAAAAAGGTGTACAAATCATAACAAACTATGCCAGACTCACCTAAATTACTTCGGCTACTCTAAATCATCACCAACTAACCCTTACCACAACAAACTAAACCCAAACACTTTTAAATTACAAAAAAATGCTACTAACCATTGTAAACTATGCCAAACTCACCTAAATTACTTCGGCTATCAAAAATCACCCCCAACTACACTTTACAGCAACAAACTAAGCCCAATCACTTTAAAATTACAAAAAAATGCTAAAAATTATAACAAACTATACCAGAATCACCTAAATTACTTCGGCTACCGTAAATCACCCCCAACTATCCCTTACCACAACAAACCAAACCATATCATCTTAAAATTACAAAAAAAGGTGTACAAATCATAACAAACTATGCCAGACTCACCTAAATTACTTCGGCTATTCTAAATCATCACCAACTAACCCTTACCACAACAAACTAAACCCAATCACTATTAAATTACAAAAAAATGCTACTAACCATAGCAAAACTATGCCAAACTCACCTAAATTACTTCGGCTATCAAAAATCAATCCCAACTACACTTTACAGCAACAAACTAAGCCCAATCATTTTAAAATTACAAAAAAATGCTAAAAATCATAACAAACTATACCAGAAACACCTAAATTACTTTGGCTACCGTAAATCACCCCCAACTATCCCTTACCACAACAAACCAAATCATATCATCTTAAAATTACAAAAAAAGGTGTACAAATCATAACAAACTATGCCAGACTCACCTAAATTACTTCGGCTACTCTAAATCATCACCAACTAACTCTTACCACAACAAACTAAACCCAATCAATTTTAAATTACAAAAAAATGCTACTAACCATATCAAACTATGCCAAACTCACCTAAATTACTTCGGCTATCAAAAATCACCCCCATCTACATTTTACAGCAACAAACTAAGCCCAATCACTTTAAAATTACGAAAAAATGTTAAAAATCATAAGAAACTATACCAGAATCACATAAATTACTTCGGCTACCGTAAATCACCCCCAACTATCCCTTACAACAACAAACCAAACCATATCATCTTAAAATTACAAAAAAAGGTGTACAAATCATAACAAACTATGCCAGACTCACCTAAATTACTTCGGCTACTCTAAGTCATTACCAACTAACCCTTACCACAACAAACTAAACCCAATCACTTTTAAATTACAAAAAAATGCTACTAACCATAGCAAACTATGCCAAACTCACCTAAATTACTTCGGCTATCAAAAATCACCCCCAACTACACTTTACAGCAACAAACTAAGCCCAATCACTTTAAAATTACAAAAAAATGCTAAAAATCATAACAAACTATAACAGAATAACCTAAATTACTTCGGCTACCGTAAATCACCCCCAACTATCCCTTACCACAACAAGCCAAACCATATCATCTTAAAATTACAAAAAAAGGTGTACAAATCATAACAAACTATGCCAGACTCACCTAAATTACTTCGGCTACTCTAAATCATCACCAACTAACCCTTACCACAACAAACTAAACCCAATCACTTTTAAATTACAAAAAAATGCTACTAACCATAGTAAACTATGCCAAACTCACCTAAATTACTTCGGCTACCATAAATCATCACCAACTAACCCTTACCACAACAAACTAAACCCAATCACTTTTAAATTACAAAAAAATGCTACTAATAATAGCAAACTATGCCAAACTCACCTAAATTACTTCGGCTATCAAAAATCACCCCCAACTACACTTTACAGCAACAAACTAAGCCCAATCACTTTAAAATTACAAAAAAATGCTAAAAATCATAACAAACTATACCAGAATTACCTAAATTACTTCGGCTACCGTAAATCACCCCCAACTATCCCTTACCACAACAAACCAAACCATATCATCTTAAAATTACAAAAAAAGGTGTACAAATCATAACAAACTATGCCAGACTCACCTAGATTACTTCGGCTACTCTAAATCGTCACCAACTAACCTCTACCACAACAAACTGAACCCAATCACTTTTAAATTACAAAAAAATGCTACTAACCATAGCAAACTATGCCAAACTCACCTAAATTACTTCGGCTATCAAAAATCACTCCCAACTACACTTTACAGCAACAAACTAAGCCCAATCACTTTAAAATTACAAAAAAATGCTAAAAATCATAACAAACTATACCAGAATCACCTAAATTACTTCTGCTACCGTAAATCACCCCCAACTATCCCTTACCACAACAAACCAAACCATATCATCTTAAAATTTTAAAAAAAAGTGTACAACTCATAACAAACTATGCCAGACTCACCTAAATTACTTCGGCTACTCTAAATCATCACCAACTAACCCTTACCACGACAAACTAAACCCAATCACTTTTAAATTACAAAAAAATGCTACTAACCATAGCAAACTATGCCAAACTCACCTAAATTACTTCTGCTACCATAAATCATCACCAACTAACCCTTACCACAACAAACTAAACCCAATCACTTTTAAATTACAAAAAAATGCTACTAACTATAGCAAACTATGCCAAACTCACCTAAATTACTTCGGGTATCAAAAATCACCCCCAACTACACTTTACAGCAACAAACTAAGCCCAATCACTTTAAAATTACAAAAAAATGCTAAAAATCATAACAAACTATACCAGAATCACCTAAATTACTTCGGCTTCCGTAAATCACCCCCAACTATCCCTTACCACAACAAACCAAACCATATCATCTTAAAATTACAAAAAAAATGTGTACAGATCATAACAAACTATGCCAAACTCACCTAAACTACTTCGACTACTCTAAATCATCACCAACTAACCCTTACCACAACAAACTAAACCCAATCACTTTTAAATTACAAAAAAATTATACTAACCATAGCAAACTATGCCAAACTCACCTAAATTACTTCGGCTATCAAAAATTACCCCCAACTACTCTTTACAGCAACAAACTAAGCCCAATTACTTTAAAATTACAAAAAAATGCTAAAAATCATAACAAACTATACCAGAATAACCTAAATTACTTCGGCTACCGTAAATCACCCGCAACTATCCCTTACCACAACAAACCAAACCATATCATCTTAAAATTACAAAAAAAGGTGTACAAATCATAACAAACTATGCCAGACTCACCTAATTTACTTCGGCTACTCTAAATCATCACCAACTAACCCTTACCACAACAAACTAAACCCAATCTCTTTTAAATTACAAAAGAATGCTACTAACCATAACAAACTATGCCAAACTCACCTAAATTACTTCGGTATCAAAAATCACCCCCAACTACACTTTACAGCAACAAACTAAGCCCAATCACTTTAAAATTACAAAAAAATGCTAAAAATCATAACAAACTATACCAGAATCACCTAAATTACTTCGGCTACCGTAAATCACCCCCAAGTATCCCTTACCACAACAAACCAAACCATATCAACTTAAAATTACAAAAAAGGTGTACAAATCATAACAAACTATGCCAGACTCACCTAAATTACTTTGGCTACTCTAAATCATCACCAACTAACCCTTACCACCACAAACTAAACCCAATCAATTTTAAATTACAAAAAAATGCTACTAACCATAGCAAACTATGCCAAACTCACCTAAATTACTTCGGCTATCAAAAATCACCCCCAACTACACTTTACCGCAACAAACTAAGGCCAATCATTTTAAAATTACAAAAAAATTCTAAAAATCATAACAAACTAAACCAGAATCACCTAAATTACTTCGGCTAACGTAAATCACCCCCAACTATCCCTTACCACTACAAACCAAACCATATCATCTTAAAATTACAAAAAAAGGTGTACAAATCATAACAAATTATGCCAGACTCACCTAATTTACTTCGACTACTCTAAATCATCACCAACTAACCCTTACCACAACAAACTAAACCCAATCTCTTTTAAATTACAAAAAAATGCTACTAACCATAACAAACTATGCCAAACTCACCTAAATTACTTCGGCTATCAAAAATCACCCCCAACTACACTTTACAGCAACAAACTAAGCCCAATCACTTTAAAATTACAAAAAAATGCTAAAAATCATAACAAACTATACCAGAATCACCTAAATTACTTCGGCTACCGTAGATCACCCCCAACTCTCCCTTACCATAACAAACCAAACCATATCATCTTAAAATTACAAAAAAATGTGTACAAATCATAACAAATTATGCCAGACTCACCTAAATTACTTCGGATACTCTAAATCATCACCAACTAACCCTTACCACAACAAACTAAACCCAATCACTTTTAAATTACAAAAAAATTCTACTAACCATAGCAAACTATGCCTAACTCACCTAAATTACTTCGGCTATCAAAAATCACACCAAACTACACTTTACAGCAACAAACTAAGCCCAATCACTTTAAAATTACAAAAAAATGCTAAAAATCATAACAAACTATACCAGAATCACCTAAACTACTTCGGCTACCGTAAATCACCCCCAACTATCCCTTACCACAACAAACCAAACCTTATCATCTTAAAATTACAAAAAAAGGTGTACAAATCATAACAAACTATGCCAGACTCACCTAAATTACTTCGGCTAATCTAAATCATCACCAACTACCCCTTACCACAACAAACTAAACCCAATCAATTTTAAATTACAAAAAAATGCTACTAACCATAGCAAACCATGCCAAACTCACCTAACTTACTTCGGCTATCAAAACTCACCCCCAACTACACTTTACAGCAACAAACTAAGCCCAATCAATTTAAAATTAGAAAAAAATGCTAAAAATCATAACAAACTATACCAGAATCACCTAAATTACTTCGGCTACCGTAAATCACCCCCAACTATCCCTTACCACAACAAACCAAACCATATCATCTTAAAATTACAAAAAAAAGTGTACAAATCATAACAAACTATGCCAGACTCACCTAAATTACTTCGGCTACTCTAAGTCATCACCAACAATCCCTTACCACAACAAACTAAACCCAAACACTTTTAAATTACAAAAAAATGCTACTAACCATAGCAAACCATGCCAAACTCACCTAACTTACTTCGGCTATCAAAACTCACCCCCAACTACACTTTACAGCAACAAACTAAGCCCAATCAATTTAAAATTAGAAAAAAATGCTAAAAATCATAACAAACTATACCAGAATCACCTAAATTACTTCGGCTTCCGTAAATCACCCCCAACTATCCCTTACCACAACAAACCAAACCATATCATCTCAAAATTACAAAAAAAGGTGTACAAATCATAACAAACTATGCCAGACTCACCTAAATTACTTCGGCTGCTCTAAATCATCACCAACTAACCCTTACCACAACAAACTAAACCCAATCACTTTTAAATTACAAAAAAATGATACTAACCATAGCAAACTATGCCAAACTTAGCTAAATTACTTCGGCTATCAAAAATCACCCCCAACTACACTTTACAGCAACAAACTAAGCCCAATCACTTTAAAATTACAAAAAAATGCTAAAAATCATAACAAACTATACCAGAATCACCTAAATTACTTCGGCTAACGTTAATCACCCCCAACTATCCCTTACCACAATCAAACCAAACCATATCATCTTAATATTACAAAAAAAGTTGTACAAATCATAACAAACTATGCCAGACTCACCTCAATTACTTCGGCTACTCTAAATCATCACCAACTAACCCTTACCACAACAAACTAAACCCAATCACTTTTAAATTACAAAAAAATGCTACTAACCATAGCAAACTATGCCAAACTCACCTAAATTACTTCGGCTATCAAAAATCACCCCCAACTACACTTTACAGCAACAAACTAAGCCCAATCACTTTAAAATTTCAAAAAAATGCTAAAAATCATAACAAACTATACCAGAATCACCTAAATTACTTCGGCTAAAGTTAATCACCCCCAACTATCCCTTACCACAATCAAACCAAACCATATCATCTTAATATTACAAAAAAAGTTGTACAAATCATAACAAACTATGCCAGACTCACCTCAATTACTTCGGCTACTCTAAATCATCACCAACTAACCCTTACCACAACAAACTAAACCCAATCACTTTTAAATTACAAAAAAATGCTACTAACCATAGCAAACTATACCAAACTCACCTAAATTACTTTGGCTATCAAAAATCACTTCCAACAACACTTAACAGCAACAAACTAAGCCCAATCACTTTAAAATTACAAAAAAATGCTAAAAATCATAACAAACTATACCAGAATCACCTAAATTACTTCGGCTACCGTAAATCACCCCCAACTATCCCTTACTACAACAAACCAAACCATATCATCTTAAAATTACAAAAAAAGGTGTACAAATCATAACAAACTATGCCACACTCACCTAAATTACTTCGGCTACTCTAAATCATCACCAACTAACCCTTACCACAACAAACTAAACCCAATCACTTTTAAATTACAAAAAAATGCTACTAACCAAAGCAAACTATGCCAAACTCACCTAAATTACTTCGGCTATCAAAAATCACCCCCAACTACACTTAACAGCAACAAACTAAGCCCAATCACTTTAAAATTACAAAAAAATGCTAAAAATCATAACAAACTATACCAGAATTACCTAAATTACTACGGCTACCGTAAATCACCCCCAACTATCCCTTACCACAACAAACCAAACCATATCATCTTAAAGTTACAAAAAAAGGTGTACAAAACATAACAAACTATGCCAGACTCACCTAAATTACTTCGGCTACTCTAAATCATCACCAACTAACCCTTACCACAACAAACTAAACCCAATCACTTTTAAATTACAAAAAAATGCTACTAACCATAGCAAACTATGCCAAACTCACCTAAATTACTTCGGCTATCAAAAATCACCCCCAACTACACTTAACAGCAACAAACTAAGCCCAATCACTTTAAAATTACAAAAAAATGCTAAAAATCATAGCAAACTATACCAGAATCACCTAAATTACTTCGGCTATCAAAAATCACCCCCAACTACACTTTACAGCAACAAACTAATCCCAATCAATTTAAAATTACAAAAAAATGCTAAAAATCATAACAAACTATACCAGAATCACCTAAATTACTTCGGCTACCGTAAATCATCCCCAACTATCCCTTACCACAACAAACCAAACCATATCATCTTAAAGTTACAAAAAAAGGTGTACAAATCATAACAAACTATGCCAGACTCACCTAAATTACTTCGGCTACTCTAAATCATCACCAACTAACCCTTACCACAACAAACTAAACCCAATCACTCTTTAAATTACAAAAAAATGTGTACAAATTATAACAAACTATGCCAGACTCACCTAAATTACTTCGGCTACTCTAAATCATCACCAACTAACCCTTACAACAACGAACTAAATCCAATCACTTTTAAATTACGAAAAAAAGGTGCTAACCATAGCAAACTATGCCAAACTCACCTAAATTACTTCGGCTATCAAAAATCACCCCCAACTACACTTTACAGCAACAAACTAAGCCCAATCACTTTAAAATTACAAAAAAATGCTAAAAATCATAAGAAACTATACCAGAATCACCTAAATTACTTCGGATACCGTAAATCACCCCCAACAATCCCTTACCACAACAAACCAAACCATATCATCTTAAAATTACAGAAAAAGGTGTACAAATCATAACAAACTATGCCAGACTCACCTAAATTACTTCGGCTACTCTAAATCATCACCAACTAACCCTTACCACAACAAACTAAACCCAATCAATTTTAAATTACAACAAAATGCTACTAACCATAGCAAATTATGCCAAACTCACCTAAATTACTTCGGCTATCAAAAATCACCCCCAACTACACTTTACAGCAACAAACTAAGCCCAATCACTTTAAAATTACAAAAAAGTGTTAAAAATCATAACAAACTATACCAGAATCACCTAAATTACTTCGACTATCGTAAATCACCCCCAACTATCCCTTACCACAACAAAGCAAACCATATCATCTTAAAATTACAAAAAAAGGTGTACAAATCATAACAAATTATGCCAGACTCACCGAAATTACTTCGGCTACTCTAAATCATCACCAACTTACCCTTACCACAACAAACTAAACCCAATCACTTTTAAATTACAAAAAAATGCTACTAACCATAGCAAACTATGCCAAACTCACCTAAATTACTTCGGCTATCAAAAATCACCCCCAACTACACTTTACAGCAATAAGCTAAGCCCAATCAATTTAAAATTACAAAAAAATGCTAAAAATCATAAGAAACTATACCAGAATCACCTAAATTACTTCGGCTACCGTAAATCATCCCAAACTATCCCTTACCACAACAAACCAAACCATATCATCTTAAAATTACAAAAAATGGTGTACAAATCATAACAAACTATGCCAGACTCACCTAAATTACTTCGGCTACTCTAAATCATCACCAAATAACCCTTACCACAACAAACTAAACCCAATCACTTTTAAATTACAAAAAAATGCTACTAACCATAGCAAACTATGCCAAACTCACCTAAATTACTTCGGCTATCAAAAATCACCCCCAACTACACTTTACAGCAACAAACTAAGCCCAATTACTTTAAAATTACAAAAAAATGCCAAAAATCATAACAAACTATACCAGAATCACCTAAATTACTTCGGCTACCGTAAATCACCCCCAACTATCCCTTACCACAACAAACCAAACCATATCATCTTAAAATTACAAAAAAAGGTGTACAAATCATAACAAACTATGCTAGACTCACCTAAATTACTTCGGCTACTCTAAATCATCACCAACTAACCCTTACCACAACAAACTAAACCCAATCAATTTTAAATTACAAAAAAATGCTACTAACCATAGCAAACTATGCCAAACTCACCTAAATTACTTCGGCTATCAAAAATCACCCCCAACTTCACTTTACAGCAACAAACTAAGCCCAATCACTTTAAAATTACAAAAAAGTGCTAAAAATCATAACAAACTATACCAGAATCACCTAAATTACTTCGGCTACCGTATCATCATCCCAAACTATCCCTTACCACAACAAACCAAACCATATCATCTTAAAATTACAAAAAAAGGTTTACAAATCATAACAAACTATGCCAGACACACCTAAATTACTTCGGCTACTCTAAATCATCACCAACTAACCCTTACCACAACAAACTAAACCCAATCACTTTAAATTACAAAAAAATGCTACTAACCATAGCAAACTATGCCAAACTCACCTAAATTACTTCGGCTATCAAAAATCACCCCCAACTACACTTTACAGCAACAAACTAAGCCCAATCACTTTAAAATTACAAAAAAATGCTAAAAATCATAACAAACTATACAAGAATCACCTAAATTACTTCGGCTACCGTAAAACACTCCCAACTATCCCTTACCACAACAAACCAAACCATATCGTTTTAAAATTACAAAAAAAGGTGTACAAATCATAACAATCTATGCCAGACTCACCTAAATTACTTCGGCTACTCTAAATCATCACCAACTAACCCTTACCACAACAAATTAAACCCAATCACATTTAAATTACAAAAAAATGCTACAAACCATAGCAAACTATGCCAAACGCACCTAAATTACTTCGGCTATCAAAAATCACCCCCAACTACACTTTACAGCAACAAACTAAGCCCAATTACTTTAAAATTAGAAAAAAATGCTAAAAATCATAACAAACTATACCAGAATCACCTAAATTACTTCGGCTACCGTAAATCACCCCCAACTATCCCTTACCACAACAACCCAAACCATATCATCTTAAAATTACAAAAAAAGGTGTACAAATCATAACAAACTATGCCAGACTCACCTAAATTACTTCGGCTACTCTAAATCATCACCAACTAACCCTTACAACAACAAACTAAATCCAATCACTTTTAAATTACAAAAAAATGCTGCTAACCATAGCAAACTATGCCAAACTCACCTAAATTACTTCGGCTATCAAAAATCACCCCCAACTACACTTTACAGCAACAAACTAAGCCCAATCACTTTAAAATTACAAAAAAATTCTAAAAATCATAACAAACTATACCAGAATAACCTAAATTACTTCGGCTACCGTAAATCACCCCAACTATCCCTTACCACAACAAGCCAAACCATATCATCTTAAAATTACAAAAAAAGGTGTACAAATCATAACAAACTATGCCAGACACACCTAAATTACTTCGGCTACTCTAAATCATCACCAACTAACCCTTACCACAACAAACTAAACCCAATCACTTTTAAATTACAAAAAAATGCTACTAACCATAGCAAACTATGCCAAACTCACCTAAATTACTTCGGCTATCAAAAATCACCCCCAACTACACTTTACAGCAACAAACTAAGCTCAATCACTTTAAAATTTCAAAAAAATGCTAAAAACCATAACAAACTATTCCAGAATCACCTAAATTACTTCTGCTACCGTAAATCACCCCAACTATCCCTTACCACAACAAACCAAACCATATCATCTTAATATTACAAAAAAAGTTGTACAAATCATAACAAACTATGCCAGACTCACCTCAATTACTTCGGCTACTCTAAATCATCACCAACTAACCCTTACCACAACAAACTAAACCCAATCACTTTTAAATTACAAAAAAAAGCCACTAACCATAGCAAACTATGCCAAACTCACCTAAATTACTTCGGCTATAAAAATCACCCCCAACTACACTTTACAGCAACAAACTAAGCCCAATCACTTTAAAATTACAAAAAAATGCTAAAAATCATAACAAACTATACCAGAATCACCTAAATTACTTCGGCTACCGTAAATCATCACCAACTAACCCTTACCACAAGAAACTAAACCCAATCACTTTTAAATTACAAAAAAATACTACTAACCATAGCAAACTCTGCCAAACTCACCTAAATTACTTCGGCTATCAAAAATCACCCCCAACTACACTTTACAGCAACAAACTAAGCCCAATCAATTTAAAATTACAAAAAAATGCTAAAAATCATAACAAACTACACCAGAATCACCTAAATTACTTCGGCTACCGTAAATCATCCCCAACTATCCCTTACCACAACAAACCAAACCATATCATCTTAAAATTACAAAAAAAGGTGTACAAATCATAACAAACTATGCCAGACTCACCTAAATTACTTGGGCTACTCTAAATCATCACCAACTAACCCTTACCCCAACAAACTAAACCCAATCACTTTTAAATTACAAAAAAATGCTACTAACCATAGCAAACTATGCCAAACTCACCTAAATTACTTCGGCTATCAAAAATCACCCCCAACTACACTTTACAGCAACAAACTAAGCCCAATCACTTTAAAATCACAAAAAAATACTAAAAATCATAACAAACTATACAAGAATCACCTAAATTACTTCGGCTACCGTAAATCACCCCCAACTATCCCTTACCACAACAAACCAAACCATATCATTTTAAAATTACAAAAAAAGGTGTACAAATCATAACAATCTATGCCAGACTCACCTAAATTACTTCGGCTACTCTAAATCATCACCAACTAACCCTAACCACAACAAATTAAACCCAATCACATTTAAATTACAAAAAAATGCTACTAACAATAGCAAACTATGCCAAGCGCACCTAAATTACTTCGGCTATCAAAAATCACCCCCAACTACACTTTACAGCAATAAACTAAGCCCAATTACTTTAAAATTACAAAAATATGCTAAAAATCATAACAAACTATACCAGAATCACCTAAATTACTTCGGCAACCGTAAATCACCCCCAACCATCCCTTACCACAACAAACCAAACCATATCATCTTAAAATTACAAAAAAGGTGTACAAATCATAACAAACTATGCCAGACTCACCTAAATTACTTCGGCTACTCTAAATCATCACCAACTAACCCTTACAACAACAAACTAAATCCAATCACTTTTAAATTAGAAAAAAATGCTGCTAAATATAGCAAACTATGCCAAACTCACCTAAATTACTTCGGCTATCAAAAATCACCCCCAACTACACTTTACAGCAACAAACTAAGCCCAATCACTTTAAAATTACAATAAAATTCTAAAAATCATAACAAACTATACCAGAATAACCTAAATTACTTCGGCTACCGTAAATCACCCCAACTATCCCTTACCACAACAAACCAAACCATATCATCTTAAAATTACAAAAAAAGGTGTACAAATCATAACAAACTATGCCAGACACACCTAAATTACTTCGGCTACTCTAAATCATCACCAACTAACCCTTACCACAACAAACTAAACCCAATCACTTTTAAATTTAAAAAAATGCTACTAACCATAGCAAACTATGCCAAACTCACCTAAATTACTTCGGCTATCAAAAATCACCCCCAACTACACTTTACAACAACAAACTAAGCCCAATCACTTTAAAATTTCAAAAAAATGCTAAAAACCATAACAAACTATACCAGAATCACCTAAA
Organism: Eledona agricola; assembly: GCA_964023215.1. Taxonomy (NCBI): domain Eukaryota; kingdom Metazoa; phylum Arthropoda; class Insecta; order Coleoptera; family Tenebrionidae; genus Eledona; species Eledona agricola. Next base: position 1,396,819 of record CAXIEJ010000157.1, read on the forward strand.
TTACTTCGGCTACCGTAAATCACCCCAACTATCCCTTACCACAACAAACCAAACCATATCATCTTAATATTACAAAAAAAGTTGTACAAATCATAACAAACTATGCCAGACTCACCTCAATTACTTCGGCTACTCTAAATCATCACCAACTAACCCTTACCACAACAAACTAAACCCAATCACTTTTAATTTACCAAAAAATGCCACTAACCATAGCAAACTATGCCAAACTCACCTAAATTACTTCGGCTATAAAAATCACCCCCAACTACACTTTACAGCAACAAACTAAGCCCAATCACTTCAAAATTACAAAAAAATGCTAAAAATCATAACAAACTATACCAGAATCACCTAAATTACTTCGGCTACCGTAAATCACCCCCAACTATCCCTTACCACAACAAACCAAACCATATCATCTTAAAATTACAAAAAAAGGTGTACAAATCATAACAAACTATGCCAGACTCACCTAAATTACTTCGGCTACTATAAATCATCACCAACTAACCCTTACCACAACAAACTAAACCCAATCACTTTTAAATTACAAAAAAATGCTACTAACCATAGCAAACTATGCCAAACTCACCTAAATTACTTCGGCTATCAAAAATCACCCCCAACTACACTTTACAGCAACAAACTAAGCCCAATCACTTTAAAATTACAAAAAAAAGCTAAAAATCATAACAAACTATACCCGAATCACCTAAATTAATTCGGCTACCGTAAATCACCCCCAACAATCCCTTACCACAACAAACCACACTATATCATATTAAAATTACAAAAAAAGGTGTACAAATCATAACAAACTATGCCAGACTCACCTAAATTACTTCGGCTACTCTAAATCATCACCAACTAACCCTTACCACAACAAACTAAACCCAATCACTTTTAAATTACAAAAAAATGCTACTAACCATAGCAAACTATGCCAAACTCACCTAAACTACTTCGGCTATCCAAAATCACCCCCAACTACACTTTACAGCAACAAACTAAGCCCAATCACTTTAAAATTACAAAAAAATTCTAAAAATCATAACAAACTATACCAGAATAACCTAAATTACTTCGGCTACCGTAAATCACCCCAACTATCCCTTACCACAACAAACCAAACCATATCATCTTAAAATTACAAAAAAAGGTGTACAAATCATAACAAACTATACCAGAATCACCTAAATTACTTCGGCTACCGTAAATCACCCCAACTATCCCTTACTACAACAAACCAAACGATATCATCTTAAAATTACAAAAAAAGGTGTACAAATCATAACAAACTATGCCAGATTCACCTAAATTACTTCGGCTACTCTAAATCATCACCAACTAACCCTTACCACAACAAACGAAACCCAATCACTTTTAAATTACAAAAAAATGCTACTAACCATAGCAAACTATGCCAAACTCAACTAAATTACTTCGGCTATAAAAATCACCCCCAACTACACTTTACAGCTACAAACTAAGCCCAATCACTTTAAAATTACAAAAAAATGCTCAAAATCATAACAAGCTATACCAGAATCTCCTAAATTACTTCGGCTACCGTAAATCACCCCCAACTATCCCTTACCACAACAAACCAAACCATATCATCTTAAAATTACAAAAGAAGGTGTACAAATCATAACAAACTATGCCAGACTCACCTAAATTACTTCGGCTACTCTAAATCATCACCAACTAACCCTTACCACAACAAACGAAAGCCAATCACTTTTAAATTACAAAAAAATGCTACTAACCATAGCAAACTATGCCAAACTCACCTAAATTACTTCGGCTATCAAAAATCACCCCCAACTACACTTTACAGCAACAAACTAAGCCCAATCACTTTAAAATTACAAAAAAATGCTAAAAATCAAAACAAACTATACCAGAATTACTTCGGCTACCGTAAATCACCCCCAACTATCCCTTACCACAACAAACCAAACCATATCATCTTAAAGTTACAAAAAAAGGTGTACAAATCATAACAAACTATGCCAGACTCACCTAAATTACTTCGGCTACTCTAAACCATCACCAACTAACCCTTACCACAACAAACTAAACCCAATCACTTTTAAATTACAAAAAAATGCTACTAACCATAGCAAACTATGCCAAACTCACCTAAATTACTTCGGCTACCGTAAATCACCCCAACTATCCCTTACCACAACAAACCAATCCATATCATCTTAAAATTACAAAAAAAGGTGTACAAATCATAACAAACTATACCAGAATCACCTAAATTACTTCGGCTAACGTAAATCACCCCCAACTATCCCTTACCACAACAAACCAAACCATATCATCTTAAAGTTACAAAAAAAGGTGTACAAATCATAACAAACTATGCCAGACTCACCTAAATTACTTCGGCTACTCTAAACCATCACCAACTAACCCTTACCACAACAAACTAAACCCAATCACTTTTAAATTACAAAAAAATGCTACTAACCATAGCAAACTATGCCAAACTTACCTAAATTACTTTGGCTATCAAAAATCACCCCCAACTACACTTTACAGCAACAAACTAAGCCCAATCACTTTAAAATTACAAAAAAATGCTAAAAATCATAACAAACTATACCAGAATCAAATAAATTATTTCGGCTACCGTAAATCACCCCCAACTATCCCTTACCACAACAAACCAAACCATTTCAACTCTTAAAGTTACAAAAAAAGGTGTACAAATCATAACAAACTATGCCAGACTCACCTAAATTACTTCGGCTACTCTAAACCATCACCAACTAACCCTTACCACAACAAACTAAACCCAATCACTTTTAAATTACAAAAAAATGCTACTAACCATAGCAAACTATGCCAAACTTACCTAAATTACTTCGGCTATCAAAAATCACCCCCAACTACACTTTACAGCAACAAACCAAGCCCAATCACTTTAAAATTACAAAAAAATGCTAAAAATCATAACAAACTATACCAGAATCAAATAAATTATTTCGGCTACCGTAAATCACCCCCAACTATCCCTTACCACAACAAACCAAACCATTTCAACTCTTAAAGTACAAAAAAAGGTGTACAAATCATAACAAACTATGCCAGACTCACCTAAATTACTTCGGGTACTCTAAATCATCACCAACTTACCCTTACCACAACAAACTAAACCCAATCACTTTTAAATTACAAAAAAATGCTACTAACCATAGCAAACTATGCCAAACTCACCTAAATTACTTCGGCTACCATAAATCATCACCAACTAACCCTTACCACAACAAACTAATCCAAATCACTTTTAAATTACAAAAAAATGCTACTAACCATAGCAAACTATGCCAAACTCACCTAAAATACTTCAGCTATCAAAAATCACCCCCAACTACACTTTACAGCAACAAACTAAGCCCAATCACTTCAAAATTACAAAAAAATGCTAAAAATCATAACAAACTATACCAGAATCACCTAAATTACTTCGGCTACCGTAAATCACCCCCAACTATCCCTTACCACAACAAAACAAACCATATCATCTTAAAATTACAAAAAAGGTGTACAAATCATAACAAACTATGCCAGACTCACCTAAATTACTTCGGCTACTCTAAATCATCACCAACTAACCCTTACCACAACAAACTAAACCCAATCACTTTTAAATTACAAAAAAATGCTAGTAACCATAGCAAACTATGCCAAACTCACCTAAATTACTTCGGCTATCAAAAATCACCCCTAACTACACTTTACAGCAACAAACTAAGCCCAATCACTTTAAAATTTCACAAAAATGCTAAAAATCATAACAAACTATACCGAAATCACCTAAATTACTTCGGCTAACGTAAATCACCCCCAACTATCCCTTACCACAACAAACCAAACCATATCATCTTAATATTACAAAAAAAGTTGTACAAATCATAACAAACTATGCCAGACTCACCTCAATTACTTCGGCTACTCTAAATCATCACCAACTAACCCTTACCACAACAAACTAAACCCAATCACTTTTAAATTACAAAAAAATGCTACTAACCATAGCAAACTATGCCAAACTCACCTAAATAACTTCGGCTATCAAAAATCACTTCCAACAACACTTTACAGCAACAAACTAAGCCCAATCACTTTAAAATTACAAAAAAATGCTAAAAATCATAACAAACTATACCAGAATCACCTAAATTACTTCGGCTACAGTAAATCACCCCCAACTATCCCTTACTACAACAAACCAAACCATATCATCTTAAAATTACAAAAAAAGGTGTACAAATCTTAACAAACTATGCCAGACTCACCTAAATTACTTCGCCTACTCTAAATCATCACCAACTAACCCTTACCACAACAAACTAAACCCAATCACTTTTAAATTACAAAAAAATGCTACTAACCATAGCAAACTATGCCAAACTCACCTAAATTACTTCGGCTATCAAAAATCACCCCTAACTACACTTTACAGCAACAAACTAAGCCCAATCACTTTAAAATTTCACAAAAATGCTAAAAATCATAACAAACTATACCGAAATCACCTAAATTACTTCGGCTAACGTAAATCACCCCCAACTATCCCTTACCACAACAAACCAAACCATATCATCTTAATATTACAAAAAAAGTTGTACAAATCATAACAAACTATGCCAGACTCACCTCAATTACTTCGGCTACTCTAAATCATCACCAACTAACCCTTACCACAACAAACTAAACCCAATCACTTTTAAATTACAAAAAAATGCTACTAACCATAGCAAACTATGCCAAACTCACCTAAATAACTTCGGCTATCAAAAATCACTTCCAACAACACTTTACAGCAACAAACTAAGCCCAATCACTTTAAAATTACAAAAAAATGCTAAAAATCATAACAAACTATACCAGAATCACCTAAATTACTTCGGCTACAGTAAATCACCCCCAACTATCCCTTACTACAACAAACCAAACCATATCATCTTAAAATTACAAAAAAAGGTGTACAAATCTTAACAAACTATGCCAGACTCACCTAAATTACTTCGCCTACTCTAAATCATCACCAACTAACCCTTACCACAACAAACTAAACCCAATCATTTTTAAATTACAAAAAAATGCTACTAACCATAGCAAACTATGCCAAACTCACCTAAATTACTTCGGCTATCAAAAATCACCCCCAACTACACTTTACAGCAACAAACTAAGCCCAAACACTTTAAAATTACAAAAAAATGCTAAAAATCATAACAAACTATACCAGAATCACCTAAATTACTTCGGCTACAGTAAATCACCCCCAACTATCCCTTACTACAACAAACCAAACCATATCATCTTAAAATTACAAAAAAAGGTGTACAAATCATAACAAACTATGCCAGACTCACCTAAATTACTTCGCCTACTCTAAATCATCACCAACTAACCCTTACCACAACAAACTAAACCCAATCATTTTTAAATTACAAAAAAATGCTACTAACCATAGCAAACTATGCCAAACTCACCTAAATTACTTCGGCTATCAAAAATCACCCCCAACTACACTTTACAGCAACAAACTAAGCCCAAACACTTTAAAATTACAAAAAAATGCTAAAAATCATAACAAACTATACAAGAATCATCTAAATTACTTCGGCTACCGTAAATCACCCCCAACTATCCCTTACCACAACAAACCAAACCATATCATTTTAAAATTACAAAAAAAGGTGTACTAATCATAACAATCTATGCTAGACTCACCTAAATTACTTCGGCTACTCTAAATCATCACCAACTAACCCTTACCACAACAAATTAAACCCAATCACATTTAAATTACAAAAAAATGCTACTAACCATAGCAAACTATGCCAAACGCACCTAAATTACTTCGGCTATCAAAAATCACCCCCAACTACACTTTACAGCAACAAACTAAGCCCAATTACTTTAAAATTACAAAAAAATGCTAAAAATCATAACAAACTATACCAGAATCACCTAAATTACTTCGGCTACCGTAAATCACCCCCAACTATCCCTTACCACAACAAACCAAACCATATCATCTTAAAATTACAAAAAAAGGTGTACAAATCATAACAAACTATGCCAGACTCACCTAAATTACTTCGGCTACTCTAAGTCATCACCAACTAACCCTTACAACAACAAACTAAATCCAATCACTTTTAAATTACAAAAAAATGCTGCTAACCATAGCAAACTATGCCAAACTCACCTAAATTACTTCGGCTATCAAAAATCACCCCCAACTACACTTTACAGCAACAAACTAAGCCCAATCACTTTAAAATTTCAAAAAAATGCTAAAAACCATAACAAACTATACCAGAATCACCTAAATTACTTCGGCTACCGTAAATCACCCCAACTATCCCTTACCACAACAAACCAAACCATATCATCTTAATATTACAAAAAAAGTTGTACAAATCATAACAAACTATGCCAGACTCACCTCAATTACTTCGGCTACTCTAAATCATCACCAACTAACCCTTACCACAACAAACTAAACCCAATCACTTTTAAATTTCAAAGAAATGCCACTAACCATAGCAAACTATGCCAAACTCACCTAAATTACTTCGGCTATAAAAATCACCCCCAACTACACTTTACAGCAACAAACTAAGCCCAATCACTTTAAAATTACAAAAAAATGCTAAAAATCATAACAAACTATACCAGAATCACCTAAATTACTTCGGCTACCGTAAATCATCACCAACTAACCCTTACCACAAGAAACTAAACCCAATCACTTTTAAATTACAAAAAAATGCTACTAACCATAGCAAACTCTGCCAAATTCACCTAAATTACTTCGGCTATCAAAAATCACCCCCAACTACACTTTACAGGAACAAACTAATCCCAATCAATTTAAAATTACAAAAAAATTCTAAAAATCATAACAAACTATACCAGAATCACCTAAATTACTTCGGCTACCGTAAATCACCCCCAACTATCCCTTACTACAACAAACCAAACCATATCATTTTAAAGTTACAAAAAAAGGTGTACAAATCATAACAAACTATGTCAAACTCACCTAAATTACTTCGGCTACCATAAATCATCACCAACTAACCCTTACCACAACAAACTAAACCCAATTGCTTTTAAATTACAAAAAAATGCTACTAACCATAGCAAACTATGCCAAACTCAATTAAATTACTTCGGCTATCAAAAATCACCCCTAACTACACTTTACAGCAACAAACTAAACCCAATCACTTTAAAATTACAAAAAAATGCTAAAAATCATACCAAACTATACCAGAATCACCTAAATTACTTCGGCTACCGTAAATCACCCCCAACTATCCCTTACCACAACAAACCAAACCATATCATCTTAAAATTACAAAAAAAGGTGTACAAATCATAACAAACTATGCTAGAATTACCTAAATTACTTCGGCTACTCTAAATCATCACCAACTAACCCTTACCACAACAAACTAAACCCAATCACTTTTAAATTACAAAAAAATGCTACTAACCATAGCAAACTATGCAAAACTCACCTAAATTACTTCGGCTATCAAAAATCACCCCCAACTACACGTTACAGCAACAAACTAAGCCCAATCACTTTAAAATTACAAAAAAATGCTAAAAATCATAACAAACTATACCAGAATCACCTAAATTACTTCGGCTACCGTAAATCACCCCCAACTATCCCTTACCACAACAAACCAAACCATATCATCTTAAAATTACAAAAAAAGGTGTACGAATCATAACAAACTATGCCAGACTCACCTAAATAACTTCGGCTACTCTAAATCATCACCAACTAACCCTTACCACAACAAACTAAACCCAATCACTTTTAAATTACAAAAAAATGCTACTAACCATAGCAAACTATGCCAAACTCACCTAAATTACTTCGGCTATCAAAAATCACCCCCAACTACACTTTACAGCAACAAGCTAAGCCCAATCAATTTAAAATTACAAAAAAATGCTAAAAATCATAACAAACTATACCAGAATCACCTAAATTACTTCGGCTACCGTAAATCATCCCAAACTATCCCTTACCACAACAAACCAAACCATATCATCTTAAAATTACAAAAAATGGTGTACAAATCATAACAAACTATGCCAGACTCACCTAAATTACTTCGGCTACTCTAAATCATCACCAAATAACCCTTACCACAACAAACTAAACCCAATCACTTTTAAATTACAAAAAAATGCTACTAACCATAGCAAACTATGCCAAACTCACCTAAATTACTTCGGCTATCAAAAATCACCCCCAACTACACTTTACAGCAACAAACTAAGCCCAATTACTTTAAAATTACAAAAAAATGCCAAAAATCATAACAAACTATACCAGAATCACCTAAATTACTTCGGCTACCGTAAATCACCCCCAACTATCCCTTACCACAACAAACCAAACCATATCATCTTAAAATTACAAAAAAAGGTGTACAATTCATAACAAACTATGCCAGACTCACCTAAATTACTTCGGCTACTCTAAATCATCACCAACTAACCCTTACCACAACAAACTAAACCCAATCAATTTTAAATTACAAAAAAATGCTACTAACCATAGCAAACTATGCCAAACTCACCTAAATTACTTCGGCTATCAAAAATCACCCCCAACTTCACTTTACAGCAACAAACTAAGCCCAATCACTTTAAAATTACAAAAAAGTGCTAAAAATCATAACAAACTATACCAGAATCACCTAAATTACTTCGGCTACCGTAAATCACCCCCAACTATCCCTTACCACAACAAACCAAACCATATCATCTTAAAATTACAAAAAAAGGTGTACAAATCATAACAAACTATGCCAGACTCACCGAAATTACTTCGGCTACTCTAAATCATCACCAACTAACCCTTACCACAACAAACTAAACCCAATCATTTTTAAATTACAAAAAAATGCTACTAACCATAGCAAACTATGCCAAACTCACCTAAATTACTTCGGCTATCAAAAATCACCCCCAACTACACTTTACAGCAACAAACTAAGCCCAATCAATTTAAAATTACAAAAAAATGCTAAAAATCATAACAAACTATACCAGAATCACCTAAATTACTTCGGCTACCGTATCATCATCCCAAACTATCCCTTACCACAACAAACTAAACCATATCGTTTTAAAATTACAAAAAAAGGTGTACAAATCATAACAATCTATGCCAGACTCACCTAAATTACTTCGGCTACTCTAAATCATCACCAACTAACCCTTACCACAACAAATTAAACCCAATCACATTTAAATTACAAAAAAATGCTACAAACCATAGCAAACTATGCCAAACGCACCTAAATTACTTCGGCTATCAAAAATCACCCCCAACTACACTTTACAGCAACAAACTAAGCCCAATTACTTTAAAATTAGAAAAAAATGCTAAAAATCATAACAAACTATACCAGAATCACCTAAATTACTTCGGCTACCGTAAATCACCCCCAACTATCCCTTACCACAACAACCCAAACCATATCACCTTAAAATTACAAAAAAAGGTGTACAAATCATAACAAACTATGCCAGACACACCTAAATTACTTCGGCTACTCTAAATCATCACCAACTAACCCTTACCACAACAAACTAAACCCAATCACTTTTAAATTACAAAAAAATGCTACTAACCATAGTAAACTATGCCAAACTCACCTAAATTACTTCGGCTATCAAAAATCACCCCCAACTACACTTTACAGCAACAAACTAAGCTCAATCACTTTAAAATTTCAAAAAAATGCTAAAAACCATAACAAACTATTCCAGAATCACCTAAATTACTTCTGCTACCGTAAATCACCCCAACTATCCCTTACCACAACAAACCAAACCATATCATCTTAATATTACAAAAAAAGTTGTACAAATCATAACAAACTATGCCAGACTCACCTCAATTACTTCGGCTACTCTAAATCATGACCAACTAACCCTTACCACAACAAACTAAACCCAATCACCTTTAAATTACAAAAAAATGCCACTAACCATAGCAAACTATGCCAAACTCACCTAAATTACTTCGGCTATAAAAATCACCCCCAACTACACTTTACAGCAACAAACTAAGCCCAATCACTTTAAAATTACAAAAAAATGCTAAAAATCATAACAAACTATACCAGAATCACCTAAATTACTTCGGCTACCGTAAATCATCACCAACTAACCCTTACCACAAGAAACTAAACCCAATCACTTTTAAATTACAAAAAAATACTACTAACCATAGCAAACTCTGCCAAACTCACCTAAATTACTTCGGCTATCAAAAATCACCCCCAACTACACTTTACAGCAACAAACTAAGCCCAATCAATTTAAAATTACAAAAAAATGCTAAAAATCATAACAAACTATACCAGAATCACCTAAATTACTTCGGCTACCGTAAATCATCCCCAACTATGCCAGACTCACCTAAATTACTTGGGCTACTCTAAATCATCACCAACTAACCCTTACCACAACAAACTAAACCCAATCACTTTTAAATTACAAAAAAATGCTACTAACCATAGCAAACTATGCCAAACTCACCTAAATTACTTCGGCTATCAAAAATCACCCCCAACTACACTTTACAGCAACAAACTAAGCCCAATCACTTTAAAATTACAAAAAAATGCTAAAAATCATAACAAACTATACAAGAATCACCTAAATTACTTCGGCTACCGTAAATCACCCCCAACTATCCCTTACCACAACAAACCAAACCATATCATTTTAAAATTACAAAAAAAGGTGTACAAATCATAACAATCTATGCCAGACTCACCTAAATTACTTCGGCTACTCTAAATCATCACCAACTAACCCTAACCACAACAAATTAAACCCAATCACATTTAAATTACAAAAAAATGCTACTAACAATAGCAAACTATGCCAAGCGCACCTAAATTACTTCGGCTATCAAAAATCACCCCCAACTACACTTTACAGCAATAAACTAAGCCCAATTACTTTAAAATTACAAAAAAATGCTACTAACCATAGCAAACTATGCCAAACTCACCTAAATTACTTCGGCTATCAAAAATCACCCCCAACTACACTTTACAGCAACAAACTAAGCCCAATTACTTTAAAATTACAAAAAAATGCCAAAAATCATAACAAACTATACCAGAATCACCTAAATTACTTCGGCTACCGTAAATCACCCCCAACTATCCCTTACCACAACAAACCAAACCATATCATTTTAAAATTACAAAAAAAGGTGTACAAATCATAACAAACTATGCCAGACTCACCTAAATTACTTCGGCTACTCTAAATCATCACCAACTAACCCTTACCACAACAAACTAAACCCAATCAATTTTAAATTACAAAAAAATGCTACTAACCATAGCAAACTATGCCAAACTCACCTAAATTACTTCGGCTATCAAAAATCACCCCCAACTTCACTTTACAGCAACAAACTAAGCCCAATCACTTTAAAATTACAAAAAAGTGCTAAAAATCATAACAAACTATACCAGAATCACCTAAATTACTTCGGCTACCGTAAATCACCCCCAACTATCCCTTACCACAACAAACCAAACCATATCATCTTAAAATTACAAAAAAAGGTGTACAAATCATAACAAACTATGCCAGACTCACCGAAATTACTTCGGCTACTCTAAATCATCACCAACTAACCCTTACCACAACAAACTAAACCCAATCACTTTTAAATTACAAAAAAATGCTACTAGCCATAGCAAACTATGCCAAACTCACCTAAATTACTTCGGCTCTCAAAAATCACCCCCAACTACATTTTACAGCAACAAACTAAGCCCAATCACTTTAAAATTACAAAAAAATCCTAAAAATTATAACAAACTATACCAGAATCACCTAAATTACTTCGGCTACCGTAAATCACCCCCAACTATCTCTTACCACAACAAACCAAACCATATCATCTTAAAATTACAAAAAAAGGTGTACAAATCATAACAAACTATGCCAGACTCACCTAAATTACTTCGGCTACTCTAAATCATCACCAACTAACCCTTACCACAACAAACTAAACCCAATCACTTTTAAATTACAAAAAAATGCTACTAACCATAGCAAACTATGCCAAGCTCACCTAAATTACTTCGGCTATCAAAAATCACCCCCAACTACACTTTACAGCAACAAACTAAGCCCAATCACTTTAAAATTACAAAAAAATGCTAAAAATCATAACAAACTATACCAGAATCACCTAAATTACTTCGGCTACCGTAAATCACCCCCAACTATCCCTTACCACAACAAACCAAACCATATCATCTTAAAGTTACAAAAAAAGGTGTACAAATCATAACAAACTATGCCAGACTCACCTAAATTACTTCGGCTACTCTAAATCATCACCAACTAACCCTTACCACAACAAACTAAACCCAATCACTTTTAAATTACAAAAAAATGCTACTAACCATAGCAAACTATGCCAAACTCACCCAAATTACTTCGGCTATCAAAAATCACCCCCAACTACACTTTACAGCAACAAACTAAGCCCAATCACTTTAAAATTACAAAAAAATGCTAAAAATCATAACAAACTATACCAGAATCACCTATATTACTTCGGCTACCGTAAATCACCCCCAACTATCCCTTACCACAACAAACCAAACCATATCATCTTAAAATTACAAAAAAAGGTGTACAAATTATAACAAACTATGCCAGACTCACCTAAATTACTTCGGCTACTCTAAATCATCACCAACTAACCCTTACAACAACAAACTAAATCCAATCACTTTTAAATTACAAAAAAATGCTGCTAACCATAGCAAACTATGCCAAACTCACCTAAATTACTTCGGCTATCAAAAATCACCCCCAACTACACTTTACAGCAACAAACTAAGCCCAATCACTTTAAAATTACAAAAAAATGCTAAAAATCATAAGAAACTATACCAGAATCACCTAAATTACTTCGGCTACAGTAAATCACCCCCAACTATCCCTTACCACAACAAACCAAACCATATCATCTTAAAATTACAAAAAAAGGTGTACAAATCATAACAAACTATGCCAGACTCACCTAAATTACTTCGGCTACTCTAAATCATCACCAACTAACCCTTACAACAACAAACTAAATCCAATCACTTTTAAATTACAAAAAAATGCTGCTAACCATAGCAAACTATGCCAAACTCACCTAAATTACTTCGGCTATCAAAAATCACCCCCAACTACACTTTACAGCAACAAACTAAGCCCAATCACTTTAAAATTTCAAAAAAATGCTAAAAACCATAACAAACTATACCAAAATCACCTAAATTACTTCGGCTACCGTAAATCACCCCAACTATCCCTTACCACAACAAACCAAACCATATCATCTTAATATTACAAAAAAAGTTGTACAAATCATAACAAACTATGCCAGACTCACCTCAATTACTTCGGCTACTCTAAATCATCACCAACTAACCCTTACCACAACAAACTAAACCCAATCACTTTTAAATTACAAAAAAATGCCACTAATCATAGCAAACTATGCCAAACTCACCTAAATTACTTTGGCTATAAAAATCACCCCCAACTACACTTTACAGCAACAAACTAAGCCCAATCACTTTAAAATTACAAAAAAATGCTAAAAATCATAACAAACTATACCAGAATCACCTAAATTACTTCGGCTACCGTAAATCATCACCAACTAACCCTTACCACAAGAAACTAAACCCAATCACTTTTAAATTACAAAAAAATGCTACTAACCATAGCAAACTCTGCCAAATTCACCTAAATTACTTCGGCTATCAAAAATCACCCCCAACTACACTTTACAGCAACAAACTAATCCCAATCAATTTAAAATTACAAAAAAATTCTAAAAATCATAACAAACTATACCAGAATCACCTAAATTACTTCGGCTACCGTAAATCACCCCCAACTATCCCTTACTACAACAAACCAAACCATATCATTTTAAAGTTACAAAAAAAGGTGTACAAATCATAACAAACTATGTCAAACTCACCTAAATTACTTCGGCTACCATAAATCATCACCAACTAACCCTTACCACAACAAACTAAACCCAATCGCTTTTAAATTACAAAAAAATGCTACTAACCATAGGAAACTATGCCAAACTCACCTAAATTACTTTGGCTATCAAAAATCACCCCCAACTACACTTTACAGCAACAAACTAAGCCCAATCACTTTAAAATTACAAAAAAAATGCTAAAAATCATACCAAACTATACCAGAATCACCTAAATTACTTCGGCTACCGTAAATCACCCCCAACTATCCCTTACCACAACAAACCAAACCATATCATCTTAAAATTACAAAAAAAGGTGTACAAATCATAACAAACTATGCCAGACTCACCTAAATTACTTCGGCTACTCTAAATCATCACCAACTAACCCTTACCACAACAAACTAAACCCAATCACTTTTAAATTACAAAAAAATGCTACTAACCATAGCAAACTATGCAAAACTCACCTAAATTACTTCGGCTATCAAAAATCACCCCCAACTACACTTTACAGCAACAAACTAAGCCCAATCACTTTAAAATTACAAAAAAATGCTAAAAATCATAACAAACTATACCAGAATCACCTAAATTACTTCGGCTACCGTAAATCACCCCCAACTATCCCTTACCACAACAAACCAAACCATATTAGCTTAAAATTACAAAAAAAGGTGTACAAATCATAACAAACTATGCCAGACTCACCTAAATAACTTCGGCTATTCTAAATCATCACCAACTAACCCTTACAACAACAAACTAAATCCAATCATTTTTAAATTACAAAAAATTGCTGCTAATCATAGCAAACTATGCCAAACTCACCTAAATTACTTCGGCTATCAAAAATCACCGCCAACTACACTTTACAGCAACAAACTAAGCCCAATTACTTTAAAATTACAAAAAAATTCTAAAAATCATAACAAACTATACCAGAATAACCTAAATTACTTCGGCTACCGTAAATCACCCCAACTATCCCTTACCACAACAAGCCAAACCATATCATCTTAAAATTACAAAAAAAGGTGTACAAATCATAACAAACTATGCCAGACACACCTAAAATACTTCGGCTACTCTAAATCATCACCAACTAACCCTTACCACAAGAAACTGAACCCAATCACTTTTAAATTACAAAAAAATGCTACTAACCATAGCAAACTCTGCCAAATTCACCTAAATTACTTCGGCTATCAAAAATCACCCCCAACTACACTTTACAGCAACAAACTAATCCCAATCAATTTAAAATTACAAAAAAATTCTAAAAATCATAACAAACTATACCAGAATCACCTAAATTACTTCGGCTACCGTAAATCACCCCCAACTATCCCTTACTACAACAAACCAAACCATATCATTTTAAAGTTACAAAAAAAGGTGTACAAATCATAACAAACTATATCAAACTCACCTAAATTACTTCGGCTACCATAAATCATCACCAACTAACCCTTACCACAACAAACTAAACCCAATCGCTTTTAAATTACAAAAAAATGCTACTAACCATAGCAAACTATGCCAAACTCACCTAAATTACTTTGGCTATCAAAAATCACCCCCAACTACACTTTACAGCAACAAACTAAGCCCAATCACTTTAAAATTACAAAAAAAATGCTAAAAATCATACCAAACTATACCAGAATCACCTAAATTACTTCGGCTACCGTAAATCACCCCCAACTATCCCTTACCACAACAAACCAAACCATATCATCTTAAAATTACAAAAAAAGGTGTACAAATCATAACAAACTATGCCAGACTCACCTAAATTACTTCGGCTACTCTAAATCATCACCAACTAACCCTTACCACAACAAACTAAACCCAATCACTTTTAAATTACAAAAAAATGCTACTAACCATAGCAAACTATGCAAAACTTACCTAAATTACTTCGGCTATCAAAAATCACCCCCAACTACACTTTACAGCAACAAACTAAGCCCAATCACTTTAAAATTACAAAAAAATGCTAAAAATCATAACAAACTATACCAGAATCACCTAAATTACTTCGGCTACCGTAAATCACCCCCAACTATCCCTTACCACAACAAACCAAACCATATCATCTTAAAATTACAAAAAAAGGTGTACAAATCATAACAAACTATGCCAGACTCACCTAAATAACTTCGGCTACTCTAAATCATCACCAACTAACCCTTACAACAACAAACTAAATCCAATCACTTTTAAATTACAAAAAATTGCTGCTAATCATAGCAAACTATGCCAAACTCACCTAAATTACTTCGGCTATCAAAAATCACCGCCAACTACACTTTACAGCAACAAACTAAGCCCAATCACTTTAAAATTTCAAAAAAATGCTAAAAACCATAACAAACTATACCAGAATCACCTAAATTACTTCGGCTACCGTAAATCACCCCCAACTATCCCTTACCACAACAAACCAAACCATATCATCTTAAAGTTACAAAAAAACGTGTACAAATCATAACAAACTATGCCAGACTCACCTAAATTACTTCGGCTACTCTAAATCATCACCAACTAACCCTTACAACAACAAACTAAATCCAATCACTTTTAAATTACAAAAAAATGCTGCTAACCATAGCAAACTATGCCAAACTCACCTAAATTACTTCGGCTATCAAAAATCACCCCCAACTACACTTTACAGCAACAAACTAAGCCCAATCACTTTAAAATTACAAAAAAATTCTAAAAATCATAACAAACTATACCAGAATAACCTAAATTACTTCGGCTACCGTAAATCACCCCAACTATCCCTTACCACAACAAGCCAAACTATATCATCTTAATATTACAAAAAAAGTTGTACAAATCATAACAAACTATGCCAGACTCACATCAATTACTTCGGCTATTCTAAATCATCACCAACTAACCCTTACCACAACAAACTAAACCCAATCACTTTTAAATTACAAAAAAATGCTACTAACCATAGCAAACTATGCCAAACTCACCTAAATTACTTCGGCTATCAAAAATCACCCCCAACTACACTTTACAGCAACAAACTAAGCCCAATCACTTTAAAATTTCAAAAAAATGCTAAAAACCATAACAAACTATACCAGAATCACCTAAATTACTTCGGCTACCGTAAATCACCCCCAACTATCCCTTACCACAACAAACCAAACCATATCATCTTAAAGTTACAAAAAAAGGTGTACAAATCATAACAAACTATGCCAGACTCACCTAAATTACTTCGGCTACTCTAAATCATCACCAACTAACCCTTACAACAACAAACTAAATCCAATCACTTTTAAATTACAAAAAAATGCTGCTAACCATAGCAAACTATGCCAAACTCACCTAAATTACTTCGGCTATCAAAAATCACCCCCAACTACACTTTACAGCAACAAACTAAGCCCAATCACTTTAAAATTTCAAAAAAATGCTAAAAACCATAACAAACTATACCAGAATCACCTAAATTACTTCGGCTACCGTAAATCACCCCAACTATCCCTTACCACAACAAACCAAACCATATCATCTTAATATTACAAAAAAAGTTGTACAAATCATAACAAACTATGCCAGACTCACCTCAATTACTTCGGCTATTCTAAATCATCACCAACTAACCCTTACCAAAACAAACTAAACCCAATCACTTTAAAATTACAAAAAAATGCCACTAACCATAGCAAACTATGCCAAACTCACCTAAATTACTTCGGCTATAAAAATCACCCCCAACTACACTTTACAGCAACAAACTAGGCCCAATCACTTTAAAATTACAAAAAAATGCTAAAATCATAACAAACTATACCAGAATCACCTAAATTACTTCGGCTACCGTAAATCATCACCAACTAACCCTTACCACAAGAAACTAAACCCAATCACTTTTAAATTACAAAAAAATGCTACTAACCATAGCAAACTCTGCCAAATTCACCTAAATTACTTCGGCTATCAAAAATCACCCCCAACTACACTTTACAGCAACAAACTAATCCCAATCAATTTAAAATTACAAAAAAATTCTAAAAATCATAACAAACTATACCAGAATCACCTAAATTACTTCGGCTACCGTAAATCACCCCCAACTATCCCTTACCACAACAAACCAAACCATATCATTTTAAAATTACAAAAAAAGGTGTACTAATCATAACAATCTATGCCAAACTCAGCTAAATTACTTCGGCTACTCTAAATCATCACCAACTAACCCTTACCACAACAAATTAAACCCAATCACATTTAAATTACAAAAAAATGCTACTAACCATAGCAAACTATGCCAAACGCACCTAAATTACTTCGGCTATCAAAAATCACCCCCAACTACACTTTACAGCAACAAACTAAGCCCAATCACTTTAAAATTACAAAAAAATGCTAAAAATCATATCAAACTATACCAGAATCACCTAAATTACTTCGGCTACCGTAAATCACCCCCAACTATCCCTTACCACAACAAACCAAACCATATCATCTTAAAATTACAAAAAAAGGTGTGCAAATCATAACAAACTATGCCAGACTCACCTAAATTACTTCGGCTACTCTAAATCATCACCAACTAACCCTTACCACAACAAATTAAACCCAATCACATTTAAATTACAAAAAAATGCTACTAACCATAGCAAACTATGCCAAACGCACCTAAATTACTTCGGCTATCAAAAATCACCCCCAACTACACTTTACAGCAACAAACTAATCCCAATCAATTTAAAATTACAAAAAAATTCTAAAAATCATAACAAACTATACCAGAATCACCTAAATTACTTCGGCTACCGTAAATCACCCTCAACTATCCCTTACCACAACAAACCAAACCATATCATTTTAAAATTACAAAAAAAGGTGTACTAATCATAACAATCTATGCCAAACTCAGCTAAATTACTTCGGCTACTCTAAATCATCACCAACTAACCCTTACCACAACAAATTAAACCCAATCACATTTAAATTACAAAAAAATGCTACTAACCATAGCAAACTATGCCAAACGCACCTAAATTACTTCGGCTATCAAAAATCACCCCCAACTACACTTTACAGCAACAAACTAAGCCCAATTACTTTAAAATTACAAAAAAATTCTAAAAATCATAACAAACTATACCAGAATAACCTAAATTACTTCGGCTACCGTAAATCACCCCAACTATCCCTTACCACAACAAGCCAAACCATATCATCTTAAAATTACAAAAAAAGGTGTACAAATCATAACAAACTATGCCAGACACACCTAAAATACTTCGGCTACTCTAAATCATCACCAACTAACCCTTACCACAAGAAACTGAACCCAATCACTTTTAAATTACAAAAAAATGCTACTAACCATAGCAAACTCTGCCAAATTCACCT
Organism: Eledona agricola; assembly: GCA_964023215.1. Taxonomy (NCBI): domain Eukaryota; kingdom Metazoa; phylum Arthropoda; class Insecta; order Coleoptera; family Tenebrionidae; genus Eledona; species Eledona agricola. Next base: position 1,416,335 of record CAXIEJ010000157.1, read on the forward strand.
AAATTACTTCGGCTATCAAAAATCACCCCCAACTACACTTTACAGCAACAAACTAATCCCAATCAATTTAAAATTACAAAAAAATTCTAAAAATCATAACAAACTATACCAGAATCACCTAAATTACTTCGGCTACCGTAAATCACCCCCAACTATCCCTTACTACAACAAACCAAACCATATCATTTTAAAGTTACAAAAAAAGGTGTACAAATCATAACAAACTATGTCAAACTCACCTAAATTACTTCGGCTACCATAAATCATCACCAACTAACCCTTACCACAACAAACTAAACCCAATCGCTTTTAAATTACAAAAAAATGCTACTAACCATAGCAAACTATGCCAAACTCACCTAAATTACTTTGGCTATCAAAAATCACCCCCAACTACACTTTACAGCAACAAACTAAGCCCAATCACTTTAAAATTACAAAAAAAATGCTAAAAATCATACCAAACTATACCAGAATCACCTAAATTACTTCGGCTACCGTAAATCACCCCCAACTATCCCTTACCACAACAAACCAAACCATATCATCTTAAAATTACAAAAAAAGGTGTACAAATCATAACAAACTATGCCAGACTCACCTAAATTACTTCGGCTACTCTAAATCATCACCAACTAACCCTTACCACAACAAACTAAACCCAATCACTTTTAAATTACAAAAAAATGCTACTAACCATAGCAAACTATGCAAAACTCACCTAAATTACTTCGGCTATCAAAAATCACCCCCAACTACACTTTACAGCAACAAACTAAGCCCAATCACTTTAAAATTACAAAAAAATGCTAAAAATCATAACAAACTATACCAGAATCATCTAAATTACTTCGGCTACCGTAAATCACCCCCAACTATCCCTTACCACAACAAACCAAACCATATCATCTTAAAATTACAAAAAAAGGTGTACAAATCATAACAAACTATGCCAGACTCACCTAAATAACTTCGGCTACTCTAAATCATCACCAACTAACCCTTACAACAACAAACTAAATCCAATCACTTTTAAATTACAAAAAATTGCTGCTAATCATAGCAAACTATGCCAAACTCACCTAAATTACTTCGGCTATCAAAAATCACCGCCAACTACACTTTACAGCAACAAACTAAGCCCAATCACTTTAAAATTTCAAAAAAATGCTAAAAACCATAACAAACTATACCAGAATCACCTAAATTACTTCGGCTACCGTAAATCACCCCCAACTATCCCTTACCACAACAAACCAAACCATATCATCTTAAAATTACAAAAAAAGGTGTACAAATCATAACAAACTATGCCAGACTCACCTAAATAACTTCGGCTACTCTAAATCATCACCAACTAACCCTTACAACAACAAACTAAACCCAAGCACTTTTAAATTACAAAAAAATGCTAGTAACCATAGCAAACTATGCCAAACTCACCTAAATTACTTCGGTTACCATAAATCATCACCAACTAACCCTTAGCACAACAAACTAAACCCAATCACTTTTAAATTACAAAAAAATGCTACTAACCATAGCAAACTATGCCAAACTCACCTAAATTACTTCGGCTATCAAAAATCACCCCCAACTACACTTTACAGCAAGAAACTAAGCCCAATCACTTTAAAATTACAAAAAAATGCTAAAAATCATAACAAATTATACCAGAATCACCTAAATTACTTCGGCTACCGTAAATCACCCCCAACTATCCCTTACCACAACAAACGAAACCATATCATCTTAAAATTACAAAAAAAGGGGTACAAATCATAACAAACTATGCCAGACTCACCTAAATTACTTCGGCTACTCTAAATCATCACCAACTAACCCTTACCACAACAAACTAAACCCAATCACTTTTAGATTACAAAAAAATGCTAGTAACCATAGCAAACTATGCCAAACTCACCTAAATTACTTCGGCTACCATAAATCATCACCAACTAACACTTACCACAACAAGCTAAACCCAATCACTTTTATATTACAAAAAAATGCTAGTAACCATTGCAAACTATGCCAAACTCACCTAAATTACTTCGGCTACCATGAATCATCACAAACTAACCCTTACCACAACAAACTAAACCCAATCACTTTTAAATTACAAAAAAATGCTACTAACCATAGCAAACTATGCCAAACTCACCTAAATTACTTCGGCTACCATAAATCATCACCAACTAACCCTTACCACAACAAGCTAAACCCAATCACTTTTATATTACAAAAAAATGCTAGTAACCATTGCAAACTATGCCAAACTCACCTAAATTACTTCGGCTATCAAAAATCACCCTTAGCTACACTTTACAGCAACAAACTAAGCCCAATCACTTTGAAATTACAAAAAAATGCTAAAAATCATAACAAACTATACCAGAATCACCTAAATTACTTCGGCTACCGTAAATCACCCCTAACTATCCCTTACCACAACAAACCAAACCTTATCATCTTAAAATTACAAAAAAAGGTGTACAAATCAACACAAATTAGGCCAGACTCACCTAAATTACTTCGGCTACTCTAAATCATCACCAACTAACCCTTACCACAACAAACTAAACCCAATCACTTTTAAATTACAAAAAAATGCTAGTAACCTTAGCAAACTATGCCAAACTCACCTAAATTACTTCGGCTACCATAAATCATCACCAACTAACCCTTACCACAACAAACTAAACCCAATCATTTTTAAATTACAAAAAAATGCTACTAACCATAGCAAACTATGCCAAACTCACCTAAATTACTTTGGCTATCAAAAATAACCCCCAACTACACTTTACAGCAACAAACTAAGCCCAATCACTTTAAAATTACAAAAAAATGCTAAAAATCATCATAACAAACTATACCAGAATCACCTAAATTACTTCGGCTACCGTAAATCACCCCCAACTATCCCTTACCACAACAAACCAAACCATATCATCTTAAAATTACAAAAAAAGGGGTACAAATCATAACAAACTATGCCAGACTCACCTAAATTACTTCGGCTACTCTAAATCATCACCAACTAACCCTTACCACAACAAACTAAACCCAATCACTTTTAAATTACATAAAAATGCTAGTAACCATAGCAAACTATGTCAAACTCACCTAAATTACTTCGGCTACCATAAATCATCACCAACTAACCCTTACCACAACAAACTAAACCCAATCACTTTTAAATTACAAAAAAATGCTACTAAACATAGCAAACTATGCCAAACTCACCTAAATTACTTCGGCTATCAAAAATCACCCCCAACTACACTTTACAGCAAGAAACTAAGCCCAATCACTTTAAAATTACAAAAAAATGCTAAAAATCATAACAAATTATACCAGAATCACCTAAATTACTTCGGCTACCGTAAATCACCCCCAACTATCCCTTACCACAACAAACCAAACCATATCATCTTAAAATTACAAAAAAAGGTGTACAAATCATAACAAACTATGCCAGACTCACCTAAATTACTTCGACTACTCTAAATCATCACCAACTAACCCTTACCACAACAAACTAAACCCAATCACTTTTAAATTACAAAAAAATGTTAGTAACCATAGCAAACTATGCCAAACTCACCTAAATTACTTCGGCTACCATAAATCATCACCAACTAACCCTTACCACAACAAACTAAACCCAATCACTTTTAAATTACAAAAAAATGCTACTAACCATAGCAAACTATGCCAAACTCACCTAAATTACTTCGGCTATCAAAAATCACCCCCAACTACACTTTACAGCAACAAACTAAGCCCAATCACTTTAAAATTACAAAAAAATGCTAAAAATCATAACAAATTATACCAGAATCACCTAAATTACTTCGGCTACCGTAAATCACCCCCAACTATCCCTTATCACAACAAACCAAACCATATCATCTTAAAATTACAAAAAAAGATGTACAAATCATAACAAACTATGCCAGACTCACCTAAATTACTTCGGCTACTCTAAATCATCACCAACTAACCCTTACCACAACAAACTAAACCCAATCACTTTTAGATTACAAAAAAATGCTAGTAACCATAGCAAACTATGCCAAACTCACCTAAATTACTTCGGCTACCATAAATCATCACCAACTAACACTTACCACAACAAGCTAAACCCAATCACTTTTATATTACAAAAAAATGCTAGTAACCATTGCAAACTATGCCAAACTCACCTAAATTACTTCGGCTACCATGAATCATCACAAACTAACCCTTACCACAACAAACTAAACCCAATCACTTTTAAATTACAAAAAAATGCTACTAACCATAGCAAACTATGCCAAACTCACCTAAATTACTTCGGCTACCATAAATCATCACCAACTAACCCTTACCACAACAAGCTAAACCCAATCACTTTTATATTACAAAAAAATGCTAGTAACCATTGCAAACTATGCCAAACTCACCTAAATTACTTCGGCTATCAAAAATCACCCTTAGCTACACTTTACAGCAACAAACTAAGCCCAATCACTTTGAAATTACAAAAAAATGCTAAAAATCATAACAAACTATACCAGAATCACCTAAATTACTTCGGCTACCGTAAATCACCCCTAACTATCCCTTACCACAACAAACCAAACCTTATCATCTTAAAATTACAAAAAAAGGTGTACAAATCAACACAAATTAGGCCAGACTCACCTAAATTACTTCGGCTACTCTAAATCATCACCAACTAACCCTTACCACAACAAACTAAACCCAATCACTTTTAAATTACAAAAAAATGCTAGTAACCTTAGCAAACTATGCCAAACTCACCTAAATTACTTCGGCTACCATAAATCATCACCAACTAACCCTTACCACAACAAACTAAACCCAATCATTTTTAAATTACAAAAAAATGCTACTTACCATAGCAAACTATGCCAAACTCACCTAAATTACTTTGGCTATCAAAAATAACCCCCAACTACACTTTACAGCAACAAACTAAGCCCAATCACTTTAAAATTACAAAAAAATGCTAAAAATCATAACAAACTATACCAGAATCACCTAAATTACTTCGGCTACCGTAAATCACCCCCAACTATCCCTTACCACAACAAACCAAACCATATCATCTTAAAATTACAAAAAAAGGTGTACAAATCATAACAAACTATGCCAGACTCACCTAAATTACTTCGGCTACTCTAAATCATCACCAACTAACCCTTACCACAACAAACTAAACCCAATCACTTTTAAATTACAAAAAAATGCTAGTAACCATAGCAAACTATGCCAAACTCACCTAAATTACTTCGGCTACCATAAATCATCACCAACTAACCCTTACCACAACAAACTAAACCCAATCACTTTTAAATTACAAAAAAATGCTACTAACCATAGCAAACTATGCCAAACTCACCTAAATTACTTCGGCTATCAAAAATCACCCCCAACTACACTTTACAGCAACAAACTAAGCCCAATCACTTTAAAATTACAAAAAAATGCTAAAAATCATAACAAATTATACCAGAATCACCTAAATTACTTCGGCTACCGTAAATCACCCCCAACTATCCCTTATCACAACAAACCAAACCATATCATCTTAAAATTACAAAAAAAGGTGTACAAATCATAACAAACTATGCCAGACTCACCTAAATTACTTCGGCTACTCTAAATCATCACCAACTAACCCTTACCACAACAAACTAAACCCAATCACTTTTAAATTACAAAAAAATGCTAGTAACCATAGCAAACTATGTCAAACTCACCTAAATTACTTCGGCTACCATAAATCATCACCAACTAACCCTTACCACTACAAACTAAACCCAATCACTTTTAAATTACAAAAAAATGCTACTAAACATAGCAAACTATGCCAAACTCACCTAAATTACTTCGGCTATCAAAAATCACCCCCAACTACACTTTACAGCAAGAAACTAAGCCCAATCACTTTAAAATTACAAAAAAATGCTACTAACCATAGCAAACTATGCCAAACTCACCTAAATTACTTCGGCTATCAAAAATCACCCCCAACTACACTTTACAGCAACAAACTAAGCCCAATCACTTTAAAATTACAAAAAAATGCTAAAAATCATAACAAATTATACCAGAATCACCTAAATTACTTCGGCTACCGTAAATCACCCCCAACTATCCCTTATCACAACAAACCAAACCATATCAACTTAAAATTACAAAAAAAGGTGTACAAATCATAACAAATTATACCAGAATCACCTAAATTACTTCGGCTACCGTAAATCACCCCCAACTATCCCTTACCACAACAAACCAAACCATATCATCTTAAAATTTCAAAAAAAGGTGTACAAATCATAACAAACTATGCCAGACTCACCTAAATTACTTCGGCTACTCTAAATCATCACCAACTAACCCTTACCACAACAAACTAAACCCAATCACTTTTAAATTACAAAAAAATGCTAGTAACCATAGCAAACTATGCCAAACTCACCTAAATTACTTCGGCTACCATAAATCATCACCAACTAACCCTTACCACAACAAACTAAACCCAATCACTTTTAAATTACAAAAAAATGCTACTAACCATAGCAAATTATGCCAAACTCACCTAAATTACTTCGGCTATCAAAAATCACCCCCAACTACACTTTACAGCAACAAACTAAGCCCAATCACTTTAAAATTACAAAAAAATGCTAAAAATCATAACAAACTATAACAGAATCACCTAAATTACTTCGGCTAACGTAAATCACCCCCAACTATCCCTTACCACAACAAACCAAACCATATCATCTTAAAATTACAAAAAAAGGTGTACAAATCATAACAAACTATGCCAGACTTACCTAAATTACTTCGGCTACTCTAAATCATCACCAACTAAACCTTACCACAACAAACTAAACCCAATCACTTTTAAATTACAAAAAAATGCTAGTAACCATAGCAAACTATGCCAAACTCACCTAAATTACTTCGGCTGCCATAAATCATCACCAACTAACCCTTACCACAACAAACTAAACCCAATCACTTTTAAATTACAAAAAAATGCTACTAACCATAGCAAACTATGCCAAACTCACCTAAATTACTTCGGCTATCAAAAATCACCCCCAACTACACTTTACAGAAAGAAACTAAGCCCAATCACTTTAAAATTACAAAAAAATGCTAAAAATCATAACAAATTATACCAGAATTACCTAAATTACTTCGGCTACCGTAAATCACCCCCAACTATCCCTTATCACAACAAACCAAACCATATCATCTTAAAATTACAAAAAAAAGGGTACAAATCATAACAAACTATGCCAGACTCACCTAAATTACTTCGGCTACTCTAAATTATCACCAACTAACCCTTACCACAACAAACTAAACCCAATCACTTTTAAATTACAAAAAAATGCTAGTAACCATAGCAAACTATGCCAAACTCACCTAAATTACTTCGGCTACCATAAATCATCACCAACTAACCCTTACCACAACAAACTAAACCCAATCATTTTTAAATTACAAAAAAATGCTACTAACCATAGCAAACTATGCCAAACTCACCTAAATTACTTTGGCTATCAAAAATAACCCCCAACTACACTTTACAGCAACAAACTAAGCCCAATCACTTTAAAATTACAAAAAAATGCTAAAAATCATAACAAACTATACCAGAATCACCTAAATTACTTCGGCTACCGTAAATCACCCCCAACTATCCCTTACCACAACAAACCAAACCTTATCATCTTAAAATTACAAAAAAAGGTGTACAAATCATAACAAATTAGGCCAGACTCACCTAAATTACTTTGGCTACTTTAAATCATCACCAACTAACCCTGACCACAACAAACTAAACCCAATCACTTTTAAATTACAAAAAAATGCTAGTAACCATAGCAAACTATGTCAAACTCACCTAAATTACTTCGGCTACCATAAATCATCACCAACTAACCCTTACCACAACAAACTAAACCCAATCACTTTTAAATTACAAAAAAATGCTACTAACCATAGCAAACTATGCCAAACTCACCTAAATTACTTCGGCTATCAAAAATAACCCCCAACTACACTTTACAGCAAGAAACTAAGCCCAATCACTTTAAAATTACAAAAAAATGCTAAAAATCATAACAAAGTTTACCAGAATTACCTAAATTGCTTCGGATAACGTAAATCACCCCCAACTATCCCTTACCACAACAAACCAAACCATATCATCTTAAAATTACAAAAAAAGGTGTACAAATCATAACAAACTATGCCAGACTCACCTAAATTACTTCGGCTACTCTAAAGCATCACCAACTAACCTTTACCACAACAAACTAAACCCAATCACTTTTAAATTACAAAAAAATGCTAGTAACCATAGCAAACTCTGCCAAACTCACCTAAATTACTTCGGCTACCATAAATCATCACCAACTAACCCTTACCACAACAAACTAAACCCAATCACTTTTAAATTAAAAAAAAATGCTAGTAACCATAGCAAACTACGCCAAACTCACCTAAATTACTTCGGCTACCATAAATCATCACAAACTAACTCTTACCACAACAAACTAAACCCAATCACTTTTAAATTACAAAAAAATGCTACTAACCATAGCAAACTATGCCAAACTCACCTAAATTACTTCGGCTATCAAAAATCACACCCAACTACACTTTACAGCAACAAACCAAGCCCAATCACTTTAAAATTACAAAAAAATGCTAAAAATCATAACAAAGTTTACCAGAATTACCTAAATTGCTTCGGCTACCGTAAATCACCCCCAACTATCCCTTACCACAACAAACCAAACCATATCATCTTTAAATTACAAAAAAAGGTGTACAAATCATAACAAACTATGCCAGACTCACCTTAATTACTTCGGCTACTCTAAATCATCACCAACTAACCCTTACACACAACAAACTAAACCCAATCACTTTTAAATTACAAAAAAATGCTTGTAACCATAGCAAACTATGCCAAACTCACCTAAATTACTTCGGCTACCATAAATCATCACCAACTAACCCTTACCACAACAAACTAAACCCAATCACTTTTAAATTACAAAAAAATGCTACTAACCATAGCAAACTATGCCAAACTCACCTAAATTACTTCGGCTATCAAAAATCACCCCCAACTACACTTTAGAGCAAGAAGCTAAGCTCAATCACTTTAAAATTACAAAAAAATGCTAAAAATCATAACAAATTATACCAGAATCACCTAAATTACTTCGGCTACCGTAAATCACCCCCAACTATCCCTTACCACAACAAACCAAACCATATCATCTTAAAATTACAAAAAAAGAGGTACAAATCATAAAAAACTATGCCAGACTCACCTAAATTACTTCGGCTACTCTAAATCATCACCAACTAACCCTTACCACAACAAACTAAACCCAATCACTTTTAAATTACAAAAAAATGCTACTAACCATAGCAAACTATGCCAAACTCACCTAAATTACTTCGGCTATCAAAAATCACCCCCAACTACACTTTACAGCAAGAAACTAAGCCCAATCACTTGAAATTACAAAAAAATGCTAAAAATCATAACAAATTATACCAGAATCACCTAAATTACTTCGGCTACCGTAAATCACCCCCAACTATCCCTTATCACAACAAACCAAACCATATCATCTTAAAATTACAAAAAAAGGTGTACAAATCATAACAAACTATGCCAGACTCACCTAAATTACTTCGGCTACTCTAAATCATCACCAACTAACCCTTACCACAACAAACTAAACCCAATCACTTTTAAATTACAAAAAAATGCTAGTAACCATAGCAAACTATGTCAAACTCACCTAAATTACTTTGGCTACCATAAATCATCACCAACTAACCCTTACCACTACAAACTAAACCCAATCAATTTTAAATTACAAAAAAATGCTACTAAACATAGCAAACTATGCCAAACTCACCTAAATTACTTCGGCTATCAAAAATCACCCCCAACTACACTTTACAGCAAGAAACTAAGCCCAATCACTTTAAAATTACAAAAAATTGCTAAAAATCATAACAAATTACACCAGAATCACCTAAATTACTTCGGCTACCGTAAATCACCCCCAACTATCCCTTACCACAACAAACCAAACCATATCATCTTAAAATTACAAAAAAAGGTGTACAAATCATAACAAATTATGCCAGACTCACCTAAATTACTTCGGCTACTCTAAATCATCACCAACTAACCCTTACCACAACAAACTAAACCCAATCACTTTTAAATTACAAAAAAATGCTAGTAACCATAGCAAACTATGCCAAACTCACCTAAATTACTTCGGCTACCATAAATCATCACCAACTAACCTTTACCACAACAAACAAAACCCAATCACTTTTAAATTACAAAAAAATGCTAGTAACCATAGCAAACTCTGCCAAACTCACCTAAATTACTTCGGCTACCATAAATCATCACCAACTAACCCTTACCACAACAGACTAAACCCAATCACTTTTAAATTAAAAAAAATGCTAGTAACCATAGCAAACTACGCCAAACTCACCTAAATTACTTCGGCTACCATAAATCATCACAAACTAACTCTTACCACAACAAACTAAACCCAATCACTTTTAAATTACAAAAAAATGCTACTAACCATAGCAAACTATGCCAAACTCACCTAAATTACTTCGGCTATCAAAAATCACACCCAACTACATTTTACAGCAACAAACTAAGCCCAATCACTTTAAAATTACAAAAAAATGCTAAAAATCATAACAAAGTTTACCAGAATTACCTAAATTGCTTCGGCTACCGTAAATCACCCCCAACTATCCCTTACCACAACAAACCAAACCATATCATCTTTAAATTACAAAAAAAGGTGTACAAATCATAACAAACTATGCCAGACTCACCTTAATTACTTCGGCTACTCTAAATCATCACCAACTAACCCTTACCACAACAAACTAAACCCAATCACTTTTAAATTACAAAAAAATGCTTGTAACCATAGCAAACTATGCCAAACTCACCTAAATTACTTCGGCTACCATAAATCATCACCAACTAACCCTTACCACAACAAACTAAACCCAATCACTTTTAAATTACAAAAAAATGCTACTAACCATAGCAAACTATGCCAAACTCACCTAAATTACTTCGGCTATCAAAAATCACCCCCAACTACACTTTACAGCAAGAAACTAAGCTCAATCACTTTAAAATTACAAAAAAATGCTAAAAATCATAACAAATTATACCAGAATCACCTAAATTACTTCGGCTACCGTAAATCACCCCCAACTATCCCTTACCACAACAAACCAAACCATATCATCTTAAAATTACAAAAAAAGGGGTACAAATCATAAAAAACTATGCCAGACTCACCTAAATTACTTCGGCTACTCTAAATCATCACCAACTAACCCTTACCACAACAAACTAAACCCAATCACTTTTAAATTACAAAAAAATGCTACTAAACATAGCAAACTATGCCAAACTCACCTAAATTACTTCGGCTACCATAAATCATCACAAACTAACTCTTACCACAACAAACTAAACCCAATCACTTTTAAATTACAAAAAAATGCTACTAACCATAGCAAACTATGCCAAACTCACCTAAATTACTTCGGCTATCAAAAATCACACCCAACTACACTTTACAGCAACAAACTAAGCCCAATCACTTTAAAATTACAAAAAAATGCTAAAAATCATAACAAAGTTTACCAGAATTACCTAAATTGCTTCGGCTACCGTAAATCACCCCCAACTATCCCTTACCACAACAAACCAAACCATATCATCTTTAAATTACAAAAAAAGTGTACAAATCATAACAAACTATGCCAGACTCACCTTAATTACTTCGGCTACTCTAAATCATCACCAACTAACCCTTACCACAACAAACTAAACCCAATCACTTTTAAATTACAAAAAAATGCTTGTAACCCTAGCAAACTATGCCAAACTCACCTAAATTACTTCGGCTACCATAAATCATCACCAACTAACCCTTACCACAACAAACTAAACCCAATCACTTTTAAATTACAAAAAAATGCTACTAACCATAGCAAACTATGCCAAACTCACCTAAATTACTTCGGCTATCAAAAATCACCCCCAACTACACTTTACAGCAAGAAACTAAGCTCAATCACTTTAAAATTACAAAAAAATGCTAAAAATCATAACAAATTATACCAGAATCACCTAAATTACTTCGGCTACCGTAAATCACCCCCAACTATCCCTTACCACAACAAACCAAACCATATCATCTTAAAATTACAAAAAAAGGGGTACAAATCATAAAAAACTATGCCAGACTCACCTAAATTACTTCGGCTACTCTAAATCATCACCAACTAACCCTTACCACAACAAACTAAACCCAATCACTTTTAAATTACAAAAAAATGCTACTAACCATAGCAAACTATGCCAAACTCACCTAAATTACTTCGGCTATCAAAAATCACCCCCAACTACATTTTACAGCAAGAAACTAAGCCCAATTACTTTAGAATTACAAAAAAATTCTAAAAATCATAACAAACTATATTAGAATCACCTAAATTACTTCGGCTACCGTAAATCACCCCCAACTATCCCTTACCACAACAAACCAAACCATATCATCTTAAAATTACAAAAAAAGGGGTACAAATCATAAAAAACTATGCCAGACTCACCTAAATTACTTCGGCTACTCTAAATCATCACCAACTAACCCTTACCACAACAAACTAAACCCAATCAATTTTAAATTACAAAAAAATGCTAGTAACCATAGCAAACTATGCCAAACTCACCTAAATTACTTCGGCTACCATAAATCATCACCAACTAACCCTTACCACAACAAACTAAACCCAATCACTTTTAAATTACAAAAAAATGCTACTAACCATAGCAAACTATGCCAAACTCACCTAAATTACTTCGGCTATCAAAAATCACCACCAACTACACTTTACAGCAAGAAACTAAGCCCAATCACTTTAAAATTACAAAAAAAAGCTAAAAATCATAACAAATTATACCAGAATCACCTAAATTACTTCGGCTACCGTAAATCACCCCCAACTATCCCTTACCACAACAAACCAAACCATATCATCTTAAAATTACAAAAAAAGGGGTACAAATCATAAAAAACTATGCCAGACTCACCTAAATTACTTCGGCTACTCTAAATCATCACCAACTAACCCTTACCACAACAAACTAAACCCAATCATATTTAAATTACAAAAAAATGCTAGTAACCATAGCAAACTATGCCAAACTCACCTAAATTACTTCGGCTACCATAAATCATCACAAACTAACCCTTACCAAAACAAACTAAACCCAATCACTTTTAAATTACAAAAAAATGCTACTAACCATAGCAAACTATGCCAAACTCACCTAAATTACTTCGGCTATCAAAAATCACCCCCAACTACACTTTACAGCAACAAACTAAGCCCAATCACTTTAAAATTACAAAAAAATGCTAAAAATCATAACAAACTATACCAGAATCACCTAAATTACTTCGGCTAACGTAAATCACCCCCAACTATCCCTTACCACAACAAACCAAACCATATCATCTTAAAATTACAAAAAAAGGTGTACAAATCATAACAAACTATGCCAGACTCACCTAAATTACTTCGGCTACTCTAAATCATCACCAACTATCCCTTACCACAACAAACTAAACCCAATCACTTTTAAATTACAAAAAAATGCTAGTAACCATAGCAAACTATATCAAACTCACCTAAATTACTTCGGCTACCATAAATCATCACCTACTAACCCTTACCACAACAAACTAAACCCAATCACTTTTAAATTACAAAAAAATGCTACTAACCATAGCAAACTATGCCAAACTCACCTAAATTACTTCGGCTATCAAAAATCACCCCCAACTACACTTTACAGCAAGAAACTAAGCCCAATCACTTTAAAATTACAAAAAAATGCTAAAAATCATAACAAATTATACCAGAATCACCTAAATTACTTCGGCTACCGTAAATCACCCCCAACTATCCCTTACCACAACAAACCAAACCATATCATCTTAAAATTACAAAAAAAGGTGTACAAATCATAACAAACTATGCCAGACTCACCTAAATTACTTCGGCTACTCTAAATCATCACCAACTAACCCTTACCACAACAAACTAAACCCAATCACTTTTAAATTACAAAAAAATGCTAGTAACCATAGCAAGCTCTGCTAAACTCACCTAAATTACTTCGGCTACCATAAATCATCACCAACTAACCCTTACCACAACAAACTAAACACAATCACTTTAAAATTACAAAAAAATGCTAAAAAGCATAACAAATTAAACCAGAATCACCTAAATTACTTCGGCTACCGTAAATCACCCCCAACTATCCCTTATCACAACAAACCAAACCATATCATCTTAAAATTACAAAAAAAGGTGTACAAATCATAACAAACTATGCCAGACTCACCTAAATTACTTCGGCTACTCTAAATCATCACCAACTAACCCTTACAACAACAAACTAAACCCAATCACTTTTAAATTACAAAAAAATGCTAGTAACCATAGCAAACTATGTCAAACTCACCTAAATTACTTCGGCTACCATAAATCATCACCAACTAACCCTTACCACTACAAACTAAACCCAATCACTTTTAAATTACAAAAAAATGCTACTAAACATAGCAAACTATGCCAAACTCACCTAAATTACTTCGGCTATCAAAAATCACCCCCAACTACACTTTACAGCAAGAAATTAAGCCCAATCACTTTAAAATTACAAAAAATTGCTAAAAATCATAACAAATTATACCAGAATCACCTAAATTACTTCGGCTACCGTAAATCACCCCCAACTATCCCTTACCACAACAAACCAAACCATATCATCCTAAAATTACAAAAAAAGGTGTACAAATCATAACAAACTATGCCAGACTCACCTAAATTACTTCGGCTACTCTAAATCATCACCAACTAACCCTTACCACAACAAACTAAACCCAATCACTTTTAAATTACAAAAAAATGCTAGTAACCATAGCAAACTATGCCAAACTCACCTAAATTACTTCGGCTACCATAAATCATCACCAACTAGACCTTACCACAACAAACTAAACCCAATCACTTTTAAATTACAAAAAAATGCTACTAACCATAGCAAACTATGCCAAACTCACCTAAATTACTTCGGCTGCCATAAATCATCACCAACTAACCCTTACCACAACAAAGTAAACCCAATCACTTTTAAATTACAAAAAAATGCTACTAACCATAGCAAACTATGCCAAACTCACCTAAATTACTTCGGCTATCAAAAATCACCCCCAACTACACTTTACAGCAAGAAACTAAGCCCAATCACTTTAAAATTACAAAAAAATGCTAAAAATCATAACAAATTATACCAGAATCACCTAAATTACTTCGGCTACCGTAAATCACCCCCAACTATCCCTTATCACAACAAACCAAACCATATCATCTTAAAATTACAAAAAAAGGGGTACAAATCATAACAAACTATGCCAGACTCACCTAAATTACTTCGGCTACTCTAAATCATCACCAACTAACCCTTACCACAACAAACTAAACCCAATCACTTTTAAATTACAAAAAAATGCTAGTAACCATAGCAAACTATGCCAAACTCACCTAAATTACTTCGGCTACCATAAATCATCACCAACTAACCCTTACCACAACAAACTAAACCCAATCATTTTTAAATTACAAAAAAATGCTACTAACCATAGCAAACTATGCCAAACTCACCTAAATTACTTTGGCTATCAAAAATAACCCCCAACTACACTTTACAGCAACAAACTAAGCCCAATCACTTTAAAATTACAAAAAAATGCTAAAAATCATAACAAACTATACCAGAATCACCTAAATTACTTCGGCTACCGTAAATCACCCCCAACTATCCCTTACCACAACAAACCAAACCTTATCATCTTAAAATTACAAAAAAAGGTGTACAAATCATAACAAATTAGGCCAGACTCACCTAAAGTACTTTGGCTACTCTAAATCATCACCAACTAACCCTTACCACAACAAACTAAACCCAATCACTTTTAAATTACAAAAAAATGCTAGTAACCATAGCAAACTATGTCAAACTCACCTAAATTACTTCGGCTACCATAAATCATCACCAACTAACCCTTACCACAACAAACTAAACCCAATCACTTTTAAATTACAAAAAAATGCTACTAACCATAGCAAACTATGCCAAACTCACCTAAATTACTTCGGCTATCAAAAATAACCCCCAACTACACTTTACAGCAAGAAACTAAGCCCAATCACTTTAAAATTCCAAAAAAATGCTAAAAATCATAACAAAGTTTACCAGAATTACCTAAATTGCTTCGGATACCGTAAATCACCCCCAACTATCCCTTACCACAACAAACCAAACCATATCATCTTAAAATTACAAAAAAAGGTGTACAAATCATAACAAACTATGCCAGACTCACCTAAATTACTTCGGCTACTCTAAATCATCACCAACTAACCTTTACCACAACAAACTAAACCCAATCACTTTTAAATTACAAAAAAATGCTAGTAACCATAGCAAACTCTGCCAAACTCACCTAAATTACTTCGGCTACCATAAATCATCACCAACTAACCCTTACCACAACAAACTAAACCCAATCACTTTTAAATTAAAAAAAATGCTAGTAACCATAGCAAACTACGCCAAACTCACCTAAATTACTTCGGCTACCATAAATCATCACAAACTAACTCTTACCACAACAAACTAAACCCAATCACTTTTAAATTACAAAAAAATGCTACTAACCATAGCAAACTATGCCAAACTCACCTAAATTACTTCGGCTATCAAAAATCACACCCAACTACACTTTACAGCAACAAACTAAGCCCAATCACTTTAAAATTACAAAAAAATGCTAAAAATCATAACAAAGTTTACCAGAATTACCTAAATTGCTTCAGCTACCGTAAATCACCCCCAACTATCCCTTACCACAACAAACCAAACCATATCATCTTTAAATTACAAAAAAAGGTGTACAAATCATAACAAACTATGCCAGACTCACCTTAATTACTTCGGCTACTCTAAATCATCACCAACTAACCCTTACCACAACAAACTAAACCCAATCACTTTTAAATTAAAAAAAATGCTAGTAACCATAGCAAACTACGCCAAACTCACCTAAATTACTTCGGCTACCATAAATCATCACAAACTAACTCTTACCACAACAAACTAAACCCAATCACTTTTAAATTACAAAAAAATGCTACTAACCATAGCAAACTATGCCAAACTCACCTAAATTACTTCGGCTATCAAAAATCACCCCCAACAACACTTTACAGCAAGAAACTAAGCTCAATCACTTTAAAATTACAAAAAAATGCTAAAAATCATAACAAATTATACCAGAATCACCTAAATTACTTCGGCTACCGTAAATCACCCCCAACTATCCCTTACCACAACAAACCAAACCATATCATCTTAAAATTACAAAAAAAGGGGTACAAATCATAAAAAACTATGCCAGACTCACCTAAATTACTTCGGCTACTCTAAATCATCACCAACTAACCCTTACTACAACAAACTAAACCCAATCACTTTTAAATTACAAAAAAATGCTACTAACCATAGCAAACTATGCCAAACTCACCTAAATTACTTCGGCTATCAAAAATCACCCCCAACTACACTTTACAGCAAGAAACTAAGCCCAATCACTTTAGAATTACAAAAAAATGCTAAAAATCATAACAAACTATATTAGAATCACCTAAATTACTTCGGCTACCGTAAATCACCCCCAACTATCCCTTACCACAACAAACCAAACCATATCATCTTAAAATTACAAAAAAAGGGGTACAAATCATAAAAAACTATGCCAGACTCACCTAAATTACTTCGGCTACTCTAAATCATCACCAACTAACCCTTACCACAACAAACTAAACCCAATCAATTTTAAATTACAAAAAAATGCTAGTAACCATAGCAAACTATGCCAAACTCACCTAAATTACTTCGGCTACCATAAATCATCACCAACTAACCCTTACCACAACAAACTAAACCCAATCACTTTTAAATTACAAAAAAATGCTACTAACCATAGCAAACTATGCCAAACTCACCTAAATTACTTCGGCTATCAAAAATCACCACCAACTACACTTTACAGCAAGAAACTAAGCCCAATCACTTTAA
This sequence comes from Eledona agricola, assembly GCA_964023215.1. NCBI lineage: Eukaryota > Metazoa > Arthropoda > Insecta > Coleoptera > Tenebrionidae > Eledona > Eledona agricola. The sequence continues at coordinate 1,434,684 of CAXIEJ010000157.1, forward strand.
AATTACAAAAAAAAGCTAAAAATCACAACAAATTATACCAGAATCACCTAAATTACTTCGGCTACCGTAAATCACCCCGAACTATCTCTTACCACAACAAACCAAACCATATCATCTTAAAATTACAAAAAAAGGGGTACAAATCAAAAAAACTATGCCAGACTCACCTAAATTACTTCGGCTACTCTAAATCATCACCAACTAACTCTTACCACAACAAACTAAACCCAATCATATTTAAATTACAAAAAAATGCTAGTAACCATAGCAAACTATGCCAAACTCACCTAAATTACTTCGGCTACCATAAATCATCACAAACTAACCCTTACCAAAACAAACTAAACCCAATCACTTTTAAATTCCAAAAAAATGCTACTAACCATAGCAAACTATGCCAAACTCACCTAAATTACTTCGGCTATCAAAAATCACCCCCAACTACACTTTACAGCAACAAACTAAGCCCAATCACTTTAAAATTACAAAAAAATGCTAAAAATCCTAACAAACTATACCAGAATCACCTAAATTACTTCGGCTAACGTAAATCACCCCCAACTATCCCTTACCACAACAAACCAAACCATATCATCTTAAAATTACAAAAAAAGGTGTACAAATCATAACAAACTATGCCAGACTCACCTAAATTACTTCGGCTACTCTAAATCATCACCAACTATCCCTTACCACAACAAACTAAACCCAATCATTTTTAAATTACAAAAAAATGCTAGTAACCATAGCAAACTATATCAAACTTACCTAAATTACTTCGGCTACCATAATTCATCACCAACTAACCCTTACCACAACAAACTAAACCCAATCACTTTTAAATTACAAAAAAATGCTACTAACCATAGCAAACTATGCCAAACTCACCTAAATTACTTCGGCTATCAAAAATCACCCCCAACTACACTTTACAGCAAGAAACTAAGCCCAATCACTTTAAAATTACAAAAAAATGTTCAAAATCATAACAAATTATACCAGAATCACCTAAATTACTTCGGCTACCGTAAATCACCCCCAACTATCCCTTACCACAACAAACCAAACCATATCATCTTAAAATTACAAAAAAAGGTGTACAAATCATAACAAACTATGCCAGACTCACCTAAATTACTTCGGCTACTCTAAATCATCACCAACTAACCCTTACCACAACAAACTAAACCCAATCACTTTTAAATTACAAAAAAATGCTAGTAACCATAGCAAACTCTGCTAAACTCGCCTAAATTACTTCGGCTACCATAAATCATCACCAACTAACCCTTACCACAACAAACTAAACACAATCACTTTTAAATTAAAAAAAGATGCTAGTAACCATAGCAAACTATGCCAAACTCACCTAAATTACTTCGGCTACCATAAATCATCACAAACTAACCCTTACCACAACAAACTTAACCCAATCACTTTTAAATTACAAAAAAATGCTACTAACCATAGCAAACTATGCCAAACTAACCTAAATTTCTTCGGCTATTAAAAATCACCCCCAACTACACTTTACAGCAACAAACTAAGCCCAATCACTTTGAAATTAAAAAAAAATGCTAAAAATCATAACAAACTATACCAGAATCACCTAAATTACTTCGGCTACCTTAAATCACCCCCAACTATCCCTTACCACAACCAACCAAACCATATCATCTTAAAATTACAAAAAAAGGTGTACAAATCATAACAAATTATTCCAGACTCACCTAAATTACTTCGGCTACTCTAAATCATCACCAACTAACCCCTACCACAACAAACTAAACCCAATCGCTTTTAAATTACAAAAAAATGCTAGTAACCATAGCAAACTATGCCAAACTCACCTAAATTACTTCGGCTTCCATAAATCATCACCAACTAACCCTTACCTCAACAAACTAAACCCAATCATTTTTAAATTACAAAAAAATGCTACTAACCATAGCAAACTATGCCAAACTCACCTGAATTACTTTGGCTATCAAAAATCACCCCCAACTACACTTTACAGCAACAAACTAAGCCCAATCACTTTAAAATTACAAAAAAATGCTAAAAATTATAACAAACTATACCAGAATCACCTAAATTACTTCGGCTACCGTAAATCACCCCCAACTATCCCTTACCACAACAAACCAAACCATATCATCTTAAAATTACAAAAAAAGGTGTACAAATCATAACAAACTATGCCAGACTCACCTAAATTACTTCGGCTACTCTAAATCATCACCAACTAACCCGTACCACAACAAACTAAACCCAATCACTTTTAAATTACAAAAAAATGCTAGTAACCATAGCAAACTATGCCAAACTCACCTAAATTACTTCGGCTACCATAAATCATCACCAACTAACCCTTACCACAACAAACTAAACCCTATCACTTTTAAATTACAAAAAAATGCTACTAACCATAGCAAACTATTCCAAACTCACCTAAATTACTTCGGCAATCAAAAATCACCCCCAACTAAACTTTACAGCAACAAACTAAGCCCAATCACTTTAAAATTACAAAAAAATGCTAAAAATCATAACAAACTATACCAGAATCACCTAAATAACTTCGGCTACCGTAAATCACCCCCTACTATCCCTTACCACAACAAACCAAACCATATTATCTTAAAATTACAAAAAAAGGTGTACAAATCATAACAAACTATGCCAGACTCACCTAAATTACTTCGGCTACTCTAAATCATCACCAACTAATCCTTACCACAACAAACTTAACCCAATCACTTTTAAATTACAAAAAAATGCTAGTAACCATAGCAAACTATGCCAAACTCACCTAAATTACTTCGGCTACCATAAATCATAACCAACTACACTTTACAGCAACAAACTAAGCCCAATCATATTAAAATTACAAAAAAATGCTAAAAATTATAACAAACTATACCAGAATCACCTAAATTACTTCGGGCACCGTAAATCACCCCCAACTATCCCTTACCACAACAAACCAAACCATATCATCTTAAAATTACAAAAAAAGGTGTACAAATCATAACAAACTATGCCAGACTCACCTAAATTACTTCGGCTACTCTAAATCATCACTAACTAACCCTTACCACAACAAACTAAACCTAATCACTTTTAAATTACAAAAAAATGCTAGTAACCATAGCAAACTATGCCAAACTCACCTAAATTACTTCGGCTACCATAAATCATCACCAACTAACCTTTAGCACAACAAACTAAACCCAATCACTTTTAAATTACAAAAAAATGCTACTAACCATAGCAAACTATGCCAAACTCACCTAAATTACTTCGGCTATCAAAAATCACACCCAACTACACTTTACAGCAACAAACTAAGCCCAATCACTTTAAAATTACAAAAAAATGCTAAAAATCATAACAAACTATACCAGAATCACCTAAATTACTTCGGCTACCGTAAATCACCCCCAACTATCCCTTACCACAACAAAACAAACCATATCATCTAAAAATTACAAAAAAAGGTGTACAAATCATAACAAACTATGCCAGACTCATCTAAATTACTTCGGCTACTCTAAATCATCACCAACTAACCCTTACCACAACAAACTAAACCCAATCACTTTTAAATTACAAAAAAATGCTAGTAACCATAGTAAACTATGCCAAACTCACCTAAATTACTTCGGCTACCATAAATCATCACCAACTAACCTTTAGCACAACAAACTAAACCCAATCACTTTTAAATTACAAAAAAATGCTGCTAACCATAGCAAACTATGCCAAACTCACCTAAATTACTTCGGCTATCAAAAATCACCCCCCACTACACTTTACAGCAACAAACTAAGCCCAATCACTTTAAAATTGCATAAAAATGCTAAAAATCATAATAAACTATACCAGAATCACCTAAATTACTTCGGCTACTGTAAATCACCCCCAACTATCCCTTACCACAACAAACCAAACCATATTATCTTAAAATTACAAAAAAAGGTGTACAAATCATAACAAACTATGCCAGACTCACCTAAATTACTTTGGCTACTCAAAATCATCACCAGCTAACCCTTACCACAACAAACTAAACCCAATCAGTTTTAAATTACAAAAAAATCCTAGTAACTATGCCAAACTCACCTAAATTACTTCCGCTACCATAAATCATCACCAACTAACCCTTACCACAACAAACCAAACCCAATCACTTTTAAATTACAAAAAAATGCTACTAACCATAGCAAACTATGCCAAACTCACCTAAATTACTTCGGCTATCAAAAATCACCCCCAACTACACTTTACAGCAACAAACTAAGCCCAATCATTTTAAAATTACAAAAAAATGCTAAAAATTATAACAAACTATACCAGAATCACCTAAATTACTTCGGCTACCGTAAATCACCCCCAACTGTCCCTTACCACAACAAACCAAACCATATCATCTTAAAATTACAAAAAAAGGTATACAAATCATAACAAACTATGCCAGAATCACCTAAATTACATCGGCTACTCTAAATCATCACCAACTAACCCTTACCACAACCAACTAAACCCAATCGTTTTTAAATTACAAAAAAATGCTAGTAACCATGGCAAACTATGCCAAACTCTCCTAAATTACTTCGGCTACCATAAATCATCGCCAACTAACCCTTACCACAACAAACTAAACCCAATCAATTTTAAATTACAAAAAAATGCTACTAACCATAGCAAACTATGCCAAACTCACCTAAATTACTTCGGCTATCAAAAATCACCCCCAACTACAATTTACAGCAACAAACTAAGCCCAATCACTTTAAAATTACAAAAAAATGCTAAAACTCATAACAAACTATACCAGAATTACTTAAATTACTTCGGCTACCGTAAATCACCCCCAACTATCCCTTACCACAACAAACCAAACCATATCATCTTAAAATTACAAAAAAAGGTGTACAAATCATAACAAACTCTGCCAGACTCACCTAAATTACTTCGGCTACTCTAAATCATCACCAACTAACCCTTACCACAACAAACTAAACCCAATCACTTTTAAATTACAAAAAAATGCTAGTAACCATAGCAAACTATGCCAAACTCACCTAAATTACTTCGGCTACCATAAATCATCACCAACTAACCCTTACCACAACAAACTAAACCCAATCACTTTTAAATTACAAAAAAATGCTACAACCTATAGCAAACTATGCCAAACTCACCTAAATTACTTCGGCTATCAAAAATTACCCCAAACTACACTTTACAGCAACAAACTAAGCCCAATCACTTTAAAATTACAAAAAAATGCTAAAAATCATAACAAACTATACCAGAATCACCTAAATTACTTCGGCTACCGTAAATCACCCCCAACTATCCTTTACCACAACGAACCAAACCATATCATCTTAAAATTACAAAAAAAGGTGTACAAATCATAACAAACTATGCCAGACTCACCTAAATTACTTCGGCTACTCTAAATCATCACCAACTAACCCTTACCACAACAAACTAAACCCAATCAATTTTAAATTACAAAAAAATGCTAGTAACCATAGCAAACTATGCCAAACTCACCTAAATTACTTCGGCTACCATAAATCATCACGAACTAACCCTTACCACAACAAACTAAACCCAATCAATTTTAAATTACAAAAAAATGCTACTAACCATAGCAAACTATGCCAAACTCACCTAAATTACTTCGGCTATCAAAAATCACCCCCAACTACAATTTACAGCAACAAACTAAGCCCAATCACTTTAAAATTACAAAAAAATGCTAAAACTCATAACAAACTATACCAGAATTACTTAAATAACTTCGGCTACCGTAAATCACCCCCAACTATCCCTTACCACAACAAACCAAACCATATCATCTTAAAATTACAAAAAAAGGTGTACAAATCATAACAAACTCTGCCAGACTCATCTAAATTACTTCGGCTACTCTAAATAATTACCAACTAACCCTTACCACAACAAACTAAACCCAATCACTTTTAAATTACAAAAAAATGCTAGTAACCATAGCAAACTATGCCAAACTCACCTAAATTACTTCGGCTACCATAAATCATCACCAACTAACCCTTACCACAACAAACTAAACCCAATCACTTTCAAATTACAAAAAAATGCTACAACCTATAGCAAACTATGCCAAACTCACTTAAATTACTTCGGCTACCATAAATCATCACCAACTAACCCTTACCACAACAAACTAAACCCAATCACTTTTAAATTACAAAAAAATGCAACAACCTATAGCAAACTATGCCAAACTCACCTAAATTACTTCGGCTATCAAAAATCACCCCAAACTACACTTTACAGCAACAAACTAAGCCCAATCACTTTAAAATTCCAAAAAAATGCTAAAAATCATAACAAAGTTTACCAGAATTACCTAAATTGCTTCGGATACCGTAAATCACCCCCAACTATCCCTTACCACAACAAACCAAACCATATCATCTTAAAATTACAAAAAAAGGTGTACAAATCATAACAAACTATGCCAGACTCACCTAAATTACTTCGGCTACTCTAAATCATCACCAACTAACCTTTACCACAACAAACTAAACCCAATCACTTTTAAATTACAAAAAAATGCTAGTAACCATAGCAAACTCTGCCAAACTCACCTAAATTACTTCGGCTACCATAAATCATCACCAACTAACCCTTACCACAACAAACTAAACCCAATCACTTTTAAATTAAAAAAAATGCTAGTAACCATAGCAAACTACGCCAAACTCACCTAAACTACTTCGGCTACCATAAATCATCACAAACTAACTCTTACCACAACAAACTAAACCCAATCACTTTTAAATTACAAAAAAATGCTACTAACCATAGCAAACTATGCCAAACTCACCTAAATTACTTCGGCTATCAAAAATCACACCCAACTACACTTTACAGCAACAAACTAATCCCAATCACTTTAAAATTACAAAAAAATGCTAAAAATCATAACAAAGTTTACCAGAATTACCTAAATTGCTTCGGCTACCGTAAATCACCCCCAACTATCCCTTACCACAACAAACCAAACCATATCATCTTTAAATTACAAAAAAAGGTGTACAAATCATAACAAACTATGCCAGACTCACCTTAATTACTTCGGCTACTCTAAATCATCACCAACTAACCCTTACCACAACAAACTAAACCCAATCACTTTTAAATTATAAAAAAATGCTTGTAACCATAGCAAACTATGCCAAACTGACCTAAATTACTTCGGCTACCATAAATCATCACCAACTAACCCTTACCACAACAAACTAAACCCAATCACTTTTAAATTACAAAAAAATGCTACTAACCATAGCAAACTATGCCAAACTCACCTAAATTACTTCGGCTATCAAAAATCACCCCCAACAACACTTTACAGCAAGAAACTAAGCTCAATCACTTTAAAATTACAAAAAAATGCTAAAAATCATAACAAATTATACCAGAATCACCTAAATTACTTCGGCTACCGTAAATCACCCCCAACTATCCCTTACCACAACAAACCAAACCATATCATCTTAAAATTACAAAAAAAGGGGTACAAATCATAAAAAACTATGCCAGACTCTCCTAAATTACTTCGGCTACTCTAAATCATCACCAACTAACCCTTACCACAACAAACTAAACCCAATCAATTTTAAATTACAAAAAAATGCTAGTAACCATAGCAAACTATGCCAAACTCACCTAAATTACTTCGGCTACCATAAATCATCACCAACTAACCCTTACCACAACAAACTAAACCCAATCACTTTTAAATTACAAAAAAATGCTACTAACCATAGCAAACTATGCCAAACTCACCTAAATTACTTCGGCTATTAAAAATCACCCCCAACTACACTTTACAGCAACAAACTAAGCCCAATCACTTTAAAATTACCAAAAAATGCTAAAAATCATAACAAACTATACCAGAATCACCTAAATTACTTCGGCTACCGTAAATCACCCCCAACTATCCCTTACCACAACAAACCAAACCATATCATCTTAAAATTACAAAAAAAGTTGTACAAATCATAACAAACTATGCCAGACTCACCTAAATTACTTCGGCTACTCTAAATCATCACCAACTAACCCTTACCACAACAAACTAAACCCAATCACTTTTAAATTACAAAAAAATGCTAGTAACCATAGCAAACTATGCCAAACTCACCTAAATTACTTCGGCTACCATAAATCATCACCAATTAACCCTTACCACAACAAACTAAACCCAATCACCTTTAAATTACAAAAAAATGCTACTAACCATAGCAAACTATGCCAAACTCACCTAAATTACTTCGGCTATCAAAAATCACCCCCAACTACACTTTACAGCAACAAACTAAGCCCAATCACCTTAAAATTACAAAAAAATGCTAAAAATCATAACAAACTATACCAGAATCACCTAAATTACTTCGGCTACCGTAAATCACCCCCAACTATCCCTTACCACAACAAACCAAACCATATCATCTTACAATTAAAAAAAAGGTGTACAAATCATAACAAACTATGCCAGATTCACCTAAATTACTTCGGCTACTCTAAATTATCACCAACTAAACCTTACCACAACAAACTAAACCCAATCACTTTTAAATTACAAAAAAATGCTAGTAACCATAGCAAACTATGCCAAACTCATCTAAATTACTTCGGTTACCATAAATCATCACCAAATAACCCTTACCACAACAAACTAAACCCAATCACTTTCAAATTACAAAAAAATGCTCCTTACCATAGCAAACTATGCCAAAAAAACCTAAATTACTTCGGCTATCAAAAATCACCCCCAACTACACTTTACAGCAACAAACTAACCCCAATCACTTTAAAATTACAAAAAAATGCTAAAAATCATAACAAACTATACCAGAATCACCTAAATTACTTCGGCTACCGTAAATCACCCCCAACTATCCTTTACCACAACAAACCAAACCATATCATTTTAAAATTACAAAAAAAGTGTACAAATCATAACAAACTATGCCAGACACACCTAAATTACTTCGGCTACTCTAAATCATCACCAACCAACCCTTACCACAACAAAATAAACCCAATCACTTTTAAATTACAAAAAAATGCTAGTAACCATAGCAAACTATGCCAAACTCACCAAAATTACTTCGGCTACCATAAATCATCACCAACTAACCCTTACCACAACAAACTAAACCAAATCATTTTTAAATTACAAAAAAATGCTACTAACCATAGCAAACTATGCCAAACTCACCTAAATTACATCGGCTATCAAAAATCACCCCCAACTACACTTTACAGCAACAAACTGTGCCCAATCACTTTAAAATTACAAAAAAATGCTAAAAATCATAACAAACTATACCAGAAACACCTATATTACTTCGGCTACCGTAAATCACCCCCAACTATCCCTTACCACTACAAACCAAACCATATCATCTTAAAATTACAAAAAAAGGTGTACATATCATAACAAACTATGCCAGACTCACCTAAATTACTTCGGCTACTTTAAATCATCACCAACTAACCCTTACCACAACAAACTAAACCCAATCACTTTTAAATTACAAAAAAATGCTACTAACCATAGCAAACTATGCCAAACTCATCTAAATTACTTCGGCTATCAAAAATCACCCCCAACTACACTTTACAGCAACAAACTAAGCCCAATCACCTTAAAATTACAAAAAAATGTTAAAAATCATAACAAACTATACCAGAATCACCTAAATTACTTCGGCTACCGTAAATCACCCCCAACTATCCCTTACCACAACAAACCAAACCATTACATCTTAAAATAAAAAAAAGGTGTACAAATCATAACAAACTATGCCAGACTCACCTAAATTACTTCGGCTACTCTAAATTATTACCAACTAAACCTTACCACAACAAACTAAACCCAATCACTTTTAAATTACAAAAAAATGCTAGTAACCATAGCAAACTATGCCAAACTCATCTAAATTACTTCGGCTACCATAAATTATCACCAACTAACCCTTACCACAACAAACTATACCCAATCACTTTCTAATTACAAAAAAATGCTACTAACCATAGCCAACTATGCCAAAGTAACCTAAATTACTTTGGCTATCAAAAATCACCACCAACTACACTTTACAGCAACAAAATAAGCCCTATCACTTTAAAATTACAAAAAAATGCTAAAAATCATAACAAACTATACCAGAATCACCTAAATTACTTCGGCTACCGTAAATCACCCCCAACTATCCCTTACCACAACAAACCAAACCATATCATCTTAAAATTACAAAAAAAGGTGTACAAATCATAACAAACTATGCCAGACTCACCTAAATTACTTCGGCTACTCTAAATCATCACCAACTATCCCTTACCACAACAAACTAAACCCAATCACTTTTAAATTACAAAAAAATGCTAGTAACCAAAGCAAACTATGCCAAACTCATCTAAATTACTTCGGCTACCATAAATCATCACCAACTAACTCTTACCACAACAAACTAAACCCAATCACTTTCAAATTACAAAAAAATGCTACTAACCATAGCAAACTATGCCAAACTCACCTAAATTACTTCGGCTATCAAAAATCACCCCCAACTACACTTTACAGCAACAAACTAAGCCCAATCACCTTAAAATTACAAAAAAAATGCTAAAAATCATAACAAAGTATATCAGAATTACCTAAATTACTGCGGCTACCGTAAATCACCCCCAACTATCCCTTACCACAACAAACCAAACCATATCATCTTAAAATTACAAAAAAAGGTGTACAAATCATAACAAACTATGCCAGATTCACCTAAATTACTTCGGCTACCATAAATCATCACCAACTAACCCTTACCACAACAAACAAAACCCAATCACTTTTAAATTACAAAAAAAGCTAGTAACCATAGCAAACTATGCCAAACTCACCTAAATTACTTCGGCTACCATAAATCAACACCAACTAACCCTTACCACAATAAACTAAACCCAATCACCTTTAAATTACAAAAAAATGCTACTAACCATAGCAAACTATGCCAAACTCACCTAAATTACTTCGGCAATCAAAAATCACCCCCAACTACACTTTACAGCAACAAACTAAGCCCAATCACCTTAAAATTACAAAAAAAATGCTAAAAATCATAACAAACTATACCAGAATCTCCTAAATTACTTCGGCTACCGTAAATCACCCCCAACTATCCCTTACCACAACAAACCAAACCATATCATCTTTAAATTACAAAAAAAGGTGTACAAATCATAACAAACTATGCCAGACTCACCTAAATTACTTCGGCTACTCTAAATCATCACCAACTAACCCTTACCACAACAAACTAAACCCAATCACTTTTAAATAACAAAAAATGCTAGTAACCATAGCAAACTATGCCAAACTCACCTAAATTACTTCGGCTACCATAAATCATCACCAACTAACCCTTACCACAAGAAACTAAACCCAATCAATTTTAAATTACAAAAAAATGCTACTAACCATAGCAAACTATGCCAAACTCACCTAAATTACTTCGGCTTTTAAAAATCACTCCCAACTACACTTTACAGCATCAAACTAAGCCCAATAATTTTAAAATTACAAAAAAATTCTAAAAATCATAACAAACTAAACCAGAATCACCTAAATTACTTCGGCTACCGTAAATCACCCCCAACTATCCCTTACCACAACAAACCAAATCATATCATCTTAAAATTCCAAAAAATGGTGTACAAATCATAACAAACTATGCCAGACTCACCTAAATTACTTCTGCTACTCTAAATCATCACCAGCTAACCCTTACCACAACAAACTAAACCCATCTCACTTTTAAATTACAAAAAAATTCTAGTAACCATAGCAAACTAGGCCAAACTCACCTAAATTACTTCGGATACCATAAATCATCACCAACTAACCCTTACCACAACAAACTAAACCCAATCACTTTTAAATTACAAAAAAATGCTACTAACCATAGCAAACTATGCCAAACTCACCTAAATTACTTCGGCTATCAAAAATCACACCCAACTACACTTTACAGCAACAAACTAAGCCCAATCACTTTAAAATTACAAAAAAATGCTAAAAATCATAACAAACTATACCAGAATCACCTAAATTACTTCGGCTACCGTAAATCACCCCCAACTATCCCTTACCACAACAAACCAAACCATATCATCTTAAAATTACAAAAAAAGGTGAACAAATCATAACAAACTATGCCAGACTCACCTAAATTACTTCGGCTACTCTAAATCACCAACTAACTCTTACCACAACAAACAAAACCCAATCACTTTTAAATTACAAAAAAATGCTAGTAACCATAGCAAACTATGCCAAACACACCTAAATTACTTCGGCTACCATAAATCAACACCAACTAACCCTTACCACAATAAACTAAACCCAATCACCTTTAAATTACAAAAAAATGCTACTAACCATAGCAAACTATGCCAAACTCACCTAAATTACTTCGGCTATCAAAAATCACTCCCAACTACACTTTACAGCATCAAACTAAGCCCAATAACTTTAAAATTACAAAAAAATTCTAAAAATCATAACAAACTATACCAGAATCACCTAAATTACTTCGGCTACCGTAAATCACCCCCAACTATCACTTACCACAACAAACCAAACCATATCATCTTAAAATTCCAAAAAATGGTGTACAAATCATAACAAACTATGCCAGACTCACCTAAATTACTTCGGCTACTCTAAATCATCACCAACTAACTCTTACCACAACAAACAAAACCCAATCACTTTTAAATTACAAAAAAATGCTAGTAACCATAGCAAACTATGCCAAACACACCTAAATTACTTCGGCTACCATAAATCAACACCAACTAACCCTTACCACAATAAACTAAACCCAATCACCTTTAAATTACAAAAAAATGCTACTAACCATAGCAAACTATGCCAAACTCACCTAAATTACTTCGGCTATCAAAAATCACTCCCAACTACACTTTACAGCATCAAACTAAGCCCAATAACTTTAAAATTACAAAAAAATTCTAAAAATCATAACAAACTATACCAGAATCACCTAAATTACTTCGGCTACCGTAAATCACCCCCAACTATCCCTTACCACAACAAACCAAACCATATCATCTTAAAATTACAAAAAAAGGTGTACAAATCATAACAAACTATGCCAGACTCACCTAAATTACTTCGGCTACTCTAAATCATCACCAACTATCCCTTACCACAACAAACTAAACCCAATCATTTTTAAATTACAAAAAAATGCTAGTAACCATAGCAAACTATGCCAAACTCACCTAAATTACTTCGGCTACCATAAATCATCAGCAACTAACCCTTACCACAACAAACTAAACCCAATCACTTTTAAATTACAAAAAAATGCTACTAACCATAGCAAACTATGCCAAACTCACCTAAATTACTTCGGCTATCAAAAATCACCCCCAACTACACTTTACAGCAACAAACTAAGCCCAATCACCTTAAAAGTACAAAAAAATGCTAAAAATCATAACAAACTATACCAGAATCACCTAAATTACTTCGGCTACCGTAAATCACCCCCAACTATCCCTTACCACAACAAACCAAACCTATCATCTTATAATTAAAAAAAAGGTGTACAAATCATAACAAACTATGCCAGACTCACCTAAATAACTTCGGGTACTCTAAATTATCACCAACTAAACCTTACCACAACAAACTAATCCCAATCACTTTTAAATTACAAAAAAATGCTAGTAACCATAGCAAACTATGCCAAACTTACCTAAATTACTTCGGCTACCATAAATCATCACCAACTAACCCTTACCACAACAAACTAAACCCAATCAATTTTAAATTACAAAAAAATGCTACTAACTATAGCAAACTATGCCAAACTCACCTAAATTACTTCGGCTATCAAAAATCACACCCAACTACACTTTACAGCAACAAACTAAGCCCAGTCACTTTAAAATTACAAAAAAATGCTAAAAATCATAACAAACTATACCAGAATCACCTAAATTACTTCGGCTACCGTAAATCACCCCCAACTATCCCTTACCACAACAAACCAAACCATATCATCTTAAAATTACAAAAAAAGTGTACAAATCATAACAAACTATGCCAGACTCACCTAAATTACTTCGGCTACTCTAAATCACCAACTAACTCTTACCACAACAAACAAAACCCAATCACTTTTAAATTACAAAAAAATGCTAGTAACCATAGCAAACTATGCCAAACACACCTAAATTACTTCGGCTACCATAAATCAACACCAACTAACCCTTACCACAATAAACTAAACCCAATCACCTTTAAATTACAAAAAAATGCTACTAACCATAGCAAACTATGCCAAACTCACCTAAATTACTTCGGCTATCAAAAATCACTCCCAACTACACTTTACAGCATCAAACTAAGCCCAATAACTTTAAAATTACAAAAAAATTCTAAAAATCATAACAAACTATACCAGAATCACCTAAATTACTTCGGCTACCGTAAATCACCCCCAACTATCACTTACCACAACAAACCAAACCATATCATCTTAAAATTCCAAAAAATGGTGTACAAATCATAACAAACTATGCCAGACTCACCTAAATTACTTCGGCTACTCTAAATCATCACCAACTAACTCTTACCACAACAAACAAAACCCAATCACTTTTAAATTACAAAAAAATGCTAGTAACCATAGCAAACTATGCCAAACACACCTAAATTACTTCGGCTACCATAAATCAACACCAACTAACCCTTACCACAATAAACTAAACCCAATCACCTTTAAATTACAAAAAAATGCTACTAACCATAGCAAACTATGCCAAACTCACCTAAATTACTTCGGCTATCAAAAATCACTCCCAACTACACTTTACAGCATCAAACTAAGCCCAATAACTTTAAAATTACAAAAAAATTCTAAAAATCATAACAAACTATACCAGAATCACCTAAATTACTTCGGCTACCGTAAATCACCCCCAACTATCCCTTACCACAACAAACCAAACCATATCATCTTAAAATTACAAAAAAAGGTGTACAAATCATAACAAACTATGCCAGACTCACCTAAATTACTTCGGCTACTCTAAATCATCACCAACTATCCCTTACCACAACAAACTAAACCCAATCATTTTTAAATTACAAAAAAATGCTAGTAACCATAGCAAACTATGCCAAACTCACCTAAATTACTTCGGCTACCATAAATCATCAGCAACTAACCCTTACCACAACAAACTAAACCCAATCACTTTTAAATTACAAAAAAATGCTACTAACCATAGCAAACTATGCCAAACTCACCTAAATTACTTCGGCTATCAAAAATCACCCCCAACTACACTTTACAGCAACAAACTAAGCCCAATCACCTTAAAAGTACAAAAAAATGCTAAAAATCATAACAAACTATACCAGAATCACCTAAATTACTTCGGCTACCGTAAATCACCCCCAACTATCCCTTACCACAACAAACCAAACCTATCATCTTATAATTAAAAAAAAGGTGTACAAATCATAACAAACTATGCCAGACTCACCTAAATAACTTCGGGTACTCTAAATTATCACCAACTAAACCTTACCACAACAAACTAATCCCAATCACTTTTAAATTACAAAAAAATGCTAGTAACCATAGCAAACTATGCCAAACTTACCTAAATTACTTCGGCTACCATAAATCATCACCAACTAACCCTTACCACAACAAACTAAACCCAATCAATTTTAAATTACAAAAAAATGCTACTAACTATAGCAAACTATGCCAAACTCACCTAAATTACTTCGGCTATCAAAAATCACACCCAACTACACTTTACAGCAACAAACTAAGCCCAGTCACTTTAAAATTACAAAAAAAATGCTAAAAATCATAACAAACTATACCAGAATCACCTAAATTACTTCGGCTACCGTAAATCACCCCCAACTATCCCTTACCACAACAAACCAAACCATATCATCTTAAAATTACAAAAAAAGTGTACAAATCATAACAAACTATGCCAGACTCACCTAAATTACTTCGGCTACTCTAAATCATCACCAACTAGCCCTTACCACAACAAACTAAACCCAATCACTTTTAAATTACAAAAAAATGCTAGTAACCATAGCAAACTATGCCAAACTCACCTAAATTACTTCGGCTACCATAAATCATCACCAACTAATCCTTACCACAACAAACTAAACCCAATCACTTTTAAATTACAAAAAAATGCTACTAACCATAGCAAACTATGCCAAACTCACCTAAATTACTTCGGCTATCAAAAATCACCCCCAACTACACTTTACAGCAACAAACTAAGCCCAATCACTTTAAAATTACAAAAAAATGCTAAAAATCATAACAAACTATACCAGAATCACCTAAATTACTTCGGCTACCGTAAATCACCCCCAACTATCCCTTACCACAACAAACCAAACCATATCATCTTAAAATTACAAAAAAAGGTGTACAAATCCTAACAAACTATGCGAGACTCACCTAAATTACTTCGGCTACTCTAAATCATCACCAACTAACCCTTACCACAACAAACTAAACCCAATCACTTTTAAATTACAAAAAAATGCAACTAACCATAGCAAACTATGCCAAACTCGCCTAAATTACTTCGGCAATCAAAAATCACCCTCAACTACACTTTAAAGCAACAAACTAAGCCCAGTCACTTTAAAATTACAAAAAAATGCTAAAAATCATAACAAACTATACCAGAATCACCTAAATTACTTCGGCTACCGTAAATCACCCCCAACTATCCCTTACCACAACAAACCAAACCATATCATCTTAAAATTACAAAAAAAGTGTACAAATCATAACAAACTATGCCAGACTCACCTAAATTACTTCGGCTACTCTAAATCATCACCAACTAGCCCTTACCACAACAAACTAAACCCAATCACTTTTAAATTACAAAAAAATGCTAGTAACCATAGCAAACTATGCCAAACTCACCTAAATTACTTCGGCTACCATAAATCATCACCAACTAATCCTTACCACAACAAACTAAACCCAATCACTTTTAAATTACAAAAAAATGCTACTAACCATAGCAAACTATGCCAAACTCACCTAAATTACTTCGGCTATCAAAAATCACCCCCAACTACACTTTACAGCAACAAACTAAGCCCAATCACTTTAAAATTACAAAAAAATGCTAAAAATCATAACAAACTATACCAGAATCACCTAAATTACTTCGGCTACCGTAAATCACCCCCAACTATCCCTTACCACAACAAACCAAACTATATCATCTTAAAATTACAAAAAAAGGTGTACAAATCATAACAAACTATGCCAGACTCACTTAAATTACTTCGGCTACTCTAAATCATCACCAACTAACCCTTACCACAACAAACTAAACCCAATCACTTTTATATTACAAAAAAATGCTAGTAACCATAGCAAACTATGCCAAACTCACCTAAATTACTTCGGCTTCCATAAAGCATCACCAACTATCCCTTACCACAACAAACCAAACCATATCATCTTAAAATTACAAAAAAAGGTGTACAAATCCTAACAAACTATGCGAGACTCACCTAAATTACTTCGGCTACTCTAAATCATCACCAACTAACCCTTACCACAACAAACTAAACCCAATCACTTTTAAATTACAAAAAAATGCAACTAACCATAGCAAACTATGCCAAACTCGCCTAAATTACTTCGGCAATCAAAAATCACCCTCAACTACACTTTAAAGCAACAAACTAAGCCCAATCACTTTAAAATTACAAAAAAATGCTAAAAATCATAACAAACTATACCAGAATCACCTAAATTACTTCGGCTACCGTAAATCACCCCCAACTATCCCTTACCACAACAAACCAAACCATATCATCTTAAAATTACAAAAAATGTGTACAAATCATAACAAACTATGCCAGATTTACCTAAATTACTTCGGCTACTCTAAATCATCACCAACTAACCCTTACCACAACAAACTAAACCCAATCACTTTTAAATTACAAAAAAATGCTACTAACCATAGCAAACTATGCCAAACTCACCTAAATTACTTCGGCTATCACAAATCACCCCCAACTACACTTTACAGCAACAAACTAAGACCAATCACTTTAAAATTACAAAAAAATGCTAAAAATTATAACAAACTATACCAGAATCACCTAAATTACTTCGGATACCGTAAATCACCCCCAAATATCTCTTCCACAACAAACCAAACCATATCATCTTAAAATTACAAAAAAAGGTGTACAAATCATAACAAACTATGCCAGACTCACCTAAATTACTTCGGTTACTCTAAATCATCACCAACTAACCCTTACCACAACAAACTAAACCCAATCACTTTTAAATTCCAAGAAAATGCTAGTAACCATAGCAAACTATGCCAAACTCACCTAAGTTACTTCGGCTACCATAAATCATCACCAACTAACCCTTACCACAACAAACTAAACCCAATCACTTTTAAATTACAAAAAAATGCTACTAACCAAAGCAAACTATGCCAAACTCACCTAAATTACTTCGGCTATCAAAAATCACCCCCAACTACACTTTACAGCAACAAACTAAACCCAATAACTTTAAAATTACAAAAAAATGCTAAAAATCATAACAAACTATACCAGAATCACCTAAATTACTTCGGCTACCGTAAATCACCCCCATCTATCCCTTACCACAACAAACCAAACCATATCATCTTAAAATTACAAAAAAAGGTGTACAAATCATAACAAACTATGCCAGATTTACCTAAATTACTTCGGCTACTCTAAATCATCACCAACTAACCCTTACCACAACAAACTAAACCCAATCACTTTTAAATTACAAAAAAATGCTAGTAACCATAGCAAGCTATGCCAAACTCACCTAAATTACTTCGGCTACCATAAATCATCACCAACTAACCCTTACCACAACAAACTAAACCCAATCACTTTTAAATTACAAAAAAATGCTACTAATCATAGCAAACTATGCCAAACTTACCTAAATTACTTCGGCTATCAAAAATCACCCCCAACTACGCTTTACAGCAACAAACTAAGCCCAATCACTTTAAAATTACAAAAAAATGTTAAAAACCATAACAAATTATACCAGAATCACCTAAAGTACTTCGGCTACCGTAAATCACCCCCAACCATCCCTTACCACAACAAACCAAACCATATCATCTTAAAATTACAAAAAAAGGTGTACAAATCATAACAAACTATGCCAGACTTACCTAAATTACTTCGGCTACTCTAAATCATCACCAACTAACCCTTACCACAACAAACTAAACCCAATCACTTTTAAATTACAAAAAAATGCTACTAACCATAGCAAACTAGGCCAAACATACCTAAATTACTTCGGCTATCAAAAATCACCCCCAACTACACTTTACAGCAACAAACTAAGCCCAATCACTTTAAAATTACAAAAAAATGCTAAAAATCATAACAAACTATACCAGAATCACCTAAAGTACTTCGGCTACCATAAATCACCCCCAACTATCCCTTACCACAACAAACCAAACCATATCATCTTAAAATTACAAAAAAAGGTGTACAAATCATAACAAACTATGCCAGACTCACCTAAATTACTTGGGCTACTCTAAATCATAACCAACTAACCCTTACCACAACAAACTAAACCCAATCGCTTTTAAATTACAAAAAAATGCTAGTAACCATAGCAAACTATGCCAAACTCACCTAAATTACTTCGGCTACCATAAATCATCACCAACTAATCCTTACCACAACAAACTAAACCCAATCACTTTTAAATTACAAAAAAATGCTACTAACCAAAGCAAACTATGCCAAACTCACCTAAATTACTTCGGCTATCACAAATCACCCCCAACTACACTTTACAGCAACAAACTAAGCCCAATCACTTTAAAATTACAAAAAAATGCTAAAAATCATAACAAACTATACCAGAATCACCTAAATTACTTCGGATACCCTAAATCACCCCTAACTATCCCTTCCACAACAAACCAAACCATATCATCTTAAAATTACAAAAAATGGTGTACAAATCATAACAAACTATGCCAGACTCACCTAAATTACTTCGGTTACTCTAAATCATCACCAACTAACCCTTACCACAACAAACTAAACCCAATCACTTTTAAATTACAAAAAAATGCTAGTAACCATAGCAAACTATGCCAAACTCACCTAAGTTACTTCGGCTACCATAAATCATCACCAACTAACCCTTACCACAACAAACTAAACCCAATCACTTTTAAATTACAAAAAAATGCTACTAACCAAAGCAAACTATGCCAAACTCACCTAAATTACTTCGGCTATCAAAAATCACCCCCAACTACACTTTACAGCAACAAACTAAACCCAATCACTTTAAAATTAAAAAAAATGCTAAAAATCATAACAAACTATACCAGAATCACCTAAATTACTTCGGCTACCGTAAATCACCCCCAACTATCCCTTACCACAACAAACTAAACCATATCATCTTAAAATTAAAAAAAAAAGGTGTACAAATCATAACAAACTATGCCAGACTCACCTAAATTACTTCGGCTACTCTAAATCATCAAAAACTAACCCTTACCACAACAAACTAAACCCAATCACTTTTAAATTACAAAAAAATGCTAGTAACCATAGCAAACTATGCCAAACTCACCTAAATTACTTCGGCTACCATAAATCATCACCAACTAACCCTTACCACAACAAACTAAACCCAATCACTTTTAAATTACAAAAAAATGCTAGTAACCATAGCAAACTATGCCAAACTCACCTAAATTACTTCGGCTACCATAAATCATCACCAACTAACCCTTACCACAACAAACTAAACCCAATCACTTTTAAATTACAAAAAAATGCTACTAACCATAGCAAACTATGCCAGACTCACCTAAATTACTTCGGCTACTCTAAATCATCACCAACTAACCCTTACCACAACAAAGTAAACCCAATCACTTTTAAAATACAAAAAAATGCTAGTAACCATAGCAAACTATGCCAAACTCACCTAAATTACTTCGGCTATCAAAAATCACCCCCAACTACACTTTACAGCAACAAACTAAGCCCAATCACTTTAAAATTACAAAAAAATGCAAAAAATCTTAACAAACTATACCAGAATCACCTAAATTACTTCGGCTACCGTAAATCACCCCCAACTATCCCTTACCACAACAAACCAAACCATTACATCTTAAAATTAAAAAAAAGGAGTACAAATGATAACAAACTATGCCAGACTCACCTAAATTACTTCGGCTACTCTAAATTATTACCAACTAAACCTAACCACAACAAACTAAACCCAATCACTTTTAAATTACAAAAAAATGCTAGTAACCATAGCAAACTATGCCAAACTCACCTAAATTACTTTGGCTATCAAAAATCACCCCCAACTACACTTTACAGCAACAAACTAAGCCCAATCACTTTAAAATTATAAAAAAATGCTAAAAATCATAACAAACTATACCAGAATCACCTAAATTACTTCGGCTATCAAAAATCACCCCCAACTATACTTTACAGCAACAAACTAAGCCCAATCACCTTAAAATTACAAAAAAATGCTAAAAATCATAACAAACTATACCAGAATCACCTAAATTACTTCGGCTACCGTAAATCACCCCCAACTATCCCTTACCACAACAAACCAAACCATTACATCTTAAAATTAAAAAAAAGGTGTACAAATCATAACAAACTATGCCAGACTCACCTAAATTACTTCGGCTACTCTAAATTATCACCAACTAAACCTAACCACAACAAACTAAACCCAATCACTTTTAAATTACAAAAAAATGCTAGTAACCATAGCAAACTATGCCAAACTCACCTAAATTACTTCGGCTAACAAAAATCACCCCCAACTACACTTTACAGCAACAAACTAAGCCCAATCACTTTAAAATTACAAAAAAATGCTAAAAATCATAACAAACTATACCAGAATCACCTAAATTACTTCGGCTATCAAAAATCACCCCCAACTACACTTTACAGCAACAAACTAAGCCCAATCACCTTAAAATTACAAAAAAATGCTAAAAATCATAACAAACTATACCAGAATCACCTAAATTACTTCGGCTACCGTAAATCACCCCCAACTATCCCTTACCACAACAAACCATACCATTACATCTTAAAATTAAAAAAAAGGTGTACAAATCATAACAAACTATGCCAGACTCACCTAAAATACTTCGGCTACTCTAAATTATCACCAACTAAACCTAACCACAACAAACTAAACCCAATCACTTTTAAATTACAAAAAAACGCTAGTAACCATAGCAAACTATGCCAAACTCATCTAAATTACTTCGGCTACCATAAATCATCACCAACTAACCCTTACCACAACAAACTAAACCCAATCAATTTCAAATTACAACAAAATGCTACTAACCATAGCAAACTATGCCAAACTAACCTAAATTACTTCGGCTATCAAAAATCACCCCCAACTACACTTTACAGCAACAAACTAAGCCCAATCACTTTAAAATTACAAAAAAATGCTAAAAATCATAACAAACTATACCAGAATCACCTAAATTACTTCGGCTACCGTAAATCACCCCCAACTATCCCTTACCACAACAAACCAAACCATATCATCTTAAAATTACAAAAAAAGGTGTACAAATCATAACAAACTATGCCAGACTCACCGAAATTACTTCGGCTACTCTTAATCATCACCAACTAACCCTTACCACAACAAACTAAACCCAATCACTTTTAAATTACAAAAAAATGCTAGTAACCATAGCAAACTATGCCAAACTCACCTAAATTACTTCGGCTACTATAAATCATCACCAACTAACCCTTACCACAACAAACTAAACCCAATCACTTTTAAATTACAAAAAAATGCTAGTAACCATAGCAAACTATGCCAAACTCATCTAAATTACTTCGGCTACCATAAATCATCACCAACTAACCCTTACCACAACAAACTAAACCCAATCACTTTCAAATTACAAAAAAATGCTACTAACCATAGCAAACTATGCCAAACTAACCTAAATTACTTCGGCTATCAAAAATACCCCCAACTACACTTTACAGCAACAAACTAAGCCCAATCACCTTAAAATTACAAAAAAATGCTAAAAATCATAAGAAATTATACCAGAATCACAAAAAAATGCTAAAAATCATAACAAACTATACCAGAATCACCTAAATTACTTCGGCTATCAAAAATCACCCCCAACTACACTTTACAGCAACAAACTAAGCCCAATCACCTTAAAATTACAAAAAAATGCTAAAAATCATAACAAACTATACCAGAATTACCTAAATTACTTCGGCTACCGTAAATCACCCACAACTATCCCTTACCACAACAAACCAAACCATTACATCCTAAAATTAAAAAAAAGGTGTACAAATCATAACAAACTATGCCAGACTCACCTAAAATACTTCGGCTACTCTAAATTATTACCAACTAAACCTAACCACAACAAACTAAACCCAATCACTTTTAAATTACAAAAAAATGCTAGTAACCATAGCAAACTATGCCAAACTCATCTAAATTACTTCGGCTACCATAAATCATCACCAACTAACCCTTACCACAACAAACTAAACCCAATCACTTTCAAATTACAAAAAAAATGCTACTAACCATAGCAAACTATGCCAAACTAACCTAAATTACTTCGGCTATCAAAAATCACCCCCAACTACACTTTACAGCAACAAACTAAGCCCAATCACTTTAAAATTACAAAAAAATGCTAACAATCATAAGAAACTATACCAGAATCACCTAAATTACTTCGGCTACCGTAAATCACCCCCAACTATCTCTTACCACAACAAACTAAACCATATCATCTTAAAATTACAAAAAAGGTGTACAAATCATAACAAACTATGCCAGACTCACCTAAATTACTTCGGCTACTCTAAATCATCACCAACTAACCCTTACCACAACAAACTAAACCCAATCACTTTTAAATTACAAAAAAATGCTAGTAACCATAGCAAACTATGCCAAACTCACCTAAATTACTTCGGCTACCATAAATCATCACCAACTAACAGTTACCACAACAAACTAAACCCAATCACTTTTAAATTACAAAAAAATGCTAGTAACCATAGCAAACTATGCCAAACTCACCTAAATTACTTCGGCTACCATAAATCATCACCAACTAACCCTTACCACAACAATCTAAACCCAATCACTTTTAAATTACAAAAAAATGCTACTAACCATAGCAAACTATGCCAAACTCATCTAAATTACTTCGGCTATCAAAAATTACCCCCAACTACACTTTACAGCAACAAACTAAGCCCAATCACTTTAAAATTACAAAAAAATGCTAAAAATCATAACAAACTATACCAGAATCACCTAAATTACTTCGGCTAACGTAAATCACCCCCAACTATCCTTTACCACAACAAACCAAACCATATCATCTTAAAATTACAAAAAAAGTTGTACAAATCATAACAAACTATGCCAGACTCACCTAAATTACTTCGGCTACTCTAAATCATCACCAACTAACCCTTACCACAACAAACTAAACCCAATCACTTTAAAATTACAAAAAAATGCTAAAAATCATAACAAACTATACCAGAATCACCTAAATTACTTCGGCTATCAAAAATCACCCCCAACTACACTTTACAGCAACAAACTAAGCCCAATCACCTTAAAATTACAAAAAAAAAGGCTAAAAATCATAACAAACTATACCAGAATCACCTAAATTACTTCGGCTACCGTAAATCACCCCCAACTATCCCTTACCACAACAAACCAAACCATTACATCTTAAAATTAAAAAAAAGGTGTACAAATCATAACAAACTATGCCAGACTCACCTAAATTACTTCGGCTACTCTAAATTATTACCAACTAAACCTAACCACAACAAACTAAACCCAATCACTTTTAAATTACAAAAAAATGCTAGTAACCATAGCAAACTATGCCAAACTCACCTAAATTACTTCGGCTATCAAAAATCACCCCCAACTACACTTTACAGCAACAAACTAAGCCCAATCACTTTAAAATTACAAAAAAATGCTAAAAATCATAACAAACTATACCAGAATCACCTAAATTACTTCGGCTATCAAAAATCACCCCCAACTACACTTTACAGCAACAAACTAAGCCCAATCACCTTAAAATTACAAAAAAATGCTAAAAATCATAACAAACTATACCAGAATCACCTAAATTACTTCGGCTACCGTAAATCACCCCCAACTATCCCTTACCACAACAAACCAAACCATTACATCTTAAAATTAAAAAAAAGGTGTACAAATCATAACAAACTATGCCAGACTCACCTAAAATACTTCGGCTACTCTAAATTATCACCAACTAAACCTAACCACAACAAACTAAACCCAATCACTTTTAAGTTACAAAAAAATGCTAGTAACCATAGCAAACTATGCCAAACTTATCTAAATTACTTCGGCTACCATAAATCATCACCAACTAACCCTTACCACAACAAACTAAACCCAATCACTTTCAAATTACAAAAAAATGCTACTAACCATAGCAAACTATGCCAAACTAACCTAAATTACTTCGGCTATCAAAAATCACCCCCAATTACACTTTACAGCAACAAACTAAGCCCAATCACTTTAAAATTACAAAAAAATGCTAAAAATCATAACAAACTATACCAGAATCACCTAAATTACTTCGGCTACCGTAAATCACCCCCAACTATCCCTTACCACAACAAACCAAACCATATCATCTTAAAATTACAAAAAAAGGTGTACAAATCATAACAAACTATGCCAGACTCACCGAAATTACTTCGGCTACTTTAAATCATCACCAACTAACCCTTACCACAACAAACTAAACCCAATCACTTTTAAATTACAAAAAAATGCTAGTAACCATAGCAAACTATGCCAAACTCACCTAAATTACTTCGGCTACCATAAATCATCACCAACTAAACCTTACCACAACAAACTAAACCCAGTCACTTTTAAATTACAAAAAAATGCTACTAACCAAAGCAAACTATGCCAAACTCACCTAAATTACTTCGGCTATCAAAAATCACCCCCAACTACACTTTACAGCAACAAACTAAGCCCAATCACCTTAAAATTACAAAAAAATGCTAAAAATCATAACAAACTATACCAGAATCACCTAAATTACCTCGGCTACCGTAAATCACCCCCAAATATCCCTTACCAAAACAAACCAAACCATTACATCTTAAAATTAAAAAAAAGGTGTACAAATCATAACAAACTATGCCAGACTCACCTAAATTACTTCGGCTACTCTAAATTATCACCAACTAAACCTAACCACAACAAACTAAACCCAATCACTTTCAAATTACAAAAAAATGCTACTAACCATAGCAAACTATGCCAAACTAACCTAAATTACTTCGGCTATCAAAAATACCCCCAATTACACTTTACAGCAACAAACTAAGCCCAATCACTTTAAAATTACAAAAAAATGCTAACAATCATAACAAACTATACCAGAATCACCTAAATTACTTCGGCTACCGTAAATCACCCCCAACTATCCCTTACCACAACAAACCAAACCATATCATCTTAAAATTACAAAAAAAGGTGTACAAATCATAACAAACTATGCTAGACTCACCTAAATTACTTCGGCTACTCTAAATCATCACCAACTAACCCTTACCACAACAAACAAAACCCAATCACTTTTAAATTACAAAAAAATGCTAGTAACCATAGCAAACTATGCCAAACTCACCTAAATTACTTCAGCTACCATAAATCATCACCAACTAACCCTTACCACAATAAACTAAACCCAATCAACTTTAAATTACAAAAAAATGCTACTAACCATAGAAAACTATGCCAAACTCACCTAAATTACTTCGGCTATCAAAAATCACCCCCAACTACACTTTACAGCAACAAACTAAGCCCAATCACCTTAAAATTACAAAAAAATGCTAAAAATCATAACAAATTATACCAGAATCACAAAAAAATGCTAAAAATCATAACAAACTATACCAGAATCACCTAAATTACTTCGGCTAACGTAAATCACCCCCAACTATCCTTTACCACAACAAACCAAACCATATCATCTTAAAATTACAAAAAAAGTTGTACAAATCATAACAAATTATGCCAGACTCACCAAAATTACTTCGGCTACTCTAAATCATCACCAACTAACCCTTACCACAACAAACTAAACCCAATCACTATTAAATTACAAAAAAATGCTAGTAACCATAGCAAACTATGCCAAACTCACCTAAATTACTTCGGCTATCAAAAATCACCCCCAACTACACTTTACAGCGACAAACTAAGCCCAATCACTTTAAAAGTACAAAAAAATGCTAAAAATCATAACAAACTATACCAGAATCACCTAAATTACTTCGGCTATCAAAAATCACCCCCAACTACACTTTACAGCAACAAACTAAGCCCAATCACCTTAAAATTACAAAAAAATGCTAAAAATCATAACAAACTATACCAGAATCACCTAAATTACTTCGGCTACCGTAAATCACCCCCAACTATCCCTTACCACAACAAACCAAACCATTACATCTTAAAATTAAAAAAAAGGTGTACAAATCATAACAAACTATGCCAGACTCACCTAAATTACTTCGGCTACTCTAAATTATCACCAACTATTCCTAACCACAACAAACTAAACCCAATCACTTTTAAATTACAAAAAAATGCTAGTAACCATAGCAAACTATGCCAAACTCACCTAAATTACTTCGGCTATCAAAAATCACCCCCAACTACACTTTACAGCAACAAACTAAGCCCAATCACTTTAAAATTACAAAAAAATGCTAAAAATCATAACAAACTATACCAGAATCACCTAAATTACTTCGGCTACCATAAATCATCACCAACTAACCCTTACCACAATAAACTAAACCCAATCACCTTTAAATTACAAAAAAATGCTACTAAACATAGCAAACTATGCCAAACTCACCTAAATTACTTCGGCTATCAAAAATCACCCCCAACTACACTTTACAGCAACAAACTAAGCCCAATCACCATAAAATTACAAAAAAATGATAAAAATCGTAACAAACTATACCAGAATCACCTAAATTACTTCGGCTACCGTTAATCACCCCCAACTATCCCTTACAACAACAAACCAAACCATATCATCTTAAAATTAAAAAAAAGGTGTACAAATCATAACAAACTATGCCAGACTCACCTAAATTACTTCGGCTACTCTAAATTATCACCAACTAAACCTTACCACAACAAACTAAACCCAATCACTTTTAAATTACAAAAAAATGCTAGTAACCATAGCAAACTATGCCAAACTCACCTAAATTACTTCGGCTACCATAAATCATCACCAATTAACCCTTACCACAACAAACTAAACCCAATCACTTTTAAATTACAAAAAAATGCTACTAACCATAGCAAACTATGCCAAACTCACCTAAATTATTTCGGCTATCAAAAATCACCCCCAACTACACTTTACAGCAACAAACTAAGCCCAATCACTTTAAAATTACAAAAAAATGCTAATAACCATAGCAAACTATGCCAAACTCACCCAAATTACTTCGGCTATCAAAAATCACCCCCAACTACACTTTACAGCAACAAACTAAGCCCAATCACTTTAAAATTACAAAAAAATGCTAAAAATCATAACAAACTATACCAGAATCACCTAAATTACTTCGGCTATCAAAAATCACCCCCAACTACACTTTACA
Organism: Eledona agricola; assembly: GCA_964023215.1. Lineage (NCBI taxonomy): Eukaryota > Metazoa > Arthropoda > Insecta > Coleoptera > Tenebrionidae > Eledona > Eledona agricola. Next base: position 1,463,680 of record CAXIEJ010000157.1, read on the forward strand.
GCAACAAACTAAGCCCAATCACCTTAAAATTACCAAAAAGTGCTAAAAATCATAACAAACTATACCAGAATCACCTAAATTACTTCGGCTACCGCAAATCACCCCCAACTATCCCTTACCACAACAAACCAAACCATTACATCTTAAAATTAAAAAAAAGGTGTACAAATCATAACAAACTATGCCAGACTCACCTAAATTACTTCGGCTACTCTAAATTATCACCAACTAAACCTTACCACAACAAACTAAACCCAATCACTTTTAAATTACAAAAAAATGCTAGTAACCATAGCAAACTATGCCAAACTCACCTAAATTACTTCGGCTACCATAAATCATCACCAATTAACCCTTACCACAACAAACTAAACCCAATCACTTTTAAATTACAAAAAAATGCTACTAACCATAGCAAACTATGCCAAACTCATCTAAATTACTTCGGCTATCAAAAATTACCCCCAACTACACTTTACAGCAACAAACTAAGCCCAATCACTTTAAAATTACAAAAAAATGCTAAAAATCATAACAAACTATACCAGAATCACCTAAATTACTTCGGCTAACGTAAATCACCCCCAACTATCCTTTACCACAACAAACCAAACCATATCATCTTAAAATTACAAAAAAAGTTGTACAAATCATAACAAACTATGCCAGACTCACCTAAATTACTTCGGCTACTCTAAATCATCACCAACTAACCCTTACCACAACAAACTAAACCCAATCACTTTTAAATTACAAAAAAATGCTAGTAACCATAGCAAACTATGCCAAACTCACCTAAATTACTTCGGCTACCATAAATCATCACCAATTAACCCTTACCACAACAAACTAAACCCAATCACTTTTAAATTACAAAAAAATGCTACTAACCATAGCAAACTATGCCAAACTCACCTAAATTATTTCGGCTATCAAAAATCACCCCCAACTACACTTTACAGCAACAAACTAAGCCCAATCACCTTAAAATTACCAAAAAGTGCTAAAAATCATAACAAACTATACCAGAATCACCTAAATTACTTCGGCTACCGCAAATCACCCCCAACTATCCCTTACCACAACAAACCAAACCATTACATCTTAAAATTAAAAAAAAGGTGTACAAATCATAACAAACTATGCCAGACTCACCTAAATTACTTCGGCTACTCTAAATTATCACCAACTAAACCTTACCACAACAAACTAAACCCAATCACTTTTAAATTACAAAAAAATGCTAGTAACCATAGCAAACTATGCCAAACTCACCTAAATTACTTCGGCTACCATAAATCATCACCAATTAACCCTTACCACAACAAACTAAACCCAATCACTTTTAAATTACAAAAAAATGCTACTAACCATAGCAAACTATGCCAAACTCATCTAAATTACTTCGGCTATCAAAAATTACCCCCAACTACACTTTACAGCAACAAACTAAGCCCAATCACTTTAAAATTACAAAAAAATGCTAAAAATCATAACAAACTATACCAGAATCACCTAAATTACTTCGGCTAACGTAAATCACCCCCAACTATCCTTTACCACAACAAACCAAACCATATCATCTTAAAATTACAAAAAAAGTTGTACAAATCATAACAAACTATGCCAGACTCACCTAAATTACTTCGGCTACTCTAAATCATCACCAACTAACCCTTACCACAACAAACTAAACCCAATCACTTTAAAATTACAAAAAAATGCTAAAAATCATAACAAACTATACCAGAATCACCTAAATTACTTCGGCTATCAAAAATCACCCCCAACTACACTTTACAGCAACAAACTAAGCCCAATCACCTTAAAATTACAAAAAAAAAGGCTAAAAATCATAACAAACTATACCAGAATCACCTAAATTACTTCGGCTACCGTAAATCACCCCCAACTATCCCTTACCACAACAAACCAAACCATTACATCTTAAAATTAAAAAAAAGGTGTACAAATCATAACAAACTATGCCAGACTCACCTAAATTACTTCGGCTACTCTAAATTATTACCAACTAAACCTAACCACAACAAACTAAACCCAATCACTTTTAAATTACAAAAAAATGCTAGTAACCATAGCAAACTATGCCAAACTCACCTAAATTACTTCGGCTATCAAAAATCACCCCCAACTACACTTTACAGCAACAAACTAAGCCCAATCACTTTAAAATTACAAAAAAATGCTAAAAATCATAACAAACTATACCAGAATCACCTAAATTACTTCGGCTATCAAAAATCACCCCCAACTACACTTTACAGCAACAAACTAAGCCCAATCACCTTAAAATTACAAAAAAATGCTAAAAATCATAACAAACTATACCAGAATCACCTAAATTACTTCGGCTACCGTAAATCACCCCCAACTATCCCTTACCACAACAAACCAAACCATTACATCTTAAAATTAAAAAAAAGGTGTACAAATCATAACAAACTATGCCAGACTCACCTAAAATACTTCGGCTACTCTAAATTATCACCAACTAAACCTAACCACAACAAACTAAACCCAATCACTTTTAAGTTACAAAAAAATGCTAGTAACCATAGCAAACTATGCCAAACTTATCTAAATTACTTCGGCTACCATAAATCATCACCAACTAACCCTTACCACAACAAACTAAACCCAATCACTTTCAAATTACAAAAAAATGCTACTAACCATAGCAAACTATGCCAAACTAACCTAAATTACTTCGGCTATCAAAAATCACCCCCAATTACACTTTACAGCAACAAACTAAGCCCAATCACTTCAAAATTACAAAAAAATGCTAAAAATCATAACAAACTATACCAGAATCACCTAAATTACTTCGGCTACCGTAAATCACCCCCAACTATCCCTTACCACAACAAACCAAACCATATCATCTTAAAATTACAAAAAAAGGTGTACAAATCATAACAAACTATGCCAGACTCACCGAAATTACTTCGGCTACTTTAAATCATCACCAACTAACCCTTACCACAACAAACTAAACCCAATCACTTTTAAATTACAAAAAAATGCTAGTAACCATAGCAAACTATGCCAAACTCACCTAAATTACTTCGGCTACCATAAATCATCACCAACTAAACCTTACCACAACAAACTAAACCCAGTCACTTTTAAATTACAAAAAAATGCTACTAACCAAAGCAAACTATGCCAAACTCACCTAAATTACTTCGGCTATCAAAAATCACCCCCAACTACACTTTACAGCAACAAACTAAGCCCAATCACCTTAAAATTACAAAAAAATGCTAAAAATCATAACAAACTATACCAGAATCACCTAAATTACCTCGGCTACCGTAAATCACCCCCAAATATCCCTTACCAAAACAAACCAAACCATTACATCTTAAAATTAAAAAAAAGGTGTACAAATCATAACAAACTATGCCAGACTCACCTAAATTACTTCGGCTACTCTAAATTATCACCAACTAAACCTAACCACAACAAACTAAACCCAATCACTTTCAAATTACAAAAAAATGCTACTAACCATAGCAAACTATGCCAAACTAACCTAAATTACTTCGGCTATCAAAAATACCCCCAATTACACTTTACAGCAACAAACTAAGCCCAATCACTTTAAAATTACAAAAAAATGCTAACAATCATAACAAACTATACCAGAATCACCTAAATTACTTCGGCTACCGTAAATCACCCCCAACTATCCCTTACCACAACAAACCAAACCATATCATCTTAAAATTACAAAAAAAGGTGTACAAATCATAACAAACTATGCTAGACTCACCTAAATTACTTCGGCTACTCTAAATCATCACCAACTAACCCTTACCACAACAAACAAAACCCAATCACTTTTAAATTACAAAAAAATGCTAGTAACCATAGCAAACTATGCCAAACTCACCTAAATTACTTCAGCTACCATAAATCATCACCAACTAACCCTTACCACAATAAACTAAACCCAATCAACTTTAAATTACAAAAAAATGCTACTAACCATAGAAAACTATGCCAAACTCACCTAAATTACTTCGGCTATCAAAAATCACCCCCAACTACACTTTACAGCAACAAACTAAGCCCAATCACCTTAAAATTACAAAAAAATGCTAAAAATCATAACAAATTATACCAGAATCACAAAAAAATGCTAAAAATCATAACAAACTATACCAGAATCACCTAAATTACTTCGGCTAACGTAAATCACCCCCAACTATCCTTTACCACAACAAACCAAACCATATCATCTTAAAATTACAAAAAAAGTTGTACAAATCATAACAAATTATGCCAGACTCACCAAAATTACTTCGGCTACTCTAAATCATCACCAACTAACCCTTACCACAACAAACTAAACCCAATCACTATTAAATTACAAAAAAATGCTAGTAACCATAGCAAACTATGCCAAACTCACCTAAATTACTTCGGCTATCAAAAATCACCCCCAACTACACTTTACAGCGACAAACTAAGCCCAATCACTTTAAAAGTACAAAAAAATGCTAAAAATCATAACAAACTATACCAGAATCACCTAAATTACTTCGGCTATCAAAAATCACCCCCAACTACACTTTACAGCAACAAACTAAGCCCAATCACCTTAAAATTACCAAAAAGTGCTAAAAATCATAACAAACTATACCAGAATCACCTAAATTACTTCGGCTACCGCAAATCACCCCCAACTATCCCTTACCACAACAAACCAAACCATTACATCTTAAAATTAAAAAAAAGGTGTACAAATCATAACAAACTATGCCAGACTCACCTAAATTACTTCGGCTACTCTAAATTATCACCAACTAAACCTTACCACAACAAACTAAACCCAATCACTTTTAAATTACAAAAAAATGCTAGTAACCATAGCAAACTATGCCAAACTCACCTAAATTACTTCGGCTACCATAAATCATCACCAATTAACCCTTACCACAACAAACTAAACCCAATCACTTTTAAATTACAAAAAAATGCTACTAACCATAGCAAACTATGCCAAACTCATCTAAATTACTTCGGCTATCAAAAATTACCCCCAACTACACTTTACAGCAACAAACTAAGCCCAATCACTTTAAAATTACAAAAAAATGCTAAAAATCATAACAAACTATACCAGAATCACCTAAATTACTTCGGCTAACGTAAATCACCCCCAACTATCCTTTACCACAACAAACCAAACCATATCATCTTAAAATTACAAAAAAAGTTGTACAAATCATAACAAACTATGCCAGACTCACCTAAATTACTTCGGCTACTCTAAATCATCACCAACTAACCCTTACCACAACAAACTAAACCCAATCACTTTTAAATTACAAAAAAATGCTAGTAACCATAGCAAACTATGCCAAACTCACCTAAATTACTTCGGCTACCATAAATCATCACCAATTAACCCTTACCACAACAAACTAAACCCAATCACTTTTAAATTACAAAAAAATGCTACTAACCATAGCAAACTATGCCAAACTCACCTAAATTATTTCGGCTATCAAAAATCACCCCCAACTACACTTTACAGCAACAAACTAAGCCCAATCACCTTAAAATTACCAAAAAGTGCTAAAAATCATAACAAACTATACCAGAATCACCTAAATTACTTCGGCTACCGCAAATCACCCCCAACTATCCCTTACCACAACAAACCAAACCATTACATCTTAAAATTAAAAAAAAGGTGTACAAATCATAACAAACTATGCCAGACTCACCTAAATTACTTCGGCTACTCTAAATTATCACCAACTAAACCTTACCACAACAAACTAAACCCAATCACTTTTAAATTACAAAAAAATGCTAGTAACCATAGCAAACTATGCCAAACTCACCTAAATTACTTCGGCTACCATAAATCATCACCAATTAACCCTTACCACAACAAACTAAACCCAATCACTTTTAAATTACAAAAAAATGCTACTAACCATAGCAAACTATGCCAAACTCATCTAAATTACTTCGGCTATCAAAAATTACCCCCAACTACACTTTACAGCAACAAACTAAGCCCAATCACTTTAAAATTACAAAAAAATGCTAAAAATCATAACAAACTATACCAGAATCACCTAAATTACTTCGGCTAACGTAAATCACCCCCAACTATCCTTTACCACAACAAACCAAACCATATCATCTTAAAATTACAAAAAAAGTTGTACAAATCATAACAAACTATGCCAGACTCACCTAAATTACTTCGGCTACTCTAAATCATCACCAACTAACCCTTACCACAACAAACTAAACCCAATCACTTTAAAATTACAAAAAAATGCTAAAAATCATAACAAACTATACCAGAATCACCTAAATTACTTCGGCTATCAAAAATCACCCCCAACTACACTTTACAGCAACAAACTAAGCCCAATCACCTTAAAATTACAAAAAAAAAGGCTAAAAATCATAACAAACTATACCAGAATCACCTAAATTACTTCGGCTACCGTAAATCACCCCCAACTATCCCTTACCACAACAAACCAAACCATTACATCTTAAAATTAAAAAAAAGGTGTACAAATCATAACAAACTATGCCAGACTCACCTAAATTACTTCGGCTACTCTAAATTATTACCAACTAAACCTAACCACAACAAACTAAACCCAATCACTTTTAAATTACAAAAAAATGCTAGTAACCATAGCAAACTATGCCAAACTCACCTAAATTACTTCGGCTATCAAAAATCACCCCCAACTACACTTTACAGCAACAAACTAAGCCCAATCACTTTAAAATTACAAAAAAATGCTAAAAATCATAACAAACTATACCAGAATCACCTAAATTACTTCGGCTATCAAAAATCACCCCCAACTACACTTTACAGCAACAAACTAAGCCCAATCACCTTAAAATTACAAAAAAATGCTAAAAATCATAACAAACTATACCAGAATCACCTAAATTACTTCGGCTACCGTAAATCACCCCCAACTATCCCTTACCACAACAAACCAAACCATTACATCTTAAAATTAAAAAAAAGGTGTACAAATCATAACAAACTATGCCAGACTCACCTAAAATACTTCGGCTACTCTAAATTATCACCAACTAAACCTAACCACAACAAACTAAACCCAATCACTTTTAAGTTACAAAAAAATGCTAGTAACCATAGCAAACTATGCCAAACTTATCTAAATTACTTCGGCTACCATAAATCATCACCAACTAACCCTTACCACAACAAACTAAACCCAATCACTTTCAAATTACAAAAAAATGCTACTAACCATAGCAAACTATGCCAAACTAACCTAAATTACTTCGGCTATCAAAAATCACCCCCAATTACACTTTACAGCAACAAACTAAGCCCAATCACTTTAAAATTACAAAAAAATGCTAAAAATCATAACAAACTATACCAGAATCACCTAAATTACTTCGGCTACCGTAAATCACCCCCAACTATCCCTTACCACAACAAACCAAACCATATCATCTTAAAATTACAAAAAAAGGTGTACAAATCATAACAAACTATGCCAGACTCACCGAAATTACTTCGGCTACTTTAAATCATCACCAACTAACCCTTACCACAACAAACTAAACCCAATCACTTTTAAATTACAAAAAAATGCTAGTAACCATAGCAAACTATGCCAAACTCACCTAAATTACTTCGGCTACCATAAATCATCACCAACTAAACCTTACCACAACAAACTAAACCCAGTCACTTTTAAATTACAAAAAAATGCTACTAACCAAAGCAAACTATGCCAAACTCACCTAAATTACTTCGGCTATCAAAAATCACCCCCAACTACACTTTACAGCAACAAACTAAGCCCAATCACCTTAAAATTACAAAAAAATGCTAAAAATCATAACAAACTATACCAGAATCACCTAAATTACCTCGGCTACCGTAAATCACCCCCAAATATCCCTTACCAAAACAAACCAAACCATTACATCTTAAAATTAAAAAAAAGGTGTACAAATCATAACAAACTATGCCAGACTCACCTAAATTACTTCGGCTACTCTAAATTATCACCAACTAAACCTAACCACAACAAACTAAACCCAATCACTTTCAAATTACAAAAAAATGCTACTAACCATAGCAAACTATGCCAAACTAACCTAAATTACTTCGGCTATCAAAAATACCCCCAATTACACTTTACAGCAACAAACTAAGCCCAATCACTTTAAAATTACAAAAAAATGCTAACAATCATAACAAACTATACCAGAATCACCTAAATTACTTCGGCTACCGTAAATCACCCCCAACTATCCCTTACCACAACAAACCAAACCATATCATCTTAAAATTACAAAAAAAGGTGTACAAATCATAACAAACTATGCTAGACTCACCTAAATTACTTCGGCTACTCTAAATCATCACCAACTAACCCTTACCACAACAAACAAAACCCAATCACTTTTAAATTACAAAAAAATGCTAGTAACCATAGCAAACTATGCCAAACTCACCTAAATTACTTCAGCTACCATAAATCATCACCAACTAACCCTTACCACAATAAACTAAACCCAATCAACTTTAAATTACAAAAAAATGCTACTAACCATAGAAAACTATGCCAAACTCACCTAAATTACTTCGGCTATCAAAAATCACCCCCAACTACACTTTACAGCAACAAACTAAGCCCAATCACCTTAAAATTACAAAAAAATGCTAAAAATCATAACAAATTATACCAGAATCACAAAAAAATGCTAAAAATCATAACAAACTATACCAGAATCACCTAAATTACTTCGGCTAACGTAAATCACCCCCAACTATCCTTTACCACAACAAACCAAACCATATCATCTTAAAATTACAAAAAAAGTTGTACAAATCATAACAAATTATGCCAGACTCACCAAAATTACTTCGGCTACTCTAAATCATCACCAACTAACCCTTACCACAACAAACTAAACCCAATCACTATTAAATTACAAAAAAATGCTAGTAACCATAGCAAACTATGCCAAACTCACCTAAATTACTTCGGCTATCAAAAATCACCCCCAACTACACTTTACAGCGACAAACTAAGCCCAATCACTTTAAAAGTACAAAAAAATGCTAAAAATCATAACAAACTATACCAGAATCACCTAAATTACTTCGGCTATCAAAAATCACCCCCAACTACACTTTACAGCAACAAACTAAGCCCAATCACCTTAAAATTACAAAAAAATGCTAAAAATCATAACAAACTATACCAGAATCACCTAAATTACTTCGGCTACCGTAAATCACCCCCAACTATCCCTTACCACAACAAACCAAACCATTACATCTTAAAATTAAAAAAAAGGTGTACAAATCATAACAAACTATGCCAGACTCACCTAAATTACTTCGGCTACTCTAAATTATCACCAACTATTCCTAACCACAACAAACTAAACCCAATCACTTTTAAATTACAAAAAAATGCTAGTAACCATAGCAAACTATGCCAAACTCACCTAAATTACTTCGGCTATCAAAAATCACCCCCAACTACACTTTACAGCAACAAACTAAGCCCAATCACTTTAAAATTACAAAAAAATGCTAAAAATCATAACAAACTATACCAGAATCACCTAAATTACTTCGGCTACCATAAATCATCACCAACTAACCCTTACCACAATAAACTAAACCCAATCACCTTTAAATTACAAAAAAATGCTACTAAACATAGCAAACTATGCCAAACTCACCTAAATTACTTCGGCTATCAAAAATCACCCCCAACTACACTTTACAGCAACAAACTAAGCCCAATCACCATAAAATTACAAAAAAATGATAAAAATCGTAACAAACTATACCAGAATCACCTAAATTACTTCGGCTACCGTTAATCACCCCCAACTATCCCTTACAACAACAAACCAAACCATATCATCTTAAAATTAAAAAAAAGGTGTACAAATCATAACAAACTATGCCAGACTCACCTAAATTACTTCGGCTACTCTAAATTATCACCAACTAAACCTTACCACAACAAACTAAACCCAATCACTTTTAAATTACAAAAAAATGCTAGTAACCATAGCAAACTATGCCAAACTCACCTAAATTACTTCGGCTACCATAAATCATCACCAATTAACCCTTACCACAACAAACTAAACCCAATCACTTTTAAATTACAAAAAAATGCTACTAACCATAGCAAACTATGCCAAACTCACCTAAATTATTTCGGCTATCAAAAATCACCCCCAACTACACTTTACAGCAACAAACTAAGCCCAATCACTTTAAAATTACAAAAAAATGCTAATAACCATAGCAAACTATGCCAAACTCACCCAAATTACTTCGGCTATCAAAAATCACCCCCAACTACACTTTACAGCAACAAACTAAGCCCAATCACTTTAAAATTACAAAAAAATGCTAAAAATCATAACAAACTATACCAGAATCACCTAAATTACTTCGGCTATCAAAAATCACCCCCAACTACACTTTACAGCAACAAACTAAGCCCAATCACCTTAAAATTACCAAAAAGTGCTAAAAATCATAACAAACTATACCAGAATCACCTAAATTACTTCGGCTACCGCAAATCACCCCCAACTATCCCTTACCACAACAAACCAAACCATTACATCTTAAAATTAAAAAAAAGGTGTACAAATCATAACAAACTATGCCAGACTCACCTAAAATACTTCGGCTACTCTAAATTATCACCAACTATACCTAACCACAACAAACTAAACCCAATCACTTTTAAGTTACAAAAAAATGCTAGTAACCATAGCAAACTATGCCAAACTTATCTAAATTACTTCGGCTACCATAAATCATCACCAACTAACCCTTACCACAACAAACTAAACCCAATCACTTTCAAATTACAAAAAAATGCTACTAACCATAGCAAACTATGCCAAACTAACCTAAATTACTTCGGCTATCAAAAATCACCCCCAATTACACTTTACAGCAACAAACTAAGCCCAATCACTTTAAAATTACAAAAAAATGCTAAAAATCATAACAAACTATACCAGAATCACCTAAATTACTTCGGCTACCGTAAATCACCCCCAACTATCCCTTACCACAACAAACCAAACCATATCATCTTAAAATTACAAAAAAAGGTGTACAAATCATAACAAACTATGCCAGACTCACCGAAATTACTTCGGCTACTTTAAATCATCACCAACTAACCCTTACCACAACAAACTAAACCCAATCACTTTTAAATTACAAAAAAATGCTAGTAACCATAGCAAACTATGCCAAACTCACCTAAATTACTTCGGTTACCATAAATCATCACCAACTAAACCTTACCACAACAAACTAAACCCAATCACTTTTAAATTACAAAAAAATGCTACTAACCATAGCAAACTATGCCAAACTCACCTAAATTACTTCGGCTATCAAAAATCACCCCCAACTACACTTTACAGCAACAAACTAAGCCCAATCACCTTAAAATTACAAAAAAAAAGGCTAAAAATCATAACAAACTATACCAGAATCACCTAAATTACTTCGGCTACCGTAAATCACCCCCAACTATCCCTTACCACAACAAACCAAACCATTACATCTTAAAATTAAAAAAAAGGTGTACAAATCATAACAAACTATGCCAGACTCACCTAAATTACTTCGGCTACTCTAAATTATTACCAACTAAACCTAACCACAACAAACTAAACCCAATCACTAACTAAAAATTCTACTAACCATAGCAAACTATGCCAAACTCACCTAAATTACTTCGGCTATCAAAAATCACCCCCAACTACAGTTTACAGCAACAAACTAAGCCTAATCACTTTAAAATTACAAAAAAATGCTAAAAATCATAACAAACTATACCAGAATCACCTAAATTACTTTGGCTACCGTAAATGACCCCCAACTATCCCTTACCACAACAAACCAAACCATATCATCTTAAAATTACAAAAAAAGATGTACAAATCATTATGCCAGACTCACCTAAATTACTTTGGCTACTCTAAATCATCACCAACTAACCCTTACCACAACAAACTAAACCCAATCACTTTTAAATTACAAAAAAATGCTAGTAAGCATAGCAAACTATGCCAAACTTACCAAAATTACTTCGGCTACCATAAATCATCACCAACTAACCCTTACCACAACAAAGTAAACCCAATCAATTTTAAATTACAAAAAAATGCTACTAACCATAGCAAACTATGCCAAACTCACCTAAATTACTTCGGCTATCAAAAATCACCCCCAACTACACTTTACAGCAACAAACTAAGCCCAATCACTTTAAAACTACAAAAAAATGCTCAAAATCATAACAAACTATACCAGAATCACCTAAATTACTTCGGCTACCGTAAATCACCCCCAACTATCCCTTACCACAAGAAACCAAACCATATCATCTTAAAATTACAAAAAAAGGTGTACAAATCATAACAAACTATGCCAGACTCACCTAAATTACTTCGGCTACTCTAAATCATCACCAACTAACCCTTACCACAACAAACTAAACCCACTCACTTTTAAATTACAAAAAAATGCTAGTAACCATAGCAAACTATGCCAAACTCACCTAAATTACTTCGGCTACCATAAATCATCACCAACTAACCCTTACCACAACAAACTAAACCCAATCACTTTTAAATTACAAAAAAATGCTACTAACCATAGCAAACTATGCCAAACTCACCTAAATTATTTCGGCTATCAAAAATCACCTTCAACTACACTTTACAGCAGCAAATTAAACCCAATCACTTTAAAATTACAAAAAAATGCTAAAAATTATAACAAACTATACCAGAATCACCTAAATTACTTCGGCTTCCGTAAATCACCCCCAACTATCCCTTACCACAACAAACCAAACCATATCATCTTAAAATTACAAAAAAAGGTGTACAAATCATAACAAACTATGCCAGACTCACCTAAATTACTTCGGCTACTCTAAATCATCACCAACTAACCCTTACCACAACAAACTAAACCCAATCATTTTTAAATTACAAAAAAATGCTAGTAACCGTAGCAAACTATGCCAAACTCACCCAAATTACTTCGGCTACCATAAATCATCACCAACTAACCCTTACCACAACAAACTAAACACAATCAATTTTAAATTACAAAAAAATGCTACTAACCCTAGCAAACTATGCCAAACTCACCTTAATTACTTCGGCTATCAAAAATCACCCCCAACTACACTTTACAGCAACAAACTAAGCCCAATCACTTTAAAATTACAATAAAATGCTAAAAATCATAACAAACTATACCAGAATCACCTAAATTACTTCGGCTACCGTAAATCACCCCTAACTATCCCTCACCACAACAAACCAAACCATATCATCTTAAAATTACAAAAAAAAATGTGTACAAATCATAACAAACTATGCCAGACACACCTAAATTACTTCGGCTACTCTAAATCATCACCAACTAACCCTTACCACAACAAACTAAACCCAATCACTTTTAAATTACAAAAAAATGCTAGTAACAATAGCAAACTATGCCAAACTCACCTAAATTACTTCGGCTACCATAAATCATCACCAACTAACCCTTACCACAACAAACTAAACCCAATCACTTTTAAATTACAAAAAAATAATACTAACCATAGCAAACTATGCCAAATTCACCTAAATTACTTCGGCTATCAAAAATCACCCCCAACTACACTTTACAGCAACAAACTAAGCCCAATCACTTTAAAATTACAAAAAAATGCTAAAAATCATAACAAACTATACCAGAATCACCTAAATTACTTCGGCTACCGTAAATCACTCCCAACTATTCCTTACCACAACAAACCAAACCATATCATCTTAAAATTACAAAAAAAGGTGTACAAATCATAACAAACTATGCCAGCCTCACCTAAATTACTTCGGCTACTCTAAATCATCACCAACTAACCCTTCCACAACAAACTAAACCCAATCACTTTTAAAGTACAAAAAAATGCTAGTAACCATAGCAAACTATGCCAAACTCACCTAAATTACTTCGGTTACCATAAATCATCACCAACTAACCCTTACCACAACAAACTAAACCCAATCATTTTTAAATTACAAAAAAATTCTACTAACCATAGCAAACTATGCCAAACTCACCTAAATTACTTCGGCTATCAAAAATCACCCCCAACTACACTTTACAGCAACAAACTAAGCCCAATCACCATAAAATTACAAAAAAATGATAAAAATCGTAACAAACTATACCAGAATCACCTAAATTACTTCGGCTACCGTTAATCACCCCCAACTATCCCTTACAACAACAAACCAAACCATATCATCTTAAAATTAAAAAAAAGGTGTACAAATCATAACAAACTATGCCAGACTCACCTAAATTACTTCGGCTACTCTAAATTATCACCAACTAAACCTTACCACAACAAACTAAACCCAATCACTTTTAAATTACAAAAAAATGCTAGTAACCATAGCAAACTATGCCAAACTCACCTAAATTACTTCGGCTACCATAAATCATCACCAATTAACCCTTACCACAACAAACTAAACCCAATCACTTTTAAATTACAAAAAAATGCTACTAACCATAGCAAACTATGCCAAACTCACCTAAATTATTTCGGCTATCAAAAATCACCCCCAACTACACTTTACAGCAACAAACTAAGCCCAATCACTTTAAAATTACAAAAAAATGCTAATAACCATAGCAAACTATGCCAAACTCACCCAAATTACTTCGGCTATCAAAAATCACCCCCAACTACACTTTACAGCAACAAACTAAGCCCAATCACTTTAAAATTACAAAAAAATGCTAAAAATCATAACAAACTATACCAGAATCACCTAAATTACTTCGGCTATCAAAAATCACCCCCAACTACACTTTACAGCAACAAACTAAGCCCAATCACCTTAAAATTACCAAAAAGTGCTAAAAATCATAACAAACTATACCAGAATCACCTAAATTACTTCGGCTACCGCAAATCACCCCCAACTATCCCTTACCACAACAAACCAAACCATTACATCTTAAAATTAAAAAAAAGGTGTACAAATCATAACAAACTATGCCAGACTCACCTAAAATACTTCGGCTACTCTAAATTATCACCAACTAAACCTAACCACAACAAACTAAACCCAATCACTTTTAAGTTACAAAAAAATGCTAGTAACCATAGCAAACTATGCCAAACTTATCTAAATTACTTCGGCTACCATAAATCATCACCAACTAACCCTTACCACAACAAACTAAACCCAATCACTTTCAAATTACAAAAAAATGCTACTAACCATAGCAAACTATGCCAAACTAACCTAAATTACTTCGGCTATCAAAAATCACCCCCAATTACACTTTACAGCAACAAACTAAGCCCAATCACTTTAAAATTACAAAAAAATGCTAAAAATCATAACAAACTATACCAGAATCACCTAAATTACTTCGGCTACCGTAAATCACCCCCAACTATCCCTTACCACAACAAACCAAACCATATCATCTTAAAATTACAAAAAAAGGTGTACAAATCATAACAAACTATGCCAGACTCACCGAAATTACTTCGGCTACTTTAAATCATCACCAACTAACCCTTACCACAACAAACTAAACCCAATCACTTTTAAATTACAAAAAAATGCTAGTAACCATAGCAAACTATGCCAAACTCACCTAAATTACTTCGGTTACCATAAATCATCACCAACTAAACCTTACCACAACAAACTAAACCCAATCACTTTTAAATTACAAAAAAATGCTACGAACCATAGCAAACTATGCCAAACTCACCTAAATTACTTCGGCTATCAAAAATCACCCCCAACTACACTTTACAGCAACAAACTAAGCCCAATCACCTTAAAATTACAAAAAAAAAGGCTAAAAATCATAACAAACTATACCAGAATCACCTAAATTACTTCGGCTACCGTAAATCACCCCCAACTATCCCTTACCACAACAAACCAAACCATTACATCTTAAAATTAAAAAAAAGGTGTACAAATCATAACAAACTATGCCAGACTCACCTAAATTACTTCGGCTATTCTAAATTATTACCAACTAAACCTAACCACAACAAACTAAACCCAATCACTAACTAAAAATTCTACTAACCATAGCAAACTATGCCAAACTCACCTAAATTACTTCGGCTATCAAAAATCACCCCCAACTACAGTTTACAGCAACAAACTAAGCCTAATCACTTTAAAATTACAAAAAAATGCTAAAAATCATAACAAACTATACCAGAATCACCTAAATTACTTTGGCTACCGTAAATGACCCCCAACTATCCCTTACCACAACAAACCAAACCATATCATCTTAAAATTACAAAAAAAGATGTACAAATCATAACAAATTATGCCAGACTCACCTAAATTACTTTGGCTACTCTAAATCATCACCAACTAACCCTTACCACAACAAACTAAACCCAATCACTTTTAAATTACAAAAAAATGCTAGTAAGCATAGCAAACTATGCCAAACTTACCAAAATTACTTCGGCTACCATAAATCATCACCAACTAACCCTTACCACAACAAAGTAAACCCAATCAATTTTAAATTACAAAAAAATGCTACTAACCATAGCAAACTATGCCAAACTCACCTAAATTACTTCGGCTATCAAAAATCACCCCCAACTACACTTTACAGCAACAAACTAAGCCCAATCACTTTAAAACTACAAAAAAATGCTCAAAATCATAACAAACTATACCAGAATCACCTAAATTACTTCGGCTACCGTAAATCACCCCCAACTATCCCTTACCACAAGAAACCAAACCATATCATCTTAAAATTACAAAAAAAGGTGTACAAATCATAACAAACTATGCCAGACTCACCTAAATTACTTCGGCTACTCTAAATCATCACCAACTAACCCTTACCACAACAAACTAAACCCACTCACTTTTAAATTACAAAAAAATGCTAGTAACCATAGCAAACTATGCCAAACTCACCTAAATTACTTCGGCTACCATAAATCATCACCAACTAACCCTTACCACAACAAACTAAACCCAATCACTTTTAAATTACAAAAAAATGCTACTAACCATAGCAAACTATGCCAAACTCACCTAAATTATTTCGGCTATCAAAAATCACCTTCAACTACACTTTACAGCAGCAAATTAAACCCAATCACTTTAAAATTACAAAAAAATGCTAAAAATTATAACAAACTATACCAGAATCACCTAAATTACTTCGGCTTCCGTAAATCACCCCCAACTATCCCTTACCACAACAAACCAAACCATATCATCTTAAAATTACAAAAAAAGGTGTACAAATCATAACAAACTATGCCAGACTCACCTAAATTACTTCGGCTACTCTAAATCATCACCAACTAACCCTTACCACAACAAACTAAACCCAATCATTTTTAAATTACAAAAAAATGCTAGTAACCGTAGCAAACTATGCCAAACTCACCCAAATTACTTCGGCTACCATAAATCATCACCAACTAACCCTTACCACAACAAACTAAACACAATCAATTTTAAATTACAAAAAAATGCTACTAACCCTAGCAAACTATGCCAAACTCACCTTAATTACTTCGGCTATCAAAAATCACCCCCAACTACACTTTACAGCAACAAACTAAGCCCAATCACTTTAAAATTACAATAAAATGCTAAAAATCATAACAAACTATACCAGAATCACCTAAATTACTTCGGCTACCGTAAATCACCCCTAACTATCCCTCACCACAACAAACCAAACCATATCATCTTAAAATTACAAAAAAAAATGTGTACAAATCATAACAAACTATGCCAGACACACCTAAATTACTTCGGCTACTCTAAATCATCACCAACTAACCCTTACCACAACAAACTAAACCCAATCACTTTTAAATTACAAAAAAATGCTAGTAACAATAGCAAACTATGCCAAACTCACCTAAATTACTTCGGCTACCATAAATCATCACCAACTAACCCTTACCACAACAAACTAAACCCAATCACTTTTAAATTACAAAAAAATAATACTAACCATAGCAAACTATGCCAAATTCACCTAAATTACTTCGGCTATCAAAAATCACCCCCAACTACACTTTACAGCAACAAACTAAGCCCAATCACTTTAAAATTACAAAAAAATGCTAAAAATCATAACAAACTATACCAGAATCACCTAAATTACTTCGGCTACCGTAAATCACTCCCAACTATTCCTTACCACAACAAACCAAACCATATCATCTTAAAATTACAAAAAAAGGTGTACAAATCATAACAAACTATGCCAGCCTCACCTAAATTACTTCGGCTACTCTAAATCATCACCAACTAACCCTTCCACAACAAACTAAACCCAATCACTTTTAAAGTACAAAAAAATGCTAGTAACCATAGCAAACTATGCCAAACTCACCTAAATTACTTCGGTTACCATAAATCATCACCAACTAACCCTTACCACAACAAACTAAACCCAATCATTTTTAAATTACAAAAAAATTCTACTAACCATAGCAAACTATGCCAAACTCACCTAAATTACTTCGGTTATCAAAAATCACCCCCAAATACACTTTACAGCAACAAACTAAGCCCAATCACTTTAAAATTACAAAAAAATGCTAAAAATCATAACAAACTATACCAGAATCACCTAAATTACTTCGGCTACCGTAAATCACCCCCAACTATCCCTTACCACAACAAACGAAACCATATCATCTTAAAATTACAAATAAAGATGTACAAATCATAACAAACTATGCCAGACTCACCTAAATTACTTCGGATAATCTAAATCATCACCAACTAACTCTTACCACAACAAACTAAACCCAATCACTTTTAAAGTACAAAAAAATGCTAGTAACCATAGCAAACTATGCCAAACTCACCTAAATTATTTCGGCTATCAAAAATCACCTTCAACTACACTTTACAGCAGCAAATTAAACCCAATCAATTTAAAATTACAAAAAAATGCTAAAAATCATAACAAACTATACCAGAATCACCTAAATTACTTCGGCTTCCGTAAATCACCCCCAACTATCCCTTACCACAACAAACCAAACCATATCATCTTAAAATTACAAAAAAAGGTGTACAAATCATAACAAACTATGCCAGACTCACCTAAATTACTTCGGCTACTCTAAATCATCACCAACTAACCCTTACCACAACAAACTAAACCCAATCATTTTTAAATTACAAAAAAATGCTAGTAACCATAGCAAACTATGCCAAACTCACCCAAATTACTTCGGCTACCATAAATCATCACCAACTAACCCTTACCACAACAAACTAAACACAATCAATTTTAAATTACAAAAAAATGCTACTAACCCTAGCAAACTATGCCAAACTCACCTAAATTACTTCGGCTATCAAAAATCACCCCCAACTACACTTTACAGCAACAAACTAAGCCCAATCACTTTAAAATTACAATAAAATGCTAAAAATCAAAACAAACTATACCAGAATCACCTAAATTACTTCGGCTTCCGTAAATCACCCCCAACAATCCCTTACCACAACAAACCAAACCATATCATCTTAAAATTACAAAAAAAGGTGTACAAATCATAACAAACTATGCCAGACTCACCTAAATTACTTCGGCTACTCTAAATCATCACCAACTAACCCTTACCACAACAAACTAAACCCAATCATTTTTAAATTACAAAAAAATGCTAGTAACCATAGCAAACTATGCCAAACTCACCCAAATTACTTCGGCTACCATAAATCATCACCAACTAACCCTTACCACAACAAACTAAACACAATCAATTTTAAATTACAAAAAAATGCTACTAACCCTAGCAAACTATGCCAAACTCACCTAAATTACTTCGGCTATCAAAAATCACCCCCAACTACACTTTACAGCAACAAACTAAGCCCAATCACTTTAAAATTACAATAAAATGCTAAAAATCATAACAAACTATACCAGAATCACCTAAATTACTTCGGCTACCGTAAATCACCCCTAACTATCCCTCACCACAACAAACCAAACCATATCATCTTAAAATTACAAAAAAAAATGTGTACAAATCATAACAAACTATGCCAGACACACCTAAATTACTTCGGCTACTCTAAATCATCACCAACTAACCCTTACCACAACAAACTAAACCCAATCACTTTTAAATTACAAAAAAATGCTAGTAACCATAGCAAACTATGCCAAACTCACCTAAATTACTTCGGCTACCATAAATCATCACCAACTAACCCTTACCACAACAAACTAAACCCAATCACTTTTAAATTACAAAAAAATAATACTAACCATAGCAAACTATGCCAAATTCACCTAAATTACTTCGGCTATCAAAAATCACCCCCAACTACACTTTACAGCAACAAACTAAGCCCAATCACTTTAAAATTACAAAAAAATGCTAAAAATCATAACAAACTATACCAGAATCACCTAAATTACTTCGGCTACCGTAAATCACCCCCAACTATTCCTTACCACAACAAACCAAACCATATCATCTTAAAATTACAAAAAAAGGTGTACAAATCATAACAAACTATGCCAGCCTCACCTAAATTACTTCGGCTACTCTAAATCATCACCAACTAACCCTTCCACAACAAACTAAACCCAATCACTTTTAAAGTACAAAAAAATGCTAATAAACATAGCAAACTATGCCAAACTCACCTAAATTACTTCGGCTACCATAAATCATCACCAACTAACCCTTACCACAACAAACTAAACCCAATCACTTTTAAATTACAAAAAAATTCTACTAACCATAGCAAACTATGCCAAACTCACCTAAATTACTTCGGTTATCAAAAATCACCCCCAAATACACTTTACAGCAACAAACTAAGCCCAATCACTTTAAAATTACAAAAAAATGCTAAAAATCATAACAAACTATACCAGAATCACCTAAATTACTTCGGCTACCGTAAATCATCCCCAACTATCCCTTACCACAACAAACGAAACCATATCATCTTAAAATTACAAATAAAGAGGTACAAATCATAACAAACTATGCCAGAATCACCTAAATTACTTCGGCTAATCTAAATCATCACCAACTAACTCTTACCACAACAAACTAAACCCAATCACTTTTAAAGTACAAAAAAATGCTAGTAACCATAGCAAACTATGCCAAACTCACCTAAATTACTTCGGCTACCATAAATCATCACCAACTAACCCTTACCACAACAAACTAAACCCAATCACTTTTAAATTACAAAAAAATTCTACTAACTATAGCAAACTATGCCAAACTCACCTAAATTACTTCGGCTACCATAAATCATCACCAACTAACCCTTACCACAACAAACTAAACCCAATCACTTTTAAATTACAAAAAAATAATACTAACCATAGCAAACTATGCCAAATTCACCTAAATTACTTCGGCTATCAAAAATCACCCCCAACTACACTTTACAGCAACAAACTAAGCCCAATCACTTTAAAATTACAAAAAAATGCTAAAAATCATAACAAACTATACCAGAATCACCTAAATTACTTCGGCTACCGTAAATCACCCCCAACTATCCCTTACCACAACAAACCAAACCATATCATCTTAAAATTACAAATAAAGAGGTACAAATCATAACAAACTATGCCAGAATCACCTAAATTACTTCGGCTAATCTAAATCATCACCAACTAACTCTTACCACAACAAACTAAACCCAATCACTTTTAAAGTACAAAAAAATGCTAGTAACCATAGCAAACTATGCCAAACTCACCTAAATTACTTCGGCTACCATAAATCATCACCAACTAACCCTTACCACAACAAACTAAACCCAATCACTTTTAAATTACAAAAAAATTCTACTAACCATAGCAAACTATGCCAAACTCACCTAAATTACTTCGGCTATCAAAAATCACCCCCAAATACACTTTACAGCAACAAACTAAGCCCAATCACTTTAAAATTACAAAAAAATGCTAAAAATCATAACAAACTATACCAGAATCACCTAAATTACTTCGGCTACCGTAAATCACCCCCAACTATCCCTTACCACAACAAACCAAACCATATCATCTTAAAATTACAAATAAAGATGTACAAATCATAACAAACTATGCCAGACTCACCTAAATTACTTCGGCTAATCTAAATCATCACCAACTAACTCTTACCACAACAAACTAAACCCAATCACTTTTAAAGTACAAAAAAATGCTAGTAACCATAGCAAACTATGCCAAACTCACCTAAATTACTTCGGCTACCATAAATCATCACCAACTAATCCTTACCACAACAAACTAAACCCAATCACTTTTAAATTACAAAAAAATTCTACTAACTATAGCAAACTATGCCAAACTCACCTAAATTACTTCGGCTATCAAAAATCACCTCCAAATACACTTTACAGCAACAAACTAAGCCCAATCACTTTAGAATTACAAAAAAATGCTAAAAATCGTAGCAAACTACACCAGAATCACCTAAATTACTTCGGCTACCGTAAATCACCCCCAACTATCCCTTACCACAACAAACCAAACCATATCATCTTAAAATTACAAAAAAAGGTGTACAAATCATAACAAACTATGCCAGCCTCACCTAAATTACTTCGGCTACTCTAAATCATCACCAACTAACCCTTCCACAACAAACTAAATCCAATCACTTTTAAAGTACAAAAAAATGCTAGTAACTATAGCAAACTGTGCCAAACTCACCTAAATTACTTCGGCTACCATAAATCATCACCAACTAACCCTTACCACAACAAACTAAACCCATTCACTTTTAAATTACAAAAAAATGCTACTAACCGTAGCAAACTATGCTAAACTCACCTAAATTACTTCGGCTATCAAAAATCACCCCCAACTACACTTTACAGCAACAAACTAAGCCCAATCACTTTAAAATTACAAAAAAATGCTAAAAATCATAACAAACTATACCAGAATCACGTAAATTACTTCGGCTAACGTAAATCACCCCCAACTATCCCTTACCACGACAAACCAAACCATATCATCTTAAAATTACAAAAAAAGGTGTACAAATCATAACAAACTATGCCAGACTCACCTAAATTACTTCGGCTATTCTAAATCATCACCAACTAACCCTTACCACAACAAATTAAACCCAATGACTTTTAAATTACAAAAAAATGCTACTAACCATAGCAAACAATGCCAAACTCACCTAAATTACTTCGGCTATCAAAAATCACTTCCAACTACACTTTACAGACACAAACTAAGCCCAATCACTTTAAAATTACAAAAAAATGCTAAAAATCATAACAAACTATACCAGAATCACCTAAATTACTTCGGCTACCGTAAATCACCCCCAACTATCCCTTACCACAACAAACCAAACCATATCATCTTAAAATTACAAAAAAAGGTGTACAAATCATAACAAACTATGCCAGACTCACCTAAATTACTTCGGCTACTCTAAATCATCACTAACTAACCCTTACCACAACAAACTAAACCCAATCACTTTTAAAGTACAAAAAAATGCTAGTAACCATAGCAAACTATGCCAAACTCACCTAAATTACTTCGGCTACCATAAATCATCACCAAATAACCCTTACCACAACAAACTAAACCCAATCACTTTTAAATTACAAAAAAATGCTACTAACCATAGCAAACTATGCCAAACTCACCTAAATTACTTCGGCTATCAAAAATCACCCCCAACTACACTTTACATCAACAAACTAACCCCAATCACTTTAAAATTACAAAAAAATGCTAAAAATCATAACAAACTATACCAGAATCACCTAAATTACTTCGGCAACCGTAAATCACCCCCATCTATCCCTTACCACAACAAACCAAACCATATCAACTTAAAATTACAAAAAAGGTGTAAAATCATAACAAACTATGCCAGACTCACCTAAGTTACTTCGGCTATTCTAAATCATCACCAACTAACCCTTACCACAACAAACTAAACCCAATCACTTTTAAATTACAAAAAAATGCTACTAACCATAGCAAATTATGCCAAACTCACCTAAATTACTTCGGCTATCAAAAATCACCCCCAACTACACTTTACAGCAACAAACTAAGCCCAATCACTTTAAAATTACAAAAAAATGCTAAAAATCATAACAAACTATACCAGAATCACCTAAATTACTTCGGCTACCGTAAATCACCCCCAACTATCCCTTACCACAACAAACCAAACCATATCATTTTAAAATTACAAAAAAAGGTGTACAAATCATAACAAACTATGCCAGACTCACCTAAATTATTTCGGCTATTCTAAATCATCACCAACTAACCCTTACCAAAACAAACTAAACCAAATCACTTTTAAATTACAAAAAAATGCTACTAACCGTAGCAAACTATGCTAAACTCACCTAAATTACTTCGGCTATCAAAAATCACCCCCAACTACACTTTACAGCAACAAACTAAACCCAATCACTTTTAAATTAAAAAAAAATCTACTAACCATAGCAAACTATGCCAAACTCACCTAAATTATTTCGGCTATCAAAAATCACCCCCAAATACACTTTACAGCAACAAACTAAGCCCAATCACTTTAAAATTACAAAAAAATTCTAAAAATCATAAACTATAGCAGAATCACCTAAATTACTTCGGCTACCGTAAATCACCCCCAACTATCCCTTACCATAACAAACAAAACCATATCATCTTAAAATTACAAAAAAAGGTGTACAAATCATAACAAACTATGCCAGACTCACCTAAATTACTTCGGCTACTCTAAATCATCACCAGCTAACCCTTAACACAACAAACTAAACCCAATCACTTTTAAATTACAAAAAAATGCTACTAACCATAGCAAACTATGCCAAACTCACCTAAATTACTTTGGCTATCAAAAATCACCCCCAACTACACTTTACAGCAACAAACTAAGCCCAATCACTGTAAGATTACAAAAAAATTCTAAAAATCATAACAAACTATACCAGAATCACCTAAATTACTTCGGCTACCGTAAATCACCCCCAACTATCCCTTACCTCAACAAACCAAACCATATCATCTTAAAATTACAAAAAAAGGTGTACAAATCATAACAAACTATGCCAGACTCACCTAAATTACTTCGGCTACTCTAAATCATCATCAACTAACCCTTACCACAACAAACTAAACCCAATCACTTTTAAATTACAAAAAAATGCTAGTAACCATAGCAAACTATGCCAAACTAACCTAAATTACTTCGGCTATCAAAAATCACCCCCAACTACACTTTACAGCAACAAACTACGCCCAATCACTTTAAAATTACAAAAAAATGCTAAAAATCATAACAAACTATACCAGAATCACCTAAATTACTTCGGCTACCGTAAATCACCCCCAACTATCTTTTACCACAACAAACCAAACCATATAATCTTAAAATTACAAAAAAAGGTGTACAAATCATAACAAACTATGGCAGACTCACCTAAATTACTTCGGCTACTCTAAATCATCACCAACTAACCCTTACCACAACAAACTAAACCCAATCACTTTTAAGTTGCAAAAAAATGCTAGTAACCATAGCAAACTATGCCAAACTCACCTAAATTACTTCGGCTACCATAAATCATCACCAACTAACCCTTACCATAACAAACTAAACCCAATCACTTTTAAATTACAAAAAAATGCTACTAACCATAGCAAACTATGACAAACTCACCCAAATTACTTCGGCAATCAAAAATCACACCCAACTACACTTTACAGCACCAAATTAAGCCCAATCACTTTAAAATTACAAAAAATGCTAAAAATCATAACAAACTATACCAGAATCACCTAAATTACTTCGGCTACCGTAAATCACCCCCAACTATCCCTTACCACAACAAACCAAACCATATCATCTTAAAATTACAAAAAAAGGTGTACAAATCATAACAAACTATGCCAGACACACTTAAATTACTTTGGCTACTCTAAATCATCACCAACTAACCCTTACCACAACAAACTAAACCCAATCCCTTTTAAATTACAAAAAATGCTAGTAATCATAGCAAACTATGCCAAACTCACCTAAATTACTTCGGCTATCATAAATCATCACCAACTAAACCTTACCACAACAAAATAAACCCAATCACTTTTAAATTACAAATAAATGCTACTAACCATAGCAAACTATGCCAAACTCACCTAAATTACTTCGGCTATCAAAAATCACCCCCAACTACAATTTAGAGCAACAAACTAAGCCCAATCACTTTAAAATTACAAAAAAATGCTAAAAATCATAACAAACTATACCAGAATCAGCTAAATTACTTCGGCTACCGTAAATCACCCCCAATTATCCCTTGCCACAACAAACCAAACCATATCATCTTAAAATTAAAAAAAAGGTGTACAAATCATAACAAACTATGCCAGACTCACCTAAATTACTTCGGCTACTCTAAATCATCACCAACTAACCCTTACCACAACAAACTAAACCCAATCACTTTTAAATTACAAAAAAATTCTAGTAACCATAGCAAACTATGCCAAACTCACCTAAATTACTTCGGCTACCATAAATCATCACCAACTAACCCTTACCACAACAAACTAATCCCAATCACTTTTAAATTACAAAAAAATGCTACTAACCATAGCAAACTATGCCAAACTCACCTAAATTATTTCGGCTATCAAAAATCACCCCCAACTACACTTTACAGCAACAAACTAAGCCCAATCACTTTAAAATTACAAAAAAATGCTAAAAATCATAACAAACTATACCAGAATCACCTAAATTACTTCGGCTACCGTAAATCACCCCCAACTATCCCTTACCACTACAAACCAAACCATATAATACTAGCTGAAAGTACCCGGCGTTGCCCGGACGTAGATTAAATAAACGCAGTGTTGACAAAAGTGGTGTATTTGTGATGTAGACTAATCGACATTATAATACAATTAAACAGGAATGCTCTACTTTTCCAATCACAAAATAAACAAATTTGCTGAAATCAACCTGCATTGCCAGGACCGGGTACTTCAATATGATTTCGAAAATGACGATAATTTCGTTTCTGGGTGCAAGCTCCTTTTTTTTCACACTTTTTCACTCTTCAAGAGAAGGAGAGTTGACAGAGAAGCTGAATTATTCCAAATTATTCCCATTTAGTTCTCTAACAACGTTAAAGAATGTCGTCGAAGAATGTTGAAATATATAAATACATAATTTCACACCATAAAAACGATGTATTTGGTGTAGTTTCGGATGATAAGGGTTTTTTTTGGGATTGTTTTGAATGGTTATTGATGGTTGGTGGGGTTTAGCTTTGGCGGATTAAACGAAACTTTTGGTAATTTTAATGTGATTGGGTTTAGTTTGGCTTGGTAAGAAGTGGTTGGGGTGATATAGCGGAAGTCGAAGTAATTTATGCGAGTTTAGCGTAGTTTGCTTGGAATTCGTAATTTTTTTACATTTTAGGTTGATGTGGGGTAGTTTGGAATGGCAAGTGTATGATTTTTGAGAGTAGTTTAGAATGGTACATTATGTTTAGGGGTGTTTAACGTATTCAGGTAAAATATACAAAAAATTTGGTAATTTTAAAATGAACAATTATAGTGCGAACCTCTTGAGCTCTATTTTCGGTAATAAAATGCAACAGGAAAGATAGTAAAAAAGACTATTTCCATCACTTTTCAGAGGAATTATACGTGGTGGTATTTGTACCCCGCTTACTATTCCTCCATCTTAGTTATAAATAATGCAGAACAATAATGAACACAATGTACATAAAATAAATAGTGTAAATCGTGTATAAGCACACATTACTTATGATGTCAGTGAAATCCGGTAAAACTGCAAATTTCGGATTTTGGCCGGAGCAGGTTTGGTGAAGATCAAATACACCACTATCATTAAATGAACGTAAAAATTAGCGTACGGTATATAAGTGGAGTCCGGTACGACGATGGTAATTTTTCGAAAATCGATTGGGGAGATATTTACTTAACGTCAAGAACAAATCGGGAATATTATAATAAAAAAAATTATTTAATAGCGATAGAACTTCGAATACTGTTGCGTCGCCTCGACCTTGGCGACGTTGAGTACCAGCGTTCCAGACGCTGAAGCAGCAATTTTAACAATTATATTAGGTGCACGTGCCTAGTGCGTATTAAAAGAATTTGGATTACCAAATAATACTCGCGCAGGTGTACTCGACTGGGCCGTCATAATTTGCACAAAATGAATTAACATACTAAAGTAAATAAATATTTTGACGGGAATGTGGTGGGTGTAAAAATCTTATTTGGCCTCTCCGACAAACTAACACTTGTTTACATTAACATGCATGCCTTCATGGACCTGCGACGAATTACAAACAAATATCTAAATTTCAAGTGTTCCATTTGATTTCGTTTCTGGATGCAAGCGGTTTTTTTCACTCTTGTCAGTCTGAACTTATTACATAGTGATATTTTCACATCCAGGTGCCCTAAATTTATTTTGCCGCTGATTTCAAAAATTTTTCTGGAAGGAAAGTTGTCAGCAGTGGGGCTCGTCAGGGGTGGCAGGGTCGGCAGTGCCACTCCAAGTATAAATTTACTATCGAACACAAAATTAGTTCTGTAATTCAGTTGCAGAATTATGAATTTTTCAGATATTTTCACGAAAATTATCTATCTATCTATCTATCATTAACTAAACGTAAAAATTAGCGTACAAATATAAGTGGAGTCCGGTCCGATGCTGATAATTTTTCGAAAATTGATTGGGGGCAGATTTGGTTAACGCGAGGATGAAATGTTAAATTAAAATACTTTATTTGATAGCGGTAGACCTTCGAACACTGATGCGTCGCCTCATCGAATTTGGCGACTTTGCAAACAGTTTCCGACGCTGGAGCAGCAATTTTCACAATTGTAGTTGTGTTAAAATTAAACACCGCGATCGAGTACTGCTCCACACGCTGAACCAGCAATTCTCGAATTCTAAGAAACGATAAGAAAGGCTTATCATCCAACGCTTGGTATGTGCGAATTTCTGCATAGACACTCAAACTAAATCGAGCATCGCCTTTTCACGTTTCTGACCTTGCCCTTGACGTGGCAGGCTCCAGCTGCTTCAATAATGTAAAAATCTTATTCGGCCTCTCCAATAAACTCACATTTGTTTACATTAACACGCATTCCCTCATGGACTTGTGACGAATTACAAACAAATATTTCAACTTCAAGTGTTCCATTTAATTTCGTTTCTGGGCGCAAGCTCCTTTCTTTTCACTCTAGTCAGTCTAAACTTATTACACAGAGTTATATTTTCAAATCCAGGCGCCCTAAAGAATTTTGTCATTGTTTTCAAAAGTTTCTAAATTATTCCAAATTATTCCCATTTAGTTCTCTGACAACGTTAAAGACAATGTTGAAATATATAAGGAAGTATTTAGGAATTATGTATAAAAAAGTCGAAGTTATTCTTCGCTCTTGAGCTCTATTTCCGGTATTAAAAATGCAATAGGAAAGATAGTAAGAAAGACTATTTCCATCACTTTTCACGGGAATTATACGTGGTGGTATTTGTTCTCCGCTTACTATTAGATTTTCAAACTGCTCCATCTTAGTTATAAATAATGCAGAACCATAATGAACGCAATGTACGTAAAATAAATAGTGTAAATCGTGTATAAGCACACAATACTTAAAATTTCGGATTTTGGCCGGAGCAGGTTTGGTGAAGAACAAATACACCACTATGATTAACTGAACGTAAAAATTAGCGTACGATAATAAGTGACGTCCGGTCCGACGCTGGAAATTTTTCGAAAATCGATTGGGGAGAGTTTTGGTTAACGGCAAGAACAAATCGGGAATATCGGGAATAAAATAATTTATTTAATAGCGATAGAACTTCGAATACCGATGCGTCGCCTCGACCTTGGCGACGTTGAGTACCAGCGTTTCAGACGCTGAAGCAGCAATTTTCACAATAATATGAGGTGCACGTGCCTAGTGCGTATAAAAACAATTCGGATAACAAAAGAGATTAATTTGTATGCACCAAATAATACTCGCACAGGTGTACTCGTATGGCCCGTCATAATTTTCACAAAATCAATTTAAGAAATTAACATTCTAAAGTAAATAAATATTTTGACAGGAATGTTAAAAATCTTATTTGGTCTCTCCGACAAACTAACACTTGTTTACATTAACATGCATTCCTTCATGGACCTGTGTCGAATTACAAACAAATATCGAAATTTCAAGTGTTCCATGTCAGTCTGAACTTATTACACAGTGATATTTTCACATTCAGGCGTCCTAAATTATTTTGACGTTGATTTATAAAGTTTCCCTGGAAGGAGAGTAGTCAGCAGGTGCCTCGTCATGGGTGGCAGGGTTGGCAGTGCCACTCCAAGTATAAATTTACTATCGAACACAAAGATAGTTCTGATTCAATTGAAGAATTTCGAATTTTTCAGATATTTTTACGAAACTCTAGCGCTTACACCGCCTTTAAACCTCTTTTAAAGTTAAAAACCATAGAGCTGTTTATACAAATGCACGCATGTTGAAAAGGTAGGGCTTGCCCCGTCAGCGTGTTGCAATTCAGAAATACGTTTATGTTTGCATCTCAACTGGAACAAATATTTATTGGAAGGTGGAAGAGAATCAAAATAGGTATCAGCATATTTAATATTCAGAATAACGACTATTAGTCGGAACAATATATTTTATGTGCAGATATTTATTAATATTTTATGATTTAATACGATAAGGCATTTATAAATAACACAACCAAATAGAAGATTTTGATTGAAAACGATTATTAATTTATGGTAGCCGAAGAAATTTAAGTGAGTTTGGCATAGCTTGCTATGTTTTGTAGCATTTTTGTAATTTTAAAGTGATTAGGCTAATTTTGGGGCGGTAAGGGGTAGTTGGGGGTGATTTATGGTAGCCGAAGTAATTTAGGTGAGTTTGGCATAGTTTGCTATGGTTTGTAGCATTTTTTGTAATTTTAAAGTGATTGGGCTTAGTTTGGGGTGGTAAGGGGTAGTTGGGGGTGATTTATGGTAGCCAAAGTAATTCAGGTGAGTTTGAGATAGTTTGCTATGGCTTGTAGCATTTTTCGTAATTTTAAAGTGATTTGGCTTATTTTGGGGTGGTAAGGGGTAGTTGGGGGTGATTTATGGTAGCCGAAGTAATTTAGGTGAGTTTGGCATAGTTTGCTATGGTTTGTAGCATTTTTTGTAATTTTAAAGTGATTGGGCTTATTTTGGGGTGGTAAGGGGTAGTTGGGGGTGATTTATGGTAGCCGAAGTAATTTAGGTGAGTTAGGCATAGTTTGCTATGGTTTGTAGCATTTTTTTGTAATTTTAAAGTGATTGGGCTTATTTTGGAGTAGTAAGGGGTTGTTGGGGGTGATTTATGTTAGCCGAAGTAATTTAAGTGAGTTTGGCATAGTTTGCTATGATTTGTTGAATATTTTGTAATTTTAAAGTGATTAGGCTAATTTTGGGGCGGTAAGGGGTAGTTGGGGGTGATTTATGGTAGCCGAAGTAATTTAGGTGAGTTTGGCATAGTTTGCTATGGTTTGTAGCATTTTTTGTAATTTTAAAGTGATTGGGCTTAGTTTGGGGTGGTAAGGGGTAGTTGGGGGTGATTTATGGTAGCCAAAGTAATTCAGGTGAGTTTGAGATAGTTTGCTATGGCTTGTAGCATTTTTCGTAATTTTAAAGTGATTTGGCTTATTTTGGGGTGGTAAGGGGTAGTTGGGGGTGATTTATGGTAGCCGAAGTAATTTAGGTGAGTTTGGCATAGTTTGCTATGGTTTGTAGCATTTTTTGTAATTTTAAAGTGATTGGGCTTATTTTGGGGTGGTAAGGGGTAGTTGGGGGTGATTTATGGTAGCCGAAGTAATTTAGGTGAGTTAGGCATAGTTTGCTATGGTTTGTAGCATTTTTTTGTAATTTTAAAGTGATTGGGCTTATTTTGGAGTAGTAAGGGGTTGTTGGGGGTGATTTATGTTAGCCGAAGTAATTTAAGTGAGTTTGGCATAGTTTGCTATGATTTGTTGAATATTTTGTAATTTTAAAGTGATTGGGCTTATTTTGGGGTTGTAAGGGGTAGTTCGGGGTGATTTATGGTAGCCGAAGTAATTTAGGTGAGTTAGGCATAGTTTGCTATGGTTTGTAGCATTTTTTGTAATTTTAAAGTGATTGGGCTTATTTTGGGGTAGTAAGGGGTTGTTGGGGGTGATTTATGTTAGCCGAAGTAATTTAGGTGAGTTAGGCATAGTTTGCTATGGTTTGTAGCATTTTTTTGTAATTTTAAAGTGATTGGGCTTATTTTGGGGTAGTAAGGGGTTGTTGGGGGTGATTTATGTTAGCCGAAGTAATTTAGGTGAGTTAGGCATAGTTTGCTATGGTTTGTAGCATTTTTTGTAATTTTAAAGTGATTGGGCTTATTTTGGGGTAGTAAGGGGTTGTTGGGGGTGATTTATGTTAGCCGAAGTAATTTAGGTGAGTTAGGCATAGTTTGCTATGGTTTGTAGCATTTTTTTGTAATTTTAAAGTGATTGGGCTTATTTTGGGGTAGTAAGGGGTTGTTGGGGGTGATTTATGTTAGCCGAAGTAATTTAGGTGAGTTTGGCATAGTTTGCTATGGTTTGTAGCATTTTTTTGTAATTTTAAAGTGATTGGGCTTATTTTGGGGTAGTAAGGGGTTGTTGGGGGTGATTTATGTTAGCCGAAGTAATTTAAGTGAGTTTGGCATAGTTTGCTATGGTTTGTAGCATTTTTTGTAATTTTAAAGTGATTGGGCTTATTTTGGGGTGGTAAGGGGTAGTTGGGGCTGATTTATGGTAGCCGAAGTAATTTAGGTGAGTTAGGCATAGTTTGCTATGGTTTGTAGCATTTTTTTGTAATTTTAAAGTGATTGGGCTTATTTTGGGGTAGTAAGGGGTTGTTGGGGGTGATTTATGTTAGCCGAAGTAATTTAAGTGAGTTAGGCATAGTTTGCTATGGTTTGTAGCATTTTTTGTAATTTTAAAGTGATTGGGATGAGTTAGGGGCGGTAAGGGGTAGTTGGGGGTGATTTATGATAGCCGAAGTAATTTAAGTGAGTTTGGCATAGTTTGCTATGGTTTGTAGCATTTTTTGTAATTTTAAAGTGATTGGGCTTATTTTGGGGTAGTAAGGGGTTGTTGGGGGTGATTTATGTTAGCCGAAGTAATTTGGGTGAGTTAGGCATAGTTTGGTAAGGTTTGTAACATTTTTTGTAATTTTAAAGTGATTGGGATGAGTTAGGGGTGGTAAGGGGTAGTTGGGGGTGATTTATGATAGCCGAAGTAATTTAAGTGAGTTTGGCATAGTTTGCTATGGTTTGTAGCATTTTTTGTAATTTTAAAGTGATTGGGCTTATTTTGGGGTAGTAAGGGGTTGTTGGGGGTGATTTATGGAAGCCAAAGTAATTTAGATGAGTTTGGCATAGTTTGGTAAGGTTTGTAACATTTTTTGTAATTTTAAAGTGATTGGGCTTATTTTGGGGTGGTAAGGGGTAGTTGGGGGTGATTTTTGGTAGACGAAATAATATGTGTGAGTTGGACTTAATCTGCCATGATTTGTGTCATTTTGTTTTATTTTAAAGTGATTGGAGTTGCTTGGGGTTGCTAAGGGGTGGTAAGGGATGATTTAGAATAACGGATCTAGTTTATGTCAGTTTGGCATAGTTCGGGAATTTTTTGGGGTTGATTTGGTAAAGTTTGCAGTGGTAAGAGATATTTGAGGATGTTTAATGTTGACGGATTAAATTTGGAGTGATTTGGTAATTTTTAATTGAGTCACGGATCGACATTATAATTGAAATCAAAATTATAATTGAAATATCTGCGGCCTCGCTAGGTACGGCAAAAGTATGATCACGAAAGCAGAAACTCGACGTTGAAATTGTTTAGGTTAAATAAGTGCTTTTAATGTAAACCGGTCGCCCGTCGTCGAAGTTGTTTTGGCTAGATACGTGCTTCTAACATAAACACGGTCTCCGCGATCCGATCATTTTTTGTTTATTTTAGCCGGTTTTTATTGAATTACAAAGGAACCGGGCCGAATTTCGCAAAATCCCTTCTTAGTGTTCAGTTTCGGCACATGATACACCCGTGTCTAAAATTTCAAGTCTCCAGCCCTCACGGTTTGGGCTGTGGGTTGATTATGAATCAGTGTGTAGATGTGTAGATGAATGAGTGAATGAATGAGTGTGTCAGTGAGGACACTTCGCTTTATATATATAGATTAAAATTACAAAAAAAGGTGTACAAATCATAACAAACTATGGCAGACTCACCTAAATTACTTCGGCTTCTCTAAATCATCACCAACTAACCCTTACCATAACAAACTAAACCCAATCACTTTTAAATTGCAAAAAAATGCTAGTAACTATAGCAAACTATGCCAAACTCACCTAAATTACTTCGGCTACCATAAATCATCACCAACTAACCCTTACCACAACAAACTAAACCCAATCACTTTTAAATTACAAAAAAATGCTACTAACCATAGCAAACTATGCCAAACTCACCCAAATTACTTCGGCAACCAAAAATCACCCCCAACTAAACATTACAGCACCAAATTAAGCCCAATCACTTTAAAATTACAAAAAATGCTAAAAATCATAACAAACTGTACCAGAATCACCTAAATTACTTCGGCTACCGTAAATCACCCCCAACTATCCCTTACCACAACAAACCAAACCATATCATCTTAAAATTACAAAAAAAGGTGTACAAATCATAACAAACTATGCCAGACACACCTAAATTACTTTGGCTACTCTAAATCATCACCAACTAACCCTTACCACAACAAACTAAACCCAATCCTTTTTAAATTACAAAAAATGCTAGTAACCATAGCAAACTATGCCAAACTCACCTAAATTACTTCGGCTACCATAAATCATCACCAGCTAACCCTTACCACAACAAACTAAACCCAATCACTTTTAAATTACAAAAAAATGCTACTAACCATAGCAAACTATGCCAAACTCACCTAAATTACTTCGGCTATCAAAAATCACCCCCAACTACACTTTACAGCAACAAACTAAGCCCAATTACTTTAAAATTACAAAAAATGCTAAAAATCATAACAAACTATACCAGATTCATCTAAATTACCTAGGCTAACGTAAATCACCCCCAACTATCCCTTACCAAAACAAACCAAACCATATCATCTTAAAATTACAAAAAAAGGTGTACAAATCATAACAAATTATGCCAGACTCACCTAAATTACTTCGGCTACACTAAATCATCACCAACTAACCCTTACCACAACAAACTAAACCCAATCACTTTTAAATTACAAAAAAATGCTAGTAAACATAGCAAACTATGCCAAACTCAACTAAATTACTTCGGCTATCATAAATCATCACCAACTAACCCATACCACAACAAAATAAACCCAATCACTTTTAAATTACAAAAAAATGCTACTAACCATAGCAAACTATGCCAAACTCACCTAAATTACTTCGGCTATCAAAAATCACCCCCAACTACACTTTACAGCAACAAACTAAGCTCAATCACTTTAAAATTACAAAAAAATGCTAAAAATCATAACAAACTATACCAGAATCACCTAAATTACTTCGGCTACCGTAAATCACCCCCAACTATCCCTTGCCACAACAAACAAAACCATATCATCTTAAAATTAAAAAAAAGGTGTACAAATCATAACAAACTATGCCAGACTCACCTAAATTACTTCGGTTACTCTAAATCATCACCAACTAACCCTTACCACAACAAACTAAACCCAATCACTTTGAAATTACAAAAAAATGCTTGTAACCATAGCAAACTATGCCAAACTCACTTAAATTACTTCGGCTACCATAAATCATCATGAACTAACACTTACCACAACAAACTAAACCCAATCACTTTTAAATTACAAAAAAATGCTACTAACCATAGCAAACTATGCCAAACTCACCTAAATTACTTCGGCTATCAAAAATCACCCCCAACTACACTTTACAGCAACAAACTAAGCCCAATCACTTTTTAATGACAACAAAATGCTAAAAATCATAACAAACTATACCAGAATCACCTAAATTACTTCGGCTACCGTAAATCACCCCCAACCATCCCTTACCACAACAAACCAAACCATATCATCTTAAAATTACAAAAAAGGTGTACAAATCATAACAAAGTATGCCAGACTAACCTAAATTACTTCGGCTACTCTAAATAATCACCAACTAACCCTTACCACAACAAACTAAACCTAATCATTTTTAAATTACAAAAAAATGCTAGTAACCATAGCAAACTATGCCAAACTCACTTTAATTACTTCGGCTACCATAAATCATCACCAACTAACCCTTACCACAACAAACTAAACCCAATCACTTTTAAATTACAAAAAAATGCTACTAACCCTAGCAAACTATGCCAAACTCACCTAAATTACTTCAGCTACCGTAAATCACCCCCAACTATCCCTCACCACAACAAACCAAACCATATCATCTTAAAATTACAAAAAATGGTGTACAAATCATAACAAACTATGCCAGACTCACCTAAATTACTTCGGCTACTCTAAATCATCACCAACTAACCCTTACCACAACAAACTAAACCCAATCACTTTTAAATTACAAAAAAATGCTAGTAACCATAGCAAACTATGCCAAACTCACCTAAATTACTTCGGCTACCATAAATCATCACCAACTAACCCTTACCACAACAAACTAAAAACAATCACTTTTAAATTACAAAAAAATGCTACTAACCATAGCAAACTATGCCAAACTAACCTAAATTACTTCGGCTATCAAAAATCACCCCCAACTACACTTTACAGCAACAAACTAAGCCCAATCACTTTAAAATTACAAAAAAATGCTAAAAATCATAACAAACTATACCAGACTCACCTAAATTACTTCGGCTACCGTAAATCACCCCCAACTATCCCTTACCACAACAAACCAAACCATATCATCTTAAAATTACAAAAAAAGGTGTACAAATCATAACAAACTATGCCAGACTCACCTAAATTACTGCGGCTATTCTAAATCATCACCAACTAACCCTTACCACAACAAACTAAACCCAATCACATTTAAATTACAAAAAAATTCTAGTAACCATAGCAAACTATGCCAAACTCACCTAAATTACTTCGGCTACCATAAATCATCACCAACTGACCCTTACCACAACAAACTAAACCCAATCACTTTTAAATTACAAAGAAATGCTACTAACCATAGCAAACTATGCCAAACTCACCTAAATTAATTCGGCTATCAAAAATCACCCCCAACTACACGTTACAGCAACAAACTAAGCCCAATTACTTTAAAATTACAAAAAAATGCTAAAAATCATAACAAACTATACCAGAATCACCTAAATTACTTCGGCTAACATAAATCACCCCCAACTATCCCGTACCAAAACAAACCAAACCATATCATCTTAAAATTACACAAAAAGGTGTACAAATCATAACAAATTATGCCAGACTCACCTAAATTACTTCGGCTACACTAAATCATCACCAACTAACCCTTACCACAACAAACTAAACCCAATCACTTTTAAATTACAAAAAAATGCTAGTAACTATAGCAAACTATGCCAAACTCACTTAAATTACTTCGGCTATCATAAATCATCACCAACTAACCCTTACCACAACAAAATAAACCCAATCACATTTAAATTACAAAAAAATGCTACTAACCATAGCAAACTATGCCAAACTCACCTAAATTACTTCGGCTATCAAAAATCACCCCCAACTACACTTTACAGCAAAAAACTAAGCCCAATCACTTTAAAATTACAAAAAAATGCTAAAAATCATAACAAACTATACCAGAATCACCTAAATTACTTCGGCTACCGTAAATCACCCCCAACTATCCCTTGCCACAACAAACCAAACCTACTCATCTTAAAATAAAAAAAATGTGTACAAATCATAACAAACTATGCCAGACTCACCTAAATTACTTCGGCTACTTTAAATCATCACCAACTAACCCTTACCACAACAAACTAAACCCATTCACTTTTAAATTACAAAAAAATGCTAGTAACCATTGCAAACTATGCCAAACCCACCTAAATTATTTCGGCTATCAAAAATCTCCCCCAACTACACTTTACAGCAACAAACTAAGCCCAATCCCTTTAAAATTACAAAAAAATGCTAAAAATTATAACAAACTATACCAGAATCACCTAAATTACTTCGGCTACGGTAAATCACCCCCCACTATCCCTTACCACAACAAACCAAACCATATCATCTTAAAATTACAAAAAAGGTGTACAAATCATAACAAACTATGCCAGACTTACCTAAATTACTTTGGCTACTCTAAATCATCACCAACTAACCCTTACCACAACAAACTACACCCAATCATTTTTAAATTACAAAAAAATGCTAGTAACCATAGCAAACTATGCCAAACTCACCCAAATTACTTCGGCTACCATAAATCATCACCAACTAACCCTTACCACAACAAACTAAACCCAATCACTTTTAAATTACAAAAAAATGCTACTAACCCTAGCAAACTATGCCAAACTCACCTAAATTACTTCCGCTATCAAAAATAACCCCCAACTACACTTTACAGCAACAAACTAAGCCCAATCACTTTAAAATTACAAAAAAATGCTAAAAATTATAACAAACAATACCAGAATCACCTAAATTACTTCGGCTACCGTAAATCACCCCCAACTATCCCTTACCACAACAAACCAAACCATATCATCTTAAAATTACAAAAAAAGGTGTACAAATCATAACAAATTATGCCAGACTCACCTAAATTACTGCGGCTATTCTAAATCATCACCAACTAACCCTTACCACAACAAACTAAACCCAATCACATTTAAATTACAAAAAAATTCTAGTAACCATAGCAAACTATGCCAAACTCACCTAAATTACTTCGGCTACCATAAATCATCACCAACTAACCCTTACCACAACAAAATAAACCCAATCACATTTAAATTACAAAAAAATGCTAGTAACTATAGCAAACTATGCCAAACTCACCTAAATTACTTCGGCTATCAAAAATCACCCCCAACTACACTTTACAGCAAAAAACTAAGCCCAATCACTTTAAAATTACAAAAAAATGCTAAAAATCATAACAAACTATACCAGAATCACCTAAATTACTTCGGCTAACATAAATCACCCCCAACTATCCCGTACCAAAACAAACCAAACCATATCATCTTAAAATTACACAAAAAGGTGTACAAATCATAACAAATTATGCCAGACTCACCTAAATTACTTCGGCTACACTAAATCATCACCAACTAACCCTTACCACAACAAACTAAACCCAATCACTTTTAAATTACAAAAAAATGCTAGTAACTATAGCAAACTATGCCAAACTCACTTAAATTACTTCGGCTATCATAAATCATCACCAACTAACCCTTACCACAACAAAATAAACCCAATCACATTTAAATTACAAAAAAATGCTACTAACCATAGCAAACTATGCCAAACTCACCTAAATTACTTCGGCTATCAAAAATCACCCCCAACTACACTTTACAGCAAAAAACTAAGCCCAATCACTTTAAAATTACAAAAAAATGCTAAAAATCATAACAAACTATACCAGAATCACCTAAATTACTTCGGCTACCGTAAATCACCCCCAACTATCCCTTGCCACAACAAACCAAACCTACTCATCTTAAAATAAAAAAAATGTGTACAAATCATAACAAACTATGCCAGACTCACCTAAATTACTTCGGCTACTCTAAATCATCACAAACTAACCCTTACCACAACAAACTAAACCCAATCACTTTTAAATTACAAAAAAATGCTAGTAACCATAGCAAACTATGCCATACTCATCTAAATTACTTCGGCTACCATAAATCATCATGAACTAACACTTACCACAACAAACTAAACCCAATCATTTTTAAATTACAAAAAAATGCTGCTAACCATAGCAAACTATGCCAAACTCACCTAAATTACTTCGGCTATCAAAAATCACCCCCAACTACACTTTACAGCAAAAAACTAAGCCCAATCACTTTAAAATTACAAAAAAATGCTAAAAATCATAACAAACTATACCAGAATCACCTAAATTACTTCGGCTAACATAAATCACCCCCAACTATCCCGTACCAAAACAAACCAAACCATATCATCTTAAAATTACACAAAAAGGTGTACAAATCATAACAAATTATGCCAGACTCACCTAAATTACTTCGGCTACACTAAATCATCACCAACTAACCCTTACCACAACAAACTAAACCCAATCACTTTTAAATTACAAAAAAATGCTAGTAACTATAGCAAACTATGCCAAACTCACTTAAATTACTTCGGCTATCATAAATCATCACCAACTAACCCTTACCACAACAAAATAAACCCAATCACATTTAAATTACAAAAAAATGCTACTAACCATAGCAAACTATGCCAAACTCACCTAAATTACTTCGGCTATCAAAAATCACCCCCAACTACACTTTACAGCAAAAAACTAAGCCCAATCACTTTAAAATTACAAAAAAATGCTAAAAATCATAACAAACTATACCAGAATCACCTAAATTACTTCGGCTACCGTAAATCACCCCCAACTATCCCTTGCCACAACAAACCAAACCTACTCATCTTAAAATAAAAAAAATGTGTACAAATCATAACAAACTATGCCAGACTCACCTAAATTACTTCGGCTACTCTAAATCATCACAAACTAACCCTTACCACAACAAACTAAACCCAATCACTTTTAAATTACAAAAAAATGCTAGTAACCATAGCAAACTATGCCATACTCATCTAAATTACTTCGGCTACCATAAATCATCATGAACTAACACTTACCACAACAAACTAAACCCAATCATTTTTAAATTACAAAAAAATGCTGCTAACCATAGCAAACTATGCCAAACTCACCTAAATTACTTCGGCTATCAAAAATCACCCCCAAGTACACTTTACAGCAACAAACTAAGCCCAATCACTTTAAAATGACAACAAAATGCTAAAAATCATAACAAACTATACCAGAATCACCTAAATTACTTCGGCTACCGTAAATCACTTCCAACTATCCCTTGCCACAACAAACCAAACCATATCATCTTAAAATTAAAAAAAAGGTGTACAAATCATAACAAACTATGCCAGACTCACCTAAATTACTTCGGCTACTTTAAATCATCACCAACTAACCCTTACCACAACAAACTAAACCCATTCACTTTTAAATTACAAAAAAATGCTAGTAACCATTGCAAACTATGCCAAACCCACCTAAATTATTTCGGCTATCAAAAATCTCCCCCAACTACACTTTACAGCAACAAACTAAGCCCAATCCCTTTAAAATTACAAAAAAATGCTAAAAATTATAACAAACTATACCAGAATCACCTAAATTACTTCGGCTACGGTAAATCACCCCCCACTATCCCTTACCACAACAAACCAAACCATATCATCTTAAAATTACAAAAAAGGTGTACAAATCATAACAAACTATGCCAGACTTACCTAAATTACTTTGGCTACTCTAAATCATCACCAACTAACCCTTACCACAACAAACTACACCCAATCATTTTTAAATTACAAAAAAATGCTAGTAACCATAGCAAACTATGCCAAACTCACCCAAATTACTTCGGCTACCATAAATCATCACCAACTAACCCTTACCACAACAAACTAAACCCAATCACTTTTAAATTACAAAAAAATGCTACTAACCCTAGCAAACTATGCCAAACTCACCTAAATTACTTCCGCTATCAAAAATAACCCCCAACTACACTTTACAGCAACAAACTAAGCCCAATCACTTTAAAATTACAAAAAAATGCTAAAAATTATAACAAACAATACCAGAATCACCTAAATTACTTCGGCTACCGTAAATCACCCCCAACTATCCCTTACCACAACAAACCAAACCATATCATCTTAAAATTACAAAAAAAGGTGTACAAATCATAACAAATTATGCCAGACTCACCTAAATTACTGCGGCTATTCTAAATCATCACCAACTAACCCTTACCACAACAAACTAAACCCAATCACATTTAAATTACAAAAAAATTCTAGTAACCATAGCAAACTATGCCAAACTCACCTAAATTACTTCGGCTACCATAAATCATCACCAACTAACCCTTACCACAACAAAATAAACCCAATCACATTTAAATTACAAAAAAATGCTAGTAACTATAGCAAACTATGCCAAACTCACCTAAATTACTTCGGCTATCAAAAATCACCCCCAACTACACTTTACAGCAAAAAACTAAGCCCAATCACTTTAAAATTACAAAAAAATGCTAAAAATCATAACAAACTATACCAGAATCACCTAAATTACTTCGGCTACCGTAAATCACCCCCAACTATCCCTTGCCACAACAAACCAAACCTAATCATCTTAAAATTAAAAAAAATGTGTACAAATCATAACAAACTATGCCAGACTCACGTAAATTACTTCGGCTACTCTAAATCATCACAAACTAACCCTTACCACAACAAACTAAACCCAATCACTTTTAAATTACAAAAAAATGCTAGTAACCATAGCAAACTATGCCATACTCACCTAAATTACTTCGGCTACCATAAATCATCACCAACTAACCCTTACCACAACAAACTAAAAACAATCACTTTTAAATTACAAAAAAATGCTACTAACCATAGCAAACTATGCCAAACTAACCTAAATTACTTCGGCTATCAAAAATCACCCCCAACTACACTTTACAGCAACAAACTAAGCCCAATCACTTTAAAATTACAAAAAAATGCTAAAAATCATAACAAACTATACCAGACTCACCTAAATTACTTCGGCTACCGTAAATCACCCCCAACTATCCCTTACCACAACAAACCAAACCATATCATCTTAAAATTACAAAAAAAGGTGTACAAATCATAACAAACTATGCCAGACTCACCTAAATTACTGCGGCTATTCTAAATCATCACCAACTAACCCTTACCACAACAAACTAAACCCAATCACATTTAAATTACAAAAAAATTCTAGTAACCATAGCAAACTATGCCAAACTCACCTAAATTACTTCGGCTACCATAAATCATCACCAACTAACCCTTACCACAACAAACTAAACCCAATCACTTTTAAATTACAAAGAAATGCTACTAACCATAGCAAACTATGCCAAACTCACCTAAATTAATTCGGCTATCAAAAATCACCCCCAACTACACGTTACAGCAACAAACTAAGCCCAATTACTTTAAAATTACAAAAAAATGCTAAAAATCATAACAAACTATACCAGAATCACCTAAATTACTTCGGCTAACATAAATCACCCCCAACTATCCCTTACCAAAACAAACCAAACCATATCATCTTAAAATTACACAAAAAGGTGTACAAATCATAACAAATTATGCCAGACTCACCTAAATTACTTCGGCTACACTAAATCATCACCAACTAACCCTTACCACAACAAACTAAACCCAATCACTTTTAAATTACAAAAAAATGCTAGTAACTATAGCAAACTATGCCAAACTCACTTAAATTACTTCGGCTATCATAAATCATCACCAACTAACCCTTACCACAACAAAATAAACCCAATCACATTTAAATTACAAAAAAATGCTACTAACCATAGCAAACTATGCCAAACTCACCTAAATTACTTCGGCTATCAAAAATCACCCCCAACTGCACTTTACAGCAAAAAACTAAGCCCAATCACTTTAAAATTACAAAAAAATGCTAAAAATCATAACAAACTATACCAGAATCACCTAAATTATTTCGGCTACCGTAAATCACCCCCAACTATCCCTTGCCACAACAAACCAAACCTAATCATCTTAAAATAAAAAAAATGTGTACAAATCATAACAAACTATGCCAGACTCACCTAAATTACTTCGGCTACTCTAAATCATCACAAACTAACCCTTACCACAACAAACTAAACCCAATCACTTTTAAATTACAAAAAATTGCTAGTAACCATAGCAAACTATGCCATACTCATCTAAATTACTTCGGCTACCATAAATCATCATGAA
The DNA here is from genome assembly GCA_964023215.1 of Eledona agricola. Classification (NCBI taxonomy): domain Eukaryota; kingdom Metazoa; phylum Arthropoda; class Insecta; order Coleoptera; family Tenebrionidae; genus Eledona; species Eledona agricola. Next base: position 1,508,044 of record CAXIEJ010000157.1, read on the forward strand.
CTAACACTTACCACAACAAACTAAACCCAATCATTTTTAAATTACAAAAAAATGCTGCTAACCATAGCAAACTATGCCAAACTCACCTAAATTACTTCGGCTATCAAAAATCACCCCCAAGTACACTTTACAGCAACAAACGAAGCCCAATCACTTTAAAATGACAACAAAATGCTAAAAATCATAACAAACTATACCAGAATCACCTAAATTACTTCGGCTACCGTAAATCACCCCCAACTATCCCTTGCCACAACAAACCAAACCATATCATCTTAAAATTAAAAAAAAGGTGTACAAATCATAACAAACTATGCCAGACTCACCTAAATTACTTCGGCTACTTTAAATCATCACCAACTAACCCTTACCACAACAAACTAAACCCATTCACTTTTAAATTACAAAAAAATGCTAGTAACCATTGCAAACTATGCCAAACTCACCTAAATTACTTCGGCTATCAAAAATCACCCCCAAGTACACTTTACAGCAACAAACTAAGCCCAATCCCTTTAAAATTACAAAAAAATGCTAAAAATTATAACAAACTATACCAGAATCACCTAAATTACTTCGGCTACCCTAAATCACCCCCCACTATCCCTTACCACAACAAACCAAACCATATCATCTTAAAATTACAAAAAAGGTGTACAAATCATAACAAACTATGCCAGACTAACCTAAATTACTTTGGCTACTCTAAATCATCACCAACTAACCCTTACCACAACAAACTACACCCAATCATTTTTAAATTACAAAAAAATGCTAGTAACCATAGCAAACTATGCCAAACTCACCCAAATTACTTCGGCTACCATAAATCATCACCAACTAACCCTTACCACAACAAACTAAACCCAATCACTTTTAAATTACAAAAAAATGCTACTAACCCTAGCAAACTATGCCAAACTCACCTAAATTACTTCCGCTATCAAAAATAACCCCCAACTACACTTTAGAGCAACAAACTAAGCCCAATCACTTTAAAATTACAAAAAAATGCTAAAAATTATAACAAACTATACCAGAATCACCTAAATTACTTCGGCTACCGTAAATCACCCCCAACTATCCCTTACCACAACAAACCAAACCATATCATCTTAAAATTACAAAAAAAGGTGTACAAATCATAACAAATTATGCCAGACTCACCTAAATTACTGCGGCTATTCTAAATCATCACCAACTAACCCTTACCACAACAAACTAAACCCAATCACATTTAAATTACAAAAAAATTCTAGTAACCATAGCAAACTATGCCAAACTCACCTATATTACTTCGGCTACCATAAATCATCACCAACTAACCCTTACCACAACAAAATAAACCCAATCACATTTAAATTACAAAAAAATGCTAGTAACTATAGCAAACTATGCCAAACTCACCTAAATTACTTCGGCTATCAAAAATCACCCCCAACTACACTTTACAGCAAAAAACTAAGCCCAATCACTTTAAAATTACAAAAAAATGCTAAAAATCATAACAAACTATACCAGAATCACCTAAATTACTTCGGCTACCGTAAATCACCCCCAACTATCCCTTGCCACAACAAACCAAACCTAATCATCTTAAAATTAAAAAAAATGTGTACAAATCATAACAAACTATGCCAGACTCACCTAAATTACTTCGGCTACTCTAGATCATCACAAACTAACCCTTACCACAACAAACTAAACCCAATCACTTTTAAATTACAAAAAAATGCTAGTAACCATAGCAAACTATGCCATACTCACCTAAATTACTTCGGCTACCATAAATCATCATGAACTAACACTTACCACAACAAACTAAACCCAATCAATTTTAAATTACAAAAAAATGCTACTAACCATAGCAAACTATGCCAAACTCACCTAAATTACTTCGGCTATCAGAAATCACCCCCAACTACACTTTACAGCAACAAACTAAGCCCAATCACTTTAAAATTACAAAAAAATGCTAAAAATCATAACAAACTATACCAGAATCACCTAAATTACTTCGGCTACCGTAAATCACTTCCAACTATCCCTTACCACAACAAACCAAACCATATCATCTTAAAATTACAAAAAAAGGTGTACAAATTATAACAAACTATGCCAGACTCACCTAAATTACTTCGGCTACTCTAAATCAACACCAACTAACCCTTACAACAACAAACTAAATCCAATCACTTTTAAATTACAAAAAAATGCTGCTAACCATAGCAAACTATGCCAAACTCACCTAAATTACTTCGGCTATCAAAAATCACCCCCAACTACACTTTACAGCAACAAACTAAGCCCAATCACTTTAAAATGACAACAAAATGCTAAAAATCATAACAAACTATACCAGAATTACCTAAATTACTTCGGCTACCGTAAATCACCCCCAACTATCCCTTGCCACAACAAACCAAACCATATCATCTTAAAATTAAAAAAAAGGTGTACAAATCATAACAAACTATGCCAGACTCACCTAAATTACTTCGGCTACTCTAAATCATCACCGACTAACCCTTACCACAACAAACTAAACCCATTCACTTTTAAATTACAAAAAAATGCTAGTAACCATTGCAAACTATGCCAAACTCACCTAAATTACTTCGGCTACCATAAATCATCACCAACTAACCCTTACCACAACAAACTAAACCCAATCACTTTTAAATTACAAAAAAATGCTACTAACCATAGCAAACTATGCCAAACTCACCTAAATTATTTCGGCTATCAAAAATCACCCCCAACTACACTTTACAGCAACAAACTAAGCCCAATCCCTTTAAAATTACAAAAAAATGCTAAAAATCATAACAAACTATACCAGAATCACCTAAATTACTTCGGCTACCGTAAATCACCCCCAACCATCCCTTACCACAACAAACCAAACCATATCATTTTAAAATTACAAAAAAGGTGTACAAATCATAACAAACTATGCCAGACTAACCTAAATTACTTCGGCTACTCTAAATCATCACCAACTAACCCTTACCACAACAAACTAAACCCAATCATTTTTAAATTACAAAAAAATGCTAGTAACCATAGCAAACTATGCCAAACTCACCCAAATTACTTCGGCTACCATAAATCATTACCAACTAACCCTTACCACAACAAACTAAACCCAATCACTTTTAAATTACAAAAAAATGCTACTAACCCTAGCAAACTATGCCAAACTAACCTAAATTACTTCGGCTATCAAAAATCACCCCCAACTACACTTTACAGCAACAAACTAAGCCTAATCACTTTAAAATTACAAAAAATGCTAAAAATTATAACAAAATATACCAGACTCACCTAAATTACTTCGGCTACCGTAAATCACCCCCAACTATCCCTTGCCACAACAAACCAAAGCATATCATCTTAAAATTAAAAAAAAGGTGTACAAATTATAACAAACTATGCCAGACTCACCTAAATTACTTCGGCTACTCTAAATCATCACAAACTAACCCTTACCACAACAAACTAAACCCAATCACTTTTAAATTACAAAAAAATGCTAGTAACCATAGCAAACTATGCCAAACTCACCTAAATTACTTCGGCTACCATAAATCATCATAAACTAACACTTACCACAACAAACTAAACCCAATCACTTTTAAATTAAAAAAAATGCTACTAACCATAGCAAACTATGCCAAGCTCACCTAAATTACTTCGGCTATCAAAAATCACCCCCAACTACACTTTGCAGCAACAAACTAAGCCCAATCACTTTAAAATGACAACAAAATGCTAAAAATCATAACAAACTATACCAGAATCACCTAAATTACTTCGGCTACCGTAAATCACCCCCAACTATCCCTTACCACAACAAACCAAACAATATCATCTTAAAATTACAAAAAAAGGTGTACAAATCATAACAAACTATGCTAGACTCACCTAAATTACTTCGGCTACTCTAAATCATCACCAACTAACCCTTACCACAACAAACTAAACCCATTCTCTTTTAAATTACAAAAAAATGCTAGTAACCATAGCAAACTATGCCAAACTCACCTAAATTACTTCGGCTACCATAAATCATCATGAACTAACACTTACCACAACAAACTAAACCCAATCACTTTTAAATTAAAAAAAATGCTACTAACCATAACAAACTATGCCAAACTCACCTAAATTACTTCGGCTATCAGAAATCACCCCCAACTACACTTTACAGCAACAAACTAAGCCCAATCACTTTAAAATTACAAAAAAATGCTAAAAATCATAACAAACTATACCAGAATCACCTAAATTACTTCGGCTACCGTAAATCACTTCCAACTATCCCTTACCACAACAAACCAAACCATATCATCTTAAAATTACAAAAAAAGGTGTACAAATTATAACAAACTATGCCAGACTCACCTAAATTACTTCGGCTACTCTAAATCAACACCAACTAACCCTTACAACAACAAACTAAATCCAATCACTTTTAAATTACAAAAAAAATGCTGCTAACCATAGCAAACTATGCCAAACTCACCTAAATTACTTCGGCTATCAAAAATCACCCCCAACTACACTTTACAGCAACAAACTAAGCCCAATCACTTTAAAATGACAACAAAATGCTAAAAATCATAACAAACTATACCAGAATTACCTAAATTACTTCGGCTACCGTAAATCACCCCCAACTATCCCTTGCCACAACAAACCAAACCATATCATCTTAAAATTAAAAAAAAGGTGTACAAATCATAACAAACTATGCCAGACTCACCTAAATTACTTCGGCTACTCTAAATCATCACCGACTAACCCTTACCACAACAAACTAAACCCATTCACTTTTAAATTACAAAAAAATGCTAGTAACCATTGCAAACTATGCCAAACTCACCTAAATTACTTCGGCTACCATAAATCATCACCAACTAACCCTTACCACAACAAACTAAACCCAATCACTTTTAAATTACAAAAAAATGCTACTAACCATAGCAAACTATGCCAAACTCACCTAAATTATTTCGGCTATCAAAAATCACCCCCAACTACACTTTACAGCAACAAACTAAGCCCAATCCCTTTAAAATTACAAAAAAATGCTAAAAATCATAACAAACTATACCAGAATCACCTAAATTACTTCGGCTACCGTAAATCACCCCCAACCATCCCTTACCACAACAAACCAAACCATATCATTTTAAAATTACAAAAAAGGTGTACAAATCATAACAAACTATGCCAGACTAACCTAAATTACTTCGGCTACTCTAAATCATCACCAACTAACCCTTACCACAACAAACTAAACCCAATCATTTTTAAATTACAAAAAAATGCTAGTAACCATAGCAAACTATGCCAAACTCACCCAAATTACTTCGGCTACCATAAATCATTACCAACTAACCCTTACCACAACAAACTAAACCCAATCACTTTTAAATTACAAAAAAATGCTACTAACCCTAGCAAACTATGCCAAACTAACCTAAATTACTTCGGCTATCAAAAATCACCCCCAACTACACTTTACAGCAACAAACTAAGCCTAATCACTTTAAAATTACAAAAAATGCTAAAAATTATAACAAAATATACCAGACTCACCTAAATTACTTCGGCTACCGTAAATCACCCCCAACTATCCCTTGCCACAACAAACCAAAGCATATCATCTTAAAATTAAAAAAAAGGTGTACAAATTATAACAAACTATGCCAGACTCACCTAAATTACTTCGGCTACTCTAAATCATCACAAACTAACCCTTACCACAACAAACTAAACCCAATCACTTTTAAATTACAAAAAAATGCTAGTAACCATAGCAAACTATGCCAAACTCACCTAAATTACTTCGGCTACCATAAATCATCATGAACTAACACTTACCACAACAAACTAAACCCAATCACTTTTAAATTAAAAAAAATGCTACTAACCATAGCAAACTATGCCAAGCTCACCTAAATTACTTCGGCTATCAAAAATCACCCCCAACTACACTTTGCAGCAACAAACTAAGCCCAATCACTTTAAAATGACAACAAAATGCTAAAAATCATAACAAACTATACCAGAATCACCTAAATTACTTCGGCTACCGTAAATCAACCCCAACTATCCCTTACCACAACAAACCAAACAATATCATCTTAAAATTACAAAAAAAGGTGTACAAATCATAACAAACTATGCTAGACTCACCTAAATTACTTCGGCTACTCTAAATCATCACCAACTAACCCTTACCACAACAAACTAAACCCATTCTCTTTTAAATTACAAAAAAATGCTTGTAACCATAGCAAACTATGCCAAACTCACCTAAATTACTTCGGCTACCATAAATCATCATGAACTAACACTTACCACAACAAACTAAACCCAATCACTTTTAAATTAAAAAAAATGCTACTAACCATAGCAAACTATGCCAAACTCACCTAAATTACTTCGGCTATCAAAAATCACCCCCAACTACACTTTGCAGCAACAAACTAAGCCCAATCACTTTAAAATGACAACAAAATGCTAAAAATCATAACAAACTATACCAGAATCACCTAAATTACTTCGGCTACCGTAAATCACCGCCAACTATCCCTTACCACAACAAACCAAACCATATCATCTTAAAATTACAAAAAAAGGTGTACAAATCATAACAAACTATGCCAGACTCACCTAAATTACTTCGGCTACTCTAAATCATCACCAACTAACCCTTACCACAACAAACTAAACCCAATCACATTTAAATTACAAAAAAATTCTAGTAACCATAGCAAACTATGCCAAACTCACCTAAATTACTTCGGCTACCATAAATCATCACCAAATAACCCTTACCACAACAAACTAAACCCAATCACTTTTAAAAAACAAAAAAATGCTACTAACCATAGCAAACTATGCCAAACGCACCTAAATTACTTCGGCTATCAAAAATCACCCCCAACTACACGTTACTGCAACAAACTAAGCCCAATTACTTTAAAATTACAAAAAAATGCTAAAAATCATAACAAACTACACCAGAATCACCTAAATTACTTCGGCTAACGTAAATCACCCCCAACTATCCCTTACCAAAACAAACCAAGCCATATCATCTTAAAATTACACAAAAAGGTGTACAAATCATAACAAATTATGCCAGATTCACCTAAATTACTTCGGCTACACTAAATCATCACCAACTAACCCTTACCACAACAAACTAAACCCAATCACTTTTAAATTACAAAAAAATGCTAGTAACCAAAGCAAACTATGCCAAACTCACCTAAATTACTTCGGCTATCATAAATCATCACCAACTAACCCTTGCCACAACAAAATAAACCCAATCACTTTTAAATTACAAAAAAATGCTACTAACCATAGCAAACTAAGCCAAACTCACCTAAATTACTTCGGCTATCAAAAATCACCCCCAACTACACTTTACAGCAACAAACTAAGCCCAATCACTATAAAATTACAAAAAAATGCTAAAAATCATAACAAACTATACCAGAATCACCTAAATTACTTCGGCTACCGTAAATCACCCCCAACTATCCCTTGCCACAACAAACCAAAGCATATCATCTTAAAATTAAAAAAAAGGTGTACAAATCATAACAAACTATGCCAGACTCACCTAAATTACTTCGGCTACTCTAAATCATCACAAACTAACCCTTACCACAACAAACTAAACCCAATCACTTTTAAATTACAAAAAAATGCTAGTAACCATAGCAAACTATGCCAAACTCACCTAAATTACTTCGGCTACCATAAATCATCATGAACTAACACTTACCACAACAAACTAAACCCAATCACTTTTAAATTAAAAAAAATGCTACTAACCATAGCAAACTATGCCAAACTCACCTAAATTACTTCGGCTATCAAAAATCACCCCCAACTACACTTTGCAGCAACAAACTAAGCCCAATCACTTTAAAATGACAACAAAATGCTAAAAATCATAACAAACTATACCAGAATCACCTAAATTACTTCGGCTACCGTAAATCACCCCCAACTATCCCTTACCACAACAAACCAAACAATATCATCTTAAAATTACAAAAAAAGGTGTACAAATCATAACAAACTATGCTAGACTCACCTAAATTACTTCGGCTACTCTAAATCATCACCAACTAACCCTTACCACAACAAACTAAACCCATTCTCTTTTAAATTACAAAAAAATGCTAGTAACCATAGCAAACTATGCCAAACTCACCTAAATTACTTCGGCTACCATAAATCATCACCAATTAACCCTTACCACAACAAACTAAACCCAATCACTTTTAAATTACAAAAAAATGCTACTAACTATAGCAAACTAGGCCAAACTCACCTAAATTATTTCGGCTATCAAAAATCATTCCCAACTACACTTTACAGCAACAAACTAAGCCCAATCACTTTAAAATTACAAAAAAATGCTAAAAATCATAACAAACTATACCAGAATCACCTAAATTACTTCGGCTACCGTAAATCACCCCCAACTATCCCTTGCCACAACAAACCAAACCATATCATCTTACAACTAAAAAAAAAGTGTACAAATAATAACAAACTATGCCAGACTCACCTAAATTACTTCGGCTACACTAAATCATCACTAACTAACCCTTACCACAACAAACTAAACCCAATCACTTTTAAATTGCAAAAAAATGCTAGTAACCGTAGCAAACTATGCCAAACTCACCTAAATTACTTCGGCTACCATAAATCATCACCAACTAACCCTTACCACAACAAACTAAACCCAATCACTTTTAAATTACAAAAAAATGCTACTAACCATAGCAAACTAGGCCAAACTCACCTAAATTACTTCGGCTATCAAAAATCACCCCCAACTACACTTTACAGTAACAAACTAAGCCCAATCACTTTAAAATTACAAAAAAATGCTAAAAATCATAACAAACTATACCAGAATCACCTAAATTACTTCGGCTACCGTAAATCACCCCCAACTATCCCTTACCACAACAAACCAAACCATATCATCTTAAAATTACAAAAAAAGGTGTACAAATCATAACAAATTATGCCAGACTCACCTAAATTACTTCGGCTACACTAAATCATCACCAACTAACCCTTACCACAACAAACTAAACCCAATCACTTTTAAATTACAAAAAAATGCTAGTAACCATAGCAAACTATGCCAAACTCACCTAAATTACTTCGGCTACCATAAATCATCACCAACTAACCCTTACCACAACAAACTAAACCCAATCAATTTTAAATTACAAAAAAATGCTACTATATATAGCAAACTATGCCAAACTCACCTAAATTACTTCGGCTATCAAAAATCACCCCTTACTACACTTTACAACAACAAACTAAGCCCAATCACTTTAAAATTACAAAGAAATGCTAAAAATCATAACAAACTCTACCAGAATCACCTAAATTACTTCGGCTACCGTAAATCACCCCCAACTATCCCTTACAACAACAAACCAAAAAATATCATCTTAAAATTAAAAAAAAAGGTGTACAAATCATAACAAACTATGCCAGACTCACCTAAATTACTTCGGCTACTCTAAATCATCACCAACTAACCCTTACCACAACAAACTAAACCCAATCACTTTTAAATTACAAAAAAATGCTAGTAACCATAGCAAACTATGCCAAACTCACCTAAATTACATTCGGCTACCATAAATCATCACCAACTAACCCTTACCACAACAAACTAAACCCAATCACTTTTAAATTACAAAAAAATGCTACTAACCATAGCAAACTATGCCAAACTCACCTAATTTACTTCGGCTATCAAAAATCACCCTCAACTACACTTTACAGCAACAAACTAAGCCCAATCACTTTAAAATTACAAAAAAATGCTAAAAATCATAACAAACTATACCAGAATCACCTTAATTACTTCGGCTACCGTAAATCACCCCCAACTATCCCTTACCACAACAAACCAAACCATATCATCTTAAAATTACAAAAAAAGGTGTACAAATCATAACAAACTATGCCAGACTCACCTAAATTACTTCGGCTACTCTAAATCATCACCAACTAACCCTTACCACAACAAACTAAACCCAATCACTTTTAAATTACAAAAAAATGCTAGTAACCATAGCAAACTATGCCAAACTCACCTAAATTACATTCGGCTACCATAAATTATCACCAACTAACCCTTACCACAACAAACTAAACCCAATCACTTTTAAATTACAAAAAAATGCTACTAACCATAGCAAACTATGCCAAACTCACCTAATTTACTTCGGCTATCAAAAATCACCCCCAACTACACTTTACAGCAACAAACTAAACCCAATCAATTTAAAATTACAAAAAAATGCTAAAAATCATAACAAACTATACCAGAATTACCTTAATTACTTCGGCTACCGTAAATCACCCCCAACTACCCCTTACCACAACAAACCAAACCATATCATCTTAAAATTACAAAAAAAGGTGCACAAATCATAACAAACTATGCCAGACACACCTAAATTACTTTGGCTACTCTAAATCATCACCAACTAACCCTTACCACAACAAACTAAACCCAATCACTTTTAAATTACAAAAAAATGCTACTAACCATAGCAAACTATGCCAAACTCACCTAAATTACTTCGGCTATCAAAAATCACCCCCAACTACACGTTACAGCAACAAACTAAGCCCAATTACTTTAAAATTACAAAAAATGCTAAAAATCATAACAAACTATACCAGAATCACCTAAATTACTTCGGCTAACGTAAATCACCCCCAACTATCCCTTACCACAACAAACCAAACCATATCATCTTAAAATTACAAAAAAAGGTGTACAAATCATAACAAACTATGCCAGACTCACCTAAATTACTTCGGCTACACTAAATCATCACCAACTAACCCTTACCACAACAAACTAAACCCAATCACTTTTAAATTACAAAAAAATGCTAGTAACCATAGCAAACTATGCCAAACTCACCTAAATTACTTCGGCTATCATAAATCATCACCAACTAACCCTTACCACAACAAACTAAACCCAATCACTTTTAAATTACAAAAAATGCTACTAACCATAGCAAACTATGCCAAACTCACCTAAATTACTTCGGCTATCAAAAATCACTCCCAACTACACTTTACAGCAACAAACTAAGCCGAATCACTTTAAAATTACAAAAAAATGCTAAAAATCATAACAAACTATACCAGAATCACCTAAATTACTTCGGCTAACGTAAATCACCCCCAACTATCCCTTACCACAACAAACCAAACCATATCATCTTAAAATTACAAAAAAAGGTGTACAAATCATAACAAACTATGCCAGACTCACATAAATTACTTCGGCTACTCTAAATCATCACCAACTAACCCATACCACAACAAACTAAACCCAATCACTTTTAAATTACAAAAAATGCTAGTAACCATAGCAAACTATGCCAAACTCACCTAAATTACTTCGGCTACCATAAATCATCACCAACTAACCCTTACCACAACAAACTAAACCCAATCAATTTTAAATTACAAAAAAATGCTACTATATATAGCAAACTATGCCAAACTCACCTAAATTACTTCGGCTATCAAAAATCACCCCCAACTACACTTTACAACAACAAACTAAGCCCAATCACTTTAAAATTACAAAGAAATGCTAAAAATCATAACAAACTCTACCAGAATCACCTAAATTACTTCGGCTACCGTAAATCACCCCCAACTATCCCTTACCACAACAAACCAAACCATATCATCTTAAAATTATAAAAAAAAGTGTACAAATCATATCAAACTATGCTAGACTCACCTAAATTACTTCGGCTACTCTAAATCATCACCAACTAACCCTTACCACAACAAACTAAAGCCAATCACTTTTAAATTACAAAAAAATGCTAGTAACCATAGCAAACTATGCCAAACTCACCTAAATTACTTCGGCTATCAAAAATCACCCCCAACTACACTTTACAGCAACAAACTAAGCCCAATCATTTTAAAATTACAAAAAAATGCTAAAAATCATAACAAACTATACCAGAATCACCTAAATTACTTCGGCTACCGTAAATCACCCCCAACTATCCCTTGCCACAACAAACCAAACCATATCATCTTAAAATTAAAAAAAAGGTGTACAAATCATAACAAACTATGCCAGACTTACCTAAATTACTTCGGCTACTCTAAATCATCACAAACTAACCCTTACCACAACAAACTAAACCCAATCACTTTTAAATTACAAAAAAAATGCTAGTAACCATAGCAAACTATGCCAAACTCACCTAAATTACTTCGGCTACCATAAATCAGCATGAACTAACACTTACCACAACAAACTAAACCCAATCACTTTTAAATTACAAAAAAAAGCTGCTAACCATAGCAAACTATACCAAACTCACCTAAATTACTTCGGCTATCAAAAATCACTCCCAACTACACTTTACAGCTACAAACTAAGCCCAATCACTTTAAAATGACAACAAAATGCTAAAAATCATAACAAACTATACTAGAATCACCTAAATTACTTCGGCTACCGTAAATCACCCCCAACTATCCCTTACCACAACAAACCAAACCATATCATCTTAAAATTACAAAAAAGGTGTACAAATCATAACAAACTATGCCAGACTCACCTAAATTACTTCGGCTACTCTAAATCATCACCAACTAACCCTTACCACAACAAACTAAACCCATTCACTTTTAAATTACAAAAAAATGCTAGTAACCAAAGCAAACTATGCCAAACTCACCTAAATTACTTCGGCTACCATAAATCATCACCAACTAACCCTTACCACAACAAACTAAACCCAATCACTTTTAAATTACAAAAAAATGCTACTAACCATAGCAAACTATGCCAAACTCACCTAAATTATTTCGGCTATCAAAAATCACCCCCAACTACACTTTACAGCAACAAACTAAGCCCAATCCTTTTAAAATTACAAAAAAATGCTAAAAATCATAACAAACTATACCAGAATCACCTAAATTACTTCGGCTACCGTAAATCACCCCCAACCATCCCTTACCACAACAAACCAAACCATATCATCTTAAAATTACAAAAAAGGTGTACAAATCATAACAAACTATGCCAGACTAACCTAAATTACTTCGGCTACTCTAAATCATCACCAACTAACCCTTACCACAACAAACTAAACCCATTCACTTTTAAATTACAAAAAAATGCTAGTAACCAAAGCAAACTATGCCAAACTCACCTAAATTACTTTGGCTATCAAAAATCACCCCCAACTACACTTTACAGCAACAAACTAAGCAAAAACACTTTAAAATTAGAAAAAAATGCTAAAAATCATAACAAACTATACCAGAATCACCTAAATTACTTCGGCTACCGTAAATCACCCCCAACTATCCCTTACCACAACAAACCAAACCATATCATCTTAAAATTACAAAAAAAGGTGTACAAATCATAGCAAACTATGCCAGACTCACCTAAATTACTTCGGCTACTCTAAATCATCACCAACTAACCCTTACCATAACAAACTAAACCCAATAACTTTTAAATTACAAAAAAATGCTACTAACCATAGCAAACAATGCTAAACTCACCTAAATTACTTCGGCTATCAAAAATCACCCCCAACTACATTTTACAGCAACAAACTAAGCCCAATCACTTTAAAATTACAAAAAAATGCTAAAAATCATAACAAACTATACCAGAAACACCTAAATTACTTCGGCTACCGTAAATCACCGCCAACTATCCCTTACCACAACAAACCAAACCATATCATCTTAAAATTACAAAAAAAGGTGTACAAATTATAACAAACTATGCCAGACTTACCTAAATTACTTCGGCTACTCTAAATCATCACCAACTAACCCTTACCACAACAAACTAAACCCAATCACTTTTAAATTACAAAAAAATGCTACTAACCATAGCAAGCTATGCCAAACTCACCTAAATTACTTCGGCTATCAAAAATCACCCCCAACTACATTTTACAGCAACAAACTAAGCCCAATCACTTTAAAATTACAAAAAAATGCTAAAAATCATAACAAACTATACCAGAATCACCTAAATTACTTCGGCTACCGTAAATCACCGCCAACTATCCCTTACCACAACAAACCAAACCATATCATCTTAAAATTACAAAAAAAGGTGTACAAATCATAACAAACTATGCCAGACTCACCTAAATTACCTCGGCTACTCTAAATCATCACCAACTAACGCTTACCACAACAAACTAAACCCAATCAATTTTAAATTACAAAAAAATGCTACTAACCAAAGCAAACTATGCCAAACTCACCTAAATTACTTTGGCTATCAAAAATCACCCCCAACTACACTTTACAGCAACAAACTAAGCAAAAACACTTTAAAATTAGAAAAAAATGCTAAAAATCATAACAAACTATACCAGAATCACCTAAATTACTTCGGCTACCGTAAATCACCCCCAACTATCCCTTACCACAACAAACCAAACCATATCATCTTAAAATTACAAAAAAAGGTGTACAAATCATAACAAACTATGCCAGACTCACCTAAATTACTTCGGCTACTCTAAATCATCACCAACTAACCCTTACCACAACAAACTAAACCCAATCACTTTTAAATTACAAAAAAATGCTACTAACCATAGCAAACAATGCTAAACTCACCTAAATTACTTCGGCTATCAAAAATCACCCCCAACTACACTTTACAGCAACAAACTAAGCCCAGTCACTTTAAAATTACAAAAAAATTCTAAAAATCATAACAAACTATACCAGAACCACCTAAATTACTTCGGCTACCGTAAATCAATCCCAACTATCCCTTACCACAACAAACCAAACCATATCATCTTAAAATTACAAAAAAAGGTGTACAAATCATAACAAACTATGCCAGACTCACCTAAATTACTTCGGCTACTCTAAATCATCACCCACTAACTCCTACCACAACAAACTAAACCCAATCACTTTTAAATTACAAAAAAATGTTAGTAACCATAGCAAACTATGCCAAACTCACCTAAATTACTTCGGCTATCAAAAATCAACCCAACTACACTTTACAGCAACAAACTAAGCCCAATCACTTTAAAATTACAAAAAAATGCTAAACATCATAACAAACTATACCAGAATCACCTAAATTACTTCGGCTAACGTAAATCACCCCCAACTATCCCTTATTACAACAAACCAAACCATATCATCTTAAAATTACAAAAAAAGTGTACAAATCATAACAAACTATGCCAGACTCACCTAAATTACTTCGGCTACTCTAAATCATCACCAACTAACCCTTACCACAACAAACTATACCCAATCACTTTTAAATTACAAAAAATGCTAAAAATCATAACAAACTATACCAGAATCACCTAAATTACTTCGGCTACCGTAAATCACCCCCAACTATCCCTTACCACAACAAACCAAACCATATCATCTTAAAATTACAAAAAAAGGTGTACAAATCATAACAAACTATGCCAGACTCACCTAACTTATTTCGGCTACTCTAAATGATCACCAACTAACCCTTACCACATCCAACTAATCCCAATAACTTTTAAATTACAAAAAAATGCTACTAACCATAGCAAACTATGCCAAACTCACCTAAATTACTTCGGCTATCAAAAATCACCCCCAACTTCACTTTACAGCAACAAACTAAGCCCAATCACTTAAAAATTACAAAAAAATGCTAAAAATCATAACTAACTTTACCAGAATCACCTAAATTACTTCGGCTACCGTAAATCACCCCCAACTATCCCTTACCACAACAAACCAAACCATATCATCTTAATATTACAAAAAAAGGTGTACAAATCATAACAAACTATGCCAGACTCACCTAAATTACTTCGGCTACTCTAAATCATCACCAACTAACCCTTACCACAACAAACTAAACCCAATCACTTTTAAATTACAAAACAATGCTACTAACCATAGCAAACTATGCCAAACTCACCTAAATTACTTCGGCTATCAAAAATCACCCCCAACTACACTTTACAGCAACAAACTAAGCCTAATCACTTTAAAATTACAAAAAAATGCTTAAAATTATAACAAACTATACCAGAATCACCTAAATTACTTCGGCTACCGTAAATCACCCCCAACTAAATCATCACCAACTAACCCTTACCACAACAAACTAAACCCAATCACTTTTAAATTACAAAAAAATGCTACTAACCATAACAAACTATGCCAAACTCACCTAAATTACTTCGGCTATCAAAAATCACCCCCAACAACATTTTACAGCAACAAACTAAGCCCAATCACTTTAAAATTACAAAAAAGTGCTGAAAATCATAACAAACTATACCTGAATCACCTAAATTACTTCGGCTACCGTAAATCACCCCCAACTATCCCTTACTACAACAAACCAAACCATATCATCTTAAAATTACAAAAAAAGGTGTACAAATCATAACAAATTATGCCAGACTCACCGAAATTACTTCGGCTACTCTAAAACATCACCAACTAACCCTTACCACAACAAACTAAACCCAATCACTTTTAAATTACAAAAAAATGCTACTAACCATAGCAAACTATGCCACACTCACCTAAATTACTTCGGCAATCAAAAATCACCCCCAACTACACTTTACAGCAACAAACTAAGCCCAATCACTTTAAAATTACAAAAAAATGCTAAAAATCATAACAAACTATACAAGAATCATCTAAATTACTTCGGCTACCGTAAATCATCCCCAACTATCCCTTACCACAACAAACCAAACCATATCATTTTAAAATTACAAAAAAAGGTGTACTAATCATAACAATCTATGCTAGACTCACCTAAATTACTTCGGCTACTCTAAATCATCACCAACTAACCCTTACCACAACAAAATAAACCCAATCACATTTAAATTACAAAAAAATGCTAGTAACTATAGCAAACTATGCCAAACTCACCTAAATTACTTCGGCTATCAAAAATCACCCCCAACTACACTTTACAGCAAAAAACTAAGCCCAATCACTTTAAAATTACAAAAAAATGCTAAAAATCATAACAAACTATACCAGAATCACCTAAATTACTTCGGCTACCGTAAATCACCCCCAACTATCCCTTACCACAACAAACCAAACCATATCATCTTAAAATTACAAAAAAAGGTGTACAAATCATAACAAATTATGCCAGACTCACCTAAATTACTGCGGCTATTCTAAATCATCACCAACTAACCCTTACCACAACAAACTAAACCCAATCACATTTAAATTACAAAAAAATTCTAGTAACCATAGCAAACTATGCCAAACTCACCTAAATTACTTCGGCTACCATAAATCATCACCAACTAACCCTTACCACAACAAAATAAAACCAATCACATTTAAATTACAAAAAAATGCTAGTAACTATAGCAAACTATGCCAACTCACCTAAATTACTTCGGCTATCAAAAATCACCCCCAACTACACTTTACAGCAAAAAACTAAGCCCAATCACTTTAAAATTACAAAAAAATGCTAAAAATCATAACAAACTATACCAGAATCACCTAAATTACTTCGGCTACCGTAAATCACCCCCAACTATCCCTTGCCACAACAAACCAAACCTAATCATCTTAAAATTAAAAAAAATGTGTACAAATCATAACAAACTATGCCAGACTCACCTAAATTACTTCGGCTACTCTAAATCATCACAAACTAACCCTTACCACAACAAACTAAACCCAATCACTTTTAAATTACAAAAAAATGCTAGTAACCATAGCAAACTATGCCATACTCACCTAAATTACTTCGGCTACCATAAATCATCACCAACTAACCCTTACCACAACAAACTAAAAACAATCACTTTTAAATTACAAAAAAATGCTACTAACCATAGCAAACTATGCCAAACTAACCTAAATTACTTCGGCTATCAAAAATCACCCCCAACTACACTTTACAGCAACAAACTAAGCCCAATCACTTTAAAATTACAAAAAAATGCTAAAAATCATAACAAACTATACCAGACTCACCTAAATTACTTCGGCTACCGTAAATCACCCCCAACTATCCCTTACCACAACAAACCAAACCATATCATCTTAAAATTACAAAAAAAGGTGTACAAATCATAACAAACTATGCCAGACTCACCTAAATTACTGCGGCTATTCTAAATCATCACCAACTAACCCTTACCACAACAAACTAAACCCAATCACATTTAAATTACAAAAAAATTCTAGTAACCATAGCAAACTATGCCAAACTCACCTAAATTACTTCGGCTACCATAAATCATCACCAACTAACCCTTACCACAACAAACTAAACCCAATCACTTTTAAATTACAAAGAAATGCTACTAACCATAGCAAACTATGCCAAACTCACCTAAATTAATTCGGCTATCAAAAATCACCCCCAACTACACGTTACAGCAACAAACTAAGCCCAATTACTTTAAAATTACAAAAAAATGCTAAAAATCATAACAAACTATACCAGAATCACCTAAATTACTTCGGCTAACATAAATCACCCCCAACTATCCCTTACCAAAACAAACCAAACCATATCATCTTAAAATTACACAAAAAGGTGTACAAATCATAACAAATTATGCCAGACTCACCTAAATTACTTCGGCTACACTAAATCATCACCAACTAACCCTTACCACAACAAACTAAACCCAATCACTTTTAAATTACAAAAAAATGCTAGTAACTATAGCAAACTATGCCAAACTCACTTAAATTACTTCGGCTATCATAAATCATCACCAACTAACCCTTACCACAACAAAATAAACCCAATCACATTTAAATTACAAAAAAATGCTACTAACCATAGCAAACTATGCCAAACTCACCTAAATTACTTCGGCTATTAAAAATCACCCCCAACTACACTTTACAGCAAAAAACTAAGCCCAATCACTTTAAAATTACAAAAAAATGCTAAAAATCATAACAAACTATACCAGAATCACCTAAATTATTTCGGCTACCGTAAATCACCCCCAACTATCCCTTGCCACAACAAACCAAACCTAATCATCTTAAAATAAAAAAAATGTGTACAAATCATAACAAACTATGCCAGACTCACCTAAATTACTTCGGCTACTCTAAATCATCACAAACTAACCCTTACCACAACAAACTAAACCCAATCACTTTTAAATTACAAAAAATTGCTAGTAACCATAGCAAACTATGCCATACTCATCTAAATTACTTCGGCTACCATAAATCATCATGAACTAACACTTACCACAACAAACTAAACCCAATCATTTTTAAATTACAAAAAATGCTGCTAACCATAGCAAACTATGCCAAACTCACCTAAATTACTTCGGCTATCAAAAATCACCCCCAAGTACACTTTACAGCAACAAACGAAGCCCAATCACTTTAAAATGACAACAAAATGCTAAAAATCATAACAAACTATACCAGAATCACCTAAATTACTTCGGCTACCGTAAATCACCCCCAACTATCCCTTGCCACAACAAACCAAACCATATCATCTTAAAATTAAAAAAAAGGTGTACAAATCATAACAAACTATGCCAGACTCACCTAAATTACTTCGGCTACTTTAAATCATCACCAACTAACCCTTACCACAACAAACTAAACCCATTCACTTTTAAATTACAAAAAAATGCTAGTAACCATTGCAAACTATGCCAAACTCACCTAAATTACTTCGGCTATCAAAAATCACCCCCAAGTACACTTTACAGCAACAAACTAAGCCCAATCCCTTTAAAATTACAAAAAAATGCTAAAAATTATAACAAACTATACCAGAATCACCTAAATTACTTCGGCTACCGTAAATCACCCCCCACTATCCCTTACCACAACAAACCAAACCATATCATCTTAAAATTACAAAAAAGGTGTACAAATCATAACAAACTATGCCAGACTAACCTAAATTACTTTGGCTACTCTAAATCATCACCAACTAACCCTTACCACAACAAACTACACCCAATCATTTTTAAATTACAAAAAAATGCTAGTAACCATAGCAAACTATGCCAAACTCACCCAAATTACTTCGGCTACCATAAATCATCACCAACTAACCCTTACCACAACAAACTAAACCCAATCACTTTTAAATTACAAAAAAATGCTACTAACCCTAGCAAACTATGCCAAACTCACCTAAATTACTTCCGCTATCAAAAATAACCCCCAACTACACTTTAGAGCAACAAACTAAGCCCAATCACTTTAAAATTACAAAAAAATGCTAAAAATTATAACAAACTATACCAGAATCACCTAAATTACTTCGGCTACCGTAAATCACCCCCAACTATCCCTTACCACAACAAACCAAACCATATCATCTTAAAATTACAAAAAAAGGTGTACAAATCATAACAAATTATGCCAGACTCACCTAAATTACTGCGGCTATTCTAAATCATCACCAACTAACCCTTACCACAACAAACTAAACCCAATCACATTTAAATTACAAAAAAATTCTAGTAACCATAGCAAACTATGCCAAACTCACCTAAATTACTTCGGCTACCATAAATCATCACCAACTACACTTTACAGCAAAAAACTAAGCCCAATCACTTTAAAATTACAAAAAAATGCTAAAAATCATAACAAACTATACCAGAATCACCTAAATTACTTCGGCTACCGTAAATCACCCCCAACTATCCCTTGCCACAACAAACCAAACCTAATCATCTTAAAATTAAAAAAAATGTGTACAAATCATAACAAACTATGCCAGACTCACCTAAATTACTTCGGCTACTCTAAATCATCACAAACTAACCCTTACCACAACAAACTAAACCCAATCACTTTTAAATTACAAAAAAATGCTAGTAACCATAGCAAACTATGCCATACTCACCTAAATTACTTCGGCTACCATAAATCATCATGAACTAACACTTACCACAACAAACTAAACCCAATCAATTTTAAATTACAAAAAAATGCTACTAACCATAGCAAACTATGCCAAACTCACCTAAATTACTTCGGCTATCAGAAATCACCCCCAACTACACTTTACAGCAACAAACTAAGCCCAATCACTTTAAAATTACAAAAAAATGCTAAAAATCATAACAAACTATACCAGAATCACCTAAATTACTTCGGCTACCGTAAATCACTTCCAACTATCCCTTACCACAACAAACCAAACCATATCATCTTAAAATTACAAAAAAAGGTGTACAAATTATAACAAACTATGCCAGACTCACCTAAATTACTTCGGCTACTCTAAATCAACACCAACTAACCCTTACAACAACAAACTAAATCCAATCACTTTTAAATTACAAAAAAATGCTGCTAACCATAGCAAACTATGCCAAACTCACCTAAATTACTTCGGCTATCAAAAATCACCCCCAACTACACTTTACAGCAACAAACTAAGCCCAATCACTTTAAAATGACAACAAAATGCTAAAAATCATAACAAACTATACCAGAATTACCTAAATTACTTCGGCTACCGTAAATCACCCCCAACTATCCCTTGCCACAACAAACCAAACCATATCATCTTAAAATTAAAAAAAAGGTGTACAAATCATAACAAACTATGCCAGACTCACCTAAATTACTTCGGCTACTCTAAATCATCACCGACTAACCCTTACCACAACAAACTAAACCCATTCACTTTTAAATTACAAAAAAATGCTAGTAACCATTGCAAACTATGCCAAACTCACCTAAATTACTTCGGCTACCATAAATCATCACCAACTAACCCTTACCACAACAAACTAAACCCAATCACTTTTAAATTACAAAAAAATGCTACTAACCATAGCAAACTATGCCAAACTCACCTAAATTATTTCGGCTATCAAAAATCACCCCCAACTACACTTTACAGCAACAAACTAAGCCCAATCCCTTTAAAATTACAAAAAAATGCTAAAAATCATAACAAACTATACCAGAATCACTTAAATTACTTCGGCTACCGTAAATCACCCCCAACCATCCCTTACCACAACAAACCAAACCATATCATCTTAAAATTACAAAAAAGGTGTACAAATCATAACAAACTATGCCAGACTAACCTAAATTACTTCGGCTACTCTAAATCATCACCAACTAACCCTTACCACAACAAACTAAACCCAATCATTTTTAAATTACAAAAAAATGCTAGTAACCATAGCAAACTATGCCAAACTCACCCAAATTACTTCGGCTACCATAAATCATTACCAACTAACCCTTACCACAACAAACTAAACCCAATCACTTTTAAATTACAAAAAAATGCTACTAACCCTAGCAAACTATGCCAAACTAACCTAAATTACTTCGGCTATCAAAAATCACCCCCAACTACACTTTACAGCAACAAACTAAGCCTAATCACTTTAAAATTACAAAAAATGCTAAAAATTATAACAAAATATACCAGACTCACCTAAATTACTTCGGCTACCGTAAATCACCCCCAACTATCCCTTGCCACAACAAACCAAAGCATATCATCTTAAAATTAAAAAAAAGGTGTACAAATTATAACAAACTATGCCAGACTCACCTAAATTACTTCGGCTACTCGAAATCATCACAAACTAACCCTTACCACAACAAACTAAACCCAATCACTTTTAAATTACAAAAAAATGCTAGTAACCATAGCAAACTATGCCAAACTCACCTAAATTACTTCGGCTACCATAAATCATCATGAACTAACACTTACCACAACAAACTAAACCCAATCACTTTTAAATTAAAAAAAATGCTACTAACCATAGCAAACTATGCCAAGCTCACCTAAATTACTTCGGCTATCAAAAATCACCCCCAACTACACTTTGCAGCAACAAACTAAGCCCAATCACTTTAAAATGACAACAAAATGCTAAAAATCATAACAAACTATACCAGAATCACCTAAATTACTTCGGCTACCGTAAATCACCCCCAACTATCCCTTACCACAACAAACCAAACAATATCATCTTAAAATTACAAAAAAAGGTGTACAAATCATAACAAACTATGCTAGACTCACCTAAATTACTTCGGCTACTCTAAATCATCACCAACTAACCCTTACCACAACAAACTAAACCCATTCTCTTTTAAATTACAAAAAAATGCTAGTAACCATAGCAAACTATGCCAAACTCACCTAAATTACTTCGGCTACCATAAATCATCATGAACTAACACTTACCACAACAAACTAAACCCAATCACTTTTAAATTAAAAAAAATGCTACTAACCATAGCAAACTATGCCAAACTCACCTAAATTACTTCGGCTATCAAAAATCACCCCCAACTACACTTTGCAGCAACAAACTAAGCCCAATCACTATAAAATGACAACAAAATGCTAAAAATCATAACAAACTATACCAGAATCACCTAAATTACTTCGGCTACCGTAAATCACCGCCAACTATCCCTTACCACAACAAACCAAACCATATCATCTTAAAATTACAAAAAAAGGTGTACAAATCATAACAAACTATGCCAGACTCACCTAAATTACTTCGGCTACTCTAAATCATCACCAACTAACCCTTACCACAACAAACTAAACCCAATCACATTTAAATTACAAAAAAATTCTAGTAACCATAGCAAACTATGCCAAACTCACCTAAATTACTTCGGCTACCATAAATCATCACCAAATAACCCTTACCACAACAAACTAAACCCAATCACTTTTAAAAAACAAAAAAATGCTACTAACCATAGCAAACTATGCCAAACGCACCTAAATTACTTCGGCTATCAAAAATCACCCCCAACTACACGTTACTGCAACAAACTAAGCCCAATTACTTTAAAATTACAAAAAAATGCTAAAAATCATAACAAACTACACCAGAATCACCTAAATTACTTCGGCTAACGTAAATCACCCCCAACTATCCCTTACCAAAACAAACCAAGCCATATCATCTTAAAATTACACAAAAAGGTGTACAAATCATAACAAATTATGCCAGATTCACCTAAATTACTTCGGCTACACTAAATCATCACCAACTAACCCTTACCACAACAAACTAAACCCAATCACTTTTAAATTACAAAAAAATGCAAGTAACCAAAGCAAACTATGCCAAACTCACCTAAATTACTTCGGCTATCATAAATCATCACCAACTAACCCTTGCCACAACAAAATAAACCCAATCACTTTTAAATTACAAAAAAATGCTACTAACCATAGCAAACTAAGCCAAACTCACCTAAATTACTTCGGCTATCAAAAATCACCCCCAACTACACTTTACAGCAACAAACTAAGCCCAATCACTATAAAATTACAAAAAAATGCTAAAAATCATAACAAACTATACCAGAATCACCTAAATTACTTCGGCTACCGTAAATCACCCCCAACTATCCCTTGCCACAACAAACCAAAGCATATCATCTTAAAATTAAAAAAAAGGTGTACAAATCATAACAAACTATGCCAGACTCACCTAAATTACTTCGGCTACTCTAAATCATCACAAACTAACCCTTACCACAACAAACTAAACCCAATCACTTTTATATTACAAAAAAATGCTAGTAACCATAGCAAACTATGCCAAACTCACCTAAATTACTTCGGCTACCATAAATCATCATGAACTAACACTTACCACAACAAACTAAACCCAATCACTTTTAAATTAAAAAAAATGCTACTAACCATAGCAAACTATGCCAAACTCACCTAAATTACTTCGGCTATCAAAAATCACCCCCAACTACACTTTGCAGCAACAAACTAAGCCCAATCACTTTAAAATGACAACAAAATGCTAAAAATCATAACAAACTATACCAGAATCACCTAAATTACTTCGGCTACCGTAAATCACCCCCAACTATCCCTTACCACAACAAACCAAACAATATCATCTTAAAATTACAAAAAAAGGTGTACAAATCATAACAAACTATGCTAGACTCACCTAAATTACTTCGGCTACTCTAAATCATCACCAACTAACCCTTACCACAACAAACTAAACCCATTCTCTTTTAAATTACAAAAAAATGCTAGTAACCATAGCAAACTATGCCAAACTCACCTAAATTACTTCGGCTACCATAAATCATCACCAATTAACCCTTACCACAACAAACTAAACCCAATCACTTTTAAATTACAAAAAAATGCTACTAACTATAGCAAACTAGGCCAAACTCACCTAAATTATTTCGGCTATCAAAAATCATTCCCAACTACACTTTACAGCAACAAACTAAGCCCAATCACTTTAAAATTACAAAAAAATGCTAAAAATCATAACAAACTATACCAGAATCACCTAAATTACTTCGGCTACCGTAAATCACCCCCAACTATCCCTTGCCACAACAAACCAAACCATATCATCTTACAACTAAAAAAAAAGTGTACAAATAATAACAAACTATGCCAGACTCACCTAAATTACTTCGGCTACACTAAATCATCACTAACTAACCCTTACCACAACAAACTAAACCCAATCAATTTTAAATTGCAAAAAAATGCTAGTAACCGTAGCAAACTATGCCAAACTCACCTAAATTACTTCGGCTACCATAAATCATCACCAACTAACCCTTACCACAACAAACTAAACCCAATCACTTTTAAATTACAAAAAAATGCTACTAACCATAGCAAACTAGGCCAAACTCACCTAAATTACTTCGGCTATCAAAAATCACCCCCAACTACACTTTACAGTAACAAACTAAGCCCAATCACTTTAAAATTACAAAAAAATGCTAAAAATCATAACAAACTATACCAGAATCACCTAAATTACTTCGGCTACCGTAAATCACCCCCAACTATCCCTTACCACAACAAACCAAACCATATCATCTTAAAATTACAAAAAAAGGTGTACAAATCATAACAAATTATGCCAGACTCACCTAAATTACTTCGGCTACACTAAATCATCACCAACTAACCCTTACCACAACAAACTAAACCCAATCACTTTTAAAATACAAAAAAATGCTAGTAACCATAGCAAACTATGCCAAACTCACCTAAATTACTTCGGCTACCATAAATCATCACCAACTAACCCTTACCACAACAAACTAAACCCAATCAATTTTAAATTACAAAAAAATGCTACTATATATAGCAAACTATGCCAAACTCACCTAAATTACTTCGGATATCAAAAATCACCCCTTACTACACTTTACAACAACAAACTAAGCCCAATCACTTTAAAATTACAAAGAAATGCTAAAAATCATAACAAACTCTACCAGAATCACCTAAATTACTTCGGCTACCGTAAATCACCCCCAACTATCCCTTACAACAACAAACCAAAAAATATCATCTTAAAATTAAAAAAAAAGGTGTACAAATCATAACAAACTATGCCAGACTCACCTAAATTACTTCGGCTACTCTAAATCATCACCAACTAACCCTTACCACAACAAACTAAACCCAATCACTTTTAAATTACAAAAAAATGCTAGTAACCATAGCAAACTATGCCAAACTCACCTAAATTACATTCGGCTACCATAAATCATCACCAACTAACCCTTACCACAACAAACTAAACCCAATCACTTTTAAATTACAAAAAAATGCTACTAACCATAGCAAACTATGCCAAACTCACCTAATTTACTTCGGCTATCAAAAATCACCCTCAACTACACTTTACAGCAACAAACTAAGCCCAATCATTTTAAAATTACAAAAAAATGCTAAAAATCATAACAAACTATACCAGAATCACCTTAATTACTTCGGCTACCGTAAATCACCCCCAACTATCCCTTACCACAACAAACCAAACCATATCATCTTAAAATTACAAAAAAAGGTGTACAAATCATAACAAACTATGCCAGACTCACCTAAATTACTTCGGCTACTCTAAATCATCACCAACTAACCCTTACCACAACAAACTAAACCCAATCACTTTTAAATTACAAAAAAATGCTAGTAACCATAGCAAACTATGCCAAACTCACCTAAATTACATTCGGCTACCATAAATTATCACCAACTAACCCTTACCACAACAAACTAAACCCAATCACTCTTAAATTACAAAAAAATGCTACTAACCATAGCAAACTATGCCAAACTCACCTAATTTACTTCGGCTATCAAAAATCACCCCCAACTACACTTTACAGCAACAAACTAAACCCAATCAATTTAAAATTACAAAAAAATGCTAAAAATCATAACAAACTATACCAGAATTACCTTAATTACTTCGGCTACCGTAAATCACCCCCAACTACCCCTTACCACAACAAACCAAACCATATCATCTTAAAATTACAAAAAAAGGTGCACAAATCATAACAAACTATGCCAGACACACCTAAATTACTTTGGCTACTCTAAATCATCACCAACTAACCCTTACCACAACAAACTAAACCCAATCACTTTTAAATTACAAAAAAATGCTACTAACCATAGCAAACTATGCCAAACTCACCTAAATTACTTCGGCTATCAAAAATCACCCCCAACTACACGTTACAGCAACAAACTAAGCCCAATTACTTTAAAATTACAAAAAATGCTAAAAATCATAACAAACTATACCAGAATCACCTAAATTACTTCGGCTAACGTAAATCACCCCCAACTATCCCTTACCACAACAAACCAAACCATATCATCTTAAAATTACAAAAAAAAGGTGTACAAATAATAACAAACTACGCCAGACTCACCTAAATTACTTCGGCTACACTAAATCATCACCAACTAACCCTTACCACAACAAACTAAACCCAATCACTTTTAAATTACAAAAAAATGCTAGTAACCATAGCAAACTATGCCAAACTCACCTAAATTACTTCGGCTATCATAAATCATCACCAACTAACCCTTACCACAACAAACTAAACCCAATCACTTTTAAATTACAAAAAAATGCTACTAACCATAGCAAACTATGCCAAACTCACCTAAATTACTTCGGCTATCAAAAATCACTCCCAACTACACTTTACAGCAACAAACTAAGCCGAATCACTTTAAAATTACAAAAAAATGCTAAAAATCATAACAAACTATACCAGAATCACCTAAATTACTTCGGCTAACGTAAATCACCCCCAACTATCCCTTACCACAACAAACCAAACCATATCATCTTAAAATTACAAAAAAAGGTGTACAAATCATAACAAACTATGCCAGACTCACATAAATTACTTCGGCTACTCTAAATCATCACCAACTAACCCATACCACAACAAACTAAACCCAATCACTTTTAAATTACAAAAAATGCTAGTAACCATAGCAAACTATGCCAAACTCACCTAAATTACTTCGGCTACCATAAATCATCACCAACTAACCCTTACCACAACAAACTAAACCCAATCAATTTTAAATTACAAAAAAATGCTACTATATATAGCAAACTATGCCAAACTCACCTAAATTACTTCGGCTATCAAAAATCACCCCCAACTACACTTTACAACAACAAACTAAGCCCAATCACTTTAAAATTACAAAGAAATGCTAAAAATCATAACAAACTCTACCAGAATCACCTAAATTACTTCGGCTACCGTAAATCACCCCCAACTATCCCTTACCACAACAAACCAAACCATATCATCTTAAAATTATAAAAAAAGGTGTACAAATCATATCAAACTATGCTAGACTCACCTAAATTACTTCGGCTACTCTAAATCATCACCAACTAACCCTTACCACAACAAACTAAAGCCAATCACTTTTAAATTACAAAAAAATGCTAGTAACCATAGCAAACTATGCCAAACTCACCTAAATTACTTCGGCTATCAAAAATCACCCCCAACTACACTTTACAGCAACAAACTAAGCCCAATCATTTTAAAATTACAAAAAAATGCTAAAAATCATAACAAACTATACCAGAATCACCTAAATTACTTCGGCTACCGTAAATCACCCCCAACTATCCCTTGCCACAACAAACCAAACCATATCATCTTAAAATTAAAAAAAAGGTGTACAAATCATAACAAACTATGCCAGACTTACCTAAATTACTTCGGCTACTCTAAATCATCACAAACTAACCCTTACCACAACAAACTAAACCCAATCACTTTTAAATTACAAAAAAAATGCTAGTAACCATAGCAAACTATGCCAAACTCACCTAAATTACTTCGGCTACCATAAATCAGCATGAACTAACACTTACCACAACAAACTAAACCCAATCACTTTTAAATTACAAAAAAAAGCTGCTAACCATAGCAAACTATACCAAACTCACCTAAATTACTTCGGCTATCAAAAATCACTCCCAACTACACTTTACAGCTACAAACTAAGCCCAATCACTTTAAAATGACAACAAAATGCTAAAAATCATAACAAGCTATACTAGAATCACCTATATTACTTCGGCTACCGTAAATCACCCCCAACTATCCCTTACCACAACAAACCAAACCATATCATCTTAAAATTACAAAAAAAGGTGTACAAATCATAACAAACTATGCCAGACTCACCTAAATTACTTCGGCTACTCTAAATCATCACCAACTAACCCTTACCACAACAAACTAAACCCATTCACTTTTAAATTACAAAAAAATGCTAGTAACCAAAGCAAACTATGCCAAACTCACCTAAATTACTTCGGCTACCATAAATCATCACCAACTAACCCTTACCACAACAAACTAAACCCAATCACTTTTAAATTACAAAAAAATGCTACTAACCATAGCAAACTATGCCAAACTCACCTAAATTATTTCGGCTATCAAAAATCACCCCCAACTACACTTTACAGCAACAAACTAAGCCCAATCCTTTTAAAATTACAAAAAAATGCTAAAAATCATAACAAACTATACCAGAATCACCTAAATTACTTCGGCTACCGTAAATCACCCCCAACCATCCCTTACCACAACAAACCAAACCATATCATCTTAAAATTACAAAAAAGGTGTACAAATCATAACAAACTATGCCAGACTAACCTAAATTACTTCGGCTACTCTAAATCATCACCAACTAACCCTTACCACAACAAACTAAACCCAATCACTTTTAAATTACAAAAAAATGCTAGTAACCATAGCAAACTATGCCAAACTCACCTAAATTACTTCGGCTATCAAAAATCACCCCCAACTATACTTTACAGCAACAAACTAAGCCCAATCACTTTAAAATTACAAAAAAATGCTAAAAATCATAACAAACTATACCAGAATCACCTAAATTACTTCGGCTACCGTAAATCACCCCCAACTATCCCTTGCCACAACAAACCAAACCATATCATCTTAAAATTACAAAAAAAGGTGTACAAATCATAACAAACTATGCCAGACTCACCTAAATTACTTCGGCTACTCTAAATCATCACCAACTAACCCTTACCACAACAAACTATACCCATTCACTTTTAAATTACAAAAAAATGCTAGCAACCATAGCAAACTATGCCAAACTCACCTAAATTACTTCCGCTACCATAAATCATCACCAACTAACCCTTACCACAACAAACTAAAACCAATCACTTTTAAAATACAAAAAAATGCTACTAACCATAGCAAACTATGCCAAACTCACCTAAATTATTTCGGCTATCAAAAATCACCCCCAACTACACTTTACAGCAACAAACTAAGCCCAATCCCTTTAAAATTACAAAAAAATTCTAAAAATCATAACAAACTATACCAGAATCACCTAAATTACTTCGGCTACCGTAAATCACCCCCAACCATCCCTTACCACAACAAACCAAACCATATCATCTTAAAATTACAAAAAAGGTGTACAAATCATAACAAACTATGCCAGACTAACCTAAATTATTTCGGCTACTCTAAATCATCACCAACTAACCCTTACCACAACAAACTAAACCCAATCACTTTTAAAATACAAAAAAATGCTACTAACCATAGCAAACTATGCCAAACTCACCTAAATTATTTCGGCTATCAAAAATCACCCCCAACTACACTTTACAGCAACAAACTAAGCCCAATCCCTTTAAAATTACAAAAAAATTCTAAAAATCATAACAAACTATACCAGAATCACCTAAATTACTTTGGCTACCGTAAATCACCCCCAACCATCCCTTACCACAACAAACTAAACCCAATCATTTTTAAATTACAAAAAAATGCTAGTAACCATAGCAAACTATGCCAAACTCACCCAAATTACTTCGGCTACCATAAATCATCACCAACTAACCCTTACCACAACAAACTAAACCCAATCACTTTTAAATTACAAAAAAATGCTACTAACCCTAGCAAACTATGCCAAACTCACCTAAATTACTTCCGCTATCAAAAATAACCCCCAACTACACTTTACAGCAACAAACTAAGCCCAATCACTTTAAAATGACAACAAAATGCTAAAAATCATAACAAACTATACTAGAATCACCTAAATTACTGCGGCTACCGTAAATCACCCCCAACTATCCCTTACCACAACAAACCAAACCATATCATCTTAAAATTACAAAAAAAGGTGTACAAATCATAACAAACTATGCCAGACTCACCTAAATTACTTCGGCTACTCTAAATCATCACCAACTAACCCTTACCACAACAAACTAAACCCAATCACTTTTAAATTACAAAAAAATGCTAGTAACCATAGCAAACTATGCCAAACTCACCTAAATTACTTCGGCTACCATAAATCATCACCAACTAACCCTTACCACAACAAACTAAACCCAATCACTTTTAAATTACAAAAAAATGCTACTAACCATAGCAAACTATGCCAAACTAACCTAAATTACTTCGGCTATTAAAAATCACCCCCAACTACACTTTACAGCAACAAACTAAGCCCAATCACTTTAAAATTACAAAAAAATGCTAAAAATCATAACAAAATATACCAGACTCACCTAAATTACTTCGGCTACCGTAAATAACCCCCAACTATCCCTTACCACAACAAACCAATCCATATCATCTCAAAATTACAAAAAAAGGTGTACAAATCATAACAAACTATGCCAGACTCACCTAAATTACTTCGGCTACTCTAAATCATCACCAACTAACCCTTACCACAACAAACTAAACCCAATCACATTTAAATTACCAAAAAATTCTAGTAACCATAGCAAACTATGCCAAACTCACCTAAATTACTTCGGCTACCATAAATCATCACCAACTAACCCTTACTACAACAAACTAAACCCAATCAATTTTAAATTACAAAAAATTGCTACTAACCATAGCAAACTATGCCAAACTCACCTAAATTATTTCGGCTATCAAAAATCACCCCCAACTACACTTTACAGCAACAGACTAAGCCCAATCACTTTAAAATTACAAAAAAATGCTAAAAATCATAACAAACTATACCAGGATCACCTAAATTACTTCGGCTACCGTAAATCACCCCCAACTATCCCTTACCACAACAAACCAAACCATATAATCTTAAAATTACAAAAAAAGGTGTACAAATCATAACAAACTATGGCAGACTCACCTAAATTACTTCGGCTACTCTAAATCATCACCAACTAACCCTTACCACAACAAACTAAACCCAATAACATTTAAATTACAAAAAAATGCTTGTAACCATAGCAAACTAAGCCAAACTCACCTAAATTACTTTGGCTACCATAAATCATCACCAACTAACACTTACCACAACAAACTAAACCCAATCACTTTTAAATTACAAAAAAATGCTACTAACCATAGCAAACTATGCCAAACTCACCTAAATTATTTCGGCTATCAAAAATCATTCCCAACTACACTTTACAGCAACAAACTAAGCCCAATCACTTTAAAATTACAAAAAAATGCTAAAAATCATAACAAACTATACCAGAATCACCTAAATTACTTCGGCTACCGTAAATCACCCCCAACTATCCCTTGCCACAACAAACCAAACCATATCATCTTACAATTACAAAAAAAGGTGTACAAATCATAACAAACTATGCCAGACTCACCTAAATTACTTCGGCTACTCTAAATCATCACCAACTAACCCTTACCACAACAAACTAAACCCAATCACTTTTAAATTACAAAAAAATGCTACTAACCATAGCAAACTAAGCCAAACTCACCTAAATTACTTCGGCTATCAAAAATCATCACCAACTAACCCTTACCACAACAAACTAAACCCAATCACTTTTAAATTACAAAAAAATGCTACTAACCATAGCAAACTATGCCAAACTCACCTAAATTACTTCGGCTATCAAAAATCACTCCCAACTACAATTTACAGCAACAAACTAAGCCCAATCACTTTGAAATTACAAAAAAATGCTAAAAATCATAACAAACTATACCAGAATCACCTAAATTACTTCGGCTAACGTAAATCACCCCCAACTATCCCTTACCACAACAAACCAAACCATATCATCTTAAAATTACAAAAAAAGGTGTACAAATCATAACAAACTATGCCAGACTCACATAAATTACTTCGGCTACTCTAAATCATCACCAACTAACCCTTACCACAACAAACTAAACCCAATCACTTTTAAATTAAAAAAAATGCTAGTAACCATAGCAAACTATGCCAAACTCACCAAAATTACTTCGGCTACCATAAATCATCACCAACTAACCCTTACCACAACAAACTAAACCCAATCAATTTTAAATTACAAAAAAATGCTACTATATATAGCAAACTATGCCAAACTCACCTAAATTACTTTGGCTATCAAAAATCACCCCCAACTACACTTTACAACAACAAACTAAGCCCAATCACTTTAAAATTACAAAAAAATGCTAAAAATCAAAACAAACTTTACCAGATTCACCTAAATTACTTCGGCTACCGTAACTCACCCCCAACTATCCCTTACCACAACAAACCAAACCAAATCATCTTAAAATTACAAAAAAAGGTGTACAAATCATAACAAATTATGCCAGACTCACCTAAATTACTTCGGCTACACTAAATCATCACCAACTAACCCTTACCACAACAAACTAAACCCAATCACTTTTAAATTACAAAAAAATGCTAGTAACCATAGCAAACTATGCCAAACTCACCTAAATTACTTCGGCTATCATAAATCATCACCAACTAACCCTTACCACAACAAACTAAACCCAATCACTTTTAAATTACAAAAAAATGCTACTTACCATAGCAAACTATGCCAAACTCACCTACTTTACTTCGGCTATAAAAAATCACCCCCAACTACACTTTACAGCAACAAACTAATCCCAATCACTTTAAAATTACAAAAAAATGCTAAAAATCATAACAAACTATACCAGAATCACCTTAATTACTTCGGCTACGTAAATCACTACTAACCATAGGAAACTATGCCAAACTCACCTAAATTACTTCGGCTATCAAAAATCACCCCCAACTACACTTGACAGCAACAAACTAAGCCCAATCACTTTAAAATTACAAAAAAATGCTAACGATCATAACAAACTATACCAGAATCACCTAAATTACTTCGGCTACCGTAAGTCACCCCCAACTATCCCTTACCACAACAAACCAAACCATATCATCTTAAAATTACAAAAAAACGTGTACAAATCATAGCAAACTATGCCAGACTCACCTAAATTACTTCGGCTACTCTAAATCATCACCAACTAACCCTTACCACAACAAACTAAACCCAATCACTTTTAAATTACAAAAAAATGATGTAACAATAGCAAACTATGCCAAACTCACCTAAATTACTTCGGCTACCATAAATCATCACCAACTAACCCTTACCACAGCAAACTAAACCCAATCACTTTTAAATTACAAAGAAATGCTACTAACCATAGCAAACTATGCCAAACTCACCTAAATTACTTCGGCTATCAAAAATCACTCCCAACTACAATTTACAGCAACAAACTAAGCCCAATCACTTTAAAATTACAAATAAATGCTAAAAATCATAACAAACTATACCAGAATCACCTAAATTACTTCGGCTACCGTAAATCACCCCCAACTATCCCTTACCACAACAAACCAAACCATATCATCTTAAAATTACAAAAAAAGGTGTACAAATTATAACAAACTATGCCAGACTCACCTAAATTACTTCGGCTACTCTAAATCATCACCAACTAACCCTTACAACAACAAACTAAATCCAATCACTTTTAAATTACAAAAAAATGCTACTAACCATAGCAAACTATGCCAAACTCACCTAAATTACTTCGGCTATCAAAAATCACCCCCAACTACACTTTACAGCAACAAACTAAGCCCAATCACTTTAAAATTACAAAAAAATGCTAAAAATCATAACAAACTATACCAGAATCACCTAAATTACTTCGGCTACCGTAAATCACCCCCAACTATCCCTTACCACAACAA
Organism: Eledona agricola; assembly: GCA_964023215.1. NCBI lineage: Eukaryota > Metazoa > Arthropoda > Insecta > Coleoptera > Tenebrionidae > Eledona > Eledona agricola. Next base: position 1,543,571 of record CAXIEJ010000157.1, read on the forward strand.
ACCAAACCATATCATCTTAAAATTACAGAAAAAGGTGTACAAATCATAACAAATTATGCCAGACTCACCTAAATTACTTCGGCTACTCTAAATCATCACCAACTAACCCTTTCCACAACAAACAAAACCCAATCAATTTTAAATTACAAAAAAATGCTACTAACCATAGCAAACTATGCCAAACTCACCTAAATTACTTCGGCTATCAAAAATCACCCCCAACTACACTTTACAGCTACAAACTAAGCCCAATCACTTTAAAATTACAAAAAAGTGCTAAAAATCATAACAAACTATACCAGAATCACCTAAATTACTTCGGCTACTGTAAATCACCCCCAACTATCCCTTACCACAACAAACCAAACCATTTCATCTTAAAATTACAAAAAAAGGTGTACAAATCATAACAAATTATGCCAGACTCACCGAAATTACTTCGGCTACACTAAATCATCACCAACTAACCCTTACCACAACAAACTAAACCCAATCACTTTTAAATTACAAAAAAATGCTACTAACCATAGCAAACTATGCCAAACTCACCTAAATTACTTCCGCTATCAAAAATCACCCCCAACTACACTTTACAGCAACAAACTAAGCCCAATCAATTTAAAATTACAAAAAAATGCTAAAAATCATAACAAACTATACCAGAATCACCTAAATTACTTCGGCTACCGTAAATCATCCCCAACTATCCCTTACCACAACAAACCAAACCATATCATCTTAAAATTACAAAAAAAGGTGTACAAATCATAACAAACTATGCCAGACTCACCTAAATTACTTTTGCTACTCTAAATCATCACCAACTAACCCTTACCACAACAAACTAAACCCAATCATTTTTAAATTACAAAAAAATGCTACTAACCATAGCAAACTATGCCAAACTCACCTAAATTACTTCGGCTATCAAAAATCACCCCCAACTACACTTTACAGCAACAAACTAAGCCCAATCACTTTAAAATTACAAAAAAATGCTAAAAATCATAACAAACTATACAAGAATCACCTAAATTACTTCGGCTACCGTAAATCACCCCCAACTATCCCTTACCACAACGAACCAAACCATATCATTTTAAAATTACAAAAAAAGGTGTACAAATCATAACAATCTATGCCAGACTCACCTAAATTACTCCGGCTACTCTAAATCATCACCAACTAACCCTAACCACAACAAATTAAACCCAATCACATTTAAATTACAAAAAAATGCTACTAACTATAGCAAACTATGCCAAACGCACCTAAATTACTTCGGCTATCAAAAATCACAACCAACTACACTTTACAGCAATAAACTAAGCCCAATTACTTCTAAATTACAAAAATATGCTAAAAATCATAACAAACTATACCAGAATCACCTAAATTACTTCGGCTACCGTAAATCACCCCCAACTATCCCTTACCACAACAAACCAAACCATATCATCTTAAAATTACAGAAAAAGGTGTACAAATCATAACAAATTATGCCAGACTCACCTAAATTACTTCGGCTACTCTAAATCATCACCAACTAACCCTTTCCACAACAAACAAAACCCAATCAATTTTAAATTACAAAAAAATGCTACTAACCATAGCAAACTATGCCAAACTCACCTAAATTAGTTCGGCTATCAAAAATCACCCCCAACTACACTTTACAGCTACAAACTAAGCCCAATCACTTTAAAATTACAAAAAAGTGCTAAAAATCATAACAAACTATACCAGAATCACCTAAATTACTTCGGCTACTGTAAATCACCCCCAACTATCCCTTACCACAACAAACCAAACCATATCATCTTAAAATTATAAAAAAAGGTGTACAAATCATATCAAACTATGCTAGACTCACCTAAATTACTTCGGCTACTCTAAATCATCACCAACTAACCCTTACCACAACAAACTAAAGCCAATCACTTTTAAATTACAAAAAAATGCTAGTAACCATAGCAAACTATGCCAAACTCACCTAAATTACTTCGGCTATCAAAAATCACCCCCAACTACACTTTACAGCAACAAACTAAGCCCAATCATTTTAAAATTACAAAAAAATGCTAAAAATCATAACAAACTATACCAGAATCACCTAAATTACTTCGGCTACCGTAAATCACCCCCAACTATCCCTTGCCACAACAAACCAAACCATATCATCTTAAAATTAAAAAAAAGGTGTACAAATCATAACAAACTATGCCAGACTTACCTAAATTACTTCGGCTACTCTAAATCATCACAAACTAACCCTTACCACAACAAACTAAACCCAATCACTTTTAAATTACAAAAAAAATGCTAGTAACCATAGCAAACTATGCCAAACTCACCTAAATTACTTCGGCTACCATAAATCAGCATGAACTAACACTTACCACAACAAACTAAACCCAATCACTTTTAAATTACAAAAAAAAGGTGCTAACCATAGCAAACTATACCAAACTCACCTAAATTACTTCGGCTATCAAAAATCACTCCCAACTACACTTTACAGCTACAAACTAAGCCCAATCACTTTAAAATGACAACAAAATGCTAAAAATCATAACAAACTATACTAGAATCACCTAAATTACTTCGGCTACCGTAAATCACCCCCAACTATCCCTTACCACAACAAACCAAACCATATCATCTTAAAATTACAAAAAAAGGTGTACAAATCATAACAAACTATGCCAGACTCACCTAAATTACTTCGGCTACTCTAAATCATCACCAACTAACCCTTACCACAACAAACTAAACCCATTCACTTTTAAATTACAAAAAAATGCTAGTAACCAAAGCAAACTATGCCAAACTCACCTAAATTACTTCGGCTACCATAAATCATCACCAACTAACCCTTACCACAACAAACTAAACCCAATCACTTTTAAATTACAAAAAAATGCTACTAACCATAGCAAACTATGCCAAACTCACCTAAATTATTTCGGCTATCAAAAATCACCCCCAACTACACTTTACAGCAACAAACTAAGCCCAATCCTTTTAAAATTACAAAAAAATGCTAAAAATCATAACAAACTATACCAGAATCACCTAAATTACTTCGGCTACCGTAAATCACCCCCAACCATCCCTTACCACAACAAACCAAACCATATCATCTTAAAATTACAAAAAAGGTGTACAAATCATAACAAACTATGCCAGACTAACCTAAATTACTTCGGCTACTCTAAATCATCACCAACTAACCCTTACCACAACAAACTATACCCATTCACTTTTAAATTACAAAAAAATGCTAGCAACCATAGCAAACTATGCCAAACTCACCTAAATTACTTCCGCTACCATAAATCATCACCAACTAACCCTTACCACAACAAACTAAAACCAATCACTTTTAAAATACAAAAAAATGCTACTAACCATAGCAAACTATGCCAAACTCACCTAAATTATTTCGGCTATCAAAAATCACCCCCAACTACACTTTACAGCAACAAACTAAGCCCAATCCCTTTAAAATTACAAAAAAATTCTAAAAATCATAACAAACTATACCAGAATCACCTAAATTACTTCGGCTACCGTAAATCACCCCCAACCATCCCTTACCACAACAAACCAAACCATATCATCTTAAAATTACAAAAAAGGTGTACAAATCATAACAAACTATGCCAGACTAACCTAAATTATTTCGGCTACTCTAAATCATCACCAACTAACCCTTACCACAACAAACTAAACCCAATCACTTTTAAAATACAAAAAAATGCTACTAACCATAGCAAACTATGCCAAACTCACCTAAATTATTTCGGCTATCAAAAATCACCCCCAACTACACTTTACAGCAACAAACTAAGCCCAATCCCTTTAAAATTACAAAAAAATTCTAAAAATCATAACAAACTATACCAGAATCACCTAAATTACTTTGGCTACCGTAAATCACCCCCAACCATCCCTTACCACAACAAACCAAACCATATCATCTTAAAATTACAAAAAAGGTGTACAAATCATAACAAACTATGCCAGACTAACCTAAATTACTTCGGCTACTCTAAATCATCACCAACTAACCCTTACCACAACAAACTAAACCCAATCATTTTTAAATTACAAAAAAATGCTAGTAACCATAGCAAACTATGCCAAACTCACCCAAATTACTTCGGCTACCATAAATCATCACCAACTAACCCTTACCACAACAAACTAAACCCAATCACTTTTAAATTACAAAAAAATGCTACTAACCCTAGCAAACTATGCCAAACTCACCTAAATTACTTCCGCTATCAAAAATAACCCCCAACTACACTTTACAGCAACAAACTAAGCCCAATCACTTTAAAATGACAACAAAATGCTAAAAATCATAACAAACTATACTAGAATCACCTAAATTACTGCGGCTACCGTAAATCACCCCCAACTATCCCTTACCACAACAAACCAAACCATATCATCTTAAAATTACAAAAAAAGGTGTACAAATCATAACAAACTATGCCAGACTCACCTAAATTACTTCGGCTACTCTAAATCATCACCAACTAACCCTTACCACAACAAACTAAACCCAATCACTTTTAAATTACAAAAAAATGCTAGTAACCATAGCAAACTATGCCAAACTCACCTAAATTACTTCGGCTACCATAAATCATCACCAACTAACCCTTACCACAACAAACTAAACCCAATCACTTTTAAATTACAAAAAAATGCTACTAACCATAGCAAACTATGCCAAACTAACCTAAATTACTTCGGCTATTAAAAATCACCCCCAACTACACTTTACAGCAACAAACTAAGCCCAATCACTTTAAAATTACAAAAAAATGCTAAAAATCATAACAAAATATACCAGACTCACCTAAATTACTTCGGCTACCGTAAATAACCCCCAACTATCCCTTACCACAACAAACCAATCCATATCATCTCAAAATTACAAAAAAAGGTGTACAAATCATAACAAACTATGCCAGACTCACCTAAATTACTTCGGCTACTCTAAATCATCACCAACTAACCCTTACCACAACAAACTAAACCCAATCACATTTAAATTACCAAAAAATTCTAGTAACCATAGCAAACTATGCCAAACTCACCTAAATTACTTCGGCTACCATAAATCATCACCAACTAACCCTTACTACAACAAACTAAACCCAATCAATTTTAAATTACAAAAAATTGCTACTAACCATAGCAAACTATGCCAAACTCACCTAAATTATTTCGGCTATCAAAAATCACCCCCAACTACACTTTACAGCAACAGACTAAGCCCAATCACTTTAAAATTACAAAAAAATGCTAAAAATCATAACAAACTATACCAGGATCACCTAAATTACTTCGGCTACCGTAAATCACCCCCAACTATCCCTTACCACAACAAACCAAACCATATAATCTTAAAATTACAAAAAAAGGTGTACAAATCATAACAAACTATGGCAGACTCACCTAAATTACTTCGGCTACTCTAAATCATCACCAACTAACCCTTACCACAACAAACTAAACCCAATAACATTTAAATTACAAAAAAATGCTTGTAACCATAGCAAACTAAGCCAAACTCACCTAAATTACTTTGGCTACCATAAATCATCACCAACTAACACTTACCACAACAAACTAAACCCAATCACTTTTAAATTACAAAAAAATGCTACTAACCATAGCAAACTATGCCAAACTCACCTAAATTATTTCGGCTATCAAAAATCATTCCCAACTACACTTTACAGCAACAAACTAAGCCCAATCACTTTAAAATTACAAAAAAATGCTAAAAATCATAACAAACTATACCAGAATCACCTAAATTACTTCGGCTACCGTAAATCACCCCCAACTATCCCTTGCCACAACAAACCAAACCATATCATCTTACAATTACAAAAAAAGGTGTACAAATCATAACAAACTATGCCAGACTCACCTAAATTACTTCGGCTACTCTAAATCATCACCAACTAACCCTTACCACAACAAACTAAACCCAATCACTTTTAAATTACAAAAAAATGCTACTAACCATAGCAAACTAAGCCAAACTCACCTAAATTACTTCGGCTATCAAAAATCATCACCAACTAACCCTTACCACAACAAACTAAACCCAATCACTTTTAAATTACAAAAAAATGCTACTAACCATAGCAAACTATGCCAAACTCACCTAAATTACTTCGGCTATCAAAAATCACTCCCAACTACAATTTACAGCAACAAACTAAGCCCAATCACTTTGAAATTACAAAAAAATGCTAAAAATCATAACAAACTATACCAGAATCACCTAAATTACTTCGGCTAACGTAAATCACCCCCAACTATCCCTTACCACAACAAACCAAACCATATCATCTTAAAATTACAAAAAAAGGTGTACAAATCATAACAAACTATGCCAGACTCACATAAATTACTTCGGCTACTCTAAATCATCACCAACTAACCCTTACCACAACAAACTAAACCCAATCACTTTTAAATTAAAAAAAATGCTAGTAACCATAGCAAACTATGCCAAACTCACCTAAATTACTTCGGCTACCATAAATCATCACCAACTAACCCTTACCACAACAAACTAAACCCAATCAATTTTAAATTACAAAAAAATGCTACTATATATAGCAAACTATGCCAAACTCACCTAAATTACTTTGGCTATCAAAAATCACCCCCAACTACACTTTACAACAACAAACTAAGCCCAATCACTTTAAAATTACAAAAAAATGCTAAAAATCAAAACAAACTTTACCAGATTCACCTAAATTACTTCGGCTACCGTAACTCACCCCCAACTATCCCTTACCACAACAAACCAAACCAAATCATCTTAAAATTACAAAAAAAGGTGTACAAATCATAACAAATTATGCCAGACTCACCTAAATTACTTCGGCTACACTAAATCATCACCAACTAACCCTTACCACAACAAACTAAACCCAATCACTTTTAAATTACAAAAAAATGCTAGTAACCATAGCAAACTATGCCAAACTCACCTAAATTACTTCGGCTATCATAAATCATCACCAACTAACCCTTACCACAACAAACTAAACCCAATCACTTTTAAATTACAAAAAAATGCTACTTACCATAGCAAACTATGCAAAACTCACCTACTTTACTTCGGCTATAAAAAATCACCCCCAACTACACTTTACAGCAACAAACTAATCCCAATCACTTTAAAATTACAAAAAAATGCTAAAAATCATAACAAACTATACCAGAATCACCTTAATTACTTCGGCTACGTAAATCACTACTAACCATAGGAAACTATGCCAAACTCACCTAAATTACTTCGGCTATCAAAAATCACCCCCAACTACACTTGACAGCAACAAACTAAGCCCAATCACTTTAAAATTACAAAAAAATGCTAACGATCATAACAAACTATACCAGAATCACCTAAATTACTTCGGCTACCGTAAGTCACCCCCAACTATCCCTTACCACAACAAACCAAACCATATCATCTTAAAATTACAAAAAAACGTGTACAAATCATAGCAAACTATGCCAGACTCACCTAAATTACTTCGGCTACTCAAAATCATCACCAACTAACCCTTACCACAACAAACTAAACCCAATCACTTTTAAATTACAAAAAAATGATGTAACAATAGCAAACTATGCCAAACTCACCTAAATTACTTCGGCTACCATAAATCATCACCAACTAACCCTTACCACAGCAAACTAAACCCAATCACTTTTAAATTACAAAGAAATGCTACTAACCATAGCAAACTATGCCAAACTCACCTAAATTACTTCGGCTATCAAAAATCACTCCCAACTACAATTTACAGCAACAAACTAAGCCCAATCACTTTAAAATTACAAATAAATGCTAAATATCATAACAAACTATACCAGAATCACCTAAATTACTTCGGCTACCGTAAATCACCCCCAACTATCCCTTACCACAACAAACCAAACCATATCATCTTAAAATTACAAAAAAAGGTGTACAAATTATAACAAACTATGCCAGACTCACCTAAATTACTTCGGCTACTCTAAATCATCACCAACTAACCCTTACAACAACAAACTAAATCCAATCACTTTTAAATTACAAAAAAATGCTACTAACCATAGCAAACTATGCCAAACTCACCTAAATTACTTCGGCTATCAAAAATCACCCCCAACTACACTTTACAGCAACAAACTAAGCCCAATCACTTTAAAATTACAAAAAAATGCTAAAAATCATAACAAACTATACCAGAATCACCTAAATTACTTCGGCTACCGTAAATCACCCCCAACTATCCCTTACCACAACAAACCAAACCATATCATCTTAAAATTACAGAAAAAGGTGTACAAATCATAACAAATTATGCCAGACTCACCTAAATTACTTCGGCTACTCTAAATCATCACCAACTAACCCTTTCCACAACAAACAAAACCCAATCAATTTTAAATTACAAAAAAATGCTACTAACCATAGCAAACTATGCCAAACTCACCTAAATTACTTCGGCTATCAAAAATCACCCCCAACTACACTTTACAGCTACAAACTAAGCCCAATCACTTTAAAATTACAAAAAAGTGCTAAAAATCATAACAAACTATACCAGAATCACCTAAATTACTTCGGCTACTGTAAATCACCCCCAACTATCCCTTACCACAACAAACCAAACCATTTCATCTTAAAATTACAAAAAAAGGTGTACAAATCATAACAAATTATGCCAGACTCACCGAAATTACTTCGGCTACACTAAATCATCACCAACTAACCCTTACCACAACAAACTAAACCCAATCACTTTTAAATTACAAAAAAATGCTACTAACCATAGCAAACTATGCCAAACTCACCTAAATTACTTCCGCTATCAAAAATCACCCCCAACTACACTTTACAGCAACAAACTAAGCCCAATCAATTTAAAATTACAAAAAAATGCTAAAAATCATAACAAACTATACCAGAATCACCTAAATTACTTCGGCTACCGTAAATCATCCCCAACTATCCCTTACCACAACAAACCAAACCATATCATCTTAAAATTACAAAAAAAGGTGTACAAATCATAACAAACTATGCCAGACTCACCTAAATTACTTTTGCTACTCTAAATCATCACCAACTAACCCTTACCACAACAAACTAAACCCAATCATTTTTAAATTACAAAAAAATGCTACTAACCATAGCAAACTATGCCAAACTCACCTAAATTACTTCGGCTATCAAAAATCACCCCCAACTACACTTTACAGCAACAAACTAAGCCCAATCACTTTAAAATTACAAAAAAATGCTAAAAATCATAACAAACTATACAAGAATCACCTAAATTACTTCGGCTACCGTAAATCACCCCCAACTATCCCTTACCACAACGAACCAAACCATATCATTTTAAAATTACAAAAAAAGGTGTACAAATCATAACAATCTATGCCAGACTCACCTAAATTACTTCGGCTACTCTAAATCATCACCAACTAACCCTAACCACAACAAATTAAACCCAATCACATTTAAATTACAAAAAAATGCTACTAACTATAGCAAACTATGCCAAACGCACCTAAATTACTTCGGCTATCAAAAATCACAACCAACTACACTTTACAGCAATAAACTAAGCCCAATTACTTCTAAATTACAAAAATATGCTAAAAATCATAACAAACTATACCAGAATCACCTAAATTACTTCGGCTACCGTAAATCACTCCCAACCATCCCTTACCACAACAAACCAAACCATATCATCTTAAAATTACAAAAAAGGTGTACAAATCATAACAAACTATGCCAGACTCACCTAAATTACTTCGGCTACTCTAAATCATCACCAACTAACCCTTACAACAACAAACTAAATCCAATCACTTTTAAATTACAAAAAAACGCTGCTAAATATAGCAAACTATGCCAAACTCACCTAAATTACTTCGGCTATCAAAAATCACCCCCAACTACACTTTACAGCAACAAACTAAGCCCAATCACTTTAAAATTACAATAAAATTCTAAAAATCATAACAAACTATACCAGAATAACCTAAATTACTTCGGCTACCGTAAATCACCCCAACTATCCCTTACCACAACAAACCAAACCATATCATCTTAAAATTACAAAAAAAGGTGTACAAATCATAACAAACTATGCCAGACACACCTAAATTACTTCGGCTACTCTAAATCATCACCAACTAACCCTTACCACAACAAACTAAACCCAATCACTTTTAAATTTAAAAAAATGCTACTAACCATAGCAAACTATGCCAAACTCACCTAAATTACTTCGGCTATCAAAAATCACCCCCAACTACACTTTACAGCAACAAACTAAGCCCAATCACTTTAAAATTTCAAAAAAATGCTAAAAACCATAACAAACTATACCAGAATCACCTAAATTACTTCGGCTACCGTAAATCACCCCAACTATCCCTTACCACAACAAACCAAACCATATCATCTTAATATTACAAAAAAAGTTGTACAAATCATAACAAACTATGCCAGACTCACCTCAATTACTTCGGCTACTCTAAATCATCACCAACTAACCCTTACCACAACAAATTAAACCCAATCACTTTTAAATTACCAAAAAATGCCACTAACCATAGCAAACTATGCCAGACTCACCTAAATTACTTCGGCTACTCTAAATCATCACCAACTAACCCTTACCACAACAAACTAAACCCAATAACTTTTAAATTACAAAAAAATGCTACTAACCATAGCAAACTATGCCAAACTCACCTAAATTACTTCGGCTATCAAAAATCACCCCCAACTACACTTTACAGCAACAAACTAAGCCCAATCACTTTAAAATTACAAAAAAAAGCTAAAAATCATAACAAACTATACCCGAATCACCTAAATTAGTTCGGCTACCGTAAATCACCCCCAACAATCCCTTACCACAACAAACCACACTATATCATATTAAAATTACAAAAAAAGGTGTACAAATCATAACAAACTATGCCAGACTCACCTAAATTACTTCGGCTACTCTAAATCATCACCAACTAACCCTTACCACAACAAACTAAACCCAATCACTTTTAAATTACAAAAAAATGCTACTAACCATAGCAAACTATGCCAAACTCACCTAAACTACTTCGGCTATCCAAAATCACCCCCAACTACACTTTACAGCAACAAACTAAGCCCAATCACTTTAAAATTACAAAAAAATTCTAAAAATCATAACAAACTATACCAGAATAACCTAAATTACTTCGGCTACCGTAAATCACCCCAACTATCCCTTACCACAACAAACCAAACCATATCATCTTAAAATTACAAAAAAAGGTGTACAAATCATAACAAACTATACCAGAATCACCTAAATTACTTCGGCTACCGTAAATCACCCCAACTATCCCTTACTACAACAAACCAAACGATATCATCTTAAAATTACAAAAAAAGGTGTACAAATCATAACAAACTATGCCAGATTTACCTAAATTACTTCGGCTACTCTAAATCATCACCAACTAACCCTTACCACAACAAACGAAACCCAATCACTTTTAAATTACAAAAAAATGCTACTAACCATAGCAAACTATGCCAAACTCAACTAAATTACTTCGGCTATAAAAATCACCCCCAACTACACTTTACAGCTACAAACTAAGCCCAATCACTTTAAAATTACAAAAAAATGCTCACAATCATAACAAGCTATACCAGAATCTCCTAAATTACTTCGGCTACCGTAAATCACCCCCAACTATCCCTTACCACAACAAACCAAACCATATCATCTTAAAATTACAAAAGAAGGTGTACAAATCATAACAAACTATGCCAGACTCACCTAAATTACTTCGGCTACTCTAAATCATCACCAACTAACCCTTACCACAACAAACGAAAGCCAATCACTTTTAAATTACAAAAAAATGCTACTAACCATAGCAAACTATGCCAAACTCACCTAAATTACTTCGGCTATCAAAAATCACCCCCAACTACACTTTACAGCAACAAACTAAGCCCAATCACTTTAAAATTACAAAAAAATGCTAAAAATCAAAACAAACTATACCAGAATTACTTCGGCTACCGTAAATCACCCCCAACTATCCCTTACCACAAAAAACCAAACCATATCATCTTAAAGTTACAAAAAAAGGTGTAAAAATCATAACAAACTATGCCAGACTCACCTAAATTACTTCGGCTACTCTAAACCATCACCAACTAACCCTTACCACAACAAACTAAACCCAATCACTTTTAAATTACAAAAAAATGCTACTAACCATAGCAAACTATGCCAAACTCACCTAAATTACTTCGGCTACCATAAATCACCCCAACTATCCCTTACCACAACAAACCAAACCATATCATCTTAAAATTACAAAAAAAGGTGTACAAATCATAACAAACTATACCAGAATAACCTAAATTACTTCGGCTACCGTAAATCACCCCAACTATCCCTTACCACAACAAACCAAACCATATCATCTTAAAATTACAAAAAAAGGTGTACAAATCATAACAAACTATACCAGAATCACCTAAATTACTTCGGCTACCGTAAATCACCCCAACTATCCCTTACTACAACAAACCAAACGATATCATCTTAAAATTACAAAAAAAGGTGTACAAATCATAACAAACTATGCCAGATTTACCTAAATTACTTCGGCTACTCTAAATCATCACCAACTAACCCTTACCACAACAAACGAAACCCAATCACTTTTAAATTACAAAAAAATGCTACTAACCATAGCAAACTATGCCAAACTCAACTAAATTACTTCGGCTATAAAAATCACCCCCAACTACACTTTACAGCTACAAACTAAGCCCAATCACTTTAAAATTACAAAAAAATGCTCACAATCATAACAAGCTATACCAGAATCTCCTAAATTACTTCGGCTACCGTAAATCACCCCCAACTATCCCTTACCACAACAAACCAAACCATATCATCTTAAAATTACAAAAGAAGGTGTACAAATCATAACAAACTATGCCAGACTCACCTAAATTACTTCGGCTACTCTAAATCATCACCAACTAACCCTTACCACAACAAACGAAAGCCAATCACTTTTAAATTACAAAAAAATGCTACTAACCATAGCAAACTATGCCAAACTCACCTAAATTACTTCGGCTATCAAAAATCACCCCCAACTACACTTTACAGCAACAAACTAAGCCCAATCACTTTAAAATTACAAAAAAATGCTAAAAATCAAAACAAACTATACCAGAATTACTTCGGCTACCGTAAATCACCCCCAACTATCCCTTACCACAACAAACCAAACCATATCATCTTAAAGTTACAAAAAAAGGTGTAAAAATCATAACAAACTATGCCAGACTCACCTAAATTACTTCGGCTACTCTAAACCATCACCAACTAACCCTTACCACAACAAACTAAACCCAATCACTTTTAAATTACAAAAAAATGCTACTAACCATAGCAAACTATGCCAAACTCACCTAAATTACTTCGGCTACCATAAATCACCCCAACTATCCCTTACCACAACAAACCAAACCATATCATCTTAAAATTACAAAAAAAGGTGTACAAATCATAACAAACTATACCAGAATCACCTAAATTACTTCGGCTACCGTAAATCACCCCCAACTATCCCTTACCACAACAAACCAAACCATATCATCTTAAAGTTACAAAAAAAGGTGTACAAATCATAACAAACTATGCCAGACTCACCTAAATTACTTCGGCTACTCTAAACCATCACCAACTAACCCTTACCACAACAAACTAAACCCAATCACTTTTAAATTACAAAAAAATGCTACTAACCATAGCAAACTATGCCAAACTTACCTAAATTACTTCGGCTATCAAAAATCACCCCCAACTACACTTTACAGCAACAAACTAAGCCCAATCACTTTAAAATTACAAAAAAATGCTAAAAATCATAACAAACTATACCAGAATCAAATAAATTATTTCGGCTACCGTAAATCACCCCCAACTATCCCTTACCACAACAAACCAAACCATTTCAACTCTTAAAGTTACAAAAAAAGGTGTACAAATCATAACAAACTATGCCAGACTCACCTAAATTACTTCGGCTACTCTAAACAATCACCAACTAACCCTTACCACAACAAACTAAACCCAATCACTTTTAAATTACAAAAAAATGCTACTAACCATAGCAAACTATGCCAAACTTACCTAAATTACTTCGGCTATCAAAAATCACCCCCAACTACACTTTACAGCAACAAACCAAGCCCAATCATTTTAAAATTACAAAAAAATGCTAAAAATCATAACAAACTATACCAGAATCAAATAAATTATTTCGGCTACCGTAAATCACCCCCAACTATCCCTTACCACAACAAACCAAACCATTTCAACTCTTAAAGTACAAAAAAAGGTGTACAAATCATAACAAACTATGCCAGACTCACCTAAATTACTTCGGGTACTCTAAATCATCACCAACTTACCCTTACCACAACAAACTAAACCCAATCACTTTTAAATTACAAAAAAATGCTACTAACCATAGCAAACTATGCCAAACTCGTCTAAATTACTTCGGCTATCAAAAATCACCCCCAACTACACTTTACAGCAACAAACTAAGCCCAATCACTTCAAAATTACAAAAAAATGCTAAAAATCATAACAAACTATACCAGAATCACCTAAATTACTTCGGCTACCGTAAATCACCCCCAACTATCCCTTACCACAACAAACCAAACTATATCATCTTAACATTACAAAAAAAGGTGTACAAATCATAACAAACTATGCCAGACTCACCTAAATTACTTCGGCTACTCTAAATCATCACCAACTAACCCTTACCACAACAAACTAAACCCAATCACTTTTAAATTACAAAAAAATGCTACTAACCATAGCAAACTATGCCGAACTCACCTAAATTACTTCGGCTATCAAAAATCACCCCTAACTACACTTTACAGCAACAAACTAAGCCCAATCACTTTAAAATTTCACAAAAATGCTAAAAATCATAACAAACTATACCGAAATCACCTAAATTACTTCGGCTAACGTAAATCACCCCCAACTATCCCTTACCACAACAAACCAAACCATATCATCTTAATATTACAAAAAAAGTTGTACAAATCATAACAAACTATGCCAGACTCACCTCAATTACTTCGGCTACTCTAAAGTATCACCAACTAACCCTTACCACAACAAACTAAACCCAATCACTTTTAAATTACAAAAAAATGCAACTAACCATAGCAAACTATGCCAAACTCACCTAAATAACTTCGGCTATCAAAAATCACTTCCAACAACACTTTACAGCAACAAACTAAGCCCAATCACTTTAAAATTACAAAAAAATGCTAAAAATCATAACAAACTATACCAGAATCACCTAAATTACTTCGGCTACAGTAAATCACCCCCAACTATCCCTTACTACAACAAACCAAACCATATCATCTTAAAATTACAAAAAAAGGTGTACAAATCATAACAAACTATGCCAGACTCACCTAAATTACTTCGGCTACTATAAATCATCACCAACTAACCCTTACCACAACAAACTAAACCCAATCACTTTTAAATTACAAAAAAATGCTACTAGCCATAGCAAACTATGCCAAACTCACCTAAATTACTTCGGCTCTCAAAAATCACCCCCAACTACATTTTACAGCAACAAACTAAGCCCAATCACTTTAAAATTACAAAAAAATCCTAAAAATTATAACAAACTATACCAGAATCACCTAAATTACTTCGGCTACCGTAAATCACCCCCAACTATCTCTTACCACAACAAACCAAACCATATCATCTTAAAATTACAAAAAAAGGTGTACAAATCATAACAAACTATGCCAGACTCACCTAAATTACTTCGGCTACTCTAAATCATCACCAACTAACCCTTACCACAACAAACTAAACCCAATCACTTTTAAATTACAAAAAAATGCTACAGACCATAGCAAACTATGCCAAACTCACCTAAATTACTTCGGCTATCAAAAATCACCCCCAACTACACTTTACAGCAACAAACTAAGCCCAATCACTTTAAAATTACAAAAAAATGCTAAAAATCATAACAAACTATACCAGAATCACCTAAATTACTTCGGCTACCGTAAATCACCCCCAACTATCCCTTACCACAACAAACCAAACCATATCATCTTAAAGTTACAAAAAAAGGTGTACAAATCATAACAAACAATGCCAGACTCACCTAAATTACTTCGGCTACTCTAAATCATCACCAACTAACCCTTACCACAACAAACTAAACCCAATCACTTTTAAATTACAAAAAAATGCTACTAACCATAGCAAACTATGCCAAACTCACCTAAATTACTTCGGCTATCAAAAATCACCCCCAACTACACTTTACAGCAACAAACTAAGCCCAATCACTTTAAAATTACAAAAAAATGCTAAAAATCATTAGAAACTATACCAGAATCACCTAAATTACTTCGGATACCGTAAATCACCCCCAACTATCCCTTACCACAACAAACCAAACCATATCATCTTAAAATTACAGAATAAGGTGTACAAATCATAACAAACTATGCCAGACTCACCTAAATTACTTCGGCTACTCTAAATCATCACCAACTAACCCTTACCACAACAAACTAAACCCAATCAATTTTAAATTACAAAAAAATGCTACTAACCATAGCAAACTATGCCAAACTCACCTAAATTACTTCGGCTATCAAAAATCACCCCCAACAACACTTTACAGCAACAAACTAAGCCCAATCACTTTAAAATTACAAAAAAGTGCTAAAAATCATAACAAACTATACCTGAATCACCTAAATTACTTCGGCTACCGTAAATCACCCCCAACTATCCCTTACTACAACAAACCAAACCATATCATCTTAAAATTACAAAAAAAGGTGTACAAATCATAACAAATTATGCCAGACTCACCGAAATTACTTCGGCTACTCTAAAACATCACCAACTAACCCTTACCACAACAAACTAAACCCAATCACTTTTAAATTACAAAAAAATGCTACTAACCATAGCAAACTATGCCAAACTCACCTAAATTACTTCGGCAATCAAAAATCACCCCCAACTACACTTTACAGCAACAAACTAAGCCCAATCACTTTAAAATTACAAAAAAATGCTAAAAATCATAACAAACTATACAAGAATCATCTAAATTACTTCGGCTACCGTAAATCACCCCCAACTATCCCTTACCACAACAAACCAAACCATATCATTTTAAAATTACAAAAAAAGGTGTACTAATCATAACAATCTATGCTAGACTCACCTAAATTACTTCGGCAACTCTAAATCATCACCAACTAACCCTTACAACAACAAACTAAACCCAATCACTTTTAAATTACAAAAAAATGCCACTAACCATAGCAAACTATGCCAAACTCACCTAAATTACTTCGGCTATAAAAATCACCCCCAACTACACTTTACAGCAACAAACTAAGCCCAATTACTTTAAAATTACAAAAAAATGCTAAAAATCATAACAAACTATACCAGAATCACCTAAATTACTTCGGCTACCGTAAATCACCCCCAACTATCCCTTACCACAACAAACCAAACCATATCATCTTAAAATTACAAAAAAAGGTGTACAAATCATAACAAACTATGCCAGACTCACCTAAATTACTTCGGCTACTCTAAATCATCACCAACTAACCCTTACAACAACAAACTAAATCCAATCACTTTTAAATTACAAAAAAATGCTGCTAACCATAGCAAACTATGCCAAACTCACCTAAATTACTTCGGCTATCAAAAATCACCCCCAACTACACTTTACAGCAACAAACTAAGCCCAATCACTTTAAAATTTCAAAAAAATGCTAAAAACCATAACAAACTATACCAGAATCACCTAAATTACTTCGGCTACCGTAAATCACCCCAACTATCCCTTACCACAACAAACCAAACCATATCATCTTAATATTACAAAAAAAGTTGTACAAATCATAACAAACTATGCCAGACTCACCTCAATTACTTCGGCTACTCTAAATCATCACCAACTAACCTTTACCACAACAAACTAAACCCAATCACTTTTGAATTACAAAAAAATGCCACTAACCATAGCAAACTATGCCAAACTCACCTAAATTACTTCGGCTATAAAAATCACCCCCAACTACACTTTACAGCAACAAACTAAGCCCAATCACTTTAAAATTACAAAAAAATGCTAAAAATCATAACAAACTATACCAGAATCACCTAAATTACTTCGGCTACCGTAAATCATCACCAACTAATCCTTACCACAAGAAACTAAACCCAATCACTTTTAAATTACAAAAAAATGCTACTAACCATAGCAAACTCTGCCAAATTCACCTAAATTACTTCGGCTATCAAAAATCACCCCCAACTATACTTTACAGCAACAAACTAATCCCAATCAATTTAAAATTACAAAAAAATTCTAAAAATCATAACAAACTATACCAGAATCACCTAAATTACTTCGGCTACCGTAAATCACCCCCAACTATCCCTTACTACAACAAACCAAACCATATCATTTTAAAGTTACAAAAAAAGGTGTACAAATCATAACAAACTATGTCAAACTCACCTAAATTACTTCGGCTACCATAAATCATCACCAACTAACCCTTACCACAACAAACTAAACCCAATCGCTTTTAAATTACAAAAAAATGCTACTAACCATAGCAAACTATGCCAAACTCACCTAAATTACTTCGGCTATCAAAAATCACCCCCAACTACACTTTACAGCAACAAACTAAGCCCAATCACTTTAAAATTACAAAAAAATGCTAAAAATCATACCAAACTATACCAGAATCACCTAAATTACTTCGGCTACCGTAAATCACCCCCAACTATCCCTTACCACAACAAACCAAACCATATCATCTTAAAATTACAAAAAAAGGTGTTCAAATCATAACAAACTATGCCAGACTCACCTAAATTACTTCGGCTACTCTAAATCATCACCAACTAACCCTTACCACAACAAACTAAACCCAATCACTTTTAAATTACAAAAAAATGCTACTAACCATAGCAAACTATGCAAAACTCACCTAAATTACTTCGGCTATCAAAAATCACCCCCAACTACACTTTACAGCAACAAACTAAGCCCAATCACTTTAAAATTACAAAAAAATGCTAAAAATCATAACAAACTATACCAGAATCACCTAAATTACTTCGGCTACCGTAAATCACCCCCAACTATCCCTTACCACAACAAACCAAACCATATCATCTTAAAATTACAAAAAAAGGTGTACAAATCATAACAAACTATGCCAGACTCACCTAAATAACTTCGGCTACTTTAAATCATCACCAACTAACCCTTACAACAACAAACTAAATCCAATCACTTTTAAATTACAAAAAATTGCTGCTAATCATAGCAAACTATGCCAAACTCACCTAAATTACTTCGGCTATCAAAAATCACCCCCAACTACACTTTACAGCAACAAACTAAGCCCAATCACTTTAAAATTACAAAAAAATTCTAAAAATCATAACAAACTATACCAGAATAACCTAAATTACTTCGGCTACCGTAAATCACCCCAACTATCCCTTACCACAACAAGCCAAACTATATCATCTTAAAATTACAAAAAAAGGTGTACAAATCATAACAAACTTTGCCAGACACACCTAAATTACTTCGGCTACTCTAAATCATCACCAATTAACCCTTACCACAACAAACTAAACCCAATCACTTTTAAATTACAAAAAAATGCTACTAACCATAGCAAACTATGCCAAACTCACCTAAATTACTTCGGCTATCAAAAATCACCCCCAACTACACTTTACAGCAACAAACTAAGCCCAATCACTTTAAAATTTCAAAAAAATGCTAAAAACCATAACAAACTATACCAGAATCACCTAAATTACTTCGGCTACCGTAAATCACCCCCAACTATCCCTTACCACAACAAACCAAACCATATCATCTTAAAGTTACAAAAAAAGGTGTACAAATCATAACAAACTATGCCAGACTCACCTAAATTACTTCGGCTACTCTAAATCATCACCAACTAACCCTTACAACAACAAACTAAATCCAATCACTTTTAAATTACAAAAAAATGCTGCTAACCATAGCAAACTATGCCAAACTCACCTAAATTACTTCGGCTATCAAAAATCACCCCCAACTACATTTTACAGCAACAAACTAAGCCCAATCACTTTAAAATTACAAAAAAATTCTAAAAATCATAACAAACAATACCAGAATAACCTAAATTACTTCGGCTGCCGTAAATCACCCCAACTATCCCTTACCACAACAAGCCAAACTATATCATCTTAATATTACAAAAAAAGTTGTACAAATCATAACAAACTATGCCAGACTCACATCAATTACTTCGGCTATTCTAAATCATCACCAACTAACCCTTACCACAACAAACTAAACCCAATCACTTTTAAATTACAAAAAAATGCTACTAACCATAGCAAACTATGCCAAACTCACCTAAATTACTTCGGCTATCAAAAATCACCCCCAACTACACTTTACAGCAACAAACTAAGCCCAATCACTTTAAAATTTCAAAAAAATGCTAAAAACCATAACAAACTATACCAGAATCACCTAAATTACTTCGGCTACCGTAAATCACCCCCAACTATCCCTTGCCACAACAAACCAAACCATATCATCTTAAAGTTACAAAAAAAGGTGTACAAATCATAACAAACTATGCCAGACTCACCTAAATTACTTCGGCTACTCTAAATCATCACCAACTAACCCTTATAACAACAAACTAAATCCAATCACTTTTAAATTACAAAAAAATGCTGCTTACCATAGCAAACTATGCCAAACTCACCTAAATTACTTCGGCTATCAAAAATCACCCCCAACTACACTTTACAGCAACAAACTAAGCCCAATCACTTTAAAATTTCAAAAAAATGCTAAAAACCATAACAAACTATACCAGAATCACCTAAATTACTTCGGCTACCGTAAATCACCCCAACTATCCCTTACCACAACAAACCAAACCATATCATCTTAATATTACAAAAAAAGTTGTACAAATCATAACAAACTATGCCAGACTCACCTCAATTACTTCGGCTATTCTAAATCATCACCAACTAACCCTTACCAAAACAAACTAAACCCAATCACTTTAAAATTACAAAAAAATGCCACTAACCATAGCAAACTATGCCAAACTCACCTAAATTACTTCGGCTATAAAAATCACCCCCAACTACACTTTACAGCAACAAACTAAGCCCAATCACTTTAAAATTACAAAAAAATGCTAAAAATCATAACAAACTATACCAGAATCACCTAAATTACTTCGGCTACCGTAAATCATCACCAACTAACCCTTACCACAAGAACCTAAACCCAATCACTTTTAAATTACAAAAAAATGCTACTAACCATAGCAAACTCTGCCAAATTCACCTAAATTACTTCGGCTATCAAAAATCACCCCCAACTACACTTTACAGCAATAAACTAATCCCAATCAATTTAAAATTACAAAAAAATTCTAAAAATCATAACAAACTATACCAGAATCACCTAAATTACTTCGGCTACCGTAAATCACCCCCAACTATCCCTTACCACAACAAACCAAACCATATCATTTTAAAATTACAAAAAAAGGTTTACTAATCATAACAATCTATGCCAGACTCACCTAAATTACTTCGGCTACTCTAAATCATCACCAACTAACCCTTACCACAACAAATTAAACCCAATCACATTTAAATTACAAAAAAATGCTACTAACCATAGCAAACTATGCCAAACGCACCTAAATTACTTCGGCTATCAAAAATCACCCCCAACTACACTTTACAGCAACAAACTAAGCCCAATCACTTTAAAATTACAAAAAAATGCTAAAAATCATAACAAACTATACCAGAATCACCTAAATTACTTCGGCTACCGTAAATCACTCCCAACTATCCCTTACCACAACAAACCAAACCATATCATCTTAAAATTACAAAAAAAGGTGTACAAATCATAACAAAATATGCCAGACTCACCTAAATAACTTCGGCTATTCTTAATCATCACCAACAAACCCTTACAACAACAAACTAAATCCAATCATTTTTAAATTACAAAAAATTGCTGCTAATCATAGCAAACTATGCCAAACTCACCTAAATTACTTCGGCTATCAAAAATCACCCCCAACTACACTTTACAGCAACAAACTAAGCCCAATTACTTTAAAATTACAAAAAAATTCTAAAAATCATAACAAACTATACCAGAATAACCTAAATTACTTCGGCTACCGTAAATCACCCCAACTATCCCTTACCACAACAAGCCAAACCATATCATCTTAAAATTACAAAAAAAGGTGTACAAATCATAACAAACTATGCCAGACACACCTAAAATACTTCGGCTACTCTAAATCATCACTAACTAACCCTTACCACAACAAACTAAACCCAATCACTTTTAAATTACAAAAAAATGCTACTAACCATAGCAAACTATGCCAAACTCACCTAAATTACTTCGGCTATCAAAAATCACCCCCAACTACACTTTACAGCAACAAACTAAGCCCAATCACTTTAAAATTTCAAAAAAATGCTAAAAACCATACCAAACTATACCAGAATCACTTAATTACTTCGGCTACCGTAAATCACCCCCAACTATCCCTTACCACAACAAACCAAACCATATCATCTTAAAATTACAAAAAAAGTTGTACAAATCATAACAAACTATGCCAGACTCACCTAAATTACTTCGGCTACTCTAAATCATCACCAACTAACCCTTACCACAACAAACTAAACCCAATCACTTTTAAATTACAAAAAAATGCTACTAACCATAGCAAACTATGCAAAACTCACCTAAATTACTTCGGATATCAAAAATCACCCCCAACTACACTTTACAGCAACAAACTAAGCCCAATCACTTTAAAATTACAAAAAAATGCTAAAAATCATAACAAACTATACCAGAATCACCTAAATTACTTCGGCTACCGTAAATCACCCCCAACTATCCCTTACCACAACAAACCAAACCATATCATCTTAAAATTACAAAAAAAGGTGTACAAATCATAACAAACTATGCCAGACTCACCTAAATAACTTCGGCTATTCTAAATCATCACCAACTAACCCTTACAACAACAAACTAAATCCAATCATTTTTAAATTACAAAAAAATGCTACTAACCATAGCAAACTATGCAAAACTCACCTAAATTACTTCGGATATCAAAAATCACCCCCAACTACACTTTACAGCAACAAACTAAGCCCAATCACTTTAAAATTACAAAAAAATGCTAAAAATCATAACAAACTATACCAGAATCACCTAAATTACTTCGGCTACCGTAAATCACCCCCAACTATCCCTTACCACAACAAACCAAACCATATCATCTTAAAATTACAAAAAAAGGTGTACAAATCATAACAAACTATGCCAGACTCACCTAAATTACTTCGGCTACTCTAATTCATCACCAACTAACCTTTACCACAACAAACTAAACCCAATCACTTTTAAATTACAAAAAAATGCTACTAAACATAGCAAACTATGCCAAACTCACCTAAATTACTTCGGCTATCAAAAATCACCGCCAACTACACTTTACAGCAACATTCTAAGCCCAATCACTTTAAAATTACAAAAAATGCTAAAAATCATAACAAACTATACCAGAATCACCGAAATTACTTCGGCTACCGTAAATCACCCCCAACTATCCCTTACCACAACAACCCAAACCATATGATCTTAAAATTGCAAAAAAAATGTACAAACCATAACAAACTATGCCAGACTCACCTAAATTACTTCGGCTACTCTAAATCATCACCAACTAACCCTTACCACAACAAACTAAACCCAATCACTTTTAAATTACAAAAAAATGCTAGTAACCATAGCAAACTATGCCAAACTCACCTAAATTACTTCGGCTACCATAAATGATCACCAACTATCCCTTACCACAACAAACTAAACCCAATCACTTTTAAATTACAAAAAAATGCCACTAACCATAGCAAACTATGCCAAACTCACCTAAATTACTTCGGCTATAAAAATCACCCCCAACTACACTTTACAGCAACAAACTGAGCCCAATCACTTTAAAATTACAAAAAAATGCTAAAAATCATAACAAACTATACCAGAATCACCTAAATTACTTCGGCTACCGTAAATCATCACCAACTAACCCTTACCACAAGAAACTAAACCCAATCACGTTTAAATTACAAAAAAATGCTACTAACCATAGCAAATTCTGCCAAATTCACCTAAATTACTTCGGCTATCAAAAATCACACCCAACTACACTTTACAGCAACAAACTAATCCCAATCAATTTAAAATTACAAAAAAATTCTAAAAATCATAACAAACTATACCAGAATCACCTAAATTACTTCGGCTACCGTAAATCACCCCCAACTATCCCTTACTACAACAAACCAAACCATATCATCTTAAAGTTACAAAAAAAGGTGTACAAATCATAACAAACTATGTCAAACTCACCTAAATTACTTCGGCTACCATAAATCATTACCAACTAACCCTTACCACAACAAACTAAACCCAATCGCTTTTAAATTACAAAAAAATGCTACTAACCATAGCAAACTATGCCAAACTCACCTAAATTACTTCGGCTATCAAAAATCACCCCCAACTACACTTTACAGCAACAAACTAAGCCCAATCACTTTAAAATTACAAAAAAATGCTAAAAATCATACCAAACTATACCAGAATCACCTAAATTACTTCGGCTACCGTAAATCACCCCCAACTATCCCTTACCACAACAAACCAAACCATATCATCTTAAAATTACAAAAAAAGGTGTACAAATCATATCAAACTATGCCAGACTCACCTAAATTACTTCGGCTACTCTAAATCATCACCAACTAACCCTTACCACAACAAACTAAACCCAATCACTTTTAAATTACAAAAAAATGCTACTAACCATAGCAAACTATGCAAAACTCACCTAAATTACTTCGGCTATCAAAAATCACCCCCAACTACACTTTACAGCAACAAACTAAGCCCAATCACTTTAAAATTACAAAAAAATGCTAAAAATCATAACAAACTATACCAGAATCACCTAAATTACTTCGGCTACCGTAAATCACCCCCAACTATCCCTTACCACAACAAACCAAACCATATCATCTTAAAATTACAAAAAAAGGTGTACAAATCATAACAAACTATGCCAGACTCACCTAAATAACTTCGGCTACTCTAAATCATAACCAACTACCCCTTACAACAACAAACTAAATCCAATCACTTTTAAATTACAAAAAATTGCTGCTAATCATAGCAAACTATGCCAAACTCACCTAAATTACTTCGGCTATCAAAAATCACCCCCAACTACACTTTACAGCAACAAACTAAGCCCAATCACTTTAAAATTACAAATAAATTCTAAAAATCATAACAAACTATACCAGAATAACCTAAATTACTTCGGGTACCGTAAATCACCCCAACTATCCCTTACCACAACAAGCCAAACCATATCATCTTAAAATTACAAAAAAAGGTGTACAAATCATAACAAACTATGCCAGACACACCTAAATTACTTCGGCTACTCTAAATCATCACCAACTAACCCTTACCACAACAAACTAAACCCAATCACTTTTAAATTACAAAAAATGCTACTAACCATAGCAAACTATGCCAAACTCACCTAAATTACTTCGGCTATCAAAAATCACCCCCAACTACACTTTACAGCAACAAACTAAGCCCAATCACTTTAAAATTACAAAAAAATGCTAAAAATCATACCAAACTATACCAGAATCACCTAAATTACTTCGGCTACCGTAAATCACCCCCAACTATCCCTTACCACAACAAACCAAACCATATCATCTTAAAATTACAAAAAAAGGTGTACAAATCATAACAAACTATGCCAGACTCACCTAAATTACTTCGGCTACTCTAAATCATCACCAACTAACCCTTACCACAACAAACTAAACCCAATCACTTTTAAATTACAAAAAAATGTTACTAACCATAGCAAACTATGCAAAACTCACCTAAATTACTTCGACTATCAAAAATCACCCCCAACTACACTTTACAGCAAAAAACTAAGCCCAATCACTTTAAAATTACAAAAAAATTCTAAAAATCATAACAAACTATACCAGAATCACCTAAATTACTTCGGCTACCGTAAATCACTTCCAACTATCCCTTACCACAACAAACCAAACCATATCATCTTAAAATTACAAAAAAAGGTGTACAAATCATAACAAACTATGCCAGACTCACCTAAATTACTTCGGCTACTCTAATTCATCACCAACTAACCCTTACCACAACAAACTAAACCCAATCACTTTTAAATTACAAAAAAATGCTACTAACCATAGCAAACTATGCCAAACTCACCTAAATTACTTCGGCTATCAAAAATTACCGCTAACTACACTTTACAGCAACATTCTAAGCCCAATCACTTTAAAATTACAAAAAATGCTAAAAATCATAACAAACTATACCAGAATCACCTAAATTACTTCGGCTACCGTAAATCACCCCCAACTATCCCTTACCACAACAACCCAAACCATATGATCTTAAAATTACACAAAAAATGTACAAACCATAACAAACTATGCCAGACTCACCTAAATTACTTCGGCTACTCTAAATCATCACCAACTAACCCTTACCACAACAAACTAAACCCAATCACTTTTAAATTACAAAAAAATGCTAGTAACTATAGCAAACTATGCCAAACTCACCTAAATTACTTCGGCTACCATAAATGATCACTAACTATCCCTTACCACAACAAACTAAACCCAAACACTTTTAAATTACAAAAAAATGCTACTAACCATAGCAAATTATGCCAAACTCACCTAAATTACTTCGGCTATCAAAAATCACCCCCAACTACGCTTTACAGCAACAAACTAAGCCCAATCACTTTAAAATTACAAAAAAATGCTAAAAATCATAACAAACTATACCAGAATTACCTAAATTACTTCGGATACCGTAAATCACCCCCAACTATCCCTTACCACAACAAACCAAAAAATATCATCTTAAAATTACAAAAAAGGTGTACAAATCATAACAAACTATGCCAGACTCACCTAAATTACTTCGGCTACTTTAAATCATCACCAACTAACCCTTACCACAACAAACTAAACCCAATCATATTTAAATTACAAAAAAAATGCTAGTAAGCATAGCAAACTATGCCAAACTCACCTAAATTACTTCGGCTACCATAAATCATCACCAACTAACCCTTACCACAACAAACTAAACCCAATCACTTTTAAATTAAAAAAAATGCTAGTAACCATAGCAAACTATGCCAAACTCACCTAAATTACTTCGGCTACCATAAATGATCACCAAATATCCCTTACCACAACAAACTAAACCCAATCACTTTTAAATTACAAAAAAATGCTACTAACCATAGCAAACTATGACAAACTCACCTAAATTACTTCGGCTATCAAAAATCACCCCCAACTACACTTTACAGCAACAAACTAAGCCCAATCACTTTAAAATTACAAAAAAATGCTAAAAATCATAACAAACTATACTAGAATCACCTAAATTACTTCGGATACCGTAAATCACCCCCAACTATCCCTTACCACAAGAAACCAAAAAATATCATCTTAAAATTACAAAAGAGGTGTACAAATCATAACAAACTATGCCAGACTCACCTAAATTACTTCGGCTACTTTAAATCATCACCAACTAACCCTTACCACAACAAACTAAACCCAATCATTTTTAAATTACAAAAAAAATGCTAGTAAACATAGCAAACTATGTCAAACTCACCTAAATTACTTCGGCTACCATAAATCATCACCAATTAACCCTTACCACAACAAACTAAACCCAATCACTTTTAAATTACAAAAAAATGCTATTAACCATAGCAAACTATGCCAAACACACCTAAATTACTTCGGCTATCAAAAATCACAGCCAACTACACTTTACAGCAACAAACTAAGCCCAATCTCTTTAAAATTACAAAAAAATGCTAAAGATCATAACAAACTATACCAGAATCACCTAAATTACTTCGGCTACCGTAAATCACCCCCAACTATCCCTTACCACAACAAACCAAACCATATCATTTTAAAATTACAAAAAAAGGTGTACAAATCATAACAAACTATGCCAGACTTACCTAAATCACTTCGGCTACTCTAAATAATCACCAACTAACCCTTACCACAACAAACTAAACCCAATCACTTTTAAATTACAAAAAAATGCTACTAACCATAGCAAACTATGCCAAACTCACCTAAATTACTTCGGATATCAAAAATCACCCCCAACTACACTTTACAGCAACAAACTAAGCCCAATCACTATACAATTACAAAAAAATGCTAAAAATCATTACAAGTTATACCAGAATCACCTAAATTACTTCGGCTACCGTAAATCACCCCCAACTATCCCTTACCACAACAAACCAAACCATATCATCTTAAAATTACAAGAAAAGGTGTACAAATCATAACAAACTATGCCAGATTCACCTAAATTACTTCGGCTACTCTAAATCATCACCAACTAACCCTTACCACAACAAACTAAACCCAATCACTTTTAAATAACAAAAAAATGCTAGTAAGCATAGCAAACTATGCCAAACTCACCTAAATTACTTCGGCTACCATAAATCATCACCCACTAACCCTTACCACAACAAACTAAACCCAATCAGTTTTAAATTACAAAAAAATGTTACTAACCATAACAAACTATGCAAAACTCACCTAAATTACTTCGGCTATCAAAAATCACTCCCAACTACACTTTACAGCAACAAACTAAGCCCAATCACTTTAAAATTACAAAAAAATGCTAAAAATCATAACAAACTATACCAGAATCACCTAAATTACTTCGGCTACCGTAAATCACCCCCAACTATCCCTTACCACAACAAACCAAACCATATCATCTTAAAATTACAAAAAAAGGTGTACAAATCATAACAAACTATGCCAGACTCACCTAAATTACTTCGGCTACTCTAATTCATCACCAACTAACCCTTACCACAACAAACTAAACCCAACCACTTTTAAATTACAAAAAAATGCTACTAACCATAGCAAACTATGCCAAACTCACCTAAATTACTTCGGCTATCAAAAATTACCGCCAACTACACTTTACAGCAACATTCTAAGCCCAATCACTTTAAAATTACAAAAAATGCTAAAAATCATAACAAACTATACCAGAATCACCTAAATTACATCGGCTACCGTAAATCACCCCCAACTATCCCTTACCACAACAACCCAAACCATATGATATTAAAATTACAAAAAAAATGTACAAACCATAACAAACTATGCCAGACTCACCTAAATTACTTCGGCTACTCTAAATCATCACCAACTAACCCTTACCACAACAAACTAAACCCAATCACTTTTAAATTAAAAAAAATGCTAGTAACCGTAGCAAACTATGCCAAACTCACCTAAATTACTTCGGCTACCATAAATGATCACCAAATATCCCTTACCACAACAAACTAAACCCAATCACTTTTAAATTACAAAAAAATGCTACTAACCATAGCAAACTATGCCAAACTCACCTAAATTACTTCGGCTATCAAAAATCACCCCCAACTACACTTTACAGCAACAAACTAAGCCCAATCACTTTAAAATTACAAAAAAATGCTAAAAATCATAACAAACTATACTAGAATCACCTAAATTACTTCGGATACCGTAAATCACCCCCAACTATCCCTTACCACAAGAAACCAAAAAATATCATCTTAAAATTACAAAAGAGGTGTACAAATCATAACAAACTATGCCAGACTCACCTAAATTACTTCGGCTACTTTAAATCATCACCAACTAACCCTTACCACAACAAACTAAACCCAATCATTTTTAAATTACAAAAAAAATGCTTGTAAACATAGCAAACTATGTCAAACTCACCTAAATTACTTCGGCTACCATAAATCATCACCAATTAACCCTTACCACAACAAACTAAACCCAATCACTTTTAAATTACAAAAAAATGCTATTAACCATAGCAAACTATGCCAAACTCACCTAAATTACTTCGGCTATCAAAAATCACAGCCAACTACACTTTACAGCAACAAACTAAGCCCAATCTCTTTAAAATTACAAAAAAATGCTAAAGATCATAACAAACTGTACCAGAATCACCTAAATTACTTCGGCTACCGTAAATCACCCCCAACTATCCCTTACCACAACAAACCAAACCATATCATTTTAAAATTACAAAAAAAGGTGTACAAATCATAACAAACTATGCCAGACTTACCTAAATCACTTCGGCTACTCTAAATAATCACCAACTAACCCTTACCACAACAAACTAAACCCAATCACTTTTAAATTACAAAAAAATGCTACTAACCATAGCAAACTATGCCAAACTCACCTAAATTACTTCGGATATCAAAAATCACCCCCAACTACACTTTACAGCAACAAACTAAGCCCAATCACTATACAATTACAAAAAAATGCTAAAAATCATTACAAGTTATACCAGAATCACCTAAATTACTTCGGCTACCGTAAATCACCCCCAACTATCCCTTACCACAACAAACCAAACCATATCATCTTAAAATTACAAAAAAAGATGTACAAATCATAACAAACTATGCCAGATTCACCTAAATTACTTCGGCTACTCTAAATCATCACCAACTAACCCTTACCACAACAAACTAAACCCAATCACTTTTAAATAACAAAAAAATGCTAGTAAGCATAGCAAACCATGCCAAACTCACCTAAATTACTTCGGCTACTCTAAATCATCACCAACTAACCCTTACCACAACAAACTAAACCCAATCACTTTTAAATTAAAAAAAATGCTAGTAACCATAGCAAACTATGCCAAACTCACCTAAATTACTTCGGCTACCATAAATGATCACCAAATATCCCTTACCACAACAAACTAAACCCAATCACTTTTAAATTACAAAAAAATGCTACTAACCATAGCAAACTATGCCAAACTCACCTAAATTACTTCGGCTATCAAAAATCACCCCCAACTACACTTTACAGCAACAAACTAAGCCCAATCACTTTAAAATTACAAAAAAATGCTAAAAATCATAACAAACTATACCAGAATCACCTAAATTACTTCGGATACCGTAAATCACCCCCAACTATCCCTTACCACAAGAAACCAAAAAATATCATCTTAAAATTACAAAAGAGGTGTACAAATCATAATAAACTATGCCAGACTCACCTAAATTACTTCGGCTACTTTAAATCATCACCAACTAACCCTTACCACAACAAACTAAACCCAATCATTTTTAAATTACAAAAAAAATGCTAGTAAACATAGCAAACTATGTCAAACTCACCTAAATTACTTCGGCTACCATAAATCATCACCAATTAACCCTTACCACAACAAACTAAACCCAATCACTTTTAAATTACAAAAAAATGCTATTAACCATAGCAAACTATGCCAAACTCACCTAAATTACTTCGGCTATCAAAAATCACAGCCAACTACACTTTACAGCAACAAACTAAGCCCAATCTCTTTAAAATTACAAAAAAATGCTAAAGATCATAACAAACTATACCAGAATCACCTAAATTACTTCGGCTACCGTAAATCACCCCCAACTTTCCCTTACCACAACAAACCAAACCATATCATTTTAAAATTACAAAAAAAGGTGTACAAATCATAACAAACTATGCCAGACTCACCTAAATCACTTCGGCTACTCTAAATAATCACCAACTAACCCTTACCACAACAAACTAAACCCAATCACTTTTAAATTACAAAAAAATGCTACTAACCATAGCAAACTATGCCAAACTCACCTAAATTACTTCGGATATCAAAAATCACCCCCAACTACACTTTACAGCAACAAACTAAGCCCAATCACTATACAATTACAAAAAAATGCTAAAAATCATAACAAACTATACTAGAATCACCTAAATTACTTCGGATACCGTAAATCACCCCCAACTATCCCTTACCACAAGAAACCAAAAAATATCATCTTAAAATTACAAAAGAGGTGTACAAATCATAACAAACTATGCCAGACTCACCTAAATTACTTCGGCTACTTTAAATCATTACCAACTAACCCTTACCACAACAAACTAAACCCAATCATATTTAAATTACAAAAAAAATGCTAGTAAGCATAGCAAACTATGCCAAACTCACCTAAATTACTTCGGCTACCATAAATCATCACCAACTAACCCTTACCACAACAAACTAAACCCAATCACTTTTAAATTAAAAAAAATGCTAGTAACCATAGCAAACTATGCCAAACTCACCTAAATTACTTCGGCTACCATAAATGATCACCAAATATCCCTTACCACAACAAACTAAACCCAATCACTTTTAAATTACAAAAAAATGCTACTAACCATAGCAAACTATGCCAAACTCACCTAAATTACTTCGGCTATCAAAAATCACCCCCAACTACACTTTACAGCAACAAACTAAGCCCAATCACTTTAAAATTACAAAAAAATGCTAAAAATCATAACAAACTATACTAGAATCACCTAAATTACTTCGGATACCGTAAATCACCCCCAACTATCCCTTACCACAAGAAACCAAAAAATATCATCTTAAAATTACAAAAGAGGTGTACAAATCATAACAAACTATGCCAGACTCACCTAAATTACTTCGGCTACTTTAAATCATCACCAACTAACCCTTACCACAACAAACTAAACCCAATCATTTTTAAATTACAAAAAAAATGCTTGTAAACATAGCAAACTATGTCAAACTCACCTAAATTACTTCGGCTACCATAAATCATCACCAATTAACCCTTACCACAACAAACTAAACCCAATCACTTTTAAATTACAAAAAAATGCTATTAACCATAGCAAACTATGCCAAACTCACCTAAATTACTTCGGCTATCAAAAATCACAGCCAACTACACTTTACAGCAACAAACTAAGCCCAATCTCTTTAAAATTACAAAAAAATGCTAAAGATCATAACAAACTATACCAGAATCACCTAAATTACTTCGGCTACCGTAAATCACCCCCAACTATCCCTTACCACAACAAACCAAACCATATCATTTTAAAATTACAAAAAAAGGTGTACAAATCATAACAAACTATGCCAGACTTACCTAAATCACTTCGGCTACTCTAAATAATCACCAACTAACCCTTACCACAACAAACTAAACCCAATCACTTTTAAATTACAAAAAAATGCTACTAACCATAGCAAACTATGCCAAACTCACCTAAATTACTTCGGATATCAAAAATCACCCCCAACTACACTTTACAGCAACAAACTAAGCCCAATCACTATACAATTACAAAAAAATGCTAAAAATCATTACAAGTTATACCAGAATCACCTAAATTACTTCGGCTACCGTAAATCACCCCCAACTATCCCTTACCACAACAAACCAAACCATATCATCTTAAAATTACAAAAAAAGATGTACAAATCATAACAAACTATGCCAGATTCACCTAAATTACTTCGGCTACTCTAAATCATCACCAACTAACCCTTACCACAACAAACTAAACCCAATCACTTTTAAATAACAAAAAAATGCTAGTAAGCATAGCAAACTATGCCAAACTCACCTAAATTACTTCGGCTACCATAAATCATCACCAACTAACCCTTACCACAACAAACTAAACCCAATCAGTTTTAAATTACAAAAAAATGTTACTAACCATAACAAACTATGCAAAACTCACCTAAATTACTTCGGCTATCAAAAATCACCCCCAACTACACTTTACAGCAACAAACTAAGCCCAATCACTTTAAAATTACAAAAAAATGCTAAAAATCATAACAAACTATACCAGAATCACCTAAATTACTTCGGCTACCGTAAATCACCCCCAACTATCCCTTACCACAACAAACCAAACCATATCATCTTAAAATTACAAAAAAAGGTGTACAAATCATAACAAACTATGCCAGACTCACCTAAATTACTTCGGCTACTCTAATTCATCACCAACTAACCCTTACCACAACAAACTAAACCCAACCACTTTTAAATTACAAAAAAATGCTACTAACCATAGCAAACTATGCCAAACTCACCTAAATTACTTCGGCTATCAAAAATCACCCCCAACTACACTTTACAGCAACAAACTAAGCCCAATCACTTTAAAATTTCAAAAAAATGCTAAAAACCATAACAAACTATACCAGAATCACCTAAATTACTTCGGCTACCGTAAATCACCCCCAACTATCCCTTACCACAACAAACCAAACCATATCATCTTAAAGTTACAAAAAAAGGTGTACAAATCATAACAAACTATGCCAGACTCACCTAAATTACTTCGGCTACTCTAAATCATCACCAACTAACCCTTACAACAACAAACTAAATCCAATCACTTTTAAATTACAAAAAAATGCTGCTAACCATAGCAAACTATGCCAAACTCACCTAAATTACTTCGGCTATCAAAAATCACCCCTAACTACACTTTACAGCAACAAACTAAGCCCAGTCACTTTAAAATTTCACAAAAATGCTAAAAATCATAACAAACTATACCGAAATCACCTAAATTACTTCGGCTAACGTAAATCACCCCCAACTATCCCTTACCACAACAAACCAAACCATATCATCTTAATATTACAAAAAAAGTTGTACAAATCATAACAAACTATGCCAGACTCACCTCAATTACTTCGGCTACTCTAAATCATCACCAACTAACCCTTACCACAACAAACTAAACCCAATCACTTTTAAATTACAAAAAAATGCTACTAACAATAGCAAACTATGCCAAACTCACCTAAATAACTTCGGCTATCAAAAATCACTTCCAACAACACTTTACAGCAACAAACTAAGCCCAATCACTTTAAAATTACAAAAAAATGCTAAAAATCATAACAAACTATACCAGAATCACCTAAATTACTTCGGCTACAGTAAATCACCCCCAACTATCCCTTACTACAACAAACCAAACCATATCATCTTAAAATTACAAAAAAAGGTGTACAAATTATAACAAACTATGCCAGACTCACCTAAATTACTTCGGCTACTATAAATCATCACCAACTAACCCTTACTACAACAATCTAAACCCAATCACTTTTAAATTACAAAAAAATGCTACTAGCCATAGCAAACTATGCCAAACTCACCTAAATTACTTCGGCTCTCAAAAATCACCCCCAACTACATTTTACAGCAACAAACTAAGCCCAATCACTTTAAAATTACAAAAAAATCCTAAAAATTATAACAAACTATACCAGAATCACCTAAATTACTTCGGCTACCGTAAATCACCCCCAACTATCTCTTACCACAACAAACCAAACCATATCATCTTAAAATTACAAAAAAAGGTGTACAAATCATAACAAACTATGCCAGACTCACCTAAATTACTTCGGCTACTCTAAATCATCACCAACTAACCCTTACCACAACAAACTAAACCCAATCACTTTTAAATTACAAAAAAATGCTACTAACCATAGCAAACTATGCCAAACTCACTTAAATTACTTCGGCTATCAAAAATCACCCCCAACTACACTTTACAGCAACAAACTAAGCCCAATCACTTTAAAATTACAAAAAAATGCTAAAAATCACAACAAACTATACCAGAATCACCTAAATTACTTCGGCTACCGTAAATCACCCCCAACTATCCCTTACCACAACAAACCAAACCATATCATCTTAAAGTTACAAAAAAAGGTGTACAAATCATAACAAACTATGCCAGACTCACCTAAATTACTTCGGCTACTCTAAATCATCACCAACTAACCCTTACCACAACAAACTAAACCCAATCACTTTTAAATTACAAAAAAATGCTACTAACCATAGCAAACTATGCCAAACTCACCTA
Organism: Eledona agricola; assembly: GCA_964023215.1. Classification (NCBI taxonomy): domain Eukaryota; kingdom Metazoa; phylum Arthropoda; class Insecta; order Coleoptera; family Tenebrionidae; genus Eledona; species Eledona agricola. The sequence continues at coordinate 1,579,858 of CAXIEJ010000157.1, forward strand.
AATTACTTCGGCTATCAAAAATCACCCCCAACTACACTTTACAGCAACAAACTCAGCCCAATCACTTTAAAATTACAAAAAAATGCTAAAAATCATAACAAACTATACCAGAATCACCTAAATTACTTCGGCTACCGTAAATCACCCCCAACTATCCCTTACCACAACAAACCAAACTATATCATCTTAAAATTACAAAAAAAGGTGTACAAATTATAACAAACTATGCCAGACTCACCTAAATTACTTCGGCTACTCTAAATCATCACCAACTAACCCTTACAACAACAAACCAAATCCAATCACTTTTAAATTACAAAAAAATGCTGCTAACCATAGCAAACTATGCCAAACTCACCTAAATTACTTCGGCTATCAAAAATCACCCCCAACTACACTTTACAGCAACAAACTAAGCCCAATCACTTTAAAATTACAAAAAAATGCTAAAAATCATAAGAAACTATACCAGAATCACCTAAATTACTTCGGATACCGTAAATCACCCCCAACTATCCCTTACTACAACAAACCAAACCATATCATCTTAAAATTACAAAAAAAGGTGTACAAATCATAACAAATTATGCCAGACTCACCGAAATTACTTCGGCTACTCTAAAACATCACCAACTAACCCTTGCCACAACAAACTAAACCCAATCACTTTTAAATTACAAAAAAATGCTACTAACCATAGCAAACTATGCCAAACTCACCTAAATTACTTCGGCAATCAAAAATCACCCCCAACTACACTTTACAGCAACAAACTAAGCCCAATCACTTTAAAATTACAAAAAAATGCTAAAAATCATAACAAACTATACAAGAATCATCTAAATTACTTCGGCTACCGTAAATCACCCCCAACTATCCCTTACCACAACAAACCAAACCATATCATTTTAAAATTACAAAAAAAGGTGTACTAATCATAACAATCTATGCTAGACTCACCTAAATTACTTCGGCTACTCTAAATCATCACCAACTAACCCTTACCACAACAAACTAAACCCAATCACTTTTAAATTACAAAAAAATGCCACTAACCATAGCAAACTATGCCAAACTCACCTAAATTACTTCGGCTATAAAAATCACCCCCAACTGCACTTTACAGCAACAAACTAAGCCCAATTCCTTTAAAATTACAAAAAAATGCTAAAAATCATAACAAACTATACCAGAATCACCTAAATTACTTCGGCTACCGTAAATCACCCCCAACTATCCCTTACCACAACAAACCAAACCATATCATCTTAAAATTACAAAAAAAGGTGTACAAATCATAACAAACTATGCCAGACTCACCTAAATTACTTCGGCTACTCTAAATCATCACCAACTAACCCTTACAACAACAAACTAAATCCAATCACTTTTAAATTACAAAAAAATGCTGCTAACCATAGCAAACTATGCCAAACTCACCTAAATTACTTCGGCTATCAAAAATCACCCCCAACTACACTTTACAGCAACAAACTAAGCCCAATCACTTTAAAATTTCAAAAAAATGCTAAAAACCATAACAAACTATACCAGAATCACCTAAATTACTTCGGCTACCGTAAATCACCCCAACTATCCCTTACCACAACAAACCAAACCATATCATCTTAATATTACAAAAAAAGTTGTACAAATCATAACAAACTATGCCAGACTCACCTCAATTACTTCGGCTACTCTAAATCATCACCAACTAACCCTTACCACAACAAACTAAACCCAATCACTTTTGAATTACAAAAAAATGCCACTAACCATAGCAAACTATGCCAAACTCACCTAAATTACTTCGGCTATAAAAATCACCCCCAACTACACTTTACAGCAACAAACTAAGCCCAATCACTTTAAAATTACAAAAAAATGCTAAAAATCATAACAAACTATACCAGAATCACCTAAATTACTTCGGCTACCGTAAATCATCACCAACTAACCCTTACCACAAGAAACTAAACCCAATCACTTTTAAATTACAAAAAAATGCTACTAACCATAGCAAACTCTGCCAAATTCACCTAAATTACTTCGGCTATCAAAAATCACCCCCAACTACACTTTACAGCAACAAACTAATCCCAATCAATTTAAAATTACAAAAAAATTCTAAAAATCATAACAAACTATACCAGAATCACCTAAATTACTTCGGCTACCGTAAATCACCCCCAACTATCCCTTACTACAACAAACCAAACCATATCATTTTAAAGTTACAAAAAAAGGTGTACAAATCATAACAAACTATGTCAAACTCACCTAAATTACTTCGGCTACCATAAATCATCACCAACTAACCCTTACCACAACAAACTAAACCCAATCGCTTTTAAATTACAAAAAAATGCTACTAACCATAGCAAACTATGCCAAACTCACCTAAATTACTTCGGCTATCAAAAATCACCCCCAACTACACTTTACAGCAACAAACTAAGCCCAATCACTTTAAAATTACAAAAAAATGCTAAAAATCATACCAAACTATACCAGAATCACCTAAATTACTTCGGCTACCGTAAATCACCCCCAACTATCCCTTACCACAACAAACCAAACCATATCATCTTAAAATTACAAAAAAAGGTGTTCAAATCATAACAAACTATGCCAGACTCACCTAAATTACTTCGGCTACTCTAAATCATCACCAACTAACCCTTACCACAACAAACTAAACCCAATCACTTTTAAATTACAAAAAAATGCTACTAACCATAGCAAACTATGCAAAACTCACCTAAATTACTTCGGCTATCAAAAATCACCCCCAACTACACTTTACAGCAACAAACTAAGCCCAATCACTTTAAAATTACAAAAAAATGCTAAAAATCATAACAAACTATACCAGAATCACCTAAATTACTTCGGCTACCGTAAATCACCCCCAACTATCCCTTACCACAACAAACCAAACCATATCATCTTAAAATTACAAAAAAAGGTGTACAAATCATAACAAACTATGCCAGACTCACCTAAATAACTTCGGCTACTTTAAATCATCACCAACTAACCCTTACAACAACAAACTAAATCCAATCACTTTTAAATTACAAAAAATTGCTGCTAATCATAGCAAACTATGCCAAACTCACCTAAATTACTTCGGCTATCAAAAATCACCCCCAACTACACTTTACAGCAACAAACTAAGCCCAATCACTTTAAAATTACAAAAAAATTCTAAAAATCATAACAAACTATACCAGAATAACCTAAATTACTTCGGCTACCGTAAATCACCCCAACTATCCCTTACCACAACAAGCCAAACTATATCATCTTAAAATTACAAAAAAAGGTGTACAAATCATAACAAACTATGCCAGACACACCTAAATTACTTCGGCTACTCTAAATCATCACCAATTAACCCTTACCACAACAAACTAAACCCAATCACTTTTAAATTACAAAAAAATGCTACTAACCATAGCAAACTATGCCAAACTCACCTAAATTACTTCGGCTATCAAAAATCACCCCCAACTACACTTTACAGCAACAAACTAAGCCCAATCACTTTAAAATTTCAAAAAAATGCTAAAAACCATAACAAACTATACCAGAATCACCTAAATTACTTCGGCTACCGTAAATCACCCCCAACTATCCCTTACCACAACAAACCAAACCATATCATCTTAAAGTTACAAAAAAAGGTGTACAAATCATAACAAACTATGCCAGACTCACCTAAATTACTTCGGCTACTCTAAATCATCACCAACTAACCCTTACAACAACAAACTAAATCCAATCACTTTTAAATTACAAAAAAATGCTGCTAACCATAGCAAACTATGCCAAACTCACCTAAATTACTTCGGCTATCAAAAATCACCCCCAACTACATTTTACAGCAACAAACTAAGCCCAATCACTTTAAAATTACAAAAAAATTCTAAAAATCATAACAAACAATACCAGAATAACCTAAATTACTTCGGCTACCGTAAATCACCCCAACTATCCCTTACCACAACAAGCCAAACTATATCATCTTAATATTACAAAAAAAGTTGTACAAATCATAACAAACTATGCCAGACTCACATCAATTACTTCGGCTATTCTAAATCATCACCAACTAACCCTTACCACAACAAACTAAACCCAATCACTTTTAAATTACAAAAAAATGCTACTAACCATAGCAAACTATGCCAAACTCACCTAAATTACTTCGGCTATCAAAAATCACCCCCAACTACACTTTACAGCAACAAACTAAGCCCAATCACTTTAAAATTTCAAAAAAATGCTAAAAACCATAACAAACTATACCAGAATCACCTAAATTACTTCGGCTACCGTAAATCACCCCCAACTATCCCTTACCACAACAAACCAAACCATATCATCTTAAAGTTACAAAAAAAGGTGTACAAATCATAACAAACTATGCCAGACTCACCTAAATTACTTCGGCTACTCTAAATCATCACCAACTAACCCTTACCACAAGAAACTAAACCCAATCACTTTTAAATTACAAAAAAATGCTACTAACCATAGCAAACTCTGCCAAATTCACCTAAATTACTTCGGCTATCAAAAATCACCCCCAACTACACTTTACAGCAACAAACTAATCCCAATCAATTTAAAATTACAAAAAAATTCTAAAAATCATAACAAACTATACCAGAATCACCTAAATTACTTCGGCTACCGTAAATCACCCCCAACTATCCCTTACCACAACAAACCAAACCATATCATTTTAAAATTACAAAAAAAGGTTTACTAATCATAACAATCTATGCCAGACTCACCTAAATTACTTCGGCTACTCTAAATCATCACCAACTAACCCTTACCACAACAAATTAAACCCAATCACATTTAAATTACAAAAAAATGCTACTAACCATAGCAAACTATGCCAAACGCACCTAAATTACTTCGGCTATCAAAAATCACCCCCAACTACACTTTACAGCAACAAACTAAGCCCAATCACTTTAAAATTACAAAAAAATGCTAAAAATCATAACAAACTATACCAGAATCACCTAAATTACTTCGGCTACCGTAAATCACCCCCAACTATCCCTTACCACAACAAACCAAACCATATCATCTTAAAATTACAAAAAAAGTTGTACAAATCATAACAAACTATGCCAGACTCACCTAAATTACTTCGGCTACTCTAAATCATCACCAACTAACCCTTACCACAACAAACTAAACCCAATCACATTTAAATTACAAAAAAATGCTACTAACCATAGCAAACTATGCCAAACTCACCTAAATTACTTCGGCTATCAAAAATCACCCCCAACTACACTTTACAGCAACAAACTAAGCCCAATCACTTTAAAATTTCAAAAAAATGCTAAAAACCATAACAAACTATACCAGAATCACCTAAATTACTTCGGCTACCGTAAATCACCCCCAACTATCCCTTACCACAACAAACCAAACCATATCATCTTAAAGTTACAAAAAAAGGTGTACAAATCATAACAAACTATGCCAGACTCACCTAAATAACTTCGGCTATTCTAAATCATCACCAACTAACCCTTACAACAACAAACTAAATCCAATCATTTTTAAATTACAAAAAATTGCTGCTAATCATAGCAAACTATGCCAAACTCACCTAAATTACTTCGGCTATCAAAAATCACCCCCAACTACACTTTACAGCAACAAACTAAGCCCAATTACTTTAAAATTACAAAAAAATTCTAAAAATCATAACAAACTATACCAGAATAACCTAAATTACTTCGGCTACCGTAAATCACCCCAACTATCCCTTACCACAACAAGCCAAACCATATCATCTTAAAATTACAAAAAAAGGTGTACAAATCATAACAAACTATGCCAGACACACCTAAAATACTTCGGCTACTCTAAATCATCACCAACTAACCCTTACCACAACAAACTAAACCCAATCACTTTTAAATTACAAAAAAATGCTACTAACCATAGCAAACTATGCCAAACTCACCTAAATTACTTCGGCTATCAAAAATCACCCCCAACTACACTTTACAGCAACAAACTAAGCCCAATCACTTTAAAATTTCAAAAAAATGCTAAAAACCATACCAAACTATACCAGAATCACTTAATTACTTCGGCTACCGTAAATCACCCTCAACTATCCCTTACCACAACAAACCAAACCATATCATCTTAAAATTACAAAAAAAGTTGTACAAATCATAACAAACTATGCCAGACTCACCTAAATTACTTCGGCTACTCTAAATCATCACCAACTAACCCTTACCACAACAAACTAAACCCAATCACTTTTAAATTACAAAAAAATGCTACTAACCATAGCAAATTATGCAAAACTCACCTAAATTACTTCGGATATCAAAAATCACCCCCAACTACACTTTACAGCAACAAACTAAGCCCAATCACTTTAAAATTACAAAAAAATGCTAAAAATCATAACAAACTATACCAGAATCACCTAAATTACTTCGGCTACCGTAAATCACCCCCAACTATCCCTTACCACAACAAACCAAACCATATCATCTTAAAATTACAAAAAAAGGTGTACAAATCATAACAAACTATGCCAGACTCACCTAAATAACTTCGGCTATTCTAAATCATCACCAACTAACCCTTACAACAACAAACTAAATCCAATCATTTTTAAATTACAAAAAATTGCTGCTAATCATAGCAAACTATGCCAAACTCACCTAAATTACTTCGGCTACTCTAAATCATCACCAACTAACCCTTACCACAACAAACTAAACCCAATCACTTTTAAATTACAAAAAATGCTACTAACCATAGCAAACTATGCCAAACTCACCTAAATTACTTCGGCTATCAAAAATCACCCCCAACTACACTTTACAGCAACAAACTAAGCCCAATCACTTTAAAATTACAAAAAAATGCTAAAAATCATACCAAACTATACCAGTATTACCTAAATTACTTCGGCTACCGTAAATCACCCCCAACTATCCCTTACCACAACAAACCAAACCATATCATCTTAAAATTACAAAAAAAGGTGTACAAATCATAACAAACTATGCCAGACTCACCTAAATTACTTCGGCTACTCTAAATCATCACCAACTAACCCTTACCACAACAAACTAAACCCAATCACTTTTAAATTACAAAAAAATGTTACTAACCATAGCAAACTATGCAAAACTCACCTAAATTACTTCGACTATCAAAAATCACCCCCAACTACACTTTACAGCAAAAAACTAAGCCCAATCACTTTAAAATTACAAAAAAATTCTAAAAATCATAACAAACTATACCGGAATCACCTAAATTACTTCGGCTACCGTAAATCACTCCCAACTATCCCTTACCACAACAAACCAAACCATATCATCTTAAAATTACAAAAAAAGGTGTACAAATCATAACAAACTATGCCAGACTCACCTAAATTACTTCGGCTACTCTAATTCATCACCAACTAACCCTTACCACAACAAACTAAACCCAATCACTTTTAAATTACAAAAAAATGCTACTAACCATAGCAAACTATGCCAAACTCACCTAAATTACTTCGGCTATCAAAAATTACCGCCAACTACACTTTACAGCAACATTCTAAGCCCAATCACTTTAAAATTACAAAAAATGCTAAAAATCATAACAAACTATACCAGAATCACCTAAATTACTTCGGCTACCGTAAATCACCCCCAACTATCCCTTACCACAACAACCCAAACCATATGATCTTAAAATTACACAAAAAATGTACAAACCATAACAAACTATGCCAGACTCACCTAAATTACTTCGGCTACTCTAAATCATCACCAACTAACCCTTACCACAACAAACTAAACCCAATCACTTTTAAATTACAAAAAAATGCTAGTAACTATAGCAAACTATGCCAAACTCACCTAAATTACTTCGGCTACCATAAATGATCACTAAATATCCCTTACCACAACAAACTAAACCCAAACACTTTTAAATTACAAAAAAATGCTACTAACCATAGCAAATTATGCCAAACTCACCTAAATTACTTCGGCTATCAAAAATCACCCCCAACTACACTTTACAGCAACAAACTAAGCCCAATCACTTTAAAATTACAAAAAAATGCTAAAAATCATAACAAACTATACCAGAATCACCTAAATTACTTCGGATACCGTAAATCACCCCCAACTATCCCTTACCACAACAAACCAAAAAATATCATCTTAAAATTACAAAAAAGGTGTACAAATCATAACAAACTATGCCAGACTCACCTAAATTACTTCGGCTACTTTAAATCATCACCAACTAACCCTTACCACAACAAACTAAACCCAATCATATTTAAATTACAAAAAAAATGCTAGTAAGCATAGCAAACTATGCCAAACTCACCTAAATTACTTCGGCTACCATAAATCATCACCAACTAACCCTTACCACAACAAACTAAACCCAATCACTTTTAAATTAAAAAAAATGCTAGTAACCATAGCAAACTATGCCAAACTCACCTAAATTACTTCGGCTACCATAAATGATCACCAAATATCCCTTACCACAACAAACTAAACCCAATCACTTTTAAATTACAAAAAAATGCTACTAACCATAGCAAACTATGCCAAACTCACCTAAATTACTTCGGCTATCAAAAATCACCCCCAACTACACTTTACAGCAACAAACTAAGCCCAATCACTTTAAAATTACAAAAAAATGCTAAAAATCATAACAAACTATACTAGAATCACCTAAATTACTTCGGATACCGTAAATCACCCCCAACTATCCCTTACCACAAGAAACCAAAAAATATCATCTTAAAATTACAAAAGAGGTGTACAAATCATAACAAACTATGCCAGACTCACCTAAATTACTTCGGCTACTTTAAATCATCACCAACTAACCCTTACCACAACAAACTAAACCCAATCATTTTTAAATTACAAAAAAAATGCTAGTAAACATAGCAAACTATGTCAAACTCACCTAAATTACTTCGGCTACCATAAATCATCACCAATTAACCCTTACCACAACAAACTAAACCCAATCACTTTTAAATTACAAAAAAATGCTATTAACCATAGCAAACTATGCCAAACTCACCTAAATTACTTCGGCTATCAAAAATCACAGCCAACTACACTTTACAGCAACAAACTAAGCCCAATCTCTTTAAAATTACAAAAAAATGCTAAAGATCATAACAAACTATACCAGAATCACCTAAATTACTTCGGCTACCGTGAATCACCCCCAACTATCCCTTACCACAACAAACCAAACCATATCATTTTAAAATTACAAAAAAAGGTGTACAAATCATAACAAACTATGCCAGACTTACCTAAATCACTTCGGCTACTCTAAATAATCACCAACTAACCCTTACCACAACAAACTAAACCCAATCACTTTTAAATTACCAAAAAATGCTACTAACCATAGCAAACTATGCCAAACTCACCTAAATTACTTCGGATATCAAAAATCACCCCCAACTACACTTTACAGCAACAAACTAAGCCCAATCACTATACAATTACAAAAAAATGCTAAAAATCATTACAAGTTATACCAGAATCACCTAAATTACTTCGGCTACCGTAAATCACCCCCAACTATCCCTTACCACAACAAACCAAACCATATCATCTTAAAATTACAAGAAAAGGTGTACAAATCATAACAAACTATGCCAGATTCACCTAAATTACTTCGGCTACTCTAAATCATTACCAACTAACCCTTACCACAACAAACTAAACCCAATCACTTTTAAATAACAAAAAAATGCTAGTAAGCATAGCAAACTATGCCAAACTCACCTAAATTACTTCGGCTACCATAAATCATCACCAACTAACCCTTACCACAACAAACTAAACCCAATCAGTTTTAAATTACAAAAAAATGTTACTAACCATAACAAACTATGCAAAACTCACCTAAATTACTTCGGCTATCAAAAATCACCCCCAACTACACTTTACAGCAACAAACTAAGCCCAATCACTTTAAAATTACAAAAAAATGCTAAAAATCATAACAAACTATACCAGAATCACCTAAATTACTTCGGCTACCGTAAATCACCCCCAACTATCCCTTACCACAACAAACCAAACCATATCATCTTAAAATTACAAAAAAAGGTGTACAAATCATAACAAACTATGCCAGACTCACCTAAATTACTTCGGCTACTCTAATTCATCACCAACTAACCCTTACCACAACAAACTAAACCCAACCACTTTTAAATTACAATAAATTGCTACTAACCATAGCAAACTATGCCAAACTCACCTAAATTACTTCGGCTATCAAAAATTACCGCCAACTACACTTTACAGCAACATTCTAAGCCCAATCACTTTAAAATTACAAAAAATGCTAAAAATCATAACAAACTATACCAGAATCACCTAAATTACATCGGCTACCGTAAATCACCCCCAACTATCCCTTACCACAACAACCCAAACCATATGATATTAAAATTACAAAAAAAATGTACAAACCATAACAAACTATGCCAGACTCACCTAAATTACTTCGGCTACTCTAAATCATCACCAACTAACCCTTACCACAACAAACTAAACCCAATCACTTTTAAATTAAAAAAAATGCTAGTAACTATAGCAAACTATGCCAAACTCACCTAAATTACTTCGGCTACCATAAATGATCACCAAATATCCCTTACCACAACAAACTAAACCCAATCACTTTTAAATTACAAAAAAATGCTACTAACCATAGCAAACTATGCCAAACTCACCTAAATTACTTCGGCTATCAAAAATCACCCCCAACTACACTTTACAGCAACAAACTAAGCCCAATCACTTTAAAATTACAAAAAAATGCTAAAAATCATAACAAACTATACCAGAATCACCTAAATTACTTCGGATACCGTAAATCACCGCCAACTATCCCTTACCACAAGAAACCAAAAAATATCATCTTAAAATTACAAAAGAGGTGTACAAATCATAACAAACTATGCCAGACTCACCTAAATTACTTCGGCTACTTTAAATCATCACCAACTAACCCTTACCACAACAAACTAAACCCAATCATTTTTAAATTACAAAAAAAATGCTAGTAAACATAGCAAACTATGTCAAACTCACCTAAATTACTTCGGCTACCATAAATCATCACCAATTAACCCTTACCACAACAAACTAAACCCAATCACTTTTAAATTACAAAAAAATGCTATTAACCATAGCAAACTATGCCAAACTCACCTAAATTACTTCGGCTATCAAAAATCACAGCCAACTACACTTTACAGCAACAAACTAAGCCCAATCTCTTTAAAATTACAAAAAAATGCTAAAGATCATAACAAACTATACCAGAATCACCTAAATTACTTCGGCTACCGTAAATCACCCCCAACTATCCCTTACCACAACAAACCAAACCATATCATTTTAAAATTACAAAAAAAGGTGTACAAATCATAACAAACTATGCCAGACTCACCTAAATCACTTCGGCTACTCTAAATAATCACCAACTAACCCTTACCACAACAAACTAAACCCAATCACTTTTAAATTACAAAAAAATGCTACTAACCATAGCAAACTATGCCAAACTCACCTAAATTACTTCGGATATCAAAAATCACCCCCAACTACACTTTACAGCAACAAACTAAGCCCAATCACTATACAATTACAAAAAAATGCTAAAAATCATAACAAACTATACTAGAATCACCTAAATTACTTCGGATACCGTAAATCACCCCCAACTATCCCTTACCACAAGAAACCAAAAAATATCATCTTAAAATTACAAAAGAGGTGTACAAATCATAACAAACTATGCCAGACTCACCTAAATTACTTCGGCTACTTTAAATCATCACCAACTAACCCTTACCACAACAAACTAAACCCAATCATATTTAAATTACAAAAAAAATGCTAGTAAGCATAGCAAACTATGCCAAACTCACCTAAATTACTTCGGCTACCATAAATCATCACCAACTAACCCTTACCACAACAAACTAAACCCAATCACTTTTAAATTAAAAAAAATGCTAGTAACCATAGCAAACTATGCCAAACTCACCTAAATTACTTCGGCTACCATAAATGATCACCAAATATCCCTTACCACAACAAACTAAACCCAATCACTTTTAAATTACAAAAAAATGCTACTAACCATAGCAAACTATGCCAAACTCACCTAAATTACTTCGGCTATCAAAAATCACCCCCAACTACACTTTACAGCAACAAACTAAGCCCAATCACTTTAAAATTACAAAAAAATGCTAAAAATCATAACAAACTATACTAGAATCACCTAAATTACTTCGGATACCGTAAATCACCCCCAACTATCCCTTACCACAAGAAACCAAAAAATATCATCTTAAAATTACAAAAGAGGTGTACAAATCATAACAAACTATGCCAGACTCACCTAAATTACTTCGGCTACTTTAAATCATCACCAACTAACCCTTACCACAACAAACTAAACCCAATCATTTTTAAATTACAAAAAAAATGCTAGTAAACATAGCAAACTATGTCAAACTCACCTAAATTACTTCGGCTACCATAAATCATCACCAATTAACCCTTACCACAACAAACTAAACCCAATCACTTTTAAATTACAAAAAAATGCTATTAACCATAGCAAACTATGCCAAACTCACCTAAATTACTTCGGCTATCAAAAATCACAGCCAACTACACTTTACAGCAACAAACTAAGCCCAATCTCTTTAAAATTACAAAAAAATGCTAAAGATCATAACAAACTATACCAGAATCACCTAAATTACTTCGGCTACCGTAAATCACCCCCAACTATCCCTTACCACAACAAACCAAACCATATCATTTTAAAATTACAAAAAAAGGTGTACAAATCATAACAAACTATGCCAGACTTACCTAAATCACTTCGGCTACTCTAAATAATCACCAACTAACCCTTACCACAACAAACTAAACCCAATCACTTTTAAATTACAAAAAAATGTTACTAACCATAGCAAACTATGCCAAACTCACCTAAATTACTTCGGATATCAAAAATCACACCCAACTACACTTTACAGCAACAAACTAAGCCCAATCACTATACAATTACAAAAAAATGCTAAAAATCATTACAAGTTATACCAGAATCACCTAAATTACTTCGGCTACCGTAAATCACCCCCAACTATCCCTTACCACAACAAACCAAACCATATCATCTTAAAATTACAAAAAAAGGTGTACAAATCATAACAAACTATGCCAGATTCACCTAAATTACTTCGGCTACTCTAAATCATCACCAACTAACCCTTACCACAACAAACTAAACCCAATCACTTTTAAATAACAAAAAAATGCTAGTAAGCATAGCAAACTATGCCAAACTCACCTAAATTACTTCGGCTACCATAAATCATCACCAACTAACCCTTACCACAACAAACTAAACCCAATCAGTTTTAAATTACAAAAAAATGTTACTAACCATAACAAACTATGCAAAACTCACCTAAATTACTTCGGCTATCAAAAATCACCCCCAACTACACTTTACAGCAACAAACTAAGCCCAATCACTTTAAAATTACAAAAAAATGCTAAAAATCATAACAAACTATACCAGAATCACCTAAATTACTTCGGCTACCGTAAATCACCCCCAACTATCCCTTACCACAACAAAACAAACCATATCATCTTAAAATTACAAAAAAAGGTGTACAAATCATAACAAACTATGCCAGACTCACCTAAATTACTTCGGCTACTCTAATTCATCACCAACTAACCCTTACCACAACAAACTAAACCCAACCACTTTTAAATTACAAAAAAATGCTACTAACCATAGCAAACTATGCCAAGCTCACCTAAATTACTTCGGCTATCAAAAATTACCGCCAACTACACTTTACAGCAACATTCTAAGCCCAATCACTTTAAAATTACAAAAAATGCTAAAAATCATAACAAACTATACCAGAATCACCTAAATTACATCGGCTACCGTAAATCACCCCCAACTATCCCGTACCACAACAACCCAAACCATATGATCTTAAAATTACAAAAAAAATGTACAAACCATAACAAACTATGCCAGACTCACCTAAATTACTTCGGCTACTCTAAATCATCACCAACTAACCCTTACCACAACAAACTAAACCCAATCACTTTTAAATTAAAAAAAATGCTAGTAACCATAGCAAACTATGCCAAACTCACCTAAATTACTTCGGCTACCATAAATGATCACCAAATATCCCTTACCACAACAAACTAAACCCAATCACTTTTAAATTACAAAAAAATGCTACTAACCATAGCAAACTATGCCAAACTCACCAAAATTACTTCGGCTATCAAAAATCACCCCCAACTACACTTTACAGCAACAAACTAAGCCCAATCACTTTAAAATTACAAAAAAATGCTAAAAATCATAACAAACTATACCAGAATCACCTAAATTACTTCGGATACCGTAAATCACCCCCAACTATCCCTTACCACAAGAAACCAAAAAATATCATCTTAAAATTACAAAAGAGGTGTACAAATCATAACAAACTATGCCAGACTCACCTAAATTACTTCGGCTACTTTAAATCATCACCAACTAACCCTTACCACAACAAACTAAACCCAATCATTTTTAAATTACAAAAAAAATGCTAGTAAACATAGCAAACTATGTCAAACTCACCTAAATTACTTCGGCTACCATAAATCATCACCAATTAACCCTTACCACAACAAACTAAACCCAATCACTTTTAAATTACAAAAAAATGCTATTAACCATAGCAAACTATGCCAAACTCACCTAAATTACTTCGGCTATCAAAAATCACAGCCAACTACACTTTACAGCAACAAACTAAGCCCAATCTCTTTAAAATTACAAAAAAATGCTAAAGATCATAACAAACTATACCAGAATCACCTAAATTACTTCGGCTACCGTAAATCACCCCCAACTATCCCTTACCACAACAAACCAAACCATATCATTTTAAAATTACAAAAAAAGGTGTACAAATCATAACAAACTATGCCAGACTCACCTAAATCACTTCGGCTACTCTAAATAATCACCAACTAACCCTTACCACAACAAACTAAACCCAATCACTTTTAAATTACAAAAAAATGCTACTAACCATAGCAAACTATGCCAAACTCACCTAAATTACTTCGGATATCAAAAATCACCCCCAACTACACTTTACAGCAACAAACTAAGCCCAATCACTATACAATTACAAAAAAATGCTAAAAATCATAACAAACTATACTAGAATCACCTAAATTACTTCGGATACCGTAAATCACCCCCAACTATCCCTTACCACAAGAAACCAAAAAATATCATCTTTAAATTACAAAAGAGGTGTACAAATCATAACAAACTATGCCAGACTCACCTAAATTACTTCGGCTACTTTAAATCATCACCAACTAACCCTTACCACAACAAACTAAACCCAATCATATTTAAATTACAAAAAAAATGCTAGTAAGCATAGCAAACTATGCCAAACTCACCTAAATTACTTCGGCTACCATAAATCATCACCAACTAACCCTTACCACAACAAACTAAACCCAATCACTTTTAAATTAAAAAAAATGCTAGTAACCATAGCAAACTATGCCAAACTCACCTAAATTACTTCGGCTACCATAAATGATCACCAAATATCCCTTACCACAACAAACTAAACCCAATCACTTTTAAATTACAAAAAAATGCTACTAACCATAGCAAACTATGCCAAACTCACCTAAATTACTTCGGCTATCAAAAATCACCCCCAACTACACTTTACAGCAACAAACTAAGCCCAATCACTTTAAAATTACAAAAAAATGCTAAAAATCATAACAAACTATACTAGAATCACCTAAATTACTTCGGATACCGTAAATCACCCCCAACTATCCCTTACCACAAGAAACCAAAAAATATCATCTTAAAATTACAAAAGAGGTGTACAAATCATAACAAACTATGCCAGACTCACCTAAATTACTTCGGCTACTTTAAATCATCACCAACTAACCCTTACCACAACAAACTAAACCCAATCATTTTTAAATTACAAAAAAAATGCTAGTAAACATAGCAAACTATTTCAAACTCACCTAAATTACTTCGGCTACCATAAATCATCACCAATTAACCCTTACCACAACAAACTAAACCCAATCACTTTTAAATTACAAAAAAATGCTATTAACCATAGCAAACTATGCCAAACTCACCTAAATTACTTCGGCTATCAAAAATCACAGCCAACTACACTTTACAGCAACAAACTAAGCCCAATCTCTTTAAAATTACAAAAAAATGCTAAAGATCATAACAAACTATACCAGAATCACCTAAATTACTTCGGCTACCGTAAATCACCCCCAACTATCCCTTACCACAACAAACCAAACCATATCATTTTAAAATTACAAAAAAAGGTGTACAAATCATAACAAACTATGCCAGACTTACCTAAATCACTTCGGCTACTCTAAATAATCACCAACTAACCCTTACCACAACAAACTAAACCCAATCACTTTTAAATTACAAAAAAATGTTACTAACCATAGCAAACTATGCCAAACTCACCTAAATTACTTCGGATATCAAAAATCACCCCCAACTACACTTTACAGCAACAAACTAAGCCCAATCACTATACAATTACAAAAAAATGCTAAAAATCATTACAAGTTATACCAGAATCACCTAAATTACTTCGGCTACCGTAAATCACCCCCAACTATCCCTTACCACAACAAACCAAACCATATCATCTTAAAATTACAAAAAAAGGTGTACAAATCATAACAAACTATGCCAGATTCACCTAAATTACTTCGGCTACTCTAAATCATCACCAACTAACCCTTACCACAACAAACTAAACCCAATCACTTTTAAATAACAAAAAAATGCTAGTAAGCATAGCAAACTATGCCAAACTCACCTAAATTACTTCGGCTACCATAAATCATCACCAACTAACCCTTACCACAACAAACTAAACCCAATCAGTTTTAAATTACAAAAAAATGTTACTAACCATAACAAACTATGCAAAACTCACCTAAATTACTTCGGCTATCAAAAATCACCCCCAACTACACTTTACAGCAACAAACTAAGCCCAATCACTTTAAAATTACAAAAAAATGCTAAAAATCATAACAAACTATACCAGAATCACCTAAATTACTTCGGCTACCGTAAATCACCCCCAACTATCCCTTACCACAACAAACCAAACCATATCATCTTAAAATTACAAAAAAAGGTGTACAAATCATAACAAACTATGCCAGACTCACCTAAATTACTTCGGCTACTCTAATTCATCACCAACTAACCCTTACCACAACAAACTAAACCCAACCACTTTTAAATTACAAAAAAATGCTACTAACCATAGCAAACTATGCCAAACTCACCTAAATTACTTCGGCTATCAAAAATTACCGCCAACTACACTTTACAGCAACATTCTAAGCCCAATCACTTTAAAATTACAAAAAATGCTAAAAATCATAACAAACTATACCAGAATCACCTAAATTACATCGGCTACCGTAAATCACCCCCAACTATCCCTTACCACAACAACCCAAACCATATGATCTTAAAATTACAAAAAAAATGTACAAACCATAACAAACTATGCCAGACTCACCTAAATTACTTCGGCTACTCTAAATCATCACCAACTAACCCTTACCACAACAAACTAAACCCAATCACTTTTAAATTAAAAAAAATGCTAGTAACCATAGCAAACTATGCCAAACTCACCTAAATTACTTCGGCTACCATAAATGATCACCAAATATCCCTTACCACAACAAACTAAACCCAATCACTTTTAAATTACAAAAAAATGCTACTAACCATAGCAAACTATGCCAAACTCACCTAAATTACTTCGGCTATCAAAAATCACCCCCAACTACACTTTACAGCAACAAACTAAGCCCAATCACTTTAAAATTACAAAAAAATGCTAAAAATCATAACAAACTATACCAGAATCACCTAAATTACTTCGGATACCGTAAATCACCCCCAACTATCCCTTACCACAAGAAACCAAAAAATATCATCTTAAAATTACAAAAGAGGTGTACAAATCATAACAAACTATGCCAGACTCACCTAAATTACTTCGGCTACTTTAAATCATCACCAACTAACCCTTACCACAACAAACTAAACCCAATCATTTTTAAATTACAAAAAAAATGCTAGTAAACATAGCAAACTATGTCAAACTCACCTAAATTACTTCGGCTACCATAAATCATCACCAATTAACCCTTACCACAACAAACTAAACCCAATCACTTTTAAATTACAAAAAAATGCTATTAACCATAGCAAACTATGCCAAACTCACCTAAATTACTTCGGCTATCAAAAATCACAGCCAACTACACTTTACAGCAACAAACTAAGCCCAATCTCTTTAAAATTACAAAAAAATGCTAAAGATCATAACAAACTATACCAGAATCACCTAAATTACTTCGGCTACCGTAAATCACCCCCAACTATCCCTTACCACAACAAACCAAACCATATCATTTTAAAATTACAAAAAAAGGTGTACAAATCATAACAATCTATGCCAGACTTACCTAAATCACTTCGGCTACTCTAAATAATCACCAACTAACCCTTACCACAACAAACTAAACCCAATCACTTTTAAATTACAAAAAAATGTTACTAACCATAGCAAACTATGCCAAACTCACCTAAATTACTTCGGATATCAAAAATCACCCCCAACTACACTTTACAGCAACAAACTAAGCCCAATCACTATACAATTACAAAAAAATGCTAAAAATCATTACAAGTTATACCAGAATCACCTAAATTACTTCGGCTACCGTAAATCACCCCCAACTATCCCTTACCACAACAAACCAAACCATATCATCTTAAAATTACAAAAAAAGGTGTACAAATCATAACAAACTATGCCAGATTCACCTAAATTACTTCGGCTACTCTAAATCATCACCAACTAACCCTTACCACAACAAACTAAACCCAATCACTTTTAAATAACAAAAAAATGCTAGTAAGCATAGCAAACTATGCCAAACTCACCTAAATTACTTCGGCTACCATAAATCATCACCAACTAACCCTTACCACAACAAACTAAACCCAATCAGTTTTAAATTACAAAAAAATGTTACTAACCATAACAAACTATGCAAAACTCACCTAAATTACTTCGGCTATCAAAAATCACCCCCAACTACACTTTACAGCAACAAACTAAGCCCAATCACTTTAAAATTACAAAAAAATGCTAAAAATCATAACAAACTATACCAGAATCACCTAAATTACTTCGGCTACCGTAAATCACCCCCAACTATCCCTTACCACAACAAACCAAACCATATCATCTTAAAATTACAAAAAAAGGTGTACAAATCATAACAAACTATGCCAGACTCACCTAAATTACTTCGGCTACTCTAATTCATCACCAACTAACCCTTACCACAACAAACTAAACCCAACCACTTTTAAATTACAAAAAAATGCTACTAACCATAGCAAACTATGCCAAACTCACCTAAATTACTTCGGCTATCAAAAATTACCGCCAACTACACTTTACAGCAACATTCTAAGCCCAATCACTTTAAAATTACAAAAAATGCTAAAAATCATAACAAACTATACCAGAATCACCTAAATTACATCGGCTACCGTAAATCACCCCCAACTATCCCTTACCACAACAACCCAAACCATATGATCTTAAAATTACAAAAAAAATGTACAAACCATAACAAACTATGCCAGACTCACCTAAATTACTTCGGCTACTCTAAATCATCACCAACTAACCCTTACCACAACAAACTAAACCCAATCACTTTTAAATTAAAAAAAATGCTAGTAACCATAGCAAACTATGCCAAACTCACCTAAATTACTTCGGCTACCATAAATGATCACCAAATATCCCTTACCACAACAAACTAAACCCAATCACTTTTAAATTACAAAAAAATGCTACTAACCATAGCAAACTATGCCAAACTCACCTAAATTACTTCGGCTATCAAAAATCACCCCCAACTACACTTTACAGCAACAAACTAAGCCCAATCACTTTAAAATTACAAAAAAATGCTAAAAATCATAACAAACTATACCAGAATCACCTAAATTACTTCGGATACCGTAAATCACCCCCAACTATCCCTTACCACAAGAAACCAAAAAATATCATCTTAAAATTACAAAAGAGGTGTACAAATCATAACAAACTATGCCAGACTCACCTAAATTACTTCGGCTACTTTAAATCATCACCAACTAACCCTTACCACAACAAACTAAACCCAATCATTTTTAAATTACAAAAAAAATGCTAGTAAACATAGCAAACTATGTCAAACTCACCTAAATTACTTCGGCTACCATAAATCATCACCAATTAACCCTTACCACAACAAACTAAACCCAATCACTTTTAAATTACAAAAAAATGCTATTAACCATAGCAAACTATGCCAAACTCACCTAAATTACTTCGGCTATCAAAAATCACAGCCAACTACACTTTACAGCAACAAACTAAGCCCAATCTCTTTAAAATTACAAAAAAATGCTAAAGATCATAACAAACTATACCAGAATCACCTAAATTACTTCGGCTACCGTAAATCACCCCCAACTATCCCTTACCACAACAAACCAAACCATATCATTTTAAAATTACAAAAAAAGGTGTACAAATCATAACAAACTATGCCAGACTCACCTAAATCACTTCGGCTACTCTAAATAATCACCAACTTACCCTTACCACAACAAACTAAACCCAATCACTTTTAAATTACAAAAAAATGCTACTAACCATAGCAAACTATGCCAAACTCACCTAAATTACTTCGGATATCAAAAATCACCCCCAACTACACTTTACAGCAACAAACTAAGCCCAATCACTATACAATTACAAAAAAATGCTAAAAATCATTACAAGTTATACCAGAATCACCTAAATTACTTCGGCTACCGTAAATCACCCCCAACTATCCCTTACCACAACAAACCAAACCATATCATCTTAAAATTACAAAAAAAGGTGTACAAATCATAACAAACTATGCCAGATTCACCTAAATTACTTCGGCTACTCTAAATCATCACCAACTAACCCTTACCACAACAAACTAAACCCAATCATTTTTAAATAACAAAAAAATGCTAGTAAGCATAGCAAACTATGCCAAACTCACCTAAATTACATCGGCTACCATAAATCATCACCAACTAACCCTTACCACAACAAACTAAACCCAATCAGTTTTAAATAACAAAAAAATGTTACTAACCATAGCAAACTATGCCAAACTCACCGAAATTACTTCGGCTATCAAAAATCACCCCCAACTACACTTTACAGCAACAAACTAAGCCCAATAACTTTAAAATTACAAAAAAATGCTAAAAATCATAACAAACTACACCAGAATCACCTAAATTACTTCGGCTACCGTAAATCACCCCCAACTATCCCTTACCACAACAAGCCAAACCATATCATCTTAAAATTACAAAAAAAAGTGTACTAATCATAACAAACTATGCCAGACTCTCCTAAATTACTTCGGCTACTCTAAATCATCACCAACTAACCCTTACCACAACAAACTAAACCCAATCACTTTTAAATTACAAAAAAAAGCTAGTAACCATAGCAAACTATGCCAAACTCACCTAAATTACTTCGGGTACCATAAATCATCACCAACTAACCCTTACCACAACAAACTAAACCCAATCAGTTTTAAATTACAAAAAAATGCTACTAACCATAGCAAACTATGCCAAACTCACCAAAATTACTTCGGCTATCAAAAATCACCCCCAACTACACTTTACAGCAACAAACTAAACCCAATCACTATAAAATTACAAAAAAATGCTAAAAATCATAACAAACTATACCAGAATCACCTAAATTACTTCGGCTACCGTAAATCACCCCCAACTATCCCTTACCACAACAAACCAAACCATATCATCTTAAAATTACAAAAATAGGTGTACAAATTATAACAAACTATGCCAGACTCACCTAAATTATTTCGGCTACTCTAAATCATTACCAACTAACCCTTACCACAACAAACTAAACGCAATCACTTTTAAATTACAAAAAATGCTAGTAACCATAGCAAACTATGCCAAACTCACCTAAATTACTTCGGCTACCATAAATCATCACCAACTAACCCTTACCAAAACAAAATAAACCCAATCACTTTTTAATTACAAAAAAATGCTACTAACCATAGCAAACTATGCCAAACTCACCTAAATTACTTCGGCTATCAAAAATCACACCCAACTACACTTTACAGCAACAAACTAAGCCCAATCGCTTTAAAATTACAAAAAAATGCTAAAAATCATAACAAACTTTACCAGAAACACCTAAATTACTTCGGCTACCGTAAATCACCCCCAACTATCCCTTACCACAACAAGCCAAACCATATCATCTTAAAATTACAAAAAAAGGTGTACAAATCATAACAAACTATGCCAGACTCACCTAAATTACTTCGGCTACTCTAAATCATCACCAAATAACCCTTACCACAACAAACTAAACCCAATCACATTTAAATTACAAAAAAATGCTAGTAACCATAGCAAACTATGCCAAACTCACCTAAATTACTTCGGCTACCATAAATCATCACCAACTAACCCTTACCACAACAAACTAAGCCCAATCACTTTAAAATTACAAAAAAATGCTAAAAATCATAACAAACTATACCAGAATCACCTAAATTTCTTCGGCTACCGTAAATCACCCCCAACTATCCCTTACCACAATAAACCAAACCATATCATCTTAAAAATACAAAAAAAGGTGTACAAATCATAAAAAACTATGCCAGACTCACCTAAATTACTTAGGCTACTCTAAATCATCGCCAACTCACCCTTACCACAACAAACTAAACCCAATCACTTTTAAATTACAAAAAAATGCTAGTAACCATAGCAAACTATGCCAAACTCACCTAAATTACTTCGGCTACCATAAATCATCACCAACTAACCCTTACCACAACAAACTAAACCCAATCACTTTTAAATTACAAAAAAATGCTACTAACCATAGCAAACTATGCCAAACTCACCAAAATTACTTCGGCTATCAAAAATCACCCCCAACTACACTTTACTGCAACAAACTAAGCCCAATCACTTTAAAATTACAAAAAATGCTAAAAATCATAACAAACTATACCAGAATCACCTAAATTACTTCGGCTACCGTAAATCACCCCCAACTATCCCTTACCACAACAAACCAAACCATATCATCTTAAAATTACAAAAAAAGGTGTACAAATTATAACAAATTATGCCAGACTCACCTAAATTACTTCGGCTACTCTAAATCATCACCAACTAACCCTTACCACAACAAACTAAACCCAATCACTTTTAAATTACAAAAAAATGCTACTAACCATAGCAAACTATGCCAAACTCACCTAAATTACTTCGGCTATCAAAAATCACCCCCAACTACACTATACAGCAACAAACTAAGCCCAATCACTTTAAAATTACAAAAAAATGCTAAAAATCATAACAAACTATACCAGAATCACCTAAATTACTTCGGCTACCGTAAATCACCCCCAACTATCCCTTACCACAACAAACCAAACCATATCATCTTAAAATTACAAAAAAAGGTGTACAAATTATAACAAACTATGCCAGACTCACCTAAATTACTTCGGCTACTCTAAATCATCACCAACTCAACCTTCCCACAACAAACTAAACCCAATCACTTTTAAATTACAAAAAAATGCTAGTAACCATAGCAAACTATGCCAAACTCACCTAAATTACTTCAGCTACCATAAATCATCACCAACTAACCCTTACCACAACAAACTAAACCCAATCACTTTTAAATTACAAAAAAATGCTACTAACCATAGCAAGCTATGCCAAACTCACCTAAATTACTTCGGCTATCAAAAATCACCCCCAACTACACTTTACAGCAACAAACTAAGCCCAATCACTTTAAAATTACAAAAAAATGCTAAAAATCATAACAAACTATACCAGAATCACCTAAATTACTTCGGCTACCGTAAATCACCCCCAACTATCCCTTACCACAACAAACCAAACCATATCATCTTAAAATTACAAAAAAAGGTGTACAAATTATAACAAACTATGCCAGACTCACCTAAATTACTTCGGCTACTCTAAATCATCACCAACTCACCCTTACCACAACAAACTAAACCCAATCAATTTTAAATTACAAAAAAATGCTAGTAACCATAGCAAACTATGCCAAACTCACCTAAATTACTTCGGCTACCATAAATCATCACCAACTAACCCTTACCACAACAAACTAAACCCAATCACTTTTAAATTACAAAAAAATGCTACTAACCTTTGCAAAATATGCCAAACTCACCTAAATTACTTCGGCTATCAAAAATCACCCCCAACTACACTTTACAGCAACAAACTAAGCCCAATCACTATAAAATTACAAAAAAATGCTACAAATCATAACAAACTATACCAGAATCACCTAAATTACTTCGGCTACCGTAAATCACCCCCAACTATCCCTTACCACAACAAACCAAACCATATTATCTTAAAATTACAAAAAAAGTTGTACAAATCATAACAAACTATGCCAGACTCACCTAAATTACTTCGGCTACTCTAAATCATCACCAACTAACCCTTACCACAACAAACTAAACCCAATCACTTTTAAATTACAAAAAAATGCTAGTAACCATAGCAAACTATGCCAAACTCACCTAAATTACTTCGGCTACCATAAATCATCACCAACTAACCCTTACCACAACAAACTAAACCCAATCACTTTTAAATTACAAAAAAATGCCAGTAACCATAGCCAACTATGCCAAACTCACCTAAATTACTTCGGCTACCATAAATCATCACCAACTAACCCTTACCACGACAAACTAAACCCAATCACTTTTTAATTACAAAAAAATGCTACTAACCATAGCAAACTATGCCAAACTCACCTAAATTACTTCGGCTATCAAAAATCACACCCAACTACACTTTACAGCAACAAACTAAGCCCAATCATTATAAAATTACAAAAAAATGCTAAAAATCATAACAAACTATACCAGAATCACCTAAATTACTTCGGCTACCGTAAATCACCCCCAACTATCCCTTACCACAACAAACCAAACCATATCATATTAAAATTACAAAAAAAGGTGTACAAATCATAACAAACTATGCCAGATTCACCTAAATTATTTCGGCTACTCTAAATCATCACCAACTAACCCTTACCACAACAAACTAAACCCAATCACTTTTAAATTACAAAAAATGCTAGTAACCATAGCAAACTATGCCAAAATCGCCTAAATTACTTCGGCTACCATAAATCATCACCAACTAATCCTTACCAAAACAAACTAAACCCAATCACTTTTTAATTACAAAAAAATGCTACTAACCATAGCAAACTATGCCAAACTCACCTAAATTACTTCGGCTATCAAAAATCACACCCAACTACACTTTACAGCAACAAACTAAGCCCAATCACTTTAAAATTACAAAAAAATGCTAAAAATCATAACAAACTTTACCAGAATCACCTAAATTACTTCGGCTACCGTAAATCACCCCCAACTATCCCTTACCACAACAAACCAAACCATATTATCTTAAAATTACAAAAAAAGTTGTACAAATCATAACAAACTATGCCAGACTCACCTAAATTACTTCGGCTACTCTAAATCATCACCAACTAACCCTTACCACAACAAACTAAACCCAATCACTTTTAAATTACAAAAAAATGCTACTAATCTTTGCAAAATATGCCAAACTCACCTAAATTACTTCGGCTATCAAAAATCACCCCCAACTACACTTTACAGCAACAAACTAAGCCCAATCACTATAAAATTACATAAAAATGCTACAAATCATAACAAACTATACCAGAATCACCTAAATTACTTCGGCTACCGTAAATCACCCCCAACTATCCCTTACCACAACAAACCAAACCATATCATCTTAAAATTACAAAAAAAGGTGTACAAATCATAACAAACTATGCCAGACTCACCTAAATTACTTCGGCTACTCTAAATCATCACCAACTAACCCTTACCACAACAAACTAATCCCAATCACTTTTAAATTACAAAAAAATGCTAGTAACCGTAGCAAACTATGCCAAACTCACCTAAATTACATCGGCTACCATAAATCATCACCAACTAACCCTTACCACAACAAACTAAACCCAATCACTTTTTAATTACAAAAAAATGCCACTAACCATAGCATACTATGCCAAACTCACCTAAATTACTTCGGCTATCAAAAATCACCCCCAACTACACTTTACAGCAACAAACTAAGCCCAATCACTATAAAATTACAAAAAAATGCTAAAAATCATAACAAACTATACCAGAATCACCTAAATTACTTCGGCTACCGTAAATCACCCCCAACTATCCCTTACCACAACAAACCAAATCATATCATCTTAAAATTACAAAAAAAGGTGTACAAATCATAACAAACTATGCCAGACTCACCTAAATTACTTCGGCTACTCTAAATCATCACCAACTAACCCTTAACACAATAAACTAAACCCAATCACTTTTAAATTACAAAAAAATTCTAGTGACCATAGCAAACTATGCCAAACTCACCTAAATTACTTCGGCTACCATAAATCATCACCAACTAAACCTTACCACAACAAACTAAACCCAATCACTTTTTAATAACAAAAAAATGCTACTAACCATAGCAAACTGTGCCAAACTCACCTAAATTACTTCGGCTATCAAAAATCACACCCAACTACACTTTACAGCAACAAACTAAGCCCAATGACTTTAAAATTACAAAAAAATGCTAAAAATCAAAACAAAGTTTACCAGAATTACCTAAATTGCTTCGGCTACCGTAAATCACCCCCAACTATCCCTTACCACAACAAACCAAACCATATCATCTTAAAATTACAAAAAAAGGTGTACAAATCATAACAAACTATGCCAGACTCACCTAAATTACTTCGGCTACTCTAAATCATCACCAACTAACCCTTACCACAACAAACTAAACCCAATCACTTTTAAATCACAAAAAAATGCTAGTAACCATAGCAAACTATGCCAAACTCACCTAAATTACTTCGGCTACCATAAATCATCACCAACTAACCCTTACCACAACAAACTAAACCCAATCACTTTTAAATTACAAAAAAATGCTACTAACCATAGCAAACTATGCCAAACTCACCTAAATTACTTCGGCTATCAAAAATCACTCCCAACTACACTTTACAGCAACAAACTAAGCCCAATCACTTTAAAATTACAAAAAAATGCTAAAAATCATAACAAACTATACCAGAATCACCTAAATTACTTCGTCTAACGTAAATCACCCCCAACTATCCCTTACCACAACAAACCAAACCATATCATCTTAAAATTACAAAAAAAGGTGTACAAATCATAACAAACTATGCCAGACTCACCTAAATAACTTCGGCTACTCTAAATCATCACCAACTAACCCTTACCACAACAAACTAAACCCAAGCACTTTTAAATTACAAAAAAATGCTAGTAACCATAGCAAACTATGCCAAACTCACCTAAATTACTTCGGTTACCATAAATCATCACCAACTAACCCTTACCACAACAAACTAAACCCAATCACTTTTAAATTACATAAAAATGCTACTAACCATAGCAAACTATGCCAAACTCACCTAAATTACTTCGGCTATCAAAAATCACCCCCAACTACACTTTACAGCAAGAAACTAAGCCCAATCACTTTAAAATTACAAAAAAATGCTAAAAATCATAACAAATTATACCAGAATCACCTAAATTACTTCGGCTACCGTAAATCACCCCCAACTATCCCTTACCACAACAAACCAAACCATATCATCTTAAAATTACAAAAAAAGGGGTACAAATCATAACAAACTATGCCAGACTCACCTAAATTACTTCGGCTACTCTAAATCATCACCAACTAACCCTTACCACAACAAACTAAACCCAATCACTTTTAAATTACAAAAAAATGCTAGTAACCATAGCAAACTATGCCAAACTCACCTAAATTACTTCGGCTACCATAAATCATCACCAACTAACACTTACCACAACAAGCTAAACCCAATCACTTTTATATTACAAAAAAATGCTAGTAACCATTGCAAACTATGCCAAACTCACCTAAATTACTTCCACTACCATAAATCATCACAAACTAACCCTTACCACAACAAACTAAACCCAATCACTTTTAAATTACAAAAAAATGCTACTAACCATAGCAAACTATGCCAAACTCACCTAAATTACTTCGGCTACCATAAATCATCACCAACTAACCCTTACCACAACAAGCTAAACCCAATCACTTTTATATTACAAAAAAATGCTAGTAACCATTGCAAACTATGCCAAACTCACCTAAATTACTTCGGCTATCAAAAATCACCCCCAACTACACTTTACAGCAACAAACTAAGCCCAATCACTTTGAAATTACAAAAAAATGCTAAAAATCATAACAAACTATACCAGAATCACCTAAATTACTTCGGCTACCGTAAATCACCCCTAACTATCCCTTACCACAACAAACCAAACCTTATCATCTTAAAATTACAAAAAAAGGTGTACAAATCAACACAAATTAGGCCAGACTCACCTAAATTACTTCGGCTACTCTAAATCATCACCAACTAACCCTTACCACAACAAACTAAACCCAATCACTTTTAAATTACAAAAAAATGCTAGTAACCTTAGCAAACTATGCCAAACTCACCTAAATTACTTCGGCTACCATAAATCATCACCAACTAACCCTTACCACAACAAACTAAACCCAATCATTTTTAAATTACAAAAAAATGCTACTAACCATAGCAAACTATGCCAAACTCACCTAAATTACTTTGGCTATCAAAAATAACCCCCAACTACACTTTACAGCAACAAACTAAGCCCAATCACTTTAAAATTACAAAAAAATGCTAAAAATCATAACAAACTATACCAGAATCACCTAAATTACTTCGGCTACCGTAAATCACCCCCAACTATCCCTTACCACAACAAACCAAACCATATCATCTTAAAATTACAAAAAAAGGTGTATAAATCATAACAAACTATGCCAGACTCACCTAAATTACTTCGGCTACTCTAAATCATCACCAACTAACCCTTACCACAACAAACTAAACCCAATCACTTTTAAATTACAAAAAAATGCTAGTAACCATAGCAAACTATGTCAAACTCACCTAAATTACTTCGGCTACCATAAATCATCACCAACTAACCCTTACCACAACAAACTAAACCCAATCACTTTTAAATTACAAAAAAATGCTACTAAACATAGCAAACTATGCCAAACTCACCTAAATTACTTCGGCTATCAAAAATCACCTCCAACTACACTTTACAGCAAGAAACTAAGCCCAATCACTTTAAAATTACAAAAAAATGCTAAAAATCATAACAAATTATACCAGAATCACCTAAATTACTTCGGCTACCGTAAATCACCCCCAACTATCCCTTACCACAACAAACCAAACCATATCATCTTAAAATTACAAAAAAAGGTGTACAAATCATAACAAACTATGCCAGACTCACCTAAATTACTTCGGCTACTCTAAATCATCACCAACTAACCCTTACCACAACAAACTAAACCCAATCACTTTTAAATTACAAAAAAATGCTAGTAACCATAGCAAACTATGCCAAACTCACCTAAATTACTTCGGCTACCATAAATCATCACCAACTAACCCTTACCACAACAAACTAAACCCAATCACTTTTAAATTACAAAAAAATGCTACTAACCATAGCAAACTATGCCAAACTCACCTAAATTACTTCGGCTATCAAAAATCACCCCCAACTACACTTTACAGCAACAAACTAAGCCCAATCACTTTAAAATTACAAAAAAATGCTAAAAATCATAACAAACTATACCAGAATCACCTAAATTACTTCGGCTAACGTAAATCACCCCCAACTTTCCCTTACCACAATAAACCAAACCATATCATCTTAAAATTACAAAAAAAGGTGTACAAATCATAACAAACTATGCCAGACTCACCTAAATTACTTCGGCTACTCTAAATCATCACCAACTAAACCTTACCACAACAAACTAAACCCAATCACTTTTAAATTACAAAAAAATGCTAGTAACCATAGCAAACTATGCCAAACTCACCTAAATTACTTCGGCTACCATAAATCATCACCAACTAACATTTACCACAACAAACTAAACCCAATCACTTTTAAATTACAAAAAAATGCTACTAACCATAGCAAACTATGCCAAACTCACCTAAATTACTTCGGCTATCAAAAATCACCCCCAACTACACTTTACAGCAAGAAACTAAGCCCAATCACTTTAAAATTACAAAAAAATGCTAAAAATCATAACAAATTATACCAGAATCACCTAAATTACTTCGGCTACCGTAAATCACCCCCAACTATCCCTTATCACAACAAACCAAACCATATCATCTTAAAATTACAAAAAAAGGTGTACAAATCATAACAAACTATGCCAGACTCACCTAAATTACTTCGGCTACTCTAAATCATTACCAACTAACCCTTACCACAACAAACTAAACCCAATCACTTTTAAATTACAAAAAAATGCTAGTAACCATAGCAAACTATGTCAAACTCACCTAAATTACTTCGGCTACCATAAATCATCACCAACTAACCCTTACCACTACAAACTAAACCCAATCACTTTTAAATTACAAAGAAATGCTACTAAACATAGCAAACTATGCCAAACTCACCTAAATTACTTCGGCTATCAAAAATCACCCCCAACTACACTTTACAGCAAGAAACTAAGCCCAATCATTTTAAAATTACAAAACATTGCTAAAAATCATAACAAATTATACCAGAATCACCTAAATTACTTCGGCTACCGTAAATCACCCCCAACTA
This sequence comes from Eledona agricola, assembly GCA_964023215.1. Lineage (NCBI taxonomy): Eukaryota > Metazoa > Arthropoda > Insecta > Coleoptera > Tenebrionidae > Eledona > Eledona agricola. The sequence continues at coordinate 1,611,135 of CAXIEJ010000157.1, forward strand.
TCCCTTACCACAACAAACCAAACCATATCATCTTAAAATTACAAAAAAAGTTGTACAAATCATAACAAACTATGCCAGACTCACCTAAATTACTTCGGCTACTCTAAATCATCACCAACTAACCCTTACCACAACAAACTAAACCCAATCACTTTTAAATTACAAAAAAATGCTAGTAACCAGAGCAAACTATGCCAAACTCACCTAAATTACTTCGGCTACCATAAATCATCACCAACTAACCCTTACCACAACAAACTAAACCCAATCATTTTTAAATTACAATAAAATGCTACTAACCATAGCAAATTATGCCAAACTCACCTAAATTACTTCGGCTATCAAAAATCAACCCCAACTACACTTTATAGCAACAAACTAAGCCCAATCACTTTAAAATTACAAAAAAATGCTAAAAATCATAACAAACTATACCAGAATCACCTAAATTACTTCGGCTAACGTAAATCACCCCCAACTATCCCTTACCACAACAAACCAAACCATATCATCTTAAAATTACAAAAAAAGGTGTACAAATCATAACAAACTATGCCAGACTTACCTAAATTACTTCGGCTACTCTAAATCATCACCAACTAAACCTTACCACAACAAACTAAACCCAATCACTTTTAAATTACAAAAAAATGCTAGTAACCATAGCAAACTATGCCAAACTCACCTAAATTACTTCGGCTGCCATAAATCATCACCAACTAACCCTTACCACAACAAACTAAACCCAATCACTTTTAAATTACAAAAAAATGCTACTAACCATAGCAAACTATGCCAAACTCACCTAAATTACTTCGGCTATCAAAAATCACCCCCAACTACACTTTACAGCAAGAAACTAAGCCCAATCACTTTAAAATTACAAAAAAATGCTAAAAATCATAACAAATTATACCAGAATCACCTAAATTACTTCGGCTACCGTAAATCACCCCCAACTATCCCTTATCACAACAAACCAAACCATATCATCTTAAAATTACAAAAAAAGGGGTACAAATCATAACAAACTATGCCAGACTCACCTAAATTACTTCGGCTACTCAAAATCATCACCAACTAACCCTTACCACAACAAACTAAACCCAATCACTTTTAAATTACAAAAAAATGCTAGTAACCATAGCAAACTATGCCAAACTCACCTAAATTACTTCGGCTACCATAAATCATCACCAACTAACCCTTACCACAACAAACTAAACCCAATCATTTTTAAATTACAAAAAAATGCTACTAACCATAGCAAACTATGCCAAACTCACCTAAATTACTTTGGCTATCAAAAATAACCCCCAACTACACTTTACAGCAACAAACTAAGCCCAATCACTTTAAAATTACAAAAAAATGCTAAAAATCATAACAAACTATACCAGAATCACCTAAATTACTTCGGCTACCGTAAATCACCCCCAACTATCCCTTACCACAACAAACCAAACCTTATCATCTTAAAATTACAAAAAAAGGTGTACAAATCATAACAAATTAGGCCAGACTCACCTAAATTACTTTGGCTACTCTAAATCATCACCAACTAACCCTTACCACAACAAACTAAACCCAATCACTTTTAAATTACAAAAAAATGCTAGTAACCATAGCAAACTATGTCAAACTCACCTAAATTACTTCGGCTACCACAAATCATCACCAACTAACCCTTACCACAACAAACTAAACCCAATCACTTTTAAATTACAAAAAAATGCTACTAACCATAGCAAACTATGCCAAACTCACCTAAATTACTTCGGCTATCAAAAATAACCCCCAACTACACTTTACAGCAAGAAACTAAGCCCAATCACTTTAAAATTACAAAAAAATGCTAAAAATCATAACAAATTATACCAGAATCACCTAAATTACTTCGGCTACCGTAAATCACCCCCAACTATCCCTTATCACAACAAACCAAACCATATCATCTTAAAATTACAAAAAAAGGGGTACAAATCATAACAAACTATGCCAGACTCACCTAAATTACTTCGGCTACTCAAAATCATCACCAACTAACCCTTACCACAACAAACTAAACCCAATCACTTTTAAATTACAAAAAAATGCTAGTAACCATAGCAAACTATGCCAAACTCACCTAAATTACTTCGGCTACCATAAATCATCACCAACTAACATTTACCACAACAAACTAAACCCAATCACTTTTAAATTACAAAAAAATGCTACTAACCATAGCAAACTATGCCAAACTCACCTAAATTACTTCGGCTATCAAAAATCACCCCCAACTACACTTTACAGCAAGAAACTAAGCCCAATCACTTTAAAATTACAAAAAAATGCTAAAAATCATAACAAATTATACCAGAATCACCTAAATTACTTCGGCTACCGTAAATCACCCCCAACTATCCCTTATCACAACAAACCAAACCATATCATCTTAAAATTACAAAAAAAGGGGTACAAATCATAACAAACTATGCCAGACTCACCTAAATTACTTCGGCTACTCAAAATCATCACCAACTAACCCTTACCACAACAAACTAAACCCAATCACTTTTAAATTACAAAAAAATGCTAGTAACCATAGCAAACTATGCCAAACTCACCTAAATTACTTCGGCTACCATAAATCATCACCAACTAACATTTACCACAACAAACTAAACCCAATCACTTTTAAATTACAAAAAAATGCTACTAACCATAGCAAACTATGCCAAACTCACCTAAATTACTTCGGCTATCAAAAATCACCCCCAACTACACTTTACAGCAAGAAACTAAGCCCAATCACTTTAAAATTACAAAAAAATGCTAAAAATCATAACAAATTATACCAGAATCACCTAAATTACTTCGGCTACCGTAAATCACCCCCAACTATCCCTTATCACAACAAACCAAACCATATCATCTTAAAATTACAAAAAAAGGTGTACAAATCATAACAAACTATGCCAGACTCACCTAAATTACTTCGGCTACTCTAAATCATCACCAACTAACCCTTACCACAACAAACTAAACCCAATCACTTTTAAATTACAAAAAAATGCTAGTAACCAGAGCAAACTATGCCAAACTCACCTAAATTACTTCGGCTACCATAAATCATCACCAACTAACCCTTACCACAACAAACTAAACCCAATCATTTTTAAATTACAAGAAAATGCTACAAACCATAGCAAATTATGCCAAACCCACCTAAATTACTTCGGCTATCAAAAATCACCCCCAACTACACTTTACAGCAACAAACTAAGCCCAATCACTTTAAAATTACAAAAAAATGCTAAAAATCATAACAAACTATACCAGAATCACCTAAATTACTTCGGCTAACGTAAATCACCCCCAACTATCCCTTACCACAACAAACCAAACCATATCATCTTAAAATTACAAAAAAAGGTGTACAAATCATAACAAACTATGCCAGACTTACCTAAATTACTTCGCCTACTCTAAATCATCACCAACTAAACCTTACCACAACAAACTAAACCCAATCACTTTTAAATTACAAAAAAATGCTAGTAACCATAGCAAACTATGCCAAACTCACCTAAATTACTTCGGCTGCCATAAATCATCACCAACTAACCCTTACCACAACAAACTAAACCCAATCACTTTTAAATTACAAAAAAATGCTACTAACCATAGCAAACTATGCCAAACTCACCTAAATTACTTCGGCTATCAAAAATCACCCCCAACTACACTTTACAGCAAGAAACTAAGCCCAATCACTTTAAAATTACAAAAAAATGTTAAAAATCATAACAAATTATACCAGAATCACCTAAATTACTTCGGCTACCGTAAATCACCCCCAACTATCCCTTATCACAACAAACCAAACCATATCATCTTAAAATTACAAAAAAAGGGGTACAAATCATAACAAACTATGCCAGACTCACCTAAATTACTTCGGCTACTCAAAATCATCACCAACTAACCCTTACCACAACAAACTAAACCCAATCACTTTTAAATTACAAAAAAATGCTAGTAACTATAGCAAACTATGTCAAACTCACCTAAATTACTTCGGCTACCATAAATCATCACCAACTAACCCTTACCACAACAAACTAAACCCAATCATTTTTAAATTACAAAAAAATGCTACTAACCATAGCAAACTATGCCAAACTCACCTAAATTACTTTGGCTATCAAAAATAACCCCCAACTACACTTTACAGCAACAAACTAAGCCCAATCACTTTAAAATTACAAAAAAATGCTAAAAATCATAACAAACTATACCAGAATCACCTAAATTACTTCGGCTACCGTAAATCACCCCCAACTATCCCTTACCACAACAAACCAAACCTTATCATCTTAAAATTACAAAAAAAGGTGTACAAATCATAACAAATTAGGCCAGACTCACCTAAATTACTTTGGCTACTCTAAATCATCACCAACTAACCCTTACCACAACAAACTAAACCCAATCACTTTTAAATTACAAAAAAATGCTAGTAACCATAGCAAACTATGTCAAACTCACCTAAATTACTTCGGCTACCACAAATCATCACCAACTAACCCTTACCACAACAAACTAAACCCAATCACTTTTAAATTACAAAAAAATGCTACTAACCATAGCAAACTATGCCAAACTCACCTAAATTACTTCGGCTATCAAAAATAACCCCCAACTACACTTTACAGCAAGAAACTAAGCCCAATCACTTTAAAATTACAAAAATAAGCTAAAAATCATAACAAAGTTTACCAGAATTACCTAAATTGCTTCGGATACCGTAAATCACCCCCAACTATCCCTTACCACAACAAGCCAAACCATATCATCTTAAAATTACAAAAAAAGGTGTACAAATCATAACAAACTATGCCAGACTCACCTAAATTACTTCGGCTACTCTAAATCATCACCAACTAACCTTTACCACAACAAACTAAACCCAATCACTTTTAAATTACAAAAAAATGCTAGTAACCATAGCAAACTCTGCCAAACTCACCTAAATTACTTCGGCTACCATAAATCATCACCAACTAACCCTTACCACAACAAACTAAACCCAATCACTTTTAAATTAAAAAAAAATGCTAGTAACCATAGCAAACTACGCCAAACTCACCTAAATTACTTCGGCTACCATAAATCATCACAAACTAACTCTTACCACAACAAACTAAACCCAATCACTTTTAAATTACAAAAAATGCTACTAACCATAGCAAACTATGCCAAACTCACCTAAATTACTTCGGCTATCAAAAATCACACCCAACTACACTTTACAGCAACAAACTAAGCCCAATCACTTTAAAATTACAAAAAAATGCTAAAAATCATAACAAAGTTTACCAGAATTACCTAAATTGCTTCGGCTACCGTAAATCACCCCCAACTATCCCTTACCACAACAAACCAAACCATATCATCTTTAAATTACAAAAAAAGGTGTACAAATCATAACAAACTATGCCAGACTCACCTTAATTACTTCGGCTACTCTAAATCATCACCAACTAACCCTTACCACAACAAACTAAACCCAATCACTTTTAAATTACAAAAAATTGCTTGTAACCATAGCAAACTATGCCAAACTCACCTAAATTACTTCGGCTACCATAAATCATCACCAACTAACCCTTACCACAACAAACTAAACCCAATCACTTTTAAATTACAAAAAAATGCTACTAACCATAGCAAACTATGCCAAACTCACCTAAATTACTTCGGCTATCAAAAATCACCCCCAACTACACTTTACAGCAAGAAACTAAGCTCAATCACTTTAAAATTACAAAAAAATGCTAAAAATCATAACAAATGATACCAGAATCACCTAAATTACTTCGGCTACCGTAAATCACCCCCAACTATCCCTTACCACAACAAACCAAACCATATCATCTTAAAATTACAAAAAAAGGGGTACAAATCATAAAAAACTATGCCAGACTCACCTAAATTACTTCGGCTACTCTAAATCATCACCAACTAACCCTTACCACAACAAACTAAACCCAATCACTTTTAAATTACAAAAAAATGCTACTAACCATAGCAAACTATGCCAAACTCACCTAAATTACTTCGGCTATCAAAAATCACCCCCAACTACACTTTACAGCAACAAACTAAGCCCAATCACTTTAAAATTACAAAAAAATGCTAAAAATCATAACAAACTATACCAGAATCACCTAAATTACTTCGGCTAACGTAAATCACCCCCAACTTTCCCTTACCACAACAAACCAAACCATATCATCTTAAAATTACAAAAAAAGGTGTACAAATCATAACAAACTATGCCAGACTCACCTAAATTACTTCGGCTACTCTAAATCATCACCAACTAAACCTTACCACAACAAACTAAACCCAATCACTTTTAAATTACAAAAAAATGCTAGTAACCATAGCAAACTATGCCAAACTCACCTAAATTACTTCGGCTACCATAAATCATCACCAACTAACCCTTACCACAACAAACTAAACCCAATCACTTTTAAATTACAAAAAAATGCTACTAACCATAGCAAACTATGCCAAACTCACCTAAATTACTTCGGCTATCAAAAATCACCCCCAACTACACTTTACAGCAAGAAACTAAGCCCAATCACTTTAAAATTACAAAAAAATGCTAAAAATCATAACAAATTATACCAGAATCACCTAAATTACTTCGGCTACCGTAAATCACTCCCAACTATCCCTTATCACAACAAACCAAACCATATCATCTTAAAATTACAAAAAAAGGGGTACAAATCATAACAAACTATGCCAGACTCACCTAAATTACTTCGACTACTCTAAATCATCACCAACTAACCCTTACCACAACAAACTAAACCCAATCACTTTTAAATTACAAAAAAATGCTAGTAACCATAGCAAACTATGCCAAACTCACCTAAATTTCTTCGGCTACCATAAATCATCACCAACTAACCCTTACCACAACAAACTAAACCCAATCATTTTTAAATTACAAAAAAATGCTACTAACCATAGCAAACTATGCCAAACTCACCTAAATTACTTTGGCTATCAAAAATAACCCCCAACTACACTTTACAGCAACAAACTAAGCCCAATCACTTTAAAATTACAAAAAAATGCTAAAAATCATAACAAACTATACCAGAATCACCTAAATTACTTCGGCTACCGTAAATCACCCCCAACTATCCCTTACCACAACAAACCAAACCTTATCATCTTAAAATTACAAAAAAAGGTGTACAAATCATAACAAATTAGGCCAGACTCACCTAAATTACTTTGGCTACTCTAAATCATCACCAACTAACCCTTACCACAACAAACTAAACCCAATCACTTTTAAATTACAAAAAAATGCTAGTAACCATAGCAAACTATGTCAAACTCACCTAAATTACTTCGGCTACCATAAATCATCACCAACTAACCCTTACCACAACAAACTAAACCCAATCACTTTTAAATTACAAAAAAATGCTACTAACCATAGCAAACTATGCCAAACTCACCTAAATTACTTCGGCTATCAAAAATAACCCCCAACTACACTTTACAGCAAGAAACTAAGCCCAATCACTTTAAAATTACAAAAAAATGCTAAAAATCATAACAAAGTTTACCAGAATTACCTAAATTGCTTCGGATACCGTAAATCACCCCCAACTATCCCTTACCACAACAAACCAAACCATATCATCTTAAAATTATAAAAAAAGGTGTACAAATCATAACAAACTATGCCAGACTCACCTAAATTACTTCGGCTACTCTAAATCATCACCAACTAACCTTTACCACAACAAACTAAACCCAATCACTTTTAAATTACAAAAAAATGCTAGTAACCATAGCAAACTCTGCCAAACTCACCTAAATTACTTCGGCTACCATAAATCATCACCAACTAACCCTTACCACAACAAACTAAACCCAATCACTTTTAAATTAAAAAAAAATGCTAGTAACCATAGCAAACTACGCCAAACTCACCTAAATTACTTCGGCTACCATAAATCATCACAAACTAACTCTTACCACAACAAACTAAACCCAATCACTTTTAAATTACAAAAAAATGCTACTAACCATAGCAAACTATGCCAAACTCACCTAAATTACTTCGGCTATCAAAAATCACACCCAACTACACTTTACAGCAACAAACTAAGCCCAATCACTTTAAAATTACAAAAAAATGCTAAAAATCATAACAAAGTTTACCAGAATTACCTAAATTGCTTCGGCTACCGTAAATCACCCCCAACTATCCCTTACCACAACAAACCAAACCATATCATCTTTAAATTACAAAAAAAGGTGTACAAATCATAACAAACTATGCCAGACTCACCTTAATTACTTCGGCTACTCTAAATCATCACCAACTAAACCTTACCACAACAAACTAAACCCAATCACTTTTAAATTACAAAAAAATGCTTGTAACCATAGCAAACTATGCCAAACTCACCTAAATTACTTCGGCTACCATAAATCATCACCAACTAACCCTTACCACAACAAACTAAACCCAATCACTTTTAAATTACAAAAAAATGCTACTAACCATAGCAAACTATGCCAAACTCACCTAAATTACTTCGGCTATCAAAAATCACCCCCAACTACACTTTACAGCAACAAACTAAGCCCAATCACTTTAAAATTACAAAAAAATGCTAAAAATCATAACAAACTATACCAGAATCACCTAAATTACTTCGGCTAACGTAAATCACCCCCAACTTTCCCTTACCACAACAAACCAAACCATATCATCTTAAAATTACAAAAAAAGGTGTACAAATCATAACAAACTATGCCAGACTCACCTAAATTACTTCGGCTACTCTAAATCATCACCAACTAAACCTTACCACAACAAACTAAACCCAATCACTTTTAAATTACAAAAAAATGCTAGTAACCATAGCAAACTATGCCAAACTCACCTAAATTACTTCGGCTACCATAAATCATCACCAACTAACCCTTACCACAACAAACTAAACCCAATCACTTTTAAATTACAAAAAAATGCTACTAACCATAGCAAACTATGCCAAACTCACCTAAATTACTTCGGCTATCAAAAATCACCCCCAACTACACTTTACAGCAAGAAACTAAGCCCAATCACTTTAAAATTACAAAAAAATGCTAAAAATCATAACAAATTATACCAGAATCACCTAAATTACTTCGGCTACCGTAAATCACCCCCAACTATCCCTTATCACAACAAACCAAACCATATCATCTTAAAATTACAAAAAAAGGTGTACAAATCATAACAAACTATGCCAGACTCACCTAAATTACTTCGGCTACTCTAAATCATCACCAACTAACCCTTACAACAACAAACTAAACCCAATCACTTTTAAATTACAAAAAAAATGCTAGTAACCATAGCAAACTATGTCAAACTCACCTAAATTACTTCGGCTAACATAAATCATCACCAACTAACCCTTACCACTACAAACTAAACCCAATCACTTTTAAATTACAAAAAAATGCTACTAAACATAGCAAACTATGCCAAACTCACCTAAATTACTTCGGCTATCAAAAATCACCCCCAACTACCCTTTACAGCAACAAACTAAGCCCAATCACTTTAAAATTACAAAAAAATGCTAAAAATCATAACAAACTATACCAGAATCACCTAAATTACTTCGGCTAACGTAAATCACCCCCAACTATCCTTTACCACAACAAACCAAACCATATCATCTTAAAATTACAAAAAAAGGTGTACAAATCATAACAAACTATGCCAGACTTACCTAAATTACTTCGGCTACTCTAAATCATCACCAACTAAACCTTACCACAACAAACTAAACCCAATCACTTTTAAATTACAAAAAAATGCTAGTAACCATAGCAAACTATGCCAAACTCACCTAAATTACTTCGGCTGCCATAAATCTTCACCAACTAACCCTTACCACAACAAAGTAAACCCAATAACTTTTAAATTACAAAAAAATGCTACTAACCATAGCAAACTATGCCAAACTCACCTAAATTACTTCGGCTATCAAAAATCACCCCCAACTACACTTTACAGCAAGAAACTAAGCCCAATCACTTTAAAATTACAAAAAAATGCTAAAAATCATAACAAATTATACCAGAATCACCTAAATTACTTCGGCTACCGTAAATCACCCCCAACTATCCCTTATCACAACAAACCAAACCATATCATCTTAAAATTACAAAAAAAGGGGTACAAATCATAACAAACTATGCCAGACTCACCTAAATTACTTCGGCTACTCTAAATCATCACCAACTAACCCTTACCACAACAAACTAAACCCAATCACTTTTAAATTACAAAAACATGCTAGTAACCATAGCAAACTATGCCAAACTCACCTAAATTACTTCGGCTACCATAAATCATCACCAACTAACCCTTACCACAACAAACTAAACCCAATCATTTTTAAATTACAAAAAAATGCTACTAACCATATCAAACTATGCCAAACTCACCTAAATTACTTTGGCTATCAAAAATAACCCGCAACTACACTTTACAGCAACAAACTAAGCCCAATCACTATAAAATTACAAAAAAATGCTAAAAATCATAACAAACTATACCAGAATCACCTAAATTACTTCGGCTACCGTAAATCACCCCCAACTATCCCTTACCACAACAAACCAAACCATGTCATCTTAAAATTACAAAAAAAGGTGTACAAATCATAACAAACTATGCCAGACTCACCTAAATTACTTCGGCTACTCTAAATCATCACCAACTAACCCTTACCACAATAAACTAAACCCAATCACTTTTAAATTACAAAAAAATGCTAGTAACCATAGCAAACTATGCCAAACTCACCTAAATTACTTCGGCTACCATAAATCATCACCAACTAACCCTTACCACAACAAACTAAACCCTATCACTTTTAAATTACAAATAAATGCTACTAACCATAGCAAACTATTCCAAACTCACCTAAATTACTTCGGCAATCAAAAATCACCCCCAACTAAACTTTACAGCAACAAACTAAGCCCAATCACTTTAAAATTACAAAAAAATGCTAAAAATCATAACAAACTATACCAGAAACACCTAAATAACTTCGGCTACCGTAAATCACCCCCAACTATCCCTTACCACAACAAACCAAACCATATTATCTTAAAATTACAAAAAAAGGTGTACAAATCATAACAAACTATGCCAGACTCACCTAAATTACTTCGGCTACTCTAAATCATCACCAACTAATCCTTACCACAACAAACTAAACCCAATCAATTTAAATTACAAAAAAATGCTAGTAACCATAGCAAACTATGCCAAACTCACCTAAATTACTTCGGCTACCATAAATCATAACCAACTACACTTTACAGCAACAAACTAAGCCCAATCATATTAAAATTACAAAAAAATGCTAAAAATCATAACAAACTATACCAGAATCACCTAAATTACTTCGGGCACCGTAAATCACCCCCAACTATCCCTTACCACAACAAACCAAACCATATTATCTTAAAATTACAAAAAAAGGTGTACAAATCATAACAAACTATGCCAGACTCACCTAAATTACTTCGGCTACTCTAAATCATCACCAACTAACCCTTACCACAATAAACTAAACCCAATCACTTTTAAATTACAAAAAAATGCTGCTAACCATAGCAAACTATGCCAAACTCACCTAAATTACTTCGGCTATCAAAAATCACCCCCCACTACACTTTACAGCAACAAACTAAGCCCAATCACTTTAAAATTGCATAAAAATGCTAAAAATCATAATAAACTATACCAGAATCACTTAAATTACTTCGGCTACTGTAAATCACCCCCAACTATCCCTTACCACAACAAACCAAACCATATTATCTTAAAATTACAAAAAAAGGTGTACAAATCATAACAAACTATGCCAGACTCACCTAAATTACTTCGGCTACTCTAAATCATCACCAACTAACCCTTACCACAACAAACTAAACCCAATCACTTTTAAATTACAAAAAAATGCTAGTAACCATAGCAAACTATGCCAAACTCACCTAAATTACTTCGGCTACCATAAATCATCACCAACTAACCCTTACCACAACAAACTAAACCCTATCACTTTTAAATTACAAAAAAATGCCACTAACCATAGCAAACTATTCCAAACTCACCTAAATTACTTCGGCAATCAAAAATCACCCCCAACTAAACTTTACAGCAACAAACTAAACCCAATCACTTTAAAATTACAAAAAAATGCTAAAAATCATAACAAACTATACCAGAATCACCTAAATAACTTCGGCTACCGTAAATCACCCCCAACTATCCCGTACCACAACAAACCAAACCATATTATCTTAAAATTACAAAAAAAGGTGTACAAATCATAACAAACTATGCCAGACTCACCTAAATTACTTCGGCTACTCTAAATCATTACCAACTAATCCTTACCACAACAAACTAAACCCAATCACTTTTAAATTACAAAAAAATGCTAGTAACCATAGCAAACTATGCCAAACTCACCTAAATTACTTCGGCTACCATAAATCATAACCAACTACACTTTACAGCAACAAACTAAGCCCAATCATATTAAAATTACAAAAAAATGCTAAAAATCATAACAAACTATACCAGAATCACCTAAATTACTTCGGGCACCGTAAATCACCCCCAACTATCCCTTACCACAACAAACCAAACCATATCATCTTAAAATTACAAAAAAAGGTGTACAAATCATAACAAACTATGCCAGACTCACCTAAATTACTTCGGCTACTCTAAATCATCACTAACTAACCCTTACCACAACAAACTAAACCTAATCACTTTTAAATTACAAAAAAATGCTAGTAACCATAGCAAACTATGCCAAACTCACCTAAATTACTTCGGCTACCATAAATCATCACCAACTAACCTTTAGCACAACAAACTAAACCCAATCACTTTTAAATTACAAAAAAATGCTACTAACCATAGCAAACTATGCCAAACTCACCTAAATTACTTCGGCTATCAAAAATCACACCCAACTACACTTTACAGCAACAAACTAAGCCCAATCACTTTAAAATTACAAAAAAATGCTAAAAATCATAACAAACTATACCAGAATCACCTAAATTACTTCGGCTACCGTAAATCACCCCCAACTATCCCTTACCACAACAAACCAAACCATATCATCTTAAAATTACAAAAAAGGTGTACAAATCATAACAAACTATGCCAGACTCACCTAAATTACTTCGGCTACTCTAAATCATCACCAACTAACCCTTACCACAACAAACTAAACCCAATCACTTTTAAATTACAAAAAAATGCTAGTAACCATAGCAAACTATGCCAAACTCACCTAAATTACTTCGGCTACCATAAATCATCACCAATTAACCCTTACCACAACAAACTAAACCCAATCACTTTTAAATTACAAAAAAATGCTGCTAACCATAGCAAACTATGCCAAACTCACCTAAATTACTTCGGCTATCAAAAATCACCCCCCACTACACTTTACAGCAACAAACTAAGCCCAATCACTTTAAAATTGCATAAAAATGCTAAAAATCATAATAAACTATACCAGAATCACCTAAATTACTTCGGCTACTGTAAATCACCCCCAACTATCCCTTACCACAACAAACCAAACCATATTATCTTAAAATTACAAAAAAAGGTGTACAAATCATAACAAACTATGCCAGACTCACCTAAATTACTTCGGCTACTCTAAATCATCACCAACTAACCCTTACCACAACAAACTAAACCCAATCACTTTTAAATTACAAAAAAATGCTAGTAACCATAGCAAACTATGTCAAACTCACCTAAATTACTTCGGCTACCATAAATCATCACCAACTAACCCTTACCACAACAAACTAAACCCAATCACTTTTAAATTACAAAAAAATGCTGCTAACCATAGCAAACTATGCCAAATTCACCTAAATTACTTCGGCTATCAAAAATCACCCCCCACTACACTTTACAGCAACAAACTAAGCCCAATCACTTTAAAATTGCATAAAAATGCTAAAAATCATAATCTATATATATAAAGCGAAGTGTCCTCACTGACACACTCATCTACACATCTACTCATTCACTGATTCATAATCAACCCACAGCCCAAACCGTGAGGGCTGGAGACTTGAAATTTTTTTTTTTTTTTTTTTTAAATTACAAAAAATGCTACAAACCATAGCAAAACTATGCCAAACTCACCCACATTATTTCGGCTATCATAAATCACCCCCAACTACCCCTTACCACCCCAAACTAAGCCCAATCACTTTAAAATTACAAAAAAAGCTACAAAGCATAGCAAAACTATGCCAAACTCACCCAAATTACTTCGGCTATCATAAATCACCCCCAACTACCCCTTACCACCCCAAACTAAGCCCAATCACTTTAAAATTACAAAAAATGCTACAAACCATAGCAAACTATGTCAAACTCACTTAAATTACTTCGGCTACCATAAATCACCCCCAACTACCCCTTACCACCCCAAACTAAGTCCCATCACTTTAAAATTACAAAAAATGCTACAAACCATAGCAAACTATGTCAAACTCACTTAAATTACTTCGGCTACCATAAATCACCCTCAACTACCCCTTACCATCCCAAAATAAGCCCAATCACTTTAAAATTACAAAAAATGCTACAAACCATAGCAAAACTATGCCAAACTCACCCAAATTACTCCGGCTATCATAAATCACCCCCAACTACCCCTTACCACCCCAAACTAAGCCCAATCACTTTAAAATTACAAAAAATGCTACAAACCATAGCAAACTATATCAAACTCACTTAAATTACTTCGGCTACCATAAATCACCCCCAACTACCCCTTACCGCCCCAAACTAAGTCCCATCACTTTAAAATTACAAAAAATGCTACAAACCATAGCAAACTATGTCAAACTCACTTAAATTACTTCGGCTACCATAAATCACCCTCAACTACCCCTTACCACCCCAAAATAAGCCCAATCACTTTAAAATTACAAAAAATGCTACAAACCATAGCAAAATTATGCCAAACTCACCCAAATTACTCCGGCTATCATAAATCACCCCCAACTACCCCTTACCACCCCAAACTAAGCCCAATCACTTTAAAATTACAAAAAATGCTACAAATCATAGCAAACTATTCAAACTCACTTAAATTACTTCGGTTACCATAAATCACCCCCAACTACCCCTTACCACCCCAAACTAAGCCAAATCACTTTAAAATTACAAAAAATGATACAAACCATAGCAAATCACTTACTATTAAGCAAAGTCTTCATTAATTGTTCCTCTATTGCAATCGTTGACAAGTTGATTAAGCGAGATTTGCAAGTACAAGTTCGACTAAATGTTTTAATTCTTTTTAAGATGGAAAAAACGTACTGTTGCAGACTTTGTAGGCCAAAAATCATAAAATATTAAGAAATATCTGCATCTAAAATATATTGTTTCGACTAATAGACGTTATTCTGAATATTAAATATGCTGATAAAAATTTTGATTCTCTTCCACCTTCCAATAAATAATTATTCCAGTTGAGATGCAAACATAAACTTATGTTCTGAATTGCAACACGCTGACAGGGCAAGCCCTATCTTCTTAACATGCGTGCATTTACATCGCAAATAATAAGGACTTTTTCTCCATTGTATAAAGAGCTCTATGGTTTTTAATTTTAAAGCGGTGTAAGCGCTAGATTTTCGTTAAAATATCTAAAAATTCATAATTTTGCAATTGAATTGCAGAACTAATTATGTGTTCGATAGTAAATTTATACTTGGAGTGGCACTGCCAACCCTGCCACCCCTGATGAGCCCCACTGTTGACTACTCTCCTTTCAGGGAAATTTTTGAAATAAACGGCAAAATAATTTAGGTTGCCTGGATGTGAAAATATCACTGTGTAGTAAGTTCAGACTGACGAGTGAAAAAAATCGCTTTCATACAGAAACGAAATCATTTGGAACACTTGAAATTTCGATATTTGTTTGTAATTCGTCACAGGTCCATAAAGGAATGCATGTTAATCTAAACAAGTGTTAGTTTGTCGGAGAGGCCGAATAAGATTTTTTCATCCACCACATTCCCGTCAAAATAATTATTTACTTTTGAATGTTCATTTTTCTAATTCATTTCGTGAAAATAATGACGGGCCATACGAGTACACCTTTGCGAGTATTATTTGGTATATACAAATTAATCTCTTTTGTTAGCCAAATTGTTTTAACACGCACTAGGCACGTGCACCTAATATAATTGTGAAAATTGCTGCTTCAGCGGCTGAAACGCTGGTACTCAAAGTCGCCAAGGTCGAGGCGACGCATCAGTATTAAAAGTTCTATCGCTATTAAATAAATTATTTTAATATAATATTCCCGATTTGTTCTTGCCGTTAACCAAAAATTACCATCGTCGTACCGGACCCCACTTATATTCGTACGCTAATTTTTACGTTCAGTTAATGTTAGTGGTGTTTTTGTTTTCCACCAAACCTGCCCCGGCTGAAATCCGAAATTTGCAGCGTTGGACCAGACTTTACTGACTTTGATACGCGTTTTACACTATTTATTTTACGTAAATACATTGTGTTCATTATTGCATCATTTAAAACCAAGATGGAGCAGTTTGAAAATCTAGCAGATTACAAATACCACACCGTATAATTTTCGTGAAAGCTGATGAAAAATGTCTTTTTTACTATCTGTGGTAATGGTATTGAAATTTTAATACTGGAAAGGGAGCTCAAAAGGTTCTCACTTTAATTGTTCAACAAGTTGCGGCCAGGTTTTAATAACTTTGTGCAGCTCAAAAGGAGATATTTATGCTGAAGAGTTTGTTTATTCTGAAGATAAGTCAAAATCATCTACATACTGTTCTGCTGTGAGATGACTGTAGCAGGAGAAATGTTTCCATTGTCTTTTCAACTTTATCATAACATTATCTGCTAATTTGTAAACTTCGATTTTCCCGAAAATTTTCTAACATTAATTTCGATTTCCTGGAATCGCTTATAGAACACCTCCAAACTGCGTCTTTGCTTAAAGAGTCTATTCGAGATTTTTCATCTGATATCAACCAAGATATCCTTTTTTTCCAAATCATATACCCGGTCAAGTACCCGGTCCTGGCAATGCAGGTTAATTTCAGCACATTTGTTTATTTTGTGATTGGAAAAGTAGAGCATTCCTGTTTAATTGTATTATAATGTCGATTAGTCTACATCACCAATACACCACTTTTGTCAACACTGCGTTTATTTAATCTGCGTACGGGCAACGCCGAGTACATTCAGCTAGTAAACTATACCAGAATCACCGAAATTACTTCGGCTACTCTAAATCACCCCCAACTATCCCTTACCACAACAAACCAAACCATATCATCTTAAAATTACAAAAAAAAGTGTACAAATCATAACAAACTATGCCAGACTCACCTAAATTAATTTGGCTACTCAAAATCATCACCAGCTAACCCTTACCACAACAAACTAAACCCAATCACTTTTAAATTACAAAAAAATCCTAGTAACTATGCCAAACTCACCTAAATTACTTCCGCTACCATAAATCATCACCAACTAACCCTTACCACAACAAACCAAACCCAATCACTTTTAAATTACAAAAAAATGCTACTAACCATAGCAAACTATGCCAAACTCACCTAAATTACTTCGGCTATCAAAAATCACCCCCAACTACACTTTACAGCAACAAACTAAGCCCAATCATTTTAAAATTACAAAAAAATGCTAAAAATCATAACAAACTATACCAGAATCACCTAAATTACTTCGGCTACCGTAAATCACCCCCAACTGTCCCTTACCACAACAAACCAAACCATATCATCTTAAAATTACAAAAAAAGGTATACAAATCATAACAAACTATGCCAGAATCACCTAAATTACATCGGCTACTCTAAATCATCACCAACTAACCCTTACCACAACCAACTAAACCCAATCATTTTTAAATTACAAAAAAATGCTAGTAACCATGGCAAACTATGCCAAACTCACCTAAATTACTTCGGCTACCATAAATCATCACCAACTAACCCTTACCACAACAAACTAAACCCAATCAATTTTAAATTACAAAAAAATGCTACTAACCATAGCAAACTATGCCAAACTCACCTAAATTACTTCGGCTATCAAAAATCACCCCCAACTACAATTTACAGCAACAAACTAAGCCCAATCACTTTAAAATTACAAAAAAATGCTAAAACTCATAACAAACTATACCAGAATTACTTAAATTACTTCGGCTACCGTAAATCACCCCCAACTATCCCTTACCACAACAAACCAAACCATATCATCTTAAAATTACAAAAAAAGGTGTACAAATCATAACAAACTCTGCCAGACTCACCTAAATTACTTCGGCTACTCTAAATCATCACCAACTAACCCTTACCACAACAAACTAAACCCAATCACTTTTAAATTACAAAAAAATGCTAGTAACCATAGCAAACTATGCCAAACTCACCTAAATTACTTCGGCTACCATAAATCATCACCAACTAACCCTTACCACAACAAACTAAACCCAATCACTTTTAAATTACAAAAAAATGCTACAACCTATAGCAAACTATGCCAAACTCACCTAAATTACTTCGGCTATCAAAAATCACCCCAAACTACACTTTACAGCAACAAACTAAGCCCAATCACTTTAAAATTACAAAAAAATGCTAAAAATCATAACAAACTATACCAGAATCACCTAAATTACTTCGGCTACCGTAAATCACCCCCAACTATCCTTTACCACAACGAACCAAACCATATCATCTTAAAATTACAAAAAAAGGTGTACAAATCATAACAAACTATGCCAGACTCACCTAAATTACTTCGGCTACTCTAAATCATCACCAACTAACCCTTACCACAACAAACTAAACCCAATCAATTTTAAATTACAAAAAAATGCTAGTAACCATAGCAAACTATGCCAAACTCACCTAAATTACTTCGGCTACCATAAATCATCACCAACTAACCCTTACCACAACAAACTAAACCCAATCAATTTTAAATTACAAAAAAATGCTACTAACCATAGCAAACTATGCCAAACTCACCTAAATTACTTCGGCTATCAAAAATCACCCCCAACTACAATTTACAGCAACAAACTAAGCCCAATCACTTTAAAATTACAAAAAAATGCTAAAACTCATAACAAACTATACCAGAATTACTTAAATTACTTCGGCTACCGTAAATCACCCCCAACTATCCCTTACCACAACAAACCAAACCATATCATCTTAAAATTACAAAAAAAGGTGTACAAATCATAACAAACTCTGCCAGACTCACCTAAATTACTTCGGCTACTCTAAATCATCACCAACTAACCCTTACCACAACAAACTAAACCCAATCACTTTTAAATTACAAAAAAATGCTAGTAACCATAGCAAACTATGCCAAACTCACCTAAATTACTTCGGCTACCATAAATCATCACCAACTAACCCTTACCACAACAAACTAAACCCAATCACTTTTAAATTACAAAAAAATGCTACAACCTATAGCAAACTATGCCAAACTCACTTAAATTACTTCGGCTATCAAAAATCACCCCCAACTACACTTTTCAGCAACAAACTAAGCCCAATCACTTTAAAATTACAAAAAAATGCTAAAAATCATAACAAACTATACCAGAATCACCTAAATTACTTCGGCTACCGTAAATCACCCCCAACTATCCTTTACCACAACGAACCAAACCATATCATCTTAAAATTACCAAAAAAGGTGTACAAATCATAAAAAACTATGCCAGACTCACCTAAATTACTTCGGCTACTCTAAATCATCACCAACTAACCCTTACCACAACAAACTAAACCCAATCAATTTTAAATTACAAAGAAATGCTAGTAACTATAGCAAACTATGCCAAACTCACCTAAATTACTTCGGCTACCATAAATCATCACCAACTAACCCTTACCACAACAAACTAAACCCAATCAATTTTAAATTACAAAAAAATGCTACTAACCATAGCAAACTATGCCAAACTCACCTAAATTACTTCGGCTATCAAAAATCACCCCCAACTACACTTTACAGCAACAAACTAAGCCCAATCACTTTAAAATTACAAATAAATGCTAAAAATCATAACAAACTATACCAGAATCACCTAAATTACTTCGGCTACCGTAAATCACCCCCAACTATCCCTTACCACAACAAACCAAACCATATCATATTAAAATTACAAAAAAAGGGGTACAAATCATAACAAACTATGCCAGACTCACCTAAATTACTTCGGCTACTCTAAATCATCACCAACTAACCCTTACCAGAACAAACTAAACCCAATCACTTTTAAATTACAAAAAAATGCTAGTAACCATAGCAAACTCTGCCAAACTGACCTGAATTACTTCGGCTACCATAAATCATCACCAACTAACACTTACCACAACAAACTAAACCCAATCTCTTTTAAATTACAAAAAAAATGCTACTAACCATAGCAAACTATGCCAAACTCACCTAAATTACTTCGGCTATCAAAAATCACCCCCAACTACACTTTACAGCAACAAACTAAGCCCAATCACTTTAAAATTACAAATAAATGCTAAAAATCATAACAAACTATACCAGAATTACCTAAATTACTTCGGCTACCGTAAATCTCCCCCAACTATCCCCTACCACAACAAACCAAACCATATCATCTTAAAATTACAAAAAAAGGTGTACAAATCATAACAAACTATGCCAGAATCACCTAAATTACATCGGCTACTCTAAATCATCACCAACTAACCCTTACCACAACCAACTAAACCCAATCATTTTTAAATTACAAAAAAATGCCAGTAACCATGGCAAACTATGCCAAACTCACCTAAATTACTTCGGCTACCATAAATCATCACCAACTAACCCTTACCACAACAAACTAAACCCAATCACTTTTAAATTTCAAAAAAATGCTACTAACCATAGCAAACTATGCCAAACTCACCTAAATTACTTCGGCTATCAAAAATCACCCCCAACTACACTTTACAGCAACAAACTAAGCCCAATCGCCTTAAAATTACAAAAAAATGCTAAAAATCATAACAAACTATCTTAGAATCACCTAAATTACTTCGGCTACCGTAAATCACCCCCAACTATCCCTTACCACAACAAACCAAACCATATCATCTTACAATTAAAAAAAAGGTGTACAAATCATAACAAACTATGCCAGATTCACCTAAATTACTTCGGCTACTCTAAATTATCACCAACTAAACCTTATCACAACAAACTAAACCCAATCACTTTTAAATTACAAAAAAATGCTAGTAACCATAGCAAACTATGCCAAACTCATCTAAATTACTTCGGTTACCATAAATCATCACCAAATAACCCTTACCACAACAAACTAAACCCAATCACTTTCAAATTACAAAAAAATGCTCCTTACCATAGCAAACTATGCCAAACAAACCTAAATTACTTCGGCTACCGTAAATCACCCCCAACTATCCTTTACCACAACAAACCAAACCATATCATTTTAAAATTACAAAAAAAGTGTACAAATCATAACAAACTATGCCAGACACACCTAAATTACTTCGGCTACTCTAAATCATCACCAACTAACCCTTACCAAAACAAAATAAACCCAATCACTTTTAAATTACAAAAAAATGCTAGTAACCATAGCAAACTATGCCAAACTCACCAAAATTACTTCGGCTACCATAAATCATCACCAACTAACCCTTACCACAACAAACAAAACCAAATCATTTTTAAATTACAAAAAAATGCTACTAACCATAGCAAACTATGCCAAACTCACCTAAATTACTTCGGCTATCAAAAATTACCCCCAACTACACTTTACAGCAACAAACTAAGCCCAATCACTTTAAAATTACAAAAAAATGCTAAAAATCATAACAAACTATACCAGAATCACCTAAATTACTTCGGCTACCGTAAATCACCCCCAACTATCCCTTACCACTACAAACCAAACCATATCATCTTAAAATTACAAAAAAAGGTGTACATATCATAACAAACTATGCCAGACTCACCTAAATTACTTCGGCTACTCTAAATCATCACCAACTAACCCTTACCACAACAAACTAAACCCAATCACTTTTAAATTACAAAAAAATGCTACTAACCATAGCAAACTATGCCAAACTCACCTAAATTACTTCGGCTATCAAAAATCACCCCCAACTACGCTTTACAGCAACAAACTAAGCCCAATCACCTTAAAATTACAAAAAAATGTTAAAAATCATAACAAACTATTCCAGAATCACCTAAATTACTTCGGCTACCGTAAATCACCCCCAACTATCCCTTACCACAACAAACCAAACCATTACATCTTAAAATAAAAAAAAAGGTGTACAAATCATAACAAACTATGCCAGACTCACCTAAATTACTTCGGCTACTCTAAATTATCACCAACTAAACCTTACCACAACAAACTAAACCCAATCACTTTTAAATTACAAAAAAATGCTAGTAACCATAGCAAACTATGCCAAACTCATCTAAATTACTTCGGCTACCATAAATCATCACCAACTAACTCTTACCACAACAAACTAAACCCAATCACTTTCAAATTACAAAAAAATGCTACTAACCATAGCAAACTATGCCAAACTCACCTAAATTACTTCGGCTATCAAAAATCACCCACAACTAAACTTTACAGCAACAAACTAAGCCCAATCACTTTAAAATTACAAAAAAATGCTAAAAATCATAACAAAGTATATCAGAATTACCTAAATTACTGTGGCTACCGTTAATCACCCCCAACTATCCCTTACCACAACAAACCAAACTATATCATCTTAAAATTACAAAAAAAGGTGTACAAATCATAACAAACTATGCCAGATTCACCTAAATTACTTCGGCTACTCTAAATCATCACCAACTAACCCTTACCACAACAAACAAAACCCAATCATTTTTAAATTACAAAAAAATGCTAGTAACCATAGCAAACTATGCCAAACTCACCTAAATTACTTCGGCTACCATAAATCATCACCAACTAACCCTTACCACAATAAACTAAACCCAATCACCTTTAAATTACAAAAAAATGCTACTAACCATAGCAAACTATGCCAAACTCACCTAAATTACTTCGGCTATCAAAAATCACCCCCAACTACACTTTACAGCAACAAACTAAGCCCAATCACCTTAAAATTACAAAAAAAATGCTAAAAATCATAACAAGCTATACCAGAATCACCTAAATTACTTCGGCTACCGTAAATCACCCCCAACTATCCCTTACCACAACAAACCAAACCATATCATCTTAAAATTACAAAAAAAGGTGTACAAATCATAACAAACTATGCCAGACTCACCTAAATTACTTCGGCTACTCTAAATCATCACCAACTAACCCTTACCACAACAAACTAAACCCAATCACTTTTAAATTACAAAAAAATGCTAGTAACCAAAGCAAACTAAGCCAAACTCATCTAAATTACTTCGGCTACCATAAATCATCACCAACTAACTCTTACCACAACAAACTAAACCCAATCACTTTCAAATTACAAAAAAATGCTACTAACCATAGCAAACTATGCCAAACTCACCTAAATTACTTCGGCTATCAAAAATCACCCCCAACTACACTTTACAGCAACAAACTAAGCCCAATCACCTTAAAATTACAAAAAAAATGCTAAAAATCCTAACAAGCTATACCAGAATCTCCTAAATTACTTCGGCTACCGTAAATCACCCCCAACTATCCCTTACCACAACAAATTAAACCATATCATCTTTAAATTACAAAAAAAGGTGTACAAATCATAACAAACTATGCCAGACTCACCTAAATTACTTCGGCTACTCTAAATCATCACCAACTAACCCTTACCACAACAAACTAAACCCAATCACTTTTAAATTACAAAAAATGCTAGTAGCCATAGCAAACTATGCCAAACTCACCTAAATTACTTCGGCTACCATAAATCATCACCAACTAACCCTTACCACAAGAAACTAAACCCAATCAATTTTAAATTACAAAAAAATGCTACTAACCATAGCAAACTATGCCAAACTCACCTAAATTACTTCGGCTTTTAAAAATCACTCCCAACTACACTTTACAGCATCAAACTAAGCCCAATAACTTTAAAATTACAAAAAAATTCTAAAAATCATAACAAACTATACCAGAATCACCTAAATTACTTCGGCTACCGTAAATCACCCCCAACTATCCCTTACCACAACAAACCAAACCATATCATCTTAAAATTCCAAAAAATGGTGTACAAATCATAACAAACTATGCCAGACTCACCTAAATTAATTCTGCTACTCTAAATCATCACCAGCTAACCCTTACCACAACAAACTAAACCCATCTCACTTTTAAATTACAAAAAAATTCTAGTAACCATAGCAAACTATGCCAAACTCACCTAAATTACTTCGGATACCATAAATCATCACCAACTAACCCTTACCACAACAAACTAAACCCAATCACTTTTAAATTACAAAAAAATGCTACTAACCATAGCAAACTATGCCAAACTCACCTAAATTACTTCGGCTATCAAAAATCACACCCAACTACACTTTACAGCAACAAACTAAGCCCAATCACTTTAAAATTACAAAAAAATGCTAAAAATCATAACAAACTATACCAGAATCACCTAAATTACTTCGGCTACCGTAAATCACCCCCAACTATCCCTTACCACAACAAACCAAACCATATCATCTTAAAATTACAAAAAAAGGTGAACAAATCATAACAAACTATGCCAGACTCACCTAAATTACTTCGGCTACTCTAAATCATCACCAACTAACCCTTACCACAACAAACAAAACCCAATCACTTTTAAATTACAAAAAAATGCTAGTAACCATAGCAAACTATGCCAAACACACCTAAATTACTTCGGCTACCATAAATCAACACCAACTAACCCTTACCACAATAAACTAAACCCAATCACCTTTAAATTACAAAAAAATGCTACTAACCATAGCAAACTATGCCAAACTCACCTAAATTACTTCGGCTATCAAAAATCACTCCCAACTACACTTTACAGCATCAAACTAAGCCCAATAACTTTAAAATTACAAAAAAATTCTAAAAATCATAACAAACTATACCAGAATCACCTAAATTACTTCGGCTACCGTAAATCACCCCCAACTATCCCTTACCACAACAAACCAAACCATATCATCTTAAAATTCCAAAAAATGGTGTACAAATCATAACAAACTATACCAGAATCACCTAAATTACTTCGGCTACCGTAAATCACCCCCAACTATCCCTTACCACAACAAACCAAACCATATCATCTTAAAATTCCAAAAAATAGTGTACAAATCATAACAAACTATGCCAGACACACCTAAATTACTTCTGCTACTCTAAATCATCACCAGCTAACCCTTACCACAACAAACTAAACCCATCTCACTTTTAAATTACAAAAAAATTCTAGTAACAATAGCAAACTATGCCAAACTCACCTAAATTACTTCGGATACCATAAATCATCACCAACTAACCCTTACCACAACAAACTAAACCCAATCACTTTTAAATTACAAAAAAATGCTACTAACCATAGCAAACTATGCCAAACTCACCTAAATTACTTCGGCTATCAAAAATCACACCCAACTACACTTTACAGCAACAAACTAAGCCCAATCACTTTAAAATTACAAAAAAATGCTAAAAATCATAACAAACTTTACCAAAATCACCTAAATTACTTCGCCTACCGTAAATCAACCCCAACTATCCCTTACCACAACAAACCAAACCATATCATCTTAAAATTACAAAAAAAGGTGTACAAATCATAACAAACTATGCCAGACTCACCTAAATTACTTCGGCTACTCTAAATCATCACCAACTATCCCTTACCACAACAAACTAAACCCAATCACTTTTAAATTACAAAAAAATGCTAGTAACCATAGCAAACTATGCCAAACTCACCTAAATTACTTCGGCTACCATAAATCATCACCAACTAACCCTTACCACAACAAACTAAACCCAATCAATTTTAAATTACAAAAAAATGGTACTAACTATAGCAAACTATGCCAAACTCACCTAAATTACTTCGGCTATCAAAAATCACCCCCAACTACACTTTACAGCAACAAACTAAGCCCAGTCACTTTAAAATTACAAAAAAATGCTAAAAATCATAACTAACTATACCAGAATCACCTAAATTACTTCGGCTACCGTAAATCACCCCCAACTATCCCTTACCACAACAAACCAAACCATATCATCTTAAAATTACAAAAAAAGTGTACAAATCATAACAAACTATGCCAGACTCACCTAAATTACTTCGGCTACTCTAAATCATCACCAACTAGCCCTTACCACAACAAACTAAACCCAATCACTTTTAAATTACAAAAATATGCTAGTATCCATAGCAAACTATGCCAAACTCACCTAAATTACTTCGGCTACCATAAATCATCACCAACTAATCCTTACCACAACAAACTAAACCCAATCACTTTTAAATTACAAAAAAATGCTACTAACCATAGCAAACTATGCCAAACTCACCTAAATTACTTCGGCTATCAAAAATCACCCCCAACTACACTTTACAGCAACAAACTAAGCCCAATCACTTTAAAATTACAAAAAAATGCTAAAAATCATAACAAACTATACCAGAATCACCTAAATTACTTCGGCTACCGTAAATCACCCCCAACTATCCCTTACCACAACAAACCAAACTATATCATCTTAAAATTACAAAAAAAGGTGTACAAATCATAACAAACTATGCCAGACTCACTTAAATTACTTCGGCTACTCTAAATCATCACCAACTAACCCTTACCACAACAAACTAAACCCAATCACTTTTATATTACAAAAAAATGCTAGTAACCATAGCAAACTATGCCAAACTCACCTAAATTACTTCGGCTACTATAAAGCATCACCAACTAACCCTTAACACAACAAACTAAACCCAATCACTTTTAAATAAAAAAAAATGTTACTAACCATAGCAAACTATGCCAAACTCACCTAAATTACTTCGGCTTCCATAAAGCATCACCAACTATCCCTTGCCACAACAAACCAAACCATATCATCTTAAAATTACAAAAAAAGGTGTACAAATCCTAACAAACTATGCGAGACTCACCTAAATTACTTCGGCTACTCTAAATCATCACCAACTAACCCTTACCACAACAAACTAAACCCAATCACTTTTAAATTACAAAAAAATGCAACTAACCATAGCAAACTATGCCAAACTCGCCTAAATTACTTCGGCAATCAAAAATCACCCTCAACTACACTTTAAAGCAACAAACTAAGCCCAATCACTTTAAAATTACAAAAAAATGCTAAAAATCATAACAAACTATACCAGAATCACCTAAATTACTTCGGCTACCGTAAATCACCCCCAACTATCCCTTACCACAACAAACCAAACCATATCATCTTAAAATTACAAAAAAGGTGTACAAATCATAACAAACTATGCCAGATTTACCTAAATTACTTCGGCTACTCTAAATCATCACCAACTAACCCTTACCACAACAGACTAAACCCAATCACTTTTAAATTACAAAAAAATGCTACTAACCATAGCAAACTATGCCAAACACACCTAAATTACTTCGGCTATCAAAAATCACCCCCAACTACACTTTACAGCAACAAACTAAGCCCAATCACTTTAAAATTACAAAAAAATTCTAAAAATCATAACAAACTATACCAGAATCACCTAAATTACTTCGGATACCGTAAATCACCCCCAAATATCTTTTCCACAACAAACCAAACCATATCATCTTAAAATTACAAAAAAAGGTGTACAAATCATAACAAACTATGCCAGACTCACCTAAATTACTTCGGTTACTCTAAATCATCACCAACTAACCCTTACCACAACAAACTAAACCCAATCACTTTTAAATTCCAAAAAAATGCTAGTAACTATAGCAAACTATGCCAAACTCACCTAAGTTACTTCGGCTACCATAAATCATCACCAACTAACCCTTACCACAACAAACTAAACCCAATCACTTTTAAATTACAAAAAAATGCTACTAACCAAAGCAAACTATGCCAAACTCACCTAAATTACTTCGGCTATCAAAAATCACCCCCAACTACACTTTACAGCAACAAACTAAACCCAATAACTTTAAAATTACAAAAAAATGCTAAAAATCTTAACAAACTATACCAGAATCACCTAAATTACTTCGGCTACCGTAAATCACCCCCATCTATCCCTTACCACAACAAACCAAACCATATCATCTTAAAATTACAAAAAAAGGTGTACAAATCATAACAAACTATGCCAGATTTACCTAAATTACTTCGGCTACTCTAAATCATCACCAACTAACCCTTACCACAACAAACTAAACCCAATCACTTTTAAATTACAAAAAAATGTTAGTAACCATAGCAAGCTATGCCAAACTCACCTAAATTACTTCGGCTACTCTAAATCATCACCAACTAACCCTTACCACAACAGACTAAACCCAATCACTTTTAAATTACAAAAAAATGCTACTAACCATAGCAAACTATGCCAAACACACCTAAATTACTTCGGCTATCAAAAATCACCCCCAACTACACTTTACAGCAACAAACTAAGCCCAATCACTTTAAAATTACAAAAAAATGCTAAAAATCATAACAAACTATACCAGAATCACCTAAATTACTTCGGGCACCGTAAATCATCCCCAACTATCCCTTACCACAACAAACCAAACCATATCATCTTAAAATTACAAAAAAAGTGTACAAATCATAACAAACTATGCCAGACTCACCTAAATTACTTCGGCTACTCTAAATCTTCACTAACTAACCCTTACCACAACAAACTAAACCCAATCACTTTTAAATTACAAAAAAATGCTAGTAACCATAGCAAACTATGCCAAACTCACCTAAATTACTTCGGCTACCATAAATCATCACCAACTAACCCTTACCACAACAAACTAAACCCAATCACTTTTAAATTACAAAAAATTGCTACTAACCATAGCAAACTATGCCAAACACACCTAAGTTACTTCGGCTATCAAAAATCACCCCCAACTACACTTTACAGCAACAAACTAAGCCCAATCACTTTAAAATTACAAAAAAATGCTAAAAATCATAACAAACTATACCAGAATCACCTAAATTACTTCGGCTACCGTAAATCACCCCCAACTATCCCTTACCACAACAAACCAAACCATATCATCTTAAAATTACAAAAAAAGGTGTACAAATCATAACAAACTATGCCAGACTCACCTAAATTACTTCGGTTACTCTAAATTATCACCAACTAAACCTTACCACAACAAACTAAACCCAATCACTTTTGAATTACAAAAAAATGCTAGTAACCATAGCAAACTATGTCAAACTCACCTAAGTTACTTCGGCTACCATAAATCATCACCAACTAACCCTTACCACAACAAACTAAACCCAATCACTTTTAAATTACAAAAAAAATGCTACTAACCAAAGCAAACAATGTCAAACTCACCTAAATTACTTCGGCTATCAAAAATCACCCCCAGCTACACTTTACAGCAACAAACTAAACCCAATCACTTTAAAATTACACAAAAATGCCAAAAACCATAACAAACTATACCAGAATCACCTAAATTACTTCGGCTACCGTAAATCACCCCCAACCATCCCTTACCACAACAAACCAAACCATATCATCTTAAAATTACAAAAAAAGGTGTACAAATCATAACAAACTATGCCAGACTTACCTAAATTACTTCGGCTACTCTAAATCATCACCAACTAACCCTTACTACAACAAACTAAACCCAATCACTTTTAAATTACAAAAAAAAGGTAGTTACCATAGCAAGCTATGCCAAACTCACCTAAATTACTTCGGCTACCATAAATCATCACCAACTAACCCTTACCACAACAAACTAAACCCAATCACTTTTAAATTACAAAAAAATGCTACTAACCATAGCAAACTAGGCCAAACATACCTAAATTACTTCGGCTATCAAAAATCACCCCCAACTACACTTTACAGCAACAAACTAAGCCCAATCACTTTAAAATTACAAAAAAATGCTAAAAATCATAACAAACTATACCAGAATCACCTAAATTACTTCGGCTACCATAAATCACCCCCAACTATCCCTTACCACAACAAACCAAACCATATCATCTTAAAATTACAAAAAAAGGTGTACAAATCATAACAAACTATGCCAGACTCACCTAAATTACTTGGGCTACTCTAAATCATAACCAACTAACCCTTACCACAACAAACTAAACCCAATCGTTTTTAAATTACAAAAAAATGCTAGTAACCATAGCAAACTATGCCAAACTCACCTAAATTACTTCGGCTACCATAAATCATCACCAACTAATCCTTACCACAACAAACTAAACCCAATCACTTTTAAATTACAAAAAAATGCTACTAACCATAGCAAACTATGCCAAACTCACCTAAATTACATCGGCTATCACAAATCACCCCCAACTACACTTTACAGCAACAAACTAAGCCCAATCACTTTAAAATTACAAAAAAATGTTAAAAACCATAACAAACTATACCAGAATCACCTAAATTACTTCGGCTACCGTAAATCACCCCCAACTATCCCTTACCACAACAAACCAAACCATATCATCTTAAAATTACAAAAAAAGGTGTACAAATCATAACAAACTATGCCAGACTCACCTAAATTACTACGGCTACTCTAAATCATCACCAACTAACCCTTACCACAACAGACTAAACCCAATCACTTTTAAATTACAAAAAAATGCTACTAACCATAGCAAACTATGCCAAACACACCTAAATTACTTCGGCTATCAAAAATCACCCCCAACTACACTTTACAGCAACAAACTAAGCCCAAACACTTTAAAATTACAAAAAAATGCTAAAAATCATAACAAACTATACCAGAATCACCTAAATTACTTCGGGCACCGTAAATCACCCCCAACTATCCCTTACCACAACAAACCAAACCATATCATCTTAAAATTACAAAAAAAGGTGTACAAATCATAACAAACTATGCCAGACTCACCTAAATTACTTCGGCTATTCTAAATTATCACCAACTAACCCTTACCATAACAAACTAAACCCAATCACTTTTAAATTACAAAAAAATGCTAGTAACCATAGCAAACTATGCCAAACACACCTAAGTTACTTCGGATACCATAAATCATCACCAACTAACCCTTACCACAACAAACTAAACCCAATCACTTTTAAATTACAAAAAAATGCTACTAATCATAGCAAACTATGCCAAACACACCTAAATTACTTCGGCTATCAAAAATCACCCCCAACTACACTTTACAGCAACGAACTAAGCCCAATCGCTTTAAAATTACAAAAAAATGCTAAAAATCATAACAAAGTATACCAGAATCACCTAAATTACTTCGGCTACCGTAAATCACCCCCAACTATCCATTACCACAACAAACTAAACCATATCATCTTAAAATTACAAAAAAAGGTGTACAAATCATAACAAACTATGCCAGAATCACCTAAATTACTTCGGTTACTCTAAATTATCACCAACTAACCCTTACCACAACAAACTAAACCCAATCACTTTTAAATTACAAAAAAATGCTAGTAACCATAGCAAACTATGCCAAACTCACCTAAGTTACTTCGGCTACCATAAATCATCACCAACTAACCCTTACCACAACAAAATAAACCCAATCATTTTTAAATTACAGAAAAAATGCTACTAACCAAAGCAAACTATGCCAAACTCACCTAAATTACTTCGGCTATCAAAAATCACCCCCAACTACACTTTACAGCAACAAACTAAACCCAATCACTTTAAAATTACAAAAAAATGCTAAAAATCATAACAAACTATACCAGAATCACCTAAATTACTTCGGTTACTCTAAATTATCACCAACTAACCCTTACCACAACAAACTAAACCCAATCACTTTTAAATTACAAAAAAATGCTAGTAACCATAGCAAACTATGCCAAACTCACCTAAGTTACTTCGGCTACCATAAATCATCACCAACTAACCCTTACCACAACAAACTAAACCCAATCACTTTTAAATTACAGAAAAAATGCTACTAACCAAAGCAAACTATGCCAAACTCACCTAAATTACTTCGGCTATCAAAAATCACCCCCAACTACACTTTACAGCAACAAACTAAACCCAATCATTTTAAAATTACAAAAAAATGCTAAAAGTCATAACAAACTATACCAGAATCACCTAAATTACTTCGGCTACCGTAAATCACCCCCAACTATCCCTTACCACAACAAACCAAACCATATCGTCTTAAAATTACAAAAAAAGGTGTACAAATCATAACAAACTATGCCAGAATTACCTAAATTACTTCGGTCACTCTAAATTATCACCAACTAACCCTTACCACAACAAACTAAACCCAATCACTTTTAAATTACAAAAAAATGCTAGTAACCATAGCAAACTATGCCAAACTCACCTAAATTACTTCGGCTACCATAAATCATCACCAACTAACCCTTACCACAACAAACTAAACCCAATCACTTTTAAATTACAAAAAAAATACTACTAACCATAGCAAACTATGCCTAACTCACCAAAATTACTTCGGCTATCAAAAATCACCACCAACTACACTTTACAGCAACAAACTAAGCCCAATCACTTTAAAATTACAAAAAAATGCTAAAAATCATAACAAACTATACCAGAATCACCTAAATTACTTCGGCTACCGTAAATCACCCCCAACTATCCCTTACCACAACAAACCAAACCATATCATCTTAAAATTACAAAAAAAGGTGTACATATCATAACAAACTATGCCAGACTCACCTAAATTACTTCGGCTACTCTAAATCATCACCAACTAAACCTTACCACAACAAACTAAACCCAATCACTTTTAAATTACAAAAAAATGCTAGTAACCATAGCAAACTATGCCAAACTCACCTAAATTACTTCGGCTACCATAAATCATCACCAACTAACTCTTACCACAACAAACTAAACCCAATCAATTTAAATTATAAAAAAATGCTACTAACCTTAGCAGACTATGCCAAACTCACCTAAATTACTTCGGCTATCAAAAATCACCCTCAACTACACTTTACATCAACAAACTAAACCCAATCACTTTAAAATTAAAAAAAATGCTAAAAATTATAACAAACTATACCAGAATCACCTAAATTACTTCGGCTACCGTAAATCACCCCCAACTATCCCTTACCACAACAAACTAAACCATATCATCTTAAAATTAAAAAAAAGGTGTACAAATTATAACAAACTATGCCAGACTCACCTAAATTACTTCGGCTACTCTAAATCATCACCAACTAACCCTTACCACAACAAACTAAACCCAATCAATTTTAAATTACAAAAAAATGCTAGTAACCATAGCAAACTATGCCAAACTCACCTAAATTACTTCGGCTACCATAAATCATCACCAACTAACCCTTACCACAAGAAACTAAACTCAATCACTTTTAAATTACAAAAAAATGCTAGTAACCATAGCAAACTATGCCAAACTCACCTAAATTACTTCGGCTACCATAAATCATCACCAACTAACCCTTACCACAACAAACTAAACCCAATCACTTTTAAATTACAAAAAAATGCTACTAACCATAGCAAACTATGCCAGACTCACCTAAATTACTTCGGCAACTCTAAATCATCACTAACTAACCCTTACCACAACAAACTAAACCCAATCACTTTTAAATTACAAAAAAATGCTAGTAACCATAGCAAACTATGCCAAACTTACCTAAATTACTTCGGCTATCAAAAATCACCCCCAACTACACTTTACAGCAACAAACTAAGCCCAAACACTTTAAAATTACAAAAAAATGCTAAAAATCATAACAAACTATACCAGAATCACCTAAATTACTTCGGGCACCGTAAATCACCCCCAACTATCCCTTACCACAACAAACCAAACCATATCATCTTAAAATTACAAAAAAAGGTGTACAAATCATAACAAACTATGCCAGACTCACCTAAATTACTTCGGCTATTCTAAATTATCACCAACTAACCCTTACCATAACAAACTAAACCCAATCACTTTTAAATTACAAAAAAATGCTAGTAACCATAGCAAACTATGCCAAACACACCTAAGTTACTTCGGATACCATAAATCATCACCAACTAACCCTTACCACAACAAACTAAACCCAATCACTTTTAAATTACAAAAAAATGCTACTAATCATAGCAAACTATGCCAAACACACCTAAATTACTTCGGCTATCAAAAATCACCCCCAACTACACTTTACAGCAACGAACTAAGCCCAATCGCTTTAAAATTACAAAAAAATGCTAAAAATCATAACAAAGTATACCAGAATTACCTAAATTACTTCGGCTACCGTAAATCACCCCCAACTATCCATTACCACAACAAACTAAACCATATCATCTTAAAATTACAAAAAAAGGTGTACAAATCATAACAAACTATGCCAGAATCACCTAAATTACTTCGGTTACTCTAAATTATCACCAACTAACCCTTACCACAACAAACTAAACCCAATCACTTTTAAATTACAAAAAAATGCTAGTAACCATAGCAAACTATGCCAAACTCACCTAAGTTACTTCGGCTACCATAAATCATCACCAACTAACCCTTACCACAACAAAATAAACCCAATCATTTTTAAATTACAGAAAAAATGCTACTAACCAAAGCAAACTATGCCAAACTCACCTAAATTACTTCGGCTATCAAAAATCACCCCCAACTACACTTTACAGCAACAAACTAAACCCAATCACTTTAAAATTACAAAAAAATGCTAAAAATCATAACAAACTATACCAGAATCACCTAAATTACTTCGGTTACTCTAAATTATCACCAACTAACCCTTACCACAACAAACTAAACCCAATCACTTTTAAATTACAAAAAAATGCTAGTAACCATAGCAAACTATGCCAAACTCACCTAAGTTACTTCGGCTACCATAAATCATCACCAACTAACCCTTACCACAACAAACTAAACCCAATCACTTTTAAATTACAGAAAAAATGCTACTAACCAAAGCAAACTATGCCAAACTCACCTAAATTACTTCGGCTATCAAAAATCACCCCCAACTACACTTTACAGCAACAAACTAAACCCAATCATTTTAAAATTACAAAAAAATGCTAAAAGTCATAACAAACTATACCAGAATCACCTAAATTACTTCGGCTACCGTAAATCACCCCCAACTATCCCTTACCACAACAAACCAAACCATATCGTCTTAAAATTACAAAAAAAGGTGTACAAATCATAACAAACTATGCCAGAATTACCTAAATTACTTCGGTCACTCTAAATTATCACCAACTAACCCTTACCACAACAAACTAAACCCAATCACTTTTAAATTACAAAAAAATGCTAGTAACCATAGCAAACTATGCCAAACTCACCTAAATTACTTCGGCTACCATAAATCATCACCAACTAACCCTTACCACAACAAACTAAACCCAATCACTTTTAAATTACAAAAAAAATACTACTAACCATAGCAAACTATGCCTAACTCACCAAAATTACTTCGGCTATCAAAAATCACCACCAACTACACTTTACAGCAACAAACTAAGCCCAATCACTTTAAAATTACAAAAAAATGCTAAAAATCATAACAAACTATACCAGAATCACCTAAATTACTTCGGCTACCGTAAATCACCCCCAACTATCCCTTACCACAACAAACCAAACCATATCATCTTAAAATTACAAAAAAAGGTGTACATATCATAACAAACTATGCCAGACTCACCTAAATTACTTCGGCTACTCTAAATCATCACCAACTAAACCTTACCACAACAAACTAAACCCAATCACTTTTAAATTACAAAAAAATGCTAGTAACCATAGCAAACTATGCCAAACTCACCTAAATTACTTCGGCTACCATAAATCATCACCAACTAACTCTTACCACAACAAACTAAACCCAATCAATTTAAATTATAAAAAAATGCTACTAACCTTAGCAGACTATGCCAAACTCACCTAAATTACTTCGGCTATCAAAAATCACCCTCAACTACACTTTACATCAACAAACTAAACCCAATCACTTTAAAATTAAAAAAAATGCTAAAAATTATAACAAACTATACCAGAATCACCTAAATTACTTCGGCTACCGTAAATCACCCCCAACTATCCCTTACCACAACAAACTAAACCATATCATCTTAAAATTAAAAAAAAGGTGTACAAATTATAACAAACTATGCCAGACTCACCTAAATTACTTCGGCTACTCTAAATCATCACCAACTAACCCTTACCACAACAAACTAAACCCAATCAATTTTAAATTACAAAAAAATGCTAGTAACCATAGCAAACTATGCCAAACTCACCTAAATTACTTCGGCTACCATAAATCATCACCAACTAACCCTTACCACAAGAAACTAAACTCAATCACTTTTAAATTACAAAAAAATGCTAGTAACCATAGCAAACTATGCCAAACTCACCTAAATTACTTCGGCTACCATAAATCATCACCAACTAACCCTTACCACAACAAACTAAACCCAATCACTTTTAAATTACAAAAAAATGCTACTAACCATAGCAAACTATGCCAGACTCACCTAAATTACTTCGGCAACTCTAAATCATCACTAACTAACCCTTACCACAACAAACTAAACCCAATCACTTTTAAATTACAAAAAAATGCTAGTAACCATAGCAAACTATGCCAAACTTACCTAAATTACTTCGGCTACCATAAATCATCACCAACTAACCCTTACCACAACAGACTAAACCCAATCACTTTTAAATTACAAAAAAATGCTACTAACCATAGCAAACTATGCCAAACACACCTAAATTACTTCGGCTATCAAAAATCACCCCCAACTACACTTTACAGCAACAAACTAAGCCCAATCACTTTAAAATTACAAAAAAATGCTAAAAATCATAACAAACTATACCAGAATCACCTAAATAACTTCGGGCACCGTAAATCACCCCCAACTATCCCTTACCACAACAAACCAAACCATATCATCTTAAAATTACAAAAAAAGTGTACAAATCATAACAAACTATGCCAGACTCACCTAAATTACTTCGGCTACTCTAAATCATCACCAACTAGCCCTTACCACAACAAACTAAACCCAATCACTTTTAAATTACAAAAAAATGCTAGTAACCATAGCAAACTATGCCAAACTCACCTAAATTACTTCGGCTACCATAAATCATCACCAACTAATCCTTACCACAACAAACTAAACCCAATCACTTTTAAATTACAAAAAAATGCTACTAACCATAGCAAACTATGCCAAACTCACCTAAATTACTTCGGCTATCAAAAATCACCCCCAACTACACTTTACAGCAACAAACTAAGCCCAATCACTTTAAAATTACAAAAAAATGCTAAAAATCATAACAAACTATACCAGAATCACCTAAATTACTTCGGCTACCGTAAATCACCCCCAACTATCCCTTACCACAACAAACCAAACTATATCATCTTAAAATTACAAAAAAAGGTGTACAAATCATAACAAACTATGCCAGACTCACTTAAATTACTTCGGCTACTCTAAATCATCACCAACTAACCCTTACCACAACAAACTAAACCCAATCACTTTTATATTACAAAAAAATGCTAGTAACCATAGCAAACTATGCCAAACTCACCTAAATTACTTCGGCTACTATAAAGCATCACCAACTAACCCTTAACACAACAAACTAAACCCAATCACTTTTAAATAAAAAAAAAATGTTACTAACCATAGCAAACTATGCCAAACTCACCTAAATTACTTCGGCTTCCATAAAGCATCACCAACTATCCCTTACCACAACAAACCAAACCATATCATCTTAAAATTACAAAAAAAGGTGTACAAATCCTAACAAACTATGCGAGACTCACCTAAATTACTTCGGCTACTCTAAATCATCACCAACTAACCCTTACCACAACAAACTAAACCCAATCACTTTTAAATTACAAAAAAATGCAACTAACCATAGCAAACTATGCCAAACTCGCCTAAATTACTTCGGCAATCAAAAATCACCCTCAACTACACTTTAAAGCAACAAACTAAGCCCAATCACTTTAAAATTACAAAAAAATGCTAAAAATCATAACAAACTATACCAGAATCACCTAAATTACTTCGGCTACCGTAAATCACCCCCAACTATCCCTTACCACAACAAACCAAACCATATCATCTTAAAATTACAAAAAAGGTGTACAAATCATAACAAACTATGCCAGATTTACCTAAATTACTTCGGCTACTCTAAATCATCACCAACTAACCCTTACCACAACAGACTAAACCCAATCACTTTTAAATTACAAAAAAATGCTACTAACCATAGCAAACTATGCCAAACACACCTAAATTACTTCGGCTATCAAAAATCACCCCCAACTACACTTTACAGCAACAAACTAAGCCCAATCACTTTAAAATTACAAAAAAATTCTAAAAATCATAACAAACTATACCAGAATCACCTAAATTACTTCGGATACCGTAAATCACCCCCAAATATCTCTTCCACAACAAACCAAACCATATCATCTTAAAATTACAAAAAAAGGTGTACAAATCATAACAAACTATGCCAGACTCACCTAAATTACTTCGGTTACTCTAAATCATCACCAACTAACCCTTACCACAACAAACTAAACCCAATCACTTTTAAATTCCAAAAAAATGCTAGTAACCATAGCAAACTATGCCAAACTCACCTAAGTTACTTCGGCTACCATAAATCATCACCAACTAACCCTTACCACAACAAACTAAACCCAATCACTTTTAAATTACAAAAAAATGCTACTAACCAAAGCAAACTATGCCAAACTCACCTAAATTACTTCGGCTATCAAAAATCACCCCCAACTACACTTTACAGCAACAAACTAAACCAAATAACTTTAAAATTACAAAAAAATGCTAAAAATCTTAACAAACTATACCAGAATCACCTAAATTACTTCGGCTACCGTAAATCACCCCCATCTATCCCTTACCACAACAAACCAAACCATAACATCTTAAAATTACAAAAAAAGGTGTACAAATCATAACAAACTA
Source organism: Eledona agricola (assembly GCA_964023215.1). Taxonomy (NCBI): domain Eukaryota; kingdom Metazoa; phylum Arthropoda; class Insecta; order Coleoptera; family Tenebrionidae; genus Eledona; species Eledona agricola. Next base: position 1,650,664 of record CAXIEJ010000157.1, read on the forward strand.
TGCCAGATTTACCTAAATTACTTCGGCTACTCTAAATCATCACCAACTAACCCTTACCACAACAAACTAAACCCAATCACTTTTAAATTACAAGAAAATGCTAGTAACCATAGCAAGCTATGCCAAACTCACCTAAATTACTTCGGCTACCATAAATCATCACCAACTAACCCTTACCACAACAAACTAAACCCAATCACTTTTAAATTACAAAAAAATGCTACTAATCATAGCAAACTATGCCAAACTTACCTAAATTACTTCGGCTATCAAAAATCACCCCCAACTACGCTTTACAGCAACAAACTAAGCCCAATCACTTTAAAATTTCAAAAAAATGTTAAAAACCATAACAAATTATACCAGAATCACGTAAAGTACTTCGGCTACCGTAAATCACCCCCAACTATCCCTTACCACAACAAACCAAACCATATCATCTTAAAATTACAAAAAAAGGTGTACAAATTATAACAAACTATGCCAGACTCACCTAAATTACTTCGGCTACTCTAAATCACCACCAACTAACCCTTACCACAACAGACTAAACCCAATCACTTTTAAATTACAAAAAAATGCTACTAACCATAGCAAACTATGCCAAACACACCTAAATTACTTCGGCTATCAAAAATCACCCCCAACTACACTTTACAGCAACAAACTAAGCCCAATCACTTTAAAATTACAAAAAAATGCTAAAAATCATAACAAACTATACCAGAATCACCTAAATTACTTCGGGCACCGTAAATCATCCCCAACTATCCCTTACCACAACAAACCAAACCATATCATCTTAAAATTACAAAAAAAGTGTACAAATCATAACAAACTATGCCAGACTCACCTAAATTACTTCGGCTACTCTAAATCATCACTAACTAACCCTTACCACAACAAACTAAACCCAATCACTTTTAAATTACAAAAAAATGCTAGTAACCATAGCAAACTATGCCAAACTCACCTAAATTACTTCGGCTACCATAAATCATCACCAACTAACCCTTACCACAACAAACTAAACCCAATCACTTTTAAATTACAAAAAATTGCTACTAACCATAACAAACTATGCCAAACACACCTAAATTACTTCGGCTATCAAAAATCACCCCCAACTACACTTTACAGCAACAAACTAAGCCCAATCACTTTAAAATTACAAAAAAATGCTAAAAATCATAACAAACTATACCAGAATCACCTAAATTACTTCGGCTACCGTAAATCACCCCCAACTATCCCTTACCACAACAAACCAAACCATATCATCTTAAAATTACAAAAAAAGGTGTACAAATCATAACAAACTATGCCAGACTCACCTAAATTACTTCGGTTACTCTAAATTATCACCAACTAAACCTTACCACAACAAACTAAACCCAATCACTTTTGAATTACAAAAAAATGCTAGTAACCATAGCAAACTATGTCAAACTCACCTAAGTTACTTCGGCTACCATAAATCATCACCAACTAACCCTTACCACAACAAACTAAACCCAATCACTTTTAAATTACAAAAAAAATGCTACTAACCAAAGCAAACAATGTCAAACTCACCTAAATTACTTCGGCTATCAAAAATCACCCCCAGCTACACTTTACAGCAACAAACTAAACCCAATCACTTTAAAATTACACAAAAATGCCAAAAACCATAACAAACTATACCAGAATCACCTAAATTACTTCGGCTACCGTAAATCACCCCCAACCATCCCTTACCACAACAAACCAAACCATATCATCTTAAAATTACAAAAAAAGGTGTACAAATCATAACAAACTATGGCAGACTTACCTAAATTACTTCGGCTACTCTAAATCATCACCAACTAACCCTTACTACAACAAACTAAACCCAATCACTTTTAAATTACAAAAAAAAGGTAGTTACCATAGCAAGCTATGCCAAACTCACCTAAATTACTTCGGCTACCATAAATCATCACCAACTAACCCTTACCACAACAAACTAAACCCAATCACTTTTAAATTACAAAAAAATGCTACTAACCATAGCAAACTAGGCCAAACATACCTAAATTACTTCGGCTATCAAAAATCACCCCCAACTACACTTTACAGCAACAAACTAAGCCCAATCACTTTAAAATTACAAAAAAATGCTAAAAATCATAACAAACTATACCAGAATCACCTAAATTACTTCGGCTACCATAAATCACCCCCAACTATCCCTTACCACAACAAACCAAACCATATCATCTTAAAATTACAAAAAAAGGTGTACAAATCATAACAAACTATGCCAGACTCACCTAAATTACTTGGGCTACTCTAAATCATAACCAACTAACCCTTACCACAACAAACTAAACCCAATCGTTTTTAAATTACAAAAAAATGCTAGTAACCATAGCAAACTATGCCAAACTCACCTAAATTACTTCGGCTACCATAAATCATCACCAACTAATCCTTACCACAACAAACTAAACCCAATCACTTTTAAATTACAAAAAAATGCTACTAACCATAGCAAACTATGCCAAACTCACCTAAATTACATCGGCTATCACAAATCACCCCCAACTACACTATACAGCAACAAACTAAGCCCAATCACTTTAAAATTACAAAAAATGTTAAAAACCATAACAAACTATACCAAAATCACCTAAATTACTTCGGCTACCGTAAATCACCCCCAACTATCCCTTACCACAACAAACCAAACCATATCATCTTAAAATTACAAAAAAAGGTGTACAAATCATAACAAACTATGCCAGACTCACCTAAATTACTACGGCTACTCTAAATCATCACCAACTAACCCTTACCACAACAGACTAAACCCAATCACTTTTAAATTACAAAAAAATGCTACTAACCATAGCAAACTATGCCAAACACACCTAAATTACTTCGGCTATCAAAAATCACCCCCAACTACACTTTACAGCAACAAACTAAGCCCAAACACTTTAAAATTACAAAAAAATGCTAAAAATCATAACAAACTATACCAGAATCACCTAAATTACTTCGGGCACCGTAAATCACCCCCAACTATCCCTTACCACAACAAACCAAACCATATCATCTTAAAATTACAAAAAAAGGTGTACAAATCATAACAAACTATGCCAGACTCACCTAAATTACTTCGGCTATTCTAAATTATCACCAACTAACCCTTACCATAACAAACTAAACCCAATCACTTTTAAATTACAAAAAAATGCTAGTAACCATAGCAAACTATGCCAAACACACCTAAGTTACTTCGGATACCATAAATCATCACCAACTAACCCTTACCACAACAAACTAAACCCAATCACTTTTAAATTACAAAAAAATGCTACTAATCATAGCAAACTATGCCAAACACACCTAAATTACTTCAGCTATCAAAAATCACCCCCAACTACACTTTACAGCAACGAACTAAGCCCAATCGCTTTAAAATTACAAAAAAATGCTAAAAATCATAACAAAGTATACCAGAATCACCTAAATTACTTCGGCTACCGTAAATCACCCCCAACTATCCCTTACCACAACAAACTAAACCATATCATCTTAAAATTACAAAAAAAGGTGTACAAATCATAACAAACTATGCCAGAATCACCTAAATTACTTCGGTTACTCTAAATTATCACCAACTAACCCTTACCACAACAAACTAAACCCAATCACTTTTAAATTACAAAAAAATGCTAGTAACCATAGCAAACTATGCCAAACTCACCTAAGTTACTTCGGCTACCATAAATCATCACCAACTAACCCTTACCACAACAAACTAAACCCAATCACTTTTAAATTACAGAAAAAATGCTACTAACCAAAGCAAACTATGCCAAACTCACCTAAATTACTTCGGCTATCAAAAATCACCCCCAACTACACTTTACAGCAACAAACTAAACCCAATCACTTTAAAATTACAAAAAAATGCTAAAAATCATAACAAACTATACCAGAATCACCTAAATTACTTCGGTTACTCTAAATTATCACCAACTAACCCTTACCACAACAAACTAAACCCAATCACTTTTAAATTACAAAAAAATGCTAGTAACCATAGCAAACTATGCCAAACTCACCTAAGTTACTTCGGCTACCATAAATCATCACCAACTAACCCTTACCACAACAAACTAAACCCAATCACTTTTAAATTACAGAAAAAATGCTACTAACCAAAGCAAACTATGCCAAACCCACCTAAATTACTTCGGCTATCAAAAATCACCCCCAACTACACTTTACAGCAACAAACTAAACCCAATCACTTTAAAATTACAAAAAAATGCTAAAAATCATAACAAACTATACCAGAATCACCTAAATTACTTTGGCTACCGTAAATCACCCCCAACTATCCCTTACCACAACAAACCAAACCATATCATCTTAAAATTACAAAAAAAGGTGTACAAATCATAACAAACTATGCCAGAATCACCTAAATTAATTCGGTTACTCTAAATTATCACCAACTAACCCTTACCACAACAAACTAAACCCAATCACTTTTAAATTACAAAAAAATGCTAGTAACCATAGCAAACTATGCCAAACTCACCTAAATTACTTCGGCTACCATAAATCATCACCAACTAACCCTTACCACAACAAACTAAACCCAATCACTTTTAAATTACAAAAAAAATGCTACTAACCATAGCAAACTATGCCTAACTCACCAAAATTAGTTCGGCTATCAAAAATCACCACCAATTACACTTTACAGCAACAAACTAAGCCCAATCACTTTAAAATTACAAAAAAATGCTAAAAATCATAACAAACTATACCAGAATCACCTAAATTACTTCGGCTACCGTAAATCACCCCCAACTATCCCTTACCACAACAAACCAAACCATATCATCTTAAAATTACAAAAAAAGGTGTACAAATCATAACAAACTATGCCAGACTCACCTAAATTACTTCGGCTACTCTAAATCATCACCAACTAAACCTTACCACAACAAACTAAACCCAATCACTTTTAAATTACAAAAAAATGCTAGTAACCATAGCAAACTATGCCAAACTCACCTAAATTACTTCGGCTACCATAAATCATCACCAACTAACCCTTACCACAACAAACTAAACCCAATCAATTTAAATTATAAAAAAATGCTACTAACCATAGCAGACTATGCCAAACTCACCTAAATTACTTCGGCTATCAAAAATCACCCCCAACTACACTTTACATCAACAAACTAAACCCAATCACTTTAAAATTAAAAAAAATGCTAAAAATCATAACAAACTATACCAGAATCACCTAAATTACTTCGGCTACCGTAAATCACCCCCAACTATCCCTTACCACAACAAACTAAACCATATCATCTTAAAATTAAAAAAAAAAGGTGTACAAATCATAACAAACTATGCCAGACTCACCTAAATTACTTCGGCTACTCTAAATCATCACCAACTAACCCTTACCAAAACAAACTAAACCCAATCACTTTTAAATTACAAAAAAATGCTAGTAACCATAGCAAACTATGCCAAACTCACCTAAATTACTTCGGCTACCATAAATCATCACCAACTAACCCTTACCACAACAAATTAAACCCAATCACTTTTAAATTACAAAAAAATGCTAGTAACCATAGCAAACTATGCCAAACTCACCTAAATTACTTCGGCTACCATAAATCATCACCAACTAACCCTTACCACAACAAACTAAACCCAATCACTTTTAAATTACAAAAAAATGCTACTAACCATAGCAAACTATGCCAGACTCACCTAAATTACTTCGGCTACTCTAAATCATCACCAACTAACCCTTACCACAACAAAGTAAACCCAATCACTTTTAAATTACAAAAAAATGCTAGTAACCATAGCAAACTATGCCAAACTTACCTAAATTACTTCGGCTATCAAAAATCACCCCCAACTACACTTTACAGCAACAAACTAAGCCCAATCACTTTAAAATTACAAAAAAATGCTAAAAATCATAACAAACTATACCAGAATCACCTAAATTACTTCGGCTATCAAAAATCACCCCCAACTACACTTTACGGCAACAAACTAAGCCCAATCACCTTAAAATTACAAAAAAATGCTAAAAATCATAACAAACTATACCAGAATCACCTAAATTACTTCGGCTACCGTAAATCACCCCCAACTATCCCTTACCACAACAAACCAAACCATTACATCTTAAAATTAAAAAAAAGGAGTACAAATGATAACAAACTATGCCAGACTCACCTAAATTACTTCGGCTACTCTAAATTATTACCAACTAAACCTAACCACAACAAACTAAACCCAATCACTTTTAAATTACAAAAAAATGCTAGTAACCATAGCAAACTATGCCAAACTCACCTAAATTACTTCGGCTATCAAAAATCACCCCCAACTACACTTTACAGCAACAAACTAAGCCCAATCACTTTAAAATTACAAAAAAATGCTAAAAATCATAACAAACTATACCAGAATCACCTAAATTACTTCGGCTATCAAAAATCACCCCCAACTATACTTTACAGCAACAAACTAAGCCCAATCACCTTAAAATTACAAAAAAATGCTAAAAATCATAACAAACTATACCAGAATCACCTAAATTACTTCGGCTACTGTAAATCACCCCCAACTATCCCTTACCACAACAAACCAAACCATTACATCTTAAAATTAAAAAAAAGGTGTACAAATCATAACAAACTATGCCAGACTCACCTAAATTACTTCGGCTACTCTAAATTATCACCAACTAAACCTAACCACAACAAACTAAACCCAATCACTTTTAAATTACAAAAAAATGCTAGTAACCATAGCAAACTATGCCAAACTCACCTAAATTACTTCGGCTATCAAAAATCACCCCCAACTACACTTTACAGCAACAAACTAAGCCCAATCACTTTAAAATTACAAAAAAATGCTAAAAATCATAACAAACTATACCAGAATCACCTAAATTACTTCGGCTATCAAAAATCACCCCCAACTACACTTTACAGCAACAAACTAAGCCCAATCACCTTGAAATTACAAAAAAATGCTAAAAATCATAACAAACTATACCAGAATCACCTAAATTACTTCGGCTACCGTAAATCACCCCCAACTATCCCTTACCACAACAAACCAAACCATATCATTTTAAAATTACAAAAAAAGGTATACAAATCATAACAAACTATGCTAGACTCACCTAAATTACTTCGGCTACTCTAAATCATCACCAACTAACCCTTACCACAACAAACAAAACCCAATCACTTTTAAATTACAAAAAAATGCTAGTAACCATAGCAAACTATGCCAAACTCACCTAAATTACTTCAGCTACCATAAATCATCACCAACTAACCCTTACCACAATAAACTAAACCCAATCAACTTTAAATTACAAAAAAATGCTACTAACCATAGCAAACTATGCCAAACTCACCTAAATTACTTCGGCTATCAAAAATCACCCCCAGCTACACTTTACAGCAACAAACTAAGCCCAATCACCTTAAAATTACAAAAAAATGCTAAAAATCATAACAAATTATACCAGAATCACAAAAAAATGCTAAAAATTATAACAAACTATACCAGAATCACCTAAATTACTTCGGCTAACGTAAATCACCCCCAACTATCCTTTACCACAACAAACCAAACCATATCATCTTAAAATTACAAAAAAAGTTGTACAAATCATAACAAACTATGCCAGACTCACCAAAATTACTTCGGCTACTCTAAATCATCACCAACTAACCCTTACCACAACAAGCTAAACCCAATCACTTTTAAATTACAAAAAAATGCAAGTAACCATAGCAAACTATGCCAAACTCACCTAAATTACTTCGGCTATCAAAAATCACCCCCAACTACAATTTACAGCGACAAACTAAGCCCAATCACTTTAAAATTACAAAAAAATGCTAAAAATCATAACAAACTATACCAGAATCACCTAAATTACTTCGGCTATCAAAAATCACCCCCAACTACACTTTACAACAACAAACTAAGCCCAATCACCTTAAAATTACAAAAAAATGCTAAAAATCATAACAAACTATACCAGAAACACCTAAATTACTTTGGCTACCGTAAATCACCCCCAACTGTCCCTTACCACAACAAACCAAACCATTACATCGTAAAATTAAAAAAAAGGTGTACAAATCATAACAAACTATGCCAGACTCACCTAAATTACTTCGGCTACTCTAAATTATCACCAACTATTCCTAACCACAACAAACTAAACCCAATCACTTTTAAATTACAAAAAAATGCTAGTAACCATAGCAAACTATGCCAAACTCACCTAAATTACTTCGGCTATCAAAAATCACCCCCAACTACACTTTACAGCAACAAACTAAGCCCAATCACTTTAAAATTACAAAAAAATGCTAAAATCATAACAAACTATACCAGAATCACCTAAATTACTTCGGCTATCAAAAATCACCCCCAACTACACTTTACAGCAACAAACTAAGCCCAATCACCTTAAAATTACAAAAAAATGCTAAAAATCATAACAAACTATACCAGAATCACCTAAATTACTTCGGCTACCGTAAATCACCCCCAACTATCCCTTACCACAACAAACCAAACCATTACATCTTAAAATTAAAAAAAAGGTGTACAAATCATAACAAACTATGCCAGACTCACCTAAATTACTTCGGCTACTCTAAATCATCACCAACTAACCCTTACCACAACAAACAAAACCCAATCACTTTTAAATTACAAAAATATGCTAGTAACCATAGCAAACTATGCCAAACTCACCTAAATTACTTCGGCTACCATAAATCATCACCAACTAACCCTTACCACAATAAACTAAACCCAATCACCTTTAAATTACAAAAAAGTGCTACTAACCATAGCAAACTATGCCAAACTCACCTAAATTACTTCGGCTATCAAAAATCACCCCCAACTACACTTTACAGCAACAAACTAAGCCCAATCACCTTAAAATTACAAAAAAATGATAAAAATCGTAACAAACTATACCAGAATCACCTAAATTACTTCGGCTACCGTTAATCACCCCCAACTATCCCTTACCACAACAAACCAAACCATATCATCTTAAAATTAAAAAAAAGGTGTACAAATCATAACAAACTATGCCAGACTCACCTAAATTACTTCGGCTACTCTAAATTATCACCAACTAAACCTTACCACAACAAACTAAACCCAATCACTTTTAAATTACAAAAAAATGCTAGTAACCATAGCAAACTATGCCAAACTCACCTAAATTACTTCGGCTACCATAAATCATCACCAACTGACCCTTACCACAACAAACTAAACCCAATCACTTTTAAATTACAAAAAAATGCTACTAACCATAGCAAACTATGCCAAACTCACCTAAATTATTTCGGCTATCAAAAATCACCCCCAACTACACTTTACAGCAACAAACTAAGCCCAATCACTTTAAAATTACAAAAAAATGCTAATAACCATAGCAAACTATGCCAAACTCACCCAAATTACTTCGGCTATCAAAAATCACCCCCAACTACACTTTACAGCAACAAACTAAGCCCAATCACTTTAAAATTACAAAAAAATGCTAAAAATCATAACAAACTATACCAGAATCACCTAAATTACTTCGGCTATCAAAAATCACCCCCAACTACACTTTACAGCAACAAACTAAGCCCAATCACCTTAAAATTACAAAAAAATGCTAAAAATCATAACAAACTATACCAGAATCACCTAAATTACTTCGGCTACCGTAAATCACCCCCAACTATCCCTTACCACAACAAACCAAACCTTTACATCTTAAAATTAAAAAAAAGGTGTACAAATCATAACAAACTATGCCAGACTCACCTAAAATACTTCGGCTACTCTAAATTATCACCAACTAAACCTAACCACAACAAACTAAACCCAATCACTTTTAAGTTACAAAAAAATGCTAGTAACCATAGCAAACTATGCCAAACTTATCTAAATTACTTCGGCTACCATAAATCATCACCAACTAACCCTTACCACAACAAACTAAACCCAATCACTTTCAAATTACAAAAAATGCTACTAACCATAGCAAACTATGCCAAACTAACCTAAATTACTTCGGCTATCAAAAATCACCCCCAATTACACTTTACAGCAACAAGCTAAGCCCAATCACTTTAAAATTACAAAAAAATGCTAAAAATCATAACAAACTATACCAGAATCACCTAAATTACTTCGGCTACCGTAAATCACCCCCAACTATCCCTTACCACAACAAACCAAACCATATCATCTTAAAATTACAAAAAAAGGTGTACAAATCATAACAAACTATGCCAGACTCACCGAAATTACTTCGGCTACTTTAAATCATCACCAACTAACCCTTACCACAACAAACTAAACCCAATCACTTTTAAATTACAAAAAAATGCTAGTAACCATAGCAAACTATGCCAAACTCACCTAAATTACTTCGGCTACCATAAATCATCACCAACTAAACCTTACCACAACAAACTAAACCCAATCACTTTTAAATTACAAAAAAATGCTACTAACCATAGCAAACTATGCCAAACTCACCTAAATTACTTCGGCTATCAAAAATCACCCCCAACTACACTTTACAGCAACAAACTAAGCCCAATCACCTTAAAATTACAAAAAAATGATAAAAATCGTAACAAACTATACCAGAATCACCTAAATTACTTCGGCTACCGTAAATCACCCCCAACTATCCCTTACCAAAACAAACCAAACCATTACATCTTAAAATTAAAAAAAAGGTGTACAAATCATAACAAACTATGCCACACTCACCTAAATTACTTCGGCTACTCTAAATTATCACCAACTAAACCTAACCACAACAAACTAAACCCAATCACTTTTAAATTACAAAAAAATGCTAGTAACCATAGCAAACTATGCCAAACTCATCTAAATTACTTCGGCTACCATAAATCATCACCAACTAACCCTTACCACAACAAACTAAACCCAATCACTTTCAAATTACAAAAAAATGCTACTAACCATAGCAAACTATGCCAAACTAACCTAAATTACTTCGGCTATCAAAAATACCCCCAACTACACTTTACAGCAACAAACTAAGCCCAATCACTTTAAAATTACAAAAAAATGCTAAAAATCATAATAAACTATACCAGAATCACCTAAATTACTTCGGCTACCGTAAATCACCACCAACTATCCCTTACCACAACCAACCAAACCATATCATCTTAAAATTACAAAAAAAGGTGTACAAATCATAACAAACTATGCCAGACTCACCTAAATTACTTCGGCTACTCTAAATCATCACCAACTAACCCTTACCTCAACAAACAAAACCCAATCACTTTTAAATTACAAAAAAATGCTACTAACCATAGCAAACTATGCCAAACTAACCTAAATTACTTCGGCTATCAAAAATACCCCCAACTACACTTTACAGCAACAAACTAAGCCCAATCACTTTAAAATTACAAAAAAATGCTAAAAATCATAATAAACTATACCAGAATCACCTAAATTACTTCGGCTACCGTAAATCACCACCAACTATCCCTTACCACAACCAACCAAACCATATCATCTTAAAATTACAAAAAAAGGTGTACAAATCATAACAAACTATGCCAGACTCACCTAAATTACTTCGGCTACTCTAAATCATCACCAACTAACCCTTACCACAACAAACAAAACCCAATCACTTTTAAATTACAAAAAAATGCTAGTAACCATAGCAAACTATGCCAAACTCACCTAAATTACTTCAGCTACCATAAATCATCACCAACTAACCCTTACCACAATAAACTAAACCCAATCAACTTTAAATTACAAAAAAATGCTACTAACCATAGCAAACTATGCCAAACTCACCTAAATTACTTCGGCTATCAAAAATCACCCCCAACTACACTTTACAGCAACAAACTAAGCCCAATCACCTTAAAATTACAAAAAAATGCTAAAAATCATAACAAATTATACCAGAATCACAAAAAAATGCTAAAAATCATAACAAACTATACCAGAATCACCTAAATTACTTCGGCTAACGTAAATCACCCCCAACTATCCTTTACCACAACAAACCAAACCATATCATCTTAAAATTACAAAAAAAGTTGTACAAATCATAACAATCTATGCCAGACTCACCAAAATTACATCGGCTACTCTAAATCATCACCAACTAACCCTTACCACAACAAACTAAACCCAATCACTTTTAAATTACAAAAAAATGCTAGTAACCATAGCAAACTATGCCAAACTCACCTAAATTACTTCGGCTATCAAAAATCACCCCCAACTACACTTTACAGCGACAAACTAAGCCCAATCACTTTAAAATTACAAAAAAATGCTAAAAATCATAACAAACTATACCAGAATTATCTAAATTACTTCGGCTATCAAAAATCACCCCCAACTACACTTTACAGCAACAAACTAAGCCCAATCACCTTAAAATTACAAAAAAATGCTAAAAATCATAACAAACTATACCAGAATCACCAAAATTACTTCGGCTACCGTAAATCACCCCCAACTATCCCTTACCACAACAAACCAAACCATTACATCTTAAAATTAAAAAAAAGGTGTACAAATCATAACAAACTATGCCAGACTCACCTAAATTACTTCGGCTACTCTAAATCATCACCAACTAACCCTTACCTCAACAAACAAAACCCAATCACTTTTAAATTACAAAAAAATGCTAGTAACCATAGCAAACTATGCCAAACTCACCTAAATTACTTCGGCTACCATAAATCATCACCAACTAACCCTTACCACAATAAACTAAACCCAATCACCTTTAAATTACAAAAAAATGCTACTAACCATAGCAAACTATGCCAAACTCACCTAAATTACTTCGGCTATCAAAAATCACCCCCAACTACACTTTACAGCAACAAACTAAGCCCAATCACCTTAAAATTACAAAAAAATGATAAAAATCGTAACAAACTATACCAGAATCACCTAAATTACTTCGGCTACCGTTAATCACCCCCAACTATCCCTTACCACAACAAACCAAACCATATCATCTTAAAATTAAAAAAAAGGTGTACAAATCATAACAAACTATGCCAGACTCACCTAAATTACTTCGGCTACTCTAAATTATCACCAACTAAACCTTACCACAACAAACTAAACCCAATCACTTTTAAATTACAAAAAAATGCTAGTAACCATAGCAAACTATGCCAAACTCACCTAAATTACTTCGGCTACCATAAATCATCACCAACTGACCCTTACCACAACAAACTAAACCCAATCACTTTTAAATTACAAAAAAATGCTACTAACCATAGCAAACTATGCCAAACTCACCTAAATTATTTCGGCTATCAAAAATCACCCCCAACTACACTTTACAGCAACAAACTAAGCCCAATCACTTTAAAATTACAAAAAAATGCTAATAACCATAGCAAACTATGCCAAACTCACCCAAATTACTTCGGCTATCAAAAATCACCCCCAACTACACTTTACAGCAACAAACTAAGCCCAATCACCTTAAAATTACAAAAAATGCTAAAAATCATAACAAACTATACCAGAATCACCTAAATTACTTCGGCTACCGTAAATCACCCCCAACTATCCTTTACCACAACAAACCAAACCATATCATCTTAAAATTAAAAAAAAGGTGTACAAATCATAACAAACTATGCCAGACTCACCTAAATTACTTCGGCTACTTTAAATTATCACCAACTAAACCTTACCACAACAAACTAAACCCAATCACTTTTAAATTACCAAAAAATGCTAGTAACCATAGCAAACTATGCCAAACTCACCTAAATTACTTCGGCTACCATAAATCATCACCAACTAACCCTTACCACAACAAACTAAACCCAATCACTTTTAAATTACAAAAAAATGCTACTAACCATAGCAAACTATGCCAAACTCACCTAAATTACTTCGGCTATCAAAAATCACCCCCAACTACACTTTACAGCAACAAACTAAACCCAATCACTTTTAAATTACAAAAAATGCTACTAACCATAGCAAACTATGCCAAACTCACCTAAATTACTTCGGCTATCAAAAATCACCCCCAACTACACTTTACAGCAACAAACTAAGCCCAATCACTTTAAAATTACAAAAAAATGCTAAAAATCATAACAAACTATACCAGAATTACCTAAGTCACTTCGGCTACCGTTAATCACCCCCAACTATCCCTTACCACAACAAACCAAACCATATCATCTTAAAATTAAAAAAAAGGTGTACAAATCATAACAAACTATGCCAGACTCACCTAAATTACTTCGGCTACTCTAAATTACCACCAACTAAACCTTACCACAACAAACTATACCCAATCACTTTTAAATTACAAAAAAATGGTAGTAACCATAGCAAACTATGCCAAACTTATCTAAATTACTTCGGCTACCATAAATCATCACCAACTAACCCTTACCACAACAAACTAAACCCAATCACTTTCAAATTACAAAAAAATGCTACTAACCATAGCAAACTATGCCAAACTAACCTAAATTACTTCGGCTATCAAAAATCACCCCCAACTACACTTTACAGCAACAAATTAAGCCCAATCACTTTAAAATTACAAAAAAATGCTAAAAATCATAACAAACTATGCCAGACTCACCTAAATTACTTCGGCTACTCTAAATTATCACCAACTAAACCTTACCACAAAAAACTAAACCCAATCACTTTTAAATTACAAAAAAATGCTAGTAACCATAACAAACTATGCCAAACTCACCTAAATTACTTCGGCTACCATAAATCATCACCAACTAACCCTTACCACAACAAACTAAACCCAATCACCTTTAAATTACAAAAAAATGCTACTAACCATAGCAAACTATGCCAAACTCACCTAAATTACTTCGGCTATAAAAAATCACCCCCAACTACACTTTACAGCAACAAACTAAGCCCAATCACCTTAAAATTACAAAAAAATGCTAAAAATCATAACAAACTATACCAGAATCACCTAAATTACTTCGGCTACCGTAAATCACCCCCAACTATCCCTTACCACAACAAATCAAACCATATAATCTTAAAATTACAAAAAAAGGTGTACAATTCATAACAAACTATGCCAGAATCACCTAAATTACATCGGCTACTCTAAATCATCACCAACGAACCCTTACCACAACCAACTAAACCCAATCATTTTTAAATTACAAAAAAATGCTAGTAACCATGGCAAACTATGCCAAACTCACCTAAATTACTTCGGCTACCATAAATCATCACCAACTAACCCTTACCACAACAAACTAAACCCAATCACTTTTAAATTACAAAAAAATGCTACTAATCATAGCAAACTATGCCAAACTCACCTAAATTACTTCGGCTATCAAAAGTCACCCCCAACTACACTTTACAGCAACAAACTAAGCCCAATCACTTTAAAATTACAAAAAAATGCTAAAAATCATAACAAACTATACCAGAATCATCTAAATTACTTCGGCTACCGTAAATCACCCCCAACTATCCTTTACCACAACAAACCAAACCATATCATCTTAAAATTAAAAAAAAGGTGTACAAATCATAACAAACTATGCCAGACTCACCTAAATTACTTCGGCTACTCTAAATCATCACCAACTAACCCTTACCACAACAAACTAAACCCAATCACTTTTTAATTACAAAAAAATGCTAGTAACCATAGCAAACTATGCCAAACTCACCTAAATTACTTCGGCTACCATAAATCATCACCAACTAACCCTTACCACAACAAACTAAACCCAATCACTTTTAAATTACAAAAAAATGCTACTAACCATAGCAAACTATGCCAAACTCACCTAAATTACTTCGGCTATCAAAAATCACCCCCAACTACACTTTACAGCAACAAACTAAGCCCAATCACTTTAAAATTACAAAAAAATGCTACTAACCATAGCAAACTATGCCAAACTCACCTAAATTACTTCGGCTATCAAAAATCAACCCCAACTACACTTTACAGCAACAAACTAAGCCCAATCACCTTAAAATTGCAAAAAAATGCTAAAAATCATAACAAACTATACCAGAATCACCTAAATTACTTCGGCTACCGTAAATCACCCCCAACTATCCCTTACCACAACAAACCAAACCATTACATCTTAAAATTAAAAAAAAGGTGTACAAATGATAACAAACTATGCCAGACTCACCTAAATTACTTCGGCTACTCTAAATTATTACCAACTAAACCTAACCACAACAAACTAAACCCAATCACTTTTAAATTACAAAAAAATGCTAGTAACCATAGCAAACTATGCCAAACTCACCTAAATTACTTCGGCTATCAAAAATCACCCCCAACTACACTTTACAGCAACAAACTAAGCCCAATCACTTTAAAATTACAAAAAAATGCTAAAAATCATAACAAACTATACCAGAATCACCTAAACTACTTCGGCTATCAAAAATCACCCCCAACTATACTTTACAGCAACAAACTAAGCCCAATCACCTTAAAATTACAAAAAAATGCTAAAAATCATAACAAACTATACCAGAATCACCTAAATTACTTCGGCTACCGTAAATCACCCCCAACTATCCCTTACCACAACAAACCAAACCATTACATCTTAAAATTAAAAAAAAGGTGTACAAATCATAACAAACTATGCCAGACTCACCTAAATTACTTCGGCTACTCTAAATTATCACCAACTAAACCTAACCACAACAAACTAAACCCAATCACTTTTAAATTACAAAAAAATGCTAGCAACCATAGCAAACTATGCCAAACTCACCTAAATTACTTCGGCTATCAAAAATCACCCCCAACTACACTTTACAGCAACAAACTAAGCCCAATCACTTTAAAATTACAAAAAAATGCTAAAAATCATAACAAACTATACCAGAATCACCTAAATTACTTCGGCTATCAAAAATCACCCCCAACTACACTTTACAGCAACAAACTAAGCCCAATCACCTTAAAATTACAAAAAAATGCTAAAAATCATAACAAACTATACCAGAATCACCTAAATTACTTCGGCTACCGTAAATCACCCCCAACTATCCCTTACCACAACAAACCATACCATTACATCTTAAAATTAAAAAAAAGGTGTACAAATCATAACAAACTATGCCAGACTCACCTAAAATACTTCGGCTACTCTAAATTATCACCAACTAAACCTAACCACAACAAACTAAACCCAATCACTTTTAAATTACAAAAAAACGCTAGTAACCATAGCAAACTATGCCAATCTCATCTAAATTACTTCGGCTACCATAAATCATCACCAACTAACCCTTACCACAACAAACTAAACCCAATCAATTTCAAATTACAAAAAAATGCTACTAACCATAGCAAACTATACCAAACTAACCTAAATTACTTCGGCTATCAAAAATCACCCCCAACTACACTTTACAGCAACAAACTAAGCCCAATCACTTTAAAATTACAAAAAAATTCAAAAAATCATAACAAACTATACCAGAATCACCTAAATTACTTCGGCTACCGTAAATCACCCCCAACTATCCCTTACCACAACAAACCAAACCATATCATCTTAAAATTACAAAAAAGGTGTACAAATCATAACAAACTATGCCAGACTCACCGAAATTACTTCGGCTACTCTTAATCATCACCACCTAACCCTTACCACAACAAACTAAACCCAATCACTTTTAAATTACAAAAAAATGCTAGTAACCATAGCAAACTATGCCAAACTCACCTAAATTACTTCGGCTACCATAAATCATCACCAACTAACCCTTACCACAACAAACTAAACCCAATCACTTTTAAATTACAAAAAAATGCTAGTAACCATAGCAAACTATGCCAAACTCATCTAAATTACTTCGGCTACCATAAATCATCACCAACTAACCCTTACCACAACAAACTAAACCCAATCACTTTCAAATTACAAAAAAATGCTACTAACCATAGCAAACTATGCCAAACTAACCTAAATTACTTCGGCTATCAAAAATACCCCCAACTACACTTTACAGCAACAAACTAAGCCCAATCACTTTAAAATTACAAAAAAATGCTAAAAATCATAACAAACTATACCAGAATCACCTAAATTACTTCGGCTACCGTAAATCACCCCCAACTATCCCTTACCACAACAAACCAAACCATATCATTTTAAAATTACAAAAAAAGGTGTACAAATCATAACAAACTATGCTAGACTCACCTAAATTACTTCGGCTACTCTAAATCATCACCAACTAACCCTTACCACAACAAACAAAACCCAATCACTTTTAAATTACAAAAAAATGCTAGTAACCATAGCAAACTATGCCAAACTCACCTAAATTACTTCAGCTACCATAAATCATCACCAACTAACCCTTACCACAATAAACTAAACCCAATCAACTTTAAATTACAAAAAAATGCTACTAACCATAGCAAACTATGCCAAACTCACCTAAATTACTTCGGCTATAAAAAATCACCCCCAACTACACTTTACAGCAACAAACTAAGCCCAATCACCTTAAAATTACAAAAAAATGCTAAAAATCATAACAAATTATACCAGAATCACAAAAAAATGCTAAAAATTATAACAAACTATACCAGAAACACCTAAATTACTTCGGCTAACGTAAATCACCCCCAACTATCCTTTACCACAACAAACCAAACCATATCATCTTAAAATTACAAAAAAAGTTGTACAAATCATAACAAACTATGCCAGACTCACCAAAATTACTTCGGCTACTCTAAATCATCACCAACTAACCCTTACCACAACAAGCTAAACCCAATCACTTTTAAATTACAAAAAAATGCTAGTAACCATAGCAAACTATGCCAAACTCACCTAAATTACTTCGGCTATCAAAAATCACCCCCAACTACACTTTACAGCGACAAACTAAGCCCAATCACTTTAAAATTACAAAAAAATGCTAAAAATCATAACAAACTATACCAGAATCACCTAAATTACTTCGGCTATCAAAAATCACCCCCAACTACACTTTACAGCAACAAACTAAGCCCAATCACCTTAAAATTACAAAAAAATGCTAAAAATCATAACAAACTATACCAGAATCACCTAAATTACTTCGGCTACCGTAAATCACCCCCAACTATCCCTTACCACAACAAACCAAACCATATCATCTTAAAATTAAAAAAAAGGTGTACAAATCATAACAAACTATGCCAGACTCACCTAAATTACTGCGGCTACTCTAAATTATCACCAACTAAACCTTACCACAACAAACTAAACCCAATCACTTTTAAATTACAAAAAAATGCTAGTAACCATAGCAAACTATGCCAAACTCACCTAAATTACTTCGGCTACCATAAATCATCACCAACTGACCCTTACCACAACAAACTAAACCCAATCACTTTTAAATTACAAAAAAATGCTACTAACCATAGCAAACTATGCCAAACTCACCTAAATTATTTCGGCTATCAAAAATCACCCCCAACTACACTTTACAGCAACAAACTAAGCCCAATCACTTTAAAATTACAAAAAAATGCTAATAACCATAGCAAACTATGCCAAACTCACCCAAATTACTTCGGCTATCAAAAATCACCCCCAACTACACTTTACAGCAACAAACTAAGCCCAATCACTTTAAAATTACAAAAAAATGCTAAAAATCATAACAAACTATACCAGAATCACCTAAATTACTTCGGCTATCAAAAATCACCCCCAACTACACTTTACAGCAACAAACTAAGCCCAATCACCTTAAAATTACAAAAAAATGCTAAAAATCATAACAAACTATACCAGAATCACCTAAATTACTTCGGCTACCGTAAATCACCCCCAACTATCCCTTACCACAACAAACCAAACCTTTACATCTTAAAATTAAAAAAAAGGTGTACAAATCATAACAAACTATGCCAGACTCACCTAAAATACTTCGGCTACTCTAAATTATCACCAACTAAACCTAACCACAACAAACTAAACCCAATCACTTTTAAGTTACAAAAAAATGCTAGTAACCATAGCAAACTATGCCAAACTTATCTAAATTACTTCGGCTACCATAAATCATCACCAACTAACCCTTACCACAACAAACTAAACCCAATCACTTTTAAATTACAAAAAAATGCTACTAACCATAGCAAACTATGCCAAACTCACCTAAATTACTTCGGCTATCAAAAATCACCCCCAACTACACTTTACAGCAACAAACTAAACCCAATCACTTTTAAATTACAAAAAATGCTACTAACCATAGCAAACTATGCCAAACTCACCTAAATTACTTCGGCTATCAAAAATCACCCCCAACTACACTTTACAGCAACAAACTAAGCCCAATCACTTTAAAATTACAAAAAAATGCTAAAAATCATAACAAACTATACCAGAATTACCTAAGTTACTTCGTCTACCGTTAATCACCCCCAACTATCCCTTACCACAACAAACCAAACCATATCATATTAAAATTAAAAAAATGGTGTACAAATCATAACAAACTATGCCAGACTCACCTAAATTACTTCGGCTACTCTAAATTACCACCAACTAAACCTTACCACAACAAACTAAACCCAATCACTTTTAAATTACAAAAAAATGGTAGTAACCATAGCAAACTATGCCAAACTCATCTAAATTACTTCGGCTACCATAAATCATCACCAACTAACCCTTACCACAACAAACTAAACCCAATCACTTTCAAATTACAAAAAAATGCTACTAACCATAGCAAACTATGCCAAACTAACCTAAATTACTTCGGCTATCAAAAATCACCCCCAATTACACTTTACAGCAACAAACTAAGCCCAATCACCTTAAAATTACAAAAAATGCTAAAAATCATAACAAATTATACCAGAATCACCTAAATTACTTCGGCTACCGTAAATCACCCCCAACTATCCTTTACCACAACAAACCAAACCATATCATCTTAAAATTAAAAAAAAGGTGTACAAATCATAACAAACTATGCCAGACTCACCTAAATTACTTCGGCTACTTTAAATTATCACCAACTAAACCTTACCACAACAAACTAAACCCAATCACTTTTAAATTACCAAAAAATGCTAGTAACCATAGCAAACTATGCCAAACTCACCTAAATTACTTCGGCTACCATAAATCATCACCAACTAACCCTTACCACAACAAACTAAACCCAATCACTTTTAAATTACAAAAAAATGCTACTAACCATAGCAAACTATGCCAAACTCACCTAAATTACTTCGGCTATCAAAAATCACCCCCAACTACACTTTACAGCAACAAACTAAACCCAATCACTTTTAAATTACAAAAAATGCTACTAACCATAGCAAACTATGCCAAACTCACCTAAATTACTTCGGCTATCAAAAATCACCCCCAACTACACTTTACAGCAACAAACTAAGCCCAATCACTTTAAAATTACAAAAAAATGCTAAAAATCATAACAAACTATACCAGAATTACCTAAGTTACTTCGGCTACCGTTAATCACCCCCAACTATCCCTTACCACAACAAACCAAACCATATCATATTAAAATTAAAAAAATGGTGTACAAATCATAACAAACTATGCCAGACTCACCTAAATTACTTCGGCTACTCTAAATTACCACCAACTAAACCTTACCACAACAAACTAAACCCAATCACTTTTAAATTACAAAAAAATGGTAGTAACCATAGCAAACTATGCCAAACTCATCTAAATTACTTCGGCTACCATAAATCATCACCAACTAACCCTTACCACAACAAACTAAACCCAATCACTTTCAAATTACAAAAAAATGCTACTAACCATAGCAAACTATGCCAAACTAACCTAAATTACTTCGGCTATCAAAAATCACCCCCAACTACACTTTACAGCAACAAATTAAGCCCAATCACTTTAAAATTACAAAAAAATGCTAAAAATCATAACAAACTATGCCAGAATCACCTAAATTACTTCGGCTACTCTAAATTATCACCAACTAAACCTTACCACAAAAAACTAAACCCAATCACTTTTAAATTACAAAAAAATGCTAGTAACCATAACAAACTATGCCAAACTCACCTAAATTACTTCGGCTACCATAAATCATCACCAACTAACCCTTACCACAACAAACTAAACCCAATCACCTTTAAATTACAAAAAAATGCTACTAACCATAGCAAACTATGCCAAACTCACCTAAATTACTTCGGCTATCAAAAATCACCCCCAACTACACTTTACAGCAACAAACTAAGCCCAATCACCTTAAAATTACAAAAAAATGCTAAAAATCATAACAAACTATACCAGAATCACCTAAATTACTTCGGCTACCGTAAATCACCCCCAACTATCCCTTACCACAACAAATCAAACCATATAATCTTAAAATTACAAAAAAAGGTGTACAATTCATAACAAACTATGCCAGAATCACCTAAATTACATCGGCTACTCTAAATCATCACCAACGAACCCTTACCACAACCAACTAAACCCAATCATTTTTAAATTACAAAAAAATGCTAGTAACCATGGCAAACTATGCCAAACTCACCTAAATTACTTCGGCTACCATAAATCATCACCAACTAACCCTTACCACAACAAACTAAACCCAATCACTTTTAAATTACAAAAAAATGCTACTAATCATAGCAAACTATGCCAAACTCACCTAAATTACTTCGGCTATCAAAAGTCACCCCCAACTACACTTTACAGCAACAAACTAAGCCCAATCACTTTAAAATTACAAAAAAATGCTAAAAATCATAACAAACTATACCAGAATCATCTAAATTACTTCGGCTACCGTAAATCACCCCCAACTATCCTTTACCACAACAAACCAAACCATATCATCTTAAAATTAAAAAAAAGGTGTACAAATCATAACAAACTATGCCAGACTCACCTAAATTACTTCGGCTACTCTAAATCATCACCAACTAACCCTTACCACAACAAACTAAACCCAATCACTTTTTAATTACAAAAAAATGCTAGTAACCATAGCAAACTATGCCAAACTCACCTAAATTACTTCGGTTACCATAAATCATCACCAACTAACCCTTACCACAACAAACTAAACCCAATCACTTTTAAATTACAAAAAAATGCTACTAACCATAGCAAACTATGCCAAACTCACCTAAATTACTTCGGCTATCAAAAATCACCCCCAACTACACTTTACAGCAACAAACTAAGCCCAATCACTTTAAAATTACAAAAAAATGCTACTAACCATAGCAAACTATGCCAAACTCACCTAAATTACTTCGGCTATCAAAAATCAACCCCAACTACACTTTACAGCAACAAACTAAGCCCAATCACCTTAAAATTGCAAAAAAATGCTAAAAATCATAACAAACTATACCAGAATCACCTAAATTACTTCGGCTACCGTAAATCACCCCCAACTATCCCTTACCACAACAAACCAAACCATTACATCTTAAAATTAAAAAAAAGGTGTACAAATCATAACATACTATGCCAGACTCACCTAAATTACTTTGGCTACTCTAAATTATCACCAACTAAACCTAACTACAACAAACTAAACCCAATCACTTTTAAATTACAAAAAAATGCTAGTAACCATAGCAAACTATGCCAAACTTATCTAAATTACTTCGGCTACAATAAATCATCACCAACTAACCCTTACCACAACAAACTAAACCCAATCACTTTCAAATTACAAAAGTTGCTACTAACCATAGCAAACTATGCCAAACTAACCTAAATTACTTCGGCTATCAAAAATCACCCCCAACTACACTTTGCAGCAACAAACTAAGCCCAATCACTTTAAAATTACAAAAAAATGCTAAAAATCATAACAAACTATACCAGAATCACCTAAATTACTT
Organism: Eledona agricola; assembly: GCA_964023215.1. NCBI lineage: Eukaryota > Metazoa > Arthropoda > Insecta > Coleoptera > Tenebrionidae > Eledona > Eledona agricola. Next base: position 1,674,701 of record CAXIEJ010000157.1, read on the forward strand.
CGGCTACCGTAAATCACCTTCAACTATCCCTTACCACAACAAACCAAACCATATCATCTAAAAATTACAAAAAAAGGTGTACAAATCATAACAAACTATGCCAGACTCACCTAAATTACTTCGGCTACTCTAAATCATCACCAACTAACCCTTACCACAACAAACTAAACCCAATCACTTTTAAATTACAAAAAAATGCTAATAACCATAGCAAACTATGCCAAACTCACCTAAATTACTTCGGCTACCATAAATCATCACCAACTGACCCTTACCACAACAAACTAAACCCAATCACTTTTAAATTACAAAAAAATGCTACTAACCATAGCAAACTATGCCAAACTCACCTAAATTACTTCGGCTATCAAAAATCACCCCCAACTACACTTTACAGCAACAAACTAAGCCCAATCATTTTAAAATTACAAAAAAATGCTAATAACCATAGCAAACTATGCCAAACTCACCCAAATTACTTCGGCTATCAAAAATCACCCCCAACTACACTTTACAGCAACAAACTAAGCCCAATCACCTTAAAATTACAAAAAAATGCTAAAAATCATAACAAACTATACCAGAATCACCTAAATTACTTCGGCTACTCTAAATCATCACCAACTAACCCTTACCACAACAAACTAAACCCAATCACTTTTAAATTACAAAAAAATGCTAATAACCATAGCAAACTATGCCAAACTCACCTAAATTACTTCGGCTACCATAAATCATCACCAACTGACCCTTACCACAACAAACTAAACCCAATCACTTTTAAATTACAAAAAAATGCTACTAACCATAGCAAACTATGCCAAACTCACCTAAATTACTTCGGCTATCAAAAATCACCCCCAACTACACTTTACAGCAACAAACTAAGCCCAATCACTTTTAAATTACAAAAAAATGCTTCTAACCATAGCAAACTATGCCAAACTCGCCTAAATTACTTCGGCTATCAAAAATCACCCCTAACTACACTTTACAGCAACAAACTAAGCCCAATCACTTTAAAATTACAAAAAAATGCTAAAAATCATAACAAACTATACCAGAATCACCTAAATTACTTCGGCTACCGTAAATCACCCCCAACTATCCCTTACCACAACAAACCAAACCATATTATCTTAGAATCTATATATATAAAGCGAAGTGTCCTCACTGACACACTCATCTACACATCTACACATTCACTGATTCACCGACAACCCACAGCCCAAACCGTGAGGGCTGGCGACTTGAAATTTTAGACACGGGTGTATCATGTGCCGAAACTGAAAACTAAGAAGGGATTTTGCGAAATTCGGCCCGGTTCCTTTGTAATTCAATAAAAACCGGCTAAAATAAACAAAAAATGATCCGATCGCGGAGACCGTGTTTATGTTAGAAGCACGTATCTAGCCAAAACAACTTCGACGACGGGCGACCGGTTTACATTAAAAGCACTTATTTAACCTAAACAATTTCAACGTCGAGTTTCTGCTTTCGTGATCATACTTTTGCCGTACCTAGCGAGGCCGCAGATATTTCAATTATAATTTTGATTTCAATTATAATGTCGATCCGTGACTCAATTAAAAATTACCAAATCACTCCAAATTTAATCCGTCAACATTAAACATCCTCAAATATCTCTTACCACTGCAAACTTTACCAAATCAACCCCAAAAAATTCCCGAACAAAGCCAAACTGACATAAATTAGATCCGTTATCTTAAATCATCCCTTACCACACTTTAGCAACCCCAAGTAACTCCAATCACTTTAAAATAAAACAAAATGACACAAATCATAGCAAACTATCCCTAACTCACCTAAATTACTTCGGCTACCATAAATCACCCCCAACTACCCCTTACCACCCCAAACTCAGCCCAATCACTTTAAAATTACAAAAAATGTTACAAGCAATATCAAACTATGCCAAACTCATCTAAATTACTTCGGCTTCCATTAATCACCCCCAACTACCCCTTACCTCCCCAAAATAGGCTCAATCACTTTAAAATTACAAAAAAATTCTACAAACCGTAGCAAACTGTGCCAAACTCCCCTAAATTACTTCGGCTACCATAAATCACCCCCCAACTACCCCTTACAACCCCAAAATAAGCCCAATCACTTTAAAATTACAAAAAATTCTACAAACCATACCAAACTATGCCAAACTCACTTAAATTACTTGGGCTATCATAAATCACCCCCAACTACCCCTTGCCACCCCTAACTCATCCCAATCACTTTAAAATTACAAAAAATGCACAAATCATAGCAAACTATGCCAAACTCACTTAAATTACTTCGGCTACCATAAATCATCCCCAACTACCCCTTACCACCCCAAAATAAGCCCAATCACTTTAAAATTACAAAAAATGCTACAAACCATAGCAAACTATGCCTAACTCACCTAAATTACTTCGGCTAACATAAATCACCCCCAACTACCCCTTACTACCCCAAAATAAGCCCAATCACTTTAAAATTATAAAAAATGCTACAAACCATAGCAAACTATGCCAAACTCACTTAAATTACTTCGGCTATCATAAATCACCCCCAACTACCCCTTACCACCCCTAACACATCCCAATCACTTTAAAATAACAAAAAATGCTACAAACCATAGCAAACTATGCCCAACTCACCTAAATTACTTCGGCTAACATAAATCACCCCCAACTACCCCTTACTTCCCCAAAATAAGCCCAATCACTTTAAAATTATAAAAAATGCTACAAACCATAGCAAACTATGCCAAACTCCCCTAAATTACTTCGGCTACCATAAATCACCCCAAACTACCCCTTACAACCCCAAAATAAACCCAATCACTTTAAAATTACAAAATATTCAACAAATCATAGCAAACTATGCCTAACTCACCTAAATTACTTCGGCTACCATAAATCACCCCCAACTACCCCTTACCGCCCCAAAATAAGCCCAATCACTTTAAAATTACAAAAAAATTCTACAAACCGTAGCAAACTATGCCAAACTCCCCTAAATTACTTCGGCTACCATAAATCACCCCGAACTACCCCTTACAACCCCAAAATAAGTTCAATCACTTTAAAATTACAAAATATTTAACTAATCATAGCAAACTATGCCTAACTCACCTAAATTACTTCGGCTACCATAAATCACCCCCAACTACCCCTTACCACCCCAAAATAAGCCCAATCACTTTAAAATTACAAAAAATGCTACAAACCATAGCAAACTATGCCTAACTCACCTAAATTACTTCGGCTACCATAAATCACCCCCAACTACCCCTTACCACCCCAACATAAGTGCAATCACTTTAAAATTACGAAAAATGCTACAAGCCATAGCAAACTATCTCAAACTCACCTGAATTACTTCGGCTACCATAAATCACCCCCAACTACCCCTTACCACCCCAAACTAAGCCCAATCACTTTAAAATTACAAAAAATGCTACAAACCATAGCAAACTATTCCAAACTCACCTAAATTACTTCGGCTACCATAAATCACCCCCAACTACCCCCTACCGCCCCAAAATTAGCCTAATCACTTTAAAATTACAAAAATGCTACAAAACATAGCAAGCTATGCCAAACTCACTTAAATTACTTCGGCTACCATAAATTAATAATCCTTTTCAATCAAAATCTTCTATTTGGTTGTGTTATTTATAAATGCCTTATCGTATTAAATCATAAAATATTAATAAATATCTGCACATAAAATATATTGTTCCGACTAATAGTCGTTATTCTGAATATTAAATATGCTGATACCTATTTTGATTCTCTTCCACCTTCCAATAAATATTTGTTCCAGTTGAGATGCAAACATAAACGTATTTCTGAATTGCAACACGCTGACGGGGCAAGCCCTACCTTTTCAACATGCGTGCATTTGTATAAACAGCTCTATGGTTTTTAACTTTAAAGAGGTATAAAGGCGGTGTAAGCGCTAGAGTTTCGTAAAAATATCTGAAAAATTCGAAATTCTGCAATTGAATCAGAACTATCTTTGTGTTCGATAGTAAATTTATACTTGGAGTGGCACTGCCAACCCTGCCACCCCTGACGAGGCACCTGCTGACTACTCTCCTTCCAGGGAAACTTTATAAATCAACGTCAAAATAATTTAGGGCGCCTGAATGTGAAAATATCACTGTGTAATAAGTTCAGACTGACATGGAACACTTGAAATTTCGATATTTGTTTGTAATTCGTCACAGGTCCATGAAGGAATGCATGTTAATGTAAACAAGTGTTAGTTTGTCGGAGAGACCGAATAAGATTTTTAACATTCCTGTCAAAATATTTATTTACTTTAGAATGTTAATTTCTTAAATTGATTTTGTGAAAATTATGACGGGCCATACGAGTATACCTGTGCGAGTATTATTTGGTACATACAAATTAATCTCTTTTGTTATCCAAATTGTTTTTATACGCACTAGGCACGTGCACCTCATATAATTGTGAAAATTGCTGCTTCAGCGTCTGGATCGCTGGTACTCAACGTCGCCAAGGTCGAGGCGACGCATCGGTATTCAAAGTTCTATCGCTATTAAATAAATTATTTTAATATAATATTCCCGATTTGTTTTTGCCGTTAACCAAAACTCTCCCCAATCGATTTTCGAAAAATTTCCAGCGTCGGACCGGACTTCACTTATTTTCGTACGCTAATTTTTACGTTCAGTTAATGATAGTGGTGTATTTGTTCTTCACCAAACCTTCTCCGGCCGAAATCCGAAATTTTCACTGACATCATACGCTTAAGTATTGTATGCTTAGACACGATTTATTTACACTATTTATTTTATGTACATTGCGTTCATTATTGTTCTGCATTATTTATAACTAAGATGGAGCAGTTTGAAAATCTAATAGTAAGCGGAGAACAAATACCACCACGTATAATTCCCGTGAAAAGTGATGAAAATAGTCTTTCTTACTATCTTTCCTATTGCATTTTTAATACCGGAAATAGAGCTCAAGAGCGAAGAATAACTTCGACTTTTTTTATACATAATTCCTAAATACTTCGTTTTTATGGTGTAAAATTTTGTATTTATATATTTCAACATTGTCTTTAACGTTGTCAGAGAACTAAATGGGAATAATTTGGAATAATTTAGCTTCTATGTCAACTCTCCTTCTCTTGAAACTTTTGAAAACAACGACAAAATTCTTTAGGGCGCCTGGATTTGAAAATATAACTCTGTGTAATAAGTTTAGACTGACTAGAGTGAAAAGAAAGGAGCTTGCATCCAGAAACGAAATTAAATGGAACACTTGAAGTTGAAATATTTGTTTGTAATTCGTCACAAGTCCATGAGGGAATGCGTGTTAATGTAAACAAATGTGAGTTTATTGGAGAGGCCGAATAAGATTTTTACATTATTGAAGCAGCTGGAGCCTGCCACGTCAAGGGCAAGGTCAGAAACGTGAAAAGGCGATGCTCGATTTAGTTTGATTGAGTGTCTATGCAGAAATTCGCACATACCAAGCGTTGGATAAGCCTTTCTTATCGTTTCTTAGAATTCGAGAATTGCTGGTTCAGCGTGTGGAGCAGTACTCGATCGCGGTGTTTAATTTTAACACAACTACAATTGTGAAAATTGCTGCTCCAGCGTCGGAAACTGTTCGCAAAGTCGCCAAATTCGATGAGGCGACGCATCAGTGTTGGAAGGTCTACCGCTATCAAATAAAGTATTTTAATTTAACATTTGATCCTCGCGTTAACCAAATCTGCCCCCAATCAATTTTCGAAAAATTATCAGCATCGGACCGGACTCCACTTATATTTGTGCGCTAATTTTTACGTATAGTTAATGATAGTGGTGTATTTGTTTTTCACCAAATTTGCCCCGAAATTTTCACCGTTGTATGTACCAGATATCACTGACATTCATACCAGCGGTGTAAGCGCTAAATTTTCGTGAACATATCTGAAAAATTCATAATTCTGCAACTGAATTACAGAACTAATTTTGTGTTCGATAGTAAATTTATACTTGGAGTGGCACTGCCAACCCTGCCACCCCTGACGAGCCCCACTGCTGACTACTTTCCTTCCAGAAAAATTTTTGAAATCAGCGGCAAAATAAATTTAGGGCATTTGGATGTGAAAATATCACTATGTAATAAGTTCAGACTGACAAGAGTGAAAAAAAACCGCTTGCATCCAGAAACGAAATCAAATGGAACACTTGAAATTTAGATATTTGTTTGTAATTCGTCACAGGTCCATGAAGGCATACATGTTAATGTAAACAAGTGTTAGTTTGTCGGAGATGCCAAATGTCAGCGTGTAAAACGGTTTCTGACCGTGATCCATGCCCTAAATAGGATTTATGAATAGTTAGGGTGCCTGCACTAAATACGTCGTCACGGTGGGATTCGAACATAAGTGATGGCGACGTGTATATGACCTAAATATCAACAATACCAGCCTAAATATGGATTTAAGAGGGCATTATACTTTTTGACTCCGAACGATACAGACGCGTTCCTCTGTTACTCTGAATATTATATTATTTTTGTTATTAAACAGTTAAATTAGTGAGACTTTCGTTTATTTTTCTGACACGAATAAGATTTTTACACCCACCACATTCCCGTCAAAATATTTATTTACTTTAGTATGTTAATTCATTTTGTGCAAATTATGACGGGCCAGTCGAGTACACCTGCGCGAGTATTATTTGGTAATCCAAATTCTTTTAATACGCACTAGGCACGTGCACCTAATATAATTGTTAAAATTGCTGCTTCAGCGTCTGGAACGCTGGTACTCAACGTCGCCAAGGTCGAGGCAACGCATCAGTATTCGAAGTTCTATCGCTATTAAATTAATTTTTTTTAATATAATATTCCCGATTTGTTCTTGACGTTAAGTAAATATCTCCCCAATCGATTTTCGAAAAATTACCATCGTCGTACCGGTCTCCACTTATATACCGTACGCTAATTTTTACGTTCATTTAATGATAGTGGTGTATTTGATCTTCACCAAACCTGCTCCGGCCAAAATCCGAAATTTGCAGTTTTACCGGATTTCACTGACATCATAAGTAATGTGTGCTTATACACGATTTACACTATTTATTTTATGTACATTGTGTTCATTATTGTTCTGCATTATTTATATCTAAGATGGAGGAATAGTAAGCGGGGTACAAATACCACCACGTATTATTCCTCTGAAAAGTGATGGAAATAGTCTTTTTTACTATCTTTCCTATTGCATTTTATTACCGAAAATAGAGCCCAAGAGGTTCGCACTATAATTGTTCATTTTAAAATTACCAAATTTTCTGTATATTTTACCTGAATACGTTAAACACCCCTAAACCTAATGTACCATTCCAAACTACTCTCAAAAATCATACACTTGCCATTCCAAACTACCCCACATCCACCTAAAATGTAAAAAAATTACGAATTACAAGCAAACTACGCTAAACTCGCATAAATTACTTCGACTTCCGCTATATCACCCCAACCACTTCTTACCAAGCCAAACTAAACCCAATCGCATTAAAATTACCAAAAGTTTCGTTTAATCCGCCAAAGCTAAACTCCGCCAACCATCAATAACCATTCAAAACAATCCCCAAAAAAAACCTTATCATCCGAAACTACACCAAATACATCGTTTTTATGGTGTGAAATTATGTATTTATATATTTCAACATTCTTCGACGACATTCTTTAACGTTGTTAGAGAACTAAATGGGAATAATTTGGAATAGTTCAGCTTCTCTGTCAACTCTCCTTCTCTTGAAGAGTGAAAAAAAAGGAGCTTGCACCCAGAAACGAAATTATCGTCATTTTCCAAATCATATTGAAGTACCCGGTCCTGGCAATGCAGGTTAATTTCAGCAAATTTGTTTATTTTGTGATTGGAAAAGTAGAGCAATCCTGTTTAATTGTATTATAATGTCGATTAGTCTACATCATAAATACACCACTTTTGTCAACACTGCGTTTATTTAATCTACGTCCGGGCAACGCCGGGTACATTCAGCTAGTCTATTATATAAAGCGAAGTGTCCTCACTGACACACTCATTCATCTACACACTGATTCATAATCAACCCACAGCCCAAACCGTGAGGGCTGGAGACTTGAAATTTTAGACACGGGTGTATCATGTGCCGAAACTGAACACTAAGAAGGGATTTTGCGAAATTTGGCCCGGTTCCTTTGTAATTCAATAAAAACCGGCTAAAATAAACAAAAAATAATCCGATCGCGGAGACCGTGTTCATGTTAGAAGCACGTATCTAGCCAAAACAACTTCGACGACGGGCGACCGGTTTACATTAAAAGCACTTATTTAACCTAAACAATTTCAACGTCGAGTTTCTGCTTTCGTGATCATACTTTTGCCGTACCTAGCGAGGCCGCAGATATTTCAATTATAATGTCGATCCGTGACTCAATTAAAAATTACCAAATCACTCCAAATTTAATCCGTCAACATTAAACATCCTCAAATATCTCTTACCACTGCAAACTTTACCAAATCAACCCCAAAAAATTCCCGAACTAAGCCAAACTGACATAAATTAGATCCGTTATCTTAAATCATCCCTTACCACACTTTAGCAACCTCAAGCAACTCCAATCACTTTAAAATTAAACAAAATGACACAAATCATAGCAAACTATCCCTAACTCACCTAAATTACTTCGGCTACCATAAATCACCCCCAACTACCCCTTACCACCCCAAACTCAGCCCAATCACTTTAAAATTACAAAAAATTCTACAAACCATACCAAACTATGCCAAACTCACTTAAATTACTTCGGCTATCATAAATCACCCCCAACTACCCCTTACCACCCCTAACTCATCCCAATCACTTTAAAATTACAAAAAATGCTACAAACCATAGCAAACTATGCCTAACTCACCTAAATTACTTCGGCTACCATAAATCACCCCCAACTACCCCTTACCACCCCAAAATAAGCCCAATCACTTTAAAATTACAAAAAATGCTACAAACCATAGCAAACTATGCCAAACTCACTTAAATTACTGCGGCTACAATAAATCACCCCCAACTACCCCTTACCAACCACAAACTAAACCGAATCACTTTAAAATTACAAAAAATGCTACAAACCATAGCAAACTATGCCAAACTCACTTAAATCACTTCGGCTATCATAAATCACCTCCAACTACCCCTTACCACCCCAAATTCAACCCAATCACTTTAAAATTACAAAAAATGTTACAAGCCATATCAAACTATGCCAAACTCATCTAAATTACCTTGGTTTCCATAAATCACCCCCAACTACCCCATACCACCCCAAAATAGGCTCAATCACTTTAAAATTACAAATAAATTCTACAAACCGTACCAAACTATGCCAAACTCCCCTAAATTACTTCGGCTACCATAAATCACCCCAAACTACCCCTTACAACCGCAAAATAAACCCAATCACTTTAAAATTACAAAATATTCAACAAATCGTAGCAAACTATGCCTAACTCACCTAAATTACTTCGGCTACCATAAATCACCCCCAACTACCCCTTACCACCCCAAAATAAACCCAATCACTTTAAAATTACAAAAAATGCTACAAACCATAGCAAACTATGCCAAACTCACTTAAATTACTTTGGCTTCTATAAATCACCCCCAACTACCCCTTACCACCCCAAAATAGGCTCCATCATTTTAAAATTACAAAAAAATTCTACAAACCGTAGCAAACTATGCCAAACTCCCCTAAATTACTTCGGCTACCATAAATCACCCCGAACTACCCCTTACAACCCCAAAATAAGCCCAATCACTTTAAAATTACAAAAAATTCTACAAACCATACCAAACTATGCCAAACTCACTTAAATTACTTCGGCTATCATAAATCACAACCAACTACCCCTTACCACCCCTAACTCATCCCAATCACTATAAAATTACAAAAAATGCTACAAACCATAGCAAACTATGCCTAACTCACCTAAATTACTTCGGCTAACATAAATCACCCCCAACAACCCCTTACTACCCCAAAATAAGCCCAATCACTTTAAAATTACAAAAAAATGCTACAAACCATAGCAAACTATGCCTAACTCACCTAAATTACTTCGGCTACCATAAATCACCCCCAACTACCCCTTACCACCCCAAAATAAGCCCAATCACTTTATAATTACAAAAAATGCTACAAACCATAGCAAACTATGCCAAACTCACTTAAATTACTGCGGCTACAATAAATCACCCCCAACTACCCCTTACCAACCACAAACTAAACCGAATCACTTTAAAATTACAAAAAATGCTACAAACCATAGCAAACTATGCCAAACTCACTTAAATCACTTCGGCTATCATAAATCACCTCCAACTACCCCTTACCACCCCAAATTCAACCCAATCACTTTAAAATTACAAAAAATGTTACAAGCCATATCAAACTATGCCAAACTCATCTAAATTACCTTGGTTTCCATAAATCACCCCCAACTACCCCATACCACCCCAAAATAGGCTCAATCACTTTAAAATTACAAAAAAATTCTACAAACCGTACCAAACTATGCCAAACTCCCCTAAATTACTTCGGCTACCATAAATCACCCCAAACTACCCCTTACAACCCCAAAATAAACCCAATCACTTTAAAATTACAAAATATTCAACAAATCGTAGCAAACTATGCCTAACTCCCCTAAATTACTTCGGCGACCATAAATCACCCCGAACTACCCCTTACAACCCCAAAATAAGCCCAATCACTTTAAAATTACAAAATATTCAACAAATCATAGCAAACTATGCCTAACTCACCTAAATTACTTCGGCTACCATAAATCACCCCCAACTACCCCTTACAACCCCAAAATTAGCCCAATCACTTTAAAATTACGAAAAATGCTACAAACCATAGCAAACTATCTCAAACTCACCTGAATTACTTCGGCTACCATAAATCACCCCCAACTATTCCTTACCACCCCAAACTAAGCCCAATCGCTTTAAAATTACAAAAAATGCTACAAACCATAGCAAACTATTCCAAACTTACCTAAATTACTTCGGCTACCATAAATCACCCCCAACTACCCCTTACCATCCCCGAACTAAACCCAATCACTTTAAAATTACAAAAAATGCTACAAACCATAGCAAACTATTCCAAACTCACCTAAATTACTTCGGCTACCATAAATCACCCCAAACTACCCCTTACCGCCCCAAAATTAGCCTAATCACTTCAAAATTACAAAAATGCTACAAAACATAGCAAGCTATGCCAAACTCACTTAAATTACTTCGGCTACCATAAATTGATAATCGTTTTCAATCAAAATCTTCTATTTGGATGTGTTATTTATACATGCCTTATCGTATTAAATCATAAAATATTATTAAATATCTGCACATAAAATATATTGTTACGACTAATAGTCGTTATGCTGAATATTAAATATGCTGATACCTATTTTGATTCTCTTCCACCTTCCAATAAATATTTGTTCCAGCTGAGATGCAAACATAAACGTATTTCTGAATTGCAACACGCTGACGGGGCAAGCCCTACCTTTTCAACATGCGTGCATTTGTATAAACAGCTCTATGGTTTTTAACTTTAAAGAGGTATAAAGGCGGTGTAAGTGCTAGAGTTTCGTAAAAATATCTGAAAAATTCGAAATTCTGCATTTGAATCAGAACTATCTTTGTGTTCGATTGTAAATTTATACTTGGAGTGGCACTGCCAACCCTGCCACCCCTGACGAAGCACCTGCTGACTACTCTCCTTCCAGGGAAACTTTATAAATCAACGTCAAAATAATTTAGGGCGCCTGAATGTGAAAATATCACTGTGTAATAAGTTCAGACTGACATGGAACACTTGAAATTTCGATATTTGTTTGTAATTCGTCACAGGTCCATGAAGGAATGCATGTTAATGTAAACAAGTGTTAGTTTGTTGGAGAGACCGAATAAGATTTTTAACATTCCTGTCAAAATATTTATTTACTTTAGAATGTTAATTTTTTAAATTCATTTCGTGAAAATTATGACGGGCCATACGAGTACACCTGTGCGAGTATTATTTGGTACATACAAATTAATCTCTTTTGTTATCCAAATTGTTTACATACGCACTAGGCACGTGCACCTCATATAATTGTGAAAATTGCTGCTTCAGCGTCTGAAACGCTTAAGTATTGTGTGCTTATACACGATTTACACTATTTATTTTACGTACATTGCGTTCATTATGGTTCTGCATTATTTATAACTAAGATGGAGCAGTTTGAAAATCTAATAGTAAGCGGAGAACAAATACCACCATGTATAATTCCCGTGAAAAGTGATGGAAATAGTCTTTCTTACTATCTTTCCTATTGCATTTTTAATACCGGAAATAGAGCTCAAGAGCGAAGAATAACTTCGACTTTTTTTATACATAATTCCTAAATACTTCGTTTTTATGGTGTAAAATTTTGTATCTATATATTTCAACATTGTCTTTAACGTTGTCAGAGAACTAAATGGGAATAATTTGGAATAATTTAGCTTCTATGTCAACTCTCCTTCTCTTGAAACTTTGGAAAACAACGACAAAATTCTTTAGGGCGCCTGGATTTGAAAATATAACTCTGTATAATAAGTTTAGACTGACTAGAGTGAAAAGAAAGGAGCTTGCACCCAGAAACGAAATTAAATGGAACACTTGAAGTTGCAATATTTGTTTGTAATTCGTCAGAAGTCCATGAGGGAATGCGTGCTAATGTAAACAAATGTGAGTTTATCGGAGAGGCCGAATAAGATTTTTACATTATTGAAGCAGCTGGAGCCAGCCACGTCAAGGGCAAGGTCACAAACGTGAAAAGGCGATGCTCGATTTAGTTTGATTGAGTATCTATGCAGAAATTCGCACATACCAAGCGTTGGATAAGTCTTTCTTATCGTTTCTTAGAATTCGAGAATTGCTGGTTCAGCGTGTGGAGCAGTACTCGATCGCGGTGTTTAATTTTAACACAACTACAATTGTGAAAATTGCTGCTCCAGCGTCGGAAACTGTTCGCAAAGTCGCCAAATTCGATGAGGCGACGCATCAGTGTTCGAAGGTCTACCGCTATCAAATAAAGTATTTTAATTTAACATTTGATCCTCGCGTTAACCAAATCTGCCCCCAATCAATTTTCGAAAAATTACCAGCGTCGAACCGGATTCCACTTATATTTGTACGCTAATTTTTACTTTCAGTTAATGGTAGTGGTGTATTTGTTTTTCACCAAGTTTGCCCCGACTGAAATCCGAAATTTTCACCGTTGTGGGTACCAGAGATCACTGACATTCATACCCTTAATAATTATGTGCTTATACACGTTTTACACTATTTATTTTACGTTCACTGTGTTTATTATTGCTTTACATCATTTATAACTAAGATGGAGAAGTTTGAAAATCTAGCGATGTACAAATACCACACCGTATTATGAAAGGTGATGGAAATTGTCTTTTTTTATATCTATGGTATTGGTATTGATATTTTAATACTGGAACGGAAGCTCAATAGGTTGGCACTTTAATTGTTCAACAAGTGTGTGTTAATGTAAACAGGTGTGAGTCCGTCGGAGAGAACGAATAAGATTTTTACATCCACCATATTCCCGTCAAAATATTTATTTATTTTAGAATGTTAATTTTGCCGTTAACAAAATTTGTTCCCAATTACCAACGTCGTACCGGACGACCGTTCAGTTAAAGATAATGGTGTATTTATTTTTCACCAAATCTGCCTCGGCTGAAATCCAAAATTTACAGCGTTGGACCAGACATTACTGACATTGATACGCTTTTTACACTGTTTATTTTACGTAAATACATTGTGTTCATTATTGCTTTACATCATTTATAACTAAGATGGACAAGTTTGAAAATCTAGCGATGCACAAATACCATAAAATACCAAATTTTACCACATACCAAAATTTTAATACTGGAAAGGGAGCTCAAAAGGTTCGCACTTTAATTGTCCAACCAGTTAGGGCCAGGTTGTAATAATTTTTGTGCAGTTCAGAAGGAGATAAGTGTTTGTTTATTCCGGAGATAAGTCAAAATCATCTACATACTGTTCTGTTTGTGAGTTGACTGCAGCAAGAGGAATTGTTCCATTGTGTTTTCAATTTTATTATAACATGATCAGCTAATTTGTAAACTTCGATTTCCCCTAAAATTATATAAAGTTAATTTCGATTTCCTGGAATCGCTTATAGAACAACTGCCTAAAGAGTCTATTCAAAATTTTTCATCTCAGATATACACCAAGGTATCCTCTTTGTCCAAATCATATTGAAGTACCCGGTCCTGGCAACGCAGGTTAATTTCAGCATATTTGTTTATTTTGTGATTGGAAAAGTAGAGCATTCCTGTTTAATTGTATTATAATGTCGATTAGTCAACATCACCACTTTAGTCAACACTGAGTTTATTTAATCTACGTCCGGGCAACGCCGGGTACATTCAGCTAGTTACAAATAAAGGTGTACAAATCATAACAAACTATGCCAGATTCAACTAAATTACTTCGGCTACTCTAAATCATCACCAACTAACCCTTACCACAACAAACTAAACCCAATCACTTTTAAATTACAAAAAAATGCTAGTAACAAGAGCAAACTATGCCAAACTCACCTAAATTACTTCGGCTACCATAAATCATCACCAACTAACCCTTACCACAACAAACTAAACCCAATCAATTTTAAATTACAAGAAAATGCTACTAACCATAGCAAACTATGCCAAACTCACCTAAATTACTTCGGCTATCAAAAATCACTCCCAAATACAATTTACAGCAACAAACTAAGCCCAATCACTTAAAAATTACAAAAAAATGCTAAAAATCATAACAAACTATACCAGAATCACCTAAATTACTTCGGCTACCGTAAATCACCCCCAACTATCCTATACCACAACAAACCAAACCATATCATCTTAAAATTACAAAAAAAGGTGTACAAATCATAACGAAATATGCCAGATTTACCTAAATTACTTCGGCTACTCTAAATCATCACCAACTAACCCTTACCACAACAAACTAAACCCAATCACTTTTAAATTACAAAAAAATGCTACTAACCATAGCAAACTGTGCCAAACTCACCTAAATTACTTCGGCTATCAAAAATCACCCCCAACTACACTTTACAGCAACAAACTAAGCCCAATCACTTTAAACTTACAAAAAAATGCTAAAAATCAAAACAAACTTTACCAGATTCACCTAAATTACTTCGGCTACCGTAACTCACCCCCAACTATCCCTTACCACAACAAACTAAACCATATCATCTTAAAATTACAAAAAAAAAATGTGTACAAATCATAACAAACTATGCCAGAATCACCTAAATTACTTCGGTTATTCTAAATCATTACCAACTAAACCTTACCGCAACAAACAAAACCCAATCACTTTTAAATTACAAAAAAATTCTAGTAACCATAGCAAACTATGCCAAACTCACCTAAATTACTTCGGCTACCATAAATCATCACCAACTAACCCTTACCAAAACCAACTAAACCCAATCACTTTTAAATTACAAAAAAATGCTAGTAACCATAGCAAACTACGCCAAACTCACCTAAATTACTTCGGCTACCATAAATCATCACCAACTAACCCTTACCAAAACAAACTAAACCCAATCACTTTTAAATTACAAAAAAATGCTACTAACCATAGCAAACTATGCCAAACTCACCTAAATTACTTCGGCTATCAAAAATCACCCCCAACTACACTTTACAGCAACAAACTAAGCCCAATCGCTTTAAAATTACAAAAAAATGCTAAAAATAATAACAAACTATACCAGAATCACCTAAATTACTTCGGCTACCGTAAATCACCCTCAACTATCCCTTACCACAACAAACCAAATCATATCATCTTAAAATTACAAAAAAAGGTGTACAAATCATAACAAACTATGCCAGACTCACCTGAATTACTTCGGCTACTCTAAATCATCACCAACTAACCCTTACCACAACAAACTAAACCCAATCACTTTTAAATTACAAAAAAATGCTACTAACCATAGCAAACTATGCCAAACTCACCTAAATTACTTCGGCTATCAAAAATCACCCCCAACTACACTTTACAGCAACAAACAAAGCCCAATCAGTTTAAAATTACAAAAAAATGCTAAAAATCATAACAAACTATACCAGAATCACCTAAATTACTTCGGCTACCGTAAATCACCCCCAACTATCCCTTACTACAACAAACCAAACCATATCATCTTAAAATTACAAAAAAAGGTGTACAAATCATAACAAACTATGCCAGATTCAACTAAATTACTTCGGCTACTCTAAATCATCACCAACTAACCCTTACCACAACAAACTAAACCCAATCACTTTTAAATTACAAAAAAATGCTACTAACCATAGCAAACTATGCCAAACTCACCTAAATTACTTCGGCTATCAAAAATCACCCCCAACTACACTTTACAGCAACAAACTAAGCCCAATCACTTTAAAATTACAAAAAAATGCTAAAAATCATTGCAAACTATACCAGAATCACCTAAATTACTTCGGCTACCGTAAATCACCCCCAACTATTCCTTACCACAACAAACCAAACCATATCATCTTAAAATAACAGAAAAGGTGTACAAATCATAACAAACTATGCCAGACTCACCTAAATTACTTCGGCTACTCTAAATCATCACCAACTAACCCTTACCACAAGAAACTAAACCCAATCACTTTTAAATTGCAACTATGCCAAACTCACCTAAATTACTTCGGCTAACATAAATCATCACCAACTAACCCTTACCACAACAAACTAAACCAAATCACTTTTAAATTACAAAAAAATGCTACTATCCATAGAAAATTATGCCAAACTCACCTAAATTACTTCGGCTATCAAAAATCACCCCCAAATACACTTTACAGCAACAAACTAAGCCCAATCACTTTAAAATTACAAAAAAATGCTAAAAATCATAACAATCTATACCAGAATCACCTAAATTACTTCGGCTACCGTAAATCACCCCCAACTATCCCTTACCACAACAAACCAAACCATATCATCTTAAAATTACAAATAAAAGTGTACAAATCATAACAAACTATGCCAGACTCACCTAAATTACTTCGGCTACTCTAAATCATCACCAACTAACCCTAACCACAACAAACTAAACCCAATCACTTTTAAATTACTAAAAAATGCTAGTAACCATAGCAAACTATGCCAAACTCACCTAAATTACTTCGGCTACCATAAATCATCACCAACTAACCCTTACCACAACAAACTAAACCCAATCACTTTTAAATTACAAAAAAATGCTACTAACCATAGCAAACTATGCCAAACTCACCTAAATTACTTCGGCTATCAAAAATCACCCTCAACTACACTTTGCAGCAACAAACTAAGCCCAATCACGTTTAAATTACAAAAAAATGCTAAAAATCATAACAAACTATACCAGAATCACCTAAATTACTTCGGCTACTGTAAATCACCCCCAACTATCCCTTACCACAACTAACTAAACCATATCATCTTAAAATTACAAAAAAAGGTGTACAAATCATAACAAACTATGCCAGACTCACCTAAATTACTTCGGCTACTCTAAATCATCACCAACTAAGCCTTACCACAACAAACTAAACCCAATCACTTTTAAATTACAAAAAAATGCTAGTAACCATAGCAAACTATGCCAAACTCACCTAAATCACTTCGGCTACCATAAATCATCACCAACTAACCATTACCACAACAAACTAAACCCAGTCACTTTTAAATTACAAAAAAATGCTACTAACCATAGCAAACTAGGCCAAACTCACCTAAATTATTTCGGCTATCAAAAAGCACCCCCAACTACACTTTACAGCAACAAACTAAGCCCAATCACTTTAAAACTACAAAAAAATGCTCAAAATCATAACAAACTATACCAGAATCACCTAAATTACTTCGGCTACCGTAAATTACCCCCAACTATCCCTTACCACAACAAACCAAACCATATCATCTTAAAATTACAAAAAAAGGTGTACAAATCAAAACAAACTATGCCAGACTCACCTAAATTACTTCGGCTACTCTAAATCATCACCAACTAAGCCTTACCACAACAAACTAAACCCAATCACTTTTATATTACAAAAAAATGCTAGTAACCATAGCAAACTATGCCAAACTCACCCAAATAACTTCGGCTACCATAAATCATCACCAACTAACCCTTACCACAACAAACTAAACCCAATCACTTTTAAATTACAAAAAATGCTACTAACCATTGCAAACTATGCCAAACTCACCTAAATTACTTCGGCTATCAAAAATCACCCCCAACTACACTTTACAGCAACAAACTAAGCCCAATCACTTTAAAATTACAAAAAATGCGAAAAATCATAACAAACTATACCAGAATCACCTAAATTACTTCGGCTACCGTAAATCACCCCCAACTATCCATTACCACAACAAACCAAACCATATCATCTTAAAATTTTAAAAAAAGGTGTACAAATCATAACAAACTCTGCCAGACACACTTAAATTACTTCGGCTACTCTAAATCATCACCAACTAACCCTTACCACAACAAACTAAACCCAATCACTTTTAAATTACAAAAAAATGCTAGTAACCATAACAAACTATGCCAAACTCACCTAAATGACTTCGGCTACCATAAATCATCACCAACTAACCCTTACCACAACAAACTAAACCCAATCAATTTTAAATTACAAAAAAATGCTACTAACCATAGCAAACTATGCCAAACTCACCTAAATTACTTCGGCTATCAAAAATCACCCCCAACTACACTTTACAGCAACAAACTAAGCCCAATCACTTTAAAACTACAAAAAAATGCTCAAAATCATAACAAACTATACCAGAATCACCTAAATTACTTCGGCTACCGTAAATCACCCCCAACTATCCCTTACCACAATAAACCAAACCATATCATCTTAAAATTACAAAAAAAGGTGTACAAATCATAACAAACTATGCCAGACTCACCTAAATTACTTTGGCTACTCTAAATCATCACCAACTAACCCTTACCACAACAAACTAAACCCACTCACTTTTAAATTACAAAAAAATGCTAGTAACCATAGCAAACTATGCCAAACTCACCTAAATTACTTCGGCTACCATAAATCATCACCAACTAACCCTTACCACAACAAACTAAACCCAATCACTTTTAAATTACAAAAAAATTCTACTAACCATAGCAAACTATGCCAAACTCACCTAAATTATTTCGGCTATCAAAAATCACCTTCAACTACACTTTACAGCAGCAAATTAAACCCAATCACTTTAAAATTACAAAAAAATGCTAAAAATCATAACAAACTATACCAGAATCACCTAAATTACTTCGGCTTCCGTAAATCACCCCCAACTATCCCTTACCACAACAAACCAAACCATATCATCTTAAAATTACAAAAAAAGGTGTACAAATCATAACAAACTATGCCAGACTCACCTAAATTACTTCGGCTACTCTAAATCATCACCAACTAACCCTTACCACAACAAACTAAACCCAATCATTTTTAAATTACAAAAAAATGCTACTAACCATAGCAAACTATGCCAAACTCACCTAAATTACTTCGGCTATCAAAAATCACCCCCAACTACACTTTACAGCAACAAACTAAGCCCAATCACTTTAAAACTACAAAAAAATGCTCAAAATCATAACAAACTATACCAGAATCACCTAAATTACTTCGGCTACCGTAAATCACCCCCAACTATCCCTTACCACAACAAACCAAACCATATCATATTAAAATTACAAAAAAAGGTGTACAAATCATAACAAACTATGCCAGACTCACCTAAATTACTTCGGCTACTCTAAATCATCACCAACTAACCCTTACCACAACAAACTAAACCCACTCACTTTTAAATTACAAAAAAATGCTAGTAACCATAGCAAAGTATGCCAAACTCACCTAAATTACTTCGGCTACCATAAATCATCACCAACTAACCCTTACCACAACAAACTAAACCCAGTCACTTTTAAATTACAAAAAAATGCTACTAACCATAGCAAACTATGCCAAACTCACCTAAATTATTTCGGCTATCAAAAATCACCTTCAACTACACTTTACAGCAGCAAATTAAACCCAATCACTTTAAAATTACAAAAAAATGCTAAAAATCATAACAAACTATACCAGAATCACCTAAATTACTTCGGCTTCCGTAAATCACCCCCAACTATCCCTTACCACAACAAACCAAACCAAATCATCTTAAAATTACAAAAAAAGGTGTACAAATCATAACAAACTAAGCCAGACTCACCTAAATTACTTCGGCTACTCTAAATCATCACCAACTAACCCTTACCACAACAAACTAAACCCAATCATTTTTAAATTACAAAAAAATGCTAGTAACCATAGCAAACTATGCCAAACTCACCCAAATTACTTCGGCTACCATAAATCATCACCAACTAACCCTTACCACAACAAACTAAACACAATCAATTTTAAATTACAAAAAAATGCTACTAACCCTAGCAAACTATGCCAAACTCACCTAAATTACTTCGGCTATCAAAAATCACCCCCAACTACACTTTACAGCAACAAACTAAGCCCAATCACTTTAAAATTACAATAAAATGCTAAAAATCATAACAAACTATACCAGAATCACCTAAATTACTTCGGCTACCGTAAATCACCCCCAACTATCCATTACCACAACAAACCAAACCATATCATCTTAAAATTTTAAAAAAAGGTGTACAAATCATAACAAACTCTGCCAGACACACTTAAATTACTTCGGCTACTCTAAATCATCACCAACTAACCCTTACCACAACAAACTAAACCCAATCACTTTTAAATTACAAAAAAATGCTAGTAACCATAACAAACTATGCCAAACTCACCTAAATGACTTCGGCTACCATAAATCATCACCAACTAACCCTTACCACAACAAACTAAACCCAATCAATTTTAAATTACAAAAAAATGCTACTAACCATAGCAAACTATGCCAAACTCACCTAAATTACTTCGGCTATCAAAAATCACCCCCAACTACACTTTACAGCAACAAACTAAGCCCAATCACTTTAAAACTACAAAAAAATGCTCAAAATCATAACAAACTATACCAGAATCACCTAAATTACTTCGGCTACCGTAAATCACCCCCAACTATCCCTTACCACAATAAACCAAACCATATCATCTTAAAATTACAAAAAAAGGTGTACAAATCATAACAAACTATGCCAGACTCACCTAAATTACTTTGGCTACTCTAAATCATCACCAACTAACCCTTACCACAACAAACTAAACCCACTCACTTTTAAATTACAAAAAAATGCTAGTAACCATAGCAAACTATGCCAAACTCACCTAAATTACTTCGGCTACCATAAATCATCACCAACTAACCCTTACCACAACAAACTAAACCCAATCACTTTTAAATTACAAAAAAATTCTACTAACCATAGCAAACTATGCCAAACTCACCTAAATTATTTCGGCTATCAAAAATCACCTTCAACTACACTTTACAGCAGCAAATTAAACCCAATCACTTTAAAATTACAAAAAAATGCTAAAAATCATAACAAACTATACCAGAATCACCTAAATTACTTCGGCTTCCGTAAATCACCCCCAACTATCCCTTACCACAACAAACCAAACCATATCATCTTAAAATTACAAAAAAAGGTGTACAAATCATAACAAACTATGCCAGACTCACCTAAATTACTTCGGCTACTCTAAATCATCACCAACTAACCCTTACCACAACAAACTAAACCCAATCATTTTTAAATTACAAAAAAATGCTACTAACCATAGCAAACTATGCCAAACTCACCTAAATTACTTCGGCTATCAAAAATCACCCCCAACTACACTTTACAGCAACAAACTAAGCCCAATCACTTTAAAACTACAAAAAAATGCTCAAAATCATAACAAACTATACCAGAATCACCTAAATTACTTCGGCTACCGTAAATCACCCCCAACTATCCCTTACCACAACAAACCAAACCATATCATATTAAAATTACAAAAAAAGGTGTACAAATCATAACAAACTATGCCAGACTCACCTAAATTACTTCGGCTACTCTAAATCATCACCAACTAACCCTTACCACAACAAACTAAACCCACTCACTTTTAAATTACAAAAAAATGCTAGTAACCATAGCAAAGTATGCCAAACTCACCTAAATTACTTCGGCTACCATAAATCATCACCAACTAACCCTTACCACAACAAACTAAACCCAGTCACTTTTAAATTACAAAAAAATGCTACTAACCATAGCAAACTATGCCAAACTCACCTAAATTATTTCGGCTATCAAAAATCACCTTCAACTACACTTTACAGCAGCAAATTAAACCCAATCACTTTAAAATTACAAAAAAATGCTAAAAATCATAACAAACTATACCAGAATCACCTAAATTACTTCGGCTTCCGTAAATCACCCCCAACTATCCCTTACCACAACAAACCAAACCAAATCATCTTAAAATTACAAAAAAAGGTGTACAAATCATAACAAACTAAGCCAGACTCACCTAAATTACTTCGGCTACTCTAAATCATCACCAACTAACCCTTACCACAACAAACTAAACCCAATCATTTTTAAATTACAAAAAAATGCTAGTAACCATAGCAAACTATGCCAAACTCACCCAAATTACTTCGGCTACCATAAATCATCACCAACTAACCCTTACCACAACAAACTAAACACAATCAATTTTAAATTACAAAAAAATGCTACTAACCCTAGCAAACTATGCCAAACTCACCTAAATTACTTCGGCTATCAAAAATCACCCCCAACTACACTTTACAGCAACAAACTAAGCCCAATCACTTTAAAATTACAATAAAATGCTAAAAATCATAACAAACTATACCAGAATCACCTAAATTACTTCGGCTACCGTAAATCACCCCTAACTATCCCTCACCACAACAAACCAAACCATATCATCTTAAAACTACAAAAAAAAAATGTGTACAAATCATAACAAACTATGGCAGACACACCTAAATTACTTCAGCTACTCTAAATCATCACCAACTAACCCTTACCACAACAAACTAAACCCAATCACTTTTAAATTACAAAAAAATAATACTAACCATAGCAAACTATGCCAAATTCACCTAAATTACTTCGGCTATCAAAAATCACCCCCAACTACACTTTACAGCAACAAACTAAGCCCAATCACTTTAAAATTACAAAAAAATTCTAAAAATCATAACAAACTATACCAGAATCACCTAAATTACTTCGGCTACCGTAAATCACCCCCAACTATTCCTTACCACAACAAACCAAACCATATCATCTTAAAATTACAAAAAAAGGTGTACAAATCATAACAAACTATGCCAGCCTCACCTAAATTACTTCGGCTACTCTAAATCATCACCAACTAACCCTTCCACAACAAACTAAACCCAATCACTTTTAAAGTACAAAAAAATGCTAGTAACCATAGCAAACTATGCCAAACTCACCTAAATTACTTCGGCTACCATAAATCATCACCAACTAACCCTTACCACAACAAACTAAACCCAATCACATTTAAATTACAAAAAAATTCTACTAACCATAGCAAACTATGCCAAACTCACCTAAATTACTTCGGCTATCAAAAATCACCCCCAAATACACTTTACAGCAACAAACTAAGCCCAATCACTTTAAAATTCCAAAAAAATGCTAAAAATCATAACAAACTATACCAGAATCACCTAAATTACTTCGGCTACCGTAAATCACCCCCAACTATCCCTTACCACAACAAACCAAACCAAATCATCTTAAAATTACAAAAAAAGGTGTACAAATCATAACAAACTAAGCCAGACTCACCTAAATTACTTCGGCTACTCTAAATCATCACCAACTAACCCTTACCACAACAAACTAAACCCAATCATTTTTAAATTACAAAAAAATGCTAGTAACCATAGCAAACTATGCCAAACTCACCCAAATTACTTCGGCTACCATAAATCATCACCAACTAACCCTTACCACAACAAACTAAACACAATCAATTTTAAATTACAAAAAAATGCTACTAACCCTAGCAAACTATGCCAAACTCACCTAAATTACTTCGGCTATCAAAAATCACCCCCAACTACACTTTACAGCAACAAACTAAGCCCAATCACTTTAAAATTACAATAAAATGCTAAAAATCATAACAAACTATACCAGAATCACCTAAATTACTTCGGCTACCGTAAATCACCCCTAACTATCCCTCACCACAACAAACCAAACCATATCATCTTAAAACTACAAAAAAAAAATGTGTACAAATCATAACAAACTATGCCAGACACACCTAAATTACTTCGGCTACTCTAAATCATCACCAACTAACCCTTACCACAACAAACTAAACCCAATCACTTTTAAATTACAAAAAAATAATACTAACCATAGCAAACTATGCCAAATTCACCTAAATTACTTCGGCTATCAAAAATCACCCCCAACTACACTTTACAGCAACAAACTAAGCCCAATCACTTTAAAATTACAAAAAAATTCTAAAAATCATAACAAACTATACCAGAATCACCTAAATTACTTCGGCTACCGTAAATCACCCCCAACTATTCCTTACCACAACAAACCAAACCATATCATCTTAAAATTACAAAAAAAGGTGTACAAATCATAACAAACTATGCCAGCCTCACCTAAATTACTTCGGCTACTCTAAATCATCACCAACTAACCCTTCCACAACAAACTAAACCCAATCACTTTTAAAGTACAAAAAAATGCTAGTAACCATAGCAAACTATGCCAAACTCACCTAAATTACTTCGGCTACCATAAATCATCACCAACTAACCCTTACCACAACAAACTAAACCCAATCACATTTAAATTACAAAAAAATTCTACTAACCATAGCAAACTATGCCAAACTCACCTAAATTACTTCGGCTATCAAAAATTACCCCCAAATACACTTTACAGCAACAAACTAAGCCCAATCACTTTAAAATTCCAAAAAAATGCTAAAAATCATAACAAACTATACCAGAATCACCTAAATTACTTCGGCTACCGTAAATCACCCCTAACTATCCCTCACCACAACAAACCAAACCATATCATCTTAAAACTACAAAAAAAAAATGTGTACAAATCATAACAAACTATGCCAGACACACCTAAATTACTTCGGCTACTCTAAATCATCACCAACTAACCCTTACCACAACAAACTAAACCCAATCACTTTTAAATTACAAAAAAATGCTAGTAACCATAGCAAACTATGCCAAACTCACCTAAATTACTTCGGCTACCATAAATCATCACCAACTAACCCTTACCACAACAAACTAAACCCAATCACTTTTAAATTACAAAAAAATAATACTAACCATAGCAAACTATGCCAAATTCACCTAAATTACTTCGGCTATCAAAAATCACCCCCAACTACACTTTACAGCAACAAACTAAGCCCAATCACTTTAAAATTACAAAAAAATTCTAAAAATCATAACAAACTATACCAGAATCACCTAAATTACTTCGGCTACCGTAAATCACCCCCAACTATTCCTTACCACAACAAACCAAACCATATCATCTTAAAATTACAAAAAAAGGTGTACAAATCATAACAAACTATGCCAGCCTCACCTAAATTACTTCGGCTACTCTAAATCATCACCAACTAACCCTTCCACAACAAACTAAACCCAATCACTTTTAAAGTACAAAAAAATGCTAGTAACCATAGCAAACTATGCCAAACTCACCTAAATTACTTCGGCTACCATAAATCATCACCAACTAACCCTTACCACAACAAACTAAACCCAATCACATTTAAATTACAAAAAAATTCTACTAACCATAGCAAACTATGCCAAACTCACCTAAATTACTTCGGCTATCAAAAATCACCCCCAAATACACTTTACAGCAACAAACTAAGCCCAATCACTTTAAAATTCCAAAAAAATGCTAAAAATCATAACAAACTATACCAGAATCACCTAAATTACTTCGGCTACCGTAAATCACCCCCAACTATCCCTTACCACAACAAACGAAACCATATCATCTTAAAATTACAAATAAAGATGTACAAATCATAACAAACTATGCCAGAATCACCTAAATTACTTCGGCTAATCTAAATCATCACCAACTAACTCTTACCACAACAAACTAAACCCAATCACTTTTAAAGTACAAAAAAATGCTAGTAATCATAGCAAACTATGCCAAACTCACCTAAATTACTTCGGCTACCATAAATCATCACCAACTAACCCTTACCACAACAAACTAAACCCAATCACTTTTAAATTACAAAAAAATTCTACTAACTATAGCAAACTATGCCAAACTCACCTAAATTACTTCGGCTATCAAAAATCACCCCCAAATACACTTTACAGCAACAAACTAAGCCCAATCACTTTAAAATTACAAAAAAATGCTAAAAATCATAACAAACTATACCAGAATCACCTAAATTACTTCGGCTACCGTAAATCACCCCCAACTATCCCTTACCACAACAAACCAAACCATATCATCTTAAAATTACAAATAAAGATGTACAAATCATAACAAACTATGCCAGAATCACCTAAATTACTTCGGCTAATCTAAATCATCACCAACTAACTCTTACCACAACAAACTAAACCCAATCACTTTTAAAGTACAAAAAAATGCTAGTAATCATAGCAAACTATGCCAAACTCACCTAAATTACTTCGGCTACCATAAATCATCACCAACTAACCCTTACCACAACAAACTAAACCCAATCACTTTTAAATTACAAAAAAATTCTACTAACTATAGCAAACTATGCCAAACTCACCTAAATTACTTCGGCTACCATAAATCATCACCAACTAACCCTTACCACAACAAACTGAACCCAATCACTTTTAAGTTACAAAAAAATAATACTAACCATAGCAAACTATGCCAAATTCACCTAAATTACTTCGGCTATCAAAACTCACCTCCAACTACACTTTACAGCAACAAACTAAGCCCAATCACTTTAAAATTACAAAAAAATTCTACTAACTATAGCAAACTATGCCAAACTCACCTAAATTACTTCGGCTATCAAAAATCACCTCCAAATACACTTTACAGCAACAAACTAAGCCCAATCACTTTAAAATTACAAAAAAATGCTAAAAATCGTAGCAAACTACACCAGAATCACCTAAATTACTTCGGCTACCGTAAATCACCCCCAACTATCCCTTACCACAACAAACCAAACCATATCATCTTAAAATTACAAAAAAAGGTGTACAAATCATAACAAACTATGCCAGCCTCACCTAAATTACTTCGGCTACTCTAAATCATCACCAACTAACCCTTCCACAACAAACTAAACCCAATCACTTTTAAAGTACAAAAAAATGCTAGTAACCATAGCAAACTATGCCAAACTCACCTAAATTACTTCGGCTACCATAAATCATCACCAACTAACCCTTACCAAAACAAACTAAACCCAATCACTTTTAAATTACAAAAAAATTCTACTAACCATAGCAAACTATGCCAAACTCACCTAAATTACTTCGGCTATCAAACATCACCCCCAAATACACTTTACAGCAACAAACTAAGCCCAATCACTTTAAAATTACAAAAAAATGCTAAAAATCATAACAAATTATACCAGAATCACCTAAATTACTTCGGCTACCGTAAATCACCCCCAACTATCCCTTACCACAACAAACCAAACCATATCATCTTAAAATTACAAATAAAGATGTACAAATCATAACAAACTATGCCAGACTCACCTAAATTACTTCGGCTAATCTAAATCATCACCAACTAACTCTTACCACAACAAACTAAACCCAATCACTTTTAAAGTACAAAAAAATGCTAGTAACCATAGCAAACTATGCCAAACTCACCTAAATTACTTCGGCTACCATAAATCATCACCAACTAACCCTTACCACAACAAACTAAACCCAATCACTTTTAAATTACAAAAAAATTCTACTAACTATAGCAAACTATGCCAAACTCACCTAAATTACTTCGGCTATCAAAAATCACCTCCAAATACACTTTACAGCAACAAACTAAGCCCAATCACTTTAAAATTACAAAAAAATGCTAAAAATCGTAGCAAACTACACCAGAATCACCTAAATTACTTCGGCTACCGTAAATCACCCCCAACTATCCCTTACCACAACAAACCAAACCATATCATCTTAAAATTACAAAAAAAGGTGTACAAATCATAACAAACTATGCCAGCCTCACCTAAATTACTTCGGCTACTCTAAATCATCACCAACTAACCCTTCCACAACAAACTAAATCCAATCACTTTTAAAGTACAAAAAAATGCTAGTAACTATAGCAAACTATGCCAAACTCACCTAAATTACTTCGGCTACCATAAATCATCACCAACTAACCCTTACCACAACAAACTAAACCCAATCACTTTTAAATTACAAAAAAATTCTACTAACTATAGCAAACTATGCCAAACTCACCTAAATTACTTCGGCTACCATAAATCATCACCAACTAACCCTTACCACAACAAACTAAACCCAATCACTTTTAAATTACAAAAAAATAATACTAACCATAGCAAGCTATGCCAAATTCACCTAAATTACTTCGGCTATCAAAAATCACCCCCAACTACACTTTACAGCAACAAACTAAGCCCAATCACTTTAAAATTACAAAAAAATGCTAAAAATCATAACAAACTATACCAGAATCACCTAAATTACTTCGGCTACCGTAAATCACCCCCAACTATTCCTTACCACAACAAACCAAACCATATCATCTTAAAATTACAAAAAAAGGTGTACAAATCATAACAAACTATGCCAGCCTCACCTAAATTACTTCGGCTACTCTAAATCATCACCAACTAACCCTTCCACAACAAACTAAACCCAATCACTTTTAAAGTACAAAAAAATGCTAGTAACCATAGCAAACTATGCCAAACTCACCTAAATTACTTCGGCTACCATAAATCATCACCAACTAACCCTTACCAAAACAAACTAAACCCAATCACTTTTAAATTACAAAAAAATTCTACTAACCATAGCAAACTATGCCAAACTCACCTAAATTACTTCGGCTATCAAAAATCACCCCCAAATACACTTTACAGCAACAAACTAAGCCCAATCACTTTAAAATTACAAAAAAATGCTAAAAATCATAACAAATTATACCAGAATCACCTAAATTACTTCGGCTACCGTAAATCACCCCCAACTATCCCTTACCACAACAAACCAAACCATATCATCTTAAAATTACAAATAAAGATGTACAAATCATAACAAACTATGCCAGACTCACCTAAATTACTTCGGCTAATCTAAATCATCACCAACTAACTCTTACCACAACAAACTAAACCCAATCACTTTTAAAGTACAAAAAAATGCTAGTAACCATAGCAAACTATGCCAAACTCACCTAAATTACTTCGGCTACCATAAATCATCACCAACTAACCCTTACCACAACAAACTAAACCCAATCACTTTTAAATTACAAAAAAATTCTACTAACTATAGCAAACTATGCCAAACTCACCTAAATTACTTCGGCTATCAAAAATCACCTCCAAATACACTTTACAGCAACAAACTAAGCCCAATCACTTTAAAATTACAAAAAAATGCTAAAAATCGTAGCAAACTACACCAGAATCACCTAAATTACTTCGGCTACCGTAAATCACCCCCAACTATCCCTTACCACAACAAACCAAACCATATCATCTTAAAATTACAAAAAAAGGTGTACAAATCATAACAAACTATGCCAGCCTCACCTAAATTACTTCGGCTACTCTAAATCATCACCAACTAACCCTTCCACAACAAACTAAATCCAATCACTTTTAAAGTACAAAAAAATGCTAGTAACTATAGCAAACTATGCCAAACTCACCTAAATTACTTCGGCTACCATAAATCATCACCAACTAACCCTTACCACAACAAACTAAACCCAATCACTTTTAAATTACAAAAAAATGCTACTAACCGTAGCAAACTATGCTAAACTCACCTAAATTACTTCGGCTATCAAAAATCACCCCCAACTACACTTTACAGCAACAAACTAAGCCCAATCACTTTAAAATTACAAAAAAATGCTAAAAATCATAACAAACTATACCAGAATCACGTAAATTACTTCGGCTAACGTAAATCACCCCCAACTATCCCTTACCACGACAAACCAAACCATATCATCTTAAAATTACAAAAAAAGGTGTACAAATCATAACAAACTATGCCAGACTCACCTAAATTACTTCGGCTATTCTAAATCATCACCAACTAACCCTTACCACAACAAATTAAACCCAATGACTTTTAAATTACAAAAAAATGCTACTAACCATAGCAAACAATGCCAAACTCACCTAAATTACTTCGGCTATCAAAAATCACCCCCAACTACACTTTACAGACACAAACTAAGCCCAATCACTTTAAAATTACAAAAAAATGCTAAAAATCATAACAAACTATACCAGAATCACCTAAATTACTTCGGCTACCGTAAATCACCCCCAACTATCCCTTACCACAACAAACCAAACCATATCATCTTAAAATTACAAAAAAAGGTGTACAAATCATAACAAACTATGCCAGACTCACCTAAATTACTTCGGCTACTCTAAATCATCACTAACTAACCCTTACCACAACAAACTAAACCCAATAACTTTTAAAGTACAAAAAAATGCTAGTAACCATAGCAAACTATGCCAAACTCACCTAAATTACTTCGGCTATCAAAAATCACCCCCAACTACACTTTACATCAACAAACTAACCCCAATCACTTTAAAATTACAAAAAAATGCTAAAAATCATAACAAACTATACCAGAATCACCTAAATTACTTCGGCAACCGTAAATCACCCCCATCTATCCCTTACCACAACAAACAAACCATATCATCTTAAAATTACAAAAAAGGTGTAAAATCATAACAAACTATGCCAGACTAACCTATGTTACTTCGGCTATTCTAAATCATCACCAACTAACCCTTACCACAACAAACTAAACCCAATCACTTTTAAATTACAAAAAAATGCTACTAACCATAGCAAATTATGCCAAACTCACCTAAATTACTTCGGCTATCAAAAATCACCCCCAACTACACTTTACAGCAACAAACTAAGCCCAATCACTTTAAAATTACAAAAAAATGCTAAAAATCATAACAAACTATACCAGAATCACCTAAATTACTTCGGCTACCGTAAATCACCCCCAACTATCCCTTACCACAACAAACCAAACCATATCATTTTAAAATTACAAAAAAAGGTGTACAAATCATAACAAACTATGCCAGACTCACCTAAATTATTTCGGCTATTCTAAATCATCACCAACTAACCCTTACCAAAACAAACTAAACCAAATCACTTTTAAATTACAAAAAAATGCTACTAACCGTAGCAAACTATGCTAAACTCACCTAAATTACTTCGGCTATCAAAAATCACCCCCAACTACACTTTACAGCAACAAACTAAACCCAATCACTTTTAAATTAAAAAAAAATTTACTAACCATAGCAAACTATGCCAAACTCACCTAAATTATTTCGGCTATCAAAAATCACCCCCAAATACACTTTACAGCAACAAACTAAGCCCAATCACTTTAAAATTACAAAAAAATTCTAAAAATCATAAACTATAGCAGAATCACCTAAATTACTTCGGCTACCGTAAATCACCCCCAACTATCCCTTACCACAACAAACCAAACCATATCATCTTAAAATTACAAAAAAAGGTGTACAAATCATAACAAACTATGCCAGACTCACCTAAATTACTTCGGCTACTCTAAATCATCACCAACTAACCCTTACCACAACAAACTAAACCCAATCACTTTTAAATTACAAAAAAATGCTACTAACCATAGCAAACTATGCCAAACTCACCTAAATTACTTTGGCTATCAAAAATCACCCCCAACTACACTTTACAGCAACAAACTAAGCCCAATCACTGTAAAATTACAAAAAAATGCTAAAAATCATAACAAACTATACCAGAATCACCTAAATTACTTCGGCTACCGTAAAT
Organism: Eledona agricola; assembly: GCA_964023215.1. Taxonomy (NCBI): domain Eukaryota; kingdom Metazoa; phylum Arthropoda; class Insecta; order Coleoptera; family Tenebrionidae; genus Eledona; species Eledona agricola. The sequence goes on from CAXIEJ010000157.1 coordinate 1,707,085, forward strand.
CACCCCCAACTATCCCTTACCACAACAAACCAAACCATATCATCTTAAAATTACAAAAAAAGGTGTACAAATCATAACAAACTATGCCAGACTCACCTAAATTACTTCGGCTACTCTAAATCATCATCAACTAACCCTTACCACAACAAACTAAACCCAATCACTTTTAAATTACAAAAAAATGCTAGTAACCATAGCAAACTATGCCAAACTAACCTAAATTACTTCGGCTATCAAAAATCACCCCCAACTACACTTTACAGCAACAAACTAAGCCCAATCACTTTAAAATTACAAAAAAATGCTAAAAATCATAACAAACTATACCAAAATCACCTAAATTACTTCGGCTACCGTAAATCACCCCCAACTATCTTTTACCACAACAAACCAAACCATATAATCTTAAAATTACAAAAAAAGGTGTACAAATCATAACAAACTATGGCAGACTCACCTAAATTACTTCGGCTACTGAAAATCATCACCAACTAACCCTTACCACAACAAACTAAACCCAATCACTTTTAAGTTGCAAAAAAATGCTAGTAACCATAGCAAACTATGCCAAACTCACCTAAATTACTTCGGCTACCATAAATCATCACCAACTAACCCTTACCATAACAAACTAAACCCAATCACTTTTAAATTACAAAAAAATGCTACTAACCATAGCAAACTATGACAAACTCACCCAAATTACTTCGGCAATCAAAAATCACACCCAACTACACTTTACAGCACCAAATTAAGCCCAATCACTTTAAAATTACAAAAAATGCTAAAAATCATAACAAACTATACCAGAATCACCTAAATTACTTCGGCTACCGTAAATCACCCCCAACTATCCCTTACCACAACAAACCAAACCATATCATCTTAAAATTACAAAAAAAGGTGTACAAATCATAACAAACTATGCCAGACACACTTAAATTACTTTGGCTACTCTAAATCATCACCAACTAACCCTTACCACAACAAAATAAACCCAATCACTTTTAAATTACAAATAAATGCTACTAACCATAGCAAACTATGCCAAACTCACCTAAATTACTTCGGCTATCAAAAATCACCCCCAACTACAATTTAGAGCAACAAACTAAGCCCAATCACTTTAAAATTACAAAAAAATGCTAAAAATCATAACAAACTATACCAGAATCAGCTAAATTACTTCGGCTACCGTAAATCACCCCCAATTATCCCTTGCCACAACAAACCAAACCATATCATCTTAAAATTAAAAAAAAGGTGTACAAATCATAACAAACTATGCCAGACTCACCTAAATTACTTCGGCTACTCTAAATCATCACCAACTAACCCTTACCACAACAAACTAAACCCAATCACTTTTAAATTACAAAAAAATGCTAGTAACCATAGCAAACTATGCCAAACTCACCTAAATTACTTCGGCTACCATAAATCATCACCAACTAAAACTTACCACAACAAACTAAACCCAATCACTTTTAAATTACAAAAAAATGCTACTAACCATAGCAAACTATGCCAAACTCACCTAAATTACTTCGGCTATCAAAAATTTCCCTCAACTACACTTTGCAGCAACAAACTAAGCCCAATCACTTTAAAATTACAAAAAAATGCTAAAAATCATAACAAACTATACCAGAATCACCTAAATTACTTCGGCTACTGTAAATCACCCCCAACTATCCCTTACCACAACAAACCAAACCATATCATCTTAAAATTACAAAAAAAGGTGTACAAATCATAACAAACTATGCCAGACTCACCTAAATTACTTCGGCTACTCTAAATCATCACCAACTAACCCTTACCACAACAAACTAAACCCAATCACTTTTAAATTACAAAAAAATTCTAGTAACCATAGCAAACTATGCCAAACTCACCTAAATTACTTCGGCTACCATAAATCATCAACAACTAACCCTTACCACAACAAACTAAACCCAATCACTTTTAAATTACAAAAAAATGCTACTAACCATAGCAAACTATGCCAAACTCACCTAAATTATTTCGGCTATCAAAAATCACCCCCAACTACACTTTACAGCAACAAACTAAGCCCAATCACTTTAAAATTACAAAAAAATGCTAAAAATCATAACAAACTATACCAGAATCACCTAAATTACTTCGGCTACCGTAAATCACCCCCAACTATCCCTTACCACTACAAACCAAACCATATAATATTAAAATTACAAAAAAAGGTGTACAAATCATAACGAACTATGGCAGACTCACCTAAATTACTTCGGCTTCTCTAAATCATCACCAACTAACCCTTACCATAACAAACTAAACCCAATCACTTTTAAATTGCAAAAAAATGCTAGTAACTATAGCAAACTATGCCAAACTCACCTAAATTACTTCGGCTACCATAAATCATCACCAACTAACCCTTACCACAACAAACTAAACCCAATCACTTTTAAATTACAAAAAAATGCTACTAACCATAGCAAACTATGCCAAACTCACCCAAATTACTTCGGCTACCATAAATCATCACCAACTAACCCTTACCACAACAAACTAAACCCAATCACTTTTAAATTACAAAATAATGCTACTAACCATAGCAAACTATGCCAGAATCACCTAAATTACTTCGGCTACTGTAAATCACCCCCAACTATCCCTTATCACAACAAACCAAACCATATCATCTTAAAATTACAAAAAAAGGTGTACAAATCATAACAAACTATGCCAGACTCACCTAAATTACTTCGGCTACTCTAAATCATCACCAACTAACCCTTACCACAACAAACTAAACCCAATCACTTTTATATTACAAAAAAATTCTAGTAACCATAGCAAACTATGCCAAACTCACCTAAATTACTTCGGCTACCATAAATCATCACCAACTAACCCTTACCACAACAAACTAAACCCAATCACTTTTAAATTACAAAAAAATGCTACTAACCATAGCAAACTATGCCAAACTCACCTAAATTATTTCGGCTATCAAAAATCACCCCCAACTACACTTTACAGCAACAAACTAAGCCCAATCACTTTAAAATTACAAAAAAATGCTAAAAATCATAACAAACTATACCAGAATCACCTAAATTACTTCGGCTACCGTAAATCACCCCCAACTATCCCTTACCACTACAAACCAAACCATATAATATTAAAATTACAAAAAAAGGTGTACAAATCATAACAAACTATGGCAGACTCACCTAAATTACTTCGGCTTCTCTAAATCATCACCAACTAACCCTTACCATAACAAACTAAACCCAATCACTTTTAAATTGCAAAAAAATGCTAGTAACTATAGCAAACTATGCCAAACTCACCTAAATTACTTCGGCTACCATAAATCATCACCAACTAACCCTTACCACAACAAACTAAACCCAATCACTTTTAAATTACAAAAAAATGCTACTAACCATAGCAAACTATGCCAAACTCACCCAAATTACTTCGGCAACCAAAAATCACCCCCAACTACACTTTACAGCACCAAATTAAGCCCAATCACTTTAAAATTACAAAAAATGCTAAAAATCATAACAAACTATACCAGAATCACCTAAATTACTTCGGCTACCGTAAATCACCCCCAACTATCCCTTACCACAACAAACCAAACCATATCATCTTAAAATTACAAAAAAAGGTGTACAAATCATAACAAATTATACCAGACTCACCTAAATTACTGCGGCTATTCTAAATCATCACCAACTAATCCTTACCACAACAAACTAAACCCAATCACATTTAAATTACAAAAAAATTCTAGTAACCATAGCAAACTATGCCAAACTCACCTAAATTACTTCGGCTACCATAAATCATCACCAACTAACCCTTACCACAACAAACTAAACCCAATCACTTTTAAATTACAAAAAAATGCTACTAACCATAGCAAACTATGCCAAACTCACCTAAATTACTTCGGCTATCAAAAATCACCCCCAACTACACGTTACAGCAACAAACTAAGCCCAATTACTTTATAATTACAAAAAAATGCTAAAAATCATAACAAACTATACCAGAATTACCTAAATTACTTCGGCTAACGTAAATCACCCCCAACTATCCCTTACCAAAACAAACCAAACCATATCATCTTAAAATTAAAAAAAATGTGTACAAATCATAACAAACTATGCCATACTCACCTAAATTACTTCGGCTACCATAAATCATCATGAACTAACACTTACCACAACAAACTAAACCCAATCAATTTTAAATTACAAAAAAATGCTACTAACCATAGCAAACTATGCCAAACTCACCTAAATTACTTCGGCTATCAAAAATCACCCCCAACTACACTTTACAGCAACAAACTAAGCCCAATCACTTTAAAATTACAAAAAAATGCTAAAAATCATAACAAACTATACCAGAATCACCTAAATTACTTCGGCTACCGTAAATCACTTCCAACTATCCCTTACCACAACAAACCAAACCATATCATCTTAAAATTACAAAAAAAGGTGTACAAATTATAACAAACTATGCCAGACTCACCTAAATTACTTCGGCTACTCTAAATCATCACCAACTAACCCTTACAACAACAAACTAAATCCAATCACTTTTAAATTACAAAAAAATGCTGCTAACCATAGCAAACTATGCCAAACTCACCTAAATTACTTCGGCTATCAAAAATCACCCCCAACTACACTTTACAGCAACAAACTAAGCCCAATCACTTTAAAATGACAACAAAATGCTAAAAATCATAACAAACTATACCAGAATCACCTAAATTACTTCGGCTACCGTAAATCACCCCCAACTATCCCTTGCCACAACAAACCAAACTATATCATCTTAAAATTAAAAAAAAGGTGTACAAATCATAACAAACTATGCCAGACTAACCTAAATTACTTCGGCTACTCTAAATCATCACCAACTAACCCTTACCACAACAAACTAAACCCAATCATTTTTAAATTACAAAAAAATGCTAGTAACCATAGCAAACTATGCCAAACTCACCCAAATTACTTCGGCTACCATAAATCATTACCAACTAACCCTTACCACAACAAACTAAACCCAATCACTTTTAAATTACAAAAAAATGCTACTAACCCTAGCAAACTATGCCAAACTCACCTAAATTACTTCCGCTATCAAAAATAACCCCCAACTACACTTTACAGCAACAAACTAAGCCCAATCACTTTAAAATTACAAAAAAATGCTAAAAATCATAACAAACTATACCAGAATCACCTAAATTACTTCGGCTACCGTAAATCACCCCCAACTATCCCTCACCACAACAAGCCAAACCATATCATCTTAAAATTACAAAAAAAGGTGTACAAATCATAACAAACTATGCCAGACTCACCTAAATTACTTCGGCTACTCTAAATCATCACCAACTAACCCTTACCACAACAAACTAAACCCAATCACTTTTAAATTACAAAAAATGCTAGTAACCATAGCAAACTATGCCAAACTCACCTAAATTACTTCGGCTACCATAAATCATCACCAACTAACCCTTACCACAACAAACTAAACCCAATCACTTTTAAATTACAGAAAAATGCTACTAACCATAGCAAACTATGCCAAACTAACCTAAATTACTTCGGCTATCAAAAATCACCCCCAACTACACTTTACAGCAACAAACTAAGCCTAATCACTTTAAAATGACAAAAAATGCTAAAAATTATAACAAAATATACCAGACTCACCTAAATTACTTCGGCTACCGTAAATCACCGCCAACTATCCCTTACCACAACAAACCAAACCATATCATCTTAAAATTACAAAAAAAGGTGTACAAATCATAACAAACTATGCCAGACTCACCTAAATTACTTCGGCTACTCTAAATCATCACCAACTAACCCTTACCACAACAAACTAAACCCAATCACATTTAAATTACAAAAAAATTCTAGTAACAATAGCAAACTATGCCAAACTCACCTAAATTACTTCGGCTACCATAAATCATCACCAACTAACCCTTACCACAACAAACTAAACCCAATCACTTTTAAATTACAAAAAAATGCTACTAACCATAGCAAACTATGCCAAACGCACCTAAATTACTTCGGCTATCAAAAATCACCCCCAACTACACGTTACAGCAACAAACTAAGCCCAATTACTTTAAAATTACAAAAAAATGCTAAAAATCATAACAAACTACACCAGAATCACCTAAATTACTTCGGCTAACGTAAATCACCCCCAACTATCCCTTACCAAAACAAACCAAGCCCTATCATCTTAAAATTACACAAAAAGGTGTACAAATCATAACAAATTATGCCAGATTCACCTAAATTACTTCGGCTACACTAAATCATCACCAACTAACCCTTACCACAACAAACTAAACCCAATCACTTTTAAATTACAAAAAATGCTAGTAACCAAAGCAAACTATGCCAAACTCACCTAAATTACTTCGGCTATCATAAATCATCACCAACTAACCCTTGCCACAACAAAATAAACCCAATCACTTTTAAATTACAAAAAAATGCTACTAACCATAGCAAACTAAGCCAAACTCACCTAAATTACTTCGGCTATCAAAAATCACCCCCAACTACACTTTACAGCAACAAACTAAGCCCAATCACTTTAAAATTACAAAAAAATTCTAAAAATCATAACAAACTATACCAGAATCACCTAAATTACTTCGGCTACCGTAAATCACCCCCAACTATCCCTTGCCACAACAAACCAAAGCATATCATCTTAAAATTAAAAAAAAGGTGTACAAATCATAACAAACTATGCCAGACTCACCTAAATTACTTCGGCTACTCTAAATCATCACAAACTAACCCTTACCACAACAAACTAAACCCAATCACTTTTAAATTACAAAAAAATGCTAGTAACCATAGCAAACTATGCCAAACTCACCTAAATTACTTCGGCTACCATAAATCATCATGAACTAACACTTACCACAACAAACTAAACCCAATCACTTTTAAATTAAAAAAAATGCTACTAACCATAGCAAACTATGCCAAACTCACCTAAATTACTTCGGCTATCACAAATCACCCCCAACTACACTTTGCAGCAACAAACTAAGCCCAATCACTTTAAAATGACAACAAAATGCTAAAAATCATAACAAACTATACCAGAATCACCTAAATTACTTCGGCTACCGTAAATCACCCCCAACTATCCCTTACCACAACAAACCAAACAATATCATCTTAAAATAACAAAAAAAGGTGTACAAATCATAACAAACTATGCTAGACTCACCTAAATTACTTCGGCTACTCTAAATCATCACCAACTAACCCTTACCACAACAAACTAAACCCATTCTCTTTTAAATTACAAAAAAATGCTAGTAACCATAGCAAACTATGCCAAACTCACCTAAATTACTTCGGCTACCATAAATCATCACCAACTAACCCTTACCACAACAAACTAAACCCAATCACTTTTAAATTACAAAAAAATGCTACTAACTATAGCAAACTAGGCCAAACTCACCTAAATTATTTCGGCTATCAAAAATCATTCCCAACTACACTTTACAGCAACAAACTAAGCCCAATCACTTTAAAATTACAAAAAAATGCTAAAAATCATAACAAACTATACCAGAATCACCTAAATTACTTCGGCTACCGTAAATCACCCCCAACTATCCCTTGCCACAACAAACCAAACCATATCATCTTACAACTAAAAAAAAAGTGTACAAATAATAACAAACTATGCCAGACTCACCTAAATTACTTCGGCTACACTAAATCATCACCAACTAACCCTTACCACAACAAACTAAACCCAATCACTTTTAAATTGCAAAAAAATGCTAGTAACCGTAGCAAACTATGCCAAACTCACCTAAATTACTTCGGCTACCATAAATCATCACCAACTAACCCTTACCACAACAAACTAAACCCAATCACTTTTAAATTACAAAAAAATGCTACTAACCATAGCAAACTAGGCCAAACTCACCTAAATTACTTCGGCTATCAAAAATCACCCCCAACTACACTTTACAGTAACAAACTAAGCCCAATCACTTTAAAATTACAAAAAAATGCTAAAAATCATAACAAACTATACCAGAATCACCTAAATTACTTCGGCTACCGTAAATCACCCCCAACTATCCCTTACCACAACAAACCAAACCATATCATCTTAAAATTACAAAAAAAGGTGTACAAATCATAACAAATTATGCCAGACTCACCTAAATTACTTCGGCTACACTAAATCATCACCAACTAACCCTTACCACAACAAACTAAACCCAATCACTTTTAAATTACAAAAAAATGCTAGTAACCATAGCAAACTATGCCAAACTCACCTAAATTACTTCTGCTACCATAAATCATCACCAACTAACCCTTACCACAACAAACTAAACCCAATCAATTTTAAATTACAAAAAAATGCTACTATATATAGCAAACTATGCCAAACTCACCTAAATTACTTCGGCTATCAAAAATCACCCCTAACTACACTTTACAACAACAAACTAAGCCCAATCACTTTAAAATTACAAAGAAATGCTAAAAATTATAACAAATTCTACCAGAATCACCTAAATTACTTCGGCTACCGTAAATCACCCCCAACTATCCCTTACAACAACAAACCAAACCATATCATCTTAAAATTACAAAAAAAGGTGTACAAATCATATCAAATTATGCCAGACTCACCTAAATTACTTCGGCTACACTAAATCATCACCAACTAACCCTTACCACAACAAACTAAACCCAATCACTTTTAAATTACAAAAAAATGCTAGTAACCATAGCAAACTATGCCAAACTCACCTAAATTACTTCTGCTACCATAAATCATCACCAACTAACCCTTACCACAACAAACTAAACCCAATCAATTTTAAATTACAAAAAAATGCTACTATATATAGCAAACTATGCCAAACTCACCTAAATTACTTCGGCTATCAAAAATCACCCCCAACTACACTTTGCAGCAACAAACTAAGCCCAATCACTTTAAAATGACAACAAAATGCTAAAAATCATAACAAACTATACCAGAATCACCTAAATTACTTCGGCTACCGTAAATCACCCCCAACTATCCCTTACCACAACAAACCAAACCATATCATCTTAAAATTACAAAAAAAGGTGTACAAATCATAACAAACTATGCCAGACTCACCTAAATTACTTCGGCTACACTAAATCATCACCAACTAACCCTTACCACAACAAACTAAACCCAATCACTTTAAAATTACAAAAAAATGCTACTATATATAGCAAACTATGCCAAACTCACCTAAATTACTTCGGCTATCAAAAATCACCCCTAACTACACTTTACAACAACAAACTAAGCCCAATCACTTTAAAATTACAAAGAAATGCTAAAAATTATAACAAGCTCTACCAGAATCACCTAAATTACTTCGGCTACCGTAAATCACCCCCAACTATCCCTTACAACAACAAACCAAACCATATCATCTTAAAATTACAAAAAAAGGTGTACAAATCATAACAAATTATGCCAGACTCACGTAAATTACTTCGGCTACACTAAATCATCACCAACTAACCCTTACCACAACAAACTAAACCCAATCACTTTAAAATTACAAAAAAATGCTACTATATATAGCAAACTATGCCAAACTCACCTAAATTACTTCGGCTATCAAAAATCACCCCTAACTACACTTTACAACAACAAACTAAGCCCAATCACTTTAAAATTACAAAGAAATGCTAAAAATTATAACAAGCTCTACCAGAATCACCTAAATTACTTCGGCTACCGTAAATCACCCCCAACTATCCCTTACCACAACAAACCAAACCATATCATCTTAAAATTACAAAAAAAGGTGTACAAATCATAACAAACTATGCCAGACTCACCTAAATTACTTCGGCTACTCTAAATCATCACCAACTAACCCTTACCACAACAAACTAAACCCAATCACTTTTAAATTACAAAAAAATGCTAGTAACCATAGCAAACTATGCCAAACTCACCTAAATTACATTCGGCTACCATAAATTATCACCAACTAACCCTTACCACAACAAACTAAACCCAATCACTTTTAAATTACAAAAAAATGCTACTAACCATAGCAAACTATGCCAAACTCACCTAATTTACTTCGGCTATCAAAAATCACCCCCAACTACACTTTACAGCAACAAACTAAACCCAATCAATTTAAAATTACAAAAAAATGCTAAAAATCATAACAAACTATACCAGAATTACCTTAATTACTTCGGCTACCGTAAATCACCCCCAACTACCCCTTACCACAACAAACCAAACCATATCATCTTAAAATTACAAAAAAAGGTGCACAAATCATAACAAACTATGCCAGACACACCTAAATTACTTTGGCTACTCTAAATCATCACCAACTAACCCTTACCACAACAAACTAAACCCAATCACTTTTAAATTACAAAAAAATGCTACTAACCATAGCAAACTATGCCAAACTCACCTAAATTACTTCGGCTATCAAAAATCACCCCCAACTACACGTTACAGCAACAAACTAAGCCCAATTACTTTAAAATTACAAAAAATGCTAAAAATCATAACAAACTATACCAGAATCACCTAAATTACTTTGGCTAACGTAAATCACCCCCAACTATCCCTTACCACAACAAACCAAACCATATCATCTTAAAATTACAAAAAAGGTGTACAAATCATAACAAACTATGCCAGACTCACCTAAATTACTTCGGCTACACTAAATCATCACCAACTAACCCTTACCACAACAAACTAAACCCAATCACTTTTAAATTACAAAAAAATGCTAGTAACTATAGCAAACTATGCCAAACTCACCTAAATTACTTCGGCTACTCTAAATCATCATCAACTAACCCTTACCACAACAAACTAAACCCAATCACTTTTAAATTACAAAAAAATGCTAGTAACCATAGCAAACTATGCCAAACTCACCTAAATTACATTCGGCTACCATAAATTATCACCAACTAACCCTTACCACAACAAACTAAACCCAATCTCTTTTAAATTACAAAAAAATGCTACTAACCATAGCAAACTATGCCAAACTCACCTAATTTACTTCGGCTATCAAAAATCACCCCCAACTACACTTTACAGCAACAAACTAAACCCAATCAATTTAAAATTACAAAAAAATGCTAAAAATCATAACAAACTATACCAGAATTACCTTAATTACTTCGGCTACCGTAAATCACCCCCAACTACCCCTTACCACAACAAACCAAACCATATCATCTTAAAATTACAAAAAGGTGCACAAATCATAACAAACTATGCCAGACACACCTAAATTACTTTGGCTACTCTAAATCATCACCAACTAACCCTTACCACAACAAACTAAACCCAATCACTTTTAAATTACAAAAAAATGCTACTAACCATAGCAAACTATGCCAAACTCACCTAAATTACTTCGGCTATCAAAAATCACCCCCAACTACACGTTACAGCAACAAACTAAGCCCAATTACTTTAAAATTACAAAAAATGCTAAAAATCATAACAAACTATACCAGAATCACCTAAATTACTTCGGCTAACGTAAATCACCCCCAACTATCCCTTACCACAACAAACCAAACCATATCATCTTAAAATTACAAAAAAAGGTGTACAAATCATAACAAACTATGCCAGACTCACCTAAATTACTTCGGCTACACTAAATCATCACCAACTAACCCTTACCACAACAAACTAAACCCAATCACTTTTAAATTACAAAAAAATGCTAGTAACTATAGCAAACTATGCCAAACTCACCTAAATTACTTCGGCTATCATAAATCATCACCAACTAACCCTTACCACAACAAACTAAACCCAATCACTTTTAAATTACAAAAAAATGCTACTAACCATAGCAAACTATGCCAAACTCACCTAAATTACTTCGGCTATCAAAAATCACTCCCAACTACACTTTACAGCAACAAACTAAGCCGAATCACTTTAAAATTACAAAAAAATGCTAAAAATCATAACAAACTATACCAGAATCACCTAAATTACTTCGGCTAACGTAAATCACCCCCAACTATCCCTTACCACAACAAACCAAACCATATCATCTTAAAATTACAAAAAAAGGTGTACAAATCATAACAAACTATGCCAGACTCACATAAATTACTTCGGCTACTCTAAATCATCACCAACTAACCCATACCACAACAAACTAAACCCAATCACTTTTAAATTACAAAAAAATGCTAGTAACCATAGCAAACTATGCCAAACTCACCTAAATTACTTCGGCTACCATAAATCATCACCAACTAACCCTTACCACAACAAACTAAACCCAATCAATTTTAAATTACAAAAAAATGCTACTATATATAGCAAACTATGCCAAACTCACCTAAATTACTTCGGCTATCAAAAATCACTCCCAACTACACTTTACAACAACAAACTAAGCCCAATCACTTTAAAATTACAAAGAAATTCTAAAAATCATAACAAACTCTACCAGAATCACCTAAATTACTTCGGCTACCGTAAATCACCCCCAACTATCCCTTACCACAACAAACCAAACCATATCATCTTAAAATTATAAAAAAAGGTGTACAAATCATAACAAACTATGCCAGACTCACCTAAATTACTTCGGCTACTCTAAATCATCACCAACTAACCCTTACCACAACAAACTAAACCCAATCACTTTTAAATTACAAAAAAATGCTAGTAACCATAGCAAACTATGCCAAACTCACCTAAATTACTTCGGCTATCAAAAATCACTCCCAACTACACTTTACAGCAACAAACTAAGCCCAATCATTTTAAAATTACAAAAAAATGCTAAAAATCATAACAAACTATACCAGAATCACCTAAATTACTTCGGCTACCGTAAATCACCCCCAACTATCCCTTGCCACAACAAACCAAACCATATCATCTTAAAATTAAAAAAAAGGTGTACAAATCATAACAAACTATGCCAGACTCACCTAAATTACTTCGGCTACTCTAAATCATCACAAACTAACCCTTACCACAACAAACTAAACCCAATCACTTTTAAATTACAAAAAAAATGCTAGTAACCATAGCAAACTATGCCAAACTCACCTAAATTACTTCGGCTACCATAAATCATCATGAACTAACACTTACCACAACAAACTAAACCCAATCACTTTTAAATTACAAAAAAATGCTGCTAACCATAGCAAACTATACCAAACTCACCTAAATTACTTCGGCTATCAAAAATCACTCCCAACTACACTTTACAGCTACAAACTAAGCCCAATCACTTTAAAATGACAACAAAATGCTAAAAATCATAACAAACTATACTAGAATCACCTAAATTACTTCGGCTACCGTAAATCACCCCCAACTATCCCTTACCACAACAAACCAAACCATATCATCTTAAAATTACAAAAAAAGGTGTACAAATCAACAAACTATGCCAGACTCACCTAAATTACTTCGGCTACTCTAAATCATCACCAACTAACCCTTACCACAACAAACTAAACCCATTCACTTTTAAATTACAAAAAAATGCTAGTAACCATAGCAAACTATGCCAAACTCACCTAAATTACTTCGGCTACCATAAATCATCACCAACTAACCCTTACCACAACAAACTAAACCCAATCACTTTTAAATTACAAAAAAATGCTACTAACCATAGCAAACTATGCCAAACTCACCTAAATTATTTCGGCTATCAAAAATCACCCCCAACTACACTTTACAGCAACAAACTAAGCCCAATCCCTTTAAAATTACAAAAAAATGCTAAAAATCATAACAAACTATACCAGAATCACCTAAATTACTTCGGCTACCGTAAATCACCCCCAACCATCCCTTACCACAACAAACCAAACCATATCATCTTAAAATTACAAAAAAGGTGTACAAATCATAACAAACTATGCCAGACACACCTAAATTACTTTGGCTACTCTAAATCATCACCAACTAACCCTTACCACAACAAACTAAACCCAATCACTTTTAAATTACAAAAAAATGCTAGTAACCATAGCAAACTATGCCAAACTCACCTAAATTACTTCGGCTATCAAAAATCACCCCCAACTACACGTTACAGCAACAAACTAAGCCCAATTACTTTAAAATTACAAAAAATGCTAAAAATCATAACAAACTATACCAGAATCACCTAAATTACTTCGGCTAACGTAAATCACCCCCAACTATCCCTTACCACAACAAACCAAACCATATCATCTTAAAATTACAAAAAAAGGTGTACAAATCATAACAAACTATGCCAGACTCACCTAAATTACTTCGGCTACACTAAATCATCACCAACTAACCCTTACCACAACAAACTAAACCCAATCACTTTTAAATTACAAAAAAATGCTAGTAACTATAGCAAACTATGCCAAACTCACCTAAATTACTTCGGCTATCATAAATCATCACCAACTAACCCTTACCACAACAAACTAAACCCAATCACTTTTAAATTACAAAAAAATGCTACTAACCATAGCAAACTATGCCAAACTCACCTAAATTACTTCGGCTATCAAAAATCACTCCCAACTACACTTTACAGCAACAAACTAAGCCGAATCACTTTAAAATTACAAAAAAATGCTAAAAATCATAACAAACTATACCAGAATCACCTAAATTACTTCGGCTAACGTAAATCACCCCCAACTATCCCTTACCACAACAAACCAAACCATATCATCTTAAAATTACAAAAAAAGGTGTACAAATCATAACAAACTATGCCAGACTCACATAAATTACTTCGGCTACTCTAAATCATCACCAACTAACCCATACCACAACAAACTAAACCCAATCACTTTTAAATTACAAAAAAATGCTAGTAACCATAGCAAACTATGCCAAACTCACCTAAATTACTTCGGCTACCATAAATCATCACCAACTAACCCTTACCACAACAAACTAAACCCAATCAATTTTAAATTACAAAAAAATGCTACTATATATAGCAAACTATGCCAAACTCACCTAAATTACTTCGGCTATCAAAAATCACTCCCAACTACACTTTACAACAACAAACTAAGCCCAATCACTTTAAAATTACAAAGAAATTCTAAAAATCATAACAAACTCTACCAGAATCACCTAAATTACTTCGGCTACCGTAAATCACCCCCAACTATCCCTTACCACAACAAACCAAACCATATCATCTTAAAATTATAAAAAAAGGTGTACAAATCATAACAAACTATGCCAGACTCACCTAAATTACTTCGGCTACTCTAAATCATCACCAACTAACCCTTACCACAACAAACTAAACCCAATCACTTTTAAATTACAAAAAAATGCTAGTAACCATAGCAAACTATGCCAAACTCACCTAAATTACTTCGGCTATCAAAAATCACCCCCAACTTCACTTTACAGCAACAAACTAAGCCCAATCATTTTAAAATTACAAAAAAATGCTAAAAATCATAACAAACTATACCAGAATCACCTAAATTACTTCGGCTACCGTAAATCACCCCCAACTATCCCTTGCCACAACAAACCAAACCATATCATCTTAAAATAAAAAAAAAGGTGTACAAATCATAACAAACTATGCCAGACTCACCTAAATTACTTCGGCTACTCTAAATCATCACAAACTAACCCTTACCACAACAAACTAAACCCAATCACTTTTAAATTACAAAAAAAATGCTAGTAACCATAGCAAACTATGCCAAACTCACCTAAATTACTTCGGCTACCATAAATCATCATGAACTAACACTTACCACAACAAACTAAACCCAATCACTTTTAAATTACAAAAAAATGCTGCTAACCATAGCAAACTATACCAAACTCACCTAAATTACTTCGGCTATCAAAAATCACTCCCAACTACACTTTACAGCTACAAACTAAGCCCAATCACTTTAAAATGACAACAAAATGCTAAAAATCATAACAAACTATACTAGAATCACCTAAATTACTTCGGCTACCGTAAATCACCCCCAACTATCCCTTACCACAACAAACCAAACCATATCATCTTAAAATTACAAAAAAAGGTGTACAAATCAACAAACTATGCCAGACTCACCTAAATTACTTCGGCTACTCTAAATCATCACCAACTAACCCTTACCACAACAAACTAAACCCATTCACTTTTAAATTACAAAAAAATGCTAGTAACCATAGCAAACTATGCCAAACTCACCTAAATTACTTCGGCTACCATAAATCATCACCAACTAACCCTTACCACAACAAACTAAACCCAATCACTTTTAAATTACAAAAAAATGCTACTAACCATAGCAAACTATGCCAAACTCACCTAAATTATTTCGGCTATCAAAAATCACCCCCAACTACACTTTACAGCAACAAACTAAGCCCAATCCCTTTAAAATTACAAAAAAATGCTAAAAATCATAACAAATTATACCAGAATCACCTAAATTACTTCGGCTACCGTAAATCACCCCCAACCATCCCTTACCACAACAAACCAAACCATATCATCTTAAAATTACAAAAAAGGTGTACAAATCATAACAAACTATGCCAGACTAACCTAAATTACTTCGGCTACTCTAAATCATCACCAACTAACCCTTACCACAACAAACTAAACCCAATCACTTTTAAATTACAAAAAAATGCTAGTAACCATAGCAAACTATGCCAAACTCACCTAAATTACTTCGGCTATCAAAAATCACCCCCAACTATACTTTACAGCAACAAACTAAGCCCAATCACTTTAAAATTACAAAAAAATGCTAAAAATCATAACAAACTATACCAGAATCACCTAAATTACTTCGGCTACCGTAAATCACCCCCAACTATCCCTTGCCACAACAAACCAAACCATATCATCTTAAAATTACAAAAAAAGGTGTACAAATCATAACAAACTATGCCAGACTCACCTAAATTACTTCGGCTACTCTAAATCATCACCAACTAACCCTTACCACAACAAACTAAACCCATTCACTTTTAAATTACAAAAAAATGCTAGTAACCATAGCAAACTATGCCAAACTTACCTAAATTACTTCCGCTACCATAAATCATCACCAACTAACCCTTACCACAACAAACTAAAACCAATCACTTTTAAAATACAAAAAAATTCTACTAACCATAGCAAACTATGCCAAACTCACCTAAATTATTTCGGCTATCAAAAATCACCCCCAACTACACTTTACAGCAAGAAACTAAGCCCAATCCCTTTAAAATTACAAAAAAATTCTAAAAATCATAACAAACTATACCAGAATCACCTAAATTACTTCGGCTACCGTAAATCACCCCCAACCATCCCTTACCACAACAAACCAAACAATATCATCTTAAAATTACAAAAAAGGTGTACAAATCATAACAAACTATGCCAGACTAACCTAAATTACTTCGGCTACTCTAAATCATCACCAACTAACCCTTACCACAACAATCTAAACCCAATCACTTTTAAAATACAAAAAAATGCTACTAACCATAGCAAACTATGCCAAACTCACCTAAATTATTTCGGCTATCAAAAATCACCCCCAACTACACTTTACAGCAACAAACTAAGCCCAATCCCTTTAAAATTACAAAAAAATTCTAAAAATCATAACAAACTATACCAGAATCACCTAAATTACTTCGGCTACCGTAAATCACCCCCAACCATCCCTTACCACAACAAACCAAACCAAATCATCTTAAAATTACAAAAAAAGGTGTACAAATCATAACAAATTATGCCAGACTCACCTAAATTACTTCGGCTACACTAAATCATCACCAACTAACCCTTACCACGACAAACTAAACCCAATCACTTTTAAATTACAAAAAAATGCTAGTAACCATAGCAAACTATGCCAAACTCACCTAAATTACTTCGGCTACCATAAATCATCACCAACTACACTTTAGAGTAACAAACTAAGCCCAATCACTTTAAAATTACAAAAAAATGCTAAAAATCATAACAAACTATACCAGAATCACCTAAATTACTTCGGTTACCGTAAATCACCCCCAACTATCCCTTACCACAACAAACCAAACCAAATCATCTTAAAATTACAAAAAAAGGTGTACAAATCATAACAAATTATGCCAGACTCACCTAAATTACTTCGGCTACACTAAATCATCACCAACTAACCCTTACCACGACAAACTAAACCCAATCACTTTTAAATTACAAAAAAATGCTACTAACCATAGCAAACTAAGCCAAACTCACCTAAATTACTTCGGCTATCAAAAATCACCCCCAACTACACTTTAGAGTAACAAACTAAGCCCAATCACTTTAAAATTACAAAAAAATGCTAAAAATCATAACAAACTATACCAGAATCACCTAAATTACTTCGGTTACCGTAAATCACCCCCAACTATCCCTTACCACAACAAACCAAAACAAATCATCTTAAAATTACAAAAAAGGTGTACAAATCATAACAAATTATGCCAGACTCACCTAAATTACTTCGGCTACACTAAATCATCACCAACTAACCCTTACCACGACAAACTAAACCCAATCACTTTTAAATTACAAAAAAATGCTAGTAACCATAGCAAACTATGCCAAACTCACCTAAATTACTTCGGCTATCATAAATCATCACCAACTAACCCTTACCACAACAAAGTAAACCCAATCACTTTTAAATTACAAAAAAATGCTACTAACCATAGCAAACTATGCCAAACTCACCTAAATTACTTCGGCTATCAAAAATCACTCCCAACTACAATTTACAGCAACAAACTAAGCCCAATCACTTTAAAATTACAAAAAAATGCTAAAAATCATAACAAACTATACCAGAATCACCTAAATTACTTCGGCTAACGTAAATCACCCCCAACTATCCCTTACCACAACAAACCAAACCATATCATCTTAAAATTACAAAAAAAGGTGTACAAATCATAACAAACTATGCCAGACTCACATAAATTACTTCGGCTAATCTAAATCATCACCAACTAACCCTTACCACAACAAACTAAACCCAATCACTTTTAAATTACAAAAAAATGCTACTAACCATAGCAAACTGTGCCAAACTCACCTAAATTACTTCGGCTATCAAAAATCACTCCCAACTACAATTTACTGCAACAAACTAAGCCCAATCACTTTAAAATTACAAAAAAATGTTAAAAATCATAACAAACTTTACCAGATTCACCTAAATTACTTCGGCTACCGTAACTCACCCCCAACTATCCCTTACCACAACAAACTAAACCATATCATCTTAAAATTACAAAAAAAATTGTGTACAAATCATAACAAACTATGCCAGAATCACCTAAATTACTTCGGCTATTCTAAATCATCACCAACTAAACCTTACCGCAACAAACAAAACCCAATCACTTTTAAATTACAAAAAAATTCTAGTAACCATAGCTAACTATGCCAAACTCACCTAAATTAATTCGGCTACCATAAATCATCACCAACTAACCCTTACCACAACAAACTAAACCCAATCACTTTTAAATTACAAAAAAATGCTACTTACCATAGCAAACTATGCCAAACTCACCTAATTTACTTCGGCTATCAAAAATCACCCCCAACTACACTTTACAGCAACAAACTAAGCCCAATCACTTTAAAATTACAAAAAAATGCTAAAAATCATAACAAACTATACCAGAATCACCTTAATTACTTTGGCTACGTAAATCACTACTAACCATAGGAAACTATGCCAAACTCACCTAAATTACTTCGGCTTTCAAAAATCACCCCCAACTACACTTTACAGCAACAAACTAAGCCCAATCACTTTAAAATTACAAAAAATGCTAAAAATCATAACAAACTATACCAGAATCACCTAAATTACTTCGGCTACCGTAAATCACCCCCAACTATCCCTTACCACAACAAACCAAACCATATCATTTAAAAATTACAAAAAAAGTGTACAAATCATAAAAAACTATGCCAGACTCACCTAAATTACTTCGGCTACTCTAAATCATCATCAACTAACCCTTATCACAACAAACTAAACCCAATCACTTTTAAATTACAAAAAAATGCTACTAACCATAGCAAACTATGCCAAACTCACATAAATTACTTCGGCTACCATAAATCATCACCAACTAAACCTTACCAAAACAAACTAAACCCAATCAATTTTTAATTACAAAAAGATGGTACTAACCATAGCAAACTATGCCAAACTCACCTAATTTACTTCGGCTATGAAAAATCACCCCCAACTACACTTTACAGCAACAAACTAAGCCCAATCACTTTAAAATTACAAAAAAATGCTAAAAATCGTAACAAACTATACCAGAATCACCTTAATTACTTCGGCTACCGTAAATCACCCCCAATTATCCCTTACCACAACAAACCAAACCATATCATCTTAAAATTACAAAAAAAGATGTACAAATCATAACAAACTATGCCAGACTCACCTAAATTACTTCGGCTACTCTAAATCATCACCAACTAACCCTTACCAAAACAAACTAAACCCAATCACTTTTAAATTACAAAAAAATGCTACTAACTATAGCAAACTATGCCAAACTATGCCAAACTGACCTAAATTACTTCGGCTATCAAAAATCACCCCCAACTACACTTGACAGCAACAAACTAAGCCCAATCACTTTAAAATTACAAAAAAATGCTAAAGATCATAACAAACTATACCAGAATCACCTAAATTACTTCGGCTACCGTAAGTCACCCCCAACTATCCCTTACCACAACAAACCAAACCATATCATCTTAAAATTACAAAAAAACGTGTACAAATCATAGCAAACTATGCCAGACTCACCTAAATTACTTCGGCTACTCTAAATCATCACCAACTAACCCTTACCACAACAAACTAAACCCAATCACTTTTAAATTACAAAAAAATGATGTAACCATAGCAAACTATGCCAAACTCACCTAAATTACTTCGGCTACCATAAATCATCACCAACTAACTCTTACCACAGCAAACTAAACCCAATCACTTTTAAATTACAAAGAAATGCTACTAACCATAGCAAACTATGCCAAACTCACCTAAATTACTTCGGCTATCAAAAATCACTCCCAACTACAATTTACAGCAACAAACTAAGCCCAATCACTTTAAAATTACAAAAAAATGCTAAAAATCATAACAAACTATACCAGAATCACCTAAATTACTTCGGCTAACGTAAATCACCCCCAACTATCCCTTACCACAACAAACCAAACCATATCATCTTAAAATTACAAAAAAAGGTGTACAAATCATAACAAACTATGCCAGACTCACATAAATTACTTCGGCTACTCTAAATCATCACCAACTAACCCTTACCACAACAAACTAAACCCAATCACTTTTAAATTACAAAAAAATGCTAGTAACTATAGCAAACTATGCCAAACTCACCTAAATTACTTCGGCTACCATAAATCATCACCAACTAACCCTTACCACAACAAACTAAACCCAATCAATTTTAAATTACAAGAAAATGCTACTAACCATAGCAAACTATGCCAAACTCACCTAAATTACTTCGGCTATCAAAAATCACTCCCAAATACAATTTACAGCAACAAACTAAGCCCAATCACTTAAAAATTACAAAAAAATGCTAAAAATCATAACAAACTATACCAGAATCACCTAAATTACTTCGGCTACCGTAAATCACCCCCAACTATCCTATACCACAACAAACCAAACCATATCATCTTAAAATTACAAAAAAAGGTGTACAAATCATAACGAAATATGCCAGATTTACCTAAATTACTTCGGCTACTCTAAATCATCACCAACTAACCCTTACCACAACAAACTAAACCCAATCACTTTTAAATTACAAAAAAATGCTACCAACCATAGCAAACTGTGCCAAACTCACCTAAATTACTTCGGCTATCAAAAATCACCCCCAACTACACTTTACAGCAACAAACTAAGCCCAATCACTTTAAACTTACAAAAAAATGCTAAAAATCAAAACAAACTTTACCAGATTCACCTAAATTACTTCGGCTACCGTAACTCACCCCCAACTATCCCTTACCACAACAAACTAAACCATATCATCTTAAAATTACAAAAAAAAAATGTGTACAAATCATAACAAACTATGCCAGAATCACCTAAATTACTTCGGCTATTCTAAATCATTACCAACTAAACCTTACCGCAACAAACAAAACCCAATCACTTTTAAATTACAAAAAAATTCTAGTAACCATAGCAAACTATGCCAAACTCACCTAAATTAATTCGGCTACCATAAATGATCACCAACTAACCCTTACCACAACAAACTAAACCCAATCACTTTTAAATTACAAAAAAATGCTACTTACCATAGCAAACTATGCCAAACTCACCTAATTTACTTCGGCTATCAAAAATCACCCCCAACTACACTTTACAGCAACAAACTAAGCCCAATCACTTTAAAATTACAAAAAATGCTAAAAATCATAACAAACTATACCAGAATCACCTAAATTACTTCGGCTACCGTAAATCACCCCCAACTATCCCTTACCACAACAAACCAAACCATATCATTTAAAAATTACTAAAAAAAGTGTACAAATCATAAAAAACTATGCCAGACTCACCTAAATTACTTCGGCTTCTCTAAATCATCATCAACTAACCCTTATCACAACAAACTAAACCCAATCACTTTTAAATTACAAAAAAATGCTACTAACCATAGCAAACTATGCCAAACTCACATAAATTACTTCGGCTACCATAAATCATCACCAACTAACCCTTACCAAAACAAACTAAACCCAATCAATTTTTAATTACAAAAAGATGGTACTAACCATAGCAAACTATGCCAAACTCACCTAATTTACTTCGGCTATCAAAAATCACCCCCAACTACACTTTACAGCAACAAACTAAGCCCAATCACTTTAAAATTACAAAAAAATGCTAAAAATCGTAACAAACTATACCAGAATCACCTTAATTACTTCGGATACCGTAAATCACCCCCAATTATCCCTTACCACAACAAACCAAACCATATCATCTTAAAATTACAAAAAAAGGTGTACAAATCATAACAAACTATGCCAGACTCACCTAAATTACTTCGGCTACTCTATATCATCACCAACTAACCCTTACCAAAACAAACTAAACCCAATCACTTTTAAATTACAAAAAAATGCTACTAACCATAGCAAACTATGCCAAACTATGCCAAACTGACCTAAATTACTTCGGCTATCAAAAATCACCCCCAACTACACTTGACAGCAACAAACTAAGCCCAATCACTTTAAAATTACAAAAAAATGCTAAAGATCATAACAAACTATACCAGAATCACCTAAATTACTTCGGCTACCGTAAGTCACCCCCAACTATCCCTTACCACAACAAACCAAACCATATCATCTTAAAATTACAAAAAAACGTGTACAAAACATAGCAAACTATGCCAGACTCACCTAAATTACTTCGGCTACTCTAAATCATCACCAACTAACCCTTACCACAACAAACTAAACCCAATCACTTTTAAATTACAAAAAAATGATGTAACCATAGCAAACTATGCCAAACTCACCTAAATTACTTCGGCTACCATAAATCATCACCAACTAACTCTTACCACAGCAAACTAAACCCAATCACTTTTAAATTAAAAAGAAATGCTACTAACCATAGCAAACTATGCCAAACTCACCTAAATTACTTCGGCTATCAAAAATCACTCCCAACTACAATTTACAGCAACAAACTAAGCCCAATCACTTTAAAATTACAAAAAAATGCTAAAAATCATAACAAACTATACCAGAATCACCTAAATTACTTCGGCTAACGTAAATCACCCCCAACTATCCCTTACCACAACAAACCAAACCATATCATCTTAAAATTACAAAAAAAGGTGTACAAATTATAACAAACTATGCCAGACTCACATAAATTACTTCGGCTACTCTAAATCATCACCAACTAACCCTTACCACAACAAACTAAACCCAATCACTTTTAAATTACAAAAAAATGCTAGTAACTATAGCAAACTATGCCAAACTCACCTAAATTACTTCGGCTACCATAAATCATCACCAACTAACCCTTACCACAACAAACTAAACCCAATCAATTTTAAATTACAAAAAAATGCTACTAACCATAGCAAACTATGCCAAACTCACCTAAATTACTTCGGCTATCAAAAATCACTCTTAAATACAATTTACAGCAACAAACTAAGCCCAATCACTTAAAAATTACAAAAAAATGCTAAAAATCATAACAAACTATACCAGAATCACCTAAATTACTTCGGCTACCGTAAATCACCCCCAACTATCCTATACCACAACAAACCAAACCATATCATCTTAAAATTACAAAAAAAGGTGTACAAATCATAACGAAATATGCCAGATTCACCTAAATTACTTCGGCTACTCTAAATCATCACCAACGAACCCTTACCAAAACAAACTAAACCCAATCACTTTTAAATTACAAAAAAATGCTACTAACCATAGCAAACTGTGCCAAACTCACCTAAATTACTTCGGCTATCAAAAATCACCCCCAACTACACTTTACAGCAACAAACTAAGCCCAATCACTTTAAACTTACAAAAAAATGCTAAAAATCAAAACAAACTTTACCAGATTCAACTATCCCTTACCACAACAAACTAAACCATATCATCTTAAAATTACAAAAAAAAAATGTGTACAAATCATAACAAACTATGCCAGAATCACCTAAATTACTTCGGCTATTCTAAATCATTACCAACTAAACCTTACCGCAACAAACAAAACCCAATCACTTTTAAATTACAAAAAAATTCTAGTAACCATAGCAAACTATGCCAAACTCACCTAAATTAATTCGGCTACCATAAATCATCACCAACTAACCCTTACCACAACAAACTAAACCCAATCACTTTTAAATTACAAAAAAATGCTACTTACCATAGCAAACTATGCCAAACTCACCTAATTTACTTCGGCTATCAAAAATCACCCCCAACTACACTTTACAGCAACAAACTAAGCCCAATCACTTTAAAATTACAAAAAAATGCTAAAAATCATAACAAACTATACCAGAATCACCTAAATTACTTCGGCTAACGTAAATCACCCCCAACTATCCCTTACCACAACAAACCAAACCATATCATCTTAAAATTACAAAAAAAGGTGTACAAATCATAACAAACTATGCCAGACTCACATAAATTACTTCGGCTACTCTAAATCATCACCAACTAACCCTTACCACAACAAACTAAACCCAATCACTTTTAAATTACAAAAAAATGCTAGTAACTATAGCAAACTATGCCAAACTCACCTAAATTACTTCGGCTACCATAAATCATCACCAACTAACCCTTACCACAACAAACTAAACCCAATCACTTTTAAATTACAAAAAAATGCTAGTAACTATAGCAAACTATGCCAAACTCACCTAAATTACTTCGGCTACCATAAATCATCACCAACTAAACCTTACCACAACAAACTAAACCCAATCAATTTTAAATTACAAAAAAATGCTACTAACCATAGCAAACTATGCCAAACTCACCTAAATTACTTCGGCTATCAAAAATCACTCCCAAATACAATTTACAGCAACAAACTAAACCCAATCACTTTTAAATTACAAAAAAATGCTAGTAACTATAGCAAACTATGCCAAACTCACCTAAATTACTTCGGCTACCATAAATCATCACCAACTAAACCTTACCACAACAAACTAAACCCAATCAATTTTAAATTACAAAAAAATGCTACTAACCATAGCAAACTATGCCAAACTCACCTAAATTACTTCGGCTATCAAAAATCACCCCCAACTACACTTTACAGCAACAAACTAAGCCCAATCACTTTAAAATTACAAAAAAATGCTAAAAATCGTAACAAACTATACCAGAATCACCTTAATTACTTCGGCTACCGTAAATCACCCCCAATTATCCCTTACCACAACAAACCAAACCATATCATCTTAAAATTACAAAAAAAGGTGTACAAATCATAACAAACTATGCCAGACTCACCTAAATTACTTCGGCTACTCTAAATCATCACCAACTAACCCTTACCAAAACAAACTAAACCCAATCACTTTTAAATTACAAAAAAATGCTACTAACCATAGCAAACTATGCCAAACTATGCCAAACTGACCTAAATTACTTCGGCTATCAAAAATCACCCCCAACAACACTTGACAGCAACAAACTAAGCCCAATGACTTTAAAATTACAAAAAAATGCTAAAGATCATAACAAACTATACCAGAATCACCTAAATTACTTCGGCTACCGTAAGTCACCCCCAACTATGCCTTACCACAACAAACCAAACCATATCATCTTAAAATTACAAAAAAACGTGTACAAATCATAGCAAACTATGCCAGACTCACCTAAATTACTTCGGCTACTCTAAATCATCACCAACTAACCCTTACCACAACAAACTAAACCCAATCACTTTTAAATTACAAAAAAATGATGTAACCATAGCAAACTATGCGAAACTCACCTAAATTACTTCGGCTACCATAAATCATCACCAACTAACCCTTACCACAGCAAACGAGACCCAATCACTTTTAAATTACAAAAAAATGCTACTAACCATAGCAAACTATGCCAAACTCACCTAAATAACTTCGGCTATCAAAAATCACCCCCAACTACACTTTACAGCAACAAACTAGACCCAATCACTTTAAAATTACAAAAAATGCTAAAAATCATAACAAACTATACCAGAATCTCCTAAATTACTTCGGCTACCGTAAATCACCCCCAACTATCCCTTACTACAACAAACCACACCATATCATCTTAAAATTAGAAAAAAAGGTGTACAAATCATAACAAACTATGCCAGACTCACCTAAATTACTTCGGCTACTCTAAATCATCACCAACTAACCCTTACCACAACAAACTAAACCCAATCACTTTTAAATTACAAAAAAATGCTACTAACCATAGCAAACTGTGCCAAACTCACCTAAATTACTTCGGCTATCAAAAATCACCCCCAACTACACTTTACAGCAACAAACTAAGCCCAATCACTTTAAAATTATAAAAAAATGCTAAAAATCAAAACAAACTTTATCAGATTCACCTAAATTACTTCGGCTACCGTAACTCACCCCCAACTATCCCTTACCACAACAAACTAAACCATATCATCTTAAAATTACAAAAAAAAAATGTGTACAAATCATAATAAACTATGCCAGAATCACCTAAATTACTTCGGCTATTCTAAATCATCACCAACTAAACCTTACCGCAACAAACAAAACCCAATCACTTTTAAATTACAAAAAAATTCTAGTAACCATAGCAAACTATGCCAAACTCACCTAAATTAATTCGGCTACCATAAATCATCACCAACTAACCCTTACCACAACAAACTAAACCCAATCACTTTTAAATTACAAAAAAATGCTACTTACCATAGCAAACTATGCCAAACTCACCTAATTTACTTCGGCTATCAAAAATCACCCCCAACTACACTTTACAGCAACAAACTAAGCCCAATCACTTTAAAATTACAAAAAAATGCTAAAAATCATAACAAACTATACCAGAATCACCTTAATTACTTCGGCTACCGTAAATCACCCCCAACTATCCCTTACCACAACAAACCAAACCATATCATCTTAAAATTACAAAAAAAGGTGTACAAATCATAACAAACTATGCCAGACTCACCTAAATTACTTCGGCTACTCTAAATCATCACCAACTAACCCTTACCACAACAAACTAAACCCAATCACTTTTAAATTACAAAAAAATGCTACTAACCATAGTAAATTATGCCAAACTCACCTAAATTACTTCGGCTATCAAAAATCACCCCCAACTACACTTTACAGCAACAAACTAAGCCCAATCACTTTAAAATTACAAAAAAATGCTAAAGATCATAACAAACTATACCAGAATCACCTAAATTACTTCGGCTATCAAAAATCACCCCCAACTACACTTTACAGCAACAAACTAAGCCCAATCACTTTAAAATTACAAAAAAATGCTAAAGATCATAATAAACTATACCAGAATCACCTAAATAACTTCGGTTACCGTAAATCACCCCCAACAATCCCTTACCACAACAAACCAAACCACATCATCTTAAAATTACAAAAAAAGGTGTACAAATCAAATCAAACTATGCCAGACTCACCTAAATTACTTCGGCTACACTAAATCATCACCAACCAACCCTGACCACAACAAACTAAACCCAATCACTTTTAAATTACAAAAAAATGCTAGTAACCATAGCAAACTATGCCAAACTCACCTAAAATACTTCGGCTACCATAAATCATCACCAACTAACACTTACCACAACAAACTAAACCCAATCACTTTTAAATTACAAAAAAATGCTACTATCCATAGGAAACTATGCCAAACTCACCTTAATTACTTCGGCTATCAAAAATCACCCCCAACTACACTTTACAGCAACAAACTAATCCTAATCACTTTAAAATTACAAAAAATGCTAAAAATCATAACAACCTATACCAGAATCACCTAAATTACTTCGGCTACCGTAAATCACCCCCAACTATCCCTTACTACAACAAACCAAACCATATCATCTTAAAATTAGAAAAAAAGGTGTACAAATCATAACAAACTATGCCAGACTCACCTAAATTACTTCGGCTACTATAAATCATCACCAACTATCCCTTACCACAACAAACTAAACCCAATCAGTTTTAAATTACAAAAAAATGCTACTAACCATAGTAAATTATGCCAAACTCACCTAAATTACTTCGGCTATCAAAAATCACCCCCAACTACACTTTACAGCAACAAACTAAGCCCAATCACTTTAAAATTACAAAAAAATGCTAAAGATCATAACAAACTATACCAGAATCACCTAAATTACTTCGGTTACCGTAAATCACCCCCAACAATCCCTTACCACAACAAACCAAACCACATCATCTTAAAATTACAAAAAAAGGTGTACAAATCAAAACAAACTATGCCAGACTCACCTAAATTACTTCGGCTACACTAAATCATCACCAACCAACCCTGACCACAACAAACTAAACCCAATCACTTTTAAATTACAAAAAAATGCTAGTAACCATAGCAAACTATGCCAAACTCACCTAAATTACTTCGGCTACCATAAATCATCACCAACTAACACTTACCACAACAAACTAAACCCAATCACTTTTAAATTACAAAAAAATGCTACTAACCATAGGAAACTATGCCAAACTCACCTTAATTACTTCGGCTATCAAAAATCACCCCCAACTACACTTTACAGCAACAAACTAATCCTAATCACTTTAAAATTACAAAAAATGCTAAAAATCATAACAAACTATACCAGAATCACCTAAATTACTTCGGCTACCGTAAATCACCCCCAACTATTCCTTACCACAACAAACCAAACCATATCATTTAAAAATTACAAAAAAAGGTGTACAAATCATAACAAACTATGCCAGACTCACCTAAATTACTTCGGCTACTCTAAATCATCATCAACTAACCCTTATCACAACAAACTAAACCCAATCACTTTTAAATTACAAAAAAATGCTAGTAACCATAGCAAACTATGCCAAACTCACATAAATTACTTCGGCTACCATAAATCATCACCAATTAACCCTTACCACAACAAACTAAACCCAATCACTTTTTAATTACAAAAAGATGGTACTAACCATAGCAAACTATGCCAAACTCACCTAATTTACTTCGGCTATCAAAAATCACCCCCAACTACACTTTACAGCAACAAACTAAGCCCAATCACTTTAAGATTACAAAAAAAGGCTAAAAATCATAACAAATTATACCAGAATCACCTAAATTACTTCGGCTACCGTAAATCACCCCCAGCTATGCCTTACCACAATAAACCAAACCATATCATCTTAAAATTACAAAAAAAGGTGTACAAATCATAACAAACTATGCCAGACTCACCTAAATTACTTCGGCTACTATAAATCATTACCAACTAACCCTTACCACAACAAACTAAACCCAATCACTTTTAAATTACAAAAAAATGCTAGTAACCATAGCAAACTATGCCAAACTCACCTAAATTACTTCGGCTACCAAAAATCATCACCAACTAACCCTTACCACAACAAACTAAACCCAATCATTTTTAAATTCCAAAAAAATGCTACTAACCATAGCAAACTATGCCAAACTCACCTAAATAACTTCAGCTATCAAAAATCACCCCCAACTACACTTTACAGCAACAAACTAAGCCCAATCACTTTAAAATTACAAAAAAATGCTAAAGATCATAACAAACTATACCAGAATCACCTAAATTACTTCGGCTACCGTAAATCACCCCCAACTATCCCTTACCACAACAAACCAAACCATATCATCTTAAAATTACAAAAAAACGTGTACAAATCATAGCAAACTAAGCCAGACTCACCTAAATTACTTCGGCTACTCTAAATCATCACCAACTAACCCTTACCACAACAAACTAAACCCAATCACTTTTAAATTACAAAAAATGCTACTAACCATAGCAAACTATGCCAAACTCACCTAAATAACTTCGGCTATCAAAAATCACCCCCAACTACACTTTACAGCAACAAACTAGACCCAATCACTTTAAAATTACAAAAAAATGCTAAAGATCATAACAAACTATACTATACCCGTTGGTTGGGAGCCTAGCGGGCGCGTCCCCAGGTGGTGGATAGGGGCACGACTGGTGGTGCGAACCACTAGCCAACGCTGGCCATACGTTCCGGGACGAGAACTAAAACCCTCGCTTCCCGGAGCTAAAGCCGCGTCGCGAACCAACCCCCCAAGCTAAGGTGTTACGCGATCCGTGCTGAAGGCTGCATGGCACTGGGGGAGCAGTGTCGCGAACGGAGCCTCCGAGACACCGGGCGCCCTCTCGGAGTATTTAGCCTAGCTCTGCCAAACCAGGCTCTGGTGGAGTGGTCTTCCTTCCTGGGTACTCGTGGGACGATCATGGACAAAAATAACAAAACGGAAAAACCACAAATGCGCGGCAAGCGACCAAGTGGGGCGCAGCGGCGTAAAAACGCGCGAGCCAGGGCCGCCGGGACTGTGGGTCTCCCTCCTTCGGAGGGAACCAGTGAACCAGCACCTGGCTCGTCACAGGCAAGGGAGGGGGGGATCAAGCGGTCCCTTCCTTCCTCCAGCACTCCGTCACCGGCAGGTGATCGGGTGAAGAGGGCTAGGCGGATCGCCATGAGACCCTCTTCCTTTGCTCAAGCGGCTGCATCTGGGCTGAGAGGGGCGATCGTCGGGAAGGAATTCCCGGAGGTACCCCTCACGGAACAGGAGGCGGCCGCAATCGAAGCTGAGTTGGAACGGGTGATCGACTAGCTCCCTCAGGGCTCTCGCTTGCCCGGCTTTGACGACTTTACAAGGTCTGCGCAGGGCGCCATTAAGGTGACCTGTGCCGACGAAGAATCCAAGGCCTGGATAAAAGCCAGCCTTGGCTGTCTTAGGGACGTTCCGGCTCTCGTTTGGTTAGAGCAGGAACAGATACCTAAGACGAAAAAGGTGGGTTGCTCATTGAGGACCACTATTGACAAGGTGCCACAAGCGCTTCAGCGTATGGCACGTCGAAATCCGGACCTCCGTACGGGTACATGGAGGACCTACGATGCCTCAACCGTGGGCAACCAGGTTAGGGTCATCCTAGGGGTTGACGAGGGCTCCTACAAAGCCCTCGCAAATGCAGGATGGACGGCGTACACCGGTGTCCACAAGGCCCGCTTTTGGGACTTGGGCTCCTCCGGTGGGGCTGCACCATCACATAAGGAGCCCGAGGGCTCGGGGGCGGGGCGGGGAGACCATCTGGTCCCCCCGGCACCGCCTTCGCCCTCGGGCTCTGCTTCACGCAAGGAGCCTTGATGGCCACTGTCGCTAATTCAATAGCGGCGGGGCTATCGTGCCTCCAGATCAACTTGCACCGCAGCTACGAGGCGACTAGCTTACTTAGTCGTCGCTTGTCTGCGGGGCAGACACACATCTCCCTCATCCAAGAACCCTATTCTATAGGGGACAAGGTGCGCGGAGTCAGCTGTAGTAACATTTGTGTGTTCCAGGGTAAGTCGGAAAGGCCGAGAGCAGCTGTACTTGTCAACAAACAAGTGCAGGCACAGGAGCTACCGGGGTTCTGCCATCGAGACCTGGTGGCTGTCACAATTGATCAGATCGGCGAGAGACGCGTTGTAATGTGCTCAGCGTACCTGCCGTTTGATTCACCGACTCCTCCGCCGACACAGGAACTGTGTGACCTAGTGGAGTTCTGTAGGAATAAGTCCTGGTCCCTGATAGTGGGCTGCGATGCGAACTCACACCACACGGTGTGGGGAAGCAGCGACACCAACAGGAGGGGATCAGCACTGCTCGAATTCATTACTTCCACGGGGCTGGAGGTCGCTAACCGCGGATCCGAACCCACTTTCGTGACTAGTGCACGAAAGGAAGTAATAGACATTACTCTGTGTTCCAGCACGGTCGCACAGCGGATCAAGAATTGGAAGGTACTAGATGAGCCGTCGCTCTCGGATCATCGGTACATACAATTCAAAATAGCGCTCCAAATCGACGTCTCGACTAGGACGTACAGGAACCCTAAGGCCACTGATTGGAACTCCTACCGGAGGGACTTACAGGCGAAACTTGGGGACAAACGGATTAGACCACGTACGAGGGCGGATTTGGACCATGAAGTCGACGCTCTTCGTGGGGACATTATTTCCTCCTTCGAGTCGAACTGCCCTTTGAGAACGGGGCAGGATAAACAACCACCATGGTGGAATGGTGAGCTAGAGGCGCTAAGACGGGAAACTAGGAAAAAGTTGAACCGGGCCATGCGCATTAACCGGCAACCGGAATGGGAATCCTACAAGGACTCCCAACGACGGTTCAAAGGCCTCATAAAAAAGAGGAAAAGGGACGGCTGGAGGAACTTTTGTGCGAACATGGAAGGGCTTTCAGAAGTTGCTAAGTTAAGGAAAGTTCTGGGGGGGAGCGCCCGCGTGGGGGCTCTGAGGCTGCCGGACGGGTCGTTTACGGACTCAGACGCGGCGGCCTTTGAGCTTCTCGTGGAGACGCACTTTCCCGAACCAACAACGAACAATGACGGGACTGATCGGTGGTCCGGCCCGGTTAGGGACTGGCACACTGCCTCAGAGATCGTTTCCTACGACAAAATAAGATGGGCGATCACTACGTTCGCACCGTTCAAAGCGGCGGGTCCAGACGGGATCTTCCCGGCTCTCCTTCAGGAGGCTGGGGAGTGTCTTATCGGTCCGTTGTACCACATTATCCGGGCGTCTATCGCCCTGAGCCACATCCCACCTTCTTGGAGACAGGTAAAGGTGGTGTTCATGCCTAAGGCTGGGAAATTGCAACATGACCAGCCGAAAGACTTCCGTCCTATCAGCCTCTCTTCCTTCTTGCTGAAACTCAGTGAGAGATTGGTTGATAGGCACATCAAAGATGGGGCTCTTCACACGTTTCCCATCCATCCCAACCAGCACGCTTATAGAACTGGTCGGTCCACAGAAACGGCGCTTCACCAGCTAGTTGCAAGAGCGGAGGACGCCATTCTGAAGAAGGAATGGGCACTAGCTGCCTTCCTTGACGTCGAAGGCGCCTTCAGCAATCCGTCGTTCGACTCGTTATGCGACGCCGCCTTCGAGCACGGCATTCACCGGACCATTGTTACCTGGATACGGCGCATGCTCGAGGGACGCCGCATTCAGTCATCTCTGAGAGGGGCTTCCACTCAGGCCGTGGTAGCGAGGGGCTGTCCGCAGGGGGGAGTTCTTTCTCCTCTCCTGTGGTCGCTTCTCCTGGACGGTCTGCTGGAGGACCTTAATGAGAATGGGTTCTATGCGCAAGCATATGCGGACGATCTCTGTATAATTATACAGGGAAAGTTTTTGGGACCAATCACGGAGCTCATGCAAAGAGCTCTGGGTATGGTCAATAGGTGGTGTGGTAGTAAGGGCCTTTCGATGAATCCGTCGAAAATGGAACTTATGCTCTTTACCAGGAAAAGGAATGTGGACACGGTCCAGTGGCCATGTATCCAAGGCGTCACACTAAAGTTGGCCGAGAGGATTAAATATCTAGGGGTAACCTTGGATCCGAAACTCTCTTGGACTGACCATGTGGGAAGCCAAGTGCGGAAGGCAACGACCACCTTTTGGGCGTGCCGTCGGTTCTGGGGCAGCACATGGGGTCTACAACCTCAGGTGTCTTTCTGGCTATACACCACGATAGTCAGACCTATTGTAACATACGGTGCCTTGGTCTGGTGGCGCTCTACGGAGCGGCAGTCGATCAGGGCGAATCTGGGACGGGTTCAGAGACTGGGATGCCTCATGGTGACCGGAGCTCTGAGAACAACGCCTACCGCGGCGATGGAGGCCCTGTTGGGTCTCGAGCCCCTTCACCTCAGGGTTAGGGCCGAGGCCTTCAGGGCGGTGACAAAGCTAAGGTTGGAAACGAGGGGGCGACTAGAGGGAGCCTATCATTGGCCCGTATCCATCCCGGGGTGCAATGACTTGTGCTCTGGGATGATCAGGGACGATATGGAACGCATCTGGCGTTTCGATAAACCTTTTAAGATCAGGATCCCATCAAGGGAGGACTGGAGGATAAAAGGAGAAGATATGCTCACGCCGAAAGGACTAGTCTGGTACACAGACGGGTCCAAAACGGGAGAGGGAACTGGCGCGGGCATCTTTGGTAAAACACCCAGAGTGGAAGTTTCCGTTCCGCTGGGGACTTACCCGAGCGTTTTTCAAGCGGAATTGTTCGCTATCCTGAGATGTGCGCAGGAGAATCTCGAGAGAGAATACTCGGGCAGCCACATCTTCATTTGTACGGACAGTCAGGCGGCCATCGGGGCCCTCAACTCAAACGAGGTGAGATCTAGATTGGTGCTGGACTGTATACACGCGCTGTCAAGATTGGCAGAGGTGAATGCTGTCACGGTCGTATGGGTTCCAGGCCATACGGGCGTGGCAGGTAACGAAAGGGCTGATGAGTTGGCCAGAGAGGCGGCGGAGACGCCGTATCTCGGCCCGCAGCCCTCGTGCGGCGTAAGTGGGGGTTACTTGAGACAGAGGACGCAAAGTGCGCTTAAGTCTCAATTTGACTCCTACTGGAGGAACATCAGCGGGCTGAGGCAGGCCAAGTTCCTGATAAAGGGAGTGGCCAGCCCGGTAGCTCGGAGATGGATGCTTAAGCTCAGTCGAACTAGACTGAGGAGGCTGGTGGGTGTCCTAACGGGACACTGCCAGCTGAGGCGACATCTTTACATCATGGGCCTCTCGGAGGAACGTAGATGTCGGCTGTGCAATGAAGACGAGGAAACTCCAATTCATCTGTTGACCAACTGTGGCCCTTTAAGTCACAGTAGGGCAAATTTTCTAGGAACACACCATGTCCCTATTGAAGAGCTCCATACGCTCCCCTGGCCCAAGATACTGAGCTTCATAGAAAGGTCAGGACTTGAGTAGGGTGAGCGGGGAGAGAAGGGCGGGCATAATGGGCCGCAAGGCCTGAATGCAGCGGTCCTACATAGGAACGCACCGCAACACAGAAGAAGAAGAAGAAGAACTATACCAGAATCACCTAAATTACTTCGGCTATCAAAAATCACCCCCAACTACACTTTACAGCAACAAACTAAGCCCAATCACTTTAAAATTACAAAAAAATGCTAAAGATCATAATAAACTATACCAGAATCACCTAAATAACTTCGGTTACCGTAAATCACCCCCAACAATCCCTTACCACAACAAACCAAACCACATCATCTTAAAATTACAAAAAAAGGTGTACAAATCAAAACAAACTATGCCAGACTCACCTAAATTACTTCGGCTACACTAAATCATCACCAACCAACCCTGACCACAACAAACTAAACCCAATCACTTTTAAATTACAAAAAAATGCTAGTAACCATAGCAAACTATGCCAAACTCACCTAAATTACTTCGGCTACCATAAATCATCACCAACTAACACTTACCACAACAAACTAAACCCAATCACTTTTAAATTACAAAAAAATGCTACTATCCATAGGAAACTATGCCAAACTCACCTTAATTACTTCGGCTATCAAAAATCACCCCCAACTACACTTTACAGCAACAAACTAATCCTAATCACTTTAAAATTACAAAAAATGCTAAAAATCATAACAAACTATACCAGAATCACCTAAATTACTTCGGCTACCGTAAATCACCCCCAACTATCCCTTACCACAACAAACCAAACCATATCATTTAAAAATTACAAAAAAAGGTGTACAAATCATAACAAACTATGCCAGACTCACCTAAATTACTTCGGCTACTCTAAATCATCATCAACTAACCCTTATCACAACAAACTAAACCCAATCACTTTTAAATTACAAAAAAATGCTAGTAACCATAGCAAACTATGCCAAACTCACATAAATTACTTCGGCTACCATAAATCATCACCAATTAACCCTTACCACAACAAACTAAACCCAATCACTTTTTAATTACAAAAAGATGGTACTAACCATAGCAAACTATGCCAAACTCACCTAATTTACTTCGGCTATCAAAAATCACCCCCAACTACACTTTACAGCAACAAACTAAGCCCAATCACTTTAAGATTACAAAAAAATGCTAAAAATCATAACAAATTATACCAGAATCACCTAAATTACTTCGGCTACCGTAAATCACCCCCAGCTATGCCTTACCACAATAAACCAAACCATATCATCTTAAAATTACAAAAAAAGGTGTACAAATCATAACAAACTATGCCAGACTCACCTAAATTACTTCGGCTACTATAAATCATCACCAACTAACCCTTACCACAACAAACTAAACCCAATCACTTTTAAATTACAAAAAAATGCTAGTAACCATAGCAAACTATGCCAAACTCACCTAAATTACTTCGGCTACCAAAAATCATCACCAACTAACCCTTACCACAACAAACTAAACCCAATCATTTTTAAATTCCAAAAAAATGCTACTAACCATAGCAAACTATGCCAAACTCACCTAAATAACTTCAGCTATCAAAAATCACCCCCAACTACACTTTACAGCAACAAACTAAGCCCAATCACTTTAAAATTACAAAAAAATGCTAAAGATCATAACAAACTATACCAGAATCACCTAAATTACTTCGGCTACCGTAAATCACCCCCAACTATCCCTTACCACAACAAACCAAACCATATCATCTTAAAATTACAAAAAAACGTGTACAAATCATAGCAAACTAAGCCAGACTCACCTAAATTACTTCGGCTACTCTAAATCATCACCAACTAACCCTTACCACAACAAACTAAACCCAATCACTTTTAAATTACAAAAAATGCTACTAACCATAGCAAACTATGCCAAACTCACCTAAATAACTTCGGCTATCAAAAATCACCCCCAACTACACTTTACAGCAACAAACTAGACCCAATCACTTTAAAATTACAAAAAAATGCTAAAAATCATAACAACCTATACCAGAATCACCTAAATTACTTCGGCTACCGTAAATCACCCCCAACTATCCCTTACTACAACAAACCAAACCATATCATCTTAAAATTAGAAAAAAAGGTGTACAAATCATAACAAACTATGCCAGACTCACCTAAATTACTTCGGCTACTATAAATCATCACCAACTATCCCCTACCACAACAAACTAAACCCAATCAGTTTTAAATTACAAAAAAATGCTACTAACCATAGTAAATTATGCCAAACTCACCTAAATTACTTCGGCTATCAAAAATCACCCCCAACTACACTTTACAGCAACAAACTAAGCCCAATCACTTTAAAATTACAAAAAAATGCTAAAGATCATAACAAACTATACCAGAATCACCTAAATTACTTCGGTTACCGTAAATCACCCCCAACAATCCCTTACCACAACAAACCAAACCACATCACCTTAAAATTACAAAAAAAGGTGTACAAATCAAAACAAACTATGCCAGACTCACCTAAATTACTTCGGCTACACTAAATCATCACCAACCAACCCTGACCACAACAAACTAAACCCAATCACTTTTAAATTACAAAAAAATGCTAGTAACCATAGCAAACTATGCCAAACTCACCTAAATTACTTCGGCTACCATAAATCATCACCAACTAACACTTACCACAACAAACTAAACCCAATCACTTTTAAATTACAAAAAAATGCTACTAACCATAGGAAACTATGCCAAACTCACCTTAATTACTTCGGCTATCAAAAATCACCCCCAACTACACTTTACAGCAACAAACTAATCCTAATCACTTTAAAATTACAAAAAATGCTAAAAATCATAACAAATTATACCAGAATCACCTAAATTACTTCGGCTACCGTAAATCACCCCCAGCTATGCCTTACCACAATAAACCAAACCATATCATCTTAAAATTACAAAAAAAGGTGTACAAATCATAACAAACTATGCCAGACTCACCTAAATTACTTCGGCTACTATAAATCATCACCAACTAACCCTTACCACAACAAACTAAACCCAATCACTTTTAAATTACAAAAAAATGCTAGTAACCATAGCAAACTATGCCAAACTCACCTAAATTACTTCGGCTACCAAAAATCATCACCAACTAACCCTTACCACAACAAACTAAACCCAATCATTTTTAAATTCCAAAAAAATGCTACTAACCATAGCAAACTATGCCAAACTCACCTAAATAACTTCAGCTATCAAAAATCACCCCCAACTACACTTTACAGCAACAAACTAAGCCCAATCACACTAAAATTACAAAAAAATGCTAAAGATCATAACAAACTATACCAGAATCACCTAAATTACTTCGGCTACCGTAAATCACCCCCAACTATCCCTTACCACAACAAACCAAACCATATCATCTTAAAATTACAAAAAAACGTGTACAAATCATAGCAAACTAAGCCAGACTCACCTAAATTACTTCGGCTACTCTAAATCATCACCAACTAACCCTTACCACAACAAACTAAACCCAATCACTTTTAAATTACAAAAAATGCTACTAACCATAGCAAACTATGCCAAACTCACCTAAATAACTTCGGCTATCAAAAATCACCCCCAACTACACTTTACAGCAACAAACTAGACCCAATCACTTTAAAATTACAAAAAAATGCTAAAAATCATAACAACCTATACCAGAATCACCTAAATTACTTCGGCTACCGTAAATCACCCCCAACTATCCCTTACTACAACAAACCAAACCATATCATCTTAAAATTAGAAAAAAAGGTGTACAAATCATAACAAACTATGCCAGACTCACCTAAATTACTTCGGCTACTATAAATCATCACCAACTATCCCTTACCACAACAAACTAAACCCAATCAGTTTTAAATTACAAAAAAATGCTACTAACCATAGTAAATTATGCCAAACTCACCTAAATTACTTCGGCTATCAAAAATCACCCCCAACTACACTTTACAGCAACAAACTAAGCCCAATCACTTTAAAATTACAAAAAAATGCTAAAGATCATAACAAACTATACCAGAATCACCTAAATTACTTCGGTTACCGTAAATCACCCCCAACAATCCCTTACCACAACAAACCAAACCACATCATCTTAAAATTACAAAAAAAGGTGTACAAATCAAAACAAACTATGCCAGACTCACCTAAATTACTTCGGCTACACTAAATCATCACCAACCAACCCTGACCACAACAAACTAAACCCAATCACTTTTAAATTACAAAAAAATGCTAGTAACCATAGCAAACTATGCCAAACTCACCTAAATTACTTCGGCTACCATAAATCATCACCAACTAACACTTACCAC
This sequence comes from Eledona agricola, assembly GCA_964023215.1. Classification (NCBI taxonomy): domain Eukaryota; kingdom Metazoa; phylum Arthropoda; class Insecta; order Coleoptera; family Tenebrionidae; genus Eledona; species Eledona agricola. The sequence continues at coordinate 1,747,232 of CAXIEJ010000157.1, forward strand.
AACAAACTAAACCCAATCACTTTTAAATTACAAAAAAATGCTACTAACCATAGGAAACTATGCCAAACTCACCTTAATTACTTCGGCTATCAAAAATCACCCCCAACTACACTTTACAGCAACAAACTAATCCTAATCACTTTAAAATTACAAAAAATGCTAAAAATCATAACAAACTATACCAGAATCACCTAAATTACTTCGGCTACCGTAAATCACCCCCAACTATCCCTTACCACAACAAACCAAACCATATCATTTAAAAATTACAAAAAAAGGTGTACAAATCATAACAAACTATGCCAGACTCACCTAAATTACTTCGGCTACTCTAAATCATCATCAACTAACCCTTATCACAACAAACTAAACCCAATCACTTTTAAATTACAAAAAAATGCTAGTAACCATAGCAAACTATGCCAAACTCACATAAATTACTTCGGCTACCATAAATCATCACCAATTAACCCTTACCACAACAAACTAAACCCAATCACTTTTTAATTACAAAAAGATGGTACTAACCATAGCAAACTATGCCAAACTCACCTAATTTACTTCGGCTATCAAAAATCACCCCCAACTACACTTTACAGCAACAAACTAAGCCCAATCACTTTAAGATTACAAAAAAATGCTAAAAATAATAACAAATTATACCAGAATCACCTAAATTACTTCGGCTACCGTAAATCACCCCCAGCTATGCCTTACCACAATAAACCAAACCATATCATCTTAAAATTACAAAAAAAGGTGTACAAATCATAACAAACTATGCCAGACCCACCTAAATTACTTCGGCTACTATAAATCATCACCAACTAACCCTTACCACAACAAACTAAACCCAATCACTTTTAAATTACAAAAAAATGCTAGTAACCATAGCAAACTATGCCAAACTCACCTAAATTACTTCGGCTACCAAAAATCATCACCAACTAACCCTTACCACAACAAACTAAACCCAATCATTTTTAAATTCCAAAAAAATGCTACTAACCATAGCAAACTATGCCAAACTCACCTAAATAACTTCAGCTATCAAAAATCACCCCCAACTACACTTTACAGCAACAAACTAAGCCCAATCACTTTAAAATTACAAAAAAATGCTAAAGATCATAACAAACTATACCAGAATCACCTAAATTACTTCGGCTACCGTAAATCACCCCCAACTATCCCTTACCACAACAAACCAAACCATATCATCTTAAAATTACAAAAAAACGTGTACAAATCATAGCAAACTAAGCCAGACTCACCTAAATTACTTCGGCTACTCTAAATCATCACCAACTAACCCTTACCACAACAAACTAAACCCAATCACTTTTAAATTACAAAAAATGCTACTAACCATAGCAAACTATGCCAAACTCACCTAAATAACTTCGGCTATCAAAAATCACCCCCAACTACACTTTACAGCAACAAACTAGACCCAATCACTTTAAAATTACAAAAAAATGCTAAAAATCATAACAACCTATACCAGAATCACCTAAATTACTTCGGCTACCGTAAATCACCCCCAACTATCCCTTACTACAACAAACCAAACCATATCATCATAAAATTAGAAAAAAAGGTGTACAAATCATAACAAACTATGCCAGACTCACCTAAATTACTTCGGCTACTATAAATCATCACCAACTATCCCTTACCACAACAAACTAAACCCAATCAGTTTTAAATTACAAAAAAATGCTACTAACCATAGTAAATTATGCCAAACTCACCTAAATTACTTCGGCTATCAAAAATCACCCCCAACTACACTTTACAGCAACAAACTAAGCCCAATCACTTTAAAATTACAAAAAAATGCTAAAGATCATAACAAAATATACCAGAATCACCTAAATTACTTCGGTTACCGTAAATCACCCCCAACAATCCCTTACCACAACAAACCAAACCACATCATCTTAAAATTACAAAAAAAGGTGTACAAATCAAAACAAACTATGCCAGACTCACCTAAATTACTTCGGCTACACTAAATCATCACCAACCAACCCTGACCACAACAAACTAAACCCAATCACTTTTAAATTACAAAAAAATGCTAGTAACCATAGCAAACTATGCCAAACTCACCTAAATTACTTCGGCTACCATAAATCATCACCAACTAACACTTACCACAACAAACTAAACCCAATCACTTTTAAATTACAAAAAAATGCTATTAACCATAGGAAACTATGCCAAACTCACCTTAATTACTTCGGCTATCAAAAATCACCCCCAACTACACTTTACAGCAACAAACTAATCCTAATCACTTTAAAATTACAAAAAATGCTAAAGATCATAACAAACTATACCAGAATCACCTAAATTACTTCGGCTACCGTAAATCACCCCCAACTATCCCTTACCACAACAAACCAAACCATATCATTTAAAAATTACAAAAAAAGGTGTACAAATCATAACAAACTATGCCAGACTCACCTAAATTACTTCGGCTACTCTAAATCATCACCAACTAACCCTTACCACAACTGTTGAGTTAGACGAGTGTGTGTGTCTGGTTGCCTGATGAACGGGACTGTGCTGCCGATAACGCCTCATGTAGAGAGCGCCATTACCGACATTCATTCGTTGTTGTTGTTGTTGATATACACACGTGCATGTTAGTCGTTACAAGAATTTTATGTTTTAGTTCTTAACTTTAGTATTAAAAGTTTTAAAACAACCAGCGATCCATTTATTCGACCACAAACGATCGACATTTCAACGAGCGAATTCAGTTGCCATCGGTCGCAACATTTGGTCCTTCGAGCCGGATCCGTTCATGAACACGGTTATCAACACAACAGCATTGGTTCGACATCGTGAATCCAGTGTGGTACATCAACAATCATCAAAGGGCAATCTTAATCAACGAAAGTAAGTCTGTTCCTTTCCATTCCATCACTCCTAGAATCGTAATTCGTCCTCAACTTCTGCGTGCAAATTAATCGCCATTTTGCGCCATTTTGAGTAAGTTCTCTTGTTCGGTTTATCGCGGCCTCACGGGTACAATGGCCACCGCTATGGAAGTAGACAACATTGTGAAGCTGGCAAAGCTCGAACGCAAACAAATAAAAACATCATTGACGAAGTTTTCCACCTTTCTCGACAAATACAATGACGAACAGGTTTTACAATTGCAGTCTCGCCTGGAAAGAACGGAGCCATTGCTCGACAAATTTCAGCACGTGCAAAGAATCATCGGAAGCTATGTAGACGAATCGGACACCGACGAATCGTTTGAAGACGATTATTTTGGTCAAATTGAACGGGCGAAACGTTTCATACAAGCACACGGCTCAGTACAACCGCAAACGATATCAGCATCCGCAACTCCACCGAATAACGCAAATCAAAACGTACGATTTCCAACACTCGAATTACCGAAATTCTTTGGCGAATATGAAAAATTCGGGCAATTCAGAGACATGTTCTCATCTCTCGTTCATAACGATACACATTTGGACAACATAAAAAAGTTCTATTATCTTTTAAGTTGCCTTAAGGGCGAAGCAGCAAAGGTCCTAGACTCGATCGAAGTTACGAACGAAAACTACGAAAGCGCGTGGGATCTTTTAAAAAGGCGGTATGAAAACAATCATATAATTATCAAAAATCATATCAAGGGTATCGTCGATTTACCACATGTTTCCAAGGATTATTCGTTACGGCAACTAACTGACGATGTACAAAAACATGAACGAGCCCTGCGAGCTCTAGGCGAAAAGGTAGACGGTTGGAATACTTTGTTGATATTTCTAATAACTCGGAAGCTTGACTTTTATCGGGAACGCGAATGGGAAGAGTTTATGCTAGCTGAGAAAGTAACCGAACCTACGTACATTCAATTAATACATTTTCTGGATACTCGGTGTAAATTATTAGAAAGCGTTGAGCATCGAAATTCCGCATCAATAAGCAAGCATTCGGCCAACGAGTCGAGGGGGTCCGCAAACAAAAAACATTATAAAGAACGATTCGTTTCGAATTTAGCGACACAAAGGGGACACGTTTCATGTTATTTTTGTAAAGGTGATCACCCCATATACGCGTGTGAGAAGTTAAAAACGTTGCCAGCGGCGACTCGTGTAAGAGAAGTTAAGCAATTGAGACTCTGTATGAACTGTTTGCGCAGTAATCATTTGACGAACAATTGCACGTCGCAAGGTTGCAAGCGCTGCGGTGGCAAACATAATACATTACTGCATGAAGAGGCCATTCCAGGGCCTAGTCAGGACGAGTTAAATCAAAATCCATCCGTGGTGTCAAATCACTGTACTGATCTGACCCCGCAAATTTTATTATCAACCGCATCCCTATTGGCGTTATCGAATACTGGGGAGTGGATTCGTTGTACCGCCCTCCTCGATAGCGGTTCAATGCCAAACTTTATCACCCGAAGGTTGGCCGACAAACTCGGGCTACTAGCTAAGCAAACGCGAGTACCAGTAGTAGGTGTAGGTGCCACCTCTGTTACGCTCCATGGTAGCACGCGTACTACGATCAAGTCACGAAATAATGATTTTAGGAGCGAACTAACTTTTTATGTGTTAGATAAAATCACGGAACATTTACCTCTGGTACCAGTAAACGTCGATAAATTAAAAATACCTGACAACATCGTGCTTGCCGATCCGGAGTTTTATAAATCAAAGGAGATCGATCTCCTACTAGGAGCTTCCATTTTTGCAGACATCCTGGGTTCAGGCAAGGTTAAGTTAGGTGACCAACTTCCGACATTGCAGTCTACTTGCTTAGGATGGTTAGTTTCCGGTCCGATCACGAACTCCTATTCAAGTATTTTTAGTTCAGCGGTGTGTAATTTAAATATCAGTTCCATGAGCGAACTTAATGACAAAATAGAGCGGTTTTGGAAAATTGAAGAGTGCGCACGCCGCAACCACACAATAGAAGAACAAGAATGTGAGCGATTGTTTAAAAACACCACCAAACGATGTCATGACGGACGATTCAGTGTCAATTTACCGATGCACATGGATGCACCTCCTTTAGGTGAATCGTTACACCACGCCGAACAGCGGCTTCAGTCGATCGAGCAAAAATTTAGAAGAAATCCTAAATTCAAGGAAAGATATATCGACTTCATGACGGAATACGAATCTTTGAAACACATGACGAAATTAAACGATGACGAAATATTCAGTACAATCAGGCCCACATATTACATACCTCATCATGGAGTAATAAAGGAAACCAGCTCTACGACTAAGCTGCGCGTCGTTTTCGATGCGTCGTGTAAATCGTCCAGTGGCGTAGCTCTTAACGATATCCTGAAAGTAGGGCCGATGATTCAAGACGATCTATTGTCTATTATTATACGCTTTAGAACCCACAACTACGTCATCACGGGTGACGCGGAAAAAATGTATCGTCAAATATATGTAACCGAATCTCAGCGCGATCTCCAACGTATAGTTTGGCGATCCGATCCAAACAAACCTATCGGACATTACCGCCTTAATACACTCACGTATGGCACTGCTCCGGCATCCTACTTAGCCATACGAAGCCTGCATCAGGCAGCCTTGGAACAGCGTGATTCATTCCCTGAAGCTTGCGAAACTATTATAAAGGATTTTTACGTGGATGACTTGATTAGTGGTGCTCAAACGATCGAGGAAACAATTAAATTAAAAAATAATGTGGTAAATGTGTTAAGGCAGTACGGTTTTAATCTGAGAAAGTGGGCGTCCAATTGTGCAGAAATTGTTGGACAAGACGAGTTTGAGTTAAACGAAGGTTACAACATTACCGAAGGCGATACGGTTAATACACTGGGGCTACAATGGATAGCGAGTTCGGACACCCTAAAATATCAATGCTCAACTAACTATGATTTCCGAAAAATTACGAAACGAACGATTTTATCAGAAATTTCGAAAATATTTGATCCATTGGGACTATTGTCACCAATCATAATTCGAGCCAAAATCATTCTTCAGCAATTGTGGCAATGTCGCATAGGCTGGGACGACGCGCTACCTGCACACATTATGCGATCTTGGAGTCAACTTGTGAATGAATTAAACTGTATTAATAACATTCGGATTCCGCGACATGTTTTAACACGCTACTGGTCCGATATTGAGCTCCATGGATTCTGTGACGCTTCACAAGCGGCTTATGGAGCCTGCATATACGTAAAGTCTATCGCTCTCAACGGTGAAGTAAAAATTGGACTCTTATGTTCAAAAACACGAGTAGCACCTATCAAACTTATAACCTTACCAAGGTTAGAACTTTGTGGAGCGGTGCTGCTCTCTCAATTGTACACTAAGGTCAAGGAATCGTTAAGCATAATTTGTGATAAGGTTTATTTATGGACGGACAGCCAAATAGTCATATCATGGATTGCCGCTCCTCCAACCACTTGGAAGGTTTTTGTAGCAAACCGCGTGTCTGAAATCCAAGGTAACACCGAAACAAGTTTTTGGGGGCACGTTCCGACTAAACAAAACCCTGCTGACATTGCATCTCGCGGTATACTGCCAAGCCAATTAGCAAGTTGCGATCTCTGGTGGCAGGGCCCAGACTGGCTACGGCTAGAATCAAGTAACTATCCGAATAAATTCGTCTCAATGTGTATCGATAACGAGACGCCAGAAAAACGCAACGTTCAAGTAGCCATGACAAGTGTCACGGAAGATTTTGACATTTTTAAAAGGTATTCGAATTTGTATCGCTTATTAAGAGTCACGGTTCTTTGTCTCAGATTTGTCTTCAAGGTTTCAAAGCGAACTAAACATGCCAACGGACCTATCACTACAGCGGAAATTGAAGATGCCGCAACACGGCTATTAAAACTTTCCCAATCGCAATCATTCGCTCAAGACATTAAGTCGTTTCGCAAGTCAAGATTGAGCTCGCTAGATCCCTTCATCGATGCGAATGGCTTGATCAGAGTCGGAGGTAGACTGACCAAAAGCGATTTACCATACGAGATGAAACATCAAATTATTTTAGATCCGAACCATGTTTTGACCACGCTAATAATTAAACACGAACATCATCGACATTTGCATGCGGGCTTTCAAACCCTTTTAACGTCAATCCGCGAACGTTACTGGATTTTAAGATCGCGATCCTCTATTCGCGGCGTACTGCGACGATGTGTAACGTGTTTCAAGGTTAATCCAACAAAAATTATACGTAAGATGGGAGCCCTTCCATCCAATCGAGTAACTCAAAATCGTCCCTTTTATATATCAGGGGTAGATCTTGCCGGTCCATATTTAGTCAAGGACGGAAAGCTGCGTAACAGAGCTATTATAAAATCATACTTGTGCATATTCATATGCTTCACAACAAAGGCTGTGCACCTAGAGGTAGCCAGCGATTTAAGTACTGCTTCTTTCATAAGCGCCTTCAAACGATTTGTCTCGCGACGTGGCCTTCCAAAATGCATGTATTCCGATAATGGCACGAACTTTACCGGTGCGAGCAACGAATTAAAGCGTGCATATCGGTCGTTTGATGTATTGGTCGACAAGGGTGAGTTCGCAGAATTTTTCTTGCAAAATCACATTGATTGGAAATTTATACCACCACGTTCACCGCATCACGGAGGCTTGTGGGAAGCGGCGGTGAAGCGAGCAAAATATCACTTAACACGAATCATAACATCGACTAATACTAATATCACATTCGAGGAGCTTTCCACTCTTTTTGCACAAGTGGAGGCGATTATGAATTCACGACCCCTAATACCTCTCACCCAAGATCCGTTTGATCTAGAAGCACTCACTCCCGGCCATTTTCTCATTGGAAACGCCCTTACCTCCTTCCCCCAAACAGACTTGACGGACATTGCCCTCAATCGACTAGATCGTTATGCATTAATACAACAGAAGGTGCAACTATTCTGGCAAAGATGGAAAAGGGACTACTTGCTGACTCTGCAACGGCGAGCCAAGTGGAGCGAGTCAGACGACCAAGTACTGAAGGTTGGAACGTTGGTGATCTTGGCGGACGACAACACTCCACCCACATCGTGGAAGTTGGGACGGATCCGAGAACTACACCCCGGAGACGATGGAATCATCAGGGTCGCTACCGTCAAAACAGCCGGTGGAGAAGTAAAGCGAGCTGTCCAGAGGCTTTGTGTGCTGCCAATCGAGGAGAAATCGACTCAATAAATGTGCTATTGCTATGACATTTGTGCCATTCACGGGTTCTTGAAACTCAAGGCAAGCGTTTCAACGTTGGGCGCTATGTTGAGTTAGACGAGTGTGTGTGTCTGGTTGCCTGATGAACGGGACTGTGCTGCCGATAACGCCTCATGTAGAGAGCGCCATTACCGACATTCATTCGTTGTTGTTGTTGTTGATATACACACGTGCATGTTAGTCGTTACAAGAATTTTATGTTTTAGTTCTTAACTTTAGTATTAAAAGTTTTAAAACAACCAGCGATCCATTTATTCGACCACAAACGATCGACATTTCAACGAGCGAATTCAGTTGCCATCGGTCGCAACAACAACAAACTAAACCCAATCACTTTTAAATTACAAAAAAATGCTAGTAACCACAGCAAACTATGCCAAACTCACCTAAATTACTTCGGCTACCATAAATCATCACCAACTAACACTTACCACAACAAACTAAATCCAAACACATTTAAATTACAAAAAAATGCTACTAACCATAGCAAACTATGCCAAACTCACCTAAATTACTTCGGCTATCAAAAATCACCCCCAACTACACTTTACAGCAACAAACTAAGCCCAATCACTTTAAAATTACAAAAAAATGCTAAGGATCATAACAAACTATACCAGAATCACCTAAATTACTTCGGTTACCGTAAATCACCCCCAACAATCCCTTACCACAACAAACCAAACCACATCATCTTAAAATTACAAAAAAAGGTGTACAAATCAAAACAAACTATGCCAGACTCACCTAAATTACCTCGGCTACACTAAATCATCACCAACCAACCCTGACCACAACAAACTAAACCCAATCACTTTTAAATTACAAAAAAATGCTAGTAACCATAGCAAACTATGCCAAACTCACCTAAATTACTTCGGCTACCATAAATCATCACCAACTAACACTTACCACAACAAACTAAACCCAATCACTTTTAAATTACAAAAAAATGCTACTAACCATAGGAAACTATGCCAAACTCACCTTAATTACTTCGGCTATCAAAAATCACCCCCAACTACACTTTACAGCAACAAACTAATCCTAATCACTTTAAAATTACAAAAAATGCTAAAAATCATAACAAACTATACCAGAATCACCTAAATTACTTCGGCTACCGTAAATCACCCCCAACTATCCCTTACCACAACAAACCAAACCATATCATTTAAAAATTACAAAAAAAGGTGTACAAATCATAACAAACTATGCCAGACTCACCTAAATTACTTCGGCTACTCTAAATCATCATCAACTAACCCTTATCACAACAAACTAAACCCAATCACTTTTAAATTACAAAAAAATGCTAGTAACCATAGCAAACTATGCCAAACTCACATAAATTACCTCGGCTACCATAAATCATCACCAACTAACCCTTACCACAACAAACTAAACCCAATCACTTTTTAATTACAAAAAGATGGTACTAACCATAGCAAACTATGCCAAACTCACCTAATTTACTTCGGCTATCAAAAATCACCCCCAACTACACTTTACAGCAACAAACTAAGCCCAATCACTTTAAGATTACAAAAAAATGCTAAAAATCATAACAAATTATACCAGAATCACCTAAATTACTTCGGCTACCGTAAATCACCCCCAGCTATGCCTTACCACAATAAACCAAACCATATCATCCTAAAATTACAAAAAAAGGTGTACAAATCATAACAAACTATGCCAGACTCACCTAAATTACTTCGGCTACTATAAATCATCACCAACTAACCCTTACCACAACAAACTAAACCCAATCAATTTTAAATTACAAAAAAATGCTACTAACCATAGCAAACTATGCCAAACTCACCTAAATAACTTCGGCTATCAAAAATCACCCCCAACTACACTTTACAGCAACAAACTAGACCCAATCACTTTAAAATTACAAAAAAATGCTAAAAATCATAACAACCTATACCAGAATCACCTAAATTACTTCGGCTACCGTAAATCACCCCCAACTATCTCTTACTACAACATACCAAACCATATTATCTTAAAATTAGAAAAAAAGGTGTACAAATCATAACAAACTATGCCAGACTCACCTAAATTACTTCGGCTACTATAAATCATCACCAACTATCCCTTACCACAACAAACCAAACCATATCATCTTAAAATTAGAAAAAAAGGTGTACAAATCATAACAAACTATGCCAGACTCACCTAAATTACTTCGGCTACTCTAAATCATCACCAACTAACCCTTACCACAACAAACTAAACCCAATCACTTTTAAATTACAAAAAAATGCTACTAACCTTAGTAAATTATGCCAAACTCACCTAAATTACTTCGGCTATCAAAAATCACCCCCAACTACACTTTACAGCAACTAACTAAGCCCAATCACTTTAAAATTACAAAAAAATGCTAAAAATCATAACAAATTATACCAGAATCACCTAAATTACTTCGGCTACCGTAAATCACCCCCAGCTATGCCTTACCAAAACAAACCAAACCATATCATCTTAAAATTACAAAAAAACGTGTACAAATCATAGCAAACTAAGCCAGACGCACCTAAATTACTTCGGCTACTCTAAATCATCACCAACTAACCCTTACCACAACAAACTAAACCCAATCACTTTTAAATTACAAAAAAATGCTAGTAACCATAGCAAACTATGCCAAACTCACCTAAATTACTTCGGCTACCATAAATCATCACCAACTAACCCTTACCACAGCAAACTAAACCCAATCACTTTTAAATAATAAAAAAATGCTACTAACCATTGCAAACTATGCCAAACTCACCTAAATAACTTCGGCTATCAAAAATCACCCCCAACTACACTTTACAGCAACAAACTAGACCCAATCACTTTAAAATTACAAAAAAATGCTAAAAATCATAACAACCTATACCAGAATCACCTAAATTACTTCGGCTACCGTAAATCACCCCCAACTATCCCTTACTACAACAAACCAAACCATATCATCTTAAAATTAGAAAAAAAGGTGTACAAATCATAACAAACTATGCCAGACTCACCTAAATTACTTCGGCTACTATAAATCATCACCAACCAACCCTGACCACAACAAACTAAACCCAATCACTTTTAAATTACAAAAAAATGCTGGTAACCATAGCAAACTATGCCAAACTCACCTAAATTACTTCGGCTACCATAAATCATCACCAACTAACACTTACCACAACAAACTAAACCCAATCACTTTTAAATTACAAAAAAATGCTACTAACCATAGGAAACTATGCCAAACTCACCTTAATTACTTCGGCTATCAAAAATCACCCCCAACTACACTTTACAGCAACAAACTAATCCTAATCACTTTAAAATTACAAAAAATGCTAAAAATCATAACAAACTATACCAGAATCACCTAAATTACTTCGGTTACCGTAAATCACCCCCAACTATCCCTTACCACAACAAACCAAACCATATCATTTAAAAATTACAAAAAAAGGTGTACAAATCATAACAAACTATGCCAGACTCACCTAAATTACTTCGGCTACTCTAAATCATCACCAACTAACCCTTACCACAACAAACTAAACCCAATCACTTTTAAATTACAAAAAAATGCTAGTAACCACAGCAAACTATGCCAAACTCACCTAAATTACTTCGGCTACCATAAATCATCACCAACTACACTTTACAGCAACAAACTAAGCCCAATCACTTTAACATTACAAAAAAATGCTAAGGATCATAACAAAATATACCAGAATCACCTAAATTACTTCGGTTACCGTAAATCACCCCCAACTATCCCTTACCACAACAAACCAAACCATATCATTTAAAAATTACAAAAAAAGGTGTACAAATCATAACAAACTATGCCAGACTCACCTAAATTACTTCGGCTACTCTAAATCATCACCAACTAACCCTTACCACAACAAACTAAATCCAATCACTTTTAAATTACAAAAAAATGCTACTAACCATAGCAAACTATGCCAAACTCACCTAAATTACTTCGGCTATCAAAAATCACCCCCAACTACACTTTACAGCAACAAACTAAGCCCAATCACTTTAACATTACAAAAAAATGCTAAGGATCATAACAAAATATACCAGAATCACCTAAATTACTTCGGTTACCGTAAATCACCCCCAACAATCCCTTACCACAACAAACCAAACCACATCATCTTAAAATTACAAAAAAAGGTGTACAAATCAAAACAAACTATGCCAGACTCACCTAAATTACTTCGGCTACACTAAATCATCACCAACCAACCCTGACCACAACAAACTAAGCCCAATCACTTTAACATTACAAAAAATGCTAAAAATCATAACAAACTATACCAGAATCACCTAAATTACTTCGGTTACCGTAAATCACCCCCAACTATCCCTTACCACAACAAACCAAACCATATCATTTAAAAATTACAAAAAAAGGTGTACAAATCATAACAAACTATGCCAGACTCACCTAAATTACTTCGGCTACTCTAAATCATCACCAACTAACCCTTACCACAACAAACTAAATCCAATCACTTTTAAATTACAAAAAAATGCTACTAACCATAGGAAACTATGCCAAACTCACCTTAATTACTTCGGCTATCAAAAATCACCCCCAACTACACTTTACAGCAACAAACTAATCCTAATCACTTTAAAATTACAAAAAATGCTAAAAATCATAACAAACTATACCAGAATCACCTAAATTACTTCGGTTACCGTAAATCACCCCCAACTATCCCTTACCACAACAAACCAAACCATATCATTTAAAAATTACAAAAAAAGGTGTACAAATCATAACAAACTATGCCAGACTCACCTAAATTACTTCGGCTACTCTAAATCATCACCAACTAACCCTTACCACAACAAACTAAACCCAATCACTTTTAAATTACAAAAAAATGCTAGTAACCACAGCAAACTATGCCAAACTCACCTAAATTACTTCGGCTACCATAAATCATCACCAACTACACTTTACAGCAACAAACTAAGCCCAATCACTTTAACATTACAAAAAAATGCTAAGGATCATAACAAAATATACCAGAATCACCTAAATTACTTCGGTTACCGTAAATCACCCCCAACTATCCCTTACCACAACAAACCAAACCATATCATTTAAAAATTACAAAAAAAGGTGTACAAATCATAACAAACTATGCCAGACTCACCTAAATTACTTCGGCTACTCTAAATCATCACCAACTAACCCTTACCACAACAAACTAAATCCAATCACTTTTAAATTACAAAAAAATGCTACTAACCATAGCAAACTATGCCAAACTCACCTAAATTACTTCGGCTATCAAAAATCACCCCCAACTACACTTTACAGCAACAAACTAAGCCCAATCACTTTAACATTACAAAAAAATGCTAAGGATCATAACAAAATATACCAGAATCACCTAAATTACTTCGGTTACCGTAAATCACCCCCAACAATCCCTTACCACAACAAACCAAACCACATCATCTTAAAATTACAAAAAAAGGTGTACAAATCAAAACAAACAATGCCAGACTCACCTAAATTACTTCGGCTACACTAAATCATCACCAACCAACCCTGACCACAACAAACTAAGCCCAATCACTTTAACATTACAAAAAATGCTAAAAATCATAACAAACTATACCAGAATCACCTAAATTACTTCGGTTACCGTAAATCACCCCCAACTATCCCTTACCACAACAAACCAAACCATATCATTTAAAAATTACAAAAAAAGGTGTACAAATCATAACAAACTATGCCAGACTCACCTAAATTACTTCGGCTACTCTAAATCATCACCAACTAACCCTTACCACAACAAACTAAATCCAATCACTTTTAAATTACAAAAAAATGCTACTAACCATAGCAAACTATGCCAAACTGACCTAAATTACTTCGGCTATCAAAAATCACCCCCAACTACACTTTACAGCAACAAACTAAGCCCAATCACTTTAACATTACAAAAAAATGCTAAGGATCATAACAAAATATACCAGAATCACCTAAATTACTTCGGTTACCGTAAATCACCCCCAACAATCCCTTACCACAACAAACCAAACCACATCATCTTAAAATTACAAAAAAAGGTGTACAAATCAAAACAAACTATGCCAGACTCACCTAAATTACTTCGGCTACACTAAATCATCACCAACCAACCCTGACCACAACAAACTAAACCCAATCACTTTTAAATTACAAAAAAATGCTAGTAACCATAGCAAACTATGCCAAACTCACCTAAATTACTTCGGCTACCATAAATCATCACCAACTAACACTTACCACAACAAACTAAACCCAATCACTTTTAAATTACAAAAAAATGCTACTAACCATAGGAAACTATGCCAAACTCACCTTAATTACTTCGGCTATCAAAAATCACCCCCAACTACACTTTACAGCAACAAACTAATCCTAATCACTTTAAAATTACAAAAAATGCTAAAAATCATAACAAACTATACCAGAATCACCTAAATTACTTCGGCTACCGTAAATCACCCCCAACTATCCCTTACCACAACAAACCAAACCATATCATTTAAAAATTACAAAAAAAGGTGTACAAATCATAACAAACTATGCCAGACTCACCAAAATTACTTCGGCTACTCTAAATCATCATCTACTAACCCTTATCACAACAAACTAAACCCAATCACTTTTAAATTACAAAAAAATGCTAGTAACCATAGCAAACTATGCCAAACTCACATAAATTACTTCGGCTACCATAAATCATCACCAATTAACCCTTACCACAACAAACTAAACCCAATCACTTTTTAATTACAAAAAGATGGTACTAACCATAGCAAACTATGCCAAACTCACCTAATTTACTTCGGCTATCAAAAATTACCCCCAACTACACTTTACAGCAACAAACTAAGCCCAATCACTTTAAGATTACAAAAAAATGCTAAAAATCATAACAAATTATACCAGAATCACCTAAATTACTTCGGCTACCGTAAATCACCCCCAGCTATGCCTTACCACAATAAACAAACCATATCATCTTAAAATTACAAAAAAAGGTGTACAAATCATAACAAACTATGCCAGACTCACCTAAATTACTTCGGCTACTATAAATCATCACCAACTAACCCTTACCACAACAAACTAAACCCAATCACTTTTAAATTACAAAAAAATGCTAGTAACCATAGCAAACTATGCCAAACTCACCTAAATTACTTCGGCTACCAAAAATCATCACCAACTAACCCTTACCACAACAAACTAAACCCAATCATTTTTAAATTCCAAAAAAATGCTACTAACCATAGCAAACTATGCCAAACTCACCTAAATAACTTCAGCTATCAAAAATCACCCCCAACTACACTTTACAGCAACAAACTAAGCCCAATCACTTTAAAATTACAAAAAAATGCTAAAGATCATAACAAACTATACCAGAATCACCTAAATTAGTTCGGCTACCGTAAATCACCCCCAACTATCCCTTACCACAACAAACCAAACCATATCATCTTAAAATTACAAAAAAACGTGTACAAATCATAGCAAACTAAGCCAGACTCACCTAAATTACTTCGGCTACTCTAAATCATCACCAACTAACCCTTACCACAACAAACTAAACCCAATCACTTTTAAATTACAAAAAATGCTACTAACCATAGCAAACTATGCCAAACTCACCTAAATAACTTCGGCTATCAAAAATCACCCCCAACTACACTTTACAGCAACAAACTAGACCCAATCACTTTAAAATTACAAAAAAATGCTAAAAATCATAACAACCTATACCAGAATCACCTAAATTACTTCGGCTACCGTAAATCACCCCCAACTATCCCTTACTACAACAAACCAAACCATATCATCTTAAAATTTGAAAAAAAGGTGTACAAATCATAACAAACTATGCCAGACTCACCTAAATTACTTCGGCTACTATAAATCATCACCAACTATCCCTTACCACAACAAACTAAACCCAATCAGTTTTAAATTACAAAAAAATGCTACTAACCATAGTAAATTATGCCAAACTCACCTAAATTACTTCGGCTATCAAAAATCACCCCCAACTACACTTTACAGCAACAAACTAAGCCCAATCACTTTAAAATTACAAAAAAATGCTAAAGATCATAACAAACTATACCAGAATCACCTAAATTACTTCGGTTACCGTAAATCACCCCCAACAATCCCTTACCACAACAAACCAAACCACATCATCTTAAAATTACAAAAAAAGGTGTACAAATCAAAACAAACTATGCCAGACTCACCTAAATTACTTCGGCTACACCAAATCATCACCAACCAACCCTGACCACAACAAACTAAACCCAATCACTTTTAAATTACAAAAAAATGCTAGTAACCATAGCAAACTATGCCAAACTCACCTAAATTACTTCGGCTACCATAAATCATCACCAACTAACACTTACCACAACAAACTAAACCCAATCACTTTTAAATTACAAAAAAATGCTACTAACCATAGGAAACTATGCCAAATTGACCTTAATTACTTCGGCTATCAAAAATCACCCCCAACTACACTTTACAGCAACAAACTAATCCTAATCACTTTAAAATTACAAAAAATGCTAAAAATCATAACAAACTATACCAGAATCACCTAAATTACTTCGGCTACCGTAAATCACCCCCAACTATCCCTTACCACAACAAACCAAACCATATCATTTAAAAATTACAAAAAAAGGTGTACAAATCATAACAAACTATGCCAGACTCACCTAAATTACTTCGGCTACTCTAAATCATCACCAACTAACCCTTACCACAACAAACTAAACCCAATCACTTTTAAATTACAAAAAAATGCTAGAAACCACAGCAAACTATGCCAAACTCACCTAAATTACTTCGGCTACCATAAATCATCACCAACTAACACTTACCACAACAAACTAAATCCAATCACTTTTAAATTACAAAAAAATGCTACTAACCATAGCAAACTATGCCAAACTCACCTAAATTACTTCGGCTATCAAAAATCACCCCCAACTACACTTTACAGCAACAAACTAAGCCCAATCACTTTAAAATTACAAAAAAATGCTAAGGATCATAACAAACTATACCAGAATCACCTAAATTACTTCGGCTACCGTAAATCACCCCCAACTATCCCTTACCACAACAAACCAAACCATATCATTTAAAAATTACAAAAAAAGGTGTACAAATCATAACAAACTATGCCAGACTCACCTAAATTACTTCGGCTACTCTAAATCATCATCAACTAACCCTTATCACAACAAACTAAACCCAATCACTTTTAAATTACAAAAAAATGCTAGTAACCATAGCAAACTATGCCAAACTCACATAAATTACTTCGGCTACCATAAATCATCACCAACTAACCCTTACCACAACAAACTAAACCCAATCACTTTTTAATTACAAAAAGATGGTACTAACCATAGCAAACTATGCCAAACTCACCTAATTTACTTCGGCTATCAAAAATCACCCCCAACTACACTTTACAGCAACAAACTAAGCCCAATCACTTTAAGATTACAAAAAAATGCTAAAAATCATAACAAATTATACCAGAATCACCTAAATTACTTCGGCTACCGTAAATCACCCCCAGCTATGCCTTACCACAATAAACCAAACCATATCATCCTAAAATTACAAAAAAAGGTGTACAAATCATAACAAACTATGCCAGACTCACCTAAATTACTTCGGCTACTATAAATCATCACCAACTAACCCTTACCACAACAAACTAAACCCAATCAATTTTAAATTACAAAAAAATGCTACTAACCATAGCAAACTATGCCAAACTCACCTAAATAACTTCGGCTATCAAAAATCACCCCCAACTACACTTTACAGCAACAAACTAGACCCAATCACTTTAAAATTACAAAAAAATGCTAAAAATCATAACAACCTATACCAGAATCACCTAAATTACTTCGGCTACCGTAAATCACCCCCAACTATCTCTTACTACAACATACCAAACCATATCATCTTAAAATTAGAAAAAAAGGTGTACAAATCATAACAAACTATGCCAGACTCACCTAAATTACTTCGGCTACTATAAATCATCACCAACTATCCCTTACCACAACAAACCAAACCATATCATCTTAAAATTAGAAAAAAAGGTGTACAAATCATAACAAACTATGCCAGACTCACCTAAATTACTTCGGCTACTCTAAATCATCACCAACTAACCCTTACCACAACAAACTAAACCCAATCACTTTTAAATTACAAAAAAATGCTACTAACCTTAGTAAATTATGCCAAACTCACCTAAATTACTTCGGCTATCAAAAATCACCCCCAACTACACTTTACAGCAACTAACTAAGCCCAATCACTTTAAAATTACAAAAAAATGCTAAAAATCATAACAAATTATACCAGAATCACCTAAATTACTTCGGCTACCGTAAATCACCCCCAGCTATGCCTTACCACAACAAACCAAACCATATCATCTTAAAATTACAAAAAAACGTGTACAAATCATAGCAAACTAAGCCAGACTCACCTAAATTACTTCGGCTACTCTAAATCATCACCAACTAACCCTTACCACAACAAACTAAACCCAATCACTTTTAAATTACAAAAAAATGCTAGTAACCATAGCAAACTATGCCAAACTCACCTAAATTACTTCGGCTACCATAAATCATCACCAACTAACACTTACCACAACAAACTAAACCCAATCACTTTTAAATTACAAAAAAATGCTACTAACCATAGGAAACTATGCCAAACTCACCTTAATTACTTCGGCAATCAAAAATCACCCCCAACTACACTTTACAGCAACAAACTAATCCTAATCACTTTAAAATTACTAAAAATGCTAAAAATCATAACAAACTATACCAGAATCACCTAAATTACTTCGGCTACCGTAAATCACCCCCAACTATCCCTTACCACAACAAACCAAACCATATCATTTAAAAATTACAAAAAAAGGTGTACAAATCATAACAAACTATGCCAGACACACCTAAATTACTTCGGCTACTCTAAATCATCATCAACTAACCCTTATCACAACAAACTAAACCCAATCACTTTTAAATTACAAAAAAATGCTAGTAACCATAGCAAACTATGCCAAACTCACATAAATTACTTCGGCTACCATAAATCATCACCAACTAACCCTTACCACAACAAACTAAACCCAATCACTTTTTAATTACAAAAAGATGGTACTAACCATAGCAAACTATGCAAAACTCACCTAATTTACTTCGGCTATCAAAAATCACCCCCAACTACACTTTACAGCAACAAACTAAGCCCAATCACTTTAAGATTACAAAAAAATGCTAAAAATCATAACAAATTATACCAGAATCACCTAAATTACTTCGGCTACCGTAAATCACCCCCAGCTATGCCTTACCACAATAAACCAAACCATATCATCTTAAAATTACAAAAAAAGGTGTACAAATCATAACAAACTATGCCAGACTCACCTAAATTACTTCGGCTACTATAAATCATCACCAACTAACCCTTACCACAACAAACTAAACCCAATCACTTTTAAATTACAAAAAAATGCTAGTAACCATAGCAAACTATGCCAAACTCACCTAAATTACTTCGGCTACCAAAAATCATCACCAACTAACCCTTACCACAACAAACTAAACCCAATCACTTTTAAATTACAAAAAAATGCTACTAACCATAGCAAACTATGCCAAACTCACCTAAATAACTTCAGCTATCAAAAATCACCCCCAAATACACTTTACAGCAACAAACTAAGCCCAATCACTTTAAAATTACAAAAAAATGCTAAAGATCATAACAAACTATACCAGAATCACCTAAATTACTTCGGCTACCGTAAATCACCCCCAACTATCCCTTACCACAACAAACCAAACCATATCATCTTAAAATTACAAAAAAACGTGTACAAATCATAGCAAACTAAGCCAGACTCACCTAAATTACTTCGGCTACTCTAAATCATCACCAACTAACCCTTACCACAACAAACTAAACCCAATCACTTTTAAATTACAAAAAAATGCTAGTAACCATAGCAAACTATGCCAAACTCACCTAAATTACTTCGGCTACCATAAATCATCACCAACTAACCCTTACCACAGCAAACTAAACCCAATCACTTTTAAATAACAAAAAAATGCTACTAACCATAGCAAACTATGCCAAACTCACCTAAATAACTTCGGCTATCAAAAATTACCCCCAACTACACTTTACAGCAACAAACTAGACCCAATCACTTTAAAATTACAAAAAAATGCTAAAAATCATAACAACCTATACCAGAATCACCTAAATTACTTCGGCTACCGTAAATCACCCCCAACTATCCCTTACTACAACAAACCAAACCATATCATCTTAAAATTAGAAAAAAAGGTGTACAAATCATAACAAACTATGCCAGACTCACCTA
Organism: Eledona agricola; assembly: GCA_964023215.1. NCBI lineage: Eukaryota > Metazoa > Arthropoda > Insecta > Coleoptera > Tenebrionidae > Eledona > Eledona agricola. The sequence goes on from CAXIEJ010000157.1 coordinate 1,767,984, forward strand.
AATTACTTCGGCTACTATAAATCATCACCAACTATCCCTTACCACAACAAACTAAACCCAATCAGTTTTAAATTACAAAATAATGCTACTAACCATAGTAAATTATGCCAAACTCACCTAAATTACTTCGGCTATCAAAAATCACCCCCAACTACACTTTACAGCAACAAACTAAGCCCAATCACTTTAAAATTACAAAAAAATGCTAAAGATCATAACAAACTATACCAGAATCACCTAAATTACTTCGGTTACCGTAAATCACCCCCAACAATCCCTTACCACAACAAACCAAACCACATCATCTTAAAATTACAAAAAAAGGTGTACAAATCAAAACAAACTATGCCAGACTCACCTAAATTACTTCGGCTACACTAAATCATCACCAACCAACCCTGACCACAACAAACTAAACCCAATCACTTTTAAATTACAAAAAAATGCTAGTAACCATAGCAAACTATGCCAAACTCACCTAAATTACTTCGGCTACCATAAATCATCACCAACTAACACTTACCACAACAAACTAAACCCAATCACTTTTAAATTACAAAAAAATGCTACTAACCATAGGAAACTATGCCAAACTCACCTTAATTACTTCGGCTATCAAAAATCACCCCCAACTACACTTTACAGCAACAAACTAATCCTAATCACTTTAAAATTACAAAAAATGCTAAAAATCATAACAAACTATACCAGAATCACCTAAATTACTTCGGTTACCGTAAATCACCCCCAACTATCCCTTACCACAACAAACCAAACCATATCATTTAAAAATTACAAAAAAAGGTGTACAAATCATAACAAACTATGCCAGACTCACCTAAATTACTTCGGCTACTCTAAATCATCACCAACTAACCCTTACCACAACAAACTAAACCCAATCACTTTTAAATTACAAAAAAATGCTAGTAACCACAGCAAACTATGCCAAACTCACCTAAATTACTTCGGCTACCATAAATCATCACCAACTAACACTTACCACAACAAACTAAATCCAATCACTTTTAAATTACAAAAAAATGCTACTAACCATAGCAAACTATGCCAAACTCACCTAAATTACTTCGGCTATCAAAAATCACCCCCAACTACACTTTACAGCAACAAACTAAGCCCAATCACTTTAACATTACAAAAAAATGCTAAGGATCATAACAAAATATACCAGAATCACCTAAATTACTTCGGTTACCGTAAATCACCCCCAACAATCCCTTACCACAACAAACCAAACCACATCATCTTAAAATTACAAAAAAAGGTGTACAAATCAAAACAAACTATGCCAGACTCACCTAAATTACTTCGGCTACACTAAATCATCACCAACCAACCCTGACCACAACAAACTAAACGCAATCACTTTTAAATTACAAAAAAATGCTTGTAACCATAGCAAACTATGCCAAACTCACCTAAATTACTTCGGCTACCATAAATCATCACCAACTAACACTTACCACAACAAACTAAACCCAATCACTTTTAAATTACAAAAAAATGCTACTAACCATAGGAAACTATGCCAAACTCACCTTAATTACTTCGGCTATCAAAAATCACCCCCAACTACACTTTACAGCAACAAACTAATCCTAATCACTTTAAAATTACAAAAAATGCTAAAAATCATAACAAACTATACCAGAATCACCTAAATTACTTCGGCTACCGTAAATCACCCCCAACTATCCCTTACCACAACAAACCAAACCATATCATTTAAAAATTACAAAAAAAGGTGTACAAATCATAACAAACTATGCCAGACTCACCTAAATTACTTCGGCTACTCTAAATCATCATCAACTAACCCTTATCACAACAAACTAAACCCAATCACTTTTAAATTACAAAAAAATGCTAGTAACCATAGCAAACTATGCCAAACTCACCTAAATTACTTCGGCTACCATAAATCATCACCAACTAACACTTACCACAACAAACTAAACCCAATCACTTTTAAATTACAAAAAAATGCTACTAACCATAGGAAACTATGCCAAACTCACCTTAATTACTTCGGCTATCAAAAATCACCCCCAACTACACTTTACAGCAACAAACTAATCCTAATCACTTTAAAATTACAAAAAATGCTAAAAATCATAACAAACTATACCAGAATCACCTAAATTACTTCGGTTACCGTAAATCACCCCCAACTATCCCTTACCACAACAAACCAAACCATATCATTTAAAAATTACAAAAAAAGGTGTACAAATCATAACAAACTATGCCAGACTCACCTAAATTACTTCGGCTACTCAAAATCATCACCAACTAACCCTTACCACAACAAACTAAACCCAATCACTTTTAAATTACAAAAAAATGCTAGTAACCACAGCAAACTATGCCAAACTCACCTAAATTACTTCGGCTACCATAAATCATCACCAACTAACACTTACCACAACAAACTAAATCCAATCACTTTTAAATTACAAAAAAATGCTACTAACCATAGCAAACTATGCCAAACTCACCTAAATTACTTCGGCTATCAAAAATCACCCCCAACTACACTTTACAGCAACAAACTAAGCCCAATCACTTTAACATTACAAAAAAATGCTAAGGATCATAACAAAATATACCAGAATCACCTAAATTACTTCGGTTACCGTAAATCACCCCCAACAATCCCTTACCACAACAAACCAAACCACATCATCTTAAAATTACAAAAAAAGGTGTACAAATCAAAACAAACTATGCCAGACTCACCTAAATTACTTCGGCTACACTAAATCATCACCAACCAACCCTGACCACAACAAACTAAACGCAATCACTTTTAAATTACAAAAAAATGCTTGTAACCATAGCAAACTATGCCAAACTCACCTAAATTACTTCGGCTACCATAAATCATCACCAACTAACACTTACCACAACAAACTAAACCCAATCACTTTTAAATTACAAAAAAATGCTACTAACCATAGGAAACTATGCCAAACTCACCTTAATTACTTCGGCTATCAAAAATCACCCCCAACTACACTTTACAGCAACAAACTAATCCTAATCACTTTAAAATTACAAAAAATGCTAAAAATCATAACAAACTATACCAGAATCACCTAAATTACTTCGGCTACCGTAAATCACCCCCAACTATCCCTTACCACAACAAACCAAACCATATCATTTAAAAATTACAAAAAAAGGTGTACAAATCATAACAAACTATGCCAGACTCACCTAAATTACTTCGGCTACTCTAAATCATCATCAACTAACCCTTATCACAACAAACTAAACCCAATCACTTTTAAATTACAAAAAAATGCTAGTAACCATAGCAAACTATGCCAAACTCACATAAATTACTTCGGCTACCATAAATCATCACCAACTAACCCTTACCACAACAAACTAAACCCAATCACTTTTTAATTACAAAAAGATGGTACTAACCATAGCAAACTATGCCAAACTCACCTAATTTACTTCGGCTATCAAAAATCACCCCCAACTACACTTTACAGCAACAAACTAAGCCCAATCACTTTAAGATTACAAAAAAATGCTAAAAATCATAACAAATTATACCAGAATCACCTAAATTACTTCGGCTACCGTAAATCACCCCCAGCTATGCCTTACCACAATAAACCAAACCATATCATCTTAAAATTACAAAAAAAGGTGTACAAATCATAACAAACTATGCCAGACTCACCTAAATTACTTCGGCTACTATAAATCATCACCAACTAACCCTTACCACAACAAACTAATCCCAATCACTTTTAAATTACAAAAAAATGCTAGTAACCATAGCAAACTATGCCAATCTCACCTAAATTAATTCGGCTACCAAAAATCATCACCAACTAACCCTTACCACAACAAACTAAACCCAATCACTTTTAAATTACAAAAAAATGCTACTAACCATAGCAAACTATGCCAAACTCACCTAAATAACTTCAGCTATCAAAAATCACCCCCAACTACACTTTACAGCAACAAACTAAGCCCAATCACTTTAAAATTACAAAAAAATGCTAAAGATCATAACAAACTATACCAGAATCACCTAAATTACTTCGGCTACCGTAAATCACCCCCAACTATCCCTTACCACAACAAACCAAACCATATCATCTTAAAATTACAAAAAAACGTGTACAAATCATAGCAAACTAAGCCAGACTCACCTAAATTACTTCGGCTACTCTAAATCATCACCAACTAACCCTTACCACAACAAACTAAATCCAATCACTTTTAAATTACAAAAAAATGCTAGTAACCATAGCAAACTATGCCAAACTCACCTAAATTACTTCGGCTACCATAAATCATCACCAACTAACCCTTATCACAGCAAACTAAACCCAATCACTTTTAAATAACAAAAAAATGCTACTAACCATAGCAAACTATGCCAAACTCACCTAAATAATTTCGGCTATCCAAAATCACCCCCAACTACACTTTACAGCAACAAACTAGACCAAATCACTTTAAAATTACAAAAAAATGCTAAAAATCATAACAACCTATACCAGAATCACCTAAATTACTTCGGCTACCGTAAAACACCCCCAACTATCCCTTACTACAACAAACCAAACCATATCATCTTAAAATTAGAAAAAAAGGTGTACAAATCATAACAAACTATGCCAGATTCACCTAAATTACTTCGGCTACTATAAATCATCACCAACTATCCCTTACCACAACAAACTAAACCCAATCAGTTTTAAATTACAAAAAAATGCTACTAACCATAGTAAATTATGCCAAACTCACCTAAATTACTTCGGCTATCAAAAATCACCCCCAACTACACTTTGCAGCAACAAACTAAGCCCAATCACTTTAAAATTACAAAAAAATGCTAAAAATCATAACAAATTATACCAGAATCACCTAAATTACTTCGGCTACCGTAAATCACCCCCAACTATGCCTTACCACAACAAACCAAACCATATCATCTTAAAATTACAAAAAAAGGTGTACAAATCATAACAAACTATGCCAGACTCACCTAAATTACTTCGGCTACTCTAAATCATCACCAACTAACCCTTACCACAACAAACTAAACCCAATCACTTTTAAATTACAAAAAAATGCTACTAACCATAGCAAACTATGCCAAACTATGCCAAACTGACCTAAATTACTTCGGCTATCAACAATCACCCCCAACTACACTTTACAGCAACAAACTAAGCCCAATCACTTTAAAATTACAAAAAAATGCTAAATACTATAACAAACTATACCAGAATCACATAAATTACTTCGGCTACCGTAAATCACCCCCAACTATCCCTTACCACAACAAACCAAACCAGATCATCTTAAAATTACAAAAAAACGTGTACAAAACATAACAAACTATGCCAGACTCACCTAAATTACTTCGGCAACTCTAAATCATCACCAACTAACCCTTACCACAACAAACTAAACCCAATCACTTTTAAATTACAAAAAAATGCTACTAACCTTAGTAAATTATGCCAAACTCACCTAAATTACTTCGGCTATCAAAAATCACCCCCAACTACACTTTACAGCAACTAACTAAGCCCAATCACTTTAAAATTACAAAAAAATGCTAAAAATCATAACAAATTATACCAGAATCACCTAAATTACTTCGGCTACCGTAAAACACCCCCAGCTATGTCTTACCACAACAAACCAAACCATATCATCTTAAAATTACAAAAAAACGTGTACAAATCATAGCAAACTAAGCCAGACTCACCTAAATTACTTCGGCTACTCTAAATCATCACCAACTATCCCTTACTACAACAAACCAAACCATATCATCTTAAAATTAGAAAAAAAGGTGTACAAATCATAACAAACTATGCCAGACTCACCTAAATTACTTCGGCTAATATAAATCATCACCAACTATCCCTTACCACAACAAACTAAACCCAATCAGTTTTAAATTACAAAAAAATGCTACTAACCATAGTAAATTATGCCAAACTCACCTAAATTACTTCGGCTATCAAAAATCACCCCCAACTACACTTTACAGCAACAAACTAAACCCAATCACTTTAAAATTACAAAAAAATGCTAAAGATCATAACAAACTATACCAGAATCACCTAAATTACTTCGGTTACCGTAAATCACCCCCAACAATCCCTTACCACAACAAACCAAACCACATCATCTTAAAATTACAAAAAAAGGTGTACAAATCAAAACAAACTATGCCAGACTCACCTAAATTACTTCGGCTACACTAAATCATCACCAACCAACCCTGACCACAACAAACTAAACCCAATCACTTTTAAATTACAAAAAAATGCTAGTAACCATAGAAAACTATGCCAAACTCACCTAAATTACTTCGGCTACCATAAATCATCACCAACTAACACTTACCACAACAAACTAAACCCAATTACTTTTAAATTACAAAAAAATGCTACTAACCATAGGAAACTATGCCAAACTCACCTTAATTACTTCGGCTATCAAAAATCACCCCCAACTACACTTTACAGCAACAAACTAATCCTAATCACTTTAAAATTACAAAAAATGCTAAAAATCATAACAAACTATACCAGAATCACCTAAATTACTTCGGCTACCGTAAATCACCCCCAACTATCCCTTACCACAACAAACCAAACCATATCATTTAAAAATTACAAAAAAAGGTGTACAAATCATAACAAACTATGCCAGACTCACCTAAATTACTTCGGCTACTCTAAATCATCACCAACTAACCCTTACCACAACAAACTAAACCCAATCACTTTTAAATTACAAAAAAATGCTAGTAACCACAGCAAACTATGCCAAACTCACCTAAATTACTTCGGCTACCATAAATCATCACCAACTAACACTTACCACAACAAACTAAATCCAATCACTTTTAAATTACAAAAAAATGCTACTAACCATAGCAAACTATGCCAAACTCACCTAAATTACTTCGGCTATCAAAAATCACCCCCAACTACACTTTACAGCAACAAACTAAGCCCAATCACTTTAAAATTACAAAAAAATGCTAAAGATCATAACAAACTATACCAGAATCACCTAAATTACTTCGGTTACCGTAAATCACCCCCAACAATCCCTTACCACAACAAACCAAACCACATCATCTTAAAATTACAAAAAAAGGTGTACAAATCAAAACAAACTATGCCAGACTCACCTAAATTACTTCGGCTACACTAAATCATCACCAACCAACCCTGACCACAACAAACTAAACCCAATCACTTTTAAATTACAAAAAAATGCTAGTAACCATAGCAAACTATGCCAAACTCACCTAAATTACTTCGGCTACCATAAATCATCACCAACTAACACTTACCACAACAAACTAAACCCAATCACTTCTAAATTACAAAAAAATGCTACTAACCATAGGAAACTATGCCAAACTCACCTTAATTACTTCGGCTATCAAAAATCACCCCCAACTACACTTTACAGCAACAAACTAATCCTAATCACTTTAAAATTACAAAAAATGCTAAAAATCATAACAAACTATACCAGAATCACCTAAATTACTTCGGCTACCGTAAATCACCCCCAACTATCCCTTACCACAACAAACCAAACCATATCATTTAAAAATTACAAAAAAAGGTGTACAAATCATAACAAACTATGCCAGACTCACCTAAATTACTTCGGCTACTCTAAATCAACATCAACTAACCCTTATCACAACAAACTAAACCCAATCACTTTTAAATTACAAAAAAATGCTAGTAACCATAGCAAACTATGCCAAACTCACATAAATTACTTCGGCTACCATAAATCATCACCAACTAACCCTTACCACAACAAACTAAACCCAATCACTTTTTAATTACAAAAAGATGGTACTAACCATAGCAAACTATGCCAAACTCACCTAATTTACTTCGGCTATCAAAAATCACCCCCAACTACACTTTACAGCAACAAACTAAGCCCAATCACTTTAAGATTACAAAAAAATGCTAAAAATCATAACAAATTATACCAGAATCACCTAAATTACTTCGGCTACCGTAAATCACCCCCAGCTATGCCTTACCACAACAAACCAAACCATATCATCTTAAAATTACAAAAAAAGGTGTACAAATCATAACAAACTATGCCAGACTCACCTAAATTACTTCGGCTACTATAAATCATCACCAACTAACCCTTACCACAACAAACTAAACCCAATCACTTTTAAATTACAAAAAAATGCTAGTAACCATAGCAAACTATGCCAAACTCACCTAAATTACTTCGGCTACCAAAAATCATCACCAACTAACCCTTACCACAACAAACTAAACCCAATCACTTTTAAATTACAAAAAAATGCTACTAACCATAGCAAACTATGCCAAACTCACCTAAATAACTTCAGCTATCAAAAATCACCCCCAACTACACTTTACAGCAACAAACTAAGCCCAATCACTTTAAAATTACAAAAAAATGCTAAAGATTATAACAAACTATACCAGAATCACCTAAATTACTTCGGCTACCGTAAATCACCCCCAACTATCCCTTACCACAACAAACCAAACCATATCATCTTAAAATTACAAAAAAACGTGTACAAATCATAGCAAACTAAGCCAGACTCACCTAAATTACTTCGGCTACTCTAAATCATCACCAACTAAACCTTACCACAACAAACTAAACCCAATCACTTTTAAATTACAAAAAAATGCTAGTAACCATAGCAAACTATGCCAAACTCACCTAAATTACTTCGGCTACCATAAATCATCACCAACTAACCCTTACCACAGCAAACTAAACCCAATCACTTTTAAATAACAAAAAAATGCTACTAACCATAGCAAACTATGCCAAGCTCACCTAAATAACTTCGGCTATCAAAAATCACCCCCAACTACACTTTACAGCAACAAACTAGACCCAATCACTTTAAAATTACAAAAAAATGCTAAAAATCATAACAACCTATACCAGAATCACCTAAATTACTTCGGCTACCGTAAATCACCCCCAACTATCCCTTACTACAACAAACCAAACCATATCATCTTAAAATTAGAAAAAAAGGTGTACAAATCATAACAAACTATGCCAGACTCACCTAAATTACTTCGGCTACTATAAATCATCACCAACTATCCCTTACCACAACAAACTAAACCCAATCAGTTTTAAATTACAAAAAAATGCTACTAACCATAGTAACTTATGCCAAACTCACCTAAAGTGACAGCAACAAACTAAGCCCAATCACTTTAAAATTACAAAAAAATGCTAAAAATCATAACAAATTATACCAGAATCACCTAAAATACTTCGGCTACCGTAAATCACCCCCAACTATGCCTTACCACATCAAACCAAACCATATCATCTTAAAATTACAAAAAAAGGTGTACAAATCATAACAAACTATGCCAGACTCACCTAAATTACTTCGCCTACTCTAAATCATCACCAACTAACCCTTACCACAACAAACTAAACCCAATCACTTTTAAATTACAAAAAAATGCTACTAACCATAGCAAACTATGCCAAACTATGCCAAACTGACCTAAATTACTTCGGCTATCAAAAATCACCCCCAACTACACTTTACAGCAACAAACTAAGCCCAATCACTTTAAAATTACAAAAAAATGCTAAATATCATAACAAACTATACCAGAATCACATAAATTACTTCGGCTACCGTAAATCACCCCCAACTATCCCTTACCACAACAAACCAAACCATATCATCTTAAAATTACAAAAAAACGTGTACAAAACATAACAAACTATGCCAGACTCACCTAAATTACTTCGGCAACTCTAAATCATCACCAACTAACCCTTACCACAACAAACTAAACCCAATCACTTTTAAATTACAAAAAAATGCTATTAACCATAGCAAACTATGCCAAACCCACCTAAATAACTTCAGCTATCAAAAATCACCCCCAACTACACTTTACAGCAACAAACTAAGCCCAATCACTTTAAAATTACAAACAAATGCTAAAAATCATAACAAACTATACCAGAATCACCTAAATTACTTCGGCTACCGTAAATCACCCCCAACTATCCCTTACCACAACAAACCAAACCATATCATCTTAAAATTAGAAAAAAAGGTGTACAAATCATAACAAACTATGCCAGACTCACCTAAATTACTTCGGCTACTCTAAATCATCACCAACTAACCCTTACCACAACAAACTAAACCCAATCACTTTTAAATTACAAAAAAATGCTAGTAACCATAGCAAACTATGCCAAACTCACCTAAATTACTTCGGCTACCATAAATCATCACCAACTAACCCTTACCACAACAAACTAAACCCAATCACTTTTAAATTACAAAAAAATGATACTAACCTTAGTAAATTATGCCAAACTCACCTAAATTACTTCGGCTATCAAAAATCACCTCCAAGTACACTTTACAGCAACTAACTAAGCCCAATCACTTTAAAATTACAAAAAAATGCTAAAAATTATAACAAATTATACCAGAATCACCTAAATTACTTCGGCTACCGTAAATCACCCCCAGCTATGCCTTACCACAATAAACCAAACCATATCATCTTAAAATTACAAAAAAAGGTGTACAAATCATAACAAACTATGCCAGACTCACCTAAATTACTTCGGCTACTCTAAATCATCACCAACTAACCCTTACCAAAACAAACTAAACCCAATCACTTTTAAATTACAAAAAAATGCTACTAACCATAGCAAACTATGCCAAACTATGCCAAACTGACCTAAATTTCTTCGGCTATCAAAAATCACCCCCAACTACACTTTACAGCAACAAACTAAGCCCAATCACTTTAAAATTACAAAAAAATGCTAAAGATCATAACAAACTATACCAGAATCACCTAAATTACTTCGGCTACCGTAAATCACCCCCAACTATCCCTTACCACAACAAACCAAACCATATCATCTTAAAATTACAAAAAAACGTGTACAAATCATAGCAAACTATGCCAGACTCACCTAAATTACTTCGGCTACTCTAAATCATCACCAACTAACCCTTACCACAACAAACTAAACCCAATCACTTTTAAATTACAAAAAAATGCTAGTAACCATAGCAAACTATGCCAAACTCACCTAAATTACTTCGGCTACCATAAATCATCACCAACTAACCCTTACCACAGCAAACTAAACCCAATCACTTTTAAATTACAAAAAAATGCTACTAACCATAGCAAACTATGCCAAACTTACCTAAATAACTTCGGCTATCAAAAATCACCCCCAACTACACTTTACAGCAACAAACTAGACCCAATCACTTTAAAATTACAAAAAAATGCTAAAAATCATAACAACCTATACCAGAATCACCTAAATTACTTCGGCTACCGTAAATCACCCCCAACTATCCCTTACTACAACAAACCAAACCATATCATCTTAAAATTAGAAAAAAAGGTGTACAAATCATAACAAACTGTGCCAGACTCACCTAAATTACTTCGGCTACTATAAATCATCACCAACTATCCCTTACCACAACAAACTAAACCCAATCAGTTTTAAATTACAAAAAAATGCTACTAACCATAGTAAATTATGCCAAACTCACCTAAATTACTTCGGCTATCAAAAATCACCCCCAACTACACTTTACAGCAACAAACTAAGCCCAATCACTTTAAAATTACAAAAAAATGCTAAAAATCATAACAAATTATACCAGAATCACCTAAATTACTTCGGCTACCGTAAATCACCCCCAACTATGCCTCACTACAACAAACCAAACCATATCATCTTAAAATTACAAAAAAAGGTGTACAAATCATAACAAACTATGCCAGACTCACCTAAATTACTTCGGCTACTCTAAATCATCACCAACTAACCCTTACCACAACAAACTAAACCCAATCACTTTTAAATTACAAAAAAATGCTAGTAACCATAGCAAACTATGCCAAACTCACCTAAATTACTTCGGCTACCATAAATCATCATCAACTAACCCTTACCACAACAAACTAAACCCAATCACTTTTAAATTACAAAAAAATGCTACTAACCATAGCAAACTATGCCAAACTATGCCAAACTGACCTAAATTACTTCGGCTATCAAAAATCACCCCCAACTACATTTTACAGCAACAAACTAAGCCCAATCACTTTAAAATTACAAAAAAATGCTAAAGATCATAACAAACTATACCAGAATCACATAAATTACTTCGGCTACCGTAAATCATCCCCAACTATCCCTTACCACAACAAACCAAACCATATCATCTTAAAATTACAAAAAACGTGTACAAAACATAACAAACTATGCCAGACTCACCTAAATTACTTCGGCTACTCTAAATCATCACCAACTAACCCTTACCACAACAAACTAAACCCAATCACTTTTAAATTACAAAAAAATGCTATTAACCATAGCAAACTATGCCAAACTCACCTAAATAACTTCAGCTATCAAAAATCACCCCCAACTACACTTTACAGCAACAAACTAAGCCCAATCACTTTAAAATTACAAACAAATGCTAAAAATCATAACAAACTATACCAGAATCACCTAAATTACTTCGGCTACCGTAAATCATCCCCAACTATCCCTTACCACAACAAACCAAACCATATCATCTTAAAATTACAAAAAACGTGTACAAAACATAACAAACTATGCCAGACTCACCTAAATTACTTCGGCTACTCTAAATCATCACCAACTAACCCTTACCACAACAAACTAAACCCAATCACTTTTAAATTACAAAAAAATGCTAGTAACCATAGCAAACTATGCCAAACTCACCTAAATTACTTCGGCTACCATAAATCATCACCAACTAACCCTTACCACAACAAACTAAACCCAATCACTTTTAAAATACAAAAAAATGCTACTAACCATAGTAAATTATGCCAAACTCACCTAAATTACTTCGGCTATCAAAAATCACCCCCAACTACACTTTACAGCAACTAACTAAGCCCAATCACTTTAAAATTACAAAAAAATGCTAAAAATCATAACAAATTATACCAGAATCACCTAAATTACTTCGGCTACCCTAAATCACCCCCAGCTATGCCTTACCACAATAAACCAAACGATATCATCTTAAAGTTACAAAAAAAGGTGTACAAATCATAACAAACTATGCCAGACTCACCTAAATTACTTCGGCTACTATAAATCATCACCAACTAACCCTTACCACAACAAACTAAACCCAATCACTTTTAAATTACAAAAAAATGCTAGTAACCATAGCAAACTATGCCAAACTCACCTAAATTACTTCGGCTACCAAAAATCATCACCAACTAACCCTTACCACAACAAACTAAACCCAATCACTTTTAAATTACAAAAAAATGCTACTAACCATAGCAAACTATGCCAAACTCACCTAAATAATTTCAGCTATCAAAAATCACCCCCAACTACACTTTACAGCAACAAACTAAGCCCAATCACTTTAAAATTACAAAAAAATGCTAAAAATCATAACAAACTATACCAGAATCACCCAAATTACTTCGGCTACCATAAATCACCCCCAACTATCCCTTACCACAACAAACCAAACCATATCATCTTAAAATTAGAAAAAAAGGTGTACAAATCATAACAAACTATGCCAGACTCACCTAAATTACTTCGGCTACTCTAAATCCTCACAAACTAACCTTTACCACAACAAACTAAACCCAATCACATTTAAATTACAAAAAAATGCTAGTAACCATAGCAAACTATGCCAAACTCACCTAAATTACTTCGGCTACCATAAATCATCATCAACTAATCCTTACCACAACAAACTAAACCCAATTACTTTTAAATTACAAAAAAATGCTACTAACCATAGTAAATTATGCCAAACTCACCTAAATTACTTCGGCTGTCAAAAATCACCCCCAACTACACTTTACAGCAACAAACTAAGCCCAATCACATTAAAATTACAAAAAAAATGCTAAAAATCATAACAAATTATACCAGAATCACCTAAAGTACCTTGGCTACCGTAAAACACCCCTAACTATGCCTTACCACAACAAACCAAACCATATCATCTTAAAATTACAAAAAAATATGTACAAATCATAACAATCTATGCCAGACTCACCTAAATTACTTCGGCTACTCTAAATCATCACCAACTAACCCTTACCACAACAAACTAAACCCAATCACTTTTAAATTACAAAAAAATGCTAGTAACCATAGCAAACTATGCCAAACTCATCTAAATTACTTCGGCTACCATAAATCATCAACAACTAACCCTTACCACAACAAACTAAACCCAATCACATTTAAATTACAAAAAAATGCTACTAACCATAGCAAACTATGCCAAACTATGCCAAACTGACCTAAATTACTTCGGCTATCAAAAATCACCCCCAACTACACTTTACAGCAACAAACTAAGCCCAATCACTTTAAAATTACAAAAAAATGCTAAAAATCATAACAAACTATACCAGAATCACCTAAATTACTTCGGCTACTGTAAATCACCCCCAACTATCCCTTACCACAACAAACTAAACCATATCATCTTAAAATTACAAAAAAAGGTGTAAAAATTAAAACAAACTATGCCAGACTCACCTAAATTACTTCGGCTACTCTAAATCATCACCAACTAACCCTTACCACAACAAACTAAACCCAATCATTTTTAATTTACAAAAAAATGCTAGTAACCATAGCAAATTATGCCAAACTCACCTAAATTACTTCGGCTACCATAAATCACCCCCAACTACTTTTTACAGCAACAAACTAAGCCCAATCACTTTAAAATTACAAAAAAATGCTAAAAATCATAACAAACTATACCAGAATCACCTAAATAACTTCGGCTACCGTAAATCACCCCCAACTATCCCTTACCACAACAAACCAAACCATATCGTCTTAAAATTACAAAAAAAGGTGTACAAATCATAACAAATTCTGCCAGACTCACTTAAATTACTTCGGCTACTCTAAATCATCACCAACTAACCCTTACCACAACAAACTAAACCCAATCACTTTTAAATTACAAAAAAATGCTAGTAACCATAGCAAACTATGCCAAACTCCCCTAAATTACTTCGGCTACCATAAACAATCACCAACTAACCCTTACAACAACAAACTAAACCCAATCACTTTTAAATTACAAAAAAATGCTACTAACCATAGCAAACTATGCCAAACTCACCTAAATTACTTCGGCTATCAAAAATCACCCCCAACTACACTTTGCAGCAACAAACTAAGCCCAATCACTTTAAAATTACAACAAAATGCTACTAACCATAGCAAACTATGCCAAAATCAACTAAATTACTTCGGCTAACGTAAATCACCCCCAACTATCCCTTACCACAACAAACCAAACTATATCATCTTAAAATTACAAAAAAAGGTGTATAAATTATAACAAACTATGCCAGACTCACCTAAATTACTTCGGCTACTCTAAATCATCACCAACTAACCCTTACCACAACAAACTAAACCCAATCAGTTTTAAATTACAACAAAATGCTCGTAACCATAGCAAACTATGCCAAACTCACCTAAATTACTTCGGCTACCATAAATCATCACCAACTAACCCTTACCACAACAAACTAAACCCAATCACTTTTAAATTACAAAA
The DNA here is from genome assembly GCA_964023215.1 of Eledona agricola. Classification (NCBI taxonomy): domain Eukaryota; kingdom Metazoa; phylum Arthropoda; class Insecta; order Coleoptera; family Tenebrionidae; genus Eledona; species Eledona agricola. The sequence continues at coordinate 1,783,708 of CAXIEJ010000157.1, forward strand.
AAAGGCTAGTAACCATAGCAAACTATGCCAAACTCACCTAAATTTCTTCGGCTACCATAAATCATTACCAACTAACCCTTACCACAACAAACTAAACCCAATCACTTTTAAATTACAAAAAAATGCTACTAAACATAGCACACTATGCCAAACTCACCTAAATAACTTCGGCTATCAAAAATCACCCCCAACTACACATTACAGCAACAAACTAAGCCCAATCACTTTAAAATTACAAAAAAATGCTAAAAATCATAACAAACTATACCAGAATCACCTAAATTACTTCGGCTACCGTAAATCACCCCCAACTATCCCTTACCACAACAAACCAAACCATATCATCTTAAAATTACAAAAAAAGGTGTACAAATCATAACAAACTATGCAAGACTCACCTAAATTACTTCGGCTACCATAAATCATCATCAACTAATCCTTACCACAACAAACTAAACCCAATCACTTTTAAATTACAAAAAAATGCTACTAACCATAGTAAATTATGCCAAACTCACCTAAATTACTTCGGCTATCAAAAATCACCCCCAACTACACTTTACAGCAACAAACAAAAGCCCAATCACATTAAAATTACAAAAAAATGCTAAAAATCATAACAAATTATACCAGAATCACCTAAATTACCTTGGCTACCGTAAAACACCCCCAAATATGCCTTACCACAACAAACCAAACCATATCATTTTAAAATTACAAAAAAATATGTACAAATCATAACAAACTATGCCAGACTCACCTAAATTGCTTCGGCTACTCTAAATCATCACCAACTAAACCTTACCACAACAAACTAAACCCAATCACTTTTAAATTACAAAAAAATGCTAGTAACCATAGCAAACTATGCCAAACTCATCTAAATTACTTCGGCTACCATAAATCATCAACAACTAACCTTTACCACAACAAACTAAACCCAATCACTTTTAAATTACAAAAAAATGCTACTAACCATAGCAAACTATGCCAAACTATGCCGAACTGACCTAAATTACTTCGGCTATCAAAAATCACCCCCAACTACACTTTACAGCAACAAACTAAGCCCAATCACTTTAAAATTACAAAAAAATGCTAAAAATCATAACAAACTATACCAGAATCACCTAAATTACTTCGGCTACTGTAAATCACCCCCAACTATCCCTTACCACAACAAACTAAACCATATCATCTTAAAATTACAAAAAAGGTGTAAAAATCAAAACAAACTATGCCAGACTCACCTAAATTACTTCGGCTACTCTAAATCATCACCAACTAACCCTTACCACAACAAACTAAACCCAATCATTTTTAAATTACAAAAAAATGCTAGTAACCATAGCAAACTATGCCAAACTCACCTAAATTACTTCGGCTACCATAAATCATCACCAACTAACCCTTACCACAACAAACTAAACCCAATCACTTTTAAATTACAATAAAATGCTACTAACCATAGCTAACTATGCCAAACTCACCTAAAATACTTCGGCTATCAAAAATCACCCCCAACTACTTTTTACAGCAACAAACTAAGCCCAATCACTTTAAAATTACAAAAAAATGCTAAAAATCATAACAAACTATACCAGAATCACCCAAATTACTTCGGCTACCGTAAATCACCCCCAACTATCCCTTACCACAACAAACCAAACCATTTCGTCTTAAAATTACAAAAAAAGGTGTACAAATCATAACAAACTCTGCCAGACTCACCTAAATTACTTCGGCTACTCTAAATCATCACCAACTAACCCTTACCACAACAAACTAAACCCAATCACTTTTAAATTACAAAAAAATGCTAGTAACCATAGCAAACTATGCCAAACTCCCCTAAATTACTTCGGCTACCATAAACAATCACCAACTAACCCTTACAACAACAAACTAAACCCAATCACTTTTAAATTACAAAAAAATGCTACTAACCATAGCAAACTATGCCAAAATCAACTAAATTACTTCGGCTAACGTAAATCACCCCCAACTATCCCTTACCACAACAAACCAAACTATATCATCTTAAAATTACAAAAAAAGGTGTATAAATTATAACAAACTATGCCAAACTCACCTAATTTCCTTCGGCTACCATAAATCATTACCAACTAACCCTTACCACAACAAACTAAACCCAATCACTTTTAAATTACAAAAAAATGCTACTAAACATAGCAAACTATGCCAAACTCACCTAAATTACTTCGGCTATCAAAAATCACCCCCAACTACACATTACAGCAACAAACTAAGCCCAATCACTTTAAAATTACAAAAAAATGCTAAAAATCATAACAAACTATACCAGAATCACCTAAATTACTTCGGCTACCGTAAATCACCCCCAACTATCCCTTACCACAACAAACCAAACCATATCATCTTAAAATTACAAAAAAAGGTGTACAAATCATAACAAACTATGCAAGACTCACCTAAATTACTTCGGCTACTCTAAATCATCACCAACTAACCCTTACCACAACAAACTAAACCCAATCGCTTTTAAATTACAAAAAAATGCTAGTAACCATAGCAAACTATGCCAAACTCACCTAAATTACTTCGGCTACCATAAATCATCACCAACTAACCCTTATCACAACAAACTAAACCCAATCACTTTTAAATTACAAAAAAAATGCTAGTAACCATAGCAAACTATGCCAAACTCACCTAAATTACTTCGGCTATCAAAAATCACCCCCAATTACACTTTACAGCAACAAACTAAGCCCAATCACTTTAAAATTACAAAAAAATGCTAAAAATCATATCAAAGTATACCAGAATCACCTAAATTACTTCGGCTACCGTAAATCACCCCCAACTATCCCTTACCACAACAAACCAAACCATATCATCTTAAAATTACAAAAAAAGGTGTACAAATCATAACAAATTATGCCAGACTCACCTAAATTACTTCGGCTACTCTAAATCATCACCAACTAACCCTTACCACAACAAACTAAACCCAATCTCTTTTAAATTACAAAAAAATGCTAGTGACCATAGCAAACTATGCCAAACTCACCTAAATTACTTCGGCTACCATAAATCATCACCAAATAACCCTTACCACAACAAACTAAACTCAATCACTTTTAAATTACAAAAAATGCTACTAACCATAGCAAGCTATGCCAAACCCACCTAAATTACTTCGGCTATCAAAAATCACCCCCAACTACATTTTACAGCAACAAACTAAGCCCAATCACTTTAAAATTACAAAAAAATGCTTAAAATCATAACAAACTATACTAGAATCACCTAAATTACTTCGGCTACCGTAAATCACCCCCAACTATCCCTTTCCACAACAAACTAAACCCAATCACTTTTAAATTACAAAAAAATGCTAGTAACCATAGCGAACTATGCCAAACTCACCTAAATTACTTCGGCTACCATAAATCATCACCAACTAACCCTTACCACAACAAACAAAACCCTATCACTTTTAAATTACAAAAAAATGCTACTAACCATAGCAAACTATGCCAAACTCACCTAAATTACTTCGGCTACAATAAATCATCACCAACTAATCCTTACCACAAAAAACTAAACCCAATCACTTTTAAATTACAAAAAAATGCTACTAAACATAGCAAAATTTGCCAAACTCACCTAAATTACTTCGGCTATCAAAAATCACCCACAACTACAATTTACAGCAACAAACTAAGCCCAATCACTTTAAAATTACAAAAAAATGCTAAAAATCATAACAAACTAAAGCAGAATCACCTAAATTACTTCGGCTACCGTAAATCACCCCCAACTATCCCTTACCACAACAAACCAAACCATATCATCTTAAAATTAAAAAATAGGTGTACAAATCATAACAAACTATGCCAGACTCACCTAAATTACTTCGGCTACTCTAAATCATTACCAACTAACCCTTACCACAACAAACTAAACCCAATCACTTTTAAATTACCAAAAAATGCTAGTAACCATAGCAAACTATGCCAAACTCACCTAAATTACTTCGGCTACCATAAATCATCACCAACTAACCCTTACCACAAAAAACTCAACCCAATCACTTTTAAATTACAAAAAAATGCTACTAACCATAGCAAACTATGCCAAACTCACCTAAATTACTTCGGCTATCAAAAATCACCCCCAACTACACTTTACAGCAACCAACTAAGCCCAATCACTTTAAAATAACAAAAAAATGCCAAAAATCATAACCAACTATACCAGAATCACCTAAATTACTTCGGCTACCGTAAATCACCCCCAACTATCCCTTACCACAACAAACCAAACCATATCATCTTAAAATTACAAAAAAAGGTGTACAAATCATGACAAACTATGCCACAAACGCCTAAATTACTTCGGCTACTCTAAATCTTCACCAACTAACCCTTATCACAACAAACTAAACCCAATCACTTTTAAATTACAAAAAAATGCTAGTAACCATTGCAAACTATGCCAAACTCACCTAAATTACTTCGGCTACCATAAATCATCACCAACTAACCCTTACCACAACAAACTAAACCAAATAACTTTTAAATTACAAAAAAATGCTACTAACCATAGCAAACTATGCCAAACTCACCTAAATTACTTCGGCTATCAAAAATCACCCCCAACTACACTTTACAGCAACAAACTAAGCCCAATCACTTTAAAATTACAAAAAAATCCTAAAAATCATAACAAACTATACCAGAATCACCTTAATTACTTCGGCTAGAGTAAATCACCCCCAACTATCCCTTACCACAACAAACCAAACCATATCATCTTAAAATTACAAAAAAAGGTGTACAAATCATAACAAACTATGCCAGACTCACCTAAATTACTTCGGCTACTCTAAATCATCACCAACTAACCCTTACCACAACAAACTAAACACAATCGCTTTTAAATTACAAAAAAATGATAGTAACCATAGCAAACTATGCCAAACTCACCTAAATTACTTCGGCTACCATAAATCATCACCAACTAACCCTTACCACAACAAACTAAACCCAATCACTTTTAAATTACAAAAAAATGCTAGTAACCATAGCAAACTATGCCAAACTCACCTAAATTACTTCGGCTATCAAAAATCACCCCCAACTACACTTTACAGCAACAAACTAAGCCCAATCACTTTAAAATTACAAAAAAATGCTAAAAATCATAACAAACTATACGAGAATCACCTAAATTACTTCGGCTACCGTAAATCACCCCCAACTATCCCTTACCACAACAAACCAAACCATATCATCTTAAAATTATAAAAAAAGGTGTACAAATCATAACAAACTATGCCAGACTCACCTAAATTACTTCGGCTACTCTATATCATCACTAACTAACCCTTACCACAACAAATTAAACCCAATCATTTTTAAATTACAAAAAAATGCTAGTAACCATAGCAAACTATGCCAAACTCACCTAAATTACTTCGGCTACCATAAATCATCACCAACTAACCCTTACACAACAAACTAAACTAAATCACTTTTAAATTACAAAAAAATGCTACTAACCATAGCAAACTATGCCAAACTCACCTAAATTACTTCGGCTATCAAAAATCACCTCCAACTACACTTTACAGCAACAAACTAAGCCCAATCAATTTAAAAATACAAAAAAATGCTAAAAATCATAACAAACTATACCAGAATCACCTAAATTACTTCGGCTACCGTAAATCACCCCCAACTATCCCTTACCACAACAAACCAAACCATATCATCTTAAAATTACAAAAAAAGGTGTACAAATCATAACAAACTATGCCAGACTCACCTAAATTACTTCGGCTACTCTAAATCATCACCAACTAACCCTTACCACAACAAACTAAACACAATCGTTTCTAAATTACAAAAAAATGATAGTAACCATAGCAAACTATGCCAAACTCACCTAAATTACTTCGGCTACCATAAATCATCACCAACTAACCCTTACCACAACAAACTAAACCCAATCACTTTTAAATTACAAATAAAATGCTAGTAACCATAGCAAACTATGCCAAACTCACCTAAATTACTTCGGCTATCAAAAATCATCCCCAACTACACTTTACAGCAACAAACTAAGCCCAATAACTTTAAAATTACAAAAAAAATGCTAAAAATCATAACAAACTATACGAGAATCACCTAAATTACTTCGGCTACCGTAAATCACCCCCAACTATCCCTTACCACAAAAAACCAAACCATATCATCTTAAAATTACAAAAAAAGGTGTACAAATCATAACAAACTATGCCAGACTCACCTAAATTACTTCGGCTACTCTATATCATCACCAACTAACCCTTACCGCAACAAATTAAACCCAATCACTTTTAAATTACAAAAAAATGCTAGTAACCATAGCAAACTATGCCAAACTCACCTAAATTACTTCGGCTACCATAAATCATCACCAATTAACCCTTACCACAACAAACTAAACTCAATCACTTTTAAATTACAAAAAAATGCTACTAACCATAGCAAACTATGCTAAACTCACCTAAATTACTTCGGCTATCAAAAATCACCTCCAACTACACTTTACAGCAACAAACTAAGCCCAATCACTTTAAAATTACAAAAAAATGCTAAAAATCATAACAAACTATACCAGAATCACCTAAATTTCTTCGACTACCGTAAATCATCCCCAACTATCCCTTACCACTACAAACCAAACCATATCATCTTATAATTACAAAAAAAGGTGTAAAAATCATAACAAACTAAGCCAGACCCACCTAAATTACTTCGGCTAATGTAAATCATCACCAACTAACCCTTACCACAACAAACTAAACCCAATCATTTTTAAATTACAAAAAAATGCTTGTAACCATAGCAAACTATGCCAAGCTCACCTAAATTACTTCGGCTATCAAAAATCACCCCCAACTACACTTTACAGCAACAAACTAAGCCCAATCACTTTAAAATTACAAAAAAATGCTAAAAATCATAACAAGTTATACGAGAATCACCTAAATTACTTCGGCTACCGTAAATCACCCCCAACTATCCCTTACCACAACAAACCAAACCATATCATCTTAAAATTACAAAAAAAGGTGTACAAATCATAACAAACTATGCCAGACTCACCTAAATTACTTCGGCTACTCTAAATCATCACCAACTAACCCTTACCACAACAAACTAAACACAATCGCTTTTAAATTACAAAAAAATGATAGTAACCATAGCAAACTATGCCAAACTCACCTAAATTACTTCGGCTACCATAAATCATCACCAACTAACCCTTACCACAACAAACTAAACCCAATCACTTTTAGATTACAAAAAAATGCTAGTAACCATAGCAAACTATGCCAAACTCACCTAAATTACTTCGGCTATCAAAAATCACCCCCAACTACACTTTACAGCAACAAACTAAGCCCAATCACTTTAAAATTACAAAAAAATGCTAAAAATCATAACAAACTATACGAGAATCACCTAAATTACTTCGGCTACCGTAAATCACCCCCAACTATCCCTTACCACAACAAACCAAACCATATCATCTTAAAATTATAAAAAAAGGTGTACAAATCATAACAAACTATGCCAGACTCACCTAAATTACTTCGGCTACTCTATATCATCACTAACTAACCCTTACCACAACAAATTAAACCCAATCATTTTTAAATTACAAAAAAATGCTAGTAACCATAGCAAACTATGCCAAACTCACCTAAATTACTTCGGCTACCATAAATCATCACCAACTAACCCTTACACAACAAACTAAACTAAATCACTTTTAAATTACAAAAAAATGCTACTAACCATAGCAAACTATGCCAAACTCACCTAAATTACTTCGGCTATCAAAAATCACCTCCAACTACACTTTACAGCAACAAACTAAGCCCAATCAATTTAAAAATACAAAAAAATGCTAAAAATCATAACAAACTATACCAGAATCACCTAAATTACTTCGGCTACCGTAAATCACCCCCAACTATCCCTTACCACAACAAACCAAACCATATCATCTTAAAATTACAAAAAAAGGTGTACAAATCATAACAAACTATGCCAGACTCACCTAAATTACTTCGGCTACTCTAAATCATCACCAACTAACCCTTACCACAACAAACTAAACACAATCGTTTCTAAATTACAAAAAAATGATAGTAACCATAGCAAACTATGCCAAACTCACCTAAATTACTTCGGCTACCATAAATCATCACCAACTAACCCTTACCACAACAAACTAAACCCAATCACTTTTAAATTACAAATAAAATGCTAGTAACCATAGCAAACTATGCCAAACTCACCTAAATTACTTCGGCTATCAAAAATCATCCCCAACTACACTTTACAGCAACAAACTAAGCCCAATAACTTTAAAATTACAAAAAAAATGCTAAAAATCATAACAAACTATACGAGAATCACCTAAATTACTTCGGCTACCGTAAATCACCCCCAACTATCCCTTACCACAAAAAACCAAACCATATCATCTTAAAATTACAAAAAAAGGTGTACAAATCATAACAAACTATGCCAGACTCACCTAAATTACTTCGGCTACTCTATATCATCACCAACTAACCCTTACCGCAACAAATTAAACCCAATCACTTTTAAATTACAAAAAAATGCTAGTAACCATAGCAAACTATGCCAAACTCACCTAAATTACTTCGGCTACCATAAATCATCACCAATTAACCCTTACCACAACAAACTAAACTCAATCACTTTTAAATTACAAAAAAATGCTACTAACCATAGCAAACTATGCTAAACTCACCTAAATTACTTCGGCTATCAAAAATCACCTCCAACTACACTTTACAGCAACAAACTAAGCCCAATCACTTTAAAATTACAAAAAAATGCTAAAAATCATAACAAACTATACCAGAATCACCTAAATTTCTTCGACTACCGTAAATCATCCCCAACTATCCCTTACCACTACAAACCAAACCATATCATCTTATAATTACAAAAAAAGGTGTAAAAATCATAACAAACTAAGCCAGACCCACCTAAATTACTTCGGCTAATGTAAATCATCACCAACTAACCCTTACCACAACAAACTAAACCCAATCATTTTTAAATTACAAAAAAATGCTTGTAACCATAGCAAACTATGCCAAGCTCACCTAAATTACTTCGGCTATCAAAAATCACCCCCAACTACACTTTACAGCAACAAACTAAGCCCAATCACTTTAAAATTACAAAAAAATGCTAAAAATCATAACAAGTTATACGAGAATCACCTAAATTACTTCGGCTACCGTAAATCACCCCCAACTATCCCTTACCACAACAAACCAAACCATATCATCTTAAAATTACAAAAAAAGGTGTACAAATCATAACAAACTATGCCAGACTCACCTAAATTACTTCGGCTACTCTAAATCATCACCAACTAACCCTTACCACAACAAACTAAACACAATCGCTTTTAAATTACAAAAAAATGATAGTAACCATAGCAAACTATGCCAAACTCACCTAAATTACTTCGGCTACCATAAATCATCACCAACTAACCCTTACCACAACAAACTAAACCCAATCACTTTTAAATTACAAAAAAATGCTAGTAACCATAGCAAACTATGCCAAACTCACCTAAATTACTTCGGCTATCAAAAATCACCCCCAACTACACTTTACAGCAACAAACTAAGCCCAATCACTTTAAAATTACAAAAAAATGCTAAAAATCATAACAAACTATACGAGAATCACCTAAATTACTTCGGCTACCGTAAATCACCCCCAACTATCCCTTACCACAACAAACCAAACCATATCATCTTAAAATTATAAAAAAAGGTGTACAAATCATAACAAACTATGCCAGACTCACCTAAATTACTTCGGCTACTCTATATCATCACTAACTAACCCTTACCACAACAAATTAAACCCAATCATTTTTAAATTACAAAAAAATGCTAGTAACCATAGCAAACTATGCCAAACTCACCTAAATTACTTCGGCTACCATAAATCATCACCAACTAACCCTTACCACAACAAACTAAACCCAATCACTTTTAAATTACAAAAAAATGCTAGTAACCATAGCAAACTATGCCAAACTCACCTAAATTACTTCGGCTATCAAAAATCACCACCAACTACACTTTACAGCAACAAACTAAGCCCAATCACTTTAAAATTACAAAAAAATGCTAAAAATTATAACAAACTATACGAGAATCACCTAAATTACTTCGGCTACCGTAAATTACCCCCAACTATCCCTTACCACAACAAACCAAACCATATCATCTTAAAATTACAAAAAAAGGTGTACAAATCATAACAAACTATGCCAGACTCACCTAAATTACTTCGGCTACTCTATATCATCACCAACTAACCCTTACCACAACAAATTAAACCCAATCACATTTAAATTACAAAAAAATGCTAGTAACCATAGCAAACTATGCCAAACTCACCTAAATTACTTCGGCTACTCTAAATCATCACCAACTAACCCTTACCACAACAAACTAAACCCAATCACTTTTAAATTACAAAAAAATGCTAGTAACCATAGCAAACTATGCCAAACACACCTAAATTACTTCGGCTACCATAAATCATCACCACCTAACCCTTACCACAACAAACTAAACCCAATTACTTTTAAATTACAAAAAAATGCTACTAACCATAGCAAACTATGCCAAACTCACCTAAATTACTTCGGCTATCAAAAATCACCCCCAACTACACTTTACAGCAACAAACTAAGCCCAATCAATTTAAAAATACAAAAAAATGCTAAAAATCATAACAAACTATACCAGAATCACCTAAATTACTTCGGCTACCGTAAATCACCCCCAACTATCCCTTACCACAACAAACCAAACCATATCATCTTAAAATTGCAAAAAAAGGTGTAGAAATCATTACAAACTATGCCAGACTCACCTAAATTACTTCGGCTACTCTAAATCATCACCAACTAACCCTTACCACAACAAACTAAACCCAATCACTTTTAAATTACAAAAAAATGCTAGTAACCATAGCAAACTATGCCAAACTCACCTAAATTACTTCGGCTACTCTAAATCATCACCAAGTAACCCTTACCACAACAAACTAAACACAATCGTTTCTAAATTACAAAAAAATGCTAGTAACCATAGCAAACTATGCCAAACTCACCTAAATTACTTCGGCTACTCTATATCATCACCAACTAACCCTTACCGCAACAAATTAAACCCAATCACTTTTAAATTACAAAAAAATGCTAGTAACCATAGCAAACTATGCCAAACTCACCTAAATTACTTCGGCTACCATAAATCATCACCAATTAACCCTTACCACAACAAACTAAACTCAATCACTTTTAAATTACAAAAAAATGCTACTAACCATAGCAAACTATGCTAAACTCACCTAAATTACTTCGGCTATCAAAAATCACCTCCAACTACACTTTACAGCAACAAACTAAGCCCAATCACTTTAAAATTACAAAAAAATGCTAAAAATCATAACAAACTATACCAGAATCACCTAAATTTCTTCGACTACCGTAAATCATCCCCAACTATCCCTTACCACTACAAACCAAACCATATCATCTTATAATTACAAAAAAAGGTGTACAAATCATAACAAACTAAGCCAGACCCACCTAAATTACTTCGGCTAATCTAAATCATCACCAACTAACCCTTTCCACAACAAACTAAACCCAATCATTTTTAAATTACAAAAAAATGCTTGTAACCATAGCAAACTATGCCAAGCTCACCTAAATTACTTCGGCTATCAAAAATCACCCCCAACTACACTTTACAGCAACAAACTAAGCCCAATCACTTTAAAATTACAAAAAAATGCTAAAAATCATAACAAGTTATACGAGAATCACCTAAATTACTTCGGCTACCGTAAATCAACCCCAACTATCCCTTACCACAACAAACCAAACCATATCATCTTAAAATTACAAAAAAAGGTGTACAAATCATAACAAACTATGCCAGACTCACCTAAATTACTTCGGCTACTCTATATCATCACCAACTAACCCTTACCACAACAAATTAAACCCAATCACTTTTAAATTACAAAAAAATGCTAGTATCCATAGCAAACTATGCCAAACTCACCTAAATTACTTCGGCTACTCTAAATCATCACCAACTAACCCTTACCACAACAAACTAAACCCAATCACTTTTAAATTACAAAAAAATGCTAGTAACCATAGCAAACTATGCCAAACACACCTAAATTACTTCGGCTACCATAAATCATCACCACCTAACCCTTACCACAACAAACTAAACCCAATCACTTTTAAATTACAAAAAAATGCTACTAACCATAGCAAACTATGCCAAACTCACCTAAATTACTTCGGCTATCAAAAATCACCCCCAACTACACTTTACAGCAACAAACTAAGCCCAATCAATTTAAAAATACAAAAAAATGCTAAAAATCATAACAAACTATACCAGAATCACCTAAATTACTTCGGCTACCGTAAATCACCCCCAACTATCCCTTACCACAACAAACCAAACCATATCATCTTAAAATTGCAAAAAAAGGTGTAGAAATCATTTCAAACTATGCCAGGCTCACCTAAATTACTTCGGCTACTCGAAATCATCACCAACTAACCCTTACCACAACAAACTAAACCCAATCACTTTTAAATTACAAAAAAATGCTAGTAACCATAGCAAACTATGCCAAACTCACCTAAATTACTTCGGCTACCATAAATCATCACCAACTAACCCTTACACAACAAACTAAACTAAATCACTTTTAAATTACAAAAAAATGCTACTAACCATAGCAAACTATGCCAAACTCACCTAAATTACTTCGGCTATCAAAAATCACCTCCAACTACACTTTACAGCAACAAACTAAGCCCAATCAATTTAAAAATACAAAAAAATGCTAAAAATCATAACAAACTATACCAGAATCACCTAAATTACTTCGGCTACCGTAAATCACCCCCAACTATCCCTTACCACAACAAACCAAACCATATCATCTTAAAATTACAAAAAAAGGTGTACAAATCATAACAAACTATGCCAGACTCACCTAAATTACTTCGGCTACTCTAAATCATCACCAACTAACCCTTACCACAACAAACTAAACACAATCATTTCTAAATTACAAAAAAATGATAGTAACCATAGCAAACTATGCCAAACACACCTAAATTACTTCGGCTACCATAAATCATCACCACCTAACCCTTACCACAACAAACTAAACCCAATCACTTTTAAATTACAAAAAAATGCTACTAACCATAGCAAACTATGCCAAACTCACCTAAATTACTTCGGCTATCAAAAATCACCCCCAACTACACTTTACAGCAACAAACTAAGCCCAATCAATTTAAAAATACAAAAAAATGCTAAAAATCATAACAAACTATACCAGAATCACCTAAATTACTTCGGCTACCGTAAATCACCCCCAACTATCCCTTACCACAACAAACCAAACCATATCATCTTAAAATTGCAAAAAAAGGTGTAGAAATCATTTCAAACTATGCCAGACTCACCTAAATTACTTCGGCTACTCGAAATCATCACCAACTAACCCTTACCACAACAAACTAAACCCAATCACTTTTAAATTACAAAAAAATGCTAGTAACCATAGCAAACTATGCCAAACTCACCTAAATTACTTCGGCTACCATAAATCATCACCAACTAACCCTTACACAACAAACTAAACTAAATCACTTTTAAATTACAAAAAAATGCTACTAACCATAGCAAACTATGCCAAACTCACCTAAATTACTTCGGCTATCAAAAATCACCTCCAACTACACTTTACAGCAACAAACTAAGCCCAATCAATTTAAAAATACAAAAAAATGCTAAAAATCATAACAAACTATACCAGAATCACCTAAATTACTTCGGCTACCGTAAATCACCCCCAACTATCCCTTACCACAACAAACCAAACCATATCATCTTAAAATTACAAAAAAAGGTGTACAAATCATAACAAACTATGCCAGACTCACCTAAATTACTTCGGCTACTCTAAATCATCACCAACTAACCCTTACCACAACAAACTAAACACAATCGTTTCTAAATTACAAAAAAATGATAGTAACCATAGCAAACTATGCCAAACTCACCTAAATTACTTCGGCAACCATAAATCATCACCAACTAACCCTTACCACAACAAACTAAACCCAATCACTTTTAAATTACAAAAAAATGCTAGTAACCATAGCAAACTATGCCAAACTCACCTAAATTACTTCGGCTATTAAAAATCACCCCCAACTACACTTTACAGCAACAAACTAAGCCCAATAACTTTAAAATTACAAAAAAAATGCTAAAAATCATAACAAACTATACGAGAATCACCTAAATTACTTCGGCTACCGTAAATCACCCCCAACTATCCCTTACCACAACAAACCAAACCATATCATCTTATAATTACAAAAAAAGGTGTACAAATCATAACAAACTAAGCCAGACCCACCTAAATTACTTCGGCTAATCTAAATCATCACCAACTAACCCTTACCACAACAAACTAAACCCAATCATTTTTAAATTACAAAAAAATGCTTGTAACCATAGCAAACTATGCCAAGCTCACCTAAATTACTTCGGCTATCAAAAATCACCCCCAACTACACTTTACAGCAACAAACTAAGCCCAATCACTTTAAAATTACAAAAAAATGCTAAAAATCATAACAAGTTATACGAGAATCACCTAAATTACTTCGGCTACCGTAAATCACCCCCAACTAACCCTTACCACAACAAACCAAACCATATCATCTTAAAATTACAAAAAAAGGTGTACAAATCATAACAAACTATGCCAGACTCACCTAAATTACTTCGGCTACTCTATATCATCACCAACTAACCCTTACCACAACAAATTAAAGCCAATCACTTTTAAATTACAAAAAAATGCTAGTATCCATAGCAAACTATGCCAAACTCACCTAAATTACTTCGGCTACTCTAAATCATCACCAACTAACCCTTACCACAACAAACTAAACCCAATCACTTTTAAATTACAAAAAAATGCTAGTAACCATAGCAAACTATGCCAAACACACCTAAATTACTTCGGCTACCATAAATCATCACCACCTAATCCTTACCACAAAAAACTAAACCCAATCACTTTTAAATTACAAAAAAATGCTACTAACCATAGCAAACTATGCCAAACTCACCTAAATTACTTCGGCTATCAAAAATCACCCCCAACTACAATTTACTGCAACAAACTAAGCCCAATCACTTTAAAATTACAAAAAAATGCTAAAAATCATAACAAACTAAAGCAGAATCACCTAAATTACTTCGGCTACCGTAAATCACCCCCAACTATCCCTTACCACAACAAACCAAACCATATCATCTTAAAATTAAAAAATAGGTGTACAAATCATAACAAACTATGCCAGACTCACCTAAATTACTTCGGCTACTCTAAATCATCACCAACTAACCCTTACCACAACAAACTAAACCCAATCACTTTTAAATTACCAAAAAATGCTAGTAACCATAGCAAACTATGCCAAACTCACCTAAATTACTTCGGCTACCATAAATCATCACCAACTAACCCTTACCACAAAAAACTCAACCCAATCACTTTTAAATTACAAAAAAATGCTACTAACCATAGCAAACTATGCCAAACTCACCTAAATTACTTCGGCTATCAAAAATCACCCCCAACTACACTTTACAGCAACAAACTAAGCCCAATCACTTTAAAATAACAAAAAAATGCCAAAAATCATAACCAACTATACCAGAATCACCTAAATTACTTCGGCTACCGTAAATCACCCCCAACTATCCCTTACCACAACAAACCAAACCATATCATCTTAAAATTACAAAAAAAGGTGTACAAATCATGACAAACTATGCCACAAACGCCTAAATTACTTCGGCTACTCTAAATCTTCACCAACTAACCCTTATCACAACAAACTAAACCCAATCACTTTTAAATTACAAAAAAATGCTAGTAACCATTGCAAACTATGCCAAACTCACCTAAATTACTTCGGCTACCATAAATCATCACCAACTAACCCTTACCACAACAAACTAAACCAAATAACTTTTAAATTACAAAAAAATGCTACTAACCATAGCAAACTATGCCAAACTCACCTAAATTACATCGGCTATCAAAAATCACCCCCAACTACACTTTACAGCAACAAACTAAGCCCAATCACTTTAAAATTACAAAAAAATCCTAAAAATCATAACAAACTATACCAGAATCACCTTAATTACTTCGGCTAGAGTAAATCACCCCCAACTATCCCTTACCACAACAAACCAAACCATATCATCTTAAAATTACAAAAAAAGGTGTACAAATCATAACAAACTATGCCAGACTCACCTAAATTACTTCGGCTACTCTAAATCATCACCAACTAACCCTTACCACAACAAACTAAACACAATCGCTTTTAAATTACAAAAAAATGATAGTAACCATAGCAAACTATGCCAAACTCACCTAAATTACTTCGGCTACCATAAATCATCACCAACTAACCCTTACCACAACAAACTAAACCCAATCACTTTTAAATTACAAAAAAATGCTAGTAACCATAGCAAACTATGCCAAACTCACCTAAATTACTTCGGCTATCAAAAATCACCCCCAACTACACTTTACAGCAACAAACTAAGCCCAATCACTTTAAAATTACAAAAAAATGCTAAAAATCATAACAAACTATACGAGAATCACCTAAATTACTTCGGCTACCGTAAATCACCCCCAACTATCCCTTACCACAACAAACCAAACCATATCATCTTAAAATTATAAAATAAGGTGTACAAATCATAACAAACTATGCCAGACTCACCTAAATTACTTCGGCTACTCTATATCATCACTAACTAACCCTTACCACAACAAATTAAACCCAATCATTTTTAAATTACAAAAAAATGCTAGTAACCATAGCAAACTATGCCAAACTCACCTAAATTACTTCGGCTACCATAAATCATCACCAACTAACCCTTACCACAACAAACTAAACCCAATCACTTTTAAATTACAAAAAAATGCTAGTAACCATAGCAAACTATGCCAAACTCACCTAAATTACTTCGGCTATCAAAAATCACCACCAACTACACTTTACAGCAACAAACTAAGCCCAATCACTTTAAAATTACAAAAAAATGCTAAAAATCATAACAAACTATACGAGAATCACCTAAATTACTTCGGCTACCGTAAATTACCCCCAACTATCCCTTACCACAACAAACCAAACCATATCATCTTAAAATTACAAAAAAAGGTGTACAAATCATAACAAACTATGCCAGACTCACCTAAATTACTTCGGCTACTCTATATCATCACCAACTAACCCTTACCACAACAAATTAAACCCAATCACTTTTAAATTACAAAAAAATGCTAGTAACCATAGCAAACTATGCCAAACTCACCTAAATTACTTCGGCTACTCTAAATCATCACCAACTAACCCTTACCACAACAAACTAAACCCAATCACTTTTAAATTACAAAAAAATGCTAGTAACCATAGCAAACTATGCCAAACACACCTAAATTACTTCGGCTACCATAAATCATCACCACCTAACCCTTACCACAACAAACTAAACCCAATTACTTTTAAATTACAAAAAAATGCTACTAACCATAGCAAACTATGCCAAACTCACCTAAATTACTTCGGCTATCAAAAATCACCCCCAACTACACTTTACAGCAACAAACTAAGCCCAATCAATTTAAAAATACAAAAAAATGCTAAAAATCATAACAAACTATACCAGAATCACCTAAATTACTTCGGCTACCGTAAATCACCCCCAACTATCCCTTACCACAACAAACCAAACCATATCATCTTAAAATTGCAAAAAAAGGTGTAGAAATCATTACAAACTATGCCAGACTCACCTAAATTACTTCGGCTACTCTAAATCATCACCAACTAACCCTTACCACAACAAACTAAACCCAATCACTTTTAAATTACAAAAAAATGCTAGTAACCATAGCAAACTATGCCAAACTCACCTAAATTACTTCGGCTACCATAAATCATCACCAACTAACCCTTACACAACAAACTAAACTAAATCACTTTTAAATTACAAAAAAATGCTACTAACCATAGCAAACTATGCCAAACTCACCTAAATTACTTCGGCTATCAAAAATCACCTCCAACTACACTTTACAGCAACAAACTAAGCCCAATCAATTTAAAAATACAAAAAAATGCTAAAAATCATAACAAACTATACCAGAATCACCTAAATTACTTCGGCTACCGTAAATCACCCCCAACTATCCCTTACCACAACAAACCAAACCATATCATCTTAAAATTACAAAAAAAGGTGTACAAATCATAACAAACTATGCCAGACTCACCTAAATTACTTCGGCTACTCTAAATCATCACCAACTAACCCTTACCACAACAAACTAAACACAATCGTTTCTAAATTACAAAAAAATGATAGTAACCATAGCAAACTATGCCAAACTCACCTAAATTACTTCGGCTACCATAAATCATCACCAACTAACCCTTACCACAACAAACTAAACCCAATCACTTTTAAATTACAAATAAAATGCTAGTAACCATAGCAAACTATGCCAAACTCACCTAAATTACTTCGGCTACTCTAAATCATCACCAACTAACCCTTACCACAACAAACTAAACCCAATCACTTTTAAATTACAAAAAAATGCTAGTAACCATAGCAAACTATGCCAAACACACCTAAATTACTTCGGCTACCATAAATCATCACCACCTAACCCTTACCACAACAAACTAAACCCAATTACTTTTAAATTACAAAAAAATGCTACTAACCATAGCAAACTATGCCAAACTCACCTAAATTACTTCGGCTATCAAAAATCACCCCCAACTACACTTTACAGCAACAAACTAAGCCCAATCAATTTAAAAATACAAAAAAATGCTAAAAATCATAACAAACTATACCAGAATCACCTAAATTACTTCGGCTACCGTAAATCACCCCCAACTATCCCTTACCACAACAAACCAAACCATATCATCTTAAAATTGCAAAAAAAGGTGTAGAAATCATTTCAAACTATGCCAGGCTCACCTAAATTACTTCGGCTACTCGAAATCATCACCAACTAACCCTTACCACAACAAACTAAACCCAATCACTTTTAAATTACAAAAAAATGCTAGTAACCATAGCAAACTATGCCAAACTCACCTAAATTACTTCGGCTACCATAAATCATCACCAACTAACCCTTACACAACAAACTAAACTAAATCACTTTTAAATTACAAAAAAATGCTACTAACCATAGCAAACTATGCCAAACTCACCTAAATTACTTCGGCTATCAAAAATCACCTCCAACTACACTTTACAGCAACAAACTAAGCCCAATCAATTTAAAAATACAAAAAAATGCTAAAAATCATAACAAACTATACCAGAATCACCTAAATTACTTCGGCTACCGTAAATCACCCCCAACTATCCCTTACCACAACAAACCAAACCATATCATCTTAAAATTACAAAAAAAGGTGTACAAATCATAACAAACTATGCCAGACTCACCTAAATTACTTCGGCTACTCTAAATCATCACCAACTAACCCTTACCACAACAACCTAACAAAATCGTTTCTAAATTACAAAAAAATGATAGTAACCATAGCAAACTATGCCAAACACACCTAAATTACTTCGGCTACCATAAATCATCACCACCTTACCCTTACCACAACAAACTAAACCCAATCACTTTTAAATTACAAAAAAATGCTACTAACCATAGCAAACTATGCCAAACTCACCTAAATTACTTCGGCTATCAAAAATCACCCCCAACTACATTTTACAGCAACAAACTAAGCCCAATCAATTTAAAAATACAAAAAAATGCTAAAAATCATAACAAACTATACCAGAATCACCTAAATTACTTCGGCTACCGTAAATCACCCCCAACTATCCCTTACCACAACAAACCAAACCATATCATCTTAAAATTGCACAAAAAGGTGTAGAAATCATTTCAAACTATGCCAGACTCACCTAAATTACTTCGGCTACTCGAAATCATCACCAACTAACCCTTACCACAACAAACTAAACCCAATCACTTTTAAATTACAAAAAAATGCTAGTAACCATAGCAAACTATGCCAAACTCACCTAAATTACTTCGGCTACCATAAATCATCACCAACTAACCCTTACACAACAAACTAAACTAAATCACTTTTAAATTACAAAAAAATGCTACTAACCATAGCAAACTATGCCAAACTCACCTAAATTACTTCGGCTATCAAAAATCACCTCCAACTACACTTTACAGCAACAAACTAAGCTCAATCAATTTAAAAATACAAAAAAATGCTAAAAATCATAACAAACTATACCAGAATCACCTAAATTACTTCGGCTACCGTAAATCACCCCCAACTATCCCTTACCACAACAAACCAAACCATATCATCTTAAAATTACAAAAAAAGGTGTACAAATCATAACAAACTATGCCAGACTCACCTAAATTACTTCGGCTACTCTAAATCATCACCAACTAACCCTTACCACAACAAACTAAACACAATCGTTTCTAAATTACAAAAAAATGATAGTAACCATAGCAAACTATGCCAAACTCACCTAAATTACTTCGGCTACCATAAATCATCACCAACTAACCCTTACCACAACAAACTAAACCCAATCACTTTTAAATTACAAAAAAATGCTAGTAACCATAGCAAACTATGCCAAACTCACCTAAATTACTTCGGCTATTAAAAATCACCCCCAACTACACTTTACAGCAACAAACTAAGCCCAATAACTTTAAAATTACAAAAAAAATGCTAAAAATCATAACAAACTATACGAGAATCACCTAAATTACTTCGGCTACCGTAAATCACCCCCAACTATTCCTTACCACAACAAACCAAACCATATCATCTTATAATTACAAAAAAAGGTGTACAAATCATAACAAACTAAGCCAGACCCACCTAAATTACTTCGGCTAATCTAAATCATCACCAACTAACCCTTCCCACAACAAACTAAACCCAATCATTTTTAAATTACAAAAAAATGCTTGTAACTATAGCAAACTATGCCAAGCTCACCTAAATTACTTCGGCTATCAAAAATCACCCCCAACTACACTTTACAGCAACAAACTAAGCCCAATCACTTTAAAATTACAAAAAAATGCTAAAAATCATAACAAGTTATACGAGAATCACCTAAATTACTTCGGCTACCGTAAATCACCCCCAACTATCCCTTACCACAACAAACCAAACCATATCATCTTAAAATTACAAAAAAAGGTGTACAAATCATAACAAACTATGCCAGACTCACCTAAATTACTTCGGCTACTCTATATCATCACCAACTAACCCTTACCACAACAAATTAAACCCAATCACTTTTAAATTACAAAAAAATGCTAGTATCCATAGCAAACTATGCCAAACTCACCTAAATTACTTCGGCTACTCTAAATCATCACCAACTAACCCTTACCACAACAAACTAAACCCAATCACTTTTAAATTACAAAAAAATGCTAGTAACTATAGCAAACTATGCCAAACACACCTAAATTACTTCGGCTACCATAAATCATCACCACCTAACCCTTACCACAACAAACTAAACCCAATCACTTTTAAATTACAAAAAAATGCTACTAACCATAGCAAACTATGCCAAACTCACCTAAATTACTTCGGCTATCAAAAATCACCCCCAACTACACTTTACAGCAACAAACTAAGCCCAATCAATTTAAAAATACAAAAAAATGCTAAAAATCATAACAAACTATACCAGAATCACCTAAATTACTTCGGCTAACGTAAATCACCCCCAACTATCCCTTACCACAACAAACCAAACCATATCATCTTAAAATTGCAAAAAAAGGTGTAGAAATCATTTCAAACTATGCCAGACTCACCTAAATTACTTCGGCTACTCGAAATCATCACCAACTAACCCTTACCACAACAAACTAAACCCAATCACTTTTAAATTACAAAAAAATGCTAGTAACCATAGCAAACTATGCCAAACTCACCTAAATTACTTCGGCTATCAAAAATCACCCCCAACTACACTTTACAGCAACAAACTAAGCCCAATCAATTTAAAAATACAAAAAAATGCTAAAAATCATAACAAACTATACCAGAATCACCTAAATTACTTCGGCTAACGTAAATCACCCCCAACTATCCCTTACCACAACAAACCAAACCATATCATCTTAAAATTACAAAAAAAGGTGTACAAATCATAACAAACTAAGCCAGACCCACCTAAATTACTTCGGCTAATCTAAATCATCACCAACTAACCCTTACCACAACAAACTAAACCCAATCACTTTTAAATTACAAAAAAATGCTAGTAACTATAGCAAACTATGCCAAACACACCTAAATTACTCCGGCTACCATAAATCATCACCACCTAACCCTTACCACAACAAACTAAACCCAATCACTTTTAAATTACAAAAAAATGCTACTAACCATAGCAAACTATGCCAAACTCACCTAAATTACTTCGGCTATCAAAAATCACCCCCAACTACACTTTACAGCAACAAACTAAGCCCAATCAATTTAAAAATACAAAAAAATGCTAAAAATCATAACAAACTATACCAGAATCACCTAAATTACTTCGGCTAACGTAAATCACCCCCAACTATCCCTTACCACAACAAACCAAACCATATCATCTTAAAATTGCAAAAAAAGGTGTAGAAATCATTTCAAACTATGCCAGACTCACCTAAATTACTTCGGCTACTCGAAATCATCACCAACTAACCCTTACCACAACAAACTAAACCCAATCACTTTTAAATTACAAAAAAATGCTAGTAACCATAGCAAACTATGCCAAACTCACCTAAATTACTTCGGCTACCATAAATCATCACCAACTAACCCTTACACAACAAACTAAACTAAATCACTTTTAAATTACAAAAAAATGCTACTAACCATAGCAAACTATGCCAAACTCACCTAAATTACTTCGGCTATCAAAAATCACCTCCAACTACACTTTACAGCAACAAACTAAGCCCAATCAATTTAAAAATACAAAAAAATGCTAAAAATCATAACAAACTATACCAGAATCACCTAAATTACTTCGGCTACCGTAAATCACCCCCAACTATCCCTTACCACAACAAACCAAACCATATCATCTTAAAATTACAAAAAAAGGTGTACAAATCATAACAAACTATGCCAGACTCACCTAAATTACTTCGGCTACTCTAAATCATCACCAACTAACCCTTACCACAACAAACTAAACACAATCGTTTCTAAATTACAAAAAAATGATAGTAACCATAGCAAACTATGCCAAACACACCTAAATTACTTCGGCTACCATAAATCATCACCACCTAACCCTTACCACAACAAACTAAACCCAATCACTTTTAAATTACAAAAAAATGCTACTAACCATAGCAAACTATGCCAAACTCACCTAAATTACTTCGGCTATCAAAAATCACCCCCAACTACACTTTACAGCAACAAACTAAGCCCAATCAATTTAAAAATACAAAAAAATGCTAAAAATCATAACAAACTATACCAGAATCACCTAAATTACTTCGGCTACCGTAAATCACCCCCAACTATCCCTTACCACAACAAACCAAACCATATCATCTTAAAATTGCAAAAAAAGGTGTAGAAATCATTTCAAACTATGCCAGACTCACCTAAATTACTTCGGCTACTCGAAATCATCACCAACTAACCCTTACCACAACAAACTAAACCCAATCACTTTTAAATTACAAAAAAATGCTAGTAACCATAGCAAACTATGCCAAACTCACCTAAATTACTTCGGCTACCATAAATCATCACCAACTAACCCTTACACAACAAACTAAACTAAATCACTTTTAAATTACAAAAAAATGCTACTAACCATAGCAAACTATGCCAAACTCACCTAAATTACTTCGGCTATCAAAAATCACCTCCAACTACACTTTACAGCAACAAACTAAGCCCAATCAATTTAAAAATACAAAAAAATGCTAAAAATCATAACAAACTATACCAGAATCACCTAAATTACTTCGGCTACCGTAAATCACCCCCAACTATCCCTTACCACAACAAACCAAACCATATCATCTTAAAATTACAAAAAAAGGTGTACAAATCATAACAAACTATGCCAGACTCACCTAAATTACTTCGGCTACTCTAAATCATCACCAACTAACCCTTACCACAACAAACTAAACACAATCGTTTCTAAATTACAAAAAAATGATAGTAACCATAGCAAACTATGCCAAACTCACCTAAATTACTTCGGCTACAATAAATCATCACCTACTAACCCTTACCACAACAAACTAAACCCAATCACTTTTAAATTACAAAAAAATGCTAGTAACCATAGCAAACTATGCCAAACTCACCTAAATTACTTCGGCTATTAAAAATCACCCCCAACTACACTTTACAGCAACAAACTAAGCCCAATAACTTTAAAATTACAAAAAAAATGCTAAAAATAATAACAAACTATACGAGAATCACCTAAATTACTTCGGCTACCGTAAATCACCCCCAACTATCCCTTACCACAAAAAACCAAACCATATCATCTTAAAATTACAAAAAAAGGTGTACAAATCATAACAAACTATGCCAGACTCACCTAAATTACTTCGGCTACTCTATATCATCACCAACTAACCCTTACCGCAACAAATTAAACCCAATCACTTTTAAATTACAAAAAAATGCTAGTAACCATAGCAAACTATGCCAAACTCACCTAAATTACTTCGGCTACCATAAATCATCACCAATTAACCCTTACCACAACAAACTAAACTCAATCACTTTTAAATTACAAAAAAATGCTACTAACCATAGCAAACTATGCTAAACTCACCTAAATTACTTCGGCTATCAAAAATCACCCCCAACTACACTTTACAGCAACAAACTAAACCCAATCACTTTAAAATTACAAAAAAATGCTAAAAATCATAACAAACTATACCAGAATCACCTAAATTACTTCGGCTACCGTAAATCACCCCCAACTATCCCTTACCACAACAAACCAAACCATATCATCTTATAATTACAAAAAAAGGTGTACAAATCATAACAAACTAAGCCAGACCCACCTAAATTACTTCGGCTACTCTAAATCATCACCAACTAACCCTTACCACAACAAACTAAACACAATCGTTTCTAAATTACAAAAAAATGATAGTAACCATAGCAAACTATGCCAAACTCACCTAAATTACTTCGGCTACCATAAATCATCACCAACTAACCCTTACCACAACAAACTAAACCCAATCACTTTTAAATTACAAATAAAATGCTAGTAACCATAGCAAACTATGCCAAACTCACCTAAATTACTTCGGCTATCAAAAATCACCCCCAACTACACTTTACAGCAACAAACTAAGCCCAATAACTTTAAAATTAAAAAAAAAATGCTAAAAATTATAACAAACTATACGAGAATCACCTAAATTACTTCGGCTACCGTAAATCACCCCCAACTATCCCTTACCACAAAAAACCAAACCATATCATCTTAAAATTACAAAAAAAGGTGTACAAATCATAACAAACTATGCCAGACTCACCTAAATTACTTCGGCTACTCTATATCATCACCAACTAACCCTTACCGCAACAAATTAAACCCAATCACTTTTAAATTACAAAAAAATGCTAGTAACCATAGCAAACTATGCCAAACTCACCTAAATTACTTCGGCTACCATAAATCATCACCAATTAACCCTTACCACAACAAACTAAACTCAATCACTTTTAAATTACAAAAAAATGCTACTAACCATAGCAAACTATGCTAAACTCACCTAAATTACTTCGGCTATCAAAAATCACCTCCAACTACACTTTACAGCAACAAACTAAGCCCAATCACTTTAAAATTACAAAAAAATGCTAAAAATCATAACAAACTATACCAGAATCACCTAAATTTCTTCGGCTACCGTAAATCACCCCCAACTATCCCTTACCACTACAAACCAAACCATATCATCTTATAATTACATAAAAAGGTGTACAAATCATAACAAACTAAGCCAGACCCACCTAAATTACTTCGGCTAATCTAAATCATCACCAACTAACCCTTACCACAACAAACTAAACCCAATCATTTTTAAATTACAAAAAAATGCTTGTAACCATAGCAAACTATGCCAAGCTCACCTAAATTACTTCGGCTATCAAAAATCACCCCCAACTACACTTTACAGCAACAAACTAAGCCCAATCACTTTAAAATTACAAAAAAATGTTAAAAATCATAACAAACTATACGAGAATCACCTAAATTACTTCGGCTACCGTAAATCACCCCCAACTATCCCTTACCACAACAAACCAAACCATATCATCTTAAAATTACAAAAAAAGGTGTACAAATCATAACAAACTATGCCAGACTCACCTAAATTACTTCGGCTACTCTATATCATCACCAACTAACCCTTACCACAACAAATTAAACCCAATCACTTTTAAATTACAAAAAAATGCTAGTAACCATAGCAAACTATGCCAAACTCACCTAAATTACTTCGGCTACTCTAAATCATCACCAACTAGCCCTTACCACAACAAACTAAACCCAATCACTTTTAAATTACAAAAAAATGCTAGTAACCATGGCAAACTATGCCAAACACACCTAAATTACTTCGGCTACCATAAATCATCACCACCTAACCCTTACCACAACAAACTAAACCCAATCACTTTTAAATTACAAAAAAATGCTACTAACCATAGCAAACTATGCCAAACTCACCTAAATTACTTCGGCTATCAAAAATCACCCCCAACTACACTTTACAGCAACAAACTAAGCCCAATCAATTTAAAAATACAAAAAAATGCTAAAAATCATAACAAACTATACCAGAATCACCTAAATTACTTCGGCTACCGTAAATCACCCCCAACTATCCCTTACCACAACAAACCAAACCATATCATCTTAAAATTGCAAAAAAAGGTGTAGAAATCATTACAAACTATGCCAGACTCACCTAAATTACTTCGGCTACTCTAAATCATCACCAACTAACCCTTACCACAACAAACTAAACCCAATCACTTTTAAATTACAAAAAAATGCTAGTAACCATAGCAAACTATGCCAAACTCACCTAAATTACTTCGGCTACCATAAATCATCACCAACTAACCCTTACACAACAAACTAAACTAAATCACTTTTAAATTACAAAAAATGCTACTAACCATAGCAAACTATGCCAAACTCACCTAAATTACTTCGGCTATCAAAAATCACCTCCAACTACACTTTACAGCAACAAACTAAGCCCAATCAATTTAAAAATACAAAAAAATGCTAAAAATCATAACAAACTATACCAGAATCACCTAAATTACTTCGGCTACCGTAAATCAGCCCCAACTATCCCTTACCACAACAAACCAAACCATATCATCTTAAAATTACAAAAAAAGGTGTACAAATCATAACAAACTATGCCAGACTCACCTAAATTACTTCGGCTACTCTAAATCATCACCAACTAACCCTTACCACAACAAACTAAACACAATCGTTTCTAAATTACAAAAAAATGATATTAACCATAGCAAACTATGCCAAACTCACCTAAATTACTTCGGCAACCATAAATCATCACCAACTAACCCTTACCACAACAAACTAAACCCAATCACTTTT
The DNA here is from genome assembly GCA_964023215.1 of Eledona agricola. Lineage (NCBI taxonomy): Eukaryota > Metazoa > Arthropoda > Insecta > Coleoptera > Tenebrionidae > Eledona > Eledona agricola. Next base: position 1,811,720 of record CAXIEJ010000157.1, read on the forward strand.
AAATTACAAAAAAATGCTAGTAACCATAGCAAACTATGCCAAACTCACCTAAATTACTTCGGCTATCAAAAATCACCCCCAACTACACTTTACAGCAACAAACTAAGCCCAATAACTTTAAAATTACAAAAAAAATGCTAAAAATCATAACAAACTATACCAGAATCACCTAAATTACTTCGGGCACCGTAAATCACCCCCAATTATCCCTTACCACAACAAACCAAACCATATCATCTTAAAATTACAAAAAAAGGTGTACAAATCATAACAAACTATGCCAGACTCACCTAAATTACTTCGGCTACTCTATATCATCACCAACTAACCCTTACCGCAACAAATTAAACCCAATCACTTTTAAATTACAAAAAAATGCTAGTAACCATAGCAAACTATGCCAAACTCACCTAAATTACTTCGGCTACCATAAATCATCACCAATTAACCCTTACCACAACAAACTAAACTCAATCACTTTTAAATTACAAAAAAATGCTACTAACCATAGCAAACTATGCTAAACTCACCTAAATTACTTCGGCTATCAAAAATCACCACCAACTACACTTTACAGCAACAAACTAAGCCCAATCACTTTAAAATTACAAAAAAATGCTAAAAATCATAACAAACTATACCAGAATCTCCTAAATTACTTCGGCTACCGTAAATCACCCCCAACTATCCCTTACCACAACAAACCAAACCATATCATATTATAATTACAAAAAAAGGTGTACAAATCATAACAAACTAAGCCAGACCCACCTAAATTACTTCGGCTAATCTAAATCATTACCAACTAACCCTTACCACAACAAACTAAACCCAATCATTTTTAAATTACAAAAAAATGCTTGTAACCATAGCAAACTATGCCAAGCTCACCTAAATTACTTCGGCTACCATAAATCATCACCAACTAACACTTACCACAACAAACTCAACCCAATCACTTTTAAATTACAAAAAAATGCTACTAACCATAGCAAACTATGCCAAACTCACCTAAATTACTTCGGCTATCAAAAATCACCCCCAACTACACTTTACAGCAACAAACTAAGCCCAATCACTTTAAAATAACAAAAAAATGCTAAAAATCATAACAAACTATACCAGAATCACCTAAATTACTTCGGCTACCGTAAATCACCCCCAACTATCCCTTACCACAACAAACCAAACCATATCATCTTAAAATTACAAAAAAAGGTGTACAAATCATAACAAACTATGCCAGACTCACCTAAATTACTTCGGCTACCATAGATCATCACCAACTAACCCTTACCACAACAAACTAAACCCAATCACTTTTAAATTACAAAAAAATGCTACTAACCATAGAAAACTATTCCAAACTCACCTAAATTACTTCGGCTATCAAAAATCACCCCCAACTACACTTTACAGCAACAAATTAAGCCCAATCACTTTAAAATTACAAAAAAAATGCTAAAAATCATAACAAACTATACCAGAATCACCTAAATTACTTCGGCTACCGTAAATCACCCCCAACTATCCCTTACCATAACAAACCAAACCATATCATCTTAAAATTACAAAAAAAGGTGTACAAATCATAACAAACTATGCCAGACTCTCCTAAATTACTTCGGCTACTCTAAATCATCACCAACTAACCCTTACCACAACAAACTAAACCCAATCACTTTTAAATTACAAAAATATGCTAGTAACCATAGCAAACTATGCCAAACTCACCTAAATTACTTCGGCTACCATAAATCAACACCAACTAACCCTTACCACAACAAACTAAACCCAATCACTTTTAAATTACAAAAAAATGCTACTAACCATAGCAAACTATGCCAAGCTCACCTAAATTACTTCGGCTATCAAAAATCACCCCCAACTACACTTTACAGCAACAAACTAAGCCCAGTCACTTTAAAATTACAAAAAAATTCTAAAAATCATAACAAACTATACCAGAATCACCTAAATTACTTCGGCTACCATAAATCATCACCAACTAACCCTTACCACAACAAACTAAACCCAATCACTTTTAAATTACAAAAAAATGCTACTAACCATAGCAAACTATGCCAAACTCACCTAAATTACTTCGGCTATCAAAAATCACCCCAAACTACACTTTACAGCAACAAACTAAGCCCAATCACTTTAAAATTACAAAAAAATTCTAAAAGTCATAAAAAACTATACCAGAATCACCTAAATTACTTCGGCTACCGTAAATCACCCCCAACTATCCCTTACCACAACAAACCAAACCATATCATCTTAAAATTGCAAAAAAAGGTGTAGAAATCATTACAAACTATGCCAGACTCACCTAAATTACTTCGGCTACTCTAAATCATCACCAACTAACCCTTACCACAACAAACTAAACCCAATCACTTTTAAATTACAAAAAAATCCTAGTAACCATAGCAAACTATGCCAAACTCACCTAAATTACTTCGGCTACCATAAATCATCACCAACTAACCCTTACCACAACAAACTAAACCCAATCACTTTTAAATTATAAAAAAATGCTACTAACCATAGCAAACTATGCCAAACACACCTAAATTACTTCGGCTATCAAAAATCACCCCCAACTACACTTTACAGCAACAAACTAAGCCCAATCACTTTAAAATTACAAAAAAAAGATAAAATCATAACAAACTATACCAGAATCACCTAAATTACTTCGGCTACCGTAAATCACCCCCAACTATCCCTTACCACAACAAACCAAACCATATCATTTTAAAATTACAAAAAAAGGTGTACAAATTATAACAAACTATGCCAGACTCACCTAAATTACTTCGGCTACTCTAAATCATCACCAACTAACCCTTACCACAACAAACTAAACCCAATCACTTTTAAATTACAAAAAAATGCTACTAACCACAGCAAACTATGCCAAACTCACCTAAATTACTTCGGCTACCATAAATCATCACCAACTAACCCTTACCACAACAAACTAAACTCAATCACTTTTAAATTACAAAAAAATGCTACTAACCATAGCAAACTATGCTAAACTCACCTAAATTACTTCGGCTATCAAAAATCACCTCCAGCTACACTTTACAGCAACAAACTAAGCCCAATCACTTTAAAATTACAAAAAAATGCTAAAAATCATAACAAACTATACCAGAATCATCTAAATTACTTCGGCTACCGTAAATCACCCCCAACTATCCCTTACCACAACAAACCAAACCATATCATCTTATACTTACAAAAAAATGTGTACAAATTATAACAAACTAATCCAGACCCACCTAAAGTACTTCGGCTAATCTAAATCATCACCCACTAACCCTTACCACAACAAACTAAACCCAATCACTTTTAAATTACAAAAAAATGCTAGTAACCATGGCAAACTATGCCAAACTCACCTAAATTACTTCGGCTACCATAAATCATCACCAACTAACCCTTACCACAACAAACTAAACCCAATCACTTTTAAATTACAAAAAAAATGCTAGTAACCATAGCAAACTATGCCAAACTCACCTAAATTACTTCGGCTACCATAAATCATCACCAACTAACCCTTACCACAACAAACTAAACCCAATCACTTTTAAATTACAAAAAAATGCTAGTAACCATAGCAAACTATGCCAAACTCACCTAAATTACTTCGGCTACCGTAAATCACCCCCAACTATCCCTTACCACAACAAACCAAACCATATCATCTTATAATTACAAAAAAAGTTGTAAAAATCATAACAAACTAAGCCAGACCCACCTAAATTACTTCGGCTAATCTAAATCATCACCAACTAATCCTTACCACAACAAACTAAACTCAATCACTTTTAAATTACAAAAATATGCTACTAACCATAGCAAACTATGCCAAACTCACCTAAATTTCTTCGGCTATCAAAAATCACCTCCAACTACACTTTACAGCAACAAACTAAGCCCAATCACTTTAAAATTACAAAAAAATGCTAAAAATCATAACAAACTATACCAGAATCACCTAAATTACTTTGGCTACCATAAATCACCCCCAACTATCCCTTACCACAACAAACCAAACCATATCATCTTAAAATTACAAAAAAAGGTGTACAAATCATAACAAACTCTGCCAGACTCACCTAAATTACTTCGGCTACCATAAATCATCACCAACTAACCCTTACCACAACAAACTAAACCCAATCAATTTTAAATTACAAAAAAATGCTACTAACCATAGCAAACTATTCCAAACTCATCTAAATTACTTCGGCTATCAAAAATCACCCCCAACTACACTTTACAGCAACAAATTAAGCCCAATAACTTTAAAATTACAAAAAAATGCTAAAAATCATAACAAACTATACCAGAATCACCTAAATTACTTTGGCTACCGTAAATCAACCTCCAACTACACTTTACAGCAACTAACTAAGCCCAATCACTTTAAAATTACAAAAAAATGCTAAAAATTATAACAAACTATACCAGAATCACCTAAATTACTTCGGCTACCGTAAATCACCCCCAACTATGCCTTACCACAACAAACCAAACCATATCATCTTAAAATTACAAAAAAAGGTGTACAAATCATAACAAACTATGCCAGACTCACCTAAATTACTTCGGCTACTCTAAATCATCACCAACTAACCCTTACCACAACAAACTAAACCCAATCACTTTTAAATTACAAAAAAATCCTAGTAACCATAGCAAACTATGCCAAACTCACCTAAATTACTTCGGCTACCATAAATCATCAACAACTAACCCTTACCACAACAAACTAAACCGAATCACTTTTAAATTATAAAAAAATGCTACTAACCATTGCAAACTATGCGAAACACACCTAAATTACTTCGGCTATCAAAAATCACCCCCAACTACACTTTACAGCAACAAACTAAGCCCAATCACTTTAAAATTACAAAAAAATTCTAAAAATCATAACAAACTATACCAGAATCACCTAAATTACTTCGGCTACCGTAAATCACCCCCAACTATCCCTTACCACAACAAACCAAACCATATCATCTTAAAATTACAAAAAAAAGTGTACAAATTATAACAAACTATGCCAGACTCACCTAAATTACTTCGGCTACTCTAAATCATCACCAACTAACCCTTACCACAACAAACTAAACCCAATCACTTTTAAATTACAAAAAAATGCTACTAACCATAGCAAACTATGCCAAACTCACCTAAATTACTTCGGCTATCAAAAATCACCCCCAACTACACTTTACAGCAACAAACTAAGCCCAATTACTTTAAAATTACAAAAAAATGCTAAAAATAATAACAAACTATACCAGAATTACCTAAATTACTTCGGCTACCGTAAATCACCCCCAACAATCCCTTACCACAACAAACCAAACCATATCATCTTAAAATTACAAAAAAAGGTGTACAAATCATAACAAACTATGCCAGACTCACCTAAATTACTTCGGCTACTCTAAATCATCACCAACTAACCCTTACCACAACAAACTAAACCCAATCACTTTTAAATTACAAAAAAATGCTAGTAACCATAGCAAACTATGCCAAACTCACCTACATTACTTCGGCTACCATAAATCATCACCAACTAACCCCAATAATTTTTAAATTACAAAAAAATGCTACTAACCATAGCAAACTATGCCAAACTCACCTAAATTACTTCGGCTATCGAAAATCACCCCCAACTACACTTTACAGCAACAAACAAAGCCCAATCACTTTAAAATTACAAAAAAATGCTAAAAATCATACAAACTATACCAGAATCACCTAAATTACTTCGGCTACCGTAAATCACCCCCAACTATCCCTTACCAGAACAAACCAAACCATATCATCTTAAAATTACAAAAAAAGGTGTACAAATCATAACAAACTATGTCAGACTCACCTAAATTACTTCGGCTACTCTAAATCATCACCAACTAACCCTTACCACAACAAACTAAACCCAATCACTTTTAAATTACAAAAAAATGCTAGTAACCATAGCAAACTATGCCAAACTCACCTAAATTACTTCGGCTACCATAAATCATCACCAACTAACCCTTACGACAACAAACAGAACCCAATCACTTTTAAATTACAAAAAAATGCTACTAACCATAGCAAACTATGCCAAACTCACCTAAATTACTTCGGCTATCAAAAATCACCCCCAACTACACTTTACAGCAACAAACAAAGCCCAATCACTTTAAAATAAAAAAAATGCTAAAAATCATAACAAACTATACCAGAATCACCTAAATTACTTCGTCTACCGTAAATCACCCCCAACTATCCCTTACCACAACAAACCAAACCATATCATCTTAAAATTACAAAAAAAGGTGTACAAATCATAACAAACTATGCCAGACTTTCCTAAATTACTTCGGCTACTCTAAATCATCACCAACTAACCCTTACCACAACAAACTAAACCCAATCACTTTTAAATTAAAAAAAAATGCTACTAACCATAGCAGACTATGCCAAACTCACCTAAATTACTTCGGCTATCAAAAATCACCCCCAACTACACTTTACAGCAACAAACTAAGCCCAATCACTTTAAAATTACAAAAAAATGCTAAAAATCATAACAAACTATACCAGAATCACCTAAATTACTTCGGCTAACGTAAATCACCCTCAACTATCCCTTACCACAACAAACCAAACCATATAATCTTAAAATTACAAAAAAAGGTGTACAAATCATAACAAACTATGCCAGACTCACATAAATTACTTCGGCTACTCTAAATCATGACCAACTAACCCTTACTACAACAAACTAAACCCAATCACTTTTAAATTACAAAAAAATGCTAGTAACCATAGCAAACTATGCCAAACTCACCTAAATTACTTCGGCTACCATAAATCATTACCAACTAACCCTTACCACAACAAACTAAACCCAATCAAATTTAAATTACAAAAAAATGCTACTATATATAGCAAACTATGCCAAACTCACCTAAATTACTTCGGCTATCAGAAATCACCCCCAACTACAGTTTACAGCAACAAACTAAGCCCAATAACTTTAAAATTACAAAAAAATGCTAAAAATTATAACAAACTATACCAGAATCACCTAAATTACTTCGGCTACCGTAAATCACCCCCAACTATCTCTTACCACAACAAACCAAACCATATCATCTTAAAATTACAAAAAAAGGTGTACAAATCATAACAAACTATGTCAGACTCACCTAAATTACTTCGGCTACTCTAAATCATCACCAACTAACCCTTACTACAACAAACTAAACCCAATCACTTTTAAATTACAAAAAAATGCTAGTAACCATAGCAAACTATGCCAAACTCACCTAAATTACTTCGGCTACCATAAATCATTACCAACTAACCCTTACCACAACAAACTAAACCCAATCAAATTTAAATTACAAAAAAATGCTACTATATATAGCAAACTATGCCAAACTCACCTAAATTACTTCGGCTATCAAAAATCACCCCCAACTACAGTTTACAGCAACAAACTAAGCCCAATAACTTTAAAATTACAAAAAAATGCTAAAAATCATAACAAACTATACCAGAATCACCTAAATTACTTCGGCTACCGTAAATCACCCCCAACTATCCCTTACCAGAACAAACCAAACCATATCATCTTAAAATTACAAAAAAAGGTGTACAAATCATAACAAACTATGTCAGACTCACCTAAATTACTTCGGCTACTCTAAATCATCACCAACTAACCCTTACCACAACAAACTAAACCCAATCACTTTTAAATTACAAAAAAATGCTAGTAACCATAGCAAACTATGCCAAACTCACCTAAATTACTTCGGCTACCATAAATCATCACCAACTAACCCTTACGACAACAAACAGAACCCAATCACTTTTAAATTACAAAAAAATGCTACTAACCATAGCAAACTATGCCAAACTCACCTAAATTACTTCGGCTATCAAAAATCACCCCCAACTACACTTTACAGCAACAAACAAAGCCCAATCACTTTAAAATAAAAAAAATGCTAAAAATCATAACAAACTATACCAGAATCACCTAAATTACTTCGTCTACCGTAAATCACCCCCAACTATCCCTTACCACAACAAACCAAACCATATCATCTTAAAATTACAAAAAAAGGTGTACAAATCATAACAAACTATGCCAGACTTTCCTAAATTACTTCGGCTACTCTAAATCATCACCAACTAACCCTTACCACAACAAACTAAACCCAATCACTTTTAAATTAAAAAAAAATGCTACTAACCATAGCAGACTATGCCAAACTCACCTAAATTACTTCGGCTATCAAAAATCACCCCCAACTACACTTTACAGCAACAAACTAAGCCCAATCACTTTAAAATTACAAAAAAATGCTAAAAATCATAACAAACTATACCAGAATCACCTAAATTACTTCGGCTAACGTAAATCACCCTCAACTATCCCTTACCACAACAAACCAAACCATATAATCTTAAAATTACAAAAAAAGGTGTACAAATCATAACAAACTATGCCAGACTCACATAAATTACTTCGGCTACTCTAAATCATGACCAACTAACCCTTACTACAACAAACTAAACCCAATCACTTTTAAATTACAAAAAAATGCTAGTAACCATAGCAAACTATGCCAAACTCACCTAAATTACTTCGGCTACCATAAATCATTACCAACTAACCCTTACCACAACAAACTAAACCCAATCAAATTTAAATTACAAAAAAATGCTACTATATATAGCAAACTATGCCAAACTCACCTAAATTACTTCGGCTATCAAAAATCACCCCCAACTACACTTTACAGCAACAAACAAAGCCCAATCACTTTAAAATAAAAAAAATGCTAAAAATCATAACAAACTATACCAGAATCACCTAAATTACTTCGTCTACCGTAAATCACCCCCAACTATCCCTTACCACAACAAACCAAACCATATCATCTTAAAATTACAAAAAAAGGTGTACAAATCATAACAAACTATGCCAGACTTTCCTAAATTACTTCGGCTACTCTAAATCATCACCAACTAACCCTTACCACAACAAACTAAACCCAATCACTTTTAAATTACAAAAAAATGCTAGTAACCATAGCAAACTATGCCAAATTCACCTAAATTACTTCGGCTATCAAAAATCACCCCCAACTACACTTTACAGCAACAAACTAAGCCCAATTACTTTAAAATTACAAAAAAATGCTAAAAATCATAACAAACTATACCAGAATCACCTAAATTAATTCGGCTACCGTAAATCACCGCCAACTATCCCTTACCACAACAAACCAAACCATATCATCTTAAAATTACAAAAAAAGATGTACAAATCATAACAAACTATGCCAGACACACCTAAATTACTTTGGCTACTCTAAATCATCACCAACTAACCCTTACCACAACAAACTAAACCCAATCCCTTTTAAATTACAAAAAATGCTAGTAACTATAGCAAACTATGCCAAACTCACCTAAATTACTTCGGCTACCATAAATCATCACCAACAAACCCTTACCACAACAAACTAAACCCAATCACTTTTAAATTACAAAAAAATGCTACTAACCATAGCAAACTATGCCAAACTCACCTAAATTACTTCGGCTATCAAAAATCACCCCCAACTACACTTTACAGCAACAAACTAAGCCCAATTACTTTAAAATTACAAAAAAATGCTAAAAATCATAACAAACTATACCAGAATCACCTAAATTAATTCGGCTACCGTAAATCACCGCCAACTATCCCTTACCACAACAAACCAAACCATATCATCTTAAAATTACAAAAAAAGGTGTACAAATCATAACAAACTATGCCAGACTCACCTAAATTACTTCGGCTACTCTAAACCATCACCAATTAACCCTTACCACAACAAACTAAACCCAATCACTTTTAAATTACAAAAAAATGCTAGTAACCATAGCAAACTATGCCAAACTCACCTAAATTACTTCGGCTACCATAAATCATCACCAACTAAACATTACCACAACAAACTAAACCCAATCACTTTTAAATTACAACAAAATGCTACTAACCATAGCAAACTATGCCAAACTTACCTAAATTACTTCGGCTATCAAAAATCACCCCCAACTACACTTTACAGTAACAAACTAAGCCCAATCACTTTAAAATTACAAAAAAATGCTAAAAATCATAACAAACTATACCATAATCACCTAAATTACTTCGGCTACCGTAAATCACCCCCAACTATCCCTTACCACAACAAACCAAACCATATCATCTTAAAATTACAAAAAAAGATGTACAAATCATAACAAACTATTCCAGACTCACCTAAATTACTTCGGCTACTCTAAACCATCACCAATTAACCCTTACCACAACAAACTAAACCCAATCACTTTTAAATTACAAAAAAATGCTAGTAACCATAGCAAACTATGCCAAACTCACCTAAATTACTTCGGCTACCATAAATCATCACCAACTAAACATTACCACAACAAACTAAACCCAATCACTTTTAAATTACAAAAAAATGCTACTAACCATAGCAAACTATGCCAAACTTACCTAAATTACTTCGGCTATCAAAAATCACGCCCAACTACAGTTTACAGCAACAAACTAAGCCCAATAAATTTAAAATTACAAAAAAATGCTAAAAATTATAACAAACTATACCAGAATCACCTAAATTACTTCGGCTACCGTAAATCACCCCCAACTATCTCTTACCACAACAAACCAAACCATATCATCTTAAAATTACAAAAAAAGATGTACAAATCATAACAAACTATTCCAGACTCACCTAAATTACTTCGGCTACACTAAATCATCACCAACTAACCCTTACCACAACAAACTAAACCCAATTGCTTTTAAATTACAAAAAAATGCTAGTAACCATAGCAAACTATGCCAAACTCACCTAAATTACTTCGGCTATCATAAATCATCACCAACTAACCCTTACCACAACAAACTAAACCCAATCACTTTTAAATTACAAAAAAATGCTACTAACCATAGCAAACTATGCCAAACTCACCTAAATTACTTCGGCTATCAAAAATCACCCCCAACTACACTTTACAGCAACAAACTAAGCCCAATCACTTTAAAATTACAAAAAAATGCTAAAAATCATAACAAACTATACCAGAATCACCTAAGTTACTTTGGCTAACGTAAATCACCCCCAACTATCCCTTACCACAACAAACCAAACCATATAATCTTAAAATTACAATAAAAGGTGTACAAATCAGAACAAACTATGCCAGACTCACCTAAATTACTTCGGCTACTCTAAATCATCACCAACTAACCCTTTCCACAACAAACTAAACCCAATCACTTTTAAATTACAAAAAAATGCTACTAACCATAGCAAACTATGCCAAACACCCCTAAATTACTTCGGCTATCAAAAATCACCCCCAACTACACATTACAGCAACAAACTAAGCCCAATCACTTTAAAATTACAAAAAAATGCTTAAAACATAACAAACTATACCAGAATCACCTAAATTACTTCGGCTACCGTAAATCACCCCCAACTATCGCTTACCACAACAAACCAAACCATATCATTTTAAAATTACAAAAAAAGGTGTACAAATCAAAACAAACTATGCCAGACTCACCTAAATTACTTCGGCTAGTCTAAATCATCGCCAACTAACCCTTACCACAACAAACTAAACCCAATCACTTTTAAATTACAATAAAATGCTACTAACCATAGCAAACTATGCCAAACCCACCTAAATTACTTCGGCTATCAAAAATCACCCCCAACTACACTTTACAGCAACAAAATAAGCCCAATCACTTTAAAATTACAAAAAAATGCTAAAAATCATAACAAACTATACCAGAATCACCTAAATTACTTCGGCTACCGTAAATCACCCCCAACTATCCCTTACCACAACAAACCAAACCATATCATTTTAAAATTACAAAAAAAGGTGTACAAATCATAACAAACTATGCCAGACTCACCTAAATTACTTCGGCTACTCTAAATAATCGCCAACTAACCCTTACCACAACAAACTAAATCCAATCACATTTAAATTACAATAAAATGCTACTAACCATAGCAAACTATGCCAAACCTACCTAAATTACTTCGGCTATCAAAAATCACCCCCAACTACACTTTACAGCAACAAACTAAGCCCAATCACTTTAAAATTACAAAAAAATTCTAAAAATCATAACAAACTATACCAGAATCACCTAATTTACTTCGGCTACCGTAAATCACCCCCAACTATCCCTTACCACAACAAACCAAACCATATCATCTTAAAATTACAAAAAAAGGTGTACAAATCATAACAAACTATGCCAGATTCACCTAAATTACTTCGGATACTCTAAATCATCACCAACTAACCCTTACCACAACAAACTAAACCCAATCACTTTTAAATTACAAAAAAATGCTACTAACCATAGCAAATTATGTCAAATTCACCTAAATTACTTCGGCTATCAAAAATCACCCCCAACTACACTTTACAGCAACAAACTAAGCCCAATCACTTTAAAATTACAAAAAAATGCTAAAAATCATAACAAACTATACCAGAATCACCTAAATTACTTCGGCTACCGTAAATCTCCCCCAACTATCCCTTACCACAACAAACCAAACCATATCATTTTAAAATTACAAAAAAAGGTGTACAAATCATAACAAACTATGCCAGACTCACCTAAATTCCTTCGGCTACTCTAAATCATCACCAACTAACCCTTACCACAACAAACTAAACCCAATCAATTTTAAATTACAAAAAAATGCTACTAACCAGAGCAAACTATGCCAAACTTACCTAAATTACTTCGGCTATCAAAAATCACCCCCAACTACACTTTACAGCAACAAACTAAGCCCAATCACTTTAAAATTACAAAAAAATGCTAAAAATCATAACAAACTATACCAGAATCACCTAAATTACTTCGGCTACCGTAAATCACCCCCAACTATCCCTTACCACAACAAACCAAACCATATCATCTTAAAATTTCAAAAAAAGGTGTACAAATCATAACAAACTATTCCAGACTCACCTAAATTACTTCGGCTACTCTAAATCATTACCAACTAACCCTTACCACAACAAACTAAACCCAATCACTTTTAAATTACAAAAAAATGCTACTAACCAGAGCAAACTAGGCCAAACTCACCTAAATTACTTCGGCTATCAAAAATCACCCCCAACTACACTTTACAGCAACAAACTAAGCCCAACCACTTTAAAATCACAAAAAAATGCTAAAAATCATAACAAACTATACCAGAAACACCTAAATTACTTCGGCTACCGTAAATAACCCCCAACTATCCCTTACAACAACAAACCAAACCATATCATCTTAAAATTACAAACAAATGTGTACAAATCATAACAAACTATGCCAGAATCACCTAAATTACTTCGGCTACCGTAAATCATCCCCAACTATCCCTTACCACAACAAACTAAACCCAATCACTTATAAATTACAAAAATATGCTACTAACCATAGCAAACTATGCCAAAGTCACCTAAATTACTTCGGCTATCAAAAATCACCGCCAACTACACTTTACAGCAACAAACTAAGCCCAATCACTTTAAAATAACAAAAACATGCTAAAAATCATAACAAACTATACCAGAATCACCTAAATTACTTCGGCTACCGTAAATCACCCCCAACTATACCTTACCACAACAAACCAAACCATATCGTCTTAAAATTACAAAAAAAGGTGTACAAATCATAACAAACTATGCCAGACTCACCTAAATTACTTCGGCTACTCTAAATCATCACCAACTAACCTTTACCACAACAAACAAAACCCAATCACTTTTAAATTACAAAAAAATGCTACTAACCATAGCAAACTATGCCAAACTCACCTAAATTACTTCGGCTATCAAAAAGCACCCCCAACTACACTTTACAGCAACAAACTAAGCCCAATCACTTTAAAATTACAAAAAAATGCTAAAAATCATAACAAACTATACCAGAATCACCTAAATTACTTCGTCTACCGTAAATCACCCCCAACTATCCCTTACCACAACAAACCAAACCATATCATCTTAAAATTACAAAAAAAGGTGTACAAAACATAACAAACTATGCCAGACTCACCTAAATTACTTCGGCTACTCTAAATCATCACCTACTAACCCTTACCACAACAAACTAAACCCAATCACTTTTAAATTACAAAAAAATGCTACTAACCATAGCAAACTATGCCAAACTCACCTAAATTACTTCGGCTATCAAAAATCACCCCCAACTACACTTTACAGCAACAAACTAAGCCCAATCACATTAAAATTACAAAAAAATGCTAAAAATCATAACAAACTATACCAGAATCACCTAAATTATTTCGGCTAACGTAAATCACCCCCAACTATCCCTTACCACAACAACCCAAACCATATCGTCTTAAAATTACAAAAAAAGGTGTACAAATCATAACAAACTATGCCAGACTCACCTAAATTACTTCGGCTATTCTAAATCATCACCAACTAACCCTTACTACAACAAACTAAACCCAATCACTTTTAATTTACAAAAAAATGCTACTAACCATGCAAACTATGCCAATCTCACATAAATTACTTCGGCTATCAAAAATCACCTCTAACCACACTTTACAGCAACAAACTAAGCCCAATCACTTTAAAATTACAAAAAAAATTCTAAAAACTCACCTTAATTACTTCGGCTATCGAAAATCACCCCCAACTACACTTTACAGCAACAAACTAAGCCCAATCACTTTAAAATTACAAAAAAATGCTAAAAATCATAACAAACTATACCAGAATCACCTAAATTACTTAGGCTATCGTAAATCACCCCCAACTATCCCTTACCACAACAAACCAAACCATATTGTGTTAAAATTACAAAAAAGGTATACAAATCATTACAAACTATGCCAGACTCACCTAAATTACTTCGGCTACTCTAAATCATCACCAACTAATCCTTACCACAACAAACTAAACCCAATCACTTTTAAATTACAAAAAAATGCTACTAACCATAGCAAACAATGCCAAACTCACCTAAATTACTTCGGCTATCAAAAATCACCCCCAACTACACTTTACAGCAACAAACTAAGCCCAATCATTTTAAAATTACAAAAAAATGCAACAAACTAAACCCAATCACATTTAAATTACAAAAAATGCTACTAACCATAGCAAACTATGCCAAACTCACCTAAATTACTTCGGCTATCAAGAATCACCCCCAACTACACTTTACAGCAACAAACTAAGCCCAATCACTTTAAAATTACAAAAAAAATGCTAAAAATCATAACAAACTATACCAGAATCACCTAAATTACTTCGGCTACCGTAAATCACCCCCAACTATCCCTTACCACAACAAACCAAACCATATCATCTTAAAACTACAAAAAAAGGTGTACAAATCATAACAAACTATGCCAGACTTACCTAAATTACTTCGGCTACTCTAAATCATCACCAACTAATCCTTACCACAACAAACTAAACCCAATCACTTTTAAAATACAAAAAAATGCTACTAACCATAGCAAACAATGCCAAACTCACCTAAATTACTTCGGCTATCAAAAATCACCTCCAAATACACTTTACAGCAACAAACTAAGCCTAATCATTTTAAAATTACAAAAAAATGCTAAAAATCAAAACAAACTATACCAGAATCACCTAAATTACTTCGGCTACCGTAAATCACCCCCAACTATCCCTTACCACAACAAACCAAACCATATCATCTTAAATTTACAAAAAAAGGTGTAAAATCATAACAAACTATGCCAGACTCACCTAAATTACTTCGGCTACTCTAAATCATCACCAACTAACCCTGACCACAACAAACTAAACCCAATCACTTTTAAATTACAAAAAAATGCTACTAACCATACCAAACTATGCCAAACACACCTAAATTACTTCGGCTATCAAAAATCACCCCCAACTACACTTTACAGCAACAAACTAAGCCCAATCATTTTAAAATTACAAAAAAATGCTAAAAATCATAACAAACTATACCAGAATCACCTAAATTACATCGGCTACCGTAAACCAACCCCAACTATCCCTTACCACAACAAACCAAACCATATCATCTTAAAATTACAAAAAAAGGTGTACAAATCATAACAAACTATGCCAGACTCACTTAAATTACTTCGGCTACTCTAAATCATCACCAACTAACCCTTACCACAACAAACTAAACCCAATCACATTTAAATTACAAAAAAAATGCTACTAACCATAGCAAACTATGCCAAATTCACCTAAATTACTTCGGCTATCAAAAATCACCCCCAACTACACTTTACAGCAACAAACTAAACCGAATCACTTTAAAATTACAACAAAATGCTAAAAATCATAACAAACTATACCAGAATCACCTTACTTATTTCGGCTACCGTAAATCACCCCCAACTATCCCTTACCACAACAAACCAAACCATATCGTCTTAAAATTACAAAAAAGGTGTACAAATCATAACAAACTATGCCAGACTCACCTAAATTACTTCGGCTACTCTAAATCATCACCAACTAATCCTTACCACAACAAACTAAACCCAATCACTTTTAAATTACAAAAAAATGCTACTAACCATAGCAAACAATGCCAAACTCACCTAAATTACTTCGGCTATCAAAAATCACCTCCAACTACACTTTACAGCAACAAACTAAGCCTAATCATTTTAAAATTACAAAAAAATGCTAAAAATCAAAACAAACTATACCAGAATCACCTAAATTACTTCGGCTACCGTAAATCACCCCCAACTATCCCTTACCACAACAAACCAAACCATATCATCTTAAATTTACAAAAAAGGTGTACAAATCATAACAAACTATGCCAGACTCACCTAAATTACTTCGGCTACTCTAAATCATCACCAACTAACCCTGACCACAACAAACTAAACCCAATCACTTTTAAATTACAAAAAAATGCTACTAACCATACCAAACTATGCCAAACACACCTAAATTACTTCGGCTATCAAAAATCACCCCCAACTACACTTTATAGCAACAAACTAAGCCCAATCATTTTAAAATTACAAAAAAATGCTAAAAATCATAACAAACTATACCAGAATCACCTAAATTACATCGGCTACCGTAAATCAACCCCAACTATCCCTTACCACAACAAAGCAAACCATATCATCTTAAAATTACAAAAAAAGGTGTACAAATCATAACAAACTATGCCAGACTCACCTAAATTTCTTCGGCTACTCTAAATCATTACCAACTAACCCTTACCACAACAAACTAAACCCAATCACTTTTAAATTACAAAAAAATGCTACTAACCAGAGCAAACTAGGCCAAACTCACCTAAATTACTTCGGCTATCAAAAATCACCCCCAACTACACTTTACAGCAACAAACTAAGCCCAACCACTTTAAAATTACAAAAAAATGCTAAAAATCATAACAAACTATACCAGAAACACCTAAATTACTTCGGCTACCGTAAATAACCCCCAACTATCCCTTACAACAACAAACCAAACCATATCATCTTAAAATTACAAACAAAGGTGTACAAATCATAACAAACTATGCCAGAATCACCTAAATTACTTCGGCTACCGTAAATCATCCCCAACTATCCCTTACCACAACAAACTAAACCCAATCACTTTTAAATTACAAAAATATGCTACTAACCATAGCAAACTATGCCAAAGTCACCTAAATTACTTCGGCTATCAAAAATCACCGCCAACTACACTTTACAGCAACAAACTAAGCCCAATCACTTTAAAATAACAAAAACATGCTAAAAATCATAACAAACTATACCAGAATCACCTAAATTACTTCGGCTACCGTAAATCACCCCCAACTATACCTTACCACAACAAACCAAACCATATCGTCTTAAAATTACAAAAAAAGGTGTACAAATCATAACAAACTATGCCAGACTCACCTAAATTACTTCGGCTACTCTAAATCATCACCAACTAACCTTTACCACAACAAACAAAACCCAATCACTTTTAAATTACAAAAAAATGCTACTAACCATAGCAAACTATGCCAAACTCACCTAAATTACTTCGGCTATCAAAAAGCACCCCCAACTACACTTTACAGCAACAAACTAAGCCCAATCACTTTAAAATTACAAAAAAATGCTAAAAATCATAACAAACTATACCAGAATCACCTAAATTACTTCGTCTACCGTAAATCACCCCCAACTATCCCTTACCACAACAATCCAAACCATATCATCTTAAAATTACAAAAAAAGGTGTACAAAACATAACAAACTATGCCAGACTCACCTAAATTACTTCGGCTACTCTAAATCATCACCAACTAACCCTTACCACAACAAACTAAACCCAATCACTTTTAAATTACAAAAAAATGCTACTAACCATAGCAAACTATGCCAAACTCACCTAAATTACTTCGGCTATCAAAAATCACCCCCAACTACACTTTACAGCAACAAACTAAGCCCAATCACATTAAAATTACAAAAAAATGCTAAAAATCATAACAAACTATACCAGAATCACCTAAATTATTTCGGCTAACGTAAATCACCCCCAACTATCCCTTACCACAACAACCCAAACCATATCGTCTTAAAATTACAAAAAAAGGTGTACAAATCATAACAAACTATGCCAGACTCACCTAAATTACTTCGGCTATTCTAAATCATCACCAACTAACCCTTACTACAACAAACTAAACCCAATCACTTTTAATTTACAAAAAAATGCTACTAACCATGCAAACTATGCCAATCTCACCTAAATTACTTCGGCTATCAAAAATCACCTCTAACCACACTTTACAGCAACAAACTAAGCCCAATCACTTTAAAATTACAAAAAAAATTCTAAAAACTCACCTTAATTACTTCGGCTATCGAAAATCACCCCCAACTACACTTTACAGCAACAAACTAAGCCCAATCACTTTAAAATTACAAAAAAATGCTAAAAATCATAACAAACTATACCAGAATCACCTAAATTACTTAGGCTATCGTAAATCACCCCCAACTATCCCTTACCACAACAACCCAAACCATATTGTGTTAAAATTACAAAAAAGGTATACAAATCATTACAAACTATGCCAGACTCACCTAAATTACTTCGGCTACTCTAAATCATCACCAACTAATCCTTACCACAACAAACTAAACCCAATCACTTTTAAATTACAAAAAAATGCTACTAACCATAGCAAACAATGCCAAACTCACCTAAATTACTTCGGCTATCAAAAATCACCCCCAACTACACTTTACAGCAACAAACTAAGCCCAATCATTTTAAAATTACAAAAAAATGCAACAAACTAAACCCAATCACATTTAAATTACAAAAAATGCTACTAACCATAGCAAACTATGCCAAACTCACCTAAATTACTTCGGCTATCAAAAATCACCCCCAACTACACTTTACAGCAACAAACTAAGCCCAATCACTTTAAAATTACAAAAAAAATGCTAAAAATCATAACAAACTATACCAGAATCACCTAAATTACTTCGGCTACCGTAAATCACCCCCAACTATCCCTTACCACAACAAACCAAACCATATCATCTTAAAACTACAAAAAAAGGTGTACAAATCATAACAAACTATGCCAGACTTACCTAAATTACTTCGGCTACTCTAAATCATCACCAACTAATCCTTACCACAACAAACTAAACCCAATCACTTTTAAAATACAAAAAAATGCTACTAACCATAGCAAACAATGCCAAACTCACCTAAATTACTTCGGCTATCAAAAATCACCTCCAAATACACTTTACAGCAACAAACTAAGCCTAATCATTTTAAAATTACAAAAAAATGCTAAAAATTAAAACAAACTATACCAGAATCACCTAAATTACTTCGGCTACCGTAAATCACCCCCAACTATCCCTTACCACAACAAACCAAACCATATCATCTTAAATTTACAAAAAAAGGTGTAAAATCATAACAAACTATGCCAGACTCACCTAAATTACTTCGGCTACTCTAAATCATCACCAACTAACCCTGACCACAACAAACTAAACCCAATCACTTTTAAATTACAAAAAAATGCTACTAACCATACCAAACTATGCCAAACACACCTAAATTACTTCGGCTATCAAAAATCACCCCCAACTACACTTTACAGCAACAAACTAAGCCCAATCATTTTAAAATTACAAAAAAATGCAACAAACTAAACCCAATCACATTTAAATTACAAAAAATGCTACTAACCATAGCAAACTATGCCAAACTCACCTAAATTACTTCGGCTATCAAAAATCACCCCCAACTACACTTTACAGCAACAAACTAAGCCCAATCACTTTAAAATTACAAAAAAAATGCTAAAAATCATAACAAACTATACCAGAATCACCTAAATTACTTCGGCTACCGTAAATCACCCCCAACTATCCCTTACCACAACAAACCAAACCATATCATCTTAAAACTACAAAAAAAGGTGTACAAATCATAACAAACTATGCCAGACTTACCTAAATTACTTCGGCTACTCTAAATCATCACCAACTAATCCTTACCACAACAAACTAAACCCAATCACTTTTAAAATACAAAAAAATGCTACTAACCATAGCAAACAATGCCAAACTCACCTAAATTACTTCGGCTATCAAAAATCACCTCCAAATACACTTTACAGCAACAAACTAAGCCTAATCATTTTAAAATTACAAAAAAATGCTAAAAATTAAAACAAACTATACCAGAATCACCTAAATTACTTCGGCTACCGTAAATCACCCCCAACTATCCCTTACCACAACAAACCAAACCATATCATCTTAAATTTACAAAAAAAGGTGTAAAATCATAACAAACTATGCCAGACTCACTTAAATTACTTCGGCTACTCTAAATCATCACCAACTAACCCTTACCACAACAAACTAAACCCAATCACATTTAAATTACAAAAAAAATGCTACTAACCATAGCAAGCTATGCCAAACTCACCTAAATTACTTCGGCTATCAAAAATCACCCCCAACTACACTTTACAGCAACAAACTAAACCGAATCACTTTAAAATTACAACAAAATGCTAAAAATCATAACAAACTATACCAGAATCACCTTACTTATTTCGGCTACCGTAAATCACCCCCAACTATCCCTTACCACAACAAACCAAACCATATCGTCTTAAAATTACAAAAAAGGTGTACAAATCATAACAAACTATGCCAGACTCACCTAAATTACTTCGGCTACTCTAAATCATCACCAACTAATCCTTACCACAACAAACTAAACCCAATCACTTTTAAATTACAAAAAAATGCTACTAACCATAGCAAACAATGCCAAACTCACCTAAATTACTTCGGCTATCAAAAATCACCTCCAACTACACTTTACAGCAACAAACTAAGCCTAATCATTATAAAATTACAAAAAAATGCTAAAAATCAAAACAAACTATACCAGAATCACCTAAATTACTTCGGCTACCGTAAATCACCCCCAACTATCCCTTACCACAACAAACCAAACCATATCATCTTAAATTTACAAAAAAAGGTGTACAAATCATAACAAACTATGCCAGACTCACCTAAATTACTTCGGCTACTCTAAATCATCACCAACTAACCCTGACCACAACAAACTAAACCCAATCACTTTTAAATTACAAAAAAATGCTACTAACCATACCAAACTATGCCAAACACACCTAAATTACTTCGGCTATCAAAAATCACCCCCAACTACACTTTATAGCAACAAACTAAGCCCAATCATTTTAAAATTACAAAAAAATGCTAAAAATCATAACAAACTATACCAGAATCACCTAAATTACATCGGCTACCGTAAATCAACCCCAACTATCCCTTACCACAACAAACCAAACCATATCATCTTAAAATTACAAAAAAAGGTGTACAAATCATAACAAACTATGCCAGACTCACCTAAATTACTTCGGCTACTCTAAATCATCACCAACTAACCCTTACCACAACAAACTAAACCCAATCACATTTAAATTACAAAAAAAATGCTACTAACCATAGCAAACTATGCCAAACTCACCTAAATTACTTCGGCTATCAAAAATCACCCCCAACTACACTTTACAGCAACAAACTAAACCGAATCACTTTAAAATTACAACAAAATGCTAAAAATCATAACAAACTATACCAGAATCACCTTACTTATTTCGGCTACCGTAAATCACCCCCAACTATCCCTTACCACAACAAACCAAACCATATCGTCTTAAAATTAAAAAAAGGTGTACAAATCATAACAAACTATGCCAGACTCACCTAAATTACTTCGGCTACTCTAAATCATCACCAACTAATCCTTACCACAACAAACTAAACCCAATCACTTTTAAATTACAAAAAAATGCTACTAACCATAGCAAACAATGCCAAACTCACCTAAATTACTTCGGCTATCAAAAATCACCTCCAACTACACTTTACAGCAACAAACTAAGCCTAATCATTTTAAAATTACAAAAAAATGCTAAAAATCAAAACAAACTATACCAGAATCACTTAAATTACTTCGGCTACCGTAAATCACCCCCAACTATCCCTTACCACAACAAACCAAACCATATCATCTTAAATTTACAAAAAAAGGTGTACAAATCATAACAAACTATGCCAGACTCACCTAAATTACTTCGGCTACTCTAAATCATCACCAATTAACCCTGACCACAACAAACTAAACCCAATCACTTTTAAATTACAAAAAAATGCTACTAACCATACCAAACTATGCCAAACACACCTAAATTACTTCGGCTATCAAAAATCACCCCCAACTACACTTTATAGCAACAAACTAAGCCCAATCACTTTTAAATTACAAAAAAATGCTACTAACCATAGCAAACTATGCCAAACTCACCTAAATTACTTCGGCTATCAAAAATCACCCCCAACTACACTTTACAGCAACAAACTAAGCCCAATCACATTAAAATTACAAAAAAATGCTAAAAATCATAACAAACTATACCAGAATCACCTAAATTATTTCGGCTAACGTAAATCACCCCCAACTATCCCTTACCACAACAACCCAAACCATATCGTCCTAAAATTACAAAAAAAGGTGTACAAATCATAACAAACTATGCCAGACTCACCTAAATTACTTCGGCTATTCTAAATCATCACCAACTAACCCTTACTACAACAAACTAAACCCAATCACTTTTAATTTACAAAAAAATGCTACTAACCATGCAAACTATGCCAATCTCACCTAAATTACTTCGGCTATCAAAAATCACCTCTAACCACACTTTACAGCAACAAACTAAGCCCAATCACTTTAAAATTACAAAAAAAATTCTAAAAACTCACCTTAATTACTTCGGCTATCGAAAATCACCCCCAACTACACTTTACAGCAACAAACTAAGCCCAATCACTTTAAAATTACAAAAAAATGCTAAAAATCATAACAAACTATACCAGAATCACCTAAATTACTTAGGCTATCGTAAATCACCCCCAACTATCCCTTACCACAACAAACCAAACCATATTGTGTTAAAATTACAAAAAAGGTATACAAATCATTACAAACTATGCCAGACTCACCTAAATTACTTCGGCTACTCTAAATCATCACCAACTAACCCTGACCACAACAAACTAAACCCAATCACTTTTAAATTACAAAAAAATGCTACTAACCATAGCAAACAATGCCAAACTCACCTAAATTACTTCGGCTATCAAAAATCACCCCCAACTACACTTTACAGCAACAAACTAAGCCCAATCATTTTAAAATTACAAAAAAATGCAACAAACTAAACCCAATCACATTTAAATTACAAAAAATGCTACTAACCATAGCAAACTATGCCAAACTCACCTAAATTACTTCGGCTATCAAAAATCACCCCCAACTACACTTTACAGCAACAAACTAAGCCCAATCACTTTAAAATTACAAAAAAAATGCTAAAAATCATAACAAACTATACCAGAATCACCTAAATTACTTCGGCTACCGTAAATCACCCCCAACTATACCTTACCACAACAAACCAAACCATATCATCTTAAAACTACAAAAAAAGGTGTACAAATCATAACAAACTATGCCAGACTTACCTAAATTACTTCGGCTACTCTAAATCATCACCAACTAATCCTTACCACAACAAACTAAACCCAATCACTTTTAAAATACAAAAAAATGCTACTAACCATAGCAAACAATGCCAAACTCACCTAAATTACTTCGGCTATCAAAAATCACCTCCAAATACACTTTACAGCAACAAACTAAGCCTAATCAGTTTAAAATTACAAAAAAATGCTAAAAATCAAAACAAACTATACCAGAATCACCTAAATTACTTCGGCTACCGTAAATCACCCCCAACTATCCCTTACCACAACAAACCAAACCATATCATCTTAAATTTACAAAAAAAGGTGTAAAATCATAACAAACTATGCCAGACTCACCTAAATTACTTCGGCTACTCTAAATCATCACCAACTAACCCTGACCACAACAAACTAAACCCAATCACTTTTAAATTACAAAAAAATGCTACTAACCATACCAAACTATGCCAAACACACCTAAATTACCTCGGCTATCAAAAATCACCCCCAACTACACTTTACAGCAACAAACTAAGCCCAATCATTTTAAAATTACAAAAAAATGCTAAAAATCATAACAAACTATACCAGAATCACCTAAATTACATCGGCTACCGTAAATCAACCCCAACTATCCCTTACCACAACAAACCAAACCATATCATCTTAAAATTACAAAAAAAGGTGTACAAATCATAACAAACTATGCCAGACTCACTTAAATTACTTCGGCTACTCTAAATCATCACCAACTAACCCTTACCACAACAAACTAAACCCAATCACATTTAAATTACAAAAAAAATGCTACTAACCATAGCAAACTATGCCAAACTCACCTAAATTACTTCGGCTATCAAAAATCACCCCCAACTACACTTTACAGCAACAAACTAAACCGAATCACTTTAAAATTACAACAAAATGCTAAAAATCATAACAAACTATACCAGAATCACCTTACTTATTTCGGCTACCGTAAATCACCCCCAACTATCCCTTACCACAACAAACCAAACCATATCGTCTTAAAATTACAAAAAAGGTGTACAAATCATAACAAACTATGCCAGACTCACCTAAATTACTTCGGCTACTCTAAATCATCACCAACTAATCCTTACCACAACAAACTAAACCCAATCACTTTTAAATTACAAAAAAATGCTACTAACCATAGCAAACAATGCCAAACTCACCTAAATTACTTCGGCTATCAAAAATCACCTCCAACTACACTTTACAGCAACAAACTAAGCCTAATCATTTTAAAATTACAAAAAAATGCTAAAAATCAAAACAAACTATACCAGAATCACCTAAATTACTTCGGCTACCGTAAATCACCCCCAACTATCCCTTACCACAACAAACCAAACCATATCATCTTAAATTTACAAAAAAAGGTGTACAAATCATAACAAACTATGCCAGACTCACCTAAATTACTTCGGCTACTCTAAATCATCACCAACTAACCCTGACCACAACAAACTAAACCCAATCACTTTTAAATTACAAAAAAATGCTACTAACCATACCAAACTATGCCAAACACACCTAAATTACTTCGGCTATCAAAAATCACCCCCAACTACACTTTATAGCAACAAACTAAGCCCAATCATTTTAAAATTACAAAAAAATGCTAAAAATCATAACAAACTATACCAGAATCACCTAAATTACATCGGCTACCGTAAATCAACCCCAACTATCCCTTACCACAACAAACCAAACCATATCATCTTAAAATTACAAAAAAAGGTGTACAAATCATAACAAACTATGCCAGACTCACCTAAATTACTTCGGCTACTCTAAATCATCACCAACTAACCCTTAGCACAACAAACTAAACCCAATCACATTTAAATTACAAAAAAATGCTACTAACCATAGCAAATTATGCCAAACTCACCTAAATTACTTCGGCTATCAAAAATCACTCTCAACTACACTTTACAGCAACAAACTAAACCCAATCACTTTAGAATTACAAAAAAATGCTAAAAATCATAACAAACTATACCAGAATCACCTAAATTATTTCGGCTACCGTAAATCACCCCCAACTATCCCTTACCACAACAACCCAAACCATATCGTCTTAAAATTACAAAAAAAGGTGTACAAATCATAACAAACTATGCCAGACTCACCTAAATTACTTCGGCTACTCTAAATCATCACCAACTAACCCTTACTACAACAAACTAAACCCAATCACTTTTAATTTACAAAAAAATGCTACTGACCATAGCAAACTATGGCAAACTCACCTAAATTACTTCGGCTATCGAAAATCACCCCCAACTACACTTTACAGCAACAAACTAAGCCCAATCACTTTAAAATTACAAAAAAATGCTAAAAATCATAACAAACTATACCAGAATCACCTAAATTACTTAGGCTACCGTAAATCACCCCCAACTATCCCTTACCACAACAAACCAAACCATATTGTCTTAAAATTACAAAAAAAGGTGTACAAATCATAACAAACTATGCCAGACTCACCTAAATTACTTTGGCTACTCTAAATCATCACCAACTAACCCTGACCACAACAAACTAAACCCAATCACTTTTAAATTACAAAAAAATGCTACTAACCATACCAAACTATGCCAAACACACCTAAATTACTTCGGCTATCAAAAATCACCCCCAACTACACTTTACAGCAACAAACTAAGCCCAATCATTTTAAAATTACAAAAAAATGCTAAAAATCATAACAAACTATACCAGAATCACCTAAATTACATCGGCTACCGTAAATCAACCCCAACTATCCCTTACCACAACAAACCAAACCATATCATCTTAAAATTACAAAAAAAGGTGTACAAATCATAACAAACTATGCCAGACTCACTTAAATTACTTCGACTACTCTAAATCATCACCAACTAACCCTTACCACAACAAACTAAACCCAATAACATTTAAATTACAAAAAAATGCTACTAACCATAGCAAACTATGCCAAACTCACCTAAATTACTTCGGCTATCAAAAATCACCCCCAACTACACTTTACAGCAACAAACTAAACCCAATCACTTTAAAATTACAAAAAAATGCTAAAAATCATAACAAACTATACCAGAATCACCTTACTTATTTCGGCTACCGTAAATCACCCCCAACTATCCCTTACCACAACAAACCAAACCATATCGTCTTAAAATTACAAAAAAGGTGTACAAATCATAACAAACTATGCCAGACTCACCTAAATTACTTCGGCTACTCTAAATCATGACCAACTAATCCTTACCACAACAAACTAAACCCAATCACTTTTAAAATACAAAAAAATGCTACTAACCATAGCAAACAATGCCAAACTCACCTAAATTACTTCGGCTATCAAAAATCACCTCCAACTACACTTTACAGCAACAAACTAAGCCTAATCATTTTAAAATAACAAAAAAATGCTAAAAATCAAAACAAACTATACCAGAATCACCTAAATTACTTCGGCTACCGTAAATCACCCCCAACTATCCCTTACCACAACAAACCAAACCATATCATCTTAAATTTACAAAAAAAGGTGTAAAATCATAACAAACTATGCCAGACTCTCCTAAATTACTTCGGCTACTCTAAATCATCACCAACTAACCCTGACCACAACAAACTAAACCCAATCACTTTTAAATTACAAAAAAATGCTACTAACCATACCAAACTATGCCAAACACACCTAAATTACTTCGGCTATCAAAAATCACCCCCAACTACACTTTACAGCAACAAACTAAGCCCAATCATTTTAAAATTACAAAAAAATGCTAAAAATCATAACAAACTATACCAGAATCACCTAAATTACATCGGCTAACGTAAATCAACCCCAACTATCCCTTACCACAACAAACCAAACCATATCATCTTAAAATTACAAAAAAAGGTGTACAAATCATAACAAACTATGCCAGACTCACTTAAATTACTTCGGCTACTCTAAATCATCACCAACTAACCCTTACCACAACAAACTAAACCCAATCACATTTAAATTACAAAAAAAATGCTACTAACCATAGCAAACTATGCCAAACTCACCTAAATTACTTCGGCTATCAAAAATCACCCCCAACTACACTTTACAGCAACAAACTAAACCCAATCACTTTAAAATTACAAAAAAATGCTAAAAATCATAACAAACTATACCAGAATCACCTTACTTATTTCGGCTACCGTAAATCACCCCCAACTATCCCTTACCACAACAAACCAAACCATATCGTCTTAAAATTACAAAAAAGGTGTACAAATCATAACAAACTATGCCAGACTCACCTAAATTACTTCGGCTACTCTAAATCATCACCAACTAATCCTTACCACAACAAACTAAACCCAATCACTTTTAAATTACAAAAAAATGCTACTAACCATAGCAAACAATGCCAAACTCACCTAAATTACTTCGGCTATCAAAAATCACCTCCAACTACACTTTACAGCAACAAACTAAGCCTAATCATTTTAAAATTACAAAAAAATGCTAAAAATCAAAACAAACTATACCAGAATCACCTAAATTACTTCGGCTACCGTAAATCACCCCCAACTATCCCTTACCACAACAAACCAAACCATATCATCTTAAATTTACAAAAAAAGGTGTACAAATCATAACAAACTATGCCAGACTCACCTAAATTACTTCGGCTACTCTAAATCATCACCAACTAAACCTGACCACAACAAACTAAACCCAATCACTTTTAAATTACAAAAAAATGCTACTAACCATACCAAACTATGCCAAACACACCTAAATTACTTCGGCTATCAAAAATCACCCCCAACTACACTTTACAGCAACAAACTAAGCCCAATCATTTTAAAATTACAAAAAAATGCTAAAAATCATAACAAACTATACCAGAATCACCTAAATTACATCGGCTACCGTAAATCAACCCCAACTATCCCTTACCACAACAAACCAAACCATATCATCTTAAAATTACAAAAAAAGGTGTACAAATCATAACAAACTATGCCAGACTCACCTAAATTACTTCGGCTACTCTAAATCATCACCAACTAACCCTTACCACAACAAACTAAACCCAATCACATTTAAATTACAAAAAAATGCTACTAACCATAGCAAACTATGCCAAACTCACCTAAATTACTTCGGCTATCAAAAATCACCCTCAACTACACTTTACAGCAACAAACTAAACCCAATCACTTTAGAATTACAAAAAAATGCAAAAAATCATAACAAACTATACCAGAATCACCTAAATTATTTCGGCTACCGTAAATCACCCCCAACTATCCCTTACCACAACAACCCAAACCATATCGTCTTAAAATTACAAAAAAAGGTGTACAAATCATAACAAACTATGCCAGACTCACCTAAATTACTTCGGCTACTCTAAATCATCACCAACTAACCCTTACTACAACAAACTAAACCCAATCACTTTTAATTTACAAAAAAATGCTACTGACCATAGCAAACTATGCCAAACTCACCTAAATTACTTCGGCTATCGAAAATCACCCCCAACTACACTTTACAGCAACAAACTAAGCCCAATCACTTTAAAATTACAAAAAAATGCTAAAAATCATAACAAACTATACCAGAATCACCTAAATTACTTAGGCTACCGTAAATCACCCCCAACTATCCCTTACCACAACAAACCAAACCATATTGTCTTAAAATTACAAAAAAAGGTGTACAAATCATAACAAACTATGCCAGACTCACCTAAATTACTTTGGCTACTCTAAATCATCACCAACTAACCCTGACCACAACAAACTAAACCCAATCACTTTTAAATTACAAAAAAATGCTACTAACCATACCAAACTATGCCAAACACACCTAAATTACTTCGGCTATCAAAAATCACCCCCAACTACACTTTACAGCAACAAACTAAGCCCAATCATTTTAAAATTACAAAAAAATGCTAAAAATCATAACAAACTATACCAGAATCACCTAAATTACATCGGCTACCGTAAATCAACCCCAACTATCCCTTACCACAACAAACCAAACCATATCATCTTAAAATTACAAAAAAAGGTGTACAAATCATAACAAACTATGCCAGACTCACTTAAATTACTTCGACTACTCTAAATCATCACCAACTAACCCTGACCACAACAAACTAAACCCAATCACTTTTAAATTACAAAAAAATGCTACTAACCATACCAAACTATGCCAAACACACCTAAATTACTTCGGCTATCAAAAATCACCCCCAACTACACTTTACAGCAACAAACTAAACCCAATCACTTTAAAATTACAAAAAAATGCTAAAAATCATAACAAACTATACCAGAATCACCTTACTTATTTCGGCTACCGTAAATCACCCCCAACTATCCCTTACCACAACAAACCAAACCATATCGTCTTAAAATTACAAAAAAGGTGTACAAATCATAACAAACTATGCCAGACTCACCTAAATTACTTCGGCTACTCTAAATCATCACCAACTAATCCTTACCACAACAAACTATACCCAATCACTTTTAAAATACAAAAAAATGCTACTAACCATAGCAAACAATGCCAAACTCACCTAAATTACTTCGGCAATCAAAAATCACCTCCAACTACACTTTACAGCAACAAACTAAGCCTAATCATTTTAAAATTACAAAAAAATGCTAAAAATCAAAACAAACTATACCAGAATCACCTAAATTACTTCGGCTACCGTAAATCACCCCCAACTATCCCTTACCACAACAAACCAAACCATATCATCTTAAATTTACAAAAAAAGGTGTAAAATCATAACAAACTATGCCAGACTCTCCTAAATTACTTCGGCTACTCTAAATCATCACCAACTAACCCTGACCACAACAAACTAAACCCAATCACTTTTAAATTACAAAAAAATGCTACTAACCATACCAAACTATGCCAAACACACCTAAATTACTTCGGCTATCAAAAATCACCCCCAACTACACTTTACAGCAACAAACTAAGCCCAATCATTTTAAAATTACAAAAAAATTCTAAAAATCATAACAAACTATACCAGAATCACCTAAATTACATCGGCTACCGTAAATCAACCCCAACTATCCCTTACCACAACAAACCAAACCATATCATCTTAAAATTACAAAAAAAGGTGTACAAATCATAACAAACTATGCCAGACTCACCTAAATTACTTCGGCTACTCTAAATCATCACCAACTAACCCTGACCACAACAAACTAAACCCAATCACTTTTAAATTACAAAAAAATGCTACTAACCATACCAAACTATGCCAAACACACCTAAATTACTTCGGCTATCAAAAATCACCCCCAACTACACTTTACAGCAACAAACTAAGCCCAATCATTTTAAAATTACAAAAAAATGCTAAAAATCATAACAAACTATACCAGAATCACCTAAATTACATCGGCTACCGTAAATCAACCCCAACTATCCCTTACCACAACAAACCAAACCATATCATCTTAAAATTACAAAAAAAGGTGTACAAATCATAACAAACTATGCCAGACTCACCTAAATTACTTCGGCTACTCTAAATCATCACCAACTAATCCTTACCACAACAAACTAAACCCAATCACTTTTAAATTACAAAAAAATGCTACTAACCATAGCAAACAATGCCAAACTCACCTAAATTACTTCGGCTATCAAAAATCACCTCCAACTACACTTTACAGCAACAAACTAAGCCTAATCATTTTAAAATTACAAAAAAATGCTAAAAATCAAAACAAACTATACCAGAATCACCTAAATTACTTCGGCTATCAAAAATCACCTCCAACTACACTTTACAGCAACAAACTAAGCCTAATCATTTTAAAATTACAAAAAAATGCTAAAAATCAAAACAAACTATACCAGAATCACCTAAATTACTTCGGCTACCGTAAATCACCCCCAACTATCCCTTACCACAACAAGCTAACCCATATCATCTTAAATTTACAAAAAAAGGTGTACAAATCATAACAAACTATGCCAGACTCACCTAAATTACTTCTGCTACTCTAAATCATCACCAACTAACCCTGACCACAACAAACTAAACCCAATCACTTTTAAATTACAAAAAAATGCTACTAACCATACCAAACTATGCCAAACACACCTAAATTACTTCGGCTATCAAAAATCACCCCCAACTACACTTTACAGCAACAAACTAAACCCAATCATTTTAAAATTACAAAAAAATGCTAAAAATCATAACAAACTATACCAGAATCACCTAAATTACATCGGCTACCGTAAATCAACCCCAACTAGCCCTTACCACAACAAACCAAACCATATCATCTTAAAATTACAAAAAAAGGTGTACAAATCATAACAAACTATGCCAGACTCACCTAAATTACTTCGGCTACTCTAAATCATCACCAACTAACCCTTACCACAACAAACTAAACCCAATCACATTTAAATTACAAAAAAATTCTACTAACCATAGCAAACTATGCCAAACTCACCTAAATTACTTAGGCTATCAAAAATCACCCTCAACTACACTTTACAGCAACAAACTAAACCCAATCACTTTAGAATTACAAAAAAATGCTAAAAATCATAACAAACTATACCAGAATCACCTAAATTATTTCGGCTACCGTAAATCACCCCCAACTATCCCTTACCACAACAACCCAAACCATATCGTCTTAAAATTACAAAAAAAGGTGTACAAATCATAACAAACTATGCCAGACTCACCTAAATTACTTCGGCTACTCTAAATCATCACCAACTAACCCTTACTACAACAAACTAAACCCAATCACTTTTAAATTACAAAAAAATGCTACTAATCATAGCAAACTATGCCAAACTCACCTAAATTACTTCGCCTATCAAAAATCACCCCCAACTACACTTTACAGCAACAAACTAAGCCCAATCGCTTTAAAATTACAAAAAAATGCTATAAATCATAACAAACTATACCAGAATCACTTAAATTACTTCGGCTACCATAAATCATCCCCAACTATCCCTTACCACAACAAACCAAACCGTATCGTCTTAAAATTACAAAAAAAGGTGTACAAATCATAACAATCTATGCCAGACTCACCTAAATTACTTCGGCTACTCTAAATCATCACCAACTAACCCTTTCCACAACAAACTAAACCCAATCACATTTAAATTACAAAAAAATGCTACTAACCATAGCAAACTATGCCAAACACACCTAAATTACTTCGGCTATCAAAAATCACCCCCAACTACACATTACAGCAACAAACTAAGCCCAATCACTTTAAAATTACAAAAAAATGCTTAAAACATAACAAACTATACCGGAATCACCTAAATTACTTCGGCTACCGTAAATCACCCCCAACTATCGCTTACCACAACAAACCAAACCATATCATTTTAAAATTACAAAAAAAGGTGTACAAATCATAACAAACTATGCCAGACTCACCTAAATTACTTCGGCTAGTCTAAATCATCGCCAACTAACCCTTACCACAACAAACTAAACCCAATCACTTTTAAATTACAATAAAATGCTACTAACCATAGCAAACTATGCCAAACCCACCTAAATTACTTCGGCTATCAAAAATCACCCCCAACTACACTTTACAGCAACAAAATAAGCCCAATCACTTTAAAATTACAAAAAAATGCTAAAAATCATAACAAACTATACCAGAATCACCTAAATTACTTCGGCTACCGTAAATCACCCCCAACTATCCCTTACCACAACAAACCAAACCATATCATTTTAAAATTACAAAAAAAGGTGTACAAATCATAACAAACTATGCCAGACTCACCTAAATTACTTCGGCTACTCTAAATCATCGCCAACTAAACCTTACCACAACAAACTAAACCCAATCACTTTTAAATTACAATAAAATGCTACTAACCATAGCAAACTATGCCAAACCTACCTAAATTACTTCGGCTATCAAAAATCACCCCCAACTACACTTTACAGCAACAAACTAAGCCCAATCACTTTAAAATTACAAAAAAATTCTAAAAATCATAACAAACTATACCAGAATCACCTAAATTACTTCGGCTACCGTAAATCACCCCCAACTATCCCTTACCACAACAAACCAAACCATATCATCTTAAAATTACAAAAAAAGGTGTACAAATCATAACAAACTATGCCAGATTCACCTAAATTACTTCGGATACTCTAAATCATCACCAACTAACCCTTACCACAACAAACTAAATCCAATCACTTTTAAATTACAAAAAAATGCTACTAACCATAGCAAATTATGTCAAATTCACCTAAATTACTTCGGCTATCAAAAATCACCCCCAACTACACTTTACAGCAACAAACTAAGCCCAATCACTTTAAAATTACAAAAAAATGCTAAAAATCATAACAAACTATACCAGAATCACCTAAATTACTTCAACTACCGTAAATCACCCCCAACTATCCCTTACCACAACAAACCAAACCATATCATTTTAAAATTACAAAAAAAGGTGTACAAATCATAACAAACTATGCCAGACTCACCTAAATTCCTTCGGCTACTCTAAATCATCACCAACTAAACCTTACCACAACAAACTAAACCCAATCACTTTTAAATTACAAAAAAATGCTACTAACCAGAGCAAACTATGCCAAACTTACCTATATTACTTCGGCTATCAAAAATCACCCCCAACTACACTTTACAGCAACAAACTAAGCCCAATCACTTTAAAATTACAAAAAAATGCTAAAAATCATAACAAACTATACCAGAATCACCTAAATTACTTCGGCTACCGTAAATCACCCCCAACTATCCCTTACCACAACAAACCAAACCATATCATCTTAAAATTTCAAAAAAAGGTGTACAAATCATAACAAACTATTCCAGACTCACCTAAATTACTTCGGCTACTCTAAATCATTACCAACTAACCCTTACCACAACAAACTAAACCCAATCACTTTTAAATTACAAAAAAATGCTACTAACCAAAGCAAACTAGGCCAAACTCACCTAAATTACTTCGGCTATCAAAAATCACCCCCAACTACACTTTACAGCAACAAACTAAGCTCAATCACTTTAAAATTACAAAAAAATGCTAAAAATCATAACAAACTATACCAGGATCACCTAAATTACTTCGGCTACCGTAAATCACCCCCAACTATCCCTTACCACAACAAACCAAACCATATCGTCTTAAAATTACAAAAAAGGTGTACAAATCATAACAAACTATGCTAGACTCACCTAAATTACTTCGGCTACTCTAAATCATCACCAACTAACCCTTACTACAACAAACTAAACCCAATCACTTTTAAATTACAAAAAAATGCTACTAATCATAGCAAACTATGCCAAACTCACCTAAATTACTTCGGCTATCAAAAATCATCCCAACTACACTTTACAGCAACAAACTAAGCCCAATCACTTTAAAATTACAAAAAAATGCTAAAAATCATAACAAACTATACCAGGATCACCTAAATTACTTCGGCTACCGTAAATCACCCCCAACTATCCCTTACCACAACAAACCAAACCATATCGTCTTAAAATTACAAAAAAGGTGTACAAATCATAACAAACTATGCCAGAATCACCTAAATTACTTCGGCTACTCTAAATCATCACCAACTAACCCTTACTACAACAAACTAAACCCAATCACTTTTAAATTACAAAAAAATGCTACTAATCATAGCAAACTATGCCAAACTCACCTAAATTACTTCGGCTATCAAAAATCACCCCAACTACACTTTACAGCAACAAACTAAGCCCAGTCACTTTAAAATTACAAAAAAATGCTAAAAATCATAACAAACTATACCAGGATCACCTAAATTACTTCGGCTACCGTAAATCACCCCCAACTATCCCTTACCACAACAAACCAAACCATATCGTCTTAAAATTACAAAAAAGGTGTACAAATCATAACAAACTATGCCAGACTCACCTAAATTACTTCGGCAACACTATATCACCACCAACTAATCCTTACCACAACAAACTAAACCCAATCACTTTTAAATTACAAAAAAATGCTACTAACCATAGCAAACAATGCCAAACTCACCTAAATTACTTCGGCTATCAAAAATCACCCCCAACTATACTTTACAGCAACAAACTAAGCCCAATCGCTTTAAAATTACAAAAAAATGCTAAAAATCATAACAAACTATACCAGAATCACCTAAATTACTTCGGCTATCATAAATCATCCCCAACTATCCCTTACCACAACAAACCAAACCGTATCGTCTTAAAATTACAAAAAAAGGTGTACAAATCATAACAAACTATGCCAGACTCACCTAAATTACTTCGGCTACTCTAAATCATCACCAACTAACCCTTTCCACAACAAACTAAACCCAATCACTTTTAAATTACAAAAAAATGCTACTAACCATAGCAAACTATGCCAAACACACCTAAATTACTTCGGCTATCAAAAATCACCCCCAACTACACATTACAGCAACAAACTAAGCCCAATCACTTTAAAATTACAAAAAAATGATTAAAACATAACAAACTATACCAGAATCACCTAAATTACTTCGGCTACCGTAAATCACCCCCAACTATCGCTTACCACAACAAACCAAACCATATCATTTTAAAATTACAAAAAAAGGTGTACAAATCATAACAAACTATGCCAGACTCACCTAAATTACTTCGGCTAGTCTAAATCATCGCCAACTAACCCTTACCACAACAAACTAAACCCAATCACTTTTAAATTACAAAAAAATGCTACTAACCATAGCAAACTATGCCAAACCTACCTAAATTACTTCGGCTACCAAAAATCACCCCCAACTACACTTTACAGCAACAAACTAAGCCCAATCACTTTAAAATTACAAAAAAATTCTAAAAATCATAACAAACTATACCAGAATCACCTAAATTACTTCGGCTACCGTAAATCACCCCCAACTATCCCTTACCACAACAAACCAAACCATATCATCTTAAAATTACAAAAAAAGGTGTACAAATCATAACAAACTCTGCCAGATTCACCTAAATTACTTCGGATACTCTAAATCATCACCAACTAACCCTTACCACAACAAACTAAACCCAATCACTTTTAAATTACAAAAAAATGCTACTAACCATAGCAAATTATGTCAAATTCACCTAAATTACTTCGGCTATCAAAAATCACCCCCAACTACACTTTACAGCAACAAACTAAGCCCAATCACTTTAAAATTACAAAAAAATGCTAAAAATTATAACAAACTATACCAGAATCACCTAAATTACTTCGGCTACCGTAAATCACCCCCAACTATCCCTTACCACAACAAACCAAACCATATCATTTTAAAATTACAAAAAAAGGTGTACAAATCATAACAAACTATGCCAGACTCACCTAAATTACTTCGGCTACTCTAAATCATCGCCAACTAACCCTTACCACAACAAACTAAACCCAATCACTTTTAAATTACAATAAAATGCTACTAACCATAGCAAACTATGCCAAACCTACCTAAATTACTTCGGCTACCAAAAATCACCCCCAACTACACTTTACAGCAACAAACTAAGCCCAATCACTTTAAAATTACAAAAAAATTCTAAAAATCATAACAAACTATACCAGAATCACCTAAATTACTTCGGCTACCGTAAATCACCCCCAACTATCCCTTACCACAACAAACCAAACCATATCATCTTAAAATTACAAAAAAAGGTGTACAAATCATAACAAACTCTGCCAGATTCACCTAAATTACTTCGGATACTCTAAATCATCACCAACTAACCCTTACCACAACAAACTAAACCCAATCACTTTTAAATTACAAAAAAATGCTACTAACCAGAGCAAACTATGCCAAACTTACCTAAATTACTACGGCTATCAAAAATCACCCCCAACTACACTTTACAGCAACAAACTAAGCCCAATCACTTTAAAATTACAAAAAAATGCTAAAAATCATAACAAACTATACCAGAATCACCTAAATTACTTCGGCTACCGTAAATCACCCCCAACTATCCCTTACCACAACAAACCAAACCATATCATCTTAAAATTTCAAAAAAAGGTGTACAAATCATAACAAACTATTCCAGACTCACCTAAATTACTTCGGCTACTCTAAATCATTACCAACTAACCCTTACCACAACAAACTAAACCCAATTATTTTTAAATTACAAAAAAATGCTACTAACCAGAGCAAACTAGGCCAAACTCACCTAAATTACTTCGGCTATCAAAAATTACCCCCAACTACACTTTACAGCAACAAACTAAGCCCAATCACTTTAAAATAACAAAAAAATGCTAAAAATCCTAACAAACTATACCAGAAACAACTAAATTACTTCGGCTACCGTAAATCTCCCCCAACTATCCCTTACAACAACAAACCAAACCATATCATCTTAAAATTACAAACAAAGGTGTACAAATCATAACAAACTATGCCAGACTCACCTAAATTACTTCGGCTACTCTAAATCATCACCAACTAACCCTTACCACAACAAACAAAACCCAATCACTTTTAAATTACAAAAAAAATGCTACTAACCATAGCAAACTATGCCAAACTCACCTAAATTACTTCGGCTATCAAAAAGCACCCCCAACTACACTTTACAGCAACAAACTAAGCCCAATCACTTTAAAATTACAAAAAAATGCTAAAAATCATAACAAACTATACCAGAATCACCTAAATTACTTCGGCTACCGTAAATCACCCCCAACTATCCCTTACCACAACAAACCAAACCATATCGTCTTAAAATTACAAAAAAAGGTGAACAAATCATAACAAACTATGCCAGACTCACCTAAATTACTTCGGCTACTCTAAATCATCACCAACTAACCCTTACCACAACAAACTAAACCCAACCACTTTTAAATTACAAAAAAATGCTACTAACCATAGCAAACTATGCCAAACTCACCTAAATTACTTCGGCTATCAAAAATCACCCCCAACTGCACTTTACAGCAACAAACTAAGCCCAATCACATTAAAATTACAAAAAAATACTAAAAATCATAACAAACTATACCAGAATCACCTAAATTACTTCGGCTGCCGTAAATCACCCCCAACTATCCCTTACCACAACAAACCAAACCATATAATCTTAAAAATACAAAAAAAGGTGTACAAATCATAACAAACTATGCCAGACTCACCTAAATTACTTCGGCTACTCTAAATCATCACCAACTAACCCTTACCACAACAAACTAAACCCAATCACTTTTAAATTGCAAAAAAATGCTACTAACCATAGCATACTATGCCAAACTCACCTAAATTACTTTGGCTATCAAAAATCACCCCCAACTACACTTTACAGCAACAAACTAAGCCCAATCACTTTAAAATAACAAAAACATACTAAAAATCATAACAAACTATACCAGAATCACCTAAATTACTTCGGCTACCGTAAATCACACCCAACTATCCCTTACCACAACAAACCAAACCATATCGTCTTAAAATTACAAAAAAAGGTGTACAAATCATAACAAACTATGCCAGACTCACCTAAATTACTTCGGCTATTCTAAATCATCACCAACTAACCCTTACCACAACAAACTAAACCCAATCACTTTTAAATTACAAAAAAATGCTACTAACCATAGCAAACTATGCCAAACCTACCTAAATTACTTCGGCTACCAAAAATCACCCCCAACTACACTTTACAGCAACAAACTAAGCCCAATGACTTTAAAATTACAAAAAAATTCTAAAAATCATAACAAACTATACCAGAATCACCTAAATTACTTCGGCTACCGTAAATCACCCCCAACTATCCCTTACCACAACAAACCAAACCATATCATCTTAAAATTACAAAAAAAGGTGTACAAATCATAACAAACTCTGCCAGATTCACCTAAATTACTTCGGATACTCTAAATCATCACCAACTAACCCTTACCACAACAAACTAAACCCAATCACTTTTAAATTACAAAAAAATGCTACTAACCATAGCAAATTATGTCAAATTCACCTAAATTACTTCGGCTATCAAAAATCACCCCCAACTACACTTTACAGCAACAAACTAAGCCCAATCACTTTAAAATTACAAAAAAATGCTAAAAATCATAACAAACTATACCAGAATCACCTAAATTACTTCGGCTACCGTAAATCACCCCCAACTATCCCTTACCACAACAAACCAAACCATATCATTTTAAAATTACAAAAAAAGGTGTACAAATCATAACAAACTATGCCAGACTCACCTAAATTACTTCGGCTACTCTAAATCATCGCCAACTAACCCTTACCACAACAAACTAAACCCAATCACTTTTAAATTACAATAAAATGCTACTAACCATAGCAAACTATGCCAAACCTACCTAAATTACTTCGGCTACCAAAAATCACCCCCAACTACACTTTACAGCAACAAACTAAGCCCAATCACTTTAAAATTACAAAAAAATTCTAAAAATCATAACAAACTATACCAGAATCACCTAAATTACTTCGGCTACCGTAAATCACCCCCAACTATTCCTTACCACAACAAACCAAACCATATAATCTTAAAATTACAAAAAAAGGTGTACAAATCATAACAAACTATGCCAGACTCACCTAAATTACTTCGGCTACTCTAAATCATCACCAACTAACCCTTACCACAACAAACTAAACCCAATCACATTTAAATTACAAAAAAATGCTGCTAACCATAGCAAACTATGCCAAACTCACCTCAATTACTTCGGCTATCAAAAATCACCCCCAACTACACTTTAGAGCAACAAACTAAGCCCAATCACTTAAAAATTACAAAAAATGCTAAAAATCATAACAAACTATACTAGAATCACCTAAATTACTTCTTCTAATGTAAATCACCCCCAACTATCCCTTACCACAACAAACCAAACCATATCATTATAAAATTACAAAAAAAGGTGTACAAATCATAACAAACTATGCCAGACTCACCTAAATTACTTCGGCTACTCTAAATCATCACCACCTAACCCTTACCACAACAAACTAAACCCAATCACTTTTAAATTACAAAAAAATGCTACTAACCATAGCAAACTATGCCAAACTCACCTAAATTACTTCGGCTATCAAAAATCACCCCCAACTACACTTTACAGCAACAAACTAAGCCCAATCACATTAAAATTACAAAAAAATGCTAAAAATCATAACAAACTATACCAGGATCACCTAAATTACTTCGGCTACCGTAAATCACCCCCAACTATCCCTTACCACAACAAACCAAACCATATCGTCTTAAAATTACAAAAAAGGTGTACAAATCATAACAAACTATGCTAGACTCACCTAAATTACTTCGGCTACTCTAAATCATCACCAACTAACCCTTACTACAACAAACTAAACCCAATCACTTTTAAATTACAAAAAAATGCTACTAATCATAGCAAACTATGCCAAACTCACCTAAATTACTTCGGCTATCAAAAATCATCCCAACTACACTTTACAGCAACAAACTAAGCCCAATCACTTTAAAATTACAAAAAAATTCTAAAAATCATAACAAACTATACCAGGATCACCTAAATTACTTCGGCTACCGTAAATCACCCCCAACTATCCCTTACCACAACAAACCAAACCATATCGTCTTAAAATTACAAAAAAGGTGTACAAATCATAACAAACTATGCCAGAATCACCTAAATTACTTCGGCTACTCTAAATCATCACCAACTAACCCTTACTACAACAAACTAAACCCAATCACTTTTAAATTACAAAAAAATGCTACTAATCATAGCAAACTATGCCAAACTCACCTAAATTACTTCGGCTATCAAAAATCACCCCAACTACACTTTACAGCAACAAACTAAGCCCAGTCACTTTAAAATTACAAAAAAATGCTAAAAATCATAACAAACTATACCAGGATCACCTAAATTACTTCGGCTACCGTAAATCACCCCCAACTATCCCTTACCACAACAAACCAAACCATATCGTCTTAAAATTACAAAAAAGGTGTACAAATCATAACAAACTATGCCAGACTCACCTAAATTACTTCGGCAACACTATATCACCACCAACTAATCCTTACCACAACAAACTAAACCCAATCACTTTTAAATTACAAAAAAATGCTACTAACCATAGCAAACAATGCCAAACTCACCTAAATTACTTCGGCTATCAAAAATCACCCCCAACTATACTTTACAGCAACAAACTAAGCCCAATCGCTTTAAAATTACAAAAAAATGCTAAAAATCATAACAAACTATACCAGAATCACCTAAATTACTTCGGCTATCATAAATCATCCCCAACTATCCCTTACCACAACAAACCAAACCGTATCGTCTTAAAATTACAAAAAAAGGTGTACAAATCATAACAAACTATGCCAGACTCACCTAAATTACTTCGGCTACTCTAAATCATCACCAACTAACCCTTTCCACAACAAACTAAACCCAATCACTTTTAAATTACAAAAAAATGCTACTAACCATAGCAAACTATGCCAAACACACCTAAATTACTTCGGCTATCAAAAATCACCCCCAACTACACATTACA
Source organism: Eledona agricola (assembly GCA_964023215.1). Taxonomy (NCBI): domain Eukaryota; kingdom Metazoa; phylum Arthropoda; class Insecta; order Coleoptera; family Tenebrionidae; genus Eledona; species Eledona agricola. Next base: position 1,854,696 of record CAXIEJ010000157.1, read on the forward strand.
GCAACAAACTAAGCCCAATCACTTTAAAATTACAAAAAAATGATTAAAACATAACAAACTATACCAGAATCACCTAAATTACTTCGGCTACCGTAAATCACCCCCAACTATCGCTTACCACAACAAACCAAACCATATCATTTTAAAATTACAAAAAAAGGTGTACAAATCATAACAAACTATGCCAGACTCACCTAAATTACTTCGGCTAGTCTAAATCATCGCCAACTAACCCTTACCACAACAAACTAAACCCAATCACTTTTAAATTACAAAAAAATGCTACTAACCATAGCAAACTATGCCAAACCTACCTAAATTACTTCGGCTACCAAAAATCACCCCCAACTACACTTTACAGCAACAAACTAAGCCCAATCACTTTAAAATTACAAAAAAATTCTAAAAATCATAACAAACTATACCAGAATCACCTAAATTACTTCGGCTACCGTAAATCACCCCCAACTATCCCTTACCACAACAAACCAAACCATATCATCTTAAAATTACAAAAAAAGGTGTACAAATCATAACAAACTCTGCCAGATTCACCTAAATTACTTCGGATACTCTAAATCATCACCAACTAACCCTTACCACAACAAACTAAACCCAATCACTTTTAAATTACAAAAAAATGCTACTAACCATAGCAAATTATGTCAAATTCACCTAAATTACTTCGGCTATCAAAAATCACCCCCAACTACACTTTACAGCAACAAACTAAGCCCAATCACTTTAAAATTACAAAAAAATGCTAAAAATTATAACAAACTATACCAGAATCACCTAAATTACTTCGGCTACCGTAAATCACCCCCAACTATCCCTTACCACAACAAACCAAACCATATCATTTTAAAATTACAAAAAAAGGTGTACAAATCATAACAAACTATGCCAGACTCACCTAAATTACTTCGGCTACTCTAAATCATCGCCAACTAACCCTTACCACAACAAACTAAACCCAATCACTTTTAAATTACAATAAAATGCTACTAACCATAGCAAACTATGCCAAACCTACCTAAATTACTTCGGCTACCAAAAATCACCCCCAACTACACTTTACAGCAACAAACTAAGCCCAATCACTTTAAAATTACAAAAAAATTCTAAAAATCATAACAAACTATACCAGAATCACCTAAATTACTTCGGCTACCGTAAATCACCCCCAACTATCCCTTACCACAACAAACCAAACCATATCATCTTAAAATTACAAAAAAAGGTGTACAAATCATAACAAACTCTGCCAGATTCACCTAAATTACTTCGGATACTCTAAATCATCACCAACTAACCCTTACCACAACAAACTAAACCCAATCACTTTTAAATTACAAAAAAATGCTACTAACCAGAGCAAACTATGCCAAACTTACCTAAATTACTACGGCTATCAAAAATCACCCCCAACTACACTTTACAGCAACAAACTAAGCCCAATCACTTTAAAATTACAAAAAAATGCTAAAAATCATAACAAACTATACCAGAATCACCTAAATTACTTCGGCTACCGTAAATCACCCCCAACTATCCCTTACCACAACAAACCAAACCATATCATCTTAAAATTTCAAAAAAAGGTGTACAAATCATAACAAACTATTCCAGACTCACCTAAATTACTTCGGCTACTCTAAATCATTACCAACTAACCCTTACCACAACAAACTAAACCCAATTATTTTTAAATTACAAAAAAATGCTACTAACCAGAGCAAACTAGGCCAAACTCACCTAAATTACTTCGGCTATCAAAAATTACCCCCAACTACACTTTACAGCAACAAACTAAGCCCAATCACTTTAAAATAACAAAAAAATGCTAAAAATCCTAACAAACTATACCAGAAACAACTAAATTACTTCGGCTACCGTAAATCTCCCCCAACTATCCCTTACAACAACAAACCAAACCATATCATCTTAAAATTACAAACAAAGGTGTACAAATCATAACAAACTATGCCAGACTCACCTAAATTACTTCGGCTACTCTAAATCATCACCAACTAACCCTTACCACAACAAACAAAACCCAATCACTTTTAAATTACAAAAAAAATGCTACTAACCATAGCAAACTATGCCAAACTCACCTAAATTACTTCGGCTATCAAAAAGCACCCCCAACTACACTTTACAGCAACAAACTAAGCCCAATCACTTTAAAATTACAAAAAAATGCTAAAAATCATAACAAACTATACCAGAATCACCTAAATTACTTCGGCTACCGTAAATCACCCCCAACTATCCCTTACCACAACAAACCAAACCATATCGTCTTAAAATTACAAAAAAAGGTGAACAAATCATAACAAACTATGCCAGACTCACCTAAATTACTTCGGCTACTCTAAATCATCACCAACTAACCCTTACCACAACAAACTAAACCCAACCACTTTTAAATTACAAAAAAATGCTACTAACCATAGCAAACTATGCCAAACTCACCTAAATTACTTCGGCTATCAAAAATCACCCCCAACTGCACTTTACAGCAACAAACTAAGCCCAATCACATTAAAATTACAAAAAAATACTAAAAATCATAACAAACTATACCAGAATCACCTAAATTACTTCGGCTGCCGTAAATCACCCCCAACTATCCCTTACCACAACAAACCAAACCATATAATCTTAAAAATACAAAAAAAGGTGTACAAATCATAACAAACTATGCCAGACTCACCTAAATTACTTCGGCTACTCTAAATCATCACCAACTAACCCTTACCACAACAAACTAAACCCAATCACTTTTAAATTGCAAAAAAATGCTACTAACCATAGCATACTATGCCAAACTCACCTAAATTACTTTGGCTATCAAAAATCACCCCCAACTACACTTTACAGCAACAAACTAAGCCCAATCACTTTAAAATAACAAAAACATACTAAAAATCATAACAAACTATACCAGAATCACCTAAATTACTTCGGCTACCGTAAATCACACCCAACTATCCCTTACCACAACAAACCAAACCATATCGTCTTAAAATTACAAAAAAAGGTGTACAAATCATAACAAACTATGCCAGACTCACCTAAATTACTTCGGCTATTCTAAATCATCACCAACTAACCCTTACCACAACAAACTAAACCCAATCACTTTTAAATTACAAAAAAATGCTACTAACCATAGCAAACTATGCCAAACCTACCTAAATTACTTCGGCTACCAAAAATCACCCCCAACTACACTTTACAGCAACAAACTAAGCCCAATGACTTTAAAATTACAAAAAAATTCTAAAAATCATAACAAACTATACCAGAATCACCTAAATTACTTCGGCTACCGTAAATCACCCCCAACTATCCCTTACCACAACAAACCAAACCATATCATCTTAAAATTACAAAAAAAGGTGTACAAATCATAACAAACTCTGCCAGATTCACCTAAATTACTTCGGATACTCTAAATCATCACCAACTAACCCTTACCACAACAAACTAAACCCAATCACTTTTAAATTACAAAAAAATGCTACTAACCATAGCAAATTATGTCAAATTCACCTAAATTACTTCGGCTATCAAAAATCACCCCCAACTACACTTTACAGCAACAAACTAAGCCCAATCACTTTAAAATTACAAAAAAATGCTAAAAATCATAACAAACTATACCAGAATCACCTAAATTACTTCGGCTACCGTAAATCACCCCCAACTATCCCTTACCACAACAAACCAAACCATATCATTTTAAAATTACAAAAAAAGGTGTACAAATCATAACAAACTATGCCAGACTCACCTAAATTACTTCGGCTACTCTAAATCATCGCCAACTAACCCTTACCACAACAAACTAAACCCAATCACTTTTAAATTACAATAAAATGCTACTAACCATAGCAAACTATGCCAAACCTACCTAAATTACTTCGGCTACCAAAAATCACCCCCAACTACACTTTACAGCAACAAACTAAGCCCAATCACTTTAAAATTACAAAAAAATTCTAAAAATCATAACAAACTATACCAGAATCACCTAAATTACTTCGGCTACCGTAAATCACCCCCAACTATTCCTTACCACAACAAACCAAACCATATAATCTTAAAATTACAAAAAAAGGTGTACAAATCATAACAAACTATGCCAGACTCACCTAAATTACTTCGGCTACTCTAAATCATCACCAACTAACCCTTACCACAACAAACTAAACCCAATCACATTTAAATTACAAAAAAATGCTGCTAACCATAGCAAACTATGCCAAACTCACCTCAATTACTTCGGCTATCAAAAATCACCCCCAACTACACTTTAGAGCAACAAACTAAGCCCAATCACTTAAAAATTACAAAAAATGCTAAAAATCATAACAAACTATACTAGAATCACCTAAATTACTTCTTCTAATGTAAATCACCCCCAACTATCCCTTACCACAACAAACCAAACCATATCATTATAAAATTACAAAAAAAGGTGTACAAATCATAACAAACTATGCCAGACTCACCTAAATTACTTCGGCTACTCTAAATCATCACCACCTAACCCTTACCACAACAAACTAAACCCAATCACTTTTAAATTACAAAAAAATGCTACTAACCATAGCAAACTATGCCAAACTCACCTAAATTACTTCGGCTATCAAAAATCACCCCCAACTACACTTTACAGCAACAAACTAAGCCCAATCACATTAAAATTACAAAAAAATGCTAAAAATCATAACAAACTATACCAGAATCACATAAATTACTACTTCTAATGTAAATCACCCCCAACTATCCCTTACCACAACAAACCAAACCATATCATTATAAAATTACAAAAAAAGGTGTACAAATCATAACAAACTATGCCAGACTCACCTAAATTACTTCGGCTACTCTAAATCATCACCACCTAACCCTTACCACAACAAACTAAACCCAATCACTTTTAAATTACAAAAAAATGCTACTAACCATAGCAAACTATGCCAAACTCACCTAAATTACTTCGGCTATCAAAAATCACCCCCAACTACACTTTACAGCAACAAACTAAGCCCAATCACTTAAAAATTACAAAAAATGCTAAAAATCATAACAAACTATACTAGAATCACCTAAATTACTTCTTCTAATGTAAATCACCCCCAACTATCCCTTACCACAACAAACCAAACCATATCATTATAAAATTACAAAAAAAGGTGTACAAATCATAACAAACTATGCCAGACTCACCTAAATTACTTCGGCTACTCTAAATCATCACCACCTAACCCTTACCACAACAAACTAAACCCAATCACTTTTAAATTACAAAAAAATGCTACTAACCATAGCAAATTATGCCAAACTCACCTAAATTACTTCGGCTATCAAAAATCACCCCCAACTACACTTTACAGCAACAAACTAAGCCCAATCACATTAAAATTACAAAAAAATGCTAAAAATCATAACAAACTATACCAGAATCACATAAATTACTTCGGCTACCGTAAATCACCCCCAACTATTCCTTACCACAACAAACCAAACCATATAATCTTAAAATTACAAAAAAAGGTGTACAAATCATAACAAACTATGCCAGACTCACCTAAATTACTTCGGCTACTCTAAATCATCACCAACTAACCCTTACCACAACAAACTAAACCCAATCACATTTAAATTACAAAAAAATGCTGCTAACCATAGCAAACTATGCCAAACTCACCTCAATTACTTCGGCTATCAAAAATCACCCCCAACTACACTTTAGAGCAACAAACTAAGCCCAATCACTTAAAAATTACAAAAAATGCTAAAAATCATAACAAACTATACTAGAATCACCTAAATTACTTCTTCTAATGTAAATCACCCCCAACTATCCCTTACCACAACAAACCAAACCATATCATTATAAAATTACAAAAAAAGGTGTACAAATCATAACAAACTATGCCAGACTCACCTAAATTACTTCGGCTACTCTAAATCATCACCACCTAACCCTTACCACAACAAACTAAACCCAATCACTTTTAAATTACAAAAAAATGCTACTAACCATAGCAAACTATGCCAAACTCACCTAAATTACTTCGGCTATCAAAAATCACCCCCAACTACACTTTACAGCAACAAACTAAGCCCAATCACATTAAAATTACAAAAAAATGCCTAAAATCATAACAAACTATACCAGAATCACCTAAATTACTTCGGCTACCGTAAATCACCCCCAACTATCCCTTACCACAACAAACCAAACCATATCGCCTTAAAATTACAAAAAAAGGTGTACAAATCATAACAAACTATGCCAGACTCACCTAAATTACTTCGGCTACTCTAAATCATCACCAACTAACCCTTACCACAACAAACTAAACCCAATCACTTTTAAATTACAAAAAAATGCTACTAACCATAGCAAACTATGCCAAATTCACCTAGATTACTTCGGCTATCAAAAATCAACCCCAACTACACTTTACAGCAACAAACTAAGCCCAATCACTTTAAAATTACAAAAAAATGCTAAAAATCATAACAAACTATACCAGAATCACCTAAATTACTTCGGCTACCGTAAATCACCCCCAACTATCCCTTACCACAACAAACCAAACCATATCATCTTAAAATTACAAAAAAAGGTGTACAAATCATAACAAACTATGCCAGACTCACCTAAATTACTTCGGCTACTCTAAATCATCACCAACTAACCCTTACCACAACAAACTAAACCCAATCACTTTTAAATTACAAAAAAATGCTACTAACCATAGCAAACTTTGCCAAACTTACCTAAATTACTTCGGCTATCAAAAATCACTCCCAAATACACTTTACAGAAACAAACTAAGCCCAATAACTTTAAAATTACAAAAAACTCACCTAAATTACTTCGGCTATCAAAAATCACCCCCAACTACACTTTACAGCAACAAACTAAGCACAATAACTTTAAAATTACAAAAAAATGCTAAAAATCAAAACAAACTATACCAGAATCACCTAAATTACTTCGGCTACCGTAAATCACCCCCAACTAACCCTACCACAACAAACCAAACCATATCATCTTAAAATTACAAAAAAAGGTGTACAAATCATAACAAACTATGCCAGACTCACCTAAATTACTTCGGCTACTCTAAATCATTACCAACTAACCCTTACCACAACAAACTAAACCCAATCACTTTTAAATTACAAAAAAATGCTACTAACCATAGCAAACTATGCCAAACTCACCTAGATTACTTCGGCTATCAAAAATCACCCCCAACTACACTTTACAGCAACAAACTAAGCCCAATCACTTTAAAATTACAAAAAAATGCTAAAAATCATAACAAACTATACCAGAATCACCTAAATTACTTCGGCTACCGTAAATAACCCCCAACTATCCCTTACCACAACAAACCAAACCATATCATTTTAAAATTACAAAAAAAGGTGTACAAATCATAACAAACTATGCCAGACTCACCTAAATTACTTCGGCTACTTTAAATCATCACCAACTAACCCTTACCACAACAAACTAAACCCAATCACTTTTAAATTACAAAAAAATGCTACTAACCATAGCAAACTATGCCAAACTCACCTAAATTACTTCGGCTATCAAAAATCACCCCCAACTACACTTTACAGCAACAAACTAAGCCCAATCACATTAAAATTACAAAAAAATGCCTAAAATCATAACAAACTATACCAGAATCACCTAAATTACTTCGGCTACCGTAAATCACCCCCAACTATCCCTTACCACAACAAACCAAACCATATCGCCTTAAAATTACAAAAAAAGGTGTACAAATCATAACAAACTATGCCAGACTCACCTAAATTACTTCGGCTACTTTAAATCATCACCAACTAACCCTTACCACAACAAACTAAACTCAATCACTTTTAAATTACAAAAAAATGCTACTAACCATAGCAAACTATGCCAAATTCACCTAGATTACTTCGGCTATCAAAAATCACCCCCAACTACACTTTACAGCAACAAACTAAGCCCAATCACTTTAAAATTACAAAAAAATGCTAAAAATCATAACAAACTATACCAGAATCACCTAAATTACTTCGGCTACCGTAAATCACCCCCAACTATCCCTTACCACAACAAACCAAACCATATCATCTTAAAATTACAAAAAAAGGTGTACAAATCATAACAAACTATGCCAGACTCACCTAAATTACTTCGGCTACTCTAAATCATCACCAACTAACCCTTACCACAACAAACTAAACCCAATCACTTTTAAATTACAAAAAAATGCTACTAACCATAGCAAACTATGCCAAACTTACCTAAATTACTTCGGCTATCAAAAATCACTCCCAAATTCACTTTACAGAAACAAACTAAGCCCAATAACTTTAAAATTACAAAAAACTCACCTAAATTACTTCGGCTATCAAAAATCACCCCCAACTACACTTTACAGCAACAAACTAAGCACAATCACTTTAAAATTACAAAAAAATGCTAAAAATCAAAACAAACTATACCAGAATCACCTAAATTACTTCGGCTACCGTAAATCTCCCCCAACTATCCCCTACCACAACAAACCAAACCATATCATCTTAAAATTACAAAAAAAGGTGTACAAATCATAACAAACTATGCCAGACTCACCTAAATTACTTCGGCTACTCTAAATCATCACCAACTAACCCTTACCACAACAAACTAAACCCAATCACATTTAAATTACAAAAAAATGCTACTAACCATAGCAAACTATGCCAAACTCACCTCAATTACTTCGACTATCAAAAATCACCCCCAACTACACTTTAGAGCAACAAACTAAGCCCAATCACTTAAAAATTACAAAAAATGCTAAAAATCATAACAAACTATACCAGAATCACCTAAATTACTTCGTCTACCGTAAATCACCCCCAACTATCCCTTACCACAACAAACCAAACCATATCATTATAAAATTACAAAAAAAGGTGTACAAATCATATCAAACTATGCCAGACTCACCTAAATTACTTCGGCTACTCTAAATCATCACCAACTAACCCTTACCACAACAAACTAAACCCAATCACTTTTAAATTACAAAAAAATGCTACTAACCATAGCAAACTATGCCAAACTCACCTAAATTACATCGGCTATCAAAAATCACCCCCAATTACACTTTACAGCAACAAACTAAGCCCAATCACATTAAAATTACAAAAAAATGCTAAAAATCATAACAAACTATACCAGAATTACCTAAATTACTTCGGCTACCGTAAATCACCCCCAACTATTCCTTACCACAACAAACCAAACCATATAATCTTAAAATTACAAAAAAAGGTCTACAAATTATAACAAACTATGCCAGACTCACCTAAATTACTTCGGCTACTCTAAATCATCACCAACTAACCCTTACCACAACAAACTAAACCCAATCACTTTTAAATTACAAAAAAATGCTACTAACCATAGCAAACTATGACAAACTCACCTAAATTACTTCGGCTATTAAAAATCACCCCCAACTACACTTTACAGCAACAAACTAACCCCAATCACATTAAAATAACAAAAACATGCTAAAAATCATAACAAACTATACCAGAATCACCTAAATTACTTCGGCTACCGTAAATCACCCCCAACTATCCCTTACCACAACAAACCAAACCATATCGTCTTAAAATTACAAAAAAAGGTGTACAAATCATAACAAACTATGCCAGAATCACCTAAATTACTTCGGCTACTCTAAATCATCACCAACTAACCTTTACCACAACAAACTAAACCCAATCACTTTTAAATTACAAAAAAATGCTACTAACCATAGCAAACTATGCCAAACTCACTTAAATTACTTCGGCTATCAAAAATCACCCCCAACTACACTTTACAGCAACAAACTAAGCACAATCACTTTAAAATTACAAAAAAATGCTAAAAATCAAAACAAACTATACCAGAATCACCTAAATTACTTCGGCTACCGTAAATCCCCCCAACTATTCCCTACCACAACAAACCAAACTATATCATCTTAAAATTACAAAAAAGGTGTACAAATCATAACAAACTATGCCAGACTCACCTAAATTACTTCGGCTACTCTAAATCATCACCAACTAACCCTTACCACAACAAACTAAACCCAATCACTTTTAAATTACAAAAAAATGCTACTAACCATAGCAAACTATGCCAAACTCACCTAAATTACTTCGGCTATCAAAAATCACCCCCAACTACACTTTACAGCAACAAACTAAGCCCAATCACTTTAAAATTACAAAAAAATGCCTAAAATCATAACAAACTATACCAGAATCACCTAAATTACTTCAGCTACCGTAAATCACCCCCAACTATCCCTTACCACAACAAACCAAACCATATCGCCTTAAAATTACAAAAAAAGGTGTACAAATCATAACAAACTATGCCAGACTCACCTAAATTACTTCGGCTACTCTAAATCATCACCAACTAACCCTTACCACAACAAACTAAACCCAATCACTTTTAAATTACAAAAAAATGCTACTAATTATAGCAAACTATGCCAAATTCACCTAGATTACTTCGGCTATCAAAAATCACCCCCAACTACACTTTACAGCAACAAACTAAGCCCAATCACTTTAAAATTACAAAAAAATGCTAAAAATCATAACAAACTATACCAGAATCACCTAAATTACTTCGGCTACCGTAAATCACCCCCAACTATCCCTTACCACAACAAACCAAACCATATCATCTTAAAATTACAAAAAAGGTGTACAAATCATAACAAACTATGCCAGACTCACCTAAATTACTTCGGCTACTCTAAATCATGACCAACTAACCCTTACCACAACAAACTAAACCCAATCACTTTTAAATTACAAAAAAATGCTACTAACCATAGCAAACTATGCCAAACTTACCTAAATTACTTAGGCTATCAAAAATCACCCCCAAATACACTTTACAGAAACAAACTAAGCCCAATAACTTTAAAATTACAAAAAACTCACCTAAATTACTTCGGCTATCAAAAATCACCCCCAACTACACTTTACAGCAACAAACTAAGCACAATCACTTTAAAATTACAAAAAAATGCTAAAAATCAAAACAAACTATACCAGAATCACCTAAATTACTTCGGCTACCGTAAATCACCCCCAACTATCCCCTACCACAACAAACCAAACCATATCATCTTAAAATTACAAAAAAAGGTGTACAAATCATAACAAACTATGCCAGACTCACCTAAATTACTTCGGCTACTCTAAATCATCACCAACTAACCCTTACCACAACAAACTAAACCCAATCACTTTTAAATTACAAAAAAATGCTACTAACCATAGCAAACTATGCCAAACTCACCTAGATTACTTCGGCTATCAAAAATCACCCCCAACTACACTTTACAGCAACAAACTAAGCCCAATCACTTTAAAATTACAAAAAAATGCTAAAAATCATAACAAACTATACCAGAATCACCTAAATTACTTCGGCTACCGTAAATCACCCCCAACTATCCCTTACCACAACAAACCAAACCATATCATCTTAAAATTACAAAAAAAGGTGTACAAATCATAACAAACTATGCCAGACTCACCTAAATTACTTCGGCTACTCTAAATCATCACCAACTAACCCTTACCACAACAAACTAAACCCAATCACTTTTAAATTACAAAAAAATTCTACTAACCATAGCAAACTATGCCAAACTCACCTAAATTACTTCGGCTATCAAAAATCACCCCCAACTACACTTTACAGCAACAAACTAACCCCAAACACTTTAAAATAACAAAAAAATGCTAAAAATCATAACAAACTATACCAGAATCACCTAAATTACTTCGGCTACCGTAAATCACCCCCAACTATTCCTTACCACAACAAACCAAACCATATCATCTTAAAATTACTAAAAAAGGTTTACAAATCATAACAAACTATGCCAGACTCACCTAAATTACTTCAGCTACTCTAAATCATCACCAACTAACCCTTACCACAACAAACTAAACCCAATCACTTTTAAATTACAAAAAAATGCTACTATTCATAGCAAACTATGCCAAACTCACCTAAATTACTTCGGCTATCAAAAATCACCCCCAACTACACTTTACAGCAACAAACTAAGCACAATCACTTTAAAATTACAAAAAAATGCTAAAAATCAAAACAAACTATACCAGAATCACCTAAATTACTTCGGCTACCGTAAATCACCCCCAACTATCCCCTACCACAACAAACCAAACCATATCATCTTAAAATTACAAAAAAGGTGTACAAATCATAACAAACTATGCCAGACTCACCTAAATTACTTCGGCTACTCTAAATCATCACCATCTAACCCTTACCACAACAAACTAAACCCAATCACTTTTAAATTACAAAAAAATGCTACTAACCATAGCAAACTATGCCAAACTCACCTAAATTACTTCGGCTATCAAAAATCACCCCCAACTACACTTTACAGCAACAAACTAAGCCCAATCACTTTAAAATTACAAAAAAATGCCTAAAATCATAACAAACTATACCAGAATCACCTAAATTACTTCGGCTACCGTAAATCACCCCCAACTATCCCTTACCACAACAAACCAAACCATATCGCCTTAAAATTACAAAAAAAGGTGTACAAATCATAACAAACTATGCCAGACTCACCTAAATTACTTCGGCTACTTTAAATCATCACCAACTAACCCTTACCACAACAAACTAAACTCAATCACTTTTAAGTTACAAAAAAATGCTACTAACCATAGCAAACTATGCCAAATTCACCTAGATTACTTCGGCTATTAAAAATCACCCCCAACTACACTTTACAGCAACAAACTAAGCCCAATCACTATAAAATTACAAAAAAATGCTAAAAATCATAACAAACTATACCAGAATCACCTAAATTACTTCGGCTACCGTAAATCACCCCCAACTATCCCTTACCACAACAAACCAAACCATATCATCTTAAAATTACAAAAAAAGGTGTACAAATCATAACAAACTATGCCAGACTCACCTAAATTACTTCGGCTACTCTAAATCATCACCAACTAACCCTTACCACAACAAACTAAACCCAATCACTTTTAAATTACAAAAAAATGCTACTAACCATAGCAAACTATGCCAAACTTACCTAAATTACTTCGGCTATCAAAAATCACTCCCAAATTCACTTTACAGAAACAAACTAAGCCCAATAACTTTAAAATTACAAAAAACTCACCTAAATTACTTCGGCTATCAAAAATCACCCCCAACTACACTTTACAGCAACAAACTAAGCACAATCACTTTAAAATTACAAAAAAATGCTAAAAATCAAAACAAACTATACCAGAATCACCTAAATTACTTCGGCTACCGTAAATCACCCCCAACTATCCCCTACCACAACAAACCAAACCATATCATCTTAAAATTACAAAAAAAAGTGTACAAATCATAACAAACTATGCCAGACTCACCTAAATTACTTCGGCTACTCTAAATCATCACCAACTAACCCTTACCACAACAAACTAAACCCAATCACTTTTAAATTACAAAAAAATGCTACTTACCATAGCAAACTATGCCAAACTCACCTAGATTACTTCGGCTATCAAAAATCACCCCCAACTACACTTTACAGCAACAAACTAAGCCCAATCACTTTAAAATTACAAAAAAATGCTAAAAATCATAACAAACTATACCAGAATCACCTAAATTACTTCGGCTACCGTAAATCACCCCCAACTATCCCTTACCACAACAAACCAAACCATATCACTTTAAAATTACAAAAAAAGGTGTACAAATCATAACAAACTATGCCAGACTCACCTAAATTACTTCGGCTACTCTAAATCATCACCAACTAACCCTTACCACAACAAACTAAACCCAATCACATTTAAATTACAAAAAAATGCTACTAACCATAGAAAACTATGCCAAACTCACCTCAATTACTTCGGCTATCAAAAATCACCCCCAACTACACTTTAGAGCAACAAACTAAGCCCAATCACTTAAAAATTACAAAAAATGCTAAAAATCATAACAAACTATACCAGAATCACCTAAATTACTTCGTCTACCGTAAATCACCCCCAACTATCCCTTACCACAACAAACCAAACCATATCATTATAAAATTACAAAAAAAGGTGTACAAATCATATCAAACTATGCCAGACTCACCTAAATTACTTCGGCTACTCTAAATCATCACCAACTAACCCTTACCACAACAAACTAAACCCAATCACTTTTAAATTACAAAAAAATGCTACTAACCATAGCAAACTATGCCAAACCCACCTAAATTACATCGGCTATCAAAAATCACCCCCAATTACACTTTACAGCAACAAACTAAGCCCAATCACATTAAAATTACAAAAAAATGCTAAAAATCATAACAAACTATACCAGAATTACCTAAATTACTTCGGCTACCGTAAATCACCCCCAACTATTCCTTACCACAACAAACCAAACCATATAATCTTAAAATTACAAAAAAAGGTGTACAAATTATAACAAACTATGCCAGACTCACCTAAATTACTTCGGCTACTCTAAATCATCACCAACTAACCCTTACCACAACAAACTAAACCCAATCACTTTTAAATTACAAAAAAATGCTACTAACCATAGCAAACTATGACAAACTCACCTAAATTACTTCGGCTATTAAAAATCACCCCCAACTACACTTTACAGCAACAAACTAACCCCAATCACATTAAAATAACAAAAACATGCTAAAAATCATAACAAACTATACCAGAATCACCTAAATTACTTCGGCTACCGTAAATCACCCCCAACTATCCCTTACCACAACAAACCAAACCATATCGTCTTAAAATTACAAAAAAAGGTGTACAAATCATAACAAACTATGCCAGAATCACCTAAATTACTTCGGCTACTCTAAATCATCACCAACTAACCCTTACCACAACAAACTAAACCCAATCACTTTTAAATTACAAAAAAATGCTACTAACCATAGCAAACTATGCCAAACTCACCTAAATTACTTCGGCTATCAAAAATCACCCCCAACTACACTTTACAGCAACAAACTAAGCCCAATCACTTTAAAATTACAAAAAAATGCCTAAAATCATAACAAACTATACCAGAATCACCTAAATTACTTCAGCTACCGTAAATCACCCCCAACTATCCCTTACCACAACAAACCAAACCATATCGCCTTAAAATTACAAAAAAAGGTGTACAAATCATAACAAACTATGCCAGACTCACCTAAATTACTTCGGCTACTCTAAATCATCACCAACTAACCCTTACCACAACAAACTAAACCCAATCACTTTTAAATTACAAAAAAATGCTACTAATTATAGCAAACTATGCCAAATTCACCTAGATTACTTCGGCTATCAAAAATCACCCCCAACTACACTTTACAGCCACAAACTAAGCCCAATCACTTTAAAATTACAAAAAAATGCTAAAAATCATAACAAACTATACCAGAATCACCTAAATTACTTCGGCTACCGTAAATCACCCCCAACTATCCCTTACCACAACAAACCAAACCATATCATCTTAAAATTACAAAAAAAGGTGTACAAATCATAACAAACTATGCCAGACTCACCTAAATTACTTCGGCTACTCTAAATCATGACCAACTAACCCTTACCACAACAAACTAAACCCAATCACTTTTAAATTACAAAAAAACGCTACTAACCATAGCAAACTATGCCAAACTTACCTAAATTACTTCGGCTATCAAAAATCACCCCCAAATACACTTTACAGAAACAAACTAAGCCCAATAACTTTAAAATTACAAAAAACTCACCTAAATTACTTCGGCTATCAAAAATCACCCCCAACTACACTTTACAGCAACAAACTAAGCACAATCATTTTAAAATTACAAAAAAATGCTAAAAATCAAAACAAACTATACCAGAATCACCTAAATTACTTCGGCTACCGTAAATCACCCCCAACTATCCCCTACCACAACAAACCAAACCATATCATCTTAAAATTACAAAAAAAGGTGTACAAATCATAACAAACTATGCCAGACTCACCTAAATTACTTCGGCTACTCTAAATCATCACCAACTAACCCTTACCACAACAAACTAAACCCAATCACTTTTAAATTACAAAAAAATGCTACTAACCATAGCAAACTATGCCAAACTCACCTAGATTACTTCGGCTATCAAAAATCACCCCCAACTACACTTTACAGCAACAAACTAAGCCCAATCACTTTAAAATTACAAAAAAATGCTAAAAATCATAACAAACTATACCAGAATCACCTAAATTACTTCGGCTACCGTAAATCACCCCCAACTATCCCTTACCACAACAAACCAAACCATATCATCTTAAAATTACAAAAAAAGGTGTACAAATCATAACAAACTATGCCAGACTCACCTAAATTACTTCGGCTACTCTAAATCATCACCAACTAACCCTTACCACAACAAACTAAACCCAATCACTTTTAAATTACAAAAAAATTCTACTAACCTTAGCAAACTATGCCAAACTCACCTAAATTACTTCGGCTATCAAAAATCACCCCCAACTACACTTTACAGCAACAAACTAACCCCAAACACTTTAAAATAACAAAAACATGCTAAAAATCATAACAAACTATACCAGAATCACCTAAATTACTTCGGCCACCGTAAATCACCCCCAACTATCCCTTACCACAACAAACTAAACCATATCGTCTTAAAATTACAAAAAAAGGTGTACAAATCATAACAAACTATGCCAGAATCACCTAAATTACTTCGGTTACTCTAAATCATCACCAACTAACCCTTACCACAACAAACTAAACCCAATCACTTTTAAATTACAAAAAAATGCTACTAACCATAGCAAACTATGCCAAACTTACCTAAATTAATTCGGCTATCAAAAATCACCCCCAAATATACTTTATAGAAACAAACTAAGCCCAATAACTTTAAAATTACAAAAAACCCACCTAAATTACTTCGGCTATCAAAAATCACCCCCAACTACACTTTTCAGCAACAAACTAAGCACAATCACTTTAAAATTACAAAAAAATGCTAAAAATCAAAACAAACTATACCAGAATCACCTAAATTACTTCGGCTACCGTAAATCACCCCCAACTATCCCCTACCACAACAAACCAAACCATATCATCTTAAAATTACAAAAAAAGGTGTACAAATCATAACAAACTATGCCAGACTTACCTAAATTACCTCGGCTACTCTAAATCATCACCAACTAACCCTTACCACAACAAACTAAAACCAATCACTTTTAAATTACAAAAAAATGCTACTAACCATAGCAAACTATGCCAAACTCACCTAAATTACTTCGGCTATCAAAAATCACCCCCAACTACACTTTACAGCAACAAACTAAGCCCAATCACTTTAAAATTACAAAAAAATGCTAAAAATCATAACAAACTATACCAGAATCACCTAAATTACTTCGGCAACCGTAAATCACCCCCAACTATCCCTTACCACAACAAACCAAACCATATTATCTTAAAATTACAAAAAAAGGTGTACAAATCATAACAAATTATGCCAGACTCACCTAAATTACTTCGGCTACTCTAAATCATCACCAACTAACCCTTACCACAACAAACTAAACCCAATCACTTTTAAATTACAAAAAAATGCTACTAACCATAGCAAACTATGCCAAACTCACCTAAATTACTTCGGCTATCAAAAATCACCCCCAAATACACTTTACAGCAACAAACTAAGCCCAATAACTTTAAAATTACAAAAAATTGCTAAAAATCAAAACAAACTATACCAGAATCACCTTAATTACTTCGGCTACCGTAAATCACCCCCAACTATCCCTTACCACAACAAACCAAACCATATTATCTTAAAATTACAAAAAAAGGTGTACAAATCATAACAAACAATGCCAGACTCACCTAAATTACTTCGGCTACTCTAAATCATCACCAACTAACCCTTACCACAACAAACTAAACCCAATCACTTTTAAATTAAAAAAAATGCTACTAACCATAGCAAACTATGCCAAACTCACCTAAATTACTTCGGCTATCAAAAATCACCCCCAACTACACTTTACAGCAACAAACTAAGCCCAATCACTTTAAAATTACAAAAAAATGCTAAAAATCATAACAAACTATATCAGAATCATCTAAATTACTTCGGCTACCGTAAATCACCCCGAACTATTCCTTACCACAACAAACCAAACCATATCATCTTAAAATTACAAAAAAAGGTGTACAAATCATAACAAACAATGCCAGACTCACCTAAATTACTTCGGCTACTCTAAATCATCACCAACTAACCCTTACCACAACAAACTAAACCCAATCACTTCTAAATTAAAAAAAATGCTACTAGCCATAGCAAACTATGCCAAACTCACCTAAATTACTTCGGCTATCAAAAATCACCCCCAACTACACTTTACAGCAACAAACTAAGCCCAATCACATTAAAATTACAAAAATATGCTAAAAATCATAACAAACTATACCAGAATCACCTAAATTACTTCGGCTACCGTAAATAACCCCCAACTATCCCTTACCACAACAAACCAAACCATATCGTCTTAAAATTACAAAAAAAGGTGTACAAATCATTACAAACTATGCCAGACTCACCTAAATTACTTCGGCTACTCTAAATCATCACCAACTAACCCTTACCAAAACAAACTAAACCCAATTACTTTTAAATTACAAAAAATGCTACTAACCATAGCAAACTATGCCAAACTCACCTAAATTACTTCGGCTATCAAAAATCACCCCCAACTACACTTTACAGCAACAAACTAAGCCCAATCACTTTAAAACTACAAAAAAATGCTAAAAATCATAACAAACTATACCAGAATCACCAAAATTACTTCGGCTACCGTAAATCACCCCCAACTATCCCTTACCACAACAAACCAAACCATATCATCTTAAAATTACAAAAAAAGGTGTACAAATCATAACAAACTATGCCAGACTCACCTAAATTACTTCGGCTACTCTAAATCATCACCAACTAACCCTTACCACAACAAACTAAACCCAATCACTTTTAAATTACAAAAAAATGCTACTAACCATAGCAAACTATGCCAAACTCACCTCAATTACTTCGGCTATCAAAAATCACCCCCATCTACACTTTACAGCAACAAACTAAGCCCAATCACTTTAAAATTACAAAAAAAATGCTAAAAATCATAACAAACTATACCAGAATCACCTAAATTACTTCGGCTACCGTAAATCACCCCCAACTATCCCTTACCACAACAAACCAAACCATATCATCTTAAAATTACAAAAAAAGGTGTACAAATCATAACAAACAATGCCAGACTCACCTAAATTACTTCGGCTACTCTAAATCATCACCAACTAACCCTTACCACAACAAACTAAACCCAATCACTTTTAAATTAAAAAAAAATGCTACTAACCATAGCAAACTATGCCAAACTCACCTAAATTACTTCGGCTATCAAAAATCACCCTCAACTACACTTTACAGCAACAAACTAAGCCCAATCACTTTAAAATTACAAAAAAATGCTAAAAATCATAACAAACTTTACCAGAATCACCTAAATTACTTCGGCTACCGTAAATCACCCCCAACTATCCATTACCACAACAAACCAAACCATATCATCTTGAAATTACAAAAAAAGGTGTACGCATCATAACAAACTATGCCAGACTCACCTAAATTACTTCGGCTACTCTAAATCATCACCAACTAACCCTTACCACAACAAACTAAACCCAATCACTTTTAAATTACAACAAAATGCTACTAACCATAGCAAACTATGCCAAACTCACCTAAATTACTTCTGCTATCAAAAATCACCCCCAACTACACTTTACAGCAACAAACTAAGCCCAATCTATTTAAAATTACAAAAAAATGCTAAAAATCATAACAAACTATACCAGAATCACCTAAATTACTTCGGCTAGATTAAATCACCCCCAACTACCCCTTACCACAACAAACCAAACCATCTCATCTTAAAATTACAAAAAAAGGTGTACAAATCATAACAAACTATGCTAGACTCACCTAAATTACTTCGGCTACTCTAAATCATCACCAACTAACCCTTACCACAACAAACTAAACCCAATCACTTATAAATTACAAAAAAATGCTACTAACCATAGCAAACTATGCCAAACTCACCTTAATTAATTCGGTTATCAAAAATCACCCCCAACTACACTTTACAGCAACAAACTAAGCCCAATCACTTTAAAATTACAAAAAAATGCTAAAAATCATAACAAACTATACCAGAATCACCTAAATTACTTCGGCTACCGTAAATCACCCCCAACTATCCCTTACCACAACAAACCAAACCATATCATCTTAAAATTACAAAAAAAGGTGTACAAATCATAACAAATTATGCCAGACTCACCTAAATTACTTCGGCTACTCTAAATCATCACCAACTAACCCTTACCACAACAAACTAAACCCAATCACTTTTAAATTACAAAAAAATGCTACTAATCATAGCAAACTATGCCAAACTCACCTAAATTACTTCGGCTATCAAAAATCACCCCCAACTACACTTTACAGCAACAAACTAAGCCCAATCACTTTAAAATTACAAAAAAATGTTAAAAATCATAACAAACAATACCAGGATCACCTAAATTACTTCGGCTACCGTAAATCACCCCCAACTATTCCTTACCACAACAAACCAAACCATATCATCTTAAAATTACTAAAAAAGGTTTACAAATCTTAACAAACTATGCCAGACTCACCTAAATTACTTCGGCTACTCTAAATCATCACCAACTAACCCTTACCACAACAAACTAAACCCAATCACTTTTAAATTACAAAAAAATGCTACTATTCATAGCAAACTATGCCAAACTCACCTAAATTACTTTGGCTATCAAAAATCACCCCCAACTACACTTTACAGCAACAAACTAAGCCCAATCACTTTAAAATAACAAAAACATACTAAAAATCATAACAAACTATACCAGAATCACCTAAATTACTTCGGCTACCGTAAATCACACCCAACTATCCCTTACCACAACAAACCAAACCATATCGTCTTAAAATTACAAAAAAAGGTGTACAAATCATAACAAACTATGCCAGACTCACCTAAATTACTTCGGCTATTCTAAATCATCACCAACTAACCCTTACCACAACAAACTAAACCCAATCACTTTTAAATTACAAAAAAATGCTACTAACCATAGCAAACTATGCCAAACCTACCTAAATTACTTCGGCTACCAAAAATCACCCCCAACTACACTTTACAGCAACAAACTAAGCCCAATGACTTTAAAATTACAAAAAAATTCTAAAAATCATAACAAACTATACCAGAATCACCTAAATTACTTCGGCTACCGTAAATCACCCCCAACTATCCCTTACCACAACAAACCAAACCATATCATCTTAAAATTACAAAAAAAGGTGTACAAATCATAACAAACTCTGCCAGATTCACCTAAATTACTTCGGATACTCTAAATCATCACCAACTAACCCTTACCACAACAAACTAAACCCAATCACTTTTAAATTACAAAAAAATGCTACTAACCATAGCAAATTATGTCAAATTCACCTAAATTACTTCGGCTATCAAAAATCACCCCCAACTACACTTTACAGCAACAAACTAAGCCCAATCACTTTAAAATTACAAAAAAATGCTAAAAATCATAACAAACTATACCAGAATCACCTAAATTACTTCGGCTACCGTAAATCACCCCCAACTATCCCTTACCACAACAAACCAAACCATATCATTTTAAAATTACAAAAAAAGGTGTACAAATCATAACAAACTATGCCAGACTCACCTAAATTACTTCGGCTACTCTAAATCATCGCCAACTAACCCTTACCACAACAAACTAAACCCAATCACTTTTAAATTACAATAAAATGCTACTAACCATAGCAAACTATGCCAAACCTACCTAAATTACTTCGGCTACCAAAAATCACCCCCAACTACACTTTACAGCAACAAACTAAGCCCAATCACTTTAAAATTACAAAAAAATTCTAAAAATCATAACAAACTATACCAGAATCACCTAAATTACTTCGGCTACCGTAAATCACCCTCAACTATTCCTTACCACAACAAACCAAACCATATAATCTTAAAATTACAAAAAAAGGTGTACAAATCATAACAAACTATGCCAGACTCACCTAAATTACTTCGGCTACTCTAAATCATCACCAACTAACCCTTACCACAACAAACTAAACCCAATCACATTTAAATTACAAAAAAATGCTGCTAACCATAGCAAACTATGCCAAACTCACCTCAATTACTTCGGCTATCAAAAATCACCCCCAACTACACTTTAGAGCAACAAACTAAGCCCAATCACTTAAAAATTACAAAAAATGCTAAAAATCATAACAAACTATACTAGAATCACCTAAATTACTTCTTCTAATGTAAATCACCCCCAACTATCCCTTACCACAACAAACCAAACCATATCATTATAAAATTACAAAAAAAGGTGTACAAATCATAACAAACTATGCCAGACTCACCTAAATTACTTCGGCTACTCTAAATCATCACCACCTAACCCTTACCACAACAAACTAAACCCAATCACTTTTAAATTACAAAAAAATGCTACTAACCATAGCAAACTATGCCAAACTCACCTAAATTACTTCGGCTATCAAAAATCACCCCCAACTACACTTTACAGCAACAAACTAAGCCCAATCACATTAAAATTACAAAAAAATGCTAAAAATCATAACAAACTATACCAGAATCACATAAATTACTACTTCTAATGTAAATCACCCCCAACTATCCCTTACCACAACAAACCAAACCATATCATTATAAAATTACAAAAAAAGGTGTACAAATCATAACAAACTATGCCAGACTCACCTAAATTACTTCGGCTACTCTAAATCATCACCACCTAACCCTTACCACAACAAACTAAACCCAATCACTTTTAAATTACAAAAAAATGCTACTAACCATAGCAAACTATGCCAAACTCACCTAAATTACTTCGGCTATCAAAAATCACCCCCAACTACACTTTACAGCAACAAACTAAGCCCAATCAATTAAAAATTACAAAAAATGCTAAAAATCATAACAAACTATACTAGAATCACCTAAATTACTTCTTCTAATGTAAATCACCCCCAACTATCCCTTACCACAACAAACCATACCATATCATTATAAAATTACAAAAAAAGGTGTACAAATCATAACAAACTATGCCAGACTCACCTAAATTACTTCGGCTACTCTAAATCATCACCACCTAACCCTTACCACAACAAACTAAACCCAATCACTTTTAAATTACAAAAAACTGCTACTAACCATAGCAAACTATGCCAAACTCACCTAAATTACTTCGGCTATCAAAAATCACCCCCAACTACACTTTACAGCAACAAACTAAGCCCAATCACATTAAAATTACAAAAAAATGCTAAAAATCATAACAAACTATACCAGAATCACATAAATTACTTCGGCTACCGTAAATCACCCCCAACTATTCCTTACCACAACAAACCAAACCATATAATCTTAAAATTACAAAAAAAGGTGTACAAATCATAACAAACTATGCCAGACTCACCTAAATTACTTCGGCTACTCTAAATCATCACCAACTAACCCTTACCACAACAAACTAAACCCAATCACATTTAAATTACAAAAAAATGCTGCTAACCATAGCAAACTATGCCAAACTCACCTCAATTACTTCGGCTATCAAAAATCACCCCCAACTACACTTTAGAGCAACAAACTAAGCCCAATCACTTAAAAATTACAAAAAATGCTAAAAATCATAACAAACTATACTAGAATCACCTAAATTACTTCTTCTAATGTAAATCACCCCCAACTATCCCTTACCACAACAAACCAAACCATATCATTATAAAATTACAAAAAAAGGTGTACAAATCATAACAAACTATGCCAGACTCACCTAAATTACTTCGGCTACTCTAAATCATCACCACCTAACCCTTACCACAACAAACTAAACCCAATCACTTTTAAATTACAAAAAAATGCTACTAACCATAGCAAACTATGCCAAACTCACCTAAATTACTTCGGCTATCAAAAATCACCCCCAACTACACTTTACAGCAACAAACTAAGCCCAATCACATTAAAATTACAAAAAAATGCCTAAAATCATAACAAACTATACCAGAATCACCTAAATTACTTCGTCTACCGTAAATCACCCCCAACTATCCCTTACCACAACAAACCAAACCATATCGCCTTAAAATTACAAAAAAAGGTGTACAAATCATAACAAACTATGCCAGACTCACCTAAATTACTTCGGCTACTCTAAATCATCACCAACTAACCCTTACCACAACAAACTAAACCCAATCACTTTTAAATTACAAAAAAATGCTACTAACCATAGCAAACTATGCCAAATTCACCTAGATTACTTCGGCTATCAAAAATCAACCCCAACTACACTTTACAGCAACAAACTAAGCCCAATCACTTTAAAATTACAAAAAAATGCTAAAAATCATAACAAACTATACCAGAATCACCTAAATTACTTCGGCTACCGTAAATCACCCCCAACTATCCCTTACCACAACAAACCAAACCATATCATCTTAAAATTACAAAAAAAGGTGTACAAATCATAACAAACTATGCCAGACTCACCTAAATTACTTCGGCTACTCTAAATCATCACCAACTAACCCTTACCACAACAAACTAAACCCAATCACTTTTAAATTACAAAAAAATGCTACTAACCATAGCAAACTTTGCCAAACTTACCTAAATTACTTCGGCTATCAAAAATCACTCCCAAATACACTTTACAGAAACAAACTAAGCCCAATAACTTTAAAATTACAAAAAACTCACCTAAATTACTTCGGCTATCAAAAATCACCCCCAACTACACTTTACAGCAACAAACTAAGCACAATAACTTTAAAATTACAAAAAAATGCTAAAAATCAAAACAAACTATACCAGAATCACCTAAATTACTTCGGCTACCGTAAATCACCCCCAACTAACCCTACCACAACAAACCAAACCATATCATCTTAAAATTACAAAAAAAGGTGTACAAATCATAACAAACTATGCCAGACTCACCTAAATTACTTCGGCTACTCTAAATCATTACCAACTAACCCTTACCACAACAAACTAAACCCAATCACTTTTAAATTACAAAAAAATGCTACTAACCATAGCAAACTATGCCAAACTCACCTAGATTACTTCGGCTATCAAAAATCACCCCCAACTACACTTTACAGCAACAAACTAAGCCCAATCACTTTAAAATTACAAAAAAATGCTAAAAATCATAACAAACTATACCAGAATCACCTAAATTACTTCGGCTACCGTAAATAACCCCCAACTATCCCTTACCACAACAAACCAAACCATATCATTTTAAAATTACAAAAAAAGGTGTACAAATCATAACAAACTATGCCAGACTCACCTAAATTACTTCGGCTACTCTAAATCATCACCAACTAACCCTTACCACAACAAACTAAACCCAATCACATTTAAATTACAAAAAAATGCTACTAACCATAGCAAACTATGCCAAACTCACCTCAATTACTTCGGCTATCAAAAATCACCCCCAACTACACTTTACAGCAACAAACTAAGCACAATCACTTTAAAATTACAAAAAAATGCTAAAAATCAAAACAAACTATACCAGAATCACCTAAATTACTTCGGCTACCGTAAATCACCCCCAACTATTCCCTACCACAACAAACAAAACCATCTCATCTTAAAATTACAAAAAAGGTGTACAAATCATAACAAACTATGCCAGACTCACCTAAATTACTTCGGCTACTCTAAATCATCACCAACTAACCCTTACCACAACAAACTAAACCCAATCACTTTTAAATTACAAAAAAATGCTACTAACCATAGCAAACTATGCCAAACTCACCTAAATTACTTCGGCTATCAAAAATCACCCCCAACTACACTTTACAGCAACAAACTAAGCCCAATCACTTTAAAATTACAAAAAAATGCCTAAAATCATAACAAACTATACCAGAATCACCTAAATTACTTCGGCTACCGTAAATCACCCCCAACTATCCCTTACCACAACAAACCAAACCATATCGCCTTAAAATTACAAAAAAAGGTGTACAAATCATAACAAACTATGCCAGACTCACCTAAATTACTTCGGCTACTTTAAATCATCACCAACTAACCCTTACCACAACAAACTAAACTCAATCACTTTTAAATTACAAAAAAATGCTACTAACCATAGCAAACTATGCCAAATTCACCTAGATTACTTCGGCTATCAAAAATCACCCCCAACTACACTTTACAGCAACAAACTAAGCCCAATCACTTTAAAATTACAAAAAAATGCTAAAAATCATAACAAACTATACCAGAATCACCTAAATTACTTCGGCTACCGTAAATCACCCCCAACTATCCCTTACCACAACAAACCAAACCATATCATCTTAAAATTACAAAAAAAGGTGTACAAATCATAACAAACTATGCCAGACTCACCTAAATTACTTCGGCTACTCTAAATCATCACCAACTAACCCTTACCACAACAAACTAAACCCAATCACTTTTAAATTACAAAAAAATGCTACTAACCATAGCAAACTATGCCAAACTTACCTAAATTACTTCGGCTATCAAAAATCACTCCCAAATTCACTTTACAGAAACAAACTAAGCCCAATAACTTTAAAATTACAAAAAACTCACCTAAATTACTTCGGCTATCAAAAATCACCCCCAACTACACTTTACAGCAACAAACTAAGCACAATCACTTTAAAATTACAAAAAAATGCTAAAAATCAAAACAAACTATACCAGAATCACCTAAATTACTTCGGCTACCGTAAATCTCCCCCAACTATCCCCTACCACAACAAACCAAACCATATCATCTTAAAATTACAAAAAAAGGTGTACAAATCATAACAAACTATGCCAGACTCACCTAAATTACTTCGGCTACTCTAAATCATCACCAACTAACCCTTACCACAACAAACTAAACCCAATCACTTTTAAATTACAAAAAAATGCTACTTACCATAGCAAACTATGCCAAACTCACCTAGATTACTTCGGCTATCAAAAATCACCCCCAACTACACTTTACAGCAACAAACTAAGCCCAATCACTTTAAAATTACAAAAAAATGCTAAAAATCATAACAAACTATACCAGAATCACCTAAATTACTTCGGCTACCGTAAATCACCCCCAACTATCCCTTACCACAACAAACCAAACCATATCATTTTAAAATTACAAAAAAAGGTGTACAAATCATAACAAACTATGCCAGACTCACCTAAATTACTTCGGCTACTCTAAATCATCACCAACTAACCCTTACCACAACAAACTAAACCCAATCACATTTAAATTACAAAAAAATGCTACTAACCATAGCAAACTATGCCAAACTCACCTCAATTACTTCGACTATCAAAAATCACCCCCAACTACACTTTAGAGCAACAAACTAAGCCCAATCACTTAAAAATTACAAAAAATGCTAAAAATCATAACAAACTATACCAGAATCACCTAAATTACTTCGTCTACCGTAAATCACCCCCAACTATCCCTTACCACAACAAACCAAACCATATCATTATAAAATTACAAAAAAAGGTGTACAAATCATATCAAACTATGCCAGACTCACCTAAATTACTTCGGCTACTCTAAATCATCACCAACTAACCCTTACCACAACAAACTAAACCCAATCACTTTTAAATTACAAAAAAATGCTACTAACCATAGCAAACTATGCCAAACTCACCTAAATTACATCGGCTATCAAAAATCACCCCCAATTACACTTTACAGCAACAAACTAAGCCCAATCACATTAAAATTACAAAAAAATGCTAAAAATCATAACAAACTATACCAGAATTACCTAAATTACTTCGGCTACCGTAAATCACCCCCAACTATTCCTTACCACAACAAACCAAACCATATAATCTTAAAATTACAAAAAAAGGTCTACAAATTATAACAAACTATGCCAGACTCACCTAAATTACTTCGGCTACTCTAAATCATCACCAACTAACCCTTACCACAACAAACTAAACCCAATCACTTTTAAATTACAAAAAAATGCTACTAACCATAGCAAACTATGACAAACTCACCTAAATTACTTCGGCTATTAAAAATCACCCCCAACTACACTTTACAGCAACAAACTAACCCCAATCACATTAAAATAACAAAAACATGCTAAAAATCATAACAAACTATACCAGAATCACCTAAATTACTTCGGCTACCGTAAATCACCCCCAACTATCCCTTACCACAACAAACCAAACCATATCGTCTTAAAATTACAAAAAAAGGTGTACAAATCATAACAAACTATGCCAGAATCACCTAAATTACTTCGGCTACTCTAAATCATCACAAACTAACCTTTACCACAACAAACTAAACCCAATCACTTTTAAATTACAAAAAAATGCTACTAACCATAGCAAACTATGCCAAACTCACTTAAATTACTTCGGCTATCAAAAATCACCCCCAACTACACTTTACAGCAACAAACTAAGCACAATCACTTTAAAATTACAAAAAAATGCTAAAAATCAAAACAAACTATACCAGAATCACCTAAATTACTTCGGCTACCGTAAATCCCCCCAACTATTCCCTACCACAACAAACCAAACTATATCATCTTAAAATTACAAAAAAGGTGTACAAATCATAACAAACTATGCCAGACTCACCTAAATTACTTCGGCTACTCTAAATCATCACCAACTAACCCTTACCACAACAAACTAAACCCAATCACTTTTAAATTACAAAAAAATGCTACTAACCATAGCAAACTATGCCAAACTCACCTAAATTACTTCGGCTATCAAAAATCACCCCCAACTACACTTTACAGCAACAAACTAAGCCCAATCACTTTAAAATTACAAAAAAATGCTAAAAATCATAACAAACTATACCAGAATCACCTAAATTACTTCGGCTACCGTAAATCACCCCCAACTATCCCTTACCACAACAAACCAAACCATATCATCTTAAAATTACAAAAAAAGGTGTACAAATCATAACAAACTATGCCAGACTCACCTAAATTACTTCGGCTACTCTAAATCATGACCAACTAACCCTTACCACAACAAACTAAACCCAATCACTTTTAAATTACAAAAAAATGCTACTAACCATAGCAAACTATGCCAAACTTACCTAAATTACTTAGGCTATCAAAAATCACCCCCAAATACACTTTACAGAAACAAACTAAGCCCAATAACTTTAAAATTACAAAAAACTCACCTAAATTACTTCGGCTATCAAAAATCACCCCCAACTACACTTTACAGCAACAAACTAAGCACAATCACTTTAAAATTACAAAAAAATGCTAAAAATCAAAACAAACTATACCAGAATCACCTAAATTACTTCGGCTACCGTAAATCACCCCCAACTATCCCCTACCACAACAAACCAAACCATATCATCTTAAAATTACAAAAAAAGGTGTACAAATCATAACAAACTATGCCAGACTCACCTAAATTACTTCGGCTACTCTAAATCATCACCAACTAACCCTTACCACAACAAACTAAACCCAATCACTTTTAAATTACAAAAAAATGCTACTAACCATAGCAAACTATGCCAAACTCACCTAGATTACTTCGGCTATCAAAAATCACCCCCAACTACACTTTACAGCAACAAACTAAGCCCAATCACTTTAAAATTACAAAAAAATGCTAAAAATCATAACAAACTATACCAGAATCACCTAAATTACTTCGGCTACCGTAAATCACCCCCAACTATCCCTTACCACAACAAACCAAACCATATCATCTTAAAATTACAAAAAAAGGTGTACAAATCATAACAAACTATGCCAGACTCACCTAAATTACTTCGGCTACTCTAAATCATCACCAACTAACCCTTACCACAACAAACTAAACCCAATCACTTTTAAATTACAAAAAAATTCTACTAACCATAGCAAACTATGCCAAACTCACCTAAATTACTTCGGCTATCAAAAATCACCCCCAACTACACTTTACAGCAACAAACTAACCCCAAACACTTTAAAATAACAAAAACATGCTAAAAATCATAACAAACTATACCAGAATCACCTAAATTACTTCGGCCACCGTAAATCACCCCCAACTATCCCTTACCACAACAAACCAAACCATATCGTCTTAAAATTACAAAAAAAGGTGTACAAATCATAACAAACTATGCCAGAATCACCTAAATTACTTCGGTTACTCTAAATCATCACCAACTAACCTTTACCACAACAAACTAAACCCAATCACTTTTAAATTACAAAAAAA
This sequence comes from Eledona agricola, assembly GCA_964023215.1. NCBI lineage: Eukaryota > Metazoa > Arthropoda > Insecta > Coleoptera > Tenebrionidae > Eledona > Eledona agricola. Next base: position 1,885,369 of record CAXIEJ010000157.1, read on the forward strand.
TGCTACTAACCATAGCAAACTATGCCAAACTCACCTAAATTACTTCGGCTATCAAAAATCACCCCCAACTAAACTTTACAGCAACAAACTAAGCCCAATCACATTAAAATTACAAAAAAATGCTAAAAATCATAACAAACTATACCAGAATCACCTAAATTACTTCGGCTACCGTAAATCACCCCCAACTATTCCTTACCACAACAAACCAAACCATATCATCTTAAAATTACTAAAAAAGGTTTACAAATCATAACAAACTATGCCAGACTCACCTAAATTACTTCGGCTACTCTAAATCATCACCAACTAACCCTTACCACAACAAACTAAACCCAATCACTTTTAAATTACAAAAAAATGCTACTATTCATAGCAAACTATGCCAAACTCACCTAAATTACTTCGGCTATCAAAAATCACCCCCAACTACACTTTACAGCAACAAACTAAGCACAATCACTTTAAAATTACAAAAAAATGCTAAAAATCAAAACAAACTATACCAGAATCACCTAAATTACTTCGGCTACCGTAAATCACCCCCAACTATCCCCTACCACAACAAACCAAACCATATCATCTTAAAATTACAAAAAAGGTGTACAAATCATAACAAACTATGCCAGACTCACCTAAATTACTTCGGCTACTCTAAATCATCACCATCTAACCCTTACCACAACAAACTAAACCCAATCACTTTTAAATTACAAAAAAATGCTACTAACCATAGCAAACTATGCCAAACTCACCTAAATTACTTCGGCTATCAAAAATCACCCCCAACTACACTTTACAGCAACAAACTAAGCCCAATCACTTTAAAATTACAAAAAAATGCCTAAAATCATAACAAACTATACCAGAATCACCTAAATTACTTCGGCTACCGTAAATCACCCCCAACTATCCCTTACCACAACAAACCAAACCATATCGCCTTAAAATTACAAAAAAAGGTGTACAAATCATAACAAACTATGCCAGACTCACCTAAATTACTTCGGCTACTTTAAATCATCACCAACTAACCCTTACCACAACAAACTAAACTCAATCACTTTTAAGTTACAAAAAAATGCTACTAACCATAGCAAACTATGCCAAATTCACCTAGATTACTTCGGCTATCAAAAATCACCCCCAACTACACTTTACAGCAACAAACTAAGCCCAATCACTATAAAATTACAAAAAAATGCTAAAAATCATAACAAACTATACCAGAATCACCTAAATTACTTCGGCTACCGTAAATCACCCCCAACTATCCCTTACCACAACAAACCAAACCATATCATCTTAAAATTACAAAAAAAGGTGTACAAATCTTAACAAACTATGCCAGACTCACCTAAATTACTTCGGCTACTCTAAATCATCACCAACTAACCCTTACCACAACAAACTAAACCCAATCACTTTTAAATTACAAAAAAATGCTACTAACCATAGCAAACTATGCCAAACTTACCTAAATTACTTCGGCTATCAAAAATCACTCCCAAATTCACTTTACAGAAACAAACTAAGCCCAATAACTTTAAAATTACAAAAAACTCACCTAAATTACTTCGGCTATCAAAAATCATCCCCAACTACACTTTACAGCAACAAACTAAGCACAATCACTTTAAAATTACAAAAAAATGCTAAAAATCAAAACAAACTATACCAGAATCACCTAAATTACTTCGGCTACCGTAAATCACCCCCAACTATCCCCTACCACAACAAACCAAACCATATCATCTTAAAATTACAAAAAAAAGTGTACAAATCATAACAAACTATGCCAGACTCACCTAAATTACTTCGGCTACTCTAAATCATCACCAACTAACCCTTACCACAACAAACTAAACCCAATCACTTTTAAATTACAAAAAAATGCTACTTACCATAGCAAACTATGCCAAACTCACCTAGATTACTTCGGCTATCAAAAATCACCCCCAACTACACTTTACAGCAACAAACTAAGCCCAATCACTTTAAAATTACAAAAAAATGCTAAAAATCATAACAAACTATACCAGAATCACCTAAATTACTTCGGCTACCGTAAATCACCCCCAACTATCCCTTACCACAACAAACCAAACCATATCACTTTAAAATTACAAAAAAAGGTGTACAAATCATAACAAACTATGCCAGACTCACCTAAATTACTTCGGCTACTCTAAATCATCACCAACTAACCCTTACCACAACAAACTAAACCCAATCACATTTAAATTACAAAAAAATGCTACTAACCATAGAAAACTATGCCAAACTCACCTCAATTACTTCGGCTATCAAAAATCACCCCCAACTACACTTTAGAGCAACAAACTAAGCCCAATCACTTAAAAATTACAAAAAATGCTAAAAATCATAACAAACTATACCAGAATCACCTAAATTACTTCGTCTACCGTAAATCACCCCCAACTATCCCTTACCACAACAAACCAAACCATATCATTATAAAATTACAAAAAAAGGTGTACAAATCATATCAAACTATGCCAGACTCACCTAAATTACTTCGGCTACTCTAAATCATCACCAACTAACCCTTACCACAACAAACTAAACCCAATCACTTTTAAATTACAAAAAAATGCTACTAACCATAGCAAACTATGCCAAACCCACCTAAATTACATCGGCTATCAAAAATCACCCCCAATTACACTTTACAGCAACAAACTAAGCCCAATCACATTAAAATTACAAAAAAATGCTAAAAATCATAACAAACTATACCAGAATTACCTAAATTACTTCGGCTACCGTAAATCACCCCCAACTATTCCTTACCACAACAAACCAAACCATATAATCTTAAAATTACAAAAAAAGGTGTACAAATTATAACAAACTATGCCAGACTCACCTAAATTACTTCGGCTACTCTAAATCATCACCAACTAACCCTTACCACAACAAACTAAACCCAATCACTTTTAAATTACAAAAAAATGCTACTAACCATAGCAAACTATGACAAACTCACCTAAATTACTTCGGCTATTAAAAATCACCCCCAACTACACTTTACAGCAACAAACTAACCCCAATCACATTAAAATAACAAAAACATGCTAAAAATCATAACAAACTATACCAGAATCACCTAAATTACTTCGGCTACCGTAAATCACCCCCAACTATCCCTTACCACAACAAACCAAACCATATCGTCTTAAAATTACAAAAAAAGGTGTACAAATCATAACAAACTATGCCAGAATCACCTAAATTACTTCGGCTACTCTAAATCATCACCAACTAACCTTTACCACAACAAACTAAACCCAATCACTTTTAAATTACAAAAAAATGCTACTAACCATAGCAAACTATGCCAAACTCACCTAAATTACTTCGGCTATCAAAAATCACCCCCAACTACACTTTACAGCAACAAACTAAGCACAATCACTTTAAAATTACAAAAAAATGCTAAAAATCAAAATAAACTATACCAGAATCACCTAAATTACTTCGGCTACCGTAAATCACCCCCAACTATTCCCTACCACAACAAACCAAACCATATCATCTTAAAATTACAAAAAAGGTGTACAAATCATAACAAACTATGCCAGACTCACCTAAATTACTTCGGCTACTCTAAATCATCACCAACTAACCCTTACCACAACAAACTAAACCCAATCACTTTTAAATTACAAAAAAATGCTACTAACCATAGCAAACTATGCCAAACTCACCTAAATTACTTCGGCTATCAAAAATCACCCCCAACTACACTTTACAGCAACAAACTAAGCCCAATCACTTTAAAATTACAAAAAAATGCCTAAAATCATAACAAACTATACCAGAATCACCTAAATTACTTCAGCTACCGTAAATCACCCCCAACTATCCCTTACCACAACAAACCAAACCATATCGCCTTAAAATTACAAAAAAAGGTGTACAAATCATAACAAACTATGCCAGACTCACCTAAATTACTTCGGCTACTCTAAATCATCACCAACTAACCCTTACCACAACAAACTAAACCCAATCACTTTTAAATTACAAAAAAATGCTACTAATTATAGCAAACTATGCCAAATTCACCTAGATTACTTCGGCTATCAAAAATCACCCCCAACTACACTTTACAGCCACAAACTAAGCCCAATCACTTTAAAATTACAAAAAAATGCTAAAAATCATAACAAACTATACCAGAATCACCTAAATTACTTCGGCTACCGTAAATCACCCCCAACTATCCCTTACCACAACAAACCAAACCATATCATCTTAAAATTACAAAAAAAGGTGTACAAATCATAACAAACTATGCCAGACTCACCTAAATTACTTCGGCTACTCTAAATCATGACCAACTAACCCTTACCACAACAAACTAAACCCAATCACTTTTAAATTACAAAAAAACGCTACTAACCATAGCAAACTATGCCAAACTTACCTAAATTACTTCGGCTATCAAAAATCACCCCCAAATACACTTTACAGAAACAAACTAAGCCCAATAACTTTAAAATTACAAAAAACTCACCTAAATTACTTCGGCTATCAAAAATCACCCCCAACTACACTTTACAGCAACAAACTAAGCACAATCATTTTAAAATTACAAAAAAATGCTAAAAATCAAAACAAACTATACCAGAATCACCTAAATTACTTCGGCTACCGTAAATCACCCCCAACTATCCCCTACCACAACAAACCAAACCATATCATCTTAAAATTACAAAAAAAGGTGTACAAATCATAACAAACTATGCCAGACTCACCTAAATTACTTCGGCTACTCTAAATCATCACCAACTAACCCTTACCACAACAAACTAAACCCAATCACTTTTAAATTACAAAAAAATGCTACTAACCATAGCAAACTATGCCAAACTCACCTAGATTACTTCGGCTATCAAAAATCACCCCCAACTACACTTTACAGCAACAAACTAAGCCCAATCACTTTAAAATTACAAAAAAATGCTAAAAATCATAACAAACTATACCAGAATCACCTAAATTACTTCGGCTACCGTAAATCACCCCCAACTATCCCTTACCACAACAAACCAAACCATATCATCTTAAAATTACAAAAAAAGGTGTACAAATCATAACAAACTATGCCAGACTCACCTAAATTACTTCGGCTACTCTAAATCATCACCAACTAACCCTTACCACAACAAACTAAACCCAATCACTTTTAAATTACAAAAAAATTCTACTAACCTTAGCAAACTATGCCAAACTCACCTAAATTACTTCGGCTATCAAAAATCACCCCCAACTACACTTTACAGCAACAAACTAACCCCAAACACTTTAAAATAACAAAAACATGCTAAAAATCATAACAAACTATACCAGAATCACCTAAATTACTTCGGCCACCGTAAATCACCCCCAACTATCCCTTACCACAACAAACTAAACCATATCGTCTTAAAATTACAAAAAAAGGTGTACAAATCATAACAAACTATGCCAGAATCACCTAAATTACTTCGGTTACTCTAAATCATCACCAACTAACCCTTACCACAACAAACTAAACCCAATCACTTTTAAATTACAAAAAAATGCTACTAACCATAGCAAACTATTCCAAACTTACCTAAATTAATTCGGCTATCAAAAATCACCCCCAAATATACTTTATAGAAACAAACTAAGCCCAATAACTTTAAAATTACAAAAAACCCACCTAAATTACTTCGGCTATCAAAAATCACCCCCAACTACACTTTTCAGCAACAAACTAAGCACAATCACTTTAAAATTACAAAAAAATGCTAAAAATCAAAACAAACTATACCAGAATCACCTAAATTACTTCGGCTACCGTAAATCACCCCCAACTATCCCCTACCACAACAAACCAAACCATATCATCTTAAAATTACAAAAAAAGGTGTACAAATCATAACAAACTATGCCAGACTTACCTAAATTACCTCGGCTACTCTAAATCATCACCAACTAACCCTTACCACAACAAACTAAAACCAATCACTTTTAAATTACAAAAAAATGCTACTAACCATAGCAAACTATGCCAAACTCACCTAAATTACTTCGGCTATCAAAAATCACCCCCAACTACACTTTACAGCAACAAACTAAGCCCAATCACTTTAAAATTACAAAAAAATGCTAAAAATCATAACAAACTATACCAGAATCACCTAAATTACTTCGGCAACCGTAAATCACCCCCAACTATCCCTTACCACAACAAACCAAACCATATTATCTTAAAATTACAAAAAAAGGTGTACAAATCATAACAAATTATGCCAGACTCACCTAAATTACTTCGGCTACTCTAAATCATCACCAACTAACCCTTACCACAACAAACTAAACCCAATCACTTTTAAATTACAAAAAAATGCTACTAACCATAGCAAACTATGCCAAACTCACCTAAATTACTTCGGCTATCAAAAATCACCCCCAAATACACTTTACAGCAACAAACTAAGCCCAATAACTTTAAAATTACAAAAAATTGCTAAAAATCAAAACAAACTATACCAGAATCACCTAAATTACTTCGGCTACCGTAAATCACCCCCAACTATCCCTTACCACAACAAACCAAACCATATTATCTTAAAATTACAAAAAAAGGTGTACAAATCATAACAAACAATGCCAGACTCACCTAAATTACTTCGGCTACTCTAAATCATCACCAACTAACCCTTACCACAACAAACTAAACCCAATCACTTTTAAATTAAAAAAAATGCTACTAACCATAGCAAACTATGCCAAACTCACCTAAATTACTTCGGCTATCAAAAATCACCCCCAACTACACTTTACAGCAACAAACTAAGCCCAATCACTTTAAAATTTCAAAAAAATGCTAAAAATCATAACAAACTATATCAGAATCATCTAAATTACTTCGGCTACCGTAAATCACCCCGAACTATTCCTTACCACAACAAACCAAACCATATCATCTTAAAATTACAAAAAAAGGTGTACAAATCATAACAAACAATGCCAGACTCACCTAAATTACTTCGGCTACTCTAAATCATCACCAACTAACCCTTACCACAACAAACTAAACCCAATCACTTCTAAATTAAAAAAAATGCTACTAGCCATAGCAAACTATGCCAAACTCACCTAAATTACTTCGGCTATCAAAAATCACCCCCAACTACACTTTACAGCAACAAACTAAGCCCAATCACATTAAAATTACAAAAATATGCTAAAAATCATAACAAACTATACCAGAATCACCTAAATTACTTCGGCTACCGTAAATAACCCCCAACTATCCCTTACCACAACAAACCAAACCATATCGTCTTAAAATTACAAAAAAAGGTGTACAAATCATTACAAACTATGCCAGACTCACCTAAATTACTTCGGCTACTCTAAATCATCACCAACTAACCCTTACCAAAACAAACTAAACCCAATTACTTTTAAATTACAAAAAATGCTACTAACCATAGCAAACTATGCCAAACTCACCTAAATTACTTCGGCTATCAAAAATCACCCCCAACTACACTTTACAGCAACAAACTAAGCCCAATCACTTTAAAACTACAAAAAAATGCTAAAAATCATAACAAACTATACCAGAATCACCAAAATTACTTCGGCTACCGTAAATCACCCCCAACTATCCCTTACCACAACAAACCAAACCATATCATCTTAAAATTACAAAAAAAGGTGTACAAATCATAACAAACTATGCCAGACTCACCTAAATTACTTCGGCTACTCTAAATCATCACCAACTAACCCTTACCACAACAAACTAAACCCAATCACTTTTAAATTACAAAAAAATGCTACTAACCATAGCAAACTATGCCAAACTCACCTCAATTACTTCGGCTATCAAAAATCACCCCCATCTACACTTTACAGCAACAAACTAAGCCCAATCACTTTAAAATTACAAAAAAAATGCTAAAAATCATAACAAACTATACCAGAATCACCTAAATTACTTCGGCTACCGTAAATCACCCCCAACTATCCCTTACCACAACAAACCAAACCATATCATCTTAAAATTACAAAAAAAGGTGTACAAATCATAACAAACTATGCCAGACTCACCTAAATTACTTCGGCTACTCTAAATCATCACCAACTAACCCTTACCACAACAAACTAAACCCAATCACTTTTAAATTACAAAAAAATGCTACTAACCATAGCAAACTATGCCAAACTCACCTCAATTACTTCGGCTATCAAAAATCACCCCCAAATACACTTTACAGAAACAAACTAAGCCCAATAACTTTAAAATTACAAAAAACTCACCTAAATTACTTCGGCTATCAAAAATCACCCCCAACTACACTTTACAGCAACAAACTAAGCACAATCACTTTAAAATTACAAAAAAATGCTAAAAATCAAAACAAACTATACCAGAATCACCTAAATTACTTCGGCTCCCGTAAATCACCCCCAACTATCCCCTACCACAACAAACCAAACCATATCATCTTAAAATTACAAAAAAAGGTGTACAAATCATAACAAACTATGCCAGACTCACCTAAATTACTTCGGCTACTCTAAATCATCACCAACTAACCCTTACCACAACAAACTAAACCCAATCACTTTTAAATTACAAAAAAATGCTACTAACCATAGCAAACTATGCCAAACTCACCTAGATTACTTCGGCTATCAAAAATCACCCCCAACTACACTTTACAGCAACAAACTAAGCCCAATCACTTTAAAATTACAAAAAAATGCTAAAAATCATAACAAACTATACCAGAATCACCTAAATTACTTCGGCTACCGTAAATCACCCCCAACTATCCCTTACCACAACAAACCAAACCATATCATCTTAAAATTACAAAAAAAGGTGTACAAATCATAACAAACTATGCCAGACTCATCTAAATTACTTCGGCTACTCTAAATCATCACCAACTAACCCTTACCACAACAAACTAAACCCAATCACTTTTAAATTACAAAAAAATTCTACTAACCATAGCAAACTATGCCAAACTCACCTAAATTACTTCGGCTATCAAAAATCACCCCCAACTACACTTTACAGCAACAAACTAACCCCAAACACTTTAAAATAACAAAAACATGCTAAAAATCATAACAAACTATACCAGAATCACCTAAATTACTTCGGCCACCGTAAATCACCCCCAACTATCCCTTACCACAACAAACCAAACCATATCGTCTTAAAATTACAAAAAAAGGTGTACAAATCATAACAAACTATGCCAGAATCACCTAAATTACTTCGGTTACTCTAAATCATCACCAACTAACCTTTACCACAACAAACTAAACCCAATCACTTTTAAATTACAAAAAAATGCTACTAACCATAGCAAACTATGCCAAACTCACCTAAATTACTTCGGCTATCAAAAATCACCCCCAAATACACTTTACAGCAGCAAACTAAGCCCAATAACTTTAAAATTACAAAAAATTGCTAAAAATCAAAACAAACTATAACAGAATCACCTAAATTACTTCGGCTACCGTAAATCACCCCCAACTATCCCTTACCACAACAAACCAAACCATATTATCTTAAAATTACAAAAAAAGGTGTACAAATCATAACAAACAATGCCAGACTCACCTAAATTACTTCGGCTACTCTAAATCATCACCAACTAACCCTTACCACAACAAACTAAACCCAATCACTTTTAAATTAAAAAAAATGCTACTAACCATAGCAAACTATGCCAAACTCACCTAAATTACTTCGGCTATCAAAAATCACCCCCAACTACACTTTACAGCAACAAACTAAGCCCAATCACTTTAAAATTACAAAAAAATGCTAAAAATCATAACAAACTATATCAGAATCACCTAAATTACTTCGGCTACCGTAAATCACCCCGAACTATCCCTTACCACAACAAACCAAACCATATCATCTTAAAATTACAAAAAAAGGTGTACAAATCATAACAAACAATGCCAGACTCACCTAAATTACTTCGGCTACTCTAAATCATCACCAACTAACCCTTACCACAACAAACTAAACCCAATCACTTCTAAATTAAAAAAAATGCTACTAGCCATAGCAAACTATGCCAAACTCACCTAAATTACTTCGGCTATCAAAAATCACCCCCAACTACACTTTACAGCAACAAACTAAGCCCAATCACATTAAAATTACAAAAATATGCTAAAAATCATAACAAACTATACCAGAATCACCTAAATTACTTCGGCTACCGTAAATAACCCCCAACTATCCCTTACCACAACAAACCAAACCATATCGTCTTAAAATTACAAAAAAAGGTGTACAAATCATTACAAACTATGCCAGACTCACCTAAATTACTTCGGCTACTCTAAATCATCACCAACTAACCCTTACCAAAACAAACTAAACCCAATTACTTTTAAATTACAAAAAATGCTACTAACCATAGCAAACTATGCCAAACTCACCTAAATTACTTCGGCTATCAAAAATCACCCCCAACTACACTTTACAGCAACAAACTAAGCCCAATCACTTTAAAACTACAAAAAAATGCTAAAAATCATAACAAACTATACCAGAATCACCAAAATTACTTCGGCTACCGTAAATCACCCCCAACTATCCCTTACCACAACAAACCAAACCATATCATCTTAAAATTACAAAAAAAGGTGTACAAATCATAACAAACTATGCCAGACTCACCTAAATTACTTCGGCTACTCTAAATCATCACCAACTAACCCTTACCACAACAAACTAAACCCAATCACTTTTAAATTACAAAAAAATGCTACTAACCATAGCAAACTATGCCAAACTCACCTCAATTACTTCGGCTATCAAAAATCACCCCCATCTACACTTTACAGCAACAAACTAAGCCCAATCACTTTAAAATTACAAAAAAAATGCTAAAAATCATAACAAACTATACCAGAATCACCTAAATTACTTCGGCTACCGTAAATCACCCCCAACTATCCCTTACCACAACAAACCAAACCATATCATCTTAAAATTACAAAAAAAGGTGTACAAATCATAACAAACAATGCCAGACTCACCTAAATTACTTCGGCTACTCTAAATCATCACCAACTAACCCTTACCACAACAAACTAAACCCAATCACTTTTAAATTAAAAAAAATGCTACTAACCATAGCAAACTATGCCAAACTCACCTAAATTACTTCGGCTATCAAAAATCACCCTCAACTACACTTTACAGCAACAAACTAAGCCCAATCACTTTAAAATTACAAAAAAATGCTAAAAATCAAAACAAACTTTACCAGAATCACCTAAATTACTTCGGCTACCGTAAATCACCCCCAACTATCCATTACCACAACAAACCAAACCATATCATCTTGAAATTACAAAAAAAGGTGTACGCATCATAACAAACTATGCCAGACTCACCTAAATTACTTCGGCTACTCTAAATCATCACCAACTAACCCTTACCACAACAAACTAAACCCAATCACTTTTAAATTACAACAAAATGCTACTAACCATAGCAAACTATGCCAAACTCACCTAAATTACTTCTGCTATCAAAAATCACCCCCAACTACACTTTACAGCAACAAACTAAGCCCAATCTATTTAAAATTACAAAAAAATGCTAAAAATCATAACAAACTATACCAGAATCACCTAAATTACTTCGGCTAGATTAAATCACCCCCAACTACCCCTTACCACAACAAACCAAACCATCTCATCTTAAAATTACAAAAAAAGGTGTACAAATCATAACAAACTATGCTAGACTCACCTAAATTACTTCGGCTACTCTAAATCATCACCAACTAAACCTTACCACAACAAACTAAACCCAATCACTTATAAATTACAAAAAAATGCTACTAACCATAGCAAACTATGCCAAACTCACCTTAATTAATTCGGTTATCAAAAATCACCCCCAACTACACTTTACAGCAACAAACTAAGCCCAATCACTTTAAAATTACAAAAAAATGCTAAAAATCATAACAAACTATACCAGAATCACCTAAATTACTTCGGCTACCGTAAATCACCCCCAACTATCCCTTACCACAACAAACCAAACCATATCATCTTAAAATTACAAAAAAAGGTGTACAAATCATAACAAACTATGCCAGACTCACCTAAATTACTTCGGCTACTCTAAATCATCACCAACTAACCCTTACCACAACAAACTAAACCCAATCACTTTTAAATTACAAAAAAATGCTACTAATCATAGCAAACTATGCCAAACTCACCTAAATTACTTCGGCTATCAAAAATCACCCCCAACTACACTTTACAGCAACAAACTAAGCCCAATCACTTTAAAATTACAAAAAAATGTTAAAAATCATAACAAACAATACCAGGATCACCTAAATTACTTCGGCTACCGTAAATCACCCCCAACTATCCCTTACCACAACAAACTAAACCCAATCACTTTTAAATTACAAAAAAATGCTACTAACCATAGCAAACTATGCCAAACACACCTAAATTACTTCGGCTATTAAAAATCACCCCCAACTACACATTACAGCAACAAACTAAGCCCAATCACTTTAAAATTACAAAAAAATGCTAAAAATCATAACAAACTATACCAGAATCACCTAAATTACTTCGGCTACCGTAAATCACCCCCAACTATCCCTTACCACAACAAACCAAACCATATCATTTTAAAATTACAAAAAAAGGTGTACAAATCATAACAAACTATGCCAGACTCACCTAAATTACTTCGGCTACTCTAAATCATCGCCAACTAACCCTTACCACAACAAACTAAACCCAATCACTTTTAAATTACAATAAAATGCTACTAACCATAGCAAACTATGCCAAACCTACCTAAATTACTTCGGCTATCAAAAATCACCCCCAACTACACTTTACAGCAACAAACTAAGCCCAATCACTTTAAAGTACAAAAAAACGCTAAAAATCATAACAAACTATACCAGGATCACCTAAATTACTTCGGCTACCGTAAATCACCCCCAACTATCCCTTACCACAACAAACCAAACCATATCATCTTTAAATTACAAAAAAAGGTGTACAAATCATAACAAACTATGCCAGACTAACCTAAATTACTTCGGCTAATCTAAATCATCACCAACTAACCCTTACCACAACAAATTAAACCCAATCACTTTTAAATTATAAAAAAAATGCTAAAAACCCTAGCAAACTATGCCAAACTTACCTAAATTACTTCGGCTATCAAAAATCACCCCCAACTACACTTTACAGCAACAAACTAAGCCCAATCATTTTAAAATTACAAAAAAATTCTAAAAATCATAACAAACTATACCAGAATCACCTAAATTACTTCGGCTACCGTAAATCACCCCCAACTATCCCTTACCACAACAAACCAAACCATATCATCTTAAAATTACAAAAAAAGGTGTACAAATCATAACAAACTATGCCAGATTCACCTAAATTACTTCGGATACTCTAAATCATCACCAACTAACCCTTATAACAACAAACTAAACCCAATCACTTTTAAATTACAAAAAAATGCTACTAACCATAGCAAATTATGTCAAATTTACCTAAATTACTTCGGCTATCAAAAATCACCCCCAACTACACTTTACAGCAACAAACTAAGCCCAATCACTTTAAAATTACAAAAAAATGCTAAAAATCATAACAAACTATACCAGAATCACCTAAATTACTTCGGCTACCGTAAATCACCCCCAACTATCCCTTACCACAACAAACCAAACCATATCATTTTAAAATTACAAAAAAAGGTGTACAAATCATAACAAACTATGCCAGACTCACCTAAATTCCTTCGGCTACTCTAAATCATCACCAACTAACCCTTACCACAACAAACTAAACCCAATCACATTTAAATTACAAAAAAATGCTACTAACCAGAGCAAACTATGCCAAACTTACCCAAATTACTTCGGCTATCAAAAATCACCCCCAACTACACTTTACAGCAACAAACTAAGCCCAATCACTTTAAAATTACAAAAAAATGCTAAAAATCATAACAAACTATACCAGAAACACCTAAATTACTTCGGCTACCGTAAATCACTCCCAACTATCCCTTACAACAACAAACCAAACCATATCATCTTAAAATTACAAACAAAGGTGTACAAATCATAACAAACTATTCCAGATTCACCTAAATTACTTCGGCTACTCTAAATCATCACCAACTAACCCTTACCACAACAAACTAAACCCAATCACTTTTAAATTACAAAAAAATGCTACTAATCATAGCAAACTATGCCAAACTCACCTAAATTACTTCGGCTATCAAAAATCACCCCCAACTACACTTTACAGCAACAAACTAAGCCCAATCACTTTAAAATAACAAAAAGATGGTAAAAATCATAACAAACTATACCACAATCACCTAAATTACTTCGGCTACCGAAAATCACCCCCAACTATCCCTTACCACAACAAACCAAACCATATCGTCTTAAAATTACAAAAAAAGGTGTACAAATCATAACAAACTATGCCAGACTCACCTAAATTACCTCGGCTACTCTAAATCATCACCAACTAACCCTTACCACAACAAACTAAAGCCAATCATTTTTAAATTACAAAAAAATGCTACTAACCATAGCAAACTATGCCAAACTCACCTAAATTACTTCGGCTATCAAAAATCACCCCCAACTACACTTTACAGCAACAAACTAAGCCCAATCACATTAAAATTACAAAAAAATGCTAAAAATCATAACAAACTATACCAGAATCACCTAAATTACTTCGGCTACCGTAAATCACCCCCAACTATTCCTTACCACAACAAACCAAACCATATAATCTTAAAATTACAAAAAAAGTTGTACAAATCATAACAAACTATGCCAGACTCACCTAAATTACTTCGGCTACTCTAAATCATCACCAACTAACCCTTACCACAACAAACTAAACCCAATCACTTTTAAATTACAAAAAATGCTACTAATCATATCAAACTATGCCAAACTCACCTAAATTACTTCGGCTATCAAAAATCACCCCCAACTACACTTTACAGCAACAAACTAAGCCCAATCACTTTAAAATTACAAAAAAATGCTAAAAATCATAACAAACTATACCAGAATCACCTAAATTACTTCGGCTACCGTAAATCACCCCCAACTATCCCTTACCACAACAAACCAAACCATATCATCTTAAAATTACAAAAAAAGGTGTACAAATCATAACAAACTATGCCAGACTCACCTAAATTACTTCGGCTACTCTAAATCATCACCAACTAACCCTTACCACAACAAACTAAACCCAATCACTTTTAAATTACAAAAAAATGCTACTAACCATAGCAAACTATGCCAAACTCACCTCAATTACTTCGGCTATCAAAAATCACCCCCATCTACACTTTACAGCAACAAACTAAGCCCAATCACTTTAAAATTACAAAAAA
Source organism: Eledona agricola (assembly GCA_964023215.1). Lineage (NCBI taxonomy): Eukaryota > Metazoa > Arthropoda > Insecta > Coleoptera > Tenebrionidae > Eledona > Eledona agricola. The sequence continues at coordinate 1,900,880 of CAXIEJ010000157.1, forward strand.
ATGCTAAAAATCATAACAAACTATACCAGAATCACCTAAATTACTTCGTCTACCGTAAATCACCCCCAACTCTCCCTTACCACAACAAACCAAACCATATCATCTTAAAATTACAAAAAAAGTTGTACAAATCATAACAAACTATGCCAGACTCACCTAAATTACTTCGGCTACTCTAAATCATCACCAACTAACCCTTACCACAACAAACTAAACCCAATCACTTTTAAATTACAAAAAAATGCTACTAACCATAGCAAACTATGCCAAACTCACCTAAATTACTTCGGCTATCAAAAATCAACCCCAACTACACTTTACAGCAACAAACTAAGCACAATCACTTTAAAATTACAAAAAAATGCTAAAAATTAAAACAAACTCTACCAGAATCACCTAAATTACTTCGGCTACCGTAAATCACCCCCAACTATCCCCTACCACAACAAACCAAACCATATCATCTTAAAATTACAAAAAAGGTGTACAAATCATAACAAACTATGCCAGACTCACCTAAACTACTTCGGCTTTTCTAAATCATCACCAACTAACCCTTACCACAACAAACTAAACCCAATCACTTTTAAATTACAAAAAAATGCTACTAACCATAGCAAACTATGCCAAACTCACCTAAATTACTTCGGCTACCAAAAATCACCCCCAACTACACTTTACAGTAACAAACTAAGCCCAATCACTTTAAAATTACAAAAAAATGCTAAAAATCATAACAAACTATACCAGAATCACCTAAATTACTTCGGCTACCGTAAATCATCCCCAACTATCCCTTACCACAACAAACTAAACCCAATCACTTTTAAATTACAAAAATATGCTACTAACCATAGCAAACTATGCCAAACTCACCTAAATTACTTCGGCTACCAAAAATCACCCCCAACTACACTTTACATTAACAAACTAAGCCCAATCACTTTAAAATTACAAAAAAATGCTAAAAATCATAACAAACTATACCAGAATCACCTAAATTACTTCGTCTACCGTAAATCACCCCCAACTCTCCCTTACCACAACAAACCAAACCATATAATCTTAAAATTACAAAAAAAGGTGTACAAATCATAACAAACTATGCCAGACTCACCTAAATTAATTCGGCTACTCTAAATCATCACCAACTAACCCTTACCACAACAAACTAAACCCAATCACTTTTAAATTACAAAAAAATGCTACTAACCATAGCAAACTATGCCAAACTCACCTAAATTACTTCGGCTATCAAAAATCACCCCCAACTACACTTTACAGCAACAAGCTAAGCCCAATCACTTTAAAATAACAAAAACATACTAAAAATCATAACAAACTATACCAGAATCACCTAAATTACTTCGGCTACCGTAAATCACCCCCAACTATCCCCTACCACAACAAACCAAACCATATCATCTTAAAATTACAAAAAAGGTGTACAAATCATAACAAACTATGCCAGACTCACCTAAACTACTTCGGCTTTTCTAAATCATCACCAACTAACCCTTACCACAACAAACTAAACCCAATCACTTTTAAATTACAAAAAAATGCTACTAACCATAGCAAACTATGCCAAACTCACCTAAATTACTTCGGCTACCAAAAATCACCCCCAACTACACTTTACAGTAACAAACTAAGCCCAATCACTTTAAAATTACAAAAAAATGCTAAAAATCATAACAAACTATACCAGAATCACCTAAATTACTTCGGCTACCGTAAATCATCCCCAACTATCCCTTACCACAACAAACTAAACCCAATCACTTTTAAATTACAAAAATATGCTACTAACCATAGCAAACTATGCCAAACTCACCTAAATTACTTCGGCTACCAAAAATCACCCCCAACTACACTTTACAGTAACAAACTAAGCCCAATCACTTTAAAATTACAAAAAAATGCTAAAAATCATAACAAACTATACCAGAATCACCTAAATTACTTCGGCTACCGTAAATCATCACCAACTATCCCTTACCACAACAAACTAAACCCAATCACTTTTAAATTACAAAAATATGCTACTAACCATAGCAAACTATGCCATAGTCACCTAAATTACTTCGGCTATCAAAAATCACCCCCAACTACAATTTACAGCAACAAACTAAGCCCAATCACTTTAAAATAACAAAAACATGCTAAAAATCATAACAAACTATAACAGAATCACCTAAATTACGTCGGCTACCGTAAATCACCCTTAACTATCCCTTACCACAACAAACCAAACCATATCGTCTTAAAATTACAAAAAAAGGTGTACAAATCATAACAAACTATGCCAGACTCACCTAAATTACTTCGGCTTCTCTAAATCATCACCAACTAACCCTTACCACAACAAACAAAACCCAATCACTTTTAAATTACAAAAAAATGCTACTAACCATAGCAAACTATGCCAAATTCACCTAAATTACTTCGGCTATCAAAAAGCACCCCCAACTACACTTTACAGCAGCAAACTAAGCCCAATCACTTCTAAATTACAAAAAAATGCTAAAAATCATAACAAACTATACCAGAATCACCTAAATTACTTCGTCTACCGTAAATCACCCCCAACTATCCCTTACCACAACAAACCAAACCATATCATCTTAAAATTACAAAAAAAGGTGTACAAATCATAACAAACTATGCCAGACTCACCTAAATTACTTCGGCTACTCTAAATCATCACCAACTAACCCTTACCACAACAAACTAAACCCAATCATTTTTAAATTACAAAAAAATGCTACTAACCATAGCAAACTATGCCAAACTCACCTAAATTACTTCGGCTATCAAAAATCACCCCCAACTACACTTTACAGCAAAAACTAAGCCCAATCACATTAAAATTACAAAAAAATGCCAAAAATCATAACAAACTATACCAGAATCACCTAAATTACTTCGGCAACCGTAAATCACCCCCAACTATCCATTACCACAACAAACCAAACCATATAATCTTAAAATTACAAAAAAAGGTGTACAAATCATAACAAACTATGCCAGACTCACCTAAATTACTTCGGCTACTCTAAATCATCACCAACTAACCCTTACCACAACAAACTAAACCCAATCACTTTTAAATTACAAAAAAATGCTACTAACCATAGCATACTATGCCAAACTCACCTAAATTACTTTGGCTATCAAAAATCACCCCCAACTACACTTTACAGCAACAAGCTAAGCCCAATCACTTTAAAATAACAAAAACATACTAAAAATCATAACAATCTATACCAGAATCACCTAAATTACTTCGGCTACCGTAAATCACCCCCAACTATCCCTTACCACAACAAACCAAACCATATCGTCTTAAAATTACAAAAAAAGGTGTACAAATCATAACAAACTATGCCAGACTCACCTAAATTACTTCGGCTACTCTAAATCATCACCAACTAACCTTTACCACAACAAACTAAACCCAATCACTATTAAATTTTAACAAAATGCTACTAACCATAGCAAACTATGCCAAACTCACCTAAAATACTTCGGCTATCAAAAATCACCCCCAACTACACTTTACAGCAACAAACTAAACCCAATCACATTAAAATTACAAAAAAATGCTAAAAATCATAACAAACTATACCAGAATCACCTAAATTACTTCGGCTACCGTAAATCACCCCCAACAATTCTTTACCACAACAAACCAAACCATATAATCTTAAAATTACAAAAAAAGGTGTACAAATCATAACAAACTATGCCAGACTCACCTAAATTACTTCGGCTACTCTAAATCATCACCAACTAACCCTTACCACAACAAACTAAACCCAATCACATTTAAATTACAAAAAAATGCTACTAACCATAGCAAACTATGCCAAACTCACCTCAATTACTTCGGCTATCAAAAATCACCCCCAACTACACTTTAGAGCAACAAACTAAGCCCAATCACTTAAAAATTACAAAAAATGCTAAAAATCATAACAAACTATACCAGAATCACCTAAATTACTTCGTCTACCGTAAATCACCCCCAACTATCCCTTACCACAACAAACCAAACCATATCATTATAAAATTACAAAAAAAGGTGTACAAATCATAACAAACTATGCCAGACTCACCTAAATTACTTCGGCTACTCTAAATCATCACCAACTAACCCTTACCACAACAAACTAAACCCAATCACTTTTAAATTACAAAAAAATGCTACTAACCATAGCAAACTATGCCAAACTCACCTAAATTACTTCGGCTATCAAAAATCCCCCCCAAATACACTTTACATCAACAAACTAATCCCAATCACATTAAAATTACAAAAAAATGCTAAAAATCATAACAAACTATACCAGAATTACCTAAATTACTTCGGCTACCGTAAATCACCCCCAACTATTCCTTACCACAACAAACCAAACCATATAATCTTAAAATTACAAAAAAAGGTGTACAAATCATAACAAACTATGCCAGACTCACCTAAATTACTTCGGCTACTCTAAATCATCACCAACTAACCCTTACCACAACAAACTAAACCCAATCACTTTTAAATTACAAAAAAATGCTACTAACCATAGCAAACTATGCCAAACTCACCTAAATTACTTCGGCTATCAAAAATCACCCCCAACTACACTTTACAGCAACAAACTAACCCCAATCACTTTAAAATAACAAAAACATGCTAAAAATCATAACAAACTATACCAGAATCACCTAAATTACTTCGGCTACCGTAAATCACCCCCAACAATTCTTTACCACAACAAACCAACCCATATCGTCTTAAAATTACAAAAAAAGGTGTACAAATCATAACAAACTATGCCAGACTCACCTAAATTACTTCGGCTACTCTAAATCATCACCAACTAACCCTTACCACAACAAACTAAACCCAATCACATTTAAATTACAAAAAAATGCTACTAACCATAGCAAACTATGCCAAACTCACCTCAATTACTTCGGCTATCAAAAATCACCCCCAACTACACTTTAGAGCAACAAACTAAGCCCAATCACTTAAAAATTACAAAAAATGCTAAAAATCATAACAAACTATACCAGAATCACCTAAATTACTTCGTCTACCGTAAATCACCCCCAACTATCCCTTACCACAACAAACCAAACCATATCATTATAAAATTACAAAAAAAGGTGTACAAATCATAACAAACTATGCCAGACTCACCTAAATTACTTCGGCTACTCTAAATCATCACCAACTAACCCTTACCACAACAAACTAAACCCAATCACTTTTAAATTACAAAAAAATGCTACTAACCATAGCAAACTATGCCAAACTCACCTAAATTACTTCGGCTATCAAAAATCACCCCCAACTACACTTTACATCAACAAACTAATCCCAATCACATTAAAATTACAAAAAAATGCTAAAAATCATAACAAACTATACCAGAATTACCTAAATTACTTCGGCTACCGTAAATCACCCCCAACTATTCCTTACCACAACAAACCAAACCATATAATCTTAAAATTACAAAAAAAGGTGTACAAATCATAACAAACTATGCCAGACTCACCTAAATTACTTCGGCTACTCTAAATCATCACCAACTAACCCTTACCACAACAAACTAAACCCAATCACTTTTAAATTACAAAAAAATGCTACTAACCATAGCAAACTATGCCAAACTCACCTAAATTACTTCGGCTATCAAAAATCACCCCCAACTACACTTTACAGCAACAAACTAACCCCAATCACTTTAAAATAACAAAAACATGCTAAAAATCATAACAAACTATACCAGAATCACCTAAATTACTTCGGCTACCGTAAATCACCCCCAACTATCCCTTACCACAACAAACCAACCCATATCGTCTTAAAATTACAAAAAAAGGTGTACAAATCATAACAAACTATGCCAGAATCACCTAAATTACTTCGGCTACTCTAAGTCATCACCAACTAACATTTACCACAACAAACTAAACCCAATCACTTTTAAATTACAAAAAAATGCTACAAACCATAGCAAACTATGCCAAACTCACCTAAATTACTTCGGCTATCAAAAATCACCCCCAACTAAACTTTACAGCAACAAACTAAGCCCAATCACATTAAAATTACAAAAAAATGCTAAAAATCATAACAAACTATACCAGAATCACCTAAATTACTTCGGCTACCGTAAATCACCCCCAACTATTCCTTACCACAACAAACCAAACCATATCATCTTAAAATTACAAAAAAAGGTGTACAAATCATAACAAACTATGCCAGACTCACCTAAATTACTTCGGCTACTCTAAATCATCACCAATTAACCCTTACCACAACAAACTAAACCCAATCACTTTTAAATTACAAAAAAATGCTACTAATCATAGCAAACTATGCCAAACTCACCTAAATTACTTCGGCTATCAAAAATCACCCCCAACTACACTTTACAGCAACAAACTAAGCACAATCACTTTAAAATTACAAAAAAATGCTAAAAATCAAAACAAACTATACCAGAATCACCTAAATTACTTCGGCTACCGTAAATCACCCCCAACTATCCCCTACCACAACAAACCAAACCATATCATCTTAAAATTACAAAAAAGGTGTACAAATCATAACAAACTATGCCAGACTCACCTAAATTACTTCGGCTACTCTAAATCATCACCAACTAACCCTTACCACAACAAACTAAACCCAATGCTACTAACCATAGCAATTTATGCCAAACTCACCTAAATTACTTCGGCTATCAAAAATCACCCCCAACTACACTTTACAGCAACAAACTAAGCCCAATCACTTTAAAATTACAAAAAAATTCCAAAAATCATAACAAACTATACCAGAATCACCTAAATTATTTCGGCTACCGTAAATCACCCCCAACTATCCCTTACCACAACAAACCAAACCATATCGCCTTAAAATTACAAAAAAAGGTGTACAAATCATAACAAACTATGCCAGACTCACCTAAATTACTTCGGCTACTCTAAATCATCACCAACTAACCCTTACCACAACAAACTAAACCCAATCACTTTTAAATTACAAAAAAATGCTACTAACCATAGCAAACTATGCCAAACTCACCTAGATTACTTCGGCTATCAAAAATCACCCCCAACTACACTTTACAGCAACAAACTAAGCCCAATCACTTTAAAATTACAAAAAAATGCTAAAAATCATAACAAACTATACCAGAATCACCTATATTACTTCGGCTACCGTAAATCACCCCCAACTATCCCTTACCAAAACAAACCAAACCATATCATCTTAAAATTACAAAAAAAGGTGTACAAATCATAACAAACTATGCCAGACTCACCTAAATTACTTCGGCTACTCTAAATCATCACCAACTAACCCTTACCACAACAAACTAAACCCAATCACTTTTAAATTACAAAAAAATGCTACTAACCATAGCAAACTATGCCAAACTTATTTAAATTACTTCGGCTATCAAAAATCACCCCCAAATACACTTTACAGAAACAAACTAAGCCCAATAACTTTAAAATTACAAAAAACTCACCTAAATTACTTCGGCTATCAAAAATCACCCCCAACTACACTTTACAGCAACAAACTAAGCACAATCACTTTAAAATTACAAAAAAATGCTAAAAATCAAAACAAACTATACCAGAATCACCTAAATTACTTCGGCTACCGTAAATCACCCCCAATTATTCCCTACCACAACAAACCAAACCATATCATCTTAAAATTACAAAAAAAGGTGTACAAATCATAACAAACTATGCCTGACTCACCTAAATTACTTCGGCTACTCTAAATCATCACCAACTAACCCTTACCACAACAAACTAAACCCAATCACTTTTAAATTACAAAAAATTGCTACTAACCATAGCAAACTATGCCAAACTCACCTAAATTACGTCGGCTATCAAAAATCACCCCCAACTACACTTTACAGCAACAAACTAAGCCCAATCACTTTAAAATTACAAAAAAATGCCTAAAATCATAACAAACTATACCAGAATCACCTAAATTACTTCGGCTAACGTAAATCACCCCCAACTATCCCTTACCACAACAAACCAAACCATATCGCCTTAAAATTACAAAAAAAGGTGTACAAATCATAACAAACTATGCCAGACTCACCTAAATTACTTCGGCTACTCTAAATCATCACCAACTAACCCTTACCACAACAAACTAAACCCAATCACTTTTAAATTACAAAAAAATGATACTAACCATAGCAAACTATGCCAAACTTACCTAAATTACTTCGGCTATCAAAAATCACCCCCAACTACACTTTACAGCAACAAACTAACCCCAATCACTTTAAAATAACAAAAACATGCTAAAAATCATAACAAACTATACCAGAATCACCTAAATTACTTCGGCTACCGTAAATCACCCCCAACTATCCCTTACCACAACAAACCAAACCATATCGTCTTAAAATTACAAAAAAAGGTGTACAAATCATAACAAACTATGCCAGAATCACCTAAATTACTTCGGCTACTCTAAATCATCACCAACTAACCTTTACCACAACAAACTACACCCAATCACTTTTAAATTACAAAAAAATGCTACTAACCATAGCAAACTATGCCAAACTCACCTAGATTACTTGGGCTATTAAAAATCACCCCCAACTACACTTTACAGCAACAAACTAAGCCCAATCACTTTAAAATTACAAAAAAATGCTAAAAATCATAACAAACTATACCAGAATCACCTAAATTACTTCGGCTACCGTAAATCACCCCCAACTATCCCTTACCACAACAAACCAAACCATATCATCTTAAAATTACAAAAAAAGGTGTACAAATCATAACAAACTATGCCAGACTCACCTAAATTACTTCGGCTACTCTAAATCATCACCAACTAACCCTTACCACAACAAACTAAACCCAATCACTTTTAAATTACAAAAAAATGCTACTAACCATAGCAAACTATGCCAAACTCACCTAGATTACTTCGGCTATCAATAATCACCCCCAACTACACTTTACAGCAACAAACTAAGCCCAATCACTTTAAAATTACAAAAAAATGCTAAAAATCATAACAAACTATACCAGAATCACCTAAATTACTTCGGCTACCGTAAATCACCCCCAACTATCCCTTACCACAACAAACCAAACCAAATCATCTTAAAATTACAAAAAAAGGTGTACAAATCATAACAAACTATGCCAGACTCACCTAAATTACTTCGGCTACTCTAAATCATCACCAACTAACCCTTACCACAACAAACTAAACCCAATCACTTTTAAATTACAAAAAAATGATACTAACCATAGCAAACTATGCCAAACTCACCTAAATTACTTCGGCTATCAAAAATCACCCCCAACTACACTTTACAGCAACAAACTAACCACAATCACTTTAAAATAACAAAGACATGCTAAAAATCATAACAAACTATACCAGAGTCACCTAAATTACTTCGGCTACCGTAAATCATCCCCAACTATCCCTTACCACAACAAACCAAACCATATCGTCTTAAAATTACAAAAAAAGATGTACAAATCATAACAAACTATGCCAGAATCACCTAAATTACTTCGGCTATTCTAAATCATCACCAACTAACCTTTACCACAACAAACTAAACCCAATCACTTTTAAATTACAAAAAAATGCTACTAACCATAGCAAACTATGCCAAACTCACCTAAATTACTTCAGCTATCAAAAATCACCCCCAACTAAACTTTACAGCAACAAACTAAGCCCAATCACATTAAAATTACAAAAAAATGCTAAAAATCATAACAAACTATACCAGAATCACCTAAATTACTTCGGCTACCGTAAATCACCCCCAACTATTCCTTACCACAACAAACCAAACCATATCGCCTTAAAATTACAAAAAAAGGTGTACAAATCATAACAAACTATGCCAGACTCACCTAAATTACTTCGGCTACTCTAAATCATCACCAACTAACCCTTACCACAACAAACTAAACCCAATCACTTTTAAATTACAAAAAAATGATACTAACCATAGCAAACTATGCCAAACTTACCTAAATTACTTCGGCTATCAAAAATCACCCCCAACTACACTTTACAGCAACAAACTAACCCCAATCACTTTAAAATAACAAAAACATGCTAAAAATCATAACAAACTATACCAGAATCACCTAAATTACTTCGGCTACCGTAAATCACCCCCAACTATCCCTTACCACAACAAACCAAACCATATCGTCTTAAAATTACAAAAAAAGGTGTACAAATCATAACAAACTATGCCAGAATCACCTAAATTACTTCGGCTACTCTAAATCATCACCAACTAACCTTTACCACAACAAACTACACCCAATCACTTTTAAATTACAAAAAAATGATACTAACCATAGCAAACTATGCCAAACTTACCTAAATTACTTCGGCTATCAAAAATCACCCCCAACTACACTTTACAGCAACAAACTAACCCCAATCACTTTAAAATAACAAAAACATGCTAAAAATCATAACAAACTATACCAGAATCACCTAAATTACTTCAGCTATCAAAAATCACCCCCAACTAAACTTTACAGCAACAAACTAAGCCCAATCACTTTAAAATTACAAAAAAATGCCTAAAATCATAACAAACTATACCAGAATCACCTAAATTACTTCGGCTAACGTAAATCACCCCCAACTATCCCTTACCACAACAAACCAAACCATATCGCCTTAAAATTACAAAAAAAGGTGTACAAATCATAACAAACTATGCCAGACTCACCTAAATTACTTCGGCTACTCTAAATCATCACCAACTAACCCTTACCACAACAAACTAAACCCAATCACTTTTAAATTACAAAAAAATGATACTAACCATAGCAAACTATGCCAAACTTACCTAAATTACTTCGGCTATCAAAAATCACCCCCAACTACACTTTACAGCAACAAACTAACCCCAATCACTTTAAAATAACAAAAACATGCTAAAAATCATAACAAACTATACCAGAATCACCTAAATTACTTCGGCTACCGTAAATCACCCCCAACTATCCCTTACCACAACAAACCAAACCATATCGTCTTAAAATTACAAAAAAAGGTGTACAAATCATAACAAACTATGCCAGAATCACCTAAATTACTTCGGCTACTCTAAATCATCACCAACTAACCTTTACCACAACAAACTACACCCAATCACTTTTAAATTACAAAAAAATGCTACTAACCATAGCAAACTATGCCAAACTCACCTAGATTACTTGGGCTATTAAAAATCACCCCCAACTACACTTTACAGCAACAAACTAAGCCCAATCACTTTAAAATTACAAAAAAATGCTAAAAATCATAACAAACTATACCAGAATCACCTAAATTACTTCGGCTACCGTAAATCACCCCCAACTATCCCTTACCACAACAAACCAAACCATATCATCTTAAAATTACAAAAAAAGGTGTACAAATCATAACAAACTATGCCAGACTCACCTAAATTACTTCGGCTACTCTAAATCATCACCAACTAACCCTTACCACAACAAACTAAACCCAATCACTTTTAAATTACAAAAAAATGCTACTAACCATAGCAAACTATGCCAAACTCACCTAGATTACTTCGGCTATCAATAATCACCCCCAACTACACTTTACAGCAACAAACTAAGCCCAATCACTTTAAAATTACAAAAAAATGCTAAAAATCATAACAAACTATACCAGAATCACCTAAATTACTTCGGCTACCGTAAATCACCCCCAACTATCCCTTACCACAACAAACCAATCCAAATCATCTTAAAATTACAAAAAAAGGTGTACAAATCATAACAAACTATGCCAGACTCACCTAAATTACTTCGGCTACTCTAAATCATCACCAACTAACCCTTACCACAACAAACTAAACCCAATCACTTTTAAATTACAAAAAAATGATACTAACCATAGCAAACTATGCCAAACTCACCTAAATTACTTCGGCTATCAAAAATCACCCCCAACTACACTTTACAGCAACAAACTAACCACAATCACTTTAAAATAACAAAGACATGCTAAAAATCATAACAAACTATACCAGAGTCACCTAAATTACTTCGGCTACCGTAAATCATCCCCAACTATCCCTTACCACAACAAACCAAACCATATCGTCTTAAAATTACAAAAAAAGATGTACAAATCATAACAAACTATGCCAGAATCACCTAAATTACTTCGGCTATTCTAAATCATCACCAACTAACCTTTACCACAACAAACTAAACCCAATCACTTTTAAATTACAAAAAAATGCTACTAACCATAGCAAACTATGCCAAACTCACCTAAATTACTTCAGCTATCAAAAATCACCCCCAACTAAACTTTACAGCAACAAACTAAGCCCAATCACATTAAAATTACAAAAAAATGCTAAAAATCATAACAAACTATACCAGAATCACCTAAATTACTTCGGCTACCGTAAATCACCCCCAACTATTCCTTACCACAACAAACCAAACCATATCATCTTAAAATTACAAAAAAAGGTGTACAAATCATAACAAACTATGCCAGACAAACCTAAATTACTTCGGCTACTCTAAATCATCACCAACTAACCCTTACCACAACAAACTAAACCCAATCACTTTTAAATTACAAAAAAATGCTACTAATCATAGCAAACTATGCCAAACTCACCTAAATTACTTCGGCTATCAAAAATCACCCCTAACTACACCTTACAGCAACAAACTAAGCACAATCACTTTAAAATTACAAAAAAATGCTAAAAATCAAAACAAACTATACCAGAATCACCTAAATTACTTCGGCTACCGTAAATCACCCCCAACTATCCCCTACCACAACAAACCAAACCATATCATCTTAAAATTACAAATAAGGTGTACAAATCATAACAAACTATGCCAGACTCACCTAAATTACTTCGGCTACTCTAAATCATCACCAACTAACCCTTACCACAACAAACTAAACCCAATCACTTTTAAATTACAAAAAAATGCTACTAACCATAGCAAACTATGCCAAACTCACCTAAATTACTTCGGCTATCAAAAATCACCCCCAACTACACTTTACAGCAACAAACTAAGCCCAATCACTTTAAAATTACAAAAAAATGCCTAAAATCATAACAAACTATACCAGAATCACCTAAATTACTTCGGCTACCGTAAATCACCCCCAACTAGCCCTTACCACAACAAACCAAACCATATCATCTTAAAATTACAAAAAAAGGTGTACAAATCATAACAAACAATGCCAGACTCACCTAAATTACTTCGGCTACTCTAAATCATCACCAACTAACCCTTACCACAACAAACTAAACCCAATCACTTTTAAATTAAAAAAAATGCTACTAACCATAGCAAACTATGCCAAACTCACCTAAATTACTTCGGCTATCAAAAATCACCCCCAACTACACTTTACAGCAACAAACTAAGCCCAATCACATTAAAATTACAAAAATATGCTAAAAATCATAACAAACTATACCAGAATCACCTAAATTACTTCGGCTACCGTAAATCACCCCCAACTATCCCTTACCACAACAAACCAAACCATATCGTCTTAAAATTACAAAAAAAGGTGTACAAATCATTACAAACGATGCCAGACTCACCTAAATTACTTCGGCTACTCTAAATCATCACCAACTAACCGTTACCAAAACAAACTAAACCCAATTACTTTTAAATTACAAAAAAATGCTACTAACCATAGCAAACTATGCCAAACTCACCTAAATTACTTCGGCTATCAAAAATCACCCCCAACTACACTTTACAGCAACAAACTAAGCCCAATCACTTTAAAATTACAAAAAAATGCTAAAAATCATAACAAACTATACCAGAATCACCTAAATTACTTTGGCTACCGTAAATCACCCCCAACTATCCCTTACCACAACAAACCAAACCATATCATCTTAAAATTACAAAAAAAGGTGTACAAATCATAACAAACTATGCCAGACTCACCTAAATTACTTCGGCTACTCTAAATCATCACCAACTAACCCTTACCGCAACAAACTAAACCCAATCACTTTTAAATTACAAAAAAATGCTACTAACCATAGCAAACTATGCCAAACTCACCTCAATTACTTCGGCTATCAAAAATCACCCCCATCTACACTTTACAGCAACAAACTAAGCCCAATCACTTTAAAATTACAAAAAAAATGCTAAAAATCATAACAAACTATACCAGAATCACCTAAATTACTTCGGCTACCGTAAATCACCCCCAACTATCCCTTACCACAAGAAACCAAACCATATCATCTTAAAATTACAAAAAAAGGTGTACAAATCATAACAAACAATGCCAGACTCACCTAAATTACTTCGGCTACTCTAAATCATCACCAACTAACCCTTACCACAACAAACTAAACCCAATCACTTTTAAATTAAAAAAAATGCTACTAACCATAGCAAACTAGGCCAAACTCACCCAAATTACTTCGGCTATCAAAAATCACCCCCACCTACACTTTACAGCAACAAACTAAGCCCAATCACTTTATAATTACAAAAAAATGCTAAAAATCATAACAAACTATACCAGAATCACCTAAATTACTTCAGCTACCGTAAATCACCCCCAACTATCCTTTACAACAACAAACCAAACCATATCATCTTAAAATTACAAACAAAGGTGTACAAATCATAACAAACTATGCCAGACACAACTAAATTACTTCGGCTACTCTAAATCATCACCAACTAACCCTTACCACAACAAACTAAACCCAATCACTTTTAAATTACAAAAAAATGCTACTAACCATAGCAAACTATGCCAAACTCACCTAAATTACTTCGGCTATCAAAAATCACCCCCAACTACACTTTACAGCAACCAACTAAGCCCAATCACTTTAAAATTACGGAAACATGCTAAAAATCATAACAAACTACACCAGAATCACCTACATTACTTCGGCTACCGTAAATCACCCCCAACTATCCCTTACCACAACAAACCAAACCATATTGTCTTAAAATTACAAAAAAAGGTGTACAAATCATAACAAACTATGCCAGACTCACCTAAATTACTTCGGCTACTCTAAATCATCACCAACCAACCCTTACCAAAACAAACTAAACCCAATCACTTTTAAATTACAAAAAAATGCTACTAACCATAGCAAACTATGCCAAACTCACCTAAATTACTTCGGCTATCAAAAATCACCCCCAACTACACTTTACAGCAACAAACTAAGCCCAATCACTTTAAAATTACAAAAAAATGCTAAAAATCATAACAAACTATACCAGAATCACCTAAATTACTTCGGCTACCGTAAATCACCCCCAACTATCCCTTACCACAACAAACCAAACCACATCATCTTAAAATTACAAAAAAAGATGTACAAATCATAACAAACTATGCCAGACTCACCTAAATTACTTCGGCTACTCTAAATCATCACCAAATAACCCTTACCACAACAAACTAAACCCAATCACTTTTAAATTACAAAAAAATGCTACTAACCATAGCAAACTATGCCAAACTCTCCTAAATTACTTCGGCTATCAAAAATCACCCCCAACTACACTTTACAGCAACAAACAAAACCCAATCACTTTAAAATTACAAAAAAATGCTAAAAATCATAACAAACTATACCAGAATCACCTAAATTACTTCGGCTACCGTAAATCACCTCCAACTATCCCTTACCACAACAAACCAAACCATATCATCTTAAAATTACAAAAAAAGGTGTACAAATCATAACAAACTATGCCAGATTCACATAAATTACTTCGGCTACTCTAAATCATCACCAACTAACCCTTACCACAACAAACTAAACCCAATCACTTTTAAATTACAAAAAAATGCTACTAATCATAGCAAACTATGCCAAACTCACCTAAATTACTTCGGCTATCAATAATCACCCCCAACTACACTTTACAGCAACAAACTAAGCCCAATTAATTTAAAATTACAAAAAAATGCTAAAAATCATAACAAACTATACCAGAATCACCTAAATTACTTCGACTACCGTAAATCACCCCCAACTATCCCTTACCACAACAAACCAAACCATATCATCTTAAAATTACAAAAAAAGTTGTACAAATCATAACAAACTATGCCAGACTCACCTAAATTACTTCGGCTACTCTAAATCATCACCAACTAACCCTTACCACAACAAACTAAACCCAATCATTTTAAAATTACAAAAAAATGCTACTAACTATAGCAAACTATGCCAAACTCACCTAAATTACTTCGGCTATCAAAAATCACTCCCAACTACACTTTGCAGCAACAAACTAAACCCAATCACTTTAAAATTACAAAAAAATGTTAAAAATCATAACAAACTACCAGAATCACCTAAATTACTTCGGCTACCGTAAATCACCCCCAACTATCCCTTACCACAACAAACCAAACCATATCATCTTAAAATTACAAAAAAAGGTGTACAAATCATAACAAAATATGCCAGACTCACCTAAATTACTTCGGCTACTCTAAATCATCACCAACTAACACTTACCACAACAAACTAAACCCAATCAATTTTAAATTACAAAAAATGCTACTAAACATAGCAAACTATGCCAAACTCACCTAAATTACTTTGGCTATCAAAAATCACCCCCAACTACACTTTACAGCAACAAACTGAGCCCAATCACTTTAAAATTACAAAAAAATTCTAAAAATCATAACAAACTATACCAGAATCACCTAAATTACTTCGGCTACTGTAAATCACCCCCAACTATCCCTTACGACAACAAACCAAACCATATCATCTTAAAATTACAAAAAAAGGTGTACAAATCATAACAAACTATGCCAGACTCACCTAAATTACTTCGGCTATCAAAAATAACCCCAACTACACTTTACAGCAACAAACTAAGCCCAATCACTTTAAAATTACAAAAAAATGCTAAAAATCATAACAAACTATACCAGAATCACCTAATTTACTTCGGCTACCGTAAATCACCCCCAACTATCCCTTACCACAACAAACCAAACCATATCATCTTAAAATTACAAAAAAGGTGTACAAATCATAACAAACTATGCTAGACTCACCTAAATTACTTCGGCTACTCTAAGTCATCACCAACTAACCCCTACCACAACAAACTAAACCCATTCACTTTTAAATTACAAAAAAATGTTACTAACCCTAGCAAACTATGCCAAACTCACCTAAACTACTTCGGCTATCAAAAATCACCCCCAAACTACACTTTACAGCAAGAAACTAAGCCCAATCACTTTAAAATTACAAAAAAATGCTAAAAAGTATAACAAACTATACCAGAATCACCTAAATTACTTCGGCTACCGTAAATCACCCCCAACTATCCCTTACCACAACAAACCAAACCATATCATCTTAAAATTACAAAAAAGGTGTACAAATCATAACAAACTATGCCAGACTCACCTAAATTACTTCGGCTATTCTAAATCATCACCAACTAACCCTTACCACAACAAACTAAACCCAATCACTTTTAAATTACAAAAAAATGCTACTAACCATAGCAAACTATGCCAAACTCACCTAAATTACTTCGGCTATCAAGAATCACCCCCAACTACACTTTACAGCAACAAACTAAGCCCAACCACTTTAAAATTACAAAAAAATGCTAAAAATCATAACAAACTATACCAGAATCACCTAATTTACTTCGGCTACCGTAAATCACCCCCAACTATCCCTTACCACAACAAACCAAACCATATAATCTTAAAATTACAAAAAAAGGTGTACAAATCATAACAAACTATGCTAGACTCACCTAAATTACTTCGGCTACTCTAAATCATCACCAACTAACCCCTACCACAACAAACTAAACCCATTCACTTTTAAATTACAAAAAAATGCTGCTAACCATAGCAAACTATGCTAAACTCACCAAAATTACTTCGGCTATCAAAAATCACCCCAACTACACTTTACAGCAAGAAACTAAGCCCAATCACTTTAAAATTACAAAAAAATGCTAAAAATCACCTAAATTACTTCGGCTACCGTAAATCACCCCCAACTATCCCTTACCACAACAAACCAAACCATATCATCTTAAAATTACAAAAAAAGGTGTACAAATCATAACAAACTATGCCAGACTCACCTAAATTACTTCGGCTACTCTAAATCATCACCAACTAACCCTTACCACAACAAACTAAACCCAATCACTTTTAAATTACAAAAAAATGCTACTAACTATAGCAAACTATGCCAAACTCACCTAAACTACTTTGGCTATCAAAAATCACCCCCAACTACACTTTACCGCAACAAACTAAGCCCAATCACTTTAAAATTACAAAAAAATGCTAAAAATCATAACAAACTATACCAGAATCACCTAAATTACTTCGGCTACCGTAAATCACCCCCAACTATCCCTTACCACAACAAATCAAACCATATCATCTTAAAATTACAAAAAAAGGTGTACAAATCATAACAAACTATGCCAGACTCACCTAAATTACTTCGGCTACTCTAAATCATCACCAACTAACCCTTACCACAACAAACTAAACCCAATCATTTTTAAATTACAAAAAAATGCTACTAACTATAGCAAACTATGCCAAACTTACCTAAATTACTTCGGCTATCAAAAATCATCCCCAACTACACTTTACAGCAACAAACTAAGCATAACCACTTTAAAATTACAAAAAAATACTAAAAATCATAACAAACTATACCAGAATCATCTAATTTACTTCGGCTACCGTAAATCACCCCCAACTATCCCTTACCACAACAAACCAAACCATATCATCTTAAAATTACAAAAAAAGGTGTACAAATCATAACAAACTATGCCAGACTCACCTAAATTACTTCGGCTACTCTAAATCATCACCAACTAACCCTTACCACAACAAACTAAACCCAATCACTTTTAAATTACAAAAAAATGCTACTAACTATAGCAAACTATGCCAAACTCACCTAAATTACTTCGGCTATCAAAAATCACCTCCAACTACACTTTACAGAAACAAACTAAACCCAATCACTTTAAAATTACAAAAAAATGCTAAAAATCATAACAAACTATACCATAATCACTTAAATTATTTCGGCTACCGTAAATCATCCCCAACTATCTCTTACCACAACAAACCAAACCATATCATTTTAAAATTACAAAAAAAGGTGTACAAATCATAACAAACTATGCCAGACTCACCTAAATTACTTCGGCTGCTCTAAGTCATCACCAACTAACCCTTACCACAACAAACTAAACCCAATCACTTTTAAATTACAAAAAAATGCTACTAACCATAGCAAACTATGCCAAACTCACCTAAATTACTTCGGCTATCAAAAATCACCCCCAACTACACTTTAGAGCAACAAACTAAGCCCAATTACTTTAAAATTACAAAACAATGCTAAAAATCATAACAAACTATACCAGAATCACCTAATTTACTTCGGCTACCGTAAATCACCCCCAACTATCCCTAACCACAACAAACCAAACCATATCATCTTAAAATTACAAAAAAAGGTGTACAAATCATAACAAACTATGCCAGACTCACCTAAATTACTTCGGCTACTCTAAATCATCACCAACTAACCCTTACCTCAACAAACTAAACCCAATCACTTTTAAATTACAAAAAAATGCTACTAACCATAGCAAAGTATGCCAAACTCACCTAAATTACTTCGGCTATCAATAATCACCCCCAACTACACTTTACCGCAACAAACTAAGCCCAATCACGTAAAAATTACAAAAAATGCTAAAAATCATAACAAACTATACCATAATCACTTAAATTACTTCGGCTACCGTAAATCACCCCCAACTATCTCTTACCACAACAAACCAAACCATATCATCTTAAAATTACAAAAAAAAGTGTACAAATCATAACAAACTATGCCAGACTCACCTAAATTACTTCGGCTGCTCTAAATCATCACCAACTAACCCTTACCACAACAAACTAAACCCAATCACTTTTAAATTACAAAAAAATGCTACTAACCATAGCAAACTATGCCAAACTCACCAAAATTACTTCGGCTTTCAAAAATCACCCCCAACTACACTTTACAGCAACAAACTAAGCCCAATCACTTTAAAATTAAAAAAAAATGCTAAAAATTATAACAAACTATACCAGAATCACCTAATTTACTTCGGCTACCGTAAATCACCCCCAACTATCCCTTACCACAACAAACCAAACCATATCATCTTAAAATTACAAAAAAAGGTGTACAAATCATAACAAACTATGCTAGACTCACCTAAATTACTTCGGCTACTCTAAATCATCACCAACTAACCCCTACCACAACAAACTAAACCCATTCACTTTTAAATTACAAAAAAATGCTACTAACCATAGCAAACTATGCCAAACTCACCTAAATTACTTCGGCTATCAAAAATCACCCCCAACTACACTTTACAGCAAGAAACTAAGCCCAATCACTTTAAAATTTCAAAAAAATGCTAAAAATCATAACAAACTACACCAGAATCACCTAAATTACTTCGGCTACCGTAAATCACCCCCAACTATCCCTTACCACAACAAACCAAACCATATCATTTTAAAATTACAAAAAAAGTTATACAAATCATATCAAACTAAGCTAGACTCACCTAAATTACTTCGACTACTCTAAATCATCACCAACTAACCCTTACCACAACAAACTAAACCCAATCACTTTTAAATTACAAAAAAATGCTGCTATCCATAGCAAACTATGCTAAACTCACCTAAATTACTTTGGCTATCAAAAATCACCCCCAACTACACTTTACAGCAAGAAACTAAGCCCAATCACTTTAAAATTACAAAAAAATGCTAAAAATCATAACAAATTATACCAGAATCACCTAAATTACTTCGGCTACCGTAAATCACCCCCAGCTATCCCTTACCACAACAAACCAAACCATATAATCTTAAAATTACAAAAATAGGTGTAGAAATCATAACAAACTATGCCAGACTCACCTAAATTACTTCGGCTACTCTAAATCATCACCAACTAACCCTTACCACAACAAACTAAACCCAATCACTTTCAAATTACAAAAAAATGTTACTAACCATAGCAAACTATGACAAACTCACCTAAATTACTTCGGCAATAAAAATCACTCCCAACTACACTTTACAGAAACAAACTAAGCCCAATCACTTTAAAATTACAAAAAAATGCTAAAAATCATAACAAACTATACCAGAATCACCTAAATTACTTCGGCTACCGTGAATCACCCCCAACTATCCCTTACCACAACAAACCAAACCATATCATCTTAAAATTACAAAAAAAGGTGCACAAATCATAACAAACTATGCCAGACTCACCTAAATTACTTTGGCTACTCTAAATCATCACCAACTAAACCTTAGCACAACAAACTAGACCCAATCACTTTTAAATTACAAAAAAATGCTACTAACCATAGCAAACTATGCCCAACTCATCTAAATTACTTTGGCTATCAAAAATCACCCCCAACTACACTTTACAGCAACAAACTAAGCCCAATCACTTTAAAATTACAAAAAAATGCTAAAAATCATAACAAACTATACCAGAATCACCTAAATTACTTCGGCTACCGTAAATCACCCCCAACTATCCCTTACCACAACAAACCAAACCATATCATCTTAAAATTACAAAAAAAGGTGTACAAATCATAACAAACTACGCCAGACTCACCTAAATTACTTCGGCTACTCTAAATCATCACCAACTAACCCTTACCACAACAAACTAAACCAAATCACTTTTAAATTACAAAAAAATGCTACTAACCATAGCAAACTATGACAAACTCACCTAAATTACTTCGGCTATAAAAATTACCCCTAACTACACTTTACAGCAACAAACTAAGCCCAATCACTTTAAAATTACAAAAAAATGCTAAAAATTATAACAAACTACCAGAATCACCTAAATTACTTCGGCTACCGTAAATCACCCCCAACTATCCCTTACCACAACAAACCAAACCATATCACCTTAAAATTACAAAAAAAGGTGTACAAATCATAACAAAATATGCCAGACTCACCTAACTTACTTCGGCTACTCTAAATCATCACCAACTAACCCTTACCACAACAAACTAAACCCAATAACTTTTAAATTACAAAAAAATGCTACTAACCATAGCAAACTATGCCAAACTCACCTAAATTACTTCGGCTAGCTAAAATCACCCCCAACTACACTTTACAGCAACAAACTGAGCCCAATCACTTTAAAATTACAAAAAAATTCTAGAAATCATAACAAACTATACCAGAATCACCTAAATTACTTCGGCTACCGTAAATCACCCCCAACTATCCCTTACGACAACAAACCAAACCATATCATCTTAAAATTACAAAAAAAGGTGTACAAATCATAACAAACTATGCCAGACTCACCTAAATTACTTCGGCTACTCTAAATTATCACCAACTAACACTTACCATAACAAACTAGACCCAATCACTTTTAAATTACAAAAAAAATGCTACTAACCATAGCAAACTATGCCCAACTCACCTAAATTACTTTGGCTATCAAAAATCACCCCCAACTACACTTTACTGCAACAAACTAAGCCCAATCACTTTAAAATTACAAAAAAATGCTAAAAATCATAACAAACTATACCAGAATCACCTAAATTACTTCGGCTACCGTAAATCACCCCCAACTATCCCTTACCACAACAAACCAAACCATATCATCTTAAAATTACAAAAAAAGGTGTACAAATCCTTACAAACTATGCCAGACTTACCTAAATTACTTCGGCTACTCTAAATCATCACCAACTAACCCTTACCACAACAAACTAAACCCAATCATTTTTAAATTACAAAAAAATGATACTAACCATAGCAAACTATGCCAAACTCACCTAAATTACTTCGGCTATCAAGAATCACCCCCAACTACACTTTACAGCAACAAACTAAGCCCAATCACTTTAAAATTACAAAAAAATGCTAAAAATCATAACAAACTATACCAGAATCACCTAAATTACTTCGGCTACCGTAAAACACCCCCAACTATCCCTTACCACAACAAACCAAACCATATCATCTTAAAATTACAAAAAAAGATGTACAAATCATAACAAACTATGCCAGACTTACCTAAATTACTTCGGCTACTCTAAATCATCACCAACTAACCCTTACCACAACAAACTAAACCCAATCACTTTTAAATTACAAAAAAATGCTACTAACCATAGCAAACTATGACAAACTCACCTAAATTACTTCGGCAATAAAAATCACTCCCAACTACACTTTACAGCAACAAACTAAACCCAATCACTTTAAAATTACAAAAAAATGCTAAAAATCATAACAAACTATACCAGAATCACCTAAATTACTTCGGCTACCGTAAATCGCCCCCAACTATCCCTTACCACAACAAACCAAACCATATCATCTTAAAATTACAAAAAAGGGTGTACAAATCATAACAAACTACGCCAGACTCACCTAAATTACTTTGGCTACTCTAAACCATCACCAACTATCCCTTACCACAACAAACTAAACCCAATCACTTTTAAATTACAAAAAAATGCTACTAACCATAACAAACTATGCCAAACTCACCTAAATTACTTCGGCTATCAATAATCACCCCCAACTACACTTTACAGTAACAAACTAAACCCAATTACTTTAAAATAACAAAAAAATGTTAAAAATCATAACAAACTATACCAGAATCACCTAAATTACTTCGGCTACCGTAAATCACCCCCAACTATCCCTTACCAAAACAAACCAAACCATATCATCTTAAAATTACAAAAAAAGTTGTACAAATCATAACAAACTATGCCAGACTCACCTAAATTACTTCGGCTGCTCTAAATCATCACCAACTAACCCTTACCACAACAAACTATACCCAATCACTTTTAAATTACAAAAAAATGCTACTAACCATAGCAAACTATGACAAACTCACCTAAATTACTTCGGCTATAAAAATCACCCCAACTACACTTTATATCAACAAACCAAGACCAATCACTTTAAAATTACAAAAAAATGCTAAAAATCATAACAAACTATACCAGAATCACCTAAATTACTTCGGCTACCGTAAATCACCCCCAACTATCCCTTACCACAACAAACCAAAACATATCATCTTAATATTACAAAAAAGGTGTACAAATCATAACAAACTATGCCAGATTCACCTAAATTACTTCGGCTACTCTAAATCATCACCAACTAACCCTTACCACAACAAACTAAACCCAATCACTTTAAAATTACAAAAAAATGCTACTAACTATAGCAAACTATGCCAAATTCACCTAAATTACTTCGGCTATTAAAAATCACCCCCAACTACACTTTGCAGCAACAAACTAAACCCAATCACTTTAAAATTACAAAAAAATGCTAAAAATTATAACAAACTACCAGAATCACCTAAATTACTTCGGCTAACGTAAATCACCCCCAACTATCCCTTACCACAACAAACCAAACCATATCATCTTAAAATTACAAAAAAAGGTGTTCAAATCATAACAAAATATGCCAGACTCACCTAAATTACTTCGGCTACTCTAAATCATCACCAACTAACCCTAACCACAACAAACTAAACCCAATCACTTTTAAATTACAAAAAAATGCTACTAACCATAGCAAACTATGCCAAACTCACCTAAATTACTTCGGCTATGAAAAATCACCCCCAACTACACTTTGCAGCAACAAACTAAACCCAATCACTTTAAAATTACAAAAAAATGCTAAAAATTATAACAAACTACCAGAATCACCTAAATTACTTCGGCTACCGTAAATCACCCCCAACTATCCCTTACCACAACAAACCAAACCATATCATCTTAAAATTACAAAAAAAGGTGTACAAATCATAACAAAATATGCCAGACTCACCTAAATTACTTCGGCTACCGTAAATCACCCCCAACTATCCCTTACGACAACAAACCAAACCATATCATCTTAAAATTACAAAAAAAGGTGTACAAATCATAAGAAACTATGCCAGACTCACCTAAATTACTTTGGCTACTCTAAATCATCACCAACTAACCCTTACCACAACAAACTAGACCCAATCACTTTTAAATTACAAAAAAATGCTACTAACCATAGCAAACTATGCCCAACTCACCTAAATTACTTTGGCTATCAAAAATCACCCCCAACTACACTTTACTGCAACAAACTAAGCCCAATCACTTTAAAATTACAAAAAAATGCTAAAAATCATAACAAACTATACCAGAATCACCTAAATTACTTCGGCTACCGTAAATCACCCCCAACTATCCTTTACCACAACAAACCAAACCATATCATCTTAAAATTACAAAAAAAGGTGTACAAATCCTTACAAACTATGCCAGACTCACCTAAATTACTTCGGCTACTCTAAATCATCACCAACTAACCCTCACCACAACAAACTAAACCCAATCACTTTTAAATTACAAAAAAATGCTACTAACCATAGCAAACTATGACAACCTCACCTAAATTACTTCGGCTATAAAAATTACCCCTAACTACACTTTACAGCAAAAAACTAAGCCCAATCACTTTAAAATTACAAAAAAATGCTAAAAATTATAACAAACTATACCAGAATCACCTAAATTACTTCGGCTACCGTAAATAAACCCCAACTATCCCTTAACACAACAAACCAAACCATATCATCTTAAAATTACAAAAAAAGGTGTACAAATCATAACAAACTATGCCAGACTCACCTAAATTACTTCGGCTATTCTAAATCATCACCAACTAACCCTTACCACAACAAACTAAACCCAATCACTTTTAAATTACAAAAAAATGCTACTAACCATAGCAAACTATGCCAAACTCACTTAAATTACTTCGGCTATCAAGAATCACCCCCAACTACACTTTACAGCAACAAACTAAGCCCAATCACTTTAAAATTACAAAAAAATGCTAAAAATCATAACAAACTATACCAGAATCACCTAAATTACTTCGGCTACCGTAAATCACCCCCAACTATCCCTTACCACAACAAACCAAACCATATCATCTTAAAATTACAAAAAAAGGTGTACAAATCATAACAAACTATGCCAGACTCACCTAAATTACTTCGGCTGCTCTAAATCATCACCAACTAACCCTTACCACAACAAACTAAACCCAATCACTTTTAAATTACAAAAAAATGCTACTAACCATAGCAAACTATGCCAAACTCACCTAAATTACTTCGGCTATCAAAAATCACCCCCAACTACACTTTACAGCAACAAACTAAGCCCAATCACTTTAAAATTACAAATAAATGCTAAAAATCATAACAAACTATACCAGAATCAACTAATTTACTTCCGCTACCGTAAATCACCCCCAACTATCCTTTACCACAACAAACCAAACCATATCATCTTAAAATTACAAAAAAAGGTGTACAAATCATAACAAACTATGCCAGACTCACCTAAATTACTTCGGCTATTCTAAATCATCACCAACTAACCCTTACCACAACAAACTAAACCCAATCACTTTTAAATTACAATAAAATGCTACTAACCATAGCAAACTATGCCAAACTCACATAAATTACTTCGGCTATCATGAATCACCCCCAACTACACTTTACAGCAACAAACTAATCCCAATCACTTTAAAATTACAAAAAAATGCTAAAAATCATAACAAACTATACCAGAATCACCTAAATTACTTCGGCTACCGTAAATCACCCCCAACTATCCCTTACCACAACAAACCAAACCATATCATCTTAAAATTACAAAAAAAGGTGTACAAATCATAACAAACTATGCTAGACTCACCTAAATTACTTCGGCTACTCTAAATCATCACCAACTAACCCTTACCACAACAAACTAAACCCAATCACTTTTAAATTACAAAAAAATGCTGCTAACCATAGCAAACTATGCTAAACTCACCTAAATTACTTCGGCTATCAAAAATCACCCCCAACTACACTTTACAGCAAGAAACTAAGCCCAATCACTTTAAAATTACAAAAAAATGCTAAAAATCATAACAAACTATGCCAGATTCACCTAAATTACTTCGGTTACTCTAAATCATCACCAACTAACCCTTACCACAACAAACTAAACCAAATCACTTTTAAATTACAAAAAAATGCTACTAACCATAGCAAACTATGACAAACTCACCTAAATTACGTCGGCTATAAAAATTACCCCTAACTACACTTTACAGCAACAAACGAAGCCCAATCACTTTAAAATTACAAAAAAATGCTAAAAATCATAACAAACTATACCAGAATCACCTAAATTACTTCGGCTTCGGCAACGCCGCCGCAGAAAATAAATGTGACAGTCGCGAATGTGACAGCGAAGAGAACACTTCGAGATCTTCCACATCGCAACTTAAACCACTGATGAAATCCGCCGCAGTTGTGGATGAAAAGTCTGGAGATTTATTGGGGTCACTTGTTGAATTAGATCCTCGGAGCGTTCACTACACCCCACCTAATGGAATTTCAAATGGAACACGGTCCAAAATCCCGAATAAGATCGTTATAATTAATAACACCGACCGTGAAAGCCTACATACTTTCATACACTTTAAAATTACAAAAAAATGCTAAAAATCATAACAAACTATACCAGAATCACCTAAATTACTTCGACTACCGTAAATAACCCTCAACTATCCCTTACCACAACAAACCAAACCATATCATCTTAAAATTACAAAAAAGGGTGTACAAATCATAACAAACTACGCCAGACTCAACTAAATTACTTTGGCTACTCTAAATCATCACCAACTATCCCTTACCACAACAAACTAAACCCAATCACTTTTAAATTACAAAAAAATGCTACTAACCATAGCAAACTATGCCAAACTCACCTAAATTACTTCGGCTATCAATAATCACCCCCAACTACACTTTACAGCAACAAACTTAACCCATATACTTTAAAATTACAAAAAAATGCTAAAAATCATAACAAGCTATACCAGAATCACCTAAATTACTTCGGCTACCTTAAATCACCCCCAACTATCCCTTACCACAACAAACCAAACCATATCGTCTTAAAATTACAAAAAAGGTGTACAAATCATAACAAACTATGCCAGACTCACCTAAATTACTTCGGCTGCTCTAAATCATCACCAACTAACCCTTACCACAACAAACTAAACCCAATCACATTTAAATTACAAAAAAATGCTACTAACCATAGCAAACTATGCCAAACTCACCTAAATTACTTCGGCTATCAAAAATCACCCCCAACTACACTTTACAGCAACAAACTAAGCCCAATCACTTTAAAATTACAAAAAAATTATAAAAATCATAACAAACTATACCAGAATCACCTAAAATACTTCGACTACCGTAAATAACCCTCAACTATCCCTTACCACAACAAACCAAACCATATTATCTTAAAATTACAAAAAAGGGTGTACAAATCATAACAAACTACGCCAGACTCAACTAAATTACTTTGGCTACTCTAAATCATCACCAACTATTCCTTACCACAACACACTAAACCCAATCACTTTTAAATTACAAAAAAATGCTACTAACTATAGCAAACTATGCCAAACTCACCTAAATTACTTCAGCTATCAAAAATCACCCCCAATTACACTTTACAGCAACAAACTAAGCCCAATCACTTTAAAATTACAAAAAAATGCTAAAAATCATAACAAACCATACTAGAATCACCTAATTTACTTCGGCTACCGTAAATCACCCCCAACTATCCTTTACCACAACAAACCAAACCATATCATCTTAAAATAACAAAAAAAGGTGTACAAATCATAACAAACTATGCTAGACTCACCTAAATTACTTCGGCTACTCTAAATCATCACCAACTAACCCCTACCACAACAAACTAAACCCATTCACTTTTAAATTACAAAAAAATGCTACTAACCATAGCAAACTATGCCCAAATCACCTAAACTACTTCGGCTATCAAAAATCACACCCAACTACACTTTACAGCAAGAAACTAAGCCCAATCACTTTAAAATTACAAAAAAATGCTAAAAAGTATAACAAACTATACCAGAATCACCTAAATTACTTCGGCTACCGTAAATCACTCCCAACTATCCCTTACCACAACAAACCAAACCATATCATCTTAAAATTACAAAAAAAGGTGTACAAATTATAACAAACTATGCCAGACTCACCTAAATTACTTCGGCTATTCTAAATCATCACCAACTAACCCTTACCACAACAAACTAAACCCAATCACTTTTAAATTACAAAAAAATGCTACTAACCATAGCAAACTATGCCAAACTCACCTAAATTACTTCGGCTATCAAAAATCACCCCCAACTACACTTTACAGCAACAAACTAAGCCCAATAACTTTAAAATTACAAAAAAATTATAAAAATCATAACAAACTATACCAGAATCACCTAATTTACTTCGGCTACCGTAAATCACCCCCAACTATCCCTTACCACAACAAACCAAACCATATCATCTTAAAATTACAAAAAAAGGTGTACAAATCATAACAAACTATGCTAGACTCACCTAAATTACTTCGGCTACTCTAAATCTTCACCAACTAACCCCTACCACAACAAACTAAATCCATTCACTTTTAAATTACAAAAAAATGCTACTAACCATAGCAAACTATGCCAAACTCACCTAAACTACTTCGGCTATCAAAAATCACCCCCAACTACACTTTACAGCAAGAAACTAAGCCCAATCACTTTAAAATTACAAAAAAATGCTAAAAATCATAACAAACTATACCAGAATCACCTAAATTACTTCGGCTACCGTAAATCACCCCCAACCATCCCTTACCACAACAAACCAAACCTTATCATCTTAAAATTACAAAAAAAGGTGTACAAATCATAACAAACTATGCCAGACTCACCTAAATTACTTCGGCTACTTTAAATCATCACCAACTAACCCTTACCACATCAAACTAAACCCAATCACTTTTAAATTACAAAAAAATGCTGCTAACCATAGCAAACTATGCTAAACTCACCTTAATTACTTCGGCTATCAAAAATCACCCTCAACTACACTTTACAGCAACAAACTAAGCCCAATCACTTTAAAATTACAAAAAAATCCTAAAAATCATAACATACTATACCATAATCACTTAAATTACTTCGGCTACCGTAAATCACCCCCAACTATCTCTTACCACAACAAACCAAACCATATCATCTTAAAATTACAAAAAAAGGTGTACAAATCATAACAAACTATGCCAGACTCACCTAAATTACTTCGGCTGCTCTAAATCATCACCAACTAACCCTTACCACAACAAACTAAACCCAATCACTTTTAAATTACAAAAAAATGCTACTAACCATGGCAAACTATGCCAAACTCACCTAAATTACTTCGGCTATCAAAAATCACCCCCAACTACACTTTACAGCAAAAAACTAAGCCCAATCACTTTAAAATTACAAAAAAATGCTAAAAATCATAACAAACTATACCAGAATCACCTAATTTACGTCGGCTATTATAAATCACCCTCAACAATCCCTTACCACAACAAACCAAACCATATAATCTTAAAATTACAAAAAAAGGTGTACAAATCATAACAAACTATGCTAGACTCACCTAAATTACTTCGGCTACTCTAAATCATCACCAACTAACCCTTACCACAACAAACTAAACCCAATCACTTTTAAATTACAAAAAAATGCTACTAACCATAGCAAACTATGCCAAACTCACCTAAATTACTTCGGCTATCAAGAATCATCCCCAACTACACTTTACAGCAACAAACTAAGCCCAATCACTTTAAAATTACAAAAAAATGCTAAAAATCATAACAAACTATACCAGAATCACCTAAATTACTTCGGCTACCGTAAAACACCCCCAACTATCCCTTACCACAACAAACCAAACCATATCATCTTAAAATTACAAAAAAAGGTGTACAAATCATAACAAACTATGCCAGACTCACCTAAATTACTTCGGCTACTCTAAATCATCACCAACTAACCCTTACCACAACAAATTAAACCCAATCACTTTTAAATTACAAAAAAATGCTACTAACTATAGCAAACTATGCCAAACTCACCTTAATTACTTCGGCTATCAAAAATCACCCTCAACTACACTTTACAGCAACAAACTAAGCCCAATCACTTTAAAATTACAAAAAAATGCTAAAAATCATAACATACTATACCATAATCACTTAAATTACTTCGGCTACCGTAAATCACCCCCAACTATCTCTTACCACAACAATCCAAACCATATCATTTTAAAATTGCAAAAAAAGGTGTACAAATCATAACAAACTATGCCAGACTCACCTAAATTACTTCGGCTGCTCTAAATCATCACCAACTAACCCTTACCACAACAAACTAAACCCAATCACTTTTAAATTACAAAAAAATGCTACTAACCATAGCAAACTATGCCAAACTCACCTAAATTACTTCGGCTCTCAAAAATCACCCCCAACTACACTTTACAGCAAAAAACTAAGCCCAATCACTTTAAAATTACAAAAAAATGCTAAAAATCATAACAAACTATACCAGAATCACCTAATTTATTTCGGCTACCGTAAATCACCCCCAACAATCCCTTACCACAACAAACCAAACCATATCATCTTAAAATTACAAAAAAAGGTGTACAAATCATAACAAACTATGCTAGACTCACCTAAATTACTTCGGCTACTCTAAATCATCACCAACTAACCTTACCACAACAAACTAAACCCAATCACTTTTAAATTACAAAAAAATGTTACTAACCATAGCAAACTATGACAAACTGACCTAAATTACTTCGGCTATCAAAAATCACCCTCAAATACACTTTACAGCAACAAACTAAGCCCAATCACTTTAAAATTACAAAAAAATGCTAAAAATCATAACAAACTATACCAGAATCACCTAAATTACTTCGGCTACCGTAAAACACCCCCAACTATCCCTTACCACAACAAACCAAACCATATCATCTTAAAATTACAAAAAAAGGGGTACAAATCATAACAAACTATGCCAGACTCACCTAAATTATTTCGGCTACTCTAAATCATCACCAACTAACCCTTACGACAACAAACTAAACCCAATCACTTTTAAATTACAAAAAAATGTTACTAACCATAGCAAACTATGACAAACTGACCTAAATTACTTCGGCTATCAAAAATCACCCTCAAGTACACTTTACAGCAACAAACTAAGCCCAATCACTTTAAAATTACAAAAAAATGCTAAAAATTATAACATACTATACCATAATCACTTAAATTACTTCGGCTACCGTAAATCACCCCCAACTATCTCTTACCACAACAAACCAAACCATATCATCTTAAAATTACAAAAAAAGGTGTACAAATCATAACAAACTATGCCAGACACACCTAAATTACTACGGCTACTCTAAATCATCACCAACTAACCCTTACCACAACAAACTAAACCCAATCACTTTAAAATTACAAAAAAATGCTACTAACTATAGCAAACTATGCCAAACTCACCTAAATTACTTCGGCTATCAAGAATCACCCCCAACTACACTTTACAGCAAAAAACTAAGCCCAATCACTTTAAAATTACAAAAAAATGCTAAAAATCGTAACAAACTATACCAGAATCACCTAATTTACTTCGGCTACCGTAAATCACCCCCAACAATCCCTTACCACAACAAACCAAACCATATCATCTTAAAATTACAAAAAAAGGTGTACAAATCATAACAAACTATGCTAGACTCACCTAAATTACTTCGGCTACTCTAAATCATCAAAAACTATCCCTTACCACAACAAACCAAACCATATCATTTTAAAATTACAAAAAAAGGGGTACAAATCATAACAAACTATGCCAGACTCACCTAAATTAGTTCGGCTACTCTAAATCATCACCAACTAACCCTTACCACAACAAACTAAACCCAATAACTTTTAAATTACAAAAAAATGTTACTAACCATAGCAAACTATGAAAAACTCACCTAAATTACTTCGGCTATCAAAAATCACCCTCAACTACACTTTACAGCAACAAACTAAGCCCAATCACTTTAAAATTACAAAAAAATGCTAAAAATCATAACATACTAAACCATAATCACTTAAATTACTTCGGCTACCGTAAATAACCTCCAACTATCTCTTACTACAACAAACCAAACCATATCATCTTAAAATTACAAAAAAAGGTGTACAAATCATAACAAACTATGACAGACTCACCATCAAATCATCACCAACTAACCCTTACCACAACAAACTAAACCCAATCACTTTTAAATTACAAAAAAATGCTACTAACCATAGTAAACTATGCCAAACTCACCTAAATTACTTCGACTATCAAGAATCACCCCCAACTACACTTTACAGCAACAAACTAAGCCCAATCACTTTAAAATTACAAAAAAATTCTAAAAATCATAACAAACTATACCAGAATCACCTAAATTACTTCGGCTATCAATAATCATCCCCAACTACACTTTACCGCAACAAACTAAGCCTAATCACTTTAAAATTACAAAAAAATGCTAAAAATCATAACAAACTATACCAGAATCACCTAAATTACTTCGGCTACCGTAAATCACCCCCAACTATCCCTTACCACAACAAACCAAACCATATCATCTTAAAATTACAAAAAAAGGTGTACAAATCATAACAAACTATGCCAGACACATCTAAATTACTACGGCTACTCTAAATCATCACCAACTAACCCTTACCACAACAAACAAAACCCAATCACTTTAAAATTACAAAAAAATGCTACTAACTATAGCAAACTATGCCAAACTCACCTAAATTACTTCGGCTATCAAAAATCACCCCCAACTACACTTTGCAGCAACAAACTAATCCCAATCATTTTAAAATTACAAAAAAATGCTAAAAATCATAACAAACTATACCAGAATCACCTAAATTACTTCGGCTATCAATAATCATCCCCAACTACACTTTACCGCAACAAACTAAGCCCAATCACTTTAAAATTACAAAAAAATGCTAAAAATCATAACAAACTATACCAGAATCACCTAAATTACTTCGGCTACCGTAAATCACCCCCAACTATCCCTTACCACAACAAACCAAACCATATCATCTTAAAATTACAAAAAAAGGTGTACAAATCATAACAAACTATGCCAGACTCACCTAAATTACTTCGGCTACTCTAAATCATCACCAACTAACCCTTACCACAACAAACTAAACCCAATCACTTTTAAATTACAAAAAAATGCTACTAACCATGACAAACTATGACAAACTCACCTAAATTACTTCGGCAATAAAAATCACTCCCAACTACACTTTACAGCAACAAACTAAGCCCAATCACTTTAAAATTACAAAAAAATGCTAAAAATCATAACAAACTATACCAGAATCACCTAAATTACTTCGGCTACTGTAAATCACCCCAACTATCCCTTACCACAACAAACCAAACCATATCATCTTAAAATTACAAAAAAAGGTGTACAAATCATAACAAACTATGCCAGACACACCTAAATTACTACGGCTACTCTAAATCATCACCAACTAACCCTTACCACAACAAACAAAACCCAATCACTTTAAAATTACAAAAAAATGCTACTAACTATAGCAAACTATGCCAAACTCACCTAAATTACTTCGGCTATCAAAAATCACCCCCAACTACACTTTGCAGCAACAAACTAATCCCAATCACTTTAAAATTACAAAAAAATGCTAAAAATCATAACAAACTATACCAGAATCACCTAAATTACTTCGGCTATCAATAATCATCCCCAACTACACTTTACCGCAACAAACTAAGCCCAATCACTTTAAAATTACAAAAAAATGCTAAAAATCATAACAAACTATACCAGAATCACCTAAATTACTTCGGCTACCGTAAATCACCCCCAACTATCCCTTACCACAACAAACCAAACCATATCATCTTAAAATTACAAAAAAAGGTGTACAAATCATAACAAACTATGCCAGACTCACCTAAATTACTTCGGCTACTCTAAATCATCACCAACTAACCCTTACCACAACAAACTAAACCCAATCACTTTTAAATTACAAAAAAATGCTACTAACTATAACAAGCTATGCCAAACTTACCTAAATTACTTCGGCTATCAAAAATCACACCCAACTACACTTTACAGCAACAAACTAAGCCCAATCACTTTAAAATTACAAAAAAATGCTAAAAATTATAACAAACTATACCATAATCACTTAAATTACTTCGGCTACCGTTAATCACCCCCAACTATCTCTTACCACAACAAATCAAACCATATCATTTTAAAATTACAAAAAAAGGTGTACAAATAATAACAAACTATGCCAGACTCACCTAAATTACTTCGGCTGCTCTAAATCATCACCAACTAACCCTTACCACAACAAACTAAACCCAATCACTTTTAAATTACAAAAAAATGCTACTAACTATAGCAAACTATGCCAAACTTACCTAAATTACTTCGGCTATCAAAAATCACCCCCAGCTACACTTTACAGCAACAAACTAAGCATAATCACTTTAAAATAAAATAAAAATGCTAAAAATCATAACAAACTATACCAGAATCACCTAATTTACTTCGGCTACCGTAAATCACCCCCAACTATCCCTTACCACAACAAACCAAACCATATCATCTTAAAATTACAAAAAAAGGTGTACAAATCATAACAAACTATGCCAGACTCACCTAAATTACTTCGGCTACTCTAAATCATCACCAACTAACCCTTACCACAACAAACTAAACCCAATCACTTTTAAATTACAAAAAAATGCTACTAACTATAACAAGCTATGCCAAACTTACCTAAATTACTTCGGCTATCAAAAATCACACCCAACTACACTTTACAGCAACAAACTAAGCCCAATCACTTTAAAATTACAAAAAAATGCTAAAAATTATAACAAACTATACCATAATCACTTAAATTACTTCGGCTACCGTTAATCACCCCCAACTATCTCTTACCACAACAAATCAAACCATATCATTTTAAAATTACAAAAAAAGGTGTACAAATAATAACAAACTATGCCAGACTCACCTAAATTACTTCGGCTGCTCTAAATCATCACCAACTAACCCTTACCACAACAAACTAAACCCAATCACTTTTAAATTACAAAAAAATGCTACTAACTATAGCAAACTATGCCAAACTTACCTAAATTACTTCGGCTATCAAAAATCACCCCCAACTACACTTTACAGCAACAAACTAAGCATAATCACTTTAAAATAAAATAAAAATGCTAAAAATCATAACAAACTATACCAGAATCACCTAATTTACTTCGGCTACCGTAAATCACCCCCAACTATCCCTTACCACAACAAACCAAACCATATCATCTTAAAATTACAAAAAAAGGTGTACAAATCATAACAAACTATGCCAGACTCACCTAAATTACTTCGGCTACTCTAAATCATCACCAGCTAACCCTTACCACAACAAACTAAACCCAATCACTTTTAAATTACAAAAAAATGCTACTAACTATAGCAAACTATGCCAAACTCACCTAAATTACTTCGGCTATCAAAAATCACCTCCAACTACACTTTACAGCAACAAACTAAGCCCAATCACTTTAAAATTACAAAAAAATGCTAAAAATTATAACAAACTATACCATAATCACTTACATTACTTCGGCTACCGTAAATCACCCCCAACTATCTCTTACCACAACAAACCAAACCATATCATTTTAAAATTACAAAAAAAGGTGTACAAATCATAACAAACTATGCCAGACTCACCTAAATTACTTCGGCTGCTCTAAATCATCACCAGCTAACCCTTACCACAACAAACTAAACCCAATCACTTTAAAATTACAAAAAAATGCTAAAAATCATAACAAACTATACCAGAATCACCTAATTTACTTCGGCTACCGTAAATCACCCCCAACTATCCCTTACCACAACAAACCAAACCATATCATCTTAAAATTACAAAAAAAGGTGTACAAATCATAACAAACTATGCCAGACTCACCTAAATTACTTCGGCTACTCTAAATCATCACCAACTAACCCCTACCACAACAAACCAAACCATATCATTTTAAAATTACAAAAAAAGGTGTACAAATCATAACAAACTATGCCAGACTCACCTAAATTACTTCGGCTACTCTAAATCATCACCAGCTAACCCTTACCACAACAAACTAAACCCAATCACTTTAAAATTACAAAAAAATGCTAAAAATCATAACAAACTATACCAGAATCACCTAATTTACTTCGGCTACTGTAAATCACCCCCAACTATCCCTTACCACAACAAACCAAACCATATCATCTTAAAATTACAAAAAAAGGTGTACAAATCATAACAAACTATGCCAGACTCACCTAAATTACTTCGGCTACTCTAAATCATCACCAACTAACCCCTACCACAACAAACTAAACCCATTCACTTTTAAGTTACAAAAAAATGCTACTAACCATAGCAAACTATGCCAAACTCACCTAAATTACTTCGGCTATCAAAAATCA
Source organism: Eledona agricola (assembly GCA_964023215.1). Classification (NCBI taxonomy): domain Eukaryota; kingdom Metazoa; phylum Arthropoda; class Insecta; order Coleoptera; family Tenebrionidae; genus Eledona; species Eledona agricola. Next base: position 1,938,712 of record CAXIEJ010000157.1, read on the forward strand.
CCCTCAACTACACTTTACAGCAACAAACTAAGCCCAATCATTTTAAAATTACAAAAAAATGCTAAAAATCATAACATACTATACCATAATCACTTAAATTACTTCGGCTACCGTAAATCACCCCCAACTATCTCTTACCACAACAAACCAAACCATATCATTTTAAAATTAAAAAAAAAGGTGTACAAATCATAACAAACTATGCCAGACTCACCATCAAATCATCACCAACTAACCCTTACCACAACAAACTAAACCCAATCAATTTAAATTACAAAAAAATGCTACTAACCATAGTAAACTATGCCAAACTCACCTAAATTACTTCGACTATCAAGAATCACCCCCAACTACACTTTACAGCAACAAACTAAGCCCAATCACTTTAAAATTACAAAAAAATGCTAAAAATCATAACAAACTATACCAGAATCACCTAAATTACTTCGGCTACCGTAAAACACCCCCAACTATCCCTTACCACAACAAACCAAACCATATCATCTTAAAATTACAAAAAAAGGGTGTACAAATCATAACAAACTATGCCAGACTCACCTAAATTACTTCGGCTACTCTAAATCATCACCAACTAACCCTTACCACAACAAACTAAACCCAATCACTTTTAAATTACAAAAAAATGCTACTAACCATGACAAACTATGACAAACTCACCTAAATTACTTCGGCAATAAAAATCACTCCCAACTACACTTTACAGCAACAAACTAAGCCCAATCACTTTAAAATTACAAAAAATGCTAAAAATCATAACAAACTATACCAGAATCACCTAAATTACTTCGGCTACTGTAAATCACCCCAACTATCCCTTACCATAACAAACCAAACCATATCATCTTAAAATTACAAAAAAAGGTGTACAAATCATAACAAACTATGCCAGACACACCTAAATTACTACGGCTACTCTAAATCATCACCAACTAACCCTTACCACAACAAACAAAACCCAATCACTTTAAAATTACAAAAAAATGCTACTAACTATAGCAAACTATGCCAAACTCACCTAAATTACTTCGGCTATCAAAAATCACCCCCAACTACACTTTGCAGCAACAAACTAATCCCAATCACTTTAAAATTACAAAAAAATGCTAAAAATCATAACAAACTATACCAGAATCACCTAAATTACTTCGGCTATCAATATTCATCCCCAACTACACTTTACCGCAACAAACTAAGCCCAATCACTTTAAAATTACAAAAAAATGCTAAAAATCATAACAAACTATACCAGAATCACCTAAATTACTTCGGCTACCGTAAATCACCCCCAACTATCCCTTACCACAACAAACCAAACCATATCATCTTAAAATTACAAAAAAAGGTGTACAAATCATAACAAACTATGCCAGACTCACCTAAATTACTTCGGCTACTCTAAATCATCACCAACTAACCCTTACCACAACAAACTAACCCAATCACTTTTAAATTACAAAAAAATGCTACTAACTATAACAAACTATGCCAAACTTACCTAAATTACTTCGGCTATCAAAAATCACCCCCAACTACACTTTACAGCAACAAACTAAGCATAATCACTTTAAAATAAAAAAAAAATGCTAAAAATCATAACAAACTATACCAGAATCACCTAATTTACTTCGGCTACCCTAAATCACCCCCAACTATCCCTTACCACAACAAACCAAACCATATCATCTTAAAATTACAAAAAAAGGTGTACAAATTATAACAAACTATGCCAGACTCACCTAAATTACTTCGGCTACTCTAAATCATCACCAGCTAACCCTTACCACAACAAACTAAACCCAATCACTTTTAAATTACAAAAAAATGCTACTAACTATAGCAAACTATGCCAAACTCACCTAAATTACTTCGGCTATCAAAAATCACCTCCAACTACACTTTACAGCAACAAACTAAGCCCAATCACTTTAAAATTACAAAAAAATGCTAAAAATTATAACAAACTATACCATAATCACTTAAATTACTTCGGCTACCGTAAATCACCCCCAACTATCTCTTACCACAACAAACCAAACCATATCATTTTAAAATTACAAAAAAAGGTGTACAAATAATAACAAACTATGCCAGACTCACCTAAATTACTTCGGCTGCTCTAAATCATCACCAACTAACCCTTACCACAACAAACTAAACCCAATAACTTTTAAATTACAAAAAAATGCTACTAACTATAGCAAACTATGCCAAACTTACCTAAATTACTTCGGCTATCAAAAATCACCCCCAACTACACTTTACAGCAACAAACTAAGCATAATCACTTTAAAATAAAATAAAAATGCTAAAAATCATAACAAACTACACCAGAATCACCTAATTTACTTCGGCTACCGTAAATCACCCCCAACTATCCCTTACCACAACAAACCAAACCATATCATCTTAAAATTACAAAAAAAGGTGTACAAATCATAACAAACTATGCCAGACTCACCTAAATTACTTCGGCTACTCTAAATCATCACCAGCTAACCCTTACCACAACAAACTAAACCCAATCACTTTTAAATTACAAAAAAATGCTACTAACTATAGCAAACTATGCCAAACTCACCTAAATTACTTCGGCTATCAAAAATCACCTCCAACTACACTTTACAGCAACAAACTAAGCCCAATCACTTTAAAATTACAAAAAAATGCTAAAAATTATAACAAACTATACCATAATCACTTAAATTACTTCGGCTACCGTAAATCACCCCCAACTATCTCTTACCACAACAAACCAAACCATATCATTTTAAAATTACAAAAAAAAGTGTACAAATCATAACAAACTATGCCAGACTCACCTAAATTACTTCGGCTGCTCTAAATCATCACCAACTAACCCTTACCACAACAAACTAAACCCAATCACTTTTAAATTACAAAAAAATGCTACTAACCACAGCAAACTATGCCAAACTCACCTAAATTACTTCGGCTATCAAAAATCACCCCCAACTACACTTTACAGCAACAAACTAAGCCTAATCACTTTAAAATTACAAAAAAATGCTAAAAATCATAACAAACTATACCAGAATCACCTAATTTACTTCGGCTACCGTAAATCACCCCCAACTATCCCTTACCACAACAAACCAAACCATATCATCTTAAAATTACAAAAAAAGGTGTACAAATCATAACAAACTATGCCAGACTCACCTAAATTACTTCGGCTACTCTAAATCATCACCAACTAACCCCTACCACAACAAACTAAACCCATTCACTTTTAAATTACAAAAAAATGCTACTAACCATAGCAAACTATGCCAAACTCACCTAAATTACTGCGGCTATCAAAAATCACCCCCAACTACACTTTACAGCAAGAAACTAAGCCCAATCACTTTAAAATTACAAAAAAATGCTAAAAATCATAACAAACTATACCAGAATCACCTAAATTACTTCGGCTACCGTAAATCACCCCCAACTATCCCTTACCACAACAAACCAAACCATATCATCTTAAAATTACAAAAAAAGGTGTACAAATCATATCAAACTATGCCAGACTCACCTAAATTACTTCGGCTACTCTAAATCATCACCAACTAACCCTTACCACAACAAACTAAACACAATCATTTTTAAATTACAAAAAAATGCTGCTAACCATAGCAAACTATGCTAAACTCACCTAAATTACTTCGGCTATCAAAAATCACCCCCAACTACACTTTACAGCAAGAAACTAAGCCCAATCACTTTAAATTTACAAAAAAATGCTAAAAATCATAAAAAACTATACCAGAATCACCTAAATTACTTCGGCTACCGTAAATCACCCCCAACTATCCCTTACCACAACAAACCAAACCATATAATCTTAAAATTACAAAAAAAGGTGTAGAAATCATAACAAACTATGCCAGACTCACCTAAATTACTTCGGCTACTCTAAATCATCACCAACTAACCCTTACCACAACAAACTAAACCCAATCACTTTTAAATTCCAAAAAAAGCTACTAGCCATAGCAAACTATGCCAAACTCACCTAAATTACTTCGGCTATCAAGAATCACCCCCAACTACACTTTACAGCAACAAACTAAGCCCAATCACTTTAAAATTACAAAAAAATGCTAAAAATCATAACAAACTATACCAGAATCACCTAAATTACTTCGGCTACCGTAAAACACCCCCAATTATCCCTTACCACAACAAACCAAACCATATCATCTTAAAATTACAAAAAAAGGTGTACAAATCATAACAAACTATGCCAGACTCACCTAAATTACTTCGGCTACTCTAAATCATCACCAGCTAACCCTTACCACAACAAACTAAACCCAATCACTTTTAAATTACAAAAAAATGCTACTAACTATAGCAAACTATGCCAAACTCACCTAAATTACTTCGGCTATCAAAAATCACCTCCAACTACACTTTACAGCAACAAACTAAGCCCAATCACTTTAAAATTACAAAAAAATGCTAAAAATTATAACAAACTATACCATAATCACTTAAATTACTTCGGCTACCGTAAATCACCCCCAACTATCTCTTACCACAACAAACCAAACCATATAATTTTAAAATTACAAAAAAAGGTGTACAAATAATAACAAACTATGCCAGACTCACCTAAATTACTTCGGCTGCTCTAAATCATCACCAACTAACCCTTACCACAACAAACTAAACCCAATAACTTTTAAATTACAAAAAAATGCTACTAACTATAGCAAACTATGCCAAACTTACCTAAATTACTTCGGCTATCAAAAATCACCCCCAACTACACTTTTCAGCAACAAACTAAGCATAATCACTTTAAAATAAAATAAAAATGCTAAAAATCATAACAAACTATACCAGAATCACCTAATTTACTTCGGCTACCGTAAATTACCCCCAACTATCCCTTACCACAACAAACCAAACCATATCATCTTAAAATTACAAAAAAAGGTGTACAAATCATAACAAACTATGCCAGACTCACCTAAATTACTTCGGCTACTCTAAATCATCACCAGCTAACCCTTACCACAACAAACTAAACCCAATCACTTTTAAATTACAAAAAAATGCTACTAACTATAGCAAACTATGCCAAACTCACCTAAATTACTTCGGCTATCAAAAATCACCTCCAACTACACTTTACAGCAACAAACTAAGCCCAATCACTTTAAAATTACAAAAAAATGCTAAAAATTATAACAAACTATACCATAATCACTTAAATTACTTCGGCTACCGTAAATCACCCCCAACTATCTCTTACCACAACAAACCAAACCATATAATTTTAAAATTACAAAAAAAGGTGTACAAATAATAACAAACTATGCCAGACTCACCTAAATTACTTCGGCTGCTCTAAATCATCACCAGCTAACCCTTACCACAACAAACTAAACCCAATCACTTTTAAATTACAAAAAAATGCTACTAACTATAGCAAACTATGCCAAACTCACCTAAATTACTTCGGCTATCAAAAATCACCTCCAACTACACTTTACAGCAACAAACTAAGCCCAATCACTTTAAAATTACAAAAAAAACCACAGCAAACTATGCCAAACTCACCTAAATTACGTCGGCTATCAAAAATCACCCCCAACTACACTTTACAGCAACAAACTAAGCCCAATCACTTTAAAATTACAAAAAAATGCCTAAAATCATAACAAACTATACCAGAATCACCTAAATTACTTCGGCTAACGTAAATCACCCCCAACTATCCCTTACCACAACAAACCAAACCATATCGCCTTAAAATTACAAAAAAAGGTGTACAAATCATAACAAACTATGCCAGACTCACCTAAATTACTTCGGCTACTCTAAATCATCACCAACTAACCCTTACCACAACAAACTAAACCCAATCACTTTTAAATTACAAAAAAATGATACTAACCATAGCAAACTATGCCAAACTTACCTAAATTACTTCGGCTATCAAAAATCACCCCCAACTACACTTTACAGCAACAAACTAACCCCAATCACTTTAAAATAACAAAAACATGCTAAAAATCATAACAAACTATACCAGAATCACCTAAATTACTTCGGCTACCGTAAATCACCCCCAACTATCCCTTACCACAACAAACCAAACCATATCGTCTTAAAATTACAAAAAAAGGTGTACAAATCATAACAAACTATGCCAGAATCACCTAAATTACTTCGGCTACTCTAAATCATCACCAACTAACCTTTACCACAACAAACTACACCCAATCACATTTAAATTACAAAAAAATGCTACTAACCATAGCAAACTATGCCAAACTCACCTAGATTACTTGGGCTATTAAAAATCACCCCCAACTACACTTTACAGCAACAAACTAAGCCCAATCACTTTAAAATTACAAAAAAATGCTAAAAATCATAACAAACTATACCAGAATCACCTAAATTACTTCGGCTACCGTAAATCACCCCCAACTATCCCTTACCACAACAAACCAAACCATATCATCTTAAAATTACAAAAAAAGGTGTACAAATCATAACAAACTATGCCAGACTCACCTAAATTACTTCGGCTACTCTAAATCATCACCAACTAACCCTTACCACAACAAACTAAACCCAATCACTTTTAAATTACAAAAAAATGCTACTAACCATAGCAAACTATGCCAAACTCACCTAGATTACTTCGGCTATCAATAATCACCCCCAACTACACTTTACAGCAACAAACTAAGCCCAATCACTTTAAAATTACAAAAAAATGCTAAAAATCATAACAAACTATACCAGAATCACCTAAATTACTTCGGCTACCGTAAATCACCCCCAACTATCCCTTACCACAACAAACCAAACCAAATCATCTTAAAATTACAAAAAAAGGTGTACAAATCATAACAAACTATGCCAGACTCACCTAAATTACTTCGGCTACTCTAAATCATCACCAACTAACCCTTACCACAACAAACTAAACCCAATCACTTTTAAATTACAAAAAAATGATACTAACCATAGCAAACTATGCCAAACTCACCTAAATTACTTCGGCTATCAAAAATCACCCCCAACTACACTTTACAGCAACAAACTAACCACAATCACTTTAAAATAACAAAGACATGCTAAAAATCATAACAAACTATACCAGAGTCACCTAAATTACTTCGGCTACCGTAAATCATCCCCAACTATCCCTTACCACAACAAACCAAACCATATCGTCTTAAAATTACAAAAAAAGATGTACAAATCATAACAAACTATGCCAGAATCACCTAAATTACTTCGGCTATTCTAAATCATCACCAACTAACCTTTACCACAACAAACTAAACCCAATCACTTTTAAATTACAAAAAAATGCTACTAACCATAGCAAACTATGCTAAACTCACCTAAATTACTTCAGCTATCAAAAATCACCCCCAACTAAACTTTACAGCAACAAACTAAGCCCAATCACATTAAAATTACAAAAAAATGCTAAAAATCATAACAAACTATACCAGAATCACCTAAATTACTTCGGCTACCGTAAATCACCCCCAACTATTCCTTACCACAACAAACCAAACCATATCATCTTAAAATTACAAAAAAAGGTGTACAAATCATAACAAACTATGCCAGACAAACCTAAATTACTTCGGCTACTCTAAATCATCACCAACTAACCCTTACCACAACAAACTAAACCCAATCACTTTTAAATTACAAAAAAATGCTACTAATCATAGCAAACTATGCCAAACTCACCTAAATTACTTCGGCTATCAAAAATCACCCCTAACTACACCTTACAGCAACAAACTAAGCACAATCACTTTAAAATTACAAAAAAATGCTAAAAATCAAAACAAACTATACCAGAATCACCTAAATTACTTCGGCTACCGTAAATCACCCCCAACTATCCCCTACCACAACAAACCAAACCATATCATCTTAAAATTACAAATAAGGTGTACAAATCATAACAAACTATGCCAGACTCACCTAAATTACTTCGGCTACTCTAAATCATCACCAACTAACCCTTACCACAACAAACTAAACCCAATCACTTTTAAATTACAAAAAAATGCTACTAACCATAGCAAACTATGCCAAACTCACCTAAATTACTTCGGCTATCAAAAATCACCCCCAACTACACTTTACAGCAACAAACTAAGCCCAATCACTTTAAAATTACAAAAAAATGCCTAAAATCATAACAAACTATACCAGAATCACCTAAATTACTTCGGCTACCGTAAATCACCCCCAACTAGCCCTTACCACAACAAACCAAACCATATCATCTTAAAATTACAAAAAAAGGTGTACAAATCATAACAAACAATGCCAGACTCACCTAAATTACTTCGGCTACTCTAAATCATCACCAACTAACCCTTACCACAACAAACTAAACCCAATCACTTTTAAATTAAAAAAAATGCTACTAACCATAGCAAACTATGCCAAACTCACCTAAATTACTTCGGCTATCAAAAATCACCCCCAACTACACTTTACAGCAACAAACTAAGCCCAATCACATTAAAATTACAAAAATATGCTAAAAATCATAACAAACTATACCAGAATCACCTAAATTACTTCGGCTACCGTAAATCACCCCCAACTATCCCTTACCACAACAAACCAAACCATATCGTCTTAAAATTACAAAAAAAGGTGTACAAATCATTACAAACGATGCCAGACTCACCTAAATTACTTCGGCTACTCTAAATCATCACCAACTAACCGTTACCAAAACAAACTAAACCCAATTACTTTTAAATTACAAAAAAATGCTACTAACCATAGCAAACTATGCCAAACTCACCTAAATTACTTCGGCTATCAAAAATCACCCCCAACTACACTTTACAGCAACAAACTAAGCCCAATCACTTTAAAATTACAAAAAAATGCTAAAAATCATAACAAACTATACCAGAATCACCTAAATTACTTTGGCTACCGTAAATCACCCCCAACTATCCCTTACCACAACAAACCAAACCATATCATCTTAAAATTACAAAAAAAGGTGTACAAATCATAACAAACTATGCCAGACTCACCTAAATTACTTCGGCTACTCTAAATCATCACCAACTAACCCTTACCGCAACAAACTAAACCCAATCACTTTTAAATTACAAAAAAATGCTACTAACCATAGCAAACTATGCCAAACTCACCTCAATTACTTCGGCTATCAAAAATCACCCCCATCTACACTTTACAGCAACAAACTAAGCCCAATCACTTTAAAATTACAAAAAAAATGCTAAAAATCATAACAAACTATACCAGAATCACCTAAATTACTTCGGCTACCGTAAATCACCCCCAACTATCCCTTACCACAAGAAACCAAACCATATCATCTTAAAATTACAAAAAAAGGTGTACAAATCATAACAAACAATGCCAGACTCACCTAAATTACTTCGGCTACTCTAAATCATCACCAACTAACCCTTACCACAACAAACTAAACCCAATCACTTTTAAATTAAAAAAAATGCTACTAACCATAGCAAACTAGGCCAAACTCACCCAAATTACTTCGGCTATCAAAAATCACCCCCACCTACACTTTACAGCAACAAACTAAGCCCAATCACTTTATAATTACAAAAAAATGCTAAAAATCATAACAAACTATACCAGAATCACCTAAATTACTTCAGCTACCGTAAATCACCCCCAACTATCCTTTACAACAACAAACCAAACCATATCATCTTAAAATTACAAACAAAGGTGTACAAATCATAACAAACTATGCCAGACACAACTAAATTACTTCGGCTACTCTAAATCATCACCAACTAACCCTTACCACAACAAACTAAACCCAATCACTTTTAAATTACAAAAAAATGCTACTAACCATAGCAAACTATGCCAAACTCACCTAAATTACTTCGGCTATCAAAAATCACCCCCAACTACACTTTACAGCAACCAACTAAGCCCAATCACTTTAAAATTACAAAAACATGCTAAAAATCATAACAAACTACACCAGAATCACCTACATTACTTCGGCTACCGTAAATCACCCCCAACTATCCCTTACCACAACAAACCAAACCATATTGTCTTAAAATTACAAAAAAAGGTGTACAAATCATAACAAACTATGCCAGACTCACCTAAATTACTTCGGCTACTCTAAATCATCACCAACCAACCCTTACCAAAACAAACTAAACCCAATCACTTTTAAATTACAAAAAAATGCTACTAACCATAGCAAACTATGCCAAACTCACCTAAATTACTTCGGCTATCAAAAATCACCCCCAACTACACTTTACAGCAACAAACTAAGCCCAATCACTTTAAAATTACAAAAAAATGCTAAAAATCATAACAAACTATACCAGAATCACCTAAATTACTTCGGCTACCGTAAATCACCCCCAACTATCCCTTACCACAACAAACCAAACCACATCATCTTAAAATTACAAAAAAAGATGTACAAATCATAACAAACTATGCCAGACTCACCTAAATTACTTCGGCTACTCTAAATCATCACCAAATAACCCTTACCACAACAAACTAAACCCAATCACTTTTAAATTACAAAAAAATGCTACTAACCATAGCAAACTATGCCAAACTCTCCTAAATTACTTCGGCTATCAAAAATCACCCCCAACTACACTTTACAGCAACAAACAAAACCCAATCACTTTAAAATTACAAAAAAATGCTAAAAATCATAACAAACTATACCAGAATCACCTAAATTACTTCGGCTACCGTAAATCACCTCCAACTATCCCTTACCACAACAAACCAAACCATATCATCTTAAAATTACAAAAAAAGGTGTACAAATCATAACAAACTATGCCAGATTCACATAAATTACTTCGGCTACTCTAAATCATCACCAACTAACCCTTACCACAACAAACTAAACCCAATCACTTTTAAATTACAAAAAAATGCTACTAATCATAGCAAACTATGCCAAACTCACCTAAATTACTTCGGCTATCAATAATCACCCCCAACTACACTTTACAGCAACAAACTAAGCCCAATTAATTTAAAATTACAAAAAAATGCTAAAAATCATAACAAACTATACCAGAATCACCTAAATTACTTCGACTACCGTAAATCACCCCCAACTATCCCTTACCACAACAAACCAAACCATATCATCTTAAAATTACAAAAAAAGTTGTACAAATCATAACAAACTATGCCAGACTCACCTAAATTACTTCGGCTACTCTAAATCATCACCAACTAACCCTTACCACAACAAACGAAACCCAATCATTTTAAAATTACAAAAAAATGCTACTAACTATAGCAAACTATGCCAAACTCACCTAAATTACTTCGGCTATCAAAAATCACTCCCAACTACACTTTGCAGCAACAAACTAAACCCAATCACTTTAAAATTACAAAAAAATGTTAAAAATCATAACAAACTACCAGAATCACCTAAATTACTTCCGCTACCGTAAATCACCCCCAACTATCCCTTACCACAACAAACCAAACCATATCATCTTAAAATTACAAAAAAAGGTGTACAAATCATAACAAAATATGCCAGACTCACCTAAATTACTTCGGCTACTCTAAATCATCACCAACTAACACTTACCACAACAAACTAAACCCAATCAATTTTAAATTACAAAAAATGCTACTAAACATAGCAAACTATGCCAAACTCACCTAAATTACTTTGGCTATCAAAAATCACCCCCAACTACACTTTACAGCAACAAACTGAGCCCAATCACTTTAAAATTACAAAAAAATTCTAAAAATCATAACAAACTATACCAGAATCACCTAAATTACTTCGGCTACTGTAAATCACCCCCAACTATCCCTTACGACAACAAACCAAACCATATCATCTTAAAATTACAAAAAAAGGTGTACAAATCATAACAAACTATGCCAGACTCACCTAAATTACTTCGGCTATCAAAAATAACCCCAACTACACTTTACAGCAACAAACTAAGCCCAATCACTTTAAAATTACAAAAAAATGCTAAAAATCATAACAAACTATACCAGAATCACCTAATTTACTTCGGCTACCGTAAATCACCCCCAACTATCCCTTACCACAACAAACCAAGCCATATCATCTTAAAATTACAAAAAAGGTGTACAAATCATAACAAACTATGCTAGACTCACCTAAATTACTTCGGCTACTCTAAGTCATCACCAACTAACCCCTACCACAACAAACTAAACCCATTCACTTTTAAATTACAAAAAAATGTTACTAACCCTAGCAAACTATGCCAAACTCACCTAAACTACTTCGGCTATCAAAAATCACCCCCAAACTACACTTTACAGCAAGAAACTAAGCCCAATCACTTTAAAATTACAAAAAAATGCTAAAAAGTATAACAAACTATACCAGAATCACCTAAATTACTTCGGCTACCGTAAATCACCCCCAACTATCCCTTACCACAACAAACCAAACCATATCATCTTAAAATTACAAAAAAGGTGTACAAATCATAACAAACTATGCCAGACTCACCTAAATTACTTCGGCTATTCTAAATCATCACCAACTAACCCTTACCACAACAAACTAAACCCAATCACTTTTAAATTACAAAAAAATGCTACTAACCATAGCAAACTATGCCAAACTCACCTAAATTACTTCGGCTATCAAGAATCACCCCCAACTACACTTTACAGCAACAAACTAAGCCCAACCACTTTAAAATTACAAAAAAATGCTAAAAATCATAACAAACTATACCAGAATCACCTAATTTACTTCGGCTACCGTAAATCACCCCCAACTATCCCTTACCACAACAAACCAAACCATATAATCTTAAAATTACAAAAAAAGGTGTACAAATCATAACAAACTATGCTAGACTCACCTAAATTACTTCGGCTACTCTAAATCATCACCAACTAACCCCTACCACAACAAACTAAACCCATTCACTTTTAAATTACAAAAAAATGCTGCTAACCATAGCAAACTATGCTAAACTCACCAAAATTACTTCGGCTATCAAAAATCACCCCCAACTACACTTTACAGCAAGAAACTAAGCCCAATCACTTTAAAATTACAAAAAAATGCTAAAAATCACCTAAATTACTTCGGCTACCGTAAATCACCCCCAACTATCCCTTACCACAACAAACCAAACCATATCATCTTAAAATTACAAAAAAAGGTGTACAAATCATAACAAACTATGCCAGACTCACCTAAATTACTTCGGCTACTCTAAATCATCACCAACTAACCCTTACCACAACAAACTAAACCCAATCACTTTTAAATTACAAAAAAATGCTACTAACTATAGCAAACTATGCCAAACTCACCTAAACTACTTTGGCTATCAAAAATCACCCCCAACTACACTTTACCGCAACAAACTAAGCCCAATCACTTTAAAATTACAAAAAAATGCTAAAAATCATAACAAACTATACCAGAATCACCTAAATTACTTCGGCTACCGTAAATCACCCCCAACTATCCCTTACCACAACAAATCAAACCATATCATCTTAAAATTACAAAAAAAGGTGTACAAATCATAACAAACTATGCCAGACTCACCTAAATTACTTCGGCTACTCTAAATCATCACCAACTAACCCTTACCACAACAAACTAAACCCAATCATTTTTAAATTACAAAAAAATGCTACTAACTATAGCAAACTATGCCAAACTTACCTAAATTACTTCGGCTATCAAAAATCATCCCCAACTACACTTTACAGCAACAAACTAAGCATAACCACTTTAAAATTACAAAAAAATGCTAAAAATCATAACAAACTATACCAGAATCATCTAATTTACTTCGGCTACCGTAAATCACCCCCAACTATCCCTTACCACAACAAACCAAACCATATCATCTTAAAATTACAAAAAAAGGTGTACAAATCATAACAAACTATGCCAGACTCACCTAAATTACTTCGGCTACTCTAAATCATCACCAACTAACCCTTACCACAACAAACTAAACCCAATCACTTTTAAATTACAAAAAAATGCTACTAACTATAGCAAACTATGCCAAACTCACCTAAATTACTTCGGCTATCAAAAATCACCTCCAACTACACTTTACAGAAACAAACTAAGCCCAATCACTTTAAAATTACAAAAAAATGCTAAAAATCATAACAAACTATACCATAATCACTTAAATTATTTCGGCTACCGTAAATCATCCCCAACTATCTCTTACCACAACAAACCAAACCATATCATTTTAAAATTACAAAAAAAGGTGTACAAATCATAACAAACTATGCCAGACTCACCTAAATTACTTCGGCTGCTCTAAGTCATCACCAACTAACCCTTACCACAACAAACTAAACCCAATCACTTTTAAATTACAAAAAAATGCTACTAACCATAGCAAACTATGCCAAACTCACCTAAATTACTTCGGCTATCAAAAATCACCCCCAACTACACTTTAGAGCAACAAACTAAGCCCAATTACTTTAAAATTACAAAACAATGCTAAAAATCATAACAAACTATACCAGAATCACCTAATTTACTTCGGCTACCGTAAATCACCCCCAACTATCCCTAACCACAACAAACCAAACCATATCATCTTAAAATTACAAAAAAAGGTGTACAAATCATAACAAACTATGCCAGACTCACCTAAATTACTTCGGCTACTCTAAATCATCACCAACTAACCCTTACCTCAACAAACTAAACCCAATCACTTTTAAATTACAAAAAAATGCTACTAACCATAGCAAAGTATGCCAAACTCACCTAAATTACTTCGGCTATCAATAATCACCCCCAACTACACTTTACCGCAACAAACTAAGCCCAATCACGTTAAAATTACAAAAAATGCTAAAAATCATAACAAACTATACCATAATCACTTAAATTACTTCGGCTACCGTAAATCACCCCCAACTATCTCTTACCACAACAAACCAAACCATATCATCTTAAAATTACAAAAAAAAGTGTACAAATCATAACAAACTATGCCAGACTCACCTAAATTACTTCGGCTGCTCTAAATCATCACCAACTAACCCTTACCACAACAAACTAAACCCAATCACTTTTAAATTACAAAAAAATGCTACTAACCATAGCAAACTATGCCAAACTCACCAAAATTACTTCGGCTTTCAAAAATCACCCCCAACTACACTTTACAGCAACAAACTAAGCCCAATCACTTTAAAATTAAAAAAAAATGCTAAAAATTATAACAAACTATACCAGAAACACCTAATTTACTTCGGCTACCGTAAATCACCCCCAACTATCCCTTACCACAACAAACCAAACCATATCATCTTAAAATTACAAAAAAAGGTGTACAAATCATAACAAACTATGCTAGACTCACCTAAATTACTTCGGCTACTCTAAATCATCACCAACTAACCCCTACCACAACAAACTAAACCCATTCACTTTTAAATTACAAAAAAATGCTACTAACCATAGCAAACTATGCCAAACTCACCTAAATTACTTCGGCTATCAAAAATCACCCCCAACTACACTTTACAGCAAGAAACTAAGCCCAATCACTTTAAAATTTCAAAAAAATGCTAAAAATCATAACAAACTACACCAGAATCACCTAAATTACTTCGGCTACCGTAAATCACCCCCAACTATCCCTTACCACAACAAACCAAACCATATCATTTTAAAATTACAAAAAAAGTTATACAAATCATATCAAACTAAGCTAGACTCACCTAAATTACTTCGACTACTCTAAATCATCACCAACTAACCCTTACCACAACAAACTAAACCCAATCACTTTTAAATTACAAAAAAATGCTGCTATCCATAGCAAACTATGCTAAACTCACCTAAATTACTTTGGCTATCAAAAATCACCCTCAACTACACTTTACAGCAAGAAACTAAGCCCAATCACTTTAAAATTACAAAAAAATGCTAAAAATCATAACAAACTATACCAGAATCACCTAAATTACTTCGGCTACCGTAAATCACCCCCAGCTATCCCTTACCACAACAAACCAAACCATATAATCTTAAAATTACAAAAATAGGTGTAGAAATCATAACAAACTATGCCAGACTCACCTAAATTACTTCGGCTACTCTAAATCATCACCAACTAACCCTTACCACAACAAACTAAACCCAATCACTTTTAAATTACAAAAAAATGTTACTAACCATAGCAAACTATGACAAACTCACCTAAATTACTTCGGCAATAAAAATCACTCCCAACTACACTTTACAGAAACAAACTAAGCCCAATCACTTTAAAATTACAAAAAAATGCTAAAAATCATAACAAATTATACCAGAATCACCTAAATTACTTCGGCTACCGTAAATCACCCCCAACTATCCCTTACCACAACAAACCAAACCATATCATCTTAAAATTACAAAAAAGGGTGTACAAATCATAACAAACTACGCCAGACTCACCTAAATTACTTTGGCTACTCTAAATCATCACCAACTATCCCTTACCACAACAAACTAAACCCAATCACTTTTAAATTACAAAAAAATGCTACTAACCATAGCAAACTATGCCAAACTCACCTAAATTATTTCGGCTATCAATAATCACCCCCAACTACACTTTACAGCAACAAACTAAACCCAATTACTTTAAAATTACAAAAAAATGCTAAAAATCATAACAAACTATACCAGAATCAACTAAATTACTTCGGCTACCGTAAATCACCCCCAACTATCCCTTACCACAACAAACCAAACCATATCATCTTAAAATTACAAAAAAAGTTGTACAAATCATAACAAACTATGCCAGACACACCTAAATTACTTCGGCTACTCTAAATCATCACCAACTAACCCTTACCACAACAAACTAAACCCAATCACTTTTAAATTACAAAAAAATGCTACTAACCATAGCAAACTATGACAAACTCACCTAAATTACTTCGGCTATAAAAACACCCCCAACTACACTTTACAGCAACAAACTAAGCCCAATCACTTTAAAATTACAAAAAAATGCTAAAAATCATAACAAACTATACCAGAATCACCTAAATTACTTCGGCTACCGTGAATCACCCCCAACTATCCCTTACCACAACAAACCAAACCATATCATCTTAAAATTACAAAAAAAGGTGCACAAATCATAACAAACTATGCCAGACTCACCTAAATTACTTTGGCTACTCTAAATCATCACCAACTAAACCTTAGCACAACAAACTAGACCCAATCACTTTTAAATTACAAAAAAATGCTACTAACCATAGCAAACTATGACAAACTCACCTAAATTACTTCGGCTATAAAAATTACCCCTAACTACACTTTACAGCAACAAACTAAGCCCAATCACTTTAAAATTACAAAAAAATGCTAAAAATTATAACAAACTACCAGAATCACCTAAATTACTTCGGCTACCGTAAATCACCCCCAACTATCCCTTACCACAACAAACCAAACCATATCACCTTAAAATTACAAAAAAAGGTGTACAAATCATAACAAAATATGCCAGACTCACCTAACTTACTTCGGCTACTCTAAATCATCACCAACTAACCCTTACCACAACAAACTAAACCCAATAACTTTTAAATTACAAAAAAATGCTACTAACCATAGCAAACTATGCCAAACTCACCTAAATTACTTCGGCTAGCTAAAATCACCCCCAACTACACTTTACAGCAACAAACTGAGCCCAATCACTTTAAAATTACAAAAAAATTCTAGAAATCATAACAAACTATACCAGAATCACCTAAATTACTTCGGCTACCGTAAATCACCCCCAACTATCCCTTACGACAACAAACCAAACCATATCATCTTAAAATTACAAAAAAAGGTGTACAAATCATAACAAACTATGCCAGACTCACCTAAATTACTTCGGCTACTCTAAATTATCACCAACTAACACTTACCATAACAAACTAGACCCAATCACTTTTAAATTACAAAAAAAATGCTACTAACCATAGCAAACTATGCCCAACTCACCTAAATTACTTTGGCTATCAAAAATCACCCCCAACTACACTTTACTGCAACAAACTAAGCCCAATCACTTTAAAATTACAAAAAAATGCTAAAAATCATAACAAACTATACCAGAATCACCTAAATTACTTCGGCTACCGTAAATCACCCCCAACTATCCCTTACCACAACAAACCAAACCATATCATCTTAAAATTACAAAAAAAGGTGTACAAATCCTTACAAACTATGCCAGACTTACCTAAATTACTTCGGCTACTCTAAATCATCACCAACTAACCCTTACCACAACAAACTAAACCCAATCATTTTTAAATTACAAAAAAATGATACTAACCATAGCAAACTATGCCAAACTCACCTAAATTACTTCGGCTATCAAGAATCACCCCCAACTACACTTTACAGCAACAAACTAAGCCCAATCACTTTAAAATTACAAAAAAATGCTAAAAATCATAACAAACTATACCAGAATCACCTAAATTACTTCGGCTACCGTAAAACACCCCCAACTATCCCTTACCACAACAAACCAAACCATATCATCTTAAAATTACAAAAAAAGATGTACAAATCATAACAAACTATGCCAGACTTACCTAAATTACTTCGGCTACTCTAAATCATCACCAACTAACCCTTACCACAACAAACTAAACCCAATCACTTTTAAATTACAAAAAAATGCTACTAACCATAGCAAACTATGACAAACTCACCTAAATTACTTCGGCAATAAAAATCACTCCCAACTACACTTTACAGCAACAAACTAAACCCAATCACTTTAAAATTACAAAAAAATGCTAAAAATCATAACAAACTATACCAGAATCACCTAAATTACTTCGGCTACCGTAAATCGCCCCCAACTATCCCTTACCACAACAAACCAAACCATATCATCTTAAAATTACAAAAAAGGGTGTACAAATCATAACAAACTACGCCAGACTCACCTAAATTACTTTGGCTACTCTAAACCATCACCAACTATCCCTTACCACAACAAACTAAACCCAATCACTTTTAAATTACAAAAAAATGCTACTAACCATAACAAACTATGCCAAACTCACCTAAATTACTTCGGCTATCAATAATCACCCCCAACTACACTTTACAGTAACAAACTAAACCCAATTACTTTAAAATAACAAAAAAATGTTAAAAATCATAACAAACTATACCAGAATCACCTAAATTACTTCAACTACCGTAAATCACCCCCAACTATCCCTTACCAAAACAAACCAAACCATATCATCTTAAAATTACAAAAAAAGTTGTACAAATCATAACAAACTATGCCAGACTCACCTAAATTACTTCGGCTGCTCTAAATCATCACCAACTAACCCTTACCACAACAAACTATACCCAATCACTTTTAAATTACAAAAAAATGCTACTAACCATAGCAAACTATGACAAACTCACCTAAATTACTTCGGCTATAAAAATCACCCCAACTACACTTTATAGCAACAAACCAAGACCAATCACTTTAAAATTACAAAAAAATGCTAAAAATCATAACAAACTATACCAGAATCACCTAAATTACTTCGGCTACCGTAAATCACCCCCAACTATCCCTTACCACAACAAACCAAAACATATCATCTTAATATTACAAAAAAGGTGTACAAATCATAACAAACTATGCCAGATTCACCTAAATTACTTCGGCTACTCTAAATCATCACCAACTAACCCTTACCACAACAAACTAAACCCAATCACTTTAAAATTACAAAAAAATGCTACTAACTATAGCAAACTATGCCAAATTCACCTAAATTACTTCGGCTATTAAAAATCACCCCCAACTACACTTTGCAGCAACAAACTAAACCCAATCACTTTAAAATTACAAAAAAATGCTAAAAATTATAACAAACTACCAGAATCACCTAAATTACTTCGGCTAACGTAAATCACCCCCAACTATCCCTTACCACAACAAACCAAACCATATCATCTTAAAATTACAAAAAAAGGTGTTCAAATCATAACAAAATATGCCAGACTCACCTAAATTACTTCGGCTACTCTAAATCATCACCAACTAACCCTAACCACAACAAACTAAACCCAATCACTTTTAAATTACAAAAAAATGCTACTAACCATAGCAAACTATGCCAAACTCACCTAAATTACTTCGGCTATGAAAAATCACCCCCAACTACACTTTGCAGCAACAAACTAAATCCAATCACTTTAAAATTACAAAAAAATGCTAAAAATTATAACAAACTACCAGAATCACCTAAATTACTTCGGCTACCGTAAATCACCCCCAACTATCCCTTACCACAACAAACCAAACCATATCATCTTAAAATTACAAAAAAAGGTGTACAAATCATAACAAAATATGCCAGACTCACCTAAATTACTTCGGCTACCGTAAATCACCCCCAACTATCCCTTACGACAACAAACCAAACCATATCATCTTAAAATTACAAAAAAAGGTGTACAAATCATAAGAAACTATGCCAGACTCACCTAAATTACTTTGGCTACTCTAAATCATCACCAACTAACCCTTACCACAACAAACTAGACCCAATCACTTTTAAATTACAAAAAAATGCTACTAACCATAGCAAACTATGCCCAACTCACCTAAATTACTTTGGCTATCAAAAATCACCCCCAACTACACTTTACTGCAACAAACTAAGCCCAATCACTTTAAAATTACAAAAAAATGCTAAAAATCATAACAAACTATACCAGAATCACCTAAATTACTTCGGCTACCGTAAATCACCCCCAACTATCCTTTACCACAACAAACCAAACCATATCATCTTAAAATTACAAAAAAAGGTGTACAAATCCTTACAAACTATGCCAGACTCACCTAAATTACTTCGGCTACTCTAAATCATCACCAACTAACCCTCACCACAACAAACTAAACCCAATCACTTTTAAATTACAAAAAAATGCTACTAACCATAGCAAACTATGACAACCTCACCTAAATTACTTCGGCTATAAAAATTACCCCTAACTACACTTTACAGCAAAAAACTAAGCCCAATCACTTTAAAATTACAAAAAAATGCTAAAAATTATAACAAACTATACCAGAATCACCTAAATTACTTCGGCTACCGTAAATAAACCCCAACTATCCCTTAACACAACAAACCAAACCATATCATCTTAAAATTACAAAAAAAGGTGTACAAATCATAACAAACTATGCCAGACTCACCTAAATTACTTCGGCTATTCTAAATCATCACCAACTAACCCTTACCACAACAAACTAAACCCAATCACTTTTAAATTACAAAAAAATGCTACTAACCATAGCAAACTATGCCAAACTCACTTAAATTACTTCGGCTATCAAGAATCACCCCCAACTACACTTTACAGCAACAAACTAAGCCCAATCACTTTAAAATTACAAAAAAATGCTAAAAATCATAACAAACTATACCAGAATCACCTAAATTACTTCGGCTACCGTAAATCACCCCCAACTATCCCTTACCACAACAAACCAAACCATATCATCTTAAAATTACAAAAAAAGGTGTACAAATCATAACAAACTATGCCAGACTCACCTAAATTACTTCGGCTATTCTAAATCATCACCAACTAACCCTTACCACAACAAACTAAACCCAATCATTTTTAAATTACAAAAAAATGCTACTAACCATAGCAAACTATGCCAAACTCACATAAATTACTTCGGCTATCAAGAATCACCCCCAACTACACTTTACGGCAACAAACTAATCCCAATCACTTTAAAATTACAAAAAAATGCTAAAAATCATAACAAACTATACCAGAATCACCTAAATTACTTCGGCTACCGTAAATCACCCCCAACTATCCCTTACCACAACAAACCAAACCATATCATCTTAAAATTACAAAAAAAGGTGTACAAATCATAACAAACTATGCCAGACTCACCTAAATTACTTCGGCTGCTCTAAATCATCACCAACTAACCCTTACCACAACAAACTAAACCCAATCACTTTTAAATTACAAAAAAATGCTACTAACCATAGCAAACTATGCCAAACTCACCTAAATTACTTCGGCTATCAAAAATCACCCCCAACTACACTTTACAGCAACAAACTAAGCCCAATCACTTTAAAATTACAAATAAATGCTAAAAATCATAACAAACTATACCAGAATCAACTAATTTACTTCCGCTACCGTAAATCACCCCCAACTATCCTTTACCACAACAAACCAAACCATATCATCTTAAAATTACAAAAAAAGGTGTACAAATCATAACAAACTATGCCAGACTCACCTAAATTACTTCGGCTATTCTAAATCATCACCAACTAACCCTTACCACAACAAACTAAACCCAATCACTTTTAAATTACAATAAAATGCTACTAACCATAGCAAACTATGCCAAACTCACATAAATTACTTCGGCTATCATGAATCACCCCCAACTACACTTTACAGCAACAAACTAATCCCAATCACTTTAAAATTACAAAAAAATGCTAAAAATCATAACAAACTATACCAGAATCACCTAAATTACTTCGGCTACCGTAAATCACCCCCAACTATCCCTTACCACAACAAACCAAACCATATCATCTTAAAATTACAAAAAAAGGTGTACAAATCATAACAAACTATGCTAGACTCACCTAAATTACTTCGGCTACTCTAAATCATCACCAACTAACCCTTACCACAACAAACTAAACCCAATCACTTTTAAATTACAAAAAAATGCTGCTAACCATAGCAAACTATGCTAAACTCACCTAAATTACTTCGGCTATCAAAAATCACCCCCAACTACACTTTACAGCAAGAAACTAAGCCCAATCACTTTAAAATTACAAAAAAATGCTAAAAATCATAACAAACTATGCCAGATTCACCTAAATTACTTCGGTTACTCTAAATCATCACCAACTAACCCTTACCACAACAAACTAAACCAAATCACTTTTAAATTACAAAAAAATGCTACTAACCATAGCAAACTATGACAAACTCACCTAAATTACGTCGGCTATAAAAATTACCCCTAACTACACTTTACAGCAACAAACGAAGCCCAATCACTTTAAAATTACAAAAAAATGCTAAAAATCATAACAAACTATACCAGAATCACCTAAATTACTTCGGCTTCGGCAACGCCGCCGCAGAAAATAAATGTGACAGTCGCGAATGTGACAGCGAAGAGAACACTTCGAGATCTTCCACATCGCAACTTAAACCACTGATGAAATCCGCCGCAGTTGTGGATGAAAAGTCTGGAGATTTATTGGGGTCACTTGTTGAATTAGATCCTCGGAGCGTTCACTACACCCCACCTAATGGAATTTCAAATGGAACACGGTCCAAAATCCCGAATAAGATCGTTATAATTAATAACACCGACCGTGAAAGCCTACATACTTTCATACACTTTAAAATTACAAAAAAATGCTAAAAATCATAACAAACTATACCAGAATCACCTAAATTACTTCGACTACCGTAAATAACCCTCAACTATCCCTTACCACAACAAACCAAACCATATCATCTTAAAATTACAAAAAAGGGTGTACAAATCATAACAAACTACGCCAGACTCAACTAAATTACTTTGGCTACTCTAAATCATCACCAACTATCCCTTACCACTACAAACTAAACCCAATCACTTTTAAATTACAAAAAAATGCTACTAACCATAGCAAACTATGCCAAACTCACCTAAATTACTTCGGCTATCAATAATCACCCCCAACTACACTTTACAGCAACAAACTAAGCCCATATACTTTAAAATTACAAAAAAATGCTAAAAATCATAACAAGCTATACCAGAATCACCTAAATTACTTCGGCTACCTTAAATCACCCCCAACTATCCCTTACCACAACAAACCAAACCATATCGTCTTAAAATTACAAAAAAGGTGTACAAATCATAACAAACTATGCCAGACTCACCTAAATTACTTCGGCTGCTCTAAATCATCACCAACTAACCCTTACACCAACAAACTAAACCCAATCACATTTAAATTACAAAAAAATGCTACTAACCATAGCAAACTATGCCAAACTCACCTAAATTACTTCGGCTATCAAAAATCACCCCCAACTACACTTTACAGCAACAAACTAAGCCCAATCACTTTAAAATTACAAAAAAATTATAAAAATCATAACAAACTATACCAGAATCACCTAAAATACTTCGACTACCGTAAATAACCCTCAACTATCCCTTACCACAACAAACCAAACCATATTATCTTAAAATTACAAAAAAGGGTGTACAAATCATAACAAACTACGCCAGACTCAACTAAATTACTTTGGCTACTCTAAATCATCACCAACTATTCCTTACCACAACACACTAAACCCAATCACTTTTAAATTACAAAAAAATGCTACTAACTATAGCAAACTATGCCAAACTCACCTAAATTACTTCAGCTATCAAAAATCACCCCCAATTACACTTTACAGCAACAAACTAAGCCCAATCACTTTAAAATTACAAAAAAATGCTAAAAATCATAACAAACCATACTAGAATCACCTAATTTACTTCGGCTACCGTAAATCACCCCCAACTATCCTTTACCACAACAAACCAAACCATATCATCTTAAAATAACAAAAAAAGGTGTACAAATCATAACAAACTATGCTAGACTCACCTAAATTACTTCGGCTACTCTAAATCATCACCAACTAACCCCTACCACAACAAACTAAACCCATTCACTTTTAAATTACAAAAAAATGCTACTAACCATAGCAAACTATGCCCAAATCACCTAAACTACTTCGGCTATCAAAAATCACACCCAACTACACTTTACAGCAAGAAACTAAGCCCAATCACTTTAAAATTACAAAAAAATGCTAAAAAGTATAACAAACTATACCAGAATCACCTAAATTACTTCGGCTACCGTAAATCACTCCCAACTATCCCTTACCACAACAAACCAAACCATATCATCTTAAAATTACAAAAAAAGGTGTACAAATCATAACAAACTATGCCAGACTCACCTAAATTACTTCGGCTACTTTAAATCATCACCAACTAACCCTTACCACATCAAACTAAACCCAATCACTTTTAAATTACAAAAAAATGCTGCTAACCATAGCAAACTATGCTAAACTCACCTTAATTACTTCGGCTATCAAAAATCACCCTCAACTACACTTTACAGCAACAAACTAAGCCCAATCACTTTAAAATTACAAAAAAATCCTAAAAATCATAACATACTATACCATAATCACTTAAATTACTTCGGCTACCGTAAATCACCCCCAACTATCTCTTACCACAACAAACCAAACCATATCATCTTAAAATTACAAAAAAAGGTGTACAAATCATAACAAACTATGCCAGACTCACCTAAATTACTTCGGCTGCTCTAAATCATCACCAACTAACCCTTACCACAACAAACTAAACCCAATCACTTTTAAATTACAAAAAAATGCTACTAACCATGGCAAACTATGCCAAACTCACCTAAATTACTTCGGCTATCAAAAATCACCCCCAACTACACTTTACAGCAAAAAACTAAGCCCAATCACTTTAAAATTACAAAAAAATGCTAAAAATCATAACAAACTATACCAGAATCACCTAATTTACGTCGGCTATTATAAATCACCCTCAACAATCCCTTACCACAACAAACCAAACCATATAATCTTAAAATTACAAAAAAAGGTGTACAAATCATAACAAACTATGCTAGACTCACCTAAATTACTTCGGCTACTCTAAATCATCACCAACTAACCCTTACCACAACAAACTAAACCCAATCACTTTTAAATTACAAAAAAATGCTACTAACCATAGCAAACTATGCCAAACTCACCTAAATTACTTCGGCTATCAAGAATCATCCCCAACTACACTTTACAGCAACAAACTAAGCCCAATCGCTTTAAAATTACAAAAAAATGCTAAAAATCATAACAAACTATACCAGAATCACCTAAATTACTTCGGCTACCGTAAAACACCCCCAACTATCCCTTACCACAACAAACCAAACCATATCATCTTAAAATTACAAAAAAGGGGTACAAATCATAACAAACTATGCCAGACTCACCTAAATTAGTTCGGCTACTCTAAATCATCACCAACTAACCCTTACCACAACAAACTAAACCCAATCACTTTTAAATTACAAAAAAATGTTACTAACCATAGCAAACTATGACAAACTGACCTAAATTACTTCGGCTATCAAAAATCACCCTCAACTACACTTTACAGCAACAAACTAAGCCCAATCACTTTAAAATTACAAAAAAATGCTAAAAATCATAACAAACTATACCAGAATCACCTAAATTACTTCGGCTACCGTAAAACACCCCCAACTATCCCTTACCACAACAAACCAAACCATATCATCTTAAAATTACAAAAAAAGGTGTACAAATCATAACAAACTATGCCAGACTCACCTAAATTACTTCGGCTACTCTAAATCATCACCAACTAACCCTTACCACAACAAATTAAACCCAATCACTTTTAAATTACAAAAAAATGCTACTAACTATAGCAAACTATGCCAAACTCACCTTAATTACTTCGGCTATCAAAAATCACCCTCAACTACACTTTACAGCAACAAACTAAGCCCAATCACTTTAAAATTACAAAAAAATGCTAAAAATCATAACATACTATAAGATAATCACTTAAATTACTTCGGCTACCGTAAATCACCCCCAACTATCTCTTACCACAACAATCCAAACCATATCATTTTAAAATTGCAAAAAAAGGTGTACAAATCATAACAAACTATGCCAGACTCACCTAAATTACTTCGGCTGCTCTAAATCATCACCAACTAACCCTTACCACAACAAACTAAACCCAATCACTTTTAAATTACAAAAAAATGCTACTAACCATAGCAAACTATGCCAAACTCACCTAAATTACTTCGGCTCTCAAAAATCACCCCCAACTACACTTTACAGCAAAAAACTAAGCCCAATCACTTTAAAATTACAAAAAAATGCTAAAAATCATAACAAACTATACCAGAATCACCTAATTTACTTCGGCTACCGTAAATCAACCCCAACAATCCCTTACCACAACAAACCAAACCATATCATCTTAAAATTACAAAAAAAGGTGTACAAATCATAACAAACTATGCTAGACTCACCTAAATTACTTCGGCTACTCTAAATCATCACCAACTAACCTTACCACAACAAACTAAACCCAATCACTTTTAAATTACAAAAAAATGTTACTAACCATAGCAAACTATGACAAACTGACCTAAATTACTTCGGCTATCAAAAATCACCCTCAAATACACTTTACAGCAACAAACTAAGCCCAATCACTTTAAAATTACAAAAAAATGCTAAAAATCATAACAAACTATACCAGAATCACCTAAATTACTTCGGCTACCGTAAAACACCCCCAACTATCCCTTACCACAACAAACCAAACCATATCATCTTAAAATTACAAAAAAAGGTGTACAAATCATAACAAACTATGCTAGACTCACCTAAATTACTTCGGCTACTCTAAATCATCAAAAACTATCCCTTACCACAACAAACCAAACCATATCATTTTAAAATTACAAAAAAAGGGGTACAAATCATAACAAACTATGCCAGACTCACCTAAATTAGTTCGGCTACTCTAAATCATCACCAACTAACCCTTACCACAACAAACTAAACCCAATAACTTTTAAATTACAAAAAAATGTTACTAACCATAGCAAACTATGAAAAACTCACCTAAATTACTTCGGCTATCAAAAATCACCCTCAACTACACTTTACAGCAACAAACTAAGCCCAATCACTTTAAAATTACAAAAAAATGCTAAAAATCATAACATACTAAACCATAATCACTTAAATTACTTCGGCTACCGTAAATAACCTCCAACTATCTCTTACTACAACAAACCAAACCATATCATCTTAAAATTACAAAAAAAGGTGTACAAATCATAACAAACTATGACAGACTCACCATCAAATCATCACCAACTAACCCTTACCACAACAAACTAAACCCAATCACTTTTAAATTACAAAAAAATGCTACTAACCATAGTAAACTATGCCAAACTCACCTAAATTACTTCGACTATCAAGAATCACCCCCAACTACACTTTACAGCAACAAACTAAGCCCAATCACTTTAAAATTACAAAAAAATTCTAAAAATCATAACAAACTATACCAGAATCACCTAAATTACTTCGGCTATCAATAATCATCCCCAACTACACTTTACCGCAACAAACTAAGCCTAATCACTTTAAAATTACAAAAAAATGCTAAAAATCATAACAAACTATACCAGAATCACCTAAATTACTTCGGCTACCGTAAATCACCCCCAACTATCCCTTACCACAACAAACCAAACCATATCATCTTAAAATTACAAAAAAAGGTGTACAAATCATAACAAACTATGCCAGACACATCTAAATTACTACGGCTACTCTAAATCATCACCAACTAACCCTTACCACAACAAACAAAACCCAATCACTTTAAAATTACAAAAAAATGCTACTAACTATAGCAAACTATGCCAAACTCACCTAAATTACTTCGGCTATCAAAAATCACCCCCAACTACACTTTGCAGCAACAAACTAATCCCAATCATTTTAAAATTACAAAAAAATGCTAAAAATCATAACAAACTATACCAGAATCACCTAAATTACTTCGGCTATCAATAATCATCCCCAACTACACTTTACCGCAACAAACTAAGCCCAATCACTTTAAAATTACAAAAAAATGCTAAAAATCATAACAAACTATACCAGAATCACCTAAATTACTTCGGCTACCGTAAATCACCCCCAACTATCCCTTACCACAACAAACCAAACCATATCATCTTAAAATTACAAAAAAAGGTGTACAAATCATAACAAACTATGCCAGACTCACCTAAATTACTTCGGCTACTCTAAATCATCACCAACTAACCCTTACCACAACAAACTAAACCCAATCACTTTTAAATTACAAAAAAATGCTACTAACCATGACAAACTATGACAAACTCACCTAAATTACTTCGGCAATAAAAATCACTCCCAACTACACTTTACAGCAACAAACTAAGCCCAATCACTTTAAAATTACAAAAAAATGCTAAAAATCATAACAAACTATACCAGAATCACCTAAATTACTTCGGCTACTGTAAATCACCCCAACTATCCCTTACCACAACAAACCAAACCATATCATCTTAAAATTACAAAAAAAGGTGTACAAATCATAACAAACTATGCCAGACACACCTAAATTACTACGGCTACTCTAAATCATCACCAACTAACCCTTACCACAACAAACAAAACCCAATCACTTTAAAATTACAAAAAAATGCTACTAACTATAGCAAACTATGCCAAACTCACCTAAATTACTTCGGCTATCAAAAATCACCCCCAACTACACTTTGCAGCAACAAACTAATCCCAATCACTTTAAAATTACAAAAAAATGCTAAAAATCATAACAAACTATACCAGAATCACCTAAATTACTTCGGCTATCAATAATCATCCCCAACTACACTTTACCGCAACAAACTAAGCCCAATCACTTTAAAATTACAAAAAAATGCTAAAAATCATAACAAACTATACCAGAATCACCTAAATTACTTCGGCTACCGTAAATCACCCCCAACTATCCCTTACCACAACAAACCAAACCATATCATCTTAAAATTACAAAAAAAGGTGTACAAATCATAACAAACTATGCCAGACTCACCTAAATTACTTCGGCTACTCTAAATCATCACCAACTAACCCTTACCACAACAAACTAAACCCAATCACTTTTAAATTACAAAAAAATGCTACTAACCATGACAAACTATGACAAACTCACCTAAATTACTTCGGCAATAAAAATCACTCCCAACTACACTTTACAGCAACAAACTAAGCCCAATCACTTTAAAATTACAAAAAAATGCTAAAAATCATAACAAACTATACCAGAATCACCTAAATTACTTCGGCTACTGTAAATCACCCCAACTATCCCTTACCACAACAAACCAAACCATATCATCTTAAAATTACAAAAAAAGGTGTACAAATCATAACAAACTATGCCAGACACACCTAAATTACTACGGCTACTCTAAATCATCACCAACTAACCCTTACCACAACAAACAAAACCCAATCACTTTAAAATTACAAAAAAATGCTACTAACTATAGCAAACTATGCCAAACTCACCTAAATTACTTCGGCTATCAAAAATCACCCCCAACTACACTTTGCAGCAACAAACTAATCCCAATCACTTTAAAATTACAAAAAAATGCTAAAAATCATAACAAACTATACCAGAATCACCTAAATTACTTCGGCTATCAATAATCATCCCCAACTACACTTTACCGCAACAAACTAAGCCCAATCACTTTAAAATTACAAAAAAATGCTAAAAATCATAACAAACTATACCAGAATCACCTAAATTACTTCGGCTACCGTAAATCACCCCCAACTATCCCTTACCACAACAAACCAAACCATATCATCTTAAAATTACAAAAAAAGGTGTACAAATCATAACAAACTATGCCAGACTCACCTAAATTACTTCGGCTACTCTAAATCATCACCAACTAACCCTTACCACAACAAACTAAACCCAATCACTTTTAAATTACAAAAAAATGCTACTAACTATAGCAAACTATGCCAAACTTACCTAAATTACTTCGGCTATCAAAAATCACCCCCAACTACACTTTACAGCAACAAACTAAGCATAATCACTTTAAAATAAAATAAAAATGCTAAAAATCATAACAAACTATACCAGAATCACCTAATTTACTTCGGCTACCGTAAATCACCCCCAACTATCCCTTACCACAACAAACCAAACCATATCATCTTAAAATTACAAAAAAAGGTGTACAAATCATAACAAACTATGCCAGACTCACCTAAATTACTTCGGCTACTCTAAATCATCACCAACTAACCCTTACCACAACAAACTAAACCCAATCACTTTTAAATTACAAAAAAATGCTACTAACTATAACAAGCTATGCCAAACTTACCTAAATTACTTCGGCTATCAAAAATCACACCCAACTACACTTTACAGCAACAAACTAAGCCCAATCACTTTAAAATTACAAAAAAATGCTAAAAATTATAACAAACTATACCATAATCACTTAAATTACTTCGGCTACCGTTAATCACCCCCAACTATCTCTTACCACAACAAATCAAACCATATCATTTTAAAATTACAAAAAAAGGTGTACAAATAATAACAAACTATGCCAGACTCACCTAAATTACTTCGGCTGCTCTAAATCATCACCAACTAACCCTTACCACAACAAACTAAACCCAATCACTTTTAAATTACAAAAAAATGCTACTAACTATAGCAAACTATGCCAAACTTACCTAAATTACTTCGGCTATCAAAAATCACCCCCAACTACACTTTACAGCAACAAACTAAGCATAATCACTTTAAAATAAAATAAAAATGCTAAAAATCATAACAAACTATACCAGAATCACCTAATTTACTTCGGCTACCGTAAATCACCCCCAACTATCCCTTACCACAACAAACCAAACCATATCATCTTAAAATTACAAAAAAAGGTGTACAAATCATAACAAACTATGCCAGACTCACCTAAATTACTTCGGCTACTCTAAATCATCACCAGCTAACCCTTACCACAACAAACTAAACCCAATCACTTTTAAATTACAAAAAAATGCTACTAACTATAGCAAACTATGCCAAACTCACCTAAATTACTTCGGCTATCAAAAATCACCTCCAACTACACTTTACAGCAACAAACTAAGCCCAATCACTTTAAAATTACAAAAAAATGCTAAAAATTATAACAAACTATACCATAATCACTTACATTACTTCGGCTACCGTAAATCACCCCCAACTATCTCTTACCACAACAAACCAAACCATATCATTTTAAAATTACAAAAAAAGGTGTACAAATCATAACAAACTATGCCAGACTCACCTAAATTACTTCGGCTGCTCTAAATCATCACCAGCTAACCCTTACCACAACAAACTAAACCCAATCACTTTAAAATTACAAAAAAATGCTAAAAATCATAACAAACTATACCAGAATCACCTAATTTACTTCGGCTACCGTAAATCACCCCCAACTATCCCTTACCACAACAAACCAAACCATATCATCTTAAAATTACAAAAAAAGGTGTACAAATCATAACAAACTATGCCAGACTCACCTAAATTACTTCGGCTACTCTAAATCATCACCAACTAACCCCTACCACAACAAACCAAACCATATCATTTTAAAATTACAAAAAAAGGTGTACAAATCATAACAAACTATGCCAGACTCACCTAAATTACTTCGGCTACTCTAAATCATCACCAGCTAACCCTTACCACAACAAACTAAACCCAATCACTTTAAAATTACAAAAAAATGCTAAAAATCATAACAAACTATACCAGAATCACCTAATTTACTTCGGCTACCGTAAATCACCCCCAACTATCCCTTACCACAACAAACCAAACCATATCATCTTAAAATTACAAAAAAAGGTGTACAAATCATAACAAACTATGCCAGACTCACCTAAATTACTTCGGCTACTCTAAATCATCACCAACTAACCCCTACCACAACAAACTAAACCCATTCACTTTTAAGTTACAAAAAAATGCTACTAACCATAGCAAACTATGCCAAACTCACCTAAATTACTTCGGCTATCAAAAATCACCCTCAACTACACTTTACAGCAACAAACTAAGCCCAATCACTTTAAAATTACAAAAACATGCTAAAAATCATAACATACTATACCATAATCACTTAAATTACTTCGGCTACCGTAAATCACCCCCAACTATCTCTTACCACAACAAACCAAACCATATCATTTTAAAATTAAAAAAAAAGGTGTACAAATCATAACAAACTATGCCAGACTCACCATCAAATCATCACCAACTAACCCTTACCACAACAAACTAAACCCAATCAATTTAAATTACAAAAAAATGCTACTAACCATAGTAAACTATGCCAAACTCACCTAAATTACTTCGACTATCAAGAATCACCCCCAACTACACTTTACAGCAACAAACTAAGCCCAATCACTTTAAAATTACAAAAAAATGCTAAAAATCATAACAAACTATACCAGAATCACCTAAATTACTTCGGCTACCGTAAAACACCCCCAACTATCCCTTACCACAACAAACCAAACCATATCATCTTAAAATTACAAAAAAAGGGTGTACAAATCATAACAAACTATGCCAGACTCACCTAAATTACTTCGGCTACTCTAAATCATCACCAACTAACCCTTACCACAACAAACTAAACCCAATCACTTTTAAATTACAAAAAAATGCTACTAACCATGACAAACTATGACAAACTCACCTAAATTACTTCGGCAATAAAAATCACTCCCAACTACACTTTACAGCAACAAACTAAGCCCAATCACTTTAAAATTACAAAAAATGCTAAAAATCATAACAAACTATACCAGAATCACCTAAATTACTTCGGCTACTGTAAATCACCCCAACTATCCCTTACCATAACAAACCAAACCATATCATCTTAAAATTACAAAAAAAGGTGTACAAATCATAACAAACTATGCCAGACACACCTAAATTACTACGGCTACTCTAAATCATCACCAACTAACCCTTACCACAACAAACAAAACCCAATCACTTTAAAATTACAAAAAAATGCTACTAACTATAGCAAACTATGCCAAACTCACCTAAATTACTTCGGCTATCAAAAATCACCCCCAACTACACTTTGCAGCAACAAACTAATCCCAATCACTTTAAAATTACAAAAAAATGCTAAAAATCATAACAAACTATACCAGAATCACCTAAATTACTTCGGCTATCAATAATCATCCCCAACTACACTTTACCGCAACAAACTAAGCCCAATCACTTTAAAATTACAAAAAAATGCTAAAAATCATAACAAACTATACCAGAATCACCTAAATTACTTCGGCTACCGTAAATCACCCCCAACTATCCCTTACCACAACAAACCAAACCATATCATCTTAAAATTACAAAAAAAGGTGTACAAATCATAACAAACTATGCCAGACTCACCTAAATTACTTCGGCTACTCTAAATCATCACCAACTAACCCTTACCACAACAAACTAACCCAATCACTTTTAAATTACAAAAAAATGCTACTAACTATAACAAACTATGCCAAACTTACCTAAATTACTTCGGCTATCAAAAATCACCCCCAACTACACTTTACAGCAACAAACTAAGCATAATCACTTTAAAATAAAAAAAAAATGCTAAAAATCATAACAAACTATACCAGAATCACCTAATTTACTTCGGCTACCGTAAATCACCCCCAACTATCCCTTACCACAACAAACCAAACCATATCATCTTAAAATTACAAAAAAAGGTGTACAAATTATAACAAACTATGCCAGACTCACCTAAATTACTTCGGCTACTCTAAATCATCACCAGCTAACCCTTACCACAACAAACTAAACCCAATCACTTTTAAATTACAAAAAAATGCTACTAACTATAGCAAACTATGCCAAACTCACCTAAATTACTTCGGCTATCAAAAATCACCTCCAACTACACTTTACAGCAACAAACTAAGCCCAATCACTTTAAAATTACAAAAAAATGCTAAAAATTATAACAAACTATACCATAATCACTTAAATTACTTCGGCTACCGTAAATCACCCCCAACTATCTCTTACCACAACAAACCAAACCATATCATTTTAAAATTACAAAAAAAGGTGTACAAATAATAACAAACTATGCCAGACTCACCTAAATTACTTCGGCTGCTCTAAATCATCACCAACTAACCCTTACCACAACAAACTAAACCCAATAACTTTTAAATTACAAAAAAATGCTACTAACTATAGCAAACTATGCCAAACTTACCTAAATTACTTCGGCTATCAAAAATCACCCCCAACTACACTTTACAGCAACAAACTAAGCATAATCACTTTAAAATAAAATAAAAATGCTAAAAATCATAACAAACTACACCAGAATCACCTAATTTACTTCGGCTACCGTAAATCACCCCCAACTATCCCTTACCACAACAAACCAAACCATATCATCTTAAAATTACAAAAAAAGGTGTACAAATCATAACAAACTATGCCAGACTCACCTAAATTACTTCGGCTACTCTAAATCATCACCAGCTAACCCTTACCACAACAAACTAAACCCAATCACTTTTAAATTACAAAAAAATGCTACTAACTATAGCAAACTATGCCAAACTCACCTAAATTACTTCGGCTATCAAAAATCACCTCCAACTACACTTTACAGCAACAAACTAAGCCCAATCACTTTAAAATTACAAAAAAATGCTAAAAATTATAACAAACTATACCATAATCACTTAAATTACTTCGGCTACCGTAAATCACCCCCAACTATCTCTTACCACAACAAACCAAACCATATCATTTTAAAATTACAAAAAAAAGTGTACAAATCATAACAAACTATGCCAGACTCACCTAAATTACTTCGGCTGCTCTAAATCATCACCAACTAACCCTTACCACAACAAACTAAACCCAATCACTTTTAAATTACAAAAAAATGCTACTAACCACAGCAAACTATGCCAAACTCACCTAAATTACTTCGGCTATCAAAAATCACCCCCAACTACACTTTACAGCAACAAACTAAGCCTAATCACTTTAAAATTACAAAAAAATGCTAAAAATCATAACAAACTATACCAGAATCACCTAATTTACTTCGGCTACCGTAAATCACCCCCAACTATCCCTTACCACAACAAACCAAACCATATCATCTTAAAATTACAAAAAAAGGTGTACAAATCATAACAAACTATGCCAGACTCACCTAAATTACTTCGGCTACTCTAAATCATCACCAACTAACCCCTACCACAACAAACTAAACCCATTCACTTTTAAATTACAAAAAAATGCTACTAACCATAGCAAACTATGCCAAACTCACCTAAATTACTGCGGCTATCAAAAATCACCCCCAACTACACTTTACAGCAAGAAACTAAGCCCAATCACTTTAAAATTACAAAAAAATGCTAAAAATCATAACAAACTATACCAGAATCACCTAAATTACTTCGGCTACCGTAAATCACCCCCAACTATCCCTTACCACAACAAACCAAACCATATCATCTTAAAATTACAAAAAAAGGTGTACAAATCATATCAAACTATGCCAGACTCACCTAAATTACTTCGGCTACTCTAAATCATCACCAACTAACCCTTACCACAACAAACTAAACACAATCATTTTTAAATTACAAAAAAATGCTGCTAACCATAGCAAACTATGCTAAACTCACCTAAATTACTTCGGCTATCAAAAATCACCCCCAACTACACTTTACAGCAAGAAACTAAGCCCAATCACTTTAAATTTACAAAAAAATGCTAAAAATCATAAAAAACTATACCAGAATCACCTAAATTACTTCGGCTACCGTAAATCACCCCCAACTATCCCTTACCACAACAAACCAAACCATATAATCTTAAAATTACAAAAAAAGGTGTAGAAATCATAACAAACTATGCCAGACTCACCTAAATTACTTCGGCTACTCTAAATCATCACCAACTAACCCTTACCACAACAAACTAAACCCAATCACTTTTAAATTCCAAAAAAAGCTACTAGCCATAGCAAACTATGCCAAACTCACCTAAATTACTTCGGCTATCAAGAATCACCCCCAACTACACTTTACAGCCACAAACTAAGCCCAATCACTTTAAAATTACAAAAAAATGCTAAAAATCATAACAAACTATACCAGAATCACCTAAATTACTTCGGCTACCGTAAAACACCCCCAATTATCCCTTACCACAACAAACCAAACCATATCATCTTAAAATTACAAAAAAAGGTGTACAAATCATAACAAACTATGCCAGACTCACCTAAATTACTTCGGCTACTCTAAATCATCACCAGCTAACCCTTACCACAACAAACTAAACCCAATCACTTTTAAATTACAAAAAAATGCTACTAACTATAGCAAACTATGCCAAACTCACCTAAATTACTTCGGCTATCAAAAATCACCTCCAACTACACTTTACAGCAACAAACTAAGCCCAATCACTTTAAAATTACAAAAAAATGCTAAAAATTATAACAAACTATACCATAATCACTTAAATTACTTCGGCTACCGTAAATCACCCCCAACTATCTCTTACCACAACAAACCAAACCATATAATTTTAAAATTACAAAAAAAGGTGTACAAATAATAACAAACTATGCCAAACTCACCTAAATTACTTCGGCTATCAAGAATCACCCCCAACTACACTTTACAGCAACAAACTAAGCCCAATCACTTTAAAATTACAAAAAAATGCTAAAAATCATAACAAACTACACCAGAATCACCTAATTTACTTCGGCTACCGTAAATCACCCCCAACTATCCCTTACCACAACAAACCAAACCATATCATCTTAAAATTACAAAAAAAGGTGTACAAATCATAACAAACTATGCCAGACTCACCTAAATTACTTCGGCTACTCTAAATCATCACCAGCTAACCCTTACCACAACAAACTAAACCCAATCACTTTTAAATTACAAAAAAATGCTACTAACTATAGCAAACTATGCCAAACTCACCTAAATTACTTCGGCTATCAAAAATCACCTCCAACTACACTTTACAGCAACAAACTAAGCCCAATCACTTTAAAATTACAAAAAAATGCTAAAAATTATAACAAACTATACCATAATCACTTAAATTACTTCGGCTACCGTAAATCACCCCCAACTATCTCTTACCACAACAAACCAAACCATATCATTTTAAAATTACAAAAAAAAGTGTACAAATCATAACAAACTATGCCAGACTCACCTAAATTACTTCGGCTGCTCTAAATCATCACCAACTAACCCTTACCACAACAAACTAAACCCAATCACTTTTAAATTACAAAAAAATGCTACTAACCACAGCAAACTATGCCAAACTCACCTAAATTACTTCGGCTATCAAAAATCACCCCCAACTACACTTTACAGCAACAAACTAAGCCTAATCACTTTAAAATTACAAAAAAATGCTAAAAATCATAACAAACTATACCAGAATCACCTAATTTACTTCGGCTACCGTAAATCACCCCCAACTATCCCTTACCACAACAAACCAAACCATATCATCTTAAAATTACAAAAAAAGGTGTACAAATCATAACAAACTATGCCAGACTCACCTAAATTACTTCGGCTACTCTAAATCATCACCAACTAACCCCTACCACAACAAACTAAACCCATTCACTTTTAAATTACAAAAAAATGCTACTAACCATAGCAAACTATGCCAAACTCACCTAAATTACTGCGGCTATCAAAAATCACCCCCAACTACACTTTACAGCAAGAAACTAAGCCCAATCACTTTAAAATTACAAAAAAATGCTAAAAATCATAACAAACTATACCAGAATCACCTAAATTACTTCGGCTACCGTAAATCACCCCCAACTATCCCTTACCACAACAAACCAAACCATATCATCTTAAAATTACAAAAAAAGGTGTACAAATCATATCAAACTATGCCAGACTCACCTAAATTACTTCGGCTACTCTAAATCATCACCAACTAACCCTTACCACAACAAACTAAACACAATCATTTTTAAATTACAAAAAAATGCTGCTAACCATAGCAAACTATGCTAAACTCACCTAAATTACTTCGGCTATCAAAAATCACCCCCAACTACACTTTACAGCAAGAAACTAAGCCCAATCACTTTAAATTTACAAAAAAATGCTAAAAATCATAAAAAACTATACCAGAATCACCTAAATTACTTCGGCTACCGTAAATCACCCCCAACTATCCCTTACCACAACAAACCAAACCATATAATCTTAAAATTACAAAAAAAGGTGTAGAAATCATAACAAACTATGCCAGACTCACCTAAATTACTTCGGCTACTCTAAATCATCACCAACTAACCCTTACCACAACAAACTAAACCCAATCACTTTTAAATTCCAAAAAAAGCTACTAGCCATAGCAAACTATGCCAAACTCACCTAAATTACTTCGGCTATCAAGAATCACCCCCAACTACACTTTACAGCAACAAACTAAGCCCAATCACTTTAAAATTACAAAAAAATGCTAAAAATCATAACAAACTATACCAGAATCACCTAAATTACTTCGGCTACCGTAAAACACCCCCAATTATCCCTTACCACAACAAACCAAACCATATCATCTTAAAATTACAAAAAAAGGTGTACAAATCATAACAAACTATGCCAGACTCACCTAAATTACTTCGGCTGCTCTAAATCATCACCAGCTAACCCTTACCACAACAAACTAAACCCAATCACTTTTAAATTACAAAAAAATGCTACTAACTATAGCAAACTATGCCAAACTCACCTAAATTACTTCGGCTATCAAAAATCACCTCCAACTACACTTTACAGCAACAAACTAAGCCCAATCACTTTAAAATTACAAAAAAATGCTAAAAATCATAACAAACTATACCATAATCACTTAAATTACTTCGGCTACCGTAAATCACCCCCAACTATCTCTTACCACAACAAACCAAACCATATCATTTTAAAATTACAAAAAAAGGTGTACAAATCATAACAAACTATGCCAGACTCACCTAAATTACTTCGGCTGCTCTAAATCATCACCAACTAACCCTTACCACAACAAACTAAACCCAATCACTTTTAAATTACAAAAAAATGCTACTAACCACAGCAAACTATGCCAAACTCACCTAAATTACTTCGGCTATCAAAAATCACCCCCAACTACACTTTACAGCAACAAACTAAGCCCAATCACTTTAAAATTACAAAAAAATGCTAAAAATCATAACAAACTATACCAGAATCACCTAATTTACTTCGGCTACCGTAAATCACCCCCAACTATCCCTTGCCACAACAAACCAAACCATATCATCTTAAAATTACAAAAAAAGGTGTACAAATCATAACAAACTATGCCAGACTCACCTAAATTACTTCGGCTACTCTAAATCATCACCAACTAACCCCTACCACTACCCCAGGGACTTTGGCAGAAATGCCAGAGGACGGGTATGGCTAACCCGGGGTACCCGAGCTAGAGATGTCTGAACGCCAGATATCTGCTTAAAACCGGAAGCTGAACCTGGTGCTTCAAAGACCGCTGCGGGGCGTGGCAGTGGTACGTTGCACTAAGAGGACAGTCGGGGGACCTGGCTTCACCGCCCGGTCCGCGAGGAGACAATCTCTATAAAAAACCCTCAGAGTCACGGTGGAACAGCATATGCCAAAGGCTCGCCTGGCCAATGAGGTAGGATTGGTCATAAATATGCGAACTCACAGGAACCTGGCGCACCTGTGTTTCAATTAGCCTTCGTGTGGTAATGCGGGGCTCTGCCACACGCGACCTCTTTTCCCTTGCTACTCGTGGGAACATTTATGGAACCAAGTACAAAAACACAAGAGGTTATCAAAGACCTCGAAACATATCCTCCAACGGTAAGGGAAGAACTTCCCCACCCGGAGGAGGATAAGTTAACTGACAGCGTCACCAAAATCGGAGAAAACCTTAAGGCTCTCAATGTGAAAGAGCAAAAGGTCCGATTAGGAGGAGCTGCCAGAAAAAGGCTGAAGTATCTTCTCGCCAAAGGACTCTCCAAGGAAGAGGCCCTTGAGAAGGCGCTGAAGCCAATCGAAAGGGCAACGCCGCCAGGAAAAGGAGCCAAAAGGATCCGATCTGACGGCAGTACCCCTGAAACAGCAAACGCTAAGAGAGCGAAGAAGCAGGAGAGCAGTTCTGCCAAGCCCTCATTTAGCCAAGCTGTGACTGGAGTGAGGGTTGGAATTATACCCTCAGACTATCCACAGTCACTCCTGACAGCGGCACAACAGGAAGCCGTGCAGGAGGCTGTTGTGGAGAAAATGGCAGCCATGGGAGCAGGGGACAAAATAAGACCCAAGTTCCACGGCCTCCATTACAGGCCAGGTTGGCTTTCATTGGTGTGTGCCGACAAAGACACCGCGCAGTGGCTAGGAAGCATCGCCGATGAAATCAGACCGTGGGAGGGTGCGTCGCTCAGGATGGTAGAAGAGGCAGAAATGCCTCACACTGTCGTCCTGGTGGCGTATCTTCCCGGAAGTCAGGACTACTCGAACGAGAAAATCCTGAATCTAATAGAGGCCCAAAACGAAGGCCTCAGTGCAAAGAGCTGGAGGGTGCTTAGGAGAAATCCGATAGGCCCCACACTCGAAACAACGCTCTCTGTCGACCATCAGTCGACGGAGATATTGAAAACCATGGGCTTTAAGGTAAGCTATAAGTTCGGCCAAGTTCAACTTAGGCCAAGGACCGCTGGCGCCAACAAAGCCCAAGACAAAGGGGCGAGCACCTCTATTAGCTCTGCAACCAAGCCAGCTAGCACTGGTGTTGCTAGTGAAAGGAGATTGCCCGCCTCAACGTCTGCTGCAGCCAACTCTGGAGCAAAGCCTAAAGGCAGGAAATTGCCTAAGGTAGCGCAAAAGAAAGGCTGCGGCAAAAAGAAGTAACTGCAACAATGGCAGGCAGGATAAACTTCACCCAGATAAACCTCCAACACTCAAAAGCCGCATCCAGTGTGCTTTATTGGGGGTTTGTCAGAGGGTCCGCAGACGTGGGGCTAATCCAAGAGCCCTGGATAAATGGGGGAAACATAAAGGGACTTCCAACCAGATCATGTAAGGTAATAAGTGACCACCATGAACATCCAAGAGCAGCAATACTGCTCAAAAAACATATCAAATTTGTTCCGATTCCAGAGTTCATCTCCAGGGACTTAGTTGCAGTAGCTGTAGAGGTACCCACGGAAGGTGGCAAAAGGCCAATTGTAATGGCCTCTGCCTACTTCCCAGGCGACGAAAATAACTCCATTCCAGAGGAAGTTATACGCCTCATAAGCTGGTGCAAAAGGAGGAACAAACACTACATTCTGGGCTGCGACGCCAACGCACACCATCTCATGTGGGGCAGCACGGACACAAACAAAAGAGGTGAGTCCCTTTTTGAATATTTGTCCGCGAACGACGTGGACATTATCAACCGGGGGAACAAAGCCACCTTCATAAATGCGATTAGGAAAGAGGTTTTAGATCTAACCCTGGCGAGTCCATTTATTGCAAATTTTATTAAAAATTGGCACGTGGCGGACGAGGCCTCCATGTCGGACCATTGCACAATCCGATTCCACATGGAGGCATCCCCCCACAGCCTCGAAACGTGCAGAGTGCCGAAGGAGACGGACTGGTGTCTCTACACG
Source organism: Eledona agricola (assembly GCA_964023215.1). Taxonomy (NCBI): domain Eukaryota; kingdom Metazoa; phylum Arthropoda; class Insecta; order Coleoptera; family Tenebrionidae; genus Eledona; species Eledona agricola. The sequence goes on from CAXIEJ010000157.1 coordinate 1,981,408, forward strand.
GAGCACATCAGAGCCGAAACCGACGGACTCCGTTACCAAATCGACACAAGAGAGGACCTCGATGCGGCCTCGGTACATCTTCGCGATCTCATAGTCTCGTCCTATGAGAAAAGTTGTCCTCTGAAACAAAGAGTGACTTCGAGGAACGTTCCTTGGTGGAACAAAGAACTCGGCCGACGTAGGGCCGAAGTAAGGAAGCTATTCAATAGAGCTAAAAGTTTAGGAACGTGGATCGACTACAAAAAAGCTCTCACAGAATACAACAAAGAATTGAGGAAGTCAAAGAGGCGCTCATGGAGCACTTTCTGCGAAGGGATCGAGCAATTGATCCCAGCAGTAAGGCTCCAAAAAGTGCTCTCAAAAGACCACTCAAACGGAATAGGCTTAATAAAAAAACCTAACGGCGAATACACCGGCGATCTAAAGGAAAGCCTAAGGGTACTTCTAGAGACCCATTTTCCTGGGTCAAAGGCGCTAACAGACATAGAGATCAGAGACGTGACTCAAGGGCCGATAACACGCCCAACCCGGCAAACCAAGAGCCTAGCAGGAAAAATGTTTACTGCTAACAAAATACAATGGGCGATCAACAGCTTCAAGCCGTTCAAATCGCCGGGCAGAGACGGAATCTTTCCAGCCCTGCTCCAAAGGGGAACAGACTACCTGATACCCAGCTTAATGAGAATATTCAAAGCTAGCTACATTCTCGGATATATACCCGAGACCTGGAGAGAGGCTAAAGTGGTATTCATACCAAAAAGCGGTAGAAGGCCTCCTGAAGAGGCTAAATCTTACCGCCCCATAAGCCTCACTTCCTTTCTCCTCAAAACCATGGAGAAAATAATTGATAACTACATCAGAGGAGCTATCCTAAAGCAAACTCCGCTTCATAATAATCAATTTGCTTATCAAGCAGGCAAATCCACAGTAGACGCCCTACATTGCCTCATCAAGGGCATTGAAAGGACGCTGATGGCTAAACAAGTAGCTCTGGGAATATTCATTGACGTAGAGGGAGCCTTCGACAATACCTCCTATGAATCCATCGAAAGAGCTGCTTTACTAAGAGGCGTCGAAACCTCAACCGTAGAATGGATAAAATCCATGCTGAGGAGCCGAGTCATAACGGCAAGCGTCGGTGGAGAGGAGACGATGGTCACCACAGTAAAAGGGTGTCCGCAAGGCGGAGTCCTATCGCCCCTACTGTGGTCGATTGTTGTCGACGACCTACTGAGCAAGCTCAATGACTCGGGAATCTATACCCAAGGTTACGCAGATGACCTGGTTGTACTCATCAGGGGCAAACACGAAGGCACGATCTCTGGCCTAGCGCAAAATGCCCTAAACATCATCTCAAGATGGTGCTCGGACGAACAGCTCAATGTTAATCCGAGCAAAACTGTTCTAGTTCCCTTTACGAAGAGAAGGAAGCTAAATTTAACAGCTCCAACTCTGCACGGGAAAAAGCTGCAGTTCTCCAGAGAGGTCAAATATCTAGGTGTAAATCTAGACGCGAAACTCAACTGGAAAACGCATGTTGACAAAACTCTTACAAAAGGCACAGCGGCACTCTGGTGTTGCCGCAGGCTCTTTGGGAGAACTTGGGGACTCAAACCGGAGATGATCTACTGGTCATACCTGACGGTGGTAAGACCCGTGGTAACCTATGCATCCCTGCTGTGGTGGCCAAAAACTGAAGAAACAACAACGCAAAGCAAAATGCAGAAATTGCAAAGGCTTGCTTGTCTAGGCGTGACGGGCTCAATGCGCTCCACCCCTACGGCCGCCTTAGAGGCGCTGCTTGATCTTCTTCCTTTACATCTACATGTGAGGAAGGAGGCAGCACTGAGTGCCTTGAGGTCAACACAGACAAAAAATCTAAAACTAGGGGACATGGTTGGTCACTGCAGGATTATGAATCTGATAAGAGCAGAGTCCTGGAACCAACCAACGGACGTAATGCCAGCCGAACTCGACTTCGATGTTCCATTCGAAGTGGCCATTTTAGGCCGCCAATGTGGAACATTCGATACGACTCGACTTCCAAAGAACTCACTCGTCTGGTACACAGACGGGTCAAAATCGCAGCAGGGGACTGGAATAGGAGTCTATGGTCCGCAGACCAGGATCCATCAGCCCTTAGGAAGTACCCCCTCGATTCATCAGGCCGAAATATGTGCCATAGATGTTTGTGCTCGGAAATGCCTCGAAAGGCGCATAAAGGGTGCAAATATCTACATACTGTCAGACAGTCAAGCAGCCTTAAAGGCCCTGAGAGCCTACCGCTGTGTACAGAGGACTGTCTGGGAATGCAAACAATCCCTGAAGCAACTGGCGATGGGCAACAGAATCACTCTGTTGTGGATCCCAGGGCATGAGGGGATTGAAGGAAATGAAATGGCAGACGCCCTCGCCAAGAAAGGTGCGACAGCTCCATTTATTGGACCAGAACCATTCTGCGGGCTAACCAAAGCCCAGAGAATGTCCGACATCCATAAATGGGAAAAGGAACAGAAAGAATCCTACTGGAGAAATACTCCAGGCCAACGCCAGGCGAAAAAGTTCATACACTATTCGTCAAAGAAGACTAAGATGCTTCTCAAACTGGAAAAGAATGATCTGAGGCAAGTAACTGGCCTCCTGACAGGACACGGTCCAGTCAGATACCATCTCCAGAAAATGGGGAAAGCAGAAGTCGCTACATGTCGACTCTGTGGATCGGCGGTAGAAACGGCCGAACACATTCTCTGTGAGTGCAACACCATCGCTCATAATAGGTTACAACATCTGGGTGCGGCTGCACTCACGGCCGCCCAGATACGTAAATCAACTCCCAAGGATCTGGCCCACTTCATCAGGGGGCTAGACTCCCTGGGATTCCAATAGGAAGCAGGGTTATTCACAATAGACCAACAATGGTCGCAGTGACGAAGGGCTTCAGTAGCCAAACGACCCCCCTACAATACAATACAATACAACCCCTACCACAACAAACTAAACCCATTCACTTTTAAATTACAAAAAAATGCTACTAACTATAGCAAACTATGCCAAACTCACCTAAATTACTTCGGCTATCAAAAATCACCCCCAACTACACTTTACAGCAAGAAACTTAGCCCAATCACTTTAAAATTACAAAAAAATGCTAAAAATCATAACAAACTATACCAGAATTACCTAAATTACTTCGGCTACCGTAAATCACCCCCAACTATCCCTTACCACAACAAACCAAACCATATCATCTTAAAATTACAAAAAAAGGTGTAGAAATCATAACAAACTATGCCAGACTCACCTAAATTACTTCGGCTACTCTAAATCATCACCAACTAACCCTTACCACAACAAACTAAACCCAATCATTTTTAAATTACAAAAAAATGCTGCTAACCATAGCAAACTATGCTAAACTCACCTAAATTACTTCGGCTATCAAAAATCACCCCCAACTACTCTTTACAGCAAGAAACTAAGCCCAATCACTTTAAAATTACAAAAAAATGCTAAAAATCATAAAAAACTATACCAGAATCACCTAAATTACTTCGGCTACCGTAAATCACCCCCAACTATCCCTTACCACAACAAAACAAACCATATAATCTTAAAATTACAAAAAAAGGTGTAGAAATCATAACAAACTATGCCAGACTCACCTAAATTACTTCGGCTACTCTAAATCATCACCAACTAACCCTTACCACAACAAACTAAACCCAATCACTTTTAAATTACAAAAAAATGCTACTAACCATAGCAAACTATGCCAAACTCACCTAAATTACTTCGGCTATCAAGAATCACCCCCAACTACACTTTACAGCAACAAACTAAGCCCAATCACTTTAAAATTACAAAAAAATGCTAAAAATCATAACAAACTATACCAGAATCACCTAAATTACTTCGGCTACCGTAAAACACCCCCAACTATCCCTTACCAAAACAAACCAAACCATATCATCTTAAAATTACAAACAAAGGTGTACAAATCATAACAAACTATGCCAGACTCACCTAAATTACTTCGGCTACTTTAAATTATCACCAACTAACCCTTACCACAACAAACTAAACCCAATCACTTTTAAATTACAAAAAAATGCTACTAACCATAGCAAACTATGCCAAACTCACCTAAATTACTTCGGCTATCAAGAATCACCCCCAACTACACTTTACAGCAACAAACTAAGCCCAATCACTTTAAAATTACAAAAAAATGCTAAAAATCAAAACAAACTATACCAGAATCACCTAAATTACTTCGGCTACCGTAAATCACCCCCAACTATCCCTTACCACAACAAACCAAACCATATCATCTTAAAATTACAAAAAAAGGTGTACAAAACATAACAAACTATGCCAGACTCACCTAAATTACTTCGGCTACTCTAAATCATCACCAACTAACCCTTACCACAACAAACTAAACCAAATCACTTTTAAATTACAAAAAAATGCTGCTAACCATAGCAAACTATGCTAAACTCACCTAAATTACTTCGGCTATCAAAAATCACCCCCAACTACACTTTACAGCAAGAAACTAAGCCCAATCACTTTAAAATTACAAAAAAATGCTAAAAATCATAACAAACTATACCAGAATCACCTAAATTACTTCGGCTACCGTAAATCACCCCCAACTATCCCTTACCACAACAAACCAAACCATATCATCTTAAAATTACAAAAAAAGGTGTAGAAATCATAACAAACTATGCCAGACTCACCTAAATTACTTCGGCTACCCTAAATCATCACCAACTAACCCTTACCACAACAAACTAAACCCAATCACTTTTAAATTACAAAAAAATGCTACTAACCATAGCAAACTATGCCAAACTCACCTAAATTACTTTGGCTATCAAGAATCACCCCCAACTACACTTTACAGCAACAAACTAAGCCCAATCACTTTAAAATTACAAAAAAATGCTAAAAATCATGGCAAACTATACCAGAATCACCTAAATTACTTCGGCTACCTTAAATCACCCCCAACAATCCCTTACCACAACAAACCAAACCATATCATCTTAAAATTACAAAAAAGGTGTACAAATCATAGCAAACTATGCCAGACTTACCTAAATTACTTCGGCTACTCTAAATCATCACCAACTAACCCTTACCACAACAAAGTAAACCAAATCACTTTTAAATTACAAAAAAATGCTGCTAACCATAGCAAACTATGCTAAACTCACCTAAATTACTTCGGCTATCAAAAATCACCCCCAACTACACTTTACAGCAAGAAACTAAGCCCAATCACTTTAAAATTACAAAAAAATGCTAAAAATCATAACAAACTATACCAGAATCACCTAAATTACTTCGGCTACCGTAAATCACCCCCAACTATCCCTTACCACAACAAACCAAACCATATCATCTTAAAATTACAAAAAAAGGTGTAGAAATCATAACAAACTATGCCAGACTCACCTAAATTACTTCGGCTACCCTAAATCATCACCAACTAACCCTTACCACAACAAACTAAACCCAATCACTTTTAAATTACAAAAAAATGCTACTAACCATAGCAAACTATGCCAAACTCACCTAAATTACTTTGGCTATCAAGAATCACCCCCAACTACACTTTACAGCAACAAACTAAGCCCAATCACTTTAAAATTACAAAAAAATGCTAAAAATCATGGCAAACTATACCAGAATCACCTAAATTACTTCGGCTACCTTAAATCACCCCCAACAATCCCTTACCACAACAAACCAAACCATATCATCTTAAAATTACAAAAAAGGTGTACAAATCATAGCAAACTATGCCAGACTTACCTAAATTACTTCGGCTACTCTAAATCATCACCAACTAACCCTTACCACAACAAACTAAACCAAATCACTTTTAAATTACAAAAAAATGCTGCTAACCATAGCAAACTATGCTAAACTCACCTAAATTAGTTCGGCTATCAAAAATCACCCCCAACTACACTTTACAGCAAGAAACTAAGCCCAATCACTTTAAAATTACAAAAAAATGCTAAAAATCATAACAAACTATACCAGAATCACCTAAATTACTTCGGCTACCGTAAATCACCCCCAACTATCCCTTACCACAACAAACCAAACCATATCATCTTAAAATTACAAAAAAAGGTGTAGAAATCATAACAAACTATGCCAGACTCACCTAAATTACTTCGGCTACCCTAAATCATCACCAACTAACCCTTACCACAACAAACTAAACCCAATCACTTTTAAATTACAAAAAAATGCTACTAACCATAGCAAACTATGCCAAACTGAACTAAATTACTTCGGCTATCAAAAATCACCCCCAACTACACTTTACAGCAAGAAACTAAGCCCTATCACTTTAAAATTACAAAAAAATGCTAAAAATCATAACAAACTATACCAGAATCACCTAAATTACTTCGGCTACCGTAAATCACCCCCAACTATCCCTTACCACAACAAACCAAACCATATCGTCTTAAAATTACAAAAAAAGTTGTACAAATCATAACAAACTATGCCAGACTCACCTAAATTACTTCGGCTACTCTAAATCATCACCAACTAACCCTTACCACAACAAACTAAACCCAATCACTTTTAAATTACAAAAAAATGCTACTAACCATAGCAAACTATGACAAACTCACCTAAATTACTTCGGCTATCAAAAATTACCCCCAACTATACTTTGCAGCAACAAACTAAGCCCAATCACTTTAAAATTACAAAAAAATGCTAAAAATCATAACAAACTACACCAGAATCACCTAAATTACTTCAGCTACCGTAAATTACCCCCAACTATCCCTTACCACAACAAACCAAACCATATCATCTTAAAATTACAAAAAAAGTGTACAAATCATAACAAACTATGCCAGACTCACCTAAATTACTTCGGCTACTCTAAATCATCACCAACTAACCCTTACCACAACAAACTAAACCCAATCACTTTTAAATTACAAAAAAATGCTAGTAACCATAGCAAACTATGCCAAACTCACCTAAATTACTTCGGCTACCATAAATCATCACCAACTAACCCTTACCACAACAAACTAAACCCAATCACTTTTAAATTACAAAAAAATGCTACTAACCATAGCAAACTATGCCAAACTCACCTAAATTACTTCGGCTATCAAAAATCACCCCCAACTACACTTTACAGCAACAAACTAAATCCAATCACTTTAAAATTACAAAAAAATGCTAAAAATTATAACAAACTATACCAGAATCACCTAAATTACTTCGGCTACCGTAAATCACCCCCAACTATCCCTTACCACAACAAACCAAACCATATCATCTTAAAATTACAAAAAAAGGTGTACAAATCATAACAAACTATGCCAGACTCACCTAAATTACTTCGGCTACTCTAAATCATCACCAACTAACCCTTACCACAATAAACTAAACTCAATCACTTTTAAATTACAAAAAAATGCTACTAACTATAGCAAACTATGCCAAACTCACCTTAATTACTTCGGCTATCAAAAATCACCCCCAACTACACTTTACAGCAACAAACTAAGCCCAATCACTTTAAAATTACAAAAAAATGCTAAAAATCATAACAAACTATACCAGAATCACCTAAATTACTTTGGCTATCAATAATCACCCCCAACTACACTTTACCGCAACAAACTAAGCCCAATCACTTTAAAATTACAAAAAAATGCTAAAAATCATAACAAACTATACCAGAATCACCTAAATTACTTCGGCTACCGTAAATCACCCCCAACTATCCCTTACCACAACAAACCAAACCATATCATCTTAAAATTACAAAAACAGTTGTACAAATCATAACAAACTATGCCAGACTCACCTAAATTACTTCGGCTACTCTAAATCATCACCAACTAACCCTTACCACAACAAACTAAACCCAATCACTTTTAAATTACAAAAAAATGCTACTAACCATAGCAAACTATGCCAAATTCACCTAAATTACTTCGGCTATCAAAAATCACCCCCAACTACACTTTACAGCAACAAACTAAATCCAATCACTTTAAAATTACAAAAAAATGCTAAAAATCATAACAAACTATACCAGAATCACCTAAATTACTTCGGCTACCGTAAATCACCCCCAACTATCCCTTACCACAACAAACCAAACCATATCATCTTAAAATTACAAAAAAAGGTGTAGAAATCATAACAAATTATGCCAGACTCACCTAAATTACTTCGGCTACTCTAAATCATCACCAACTAACCCTTACCACAACAAACTAAACCCAATCACTTTTAAATTACAAAAAAATGCTACTAACCATAGCAAACTATGCGAAACTCACCTAAATTACTTCGGCTATCAAGAATCATCCCCAACTACACTTTACAGCAACAAACTAAGCCCAATCACTTTAAAATTACAAAAAAATGCTAAAAATCATAACAAACTATACCAGAATCACCTAAATTACTTCGGCTACCGTAAAACACCCCCAACTATCCCTTACCACAACAAACCAAACCATATCATCTTAAAATTACAAAAAAGGGGTACAAATCATAACAAACTATGCCAGACTCACCTAAATTAGTTCGGCTACTCTAAATCATCACCAACTAACCCTTACCACAACAAACTAAACCCAATCACTTTTAAATTACAAAAAAATGTTACTAACCATAGCAAACTATGACAAACTGACCTAAATTACTTCGGCTATCAAAAATCACCCTCAACTACACTTTACAGCAACAAACTAAGCCCAATCATTTTAAAATTACAAAAAAATGCTAAAAATCATAACAAACTATACCAGAATCACCTAAATTACTTCGGCTACTGTAAATCACCCCCAACTATCCCTTACCACAACAAACCAAACCATATCATCTTAAAATTACAAAAAAAGGTGTACAAATCATAACAAACTGTGCCAGACACACCTAAATTAGTTCGGCTACTCTAAATCATCACCAACTAACCCTTACCACAACAAACTAAACCCAATCACTTTAAAATTACAAAAAAATGCTAAAAATCATAACAAACTATACCAGAAACACCTAAATTACTTCGGCTATCAATAATCACCCCCAACTACACTTTGCCGCAACAAACTAAGCCCAATCACTTTAAAATTACAAAAAAATGCTAAAAATCATAACAAACTATACCAGAATCACCTAAATTACTTCGGCTACCGTAAATCACCCCCAACTATCCCTTACCCCAACAAACCAAACCATATCATCTTAAAATTACAAAAAAAGGTGTACAAATCATAACAAACTATGCCAGACTCACCTAAATTACTTCGGCTACTCTAAATCATCACCAACTAACCCTTACCACAACAAACTAAACCCAATCACTTTTAAATTACAAAAAAATGCTACTAACTATAGCAAACTATGCCAAACTCACCTATATTACTTCGGCTATCAAAAATCACCCCCAACTACACTTTACAGCAACAAACTAAGCATAATCACTTTAAAATTACAAAAAAATGCTAAAAATCATAACAAACTATACCAGAATCACCTAATTTACTTCGGCTACCGTAAATCACCCCCAACGATCCCTTACCACAACAAACCAAACCATATCATCTTAAAATTACAAAAAAAGATGTACAAATCATAACAAACTATGCTAGACTCACCTAAATTACTTCGGCTACTCTAAATCATCACCAACTAACCCCTACTACAACAAACTAAACCCATTCACTATTAAATTACAAAAAAATGCTACTAACCATAGCAAACTACGCCAAACTCACCTACATTATTTCGGCTATCAAAAATCACCCTCAACTACACTTTACAGCAACAAACTAAGCCCGATCACTTTAAAATTACAAAAAAATGCTTAAAATGATAACAAACTATACCAGAATCACCTAAATTACTTCGGCTACCGTAAATCACCCCCAACTATCCCTTACCACAACAAACCAAACCATATCATCTTAAAATTACAAAAAAAGGTGTACAAATCATAACAAACTATGCCAGACTCACTTAAATTACTTCGGCAACTCTAAATCATCACCATCTAACCCTTACCACAACAAACTAAACCCAATCACTTTTAAATTACAAAAAAATGCTACTAACTAACTACTACTAACCAAACTCACCTAAATTACTTCGGCTATCAAAAATCACCCCCAACTACACTTTACAGCAACAAACTAAGCCCAATGATTTTAAAATTACAAAAAAATGCTAAAAATCATAACAAACTATACCAGAATCACCTAAATTACTTCGGCTACCGTAAATAACCCCCAACTATCCCTTACCACAACAAACCATACCATATCATCTTATAATTACAAAAAAAGGTGTACAAATCATAACAAACTATGCCAGACTCACCAATATTACTTCGGCTACTCTAAATCATCACCAACTAACCCTTACCACAACAAACTAAACCCAATCACTTTTAAATTACAAAAAAATGCTACTAACCATAGCAAACTATGCCAAACTCACCTAAATTACTTCGGCTAACAAAAATCACACCAACTACACTTTACAGCAACAAACTAAGCCCAATCACTTTAAAATTACAAAAAAATGTTAAAAATCATAACAAGCTATACCAGAATCACCTAAATTACTTCGGCTATCAAAAATCACCCCCAACTACACTTTACAGCAACAAACTAAGCATAATCACTTTAAAATTACAAAAAAATGCTAAAAATCATAACAAACTATACCAGAATCACCTAATTTACTTCGGCTACCGTAAATCACCCCCAACGATCCCTTACCACAACAAACCAAACCATATCATCTTAAAATTACAAAAAAAGATGTACAAATCATAACAAACTATGCTAGACTCACCTAAATTACTTCGGCTACTCTAAATCATCACCAACTAACCCCTACTACAACAAACTAAACCCATTCACTATTGAATTACAAAAAAATGCTACTAACCATAGCAAACTACGCCAAACTCACCTACATTACTTCGGCTATCAAAAATCACCCTCAACTACACTTTACAGCAACAAACTAAGCCCGATCACTTTAAAATTACAAAAAAATGCTTAAAATGATAACAAACTATACCAGAATCACCTAAATTACTTCGGCTACCGTAAATCACCCCCAACTATCCCTTACCACAACAAACCAAACCATATCATCTTAAAATTACAAAAAAAGGTGTACAAATCATAACAAACTATGCCAGACTCACTTAAATTACTTCGGCAACTCTAAATCATCACCATCTAACCCTTACCACAACAAACTAAACCCAATCACTTTTAAATTACAAAAAAATGCTACTAACTAACTACTACTAACCAAACTCACCTAAATTACTTCGGCTATCAAAAATCACCCCCAACTACACTTTACAGCAACAAACTAAGCCCAATGATTTTAAAATTACAAAAAAATGCTAAAAATCATAACAAACTATACCAGAATCACCTAAATTACTTCGGCTACCGTAAATAACCCCCAACTATCCCTTACCACAACAAACCATACCATATCATCTTATAATTACAAAAAAAGGTGTACAAATCATAACAAACTATGCCAGACTCACCAATATTACTTCGGCTACTCTAAATCATCACCAACTAACCCTTACCACAACAAACTAAACCCAATCACTTTTAAATTACAAAAAAATGCTACTAACCATAGCAAACTATGCCAAACTCACCTAAATTACTTCGGCTAACAAAAATCACACCAACTACACTTTACAGCAACAAACTAAGCCCAATCACTTTAAAATTACAAAAAAATGTTAAAAATCATAACAAGCTATACCAGAATCACCTAAATTACTTCGGCTACCGTAAATCACCCCCAACTATCCCTTACTACAACAAACCACACCATATCATCTTAAAATTACAAAAAAATATGTACAAATCATAACAAACTATGCCAGACTCACCTATATTACTTCGGCTACTCTAAATCATCACCAACTAACCCTTACCGCAACAAACTAAGCCCAATCACTTTAAAATTACAAAAAAATGCTAAAAATCATAACAAACTATACCAGAATCACCTAAATTACTTTGGCTACCGTAAATCACCCCCAACTATCCCTTACCACAACAAACCAAATTATATCATCTTAAAATTACAAAAAAAGGTGTACCAATCATAACAAACTATGCCAGACTCACCTAAATTACATCGGCTACTCTAAATCATCACCAACTAACTCTTACCACAACAAACTAAACCCAATCACTTTAAAATTACAAAAAAATGCTACTAACCATAGCAAGCTATGCCAAACTCACCTAAATTACTTCGGCTATCAAGAATCACCCCCAACTACACTTTACAGCAACAAACTAAGCCCAATCACTTCAAAATTACAAAAAAATGCTAAAAATCATAACAAACTATACCAGCATCACCTAAATTACTTCGGCTACCGTAAATCACCCCCAACTATCCCTTACCACAACAAACCAAACCATATCATCTTAAAATTACAAAAAAAGTTGTACAAATCATAACAAACTATGCCAGACTCACCTAAATTACTTCGGCTACTCTAAATCATCACCAACTAACCCTTACCACAACAAACTAAACCCAATCACTTTTAAACTACAAAAAAATGCTACTAACCATAGCAAACTATGACAAACTCACCTAAATTACTTCGGCTATAAAAATCACCCCCAACTACACTTTACGGCAACAACCTAAGCCCAATCACTTTAAAATTACAGAAAAATGCTAAAAATCATAACAAACTATACCAGAATCACCTAAATTACTTCGGCTACCGTAAATCACCCCCAACTATCCCTTACCACAACAAACCAAACCATATCATCTTAAAATTACAAAAAAAGGTGTACAAATCATAACAATCTATGCCAGACTCACCTAAATTACATCGGCTACTCTAAATCAACACCAACTAACTCTTACCACAACAAACTAAACCCAATCACTTTAAAATTACAAAAAAATGCTACTAGCCATAGCAAGCTATGCCAAACTCACCTAAATTACTTCGGCTATCAAGAATCACCCCCAACTACACTTTACAGCAACAAACTAAGCCCAATCACTTCAAAATTACAAAAAAATGCTAAAAATTATAACAAACTATACCAGAATCACCTAAATTACTTCGGCTACCGTAAATAACCCCCAACTATCCCTTACCACAACAAACCATACCATATCATCTTATAATTACAAAAAAAGGTGTACAAATCATAACAAACTATGCCAGACTCACCTATATTACTTCGGCTACTCTAAATCATCACCAACTAACCCTTACCACAACAAACTAAACCCAATCACTTTTAAATTACAAAAAAATGCTACTAACCATAGCAAACTATGCCAAACTCACCTAAATTACTTCGGCTAACAAAAATCACCCCAACTTCACTTTACAGCAACAAACTAAGCCCAATCACTTTAAAATAACAAAAAAATGCTAAAAATCATAACAAGCTATACCAGAATCACCTAAATTACTTCGGCTACCGTAAATCACCCCCAACTATCCCTTACCACAACAAACCAAACCATATCATGTTAAAATTACAAAAAAAGGTGTACAAATCATATCAAACTATGCCAGACTCACCTAAATTACTTCGGCTACTCTAAATCATCACCAACTAACCCTTACCAAAACAAACTAAACCCAATCACTTTTAAATTACAAAAAAATGCTGCTAACCATAGCAAACTATGCTAAACTCACCTAAATTACTTCGGCTATCAAAAATCACCCCCAACTACACTTTACAGCAAGAAACTAAGCCCAATCATTTTAAAATTACAAAAAAATGCTAAAAATCATAACAAACTATACCAGAATCACCTAAATTACTTCGGCTACCGTAAATCACCCCCAACTATGCCTTACCACAACAAACCAAACCATATAATCTTAAAATTACAAAAAAAGGTGTAGAAATCATAACAAACTATGCCAGACTCACCTAAATTACTTCGGCTACTCTAAATCATCACCAACTAACCCTTACCACAACAAACTAAACCCAATCACTTTTAAATTACAAAAAAATGCTACTAACCATAGCAAACTATGCCAAGCTCACCTAAATTACTTCGGCTATCAAGAATCGCCCCCAACTACACTTGACAGCAACAAACTAAGCCCAATAACTTTAAAATTACAAAAAAATGCTAAAAATCATAACAAACTATACCAGAATCACCTAAATTACTTCTGCTACCGTAAAACACCCCCAACTATCCCTTACCACAACAAACCAAACCATATCATCTTAAAATTACAAAAAAAGGTGTACAAATCATAACAAACTATGCCAGACTCACCTAAATTACTACGGCTACTTTAGATCATCACCAACTAACCCTTACCACAACAAACTAAACCCAATCACTTTTAAATTACAAAAAAATGCTACTAACCATAGCAAACTATGCCAAACTCACCTAAATTACTTCGGCTATCAAGAATCACCCCCAACTACACTTTACAGCAACAAACTAAGCCCAATCACTTTAAAATTACAAAAAAATGCTAAAAATCAAAACAAACTATACCAGAATCACCTAAATTACTTCGGCTACCGTAAATCACCCCCAACTATCCCTTACCACAACAAACCAAACCATATCATCTTAAAATTACAAAAAAAGGTGTACAAATGATAACAAACTATGCCAGACTCACCTAAATTACTTCGGCTACTCTAAATAATCACCAACTAACCCTTACCACATCAAACTAAACCCAATCACTTTTAAATTACAAAAAAATGCTACTAACTATAACAAACTATGCCAAACTCACCTAAATTACTTCGGCTATCAAAAATCACCCCCAACTACACTTTACAGCAACAAACTAAGCATAATCACTTTAAAATTACAAAAAAACGCTAAAAATCATAACAAACTATACCAGAATCACCTAAATTACTTCGGCTACCGTAAATCACCCCCAACTTTTTCTTACCACAACAAACCAAACTATATCATCTTAAAATTACAAAAAAAGGTGTACAAATCATAACAAACTATGCCAGACTCACCTAAATTACTTCGGCTACTCTAAATCATCACCAACTAACCCTTACCACAACAAACTAAACCCAATCACTTTTAAATTACAAAAAAATGCTGCTAACCATAGCAAACTATGCTAAACTCACCTAAATTACTTCGGCTATCAAAAATCACCCCCAACTACACTTTACAGCAAGAAACTAAGCCCAATCACTTTAAAATTACAAAAAAATGCTAAAAATCATAACAAACTATACCAGAATCACCTAAATTACTTCGGCTACCGTAAATCACCCCCAACTATCCCTTACCACAACAAACCAAACCATATCATCTTAAAATTACAAAAAAAGGTGTAGAAATCATAACAAACTATGCCAGACTCACCTAAATTACTTCGGCTACTCTAAATCATCACCAACTAACCCTTACCACAACAAACTAAACCCAATCACTTTTAAATTACAAAAAAATGCTACTAACCATAGCAAACTATGACAAACTCACCTACATTACTTCGGCTATCAAAAATCACCCCCAACTACACTTTGCAGCAACAAACTAAGCCCAATCACTTTAAAATTACAAAAAAATGCTAAAAATCATAACAAACTATACCAGAATCACCTAAATTACTTCGGCTATCAATAATCACCCCCAACTACACTTCACCGCAACAAACTAAGCCCAATCACTTTAAAATTACAAAAAAATGCTAAAAATCATAACAAACTATACCAGAATCACCTAAATTACTTCGGCTACTGTAAATCACCCCCAACTATCCCTTACCACAACAAACGAAACCATATCATCTTAAAATTACAAAGAAAGGTGTACAAATCATAACAAACTGTGCCAGACACACCTAAATTACTTCGGCTACTCTAAATCATCACCAACTAACCCTTACCACAACAAACTAAACCCAATCACTTTAAAATTACAAAAAAATGCTAAAAATCATAACAAACTATACCAGAAACACCTAAATTACTTCGGCTATCAATAATCACCCCCAACTACACTTTGCCGCAACAAACTTAGCCCAATCACTTTAAAATTCCAAAAAAATGCTAAAAATCATAACAAACTATACCAGAATCACCTAAATTACTTCGGCTACCGTAAATCACCCCCAACTATCCCTTACCCCAACAAACCAAACCATATCATCTCAAAATTACAAAAAAAGGTTTACAAATCATAACAAACTATGCCAGACTCACCTAAATTACTTCGGCTACTCTAAATCATCACCAACTAACCCTTACCACAACAAACTAAACCCAATAACTTTTAAATTACAAAAAAATACTACTAACTATAGCAAACTATGCCAAACTCACCTAAATTACTTCGGCTATCAAAAATCACCCCCAACTACACTTTACAGCAACAAACTAAGCATAATCACTTTAAAATTACAAAAAAATGCTAAAAATCATAACAAACTATACCAGAATCACCTAATTTACTTCGGCTACCGTAAATCACCCCCAACTTTTTCTTACCACAACAAACCAAACTATATCATCTTAAAATTACAAAAAAAGGTGTACAAATGATAACAAACTATGCCAGACTCACCTAAATTACTTCGGCTACTCTAAATAATCACCAACTAACCCTTACCACATCAAACTAAACCCAATCACTTTTAAATTACAAAAAAATGCTACTAACTATAACAAACTATGCCAAACTCACCTAAATTACTTCGGCTATCAAAAATCACCCCCAACTACACTTTACAGCAACAAACTAAGCATAATCACTTTAAAATTACAAAAAAACGCTAAAAATCATAACAAACTATACCAGAATCACCTAAATTACTTCGGCTACCGTAAATCACCCCCAACTTTTTCTTACCACAACAAACCAAACTATATCATCTTAAAATTACAAAAAAAGTGTACAAATCATAACAAACTATGCCAGACTCACCTAAATTACTTCGGCTACTCTAAATCTTCACCAACTAACCCTTACCACAACAAACTAAACCCAATCACTTTTAAATTACAAAAAAATGCTGCTAACCATAGCATACTATGCTAAACTCACCTAAATTACTTCGGCTATCAAAAATCACCCCCAACTACACTTTACAGCAAGAAACTAAGCCCAATCACTTTAAAATTACAAAAAAATGCTAAAAATCATAACAAACTATACCAGAATCACCTAAATTACTTCGGCTACCGTAAATCACCCCCAACTATCCCTTACCACAACAAACCAAACCATATCATCTTAAAATTACAAAAAAAGGTGTAGAAATCATAACAAACTATGCCAGACTCACCTAAATTACTTCGGCTACTCTAAATCATCACCAACTAACC
This sequence comes from Eledona agricola, assembly GCA_964023215.1. Taxonomy (NCBI): domain Eukaryota; kingdom Metazoa; phylum Arthropoda; class Insecta; order Coleoptera; family Tenebrionidae; genus Eledona; species Eledona agricola. The sequence goes on from CAXIEJ010000157.1 coordinate 1,998,816, forward strand.
CTTACCACAACAAACTAAACCCAATCACTTTTAAATTACAAAAAAATGCTACTAACCATAGCAAACTATGACAAACTCACCTACATTACTTCGGCTATCAAAAATCACCCCCAACTACACTTTGCAGCAACAAACTAAGCCCAATCACTTTAAAATTACAAAAAAATGCTAAAAATCATAACAAACTATACCAGAATCACCTAAATTACTTCGGCTATTAATAATCACCCCCAACTACACTTCACCGCAACAAACTAAGCCCAATCACTTTAAAATTACAAAAAAATGCTAAAAATCATAACAAACTATACCAGAATCACCTAAATTACTTCGGCTACTGTAAATCACCCCCAACTATCCCTTACCACAACAAACGAAACCATATCATCTTAAAATTACAAAGAAAGGTGTACAAATCATAACAAACTGTGCCAGACACACCTAAATTACTTCGGCTACTCTAAATAATCACCAACTAACCCTTACCACATCAAACTAAACCCAATCACTTTTAAATTACAAAAAAATGCTACTAACTATAACAAACTATGCCAAACTCACCTAAATTACTTCGGCTATCAAAAATCACCCCCAACTACACTTTACAGCAACAAACTAAGCATAATCACTTTAAAATTACAAAAAAACGCTAAAAATCATAACAAACTATACCAGAATCACCTAAATTACTTCGGCTACCGTAAATCACCCCCAACTTTTTCTTACCACAACAAACCAAACTATATCATCTTAAAATTACAAAAAAAGGTGTACAAATGATAACAAACTATGCCAGACTCACCTAAATTACTTCGGCTACACTAAATAATCACCAACTAACCCTTACCACATCAAACTAAACCCAATCACTTTTAAATTACAAAAAAATGCTACTAACTATAACAAACTATGCCAAACTCACCTAAATTACTTCGGCTATCAAAAATCACCCCCAACTACACTTTACAGCAACAAACTAAGCATAATCACTTTAAAATTACAAAAAAACGCTAAAAATCATAACAAACTATACCAGAATCACCTAAATTACTTCGGCTACCGTAAATCACCCCCAACTTTTTCTTACCACAACAAACCAAACTATATCATCTTAAAATTACAAAAAAAGGTGTACAAATCATAACAAACTATGCCAGACTCACCTAAATTACTTCGGCTACTCTAAATCATCACCAACTAACCCTTACCACAACAAACTAAACCCAATCACTTTTAAATTACAAAAAAATGCTGCTAACCATAGCATACTATGCTAAACTCACCTAAATTACTTCGGCTATCAAAAATCACCCCCAACTACACTTTACAGCAAGAAACTAAGCCCAATCACTTTAAAATTACAAAAAAATGCTAAAAATCATAACAAACTATACCAGAATCACCTAAATTACTTCGGCTACCGTAAATCACCCCCAACTATCCCTTACCACAACAAACCAAACCATATCATCTTAAAATTACAAAAAAAGGTGTAGAAATCATAACAAACTATGCCAGACTCACCTAAATTACTTCGGCTACTCTAAATCATCACCAACTAACCCTTACCACAACAAACTAAACCCAATCACTTTTAAATTACAAAAAAATGCTACTAACCATAGCAAACTATGACAAACTCACCTACATTACTTCGGCTATCAAAAATCACCCCCAACTACACTTTGCAGCAACAAACTAAGCCCAATCACTTTAAAATTACAAAAAAATGCTAAAAATCATAACAAACTATACCAGAATCACCTAAATTACTTCGGCTATCAATAATCACCCCCAACTACACTTCACCGCAACAAACTAAGCCCAATCACTTTAAAATTACAAAAAAATGCTAAAAATCATAACAAACTATACCAGAATCACCTAAATTACTTCGGCTACTGTAAATCACCCCCAACTATCCCTTACCACAACAAACGAAACCATATCATCTTAAAATTACAAAGAAAGGTGTACAAATCATAACAAACTGTGCCAGACACACCTAAATTACTTCGGCTACTCTAAATCATCACCAACTAACCCTTACCACAACAAACTAAACCCAATCACTTTAAAATTACAAAAAAATGCTAAAAATCATAACAAACTATACCAGAAACACCTAAATTACTTCGGCTATCAATAATCACCCCCAACTACACTTTGCCGCAACAAACTTAGCCCAATCACTTTAAAATTCCAAAAAAATGCTAAAAATCATAACAAACTATACCAGAATCACCTAAATTACTTCGGCTACCGTAAATCACCCCCAACTATCCCTTACCCCAACAAACCAAACCATATCATCTCAAAATTACAAAAAAAGGTTTACAAATCATAACAAACTATGCCAGACTCACCTAAATTACTTCGGCTACTCTAAATCATCACCAACTAACCCTTACCACAACAAACTAAACCCAATAACTTTTAAATTACAAAAAAATACTACTAACTATAGCAAACTATGCCAAACTCACCTAAATTACTTCGGCTATCAAAAATCACCCCCAACTACACTTTACAGCAACAAACTAAGCATAATCACTTTAAAATTACAAAAAAATGCTAAAAATCATAACAAACTATACCAGAATCACCTAATTTACTTCGGCTACCGTAAATCACCCCCAACGATCCCTTACCACAACAAACCAAACTATATCATCTTAAAATTACAAAAAAAGGTGTACAAATCATAACAAACTATGCTAGACTCACCTAAATTACTTCGGCTACTCTAAATCATCACCAACTAACCCCTACTACAACAAACTAAACCCATTCACTATTAAATTACAAAAAAATGCTACTAACCATAGCAAACTATGCCAAACTCACCTAAATTACTTCGGCTATCAAAAATCACCCCCAACTACACTTTACAGCAAGAAACTAAGCCCAATCACTTTAAAATTACAAAAAAATGCTAAAAATCATAACAAACTATACCAGAATCACCTAAATTACTTTGGCTACCGTAAATCACCCCCAACTATCCCTTACCACAACAAACCAAACCATATCATCTTAAAATTACAAAAAAAGGTGTACAAATCATAACAAACTATGCCAGACTCACCTAAATTACATCGGCTACTCTAAATCATCACCAACTAACTCTTACCACAACAAACTAAACCCAATCACTTTTAAATTACAAAAAAATGCTACTAACCATAGCAAGCTATGCCAAACTCACCTAAATTACTTCGGCTATCAAGAATCACCCCAACTACACTTTACAGCAACAAACTAAGCCCAATCACTTCAAAATTACAAAAAAATGCTAAAAATCATAACAAACTATACCAGAATCACCTAAATTACTTCGGCTACCGTAAATCACCCCCAACTATCCATTACCACAACAAACCAAACCATATCATCTTAAAATTACAAAAAAAGGTGTACAAATCATAACAAACTATGCCAGACTCACCTAAATTACTTCTGCTACTCTAAATCATCACCAACTAACCCTTACCACAACAAACTAAACCCAATCACTTTTAAATTACAAAAAAATGCTACTAACCATAGCAAACTATGCCAAACTCACCTAAATTATTTCGGCTATCAGTAATCACCCCCAACTACACTTTACAGCAACAAACTAAGCCCAATTACTTTAAAATTACAAAAAAATGCTAAAAATCATAACAAACTATACCAGAATCACCTAAATTACTTCGGCTACCGTAAATCACCCCCAACTATCCCTTACCACAACAAACCAAACCATATCATCTTAAAATTACAAAAAAAGTTGTACAAATCATAACAAACTATGCCAGACTCACCTAAATTACTTCGGCTACTCTAAATCATCACCAACTAACCCTTACCACAACAAACTAAACCCAATCACTTTTAAACTACAAAAAAATGCTACTAACCATAGCAAACTATGACAAACTCACCTAAATTACTTCGGCTATAAAAATCACCCCCAACTACACTTTACGGCAACAAACTAAGCCCAATCACTTTAAAATTACAGAAAAATGCTAAAAATCATAACAAACTATACCAGAATCACCTAAATTACTTCGGCTACCGTAAATCACCCCCAACTATCCCTTACCACAACAAACCAAACCATATCATCTTAAAATTACAAAAAAAGGTGTACAAATCATAACAATCTATGCCAGACTCACCTAAATTACTTCGGCTACTCTATATCATCACCAACTAACCCTTACCACAACAAACTAAACCCAATCACTTTAAAATTACAAAAAAATGCTACTAACTATAGGAAACTATGCCAAACTCACCTAAATTACTTCGGCTATCAAAAATCACCCCCAACTACACTTTGCAGCAACAAACTAAGCTCAATCACTTTAAAATTACAAAAAAATGCTAAAAATCATAACAAACTATACCAGAATCACCTAAATTACTTCGGCTAACGTAAATCACCCCCAACTATCCCTTACCAAAACAAACCAAACCATATCATCTTAAAATTACAAAAAAAGGTGTACAAATCATAACAAACTATGCCAGACTCACCTAAATTACTTCCGCTACTCTAGATCATCACCAACTAACCCTTACCACATCAAACTAAACCCAATCACTTTTAAATTACAAAAAAATGCTACTAACCATAGCAAACTACGCCAAACTCACCTACATTACTTCGGCTATCAAAAATCACCCTCAACTACACTTTACAGCAACAAACTAAGCCCGATCACTTTAAAATTACAAAAAAATGCTTAAAATGATAACAAACTATACCAGAATCACCTAAATTACTTCGGCTACCGTAAATCACCCCCGACTATCCCTTACCACAACAAACCAAACCATATCATCTTAAAATTACAAAAAAAGGTGTACAAATCATAACAAACTATGCCAGACTCACCTAAATTACTTCGGCAACTCCAAATCATCACCAACTAACCCTTACCACAACAAACTAAACCCAATCACTTTTAAATTACAAAAAAATGCTAGTAACCATAGCAAACTATGCCAAACTCACCTAAATTACTTCTGCTACTATAAATCATCACCAACTAACCCTTACCACAACAAACTAAACCCAATCACTTTTAAATTACAAAAAAATGCTACTAACCATAGCAAACTATGCCAAACTCACCTAAATTACTTCGGCTATCAAAAATCACCCCCAACTACACTTTACAGCAACAAACTAAGCCCAATCACTTTAAAATTACAAAAAAATGCTAAAAATCATAACAAATTATACCAGAATCACCTAAATTACTTCGGCTACCGTAAATCTCCCCCAACTATCCCTTACCACAACAAACCAAACTATATCATCTTAAAATTACAAAAAAAGGTGTACAAATCATAACAAACTATGCCAGACTCACCAAAATTACTTCGGCTACTCTAAATCATCACCAACTAACCCTTACCACAACAAACTAAACCCAATCACTTTTAAATTACAAAAAAATGCTACTAACCATAGCAAACTATGCCAAACTCACCTAAATTACTTCGGCTATCAAAAATCACCCCCAACTACACTTTACAGCAACAAACTAAACCCAATCACTTTAAAATTACAAAAAAATGCTAAAAATTATAACAAACTATACCAGAATCACCTAAATTACTTCGGCTACCGTAAATCACCCCCAACTATCCCTTACCACAACAAACTAAACCCAATCACTTTTAAATTACAAAAAAATGCTACTAACCATAGCAAACGATGCCAAACTCACCTAAATTGCTTCGGCTATCAAAAATCACCCCCAACTACACTTTACAGCAACAAACTAAACCCAATCACTTTAAAATTACAAAAAAATGCTAAAAATTATAACAAACTATACCAGAATCACCTAAATTACTTCGGCTACCGTAAATCACCCCCAACTATCCCTTACCACAACAAACCAAACCATATCATCTTAAAATTACAAAAAAAGGTGTACAAATCATAACAAAGTATGCCAGACTCTCCTAAATTAATTCGGCTACTCTAAATCATCACCAACTAACCCTTACCACAACAAACTAAACCCAATCACTTTTAAATTACAAAAAAATGCTAGTAACCATAGCATACTATGCCAAACTCACCTAAATTACTTCGGCTACCATAAATCATCACCAACTAACCCTTACCACAACAAACTGAACCCAATCAATTTTAAATTACAAAAAAATGCTACTAACCATAGCAAACTATGCCAAACTCACCTAAATTACTTCGGCTATCAAAAATCACCCCCAACTACACTTTACAGCAACAAACTAAGCCCAGTCACTTTAAAATTATAAAAAAATGCTAAAAATCATAACAAACTATACCAGAATCACCTAAATTACTTCGGTTACCGTAAATCACCCCTAATTATCCCTTACCACAACAAACCAAACCATATCATCTTAAAATTACAAAAAAAGGTGTACAAATCATAACAAACTATGTCAGACTCACCTAAATTACTTCGGCAACTCTAAATCATCACCAACTAACCCTTACCACAACAAACTAAACCCAATCACTTTTAAATTACAAAAAAATGCTAGTAACCATAGCAAACTATGCCAAACTCACCTAAATTACTTCTGCTACCATAAATCATCACCAACTAACCCTTACCACAACAAACTAAACCCAATCACTTTTAAATTACAAAAAAATGCTACTAACCATAGCAAACTATGCCAAACTCACCTAAATTACTTCGGCTATCAAAAATCACCCCCAACTACACTTTACAGCAACAAACTAAGCCCAATCACTTTAAAATTACAAAAAAATGCTAAAAATCATAACAAATTATACAAGAATCACCTAAATTACTTCGGCTACCGTAAGTCACCCCCAACTATCCCTTACCACAACAAACCAAACTATATCATCTTAAAATTACAAAAAAAGATGTACAAATCATAACAAACTATGCCAGACTCACCAAAATTACTTCGGCTACTCTAAATCATCACCAACTAACCCTTACCACAACAAACTAAACCCAATCACTTTTAAATTACAAAAAAATGCTACTAACCATAGCAAACTATGCCAAACTCACCTAAATTACTTCGGCTATCAAAAATCACCCCCAACTACACTTTACAGCAACAAACTAAACCCAATCACTTTAAAATTACAAAAAAATGCTAAAAATTATAACAAACTATACCAGAATCACCTAAATTACTTCGGCTACCGTAAATCACCCCCAACTATCCCTTACCACAACAAACTAAACCCAATCACTTTTAAATTACAAAAAAATGCTACTAACCATAGCAAACTATGCCAAACTCACCTAAATTACTTCGGCTATCAAAAATCACCCCCAACTACACTTTACAGCAACAAACTAAACTCAATCACTTTAAAATTACAAAAAAATGCTAAAAATTATAACAAACTATACCAGAATCACCTAAATTACTTCGGCTACCGTAAATCACCCCCAAGTATCCCTTACCACAACAAACCAAACCATATCATCTTAAAATTACAAAAAAAGGTGTACAAATCATAACAAACTATGCCAGACTCACCTAAATTAATTCGGCTACTCTAAATCATCACCAACTAACCCTTACCACAACAAACTAAACCCAATCACTTTTAAATTACAAAAAAATGCTAGTAACCATAGCAAACTATGCCAAACTCACCTAAATTACTTCAGCTACCATAAATCATCACCAACTAACAATTACCACAACAAACTAAACCCAATCACATATAAATTACAAAAAAATGCTACTAACCATAGAAAACTATGCCAAACTCACCTAAATTACTTCGGCTTTCAAAAATCACCCCCAACTACACTTTACAGCAACAAACTAAGCCCAATCACTTTAAAATTACAAAAAAATGCTAAAAATCATAACAAACTATACCAGAATTACCTAAATTACTTCGGCTACCGTAAATCACCCCCAACTATCCCTTACCACAACAAACCAAACCATATCATCTTAAAATTACAAAAAAAGATGTACAAATCATAACAAACTATGCCAGACTCACCTAAATTACTTCGGCTATTCTAAATCATCACCAACTAACCCTTACCACAACAAACTAAACCCAATCACTTTTAAATTACAAAAAAATTCTAGTAACCATAGCAAACTATGCCAAATTCACCTAAATTACTTCGGCTACCATAAAACATCACCAACTAACCCTTACAACAACAAACTAAACCCAATCAGTTTTAAATTACAAAAAATTGCTACTAACCATAGCAAACTATGCCAAACTCACCTAAATTACTTCGGTAATCAAAAATCACCCCCAACTACACTTTACAGCAACAAACTAAGCCCAATCACTTTAAAATTACAAAAAAATGCTAAAAATCATAACAAACTATACCAGAATCACCTAAATTACTTCGGCTACCGTAAGTCACCCCCAACTATCCCTTACCACAACAAACCAAGCCATATCATCTTAAAATTACAAAAAAGGTGTACAAATCATAACAAACTATGCCAGACTCACCTAAATTACTTCGGCTACTCTAAATCATCACCAACTAACCCTTACCACAACAAAGTAAACCCAATCACTTTAAAATTACAAAAAAATGTTACTAACCATAGCAAACTATGCCAAACTCACTTAAATTACTTCGGCTATCAAAAATTACCCCCAACTACACTTTACAGCAACAAACTAAGCCCAATCACTTTAAAATTACAAAAAAATGCTAGAAATCATAACAAACTATACCAGAATCACCTAAATTACTTCGGCTACCGTAAATCACCCCCAACTATCCCTTACCACAACAAACCAAACCATATCATCTTAAAATTACAAAAAAAGGTGTACAAATCATAAGAAACTATGCCAGACTCACCTAAATTACTTCGGCTACTCTAAATCATCACCAACTAACCCTTACCACAACAAACTAAACCCAATCACTTTTAAATTACAAAAAAATGCTAGTAACCATAGCAGACTATGCCAAACTAACTTAAATTACTTCGGCTATCAAAAATCACCCCCAACTACACTTTACAACAACAAACTAAGCCCAATCACTTTAAAATTACAAAAAAATGCTAAAAATCATAACAAACTATACCAGAATCACCTAAATTACTTCGGCTACCGTAAATCACCCCCAACTATCCCTTACCTCAACAAACCAAACCATATCATCTTAAAATTACAAAAAAAGTGGTACAAATCATAAGAAACTATGCCAGACTCACCTAAATTACTTCGGCTACTCTATATCATCACCAACTAACCCTTACCACAACAAACTAAACCCAATCACTTTTAAATTACAAAAAAATGCTAGTAACCATAGCAGACTATGCCAATCTCACCTAAATTACTTCGGCTACCATAAATCATCACCGACTAACCCTTACCACAACAAACTAAACCCAATCACTTTTAAATTACAAAAAAATGCTACTAACCATAGCAAACTATGCCAAACTCACTTAAATTACTTCGGCTATCAAAAATCACAACCAACTACACATTACAGCAACAAACTAAACCCAATAACTTTAAAATTACAAAAATATGCTAAAAATTATAACAAACTATACCAGAATCACCTAAATTACTTCGGCTACCGTAAATCACCCCCAACTATCCCTTACCACAACAGACCAAACCATATCATCTTAAAATTACAAAAAAGGTGTACAAATCATAACAAACTATGCCAGACTCACCTAAATTAATTCGGCTACTCTAAATCATCACCAACTAACCCTTACCACAACAAACTAAACCCAATCACTTTTATATTACAAAAAAATGCTAGTACCTATAGCAAACAATGCCAAACTCACCTAAATTACTTCGGCTACCATAAATCAACACCAACTAACCCTTACCACAACAAACTAAACCCAATCAATTTTAAATTACAAAAAAATGCTACTAACCATAGCAAACTATGCCAAACTCACCTAAATTACTTCGGCTATCAAAAATCACCCCCAACTACACTTTACAGCAACAAACTAAGCCCAATCACTTTAAAATTACAAAAAAATGCTCAAAATCATAACAAACTATGCCAGACTCACCTAAGTTACTTCGGCTACTCTAAATCATCACCAACTAACCCTTACCACAACAAACTAAACCCAATCACTTTTAAATTACAAAAAAATTCTAGTAACCATAGCAAACTATGCCAAACTCACCTAAATTACTTCGGCTACCATAAATCATCACCAACTAACCCTTACCACAACAAACTAAACCCAATCACTTTTAAATTACAAAAAAATGCTACTAACCATAGCAAACTATGCCAAACTCACCTAAATTACTTCGGCTATCAAAAATCACCCCCAACTACACTTTACAGCAACAAACTAAGCCCAATCACTTTAAAATTACACAAAAATGCTAAAAATCATAACAAACGATACCAGAATCACCTAAATTACTTCGGTTACCGTAAATCACCCCTAATTATCCCTTACCACAACAAACCAAACCATATCATCTTAAAATTACAAAAAAGGTGTACAAATCATAACAAACTATGTCAGACTCACCTAAATTACTTCGGCAACTCTAAATCATCACCAACTAACCCTTACCACAACAAACTAAACCCAATCACTTTTAAATTACAAAAAAATGCTAGTAACCATAGGAAACTATGCCAAACTCACCTAAATTACTTCTGCTACCATAAATCATCACCAACTAACCCTTACCACAACAAACTAAACCCAATCACTTTTAAATTACAAAAAAATGCTACTAACCATAGCAAACTATGCCAAACTCACCTAAATTACTTCGGCTATCAAAAATCACCCCCAACTACACTTTACAGCAACAAACTAAGCCCAATCACTTTAAAATTACAAAAAAATGCTAAAAATCATAACAAATTATACCAGAATCACCTAAATTACTTCGGCTACCGTAAGTCACCCCCAACTATCCCTTACCACAACAAACCAAACTATATCATTCTAAAATTACAAAAAAAGGTGTACAAATCATAACAAACTATGCCAGACTCACCAAAATTACTTCGGCTACTCTAAATCATCACCAACTAACCCTTACCACAACAAACTAAACCCAATCACTTTTAAATTACAAAAAAATGCTACTAACCATAGCAAACTATGCCAAACTCACCTAAATTACTTCGGCTATCAAAAATCACCCCCAACTACACTTTACAGCAACAAACTAAACCCAATCACTTTAAAATTACAAAAAAATGCTAAAAATTATAACAAACTATACCAGAATCACCTAAATTACTTCGGCTACCGTAAATCACCCCCAACTATCCCTTACCACAACAAACTAAACCCAATCACTTTTAAATTACAAAAAAATGCTACTAACCATAGCAAACTATGCCAAACTCACCTAAATTACTTCGGCTATCAAAAATCACCCCCAACTACACTTTACAGCAACAAACTAAACTCAATCACTTTAAAATTACAAAAAAATGCTAAAAATTATAACAAACTATACCAGAATCACCTAAATTACTTCGGCTACCGTAAATCACCCCCAACTATCCCTTACCACAACAAACCAAACCATATCATCTTAAAATTACAAAAAAAGGTGTACAAATCATAACAAACTATGCCAGACTCACCTAAATTAATTCGGCTACTCTAAATCATCACCAACTAACCCTTACCACAACAAACTAAACCCAATCACTTTTAAATTACAAAAAAATGCTAGTAACCATAGCAAACTATGCCAAACTCACCTAAATTACTTCAGCTACCATAAATCATCACCAACTAACAATTACCACAACAAACTAAACCCAATCACTTATAAATTACAAAAAAATGCTACTAACCATAGCAAACTATGCCAAACTCACCTAAATTACTTCGGCTTCCAAAAATCACCCCCAACTACACTTTACAGCAACAAACTAAGCCCAATCACTTTAAAATTACAAAAAAATGCTAAAAATCATAACAAACTATACCAGAATTAACTAAATTACTTCGGCTACCGTAAATCACCCCCAACTATCCCTTACCACAACAAACCAAACCATATCATCTTAAAATTACAAAAAAAGATGTACAAATCATAACAAACTATGCCAGACTCACCTAAATTACTTCGGCTATTCTAAATCATCACCAACTAACCCTTACCACAACAAACTAAACCCAATCACTTTTAAATTACAAAAAAATGCTAGTAACCATAGCAAACTATGCCAAATTCACCTAAATTACTTCGGCTACCATAAAACATCACCAACTAACCCTTACAACAACAAACTAAACCCAATCACTTTTAAATTACAAAAAATTGCTACTAACCATAGCAAACTATGCCAAACTCACCTAAATTACTTCGGTAATCAAAAATCACCCCCAACTACACTTTACAGCAACAAACTAAGCCCAATCACTTTAAAATTACAAAAAAATGCTAAAAATCATAACAAACTATACCAGAATCACCTAAATTACTTCGGCTACCGTAAGTCACCCCCAACTATCCCTTACCACAACAAACCAAGCCATATCATCTTAAAATTACAAAAAAGGTGTACAAATCATAACAAACTATGCCAGACTCACCTAAATTACTTCGGCTACTCTAAATCATCACCAACTAACCCTTACCACAACAAAGTAAACCCAATCACTTTAAAATTACAAAAAAATGCTACTAACCATAGCAAACTATGCCAAACTCACTTAAATTACTTCGGCTATCAAAAATTACCCCCAACTACACTTTACAGCAACAAACTAAGCCCAATCACTTTAAAATTACAAAAAAATGCTAGAAATCATAACAAACTATACCAGAATCACCTAAATTACTTCGGCTACCGTAAATCACCCCCAACTATCCCTTACCACAACAAACCAAACCATATCATCTTAAAATTACAAAAAAAGGTGTACAAATCATAAGAAACTATGCCAGACTCACCTAAATTACTTCGGCTACTCTAAATCATCACCAACTAACCCTTACCACAACAAACTAAACCCAATCACTTTTAAATTACAAAAAAATGCTAGTAACCATAGCAGACTATGCCAAACTCACTTAAATTACTTCGGCTATCAAAAATCACCCCCAACTACACTTTACAACAACAAACTAAGCCCAATCACTTTAAAATTACAAAAAAATGCTAAAAATCATAACAAACTATACCAGAATCACCTAAATTACTTCGGCTACCGTAAATCACCCCCAACTATCCCTTACCTCAACAAACCAAACCATATCATCTTAAAATTACAAAAAAAGTGGTACAAATCATAAGAAACTATGCCAGACTCACCTAAATTACTTCGGCTACTCTATATCATCACCAACTAACCCTTACCACAACAAACTAAACCCAATCACTTTTAAATTACAAAAAAATGCTAGTAACCATAGCAGACTATGCCAATCTCACCTAAATTACTTCGGCTACCATAAATCATCACCGACTAACCCTTACCACAACAAACTAAACCCAATCACTTTTAAATTACAAAAAAATGCTACTAACCATAGCAAACTATGCCAAACTCACTTAAATTACTTCGGCTATCAAAAATCACCCCCAACTACACATTACAGCAACAAACTAAACCCAATAACTTTAAAATTACAAAAATATGCTAAAAATTATAACAAACTATACCAGAATCACCTAAATTACTTCGGCTACCGTAAATCACCCCCAACTATCCCTTACCACAACAAACCAAACCATATCATCTTAAAATTACAAAAAAGGTGTACAAATCATAACAAACTATGCCAGACTCACCTAAATTAATTCGGCTACTCTAAATCATCACCAACTAACCCTTACCACAACAAACTAAACCCAATCACTTTTATATTACAAAAAAATGCTAGTACCTATAGCAAACAATGCCAAACTCACCTAAATTACTTCGGCTACCATAAATCAACACCAACTAACCCTTACCACAACAAACTAAACCCAATCAATTTTAAATTACAAAAAAATGCTACTAACCATAGCAAACTATGCCAAACTCACCTAAATTACTTCGGCTATCAAAAATCACCCCCAACTACACTTTACAGCAACAAACTAAGCCCAATCACTTTAAAATTACAAAAAAATGCTCAAAATCATAACAAACTATGCCAGACTCACCTAAGTTACTTCGGCTACTCTAAATCATCACCAACTAACCCTTACCACAACAAACTAAACCCAATCACTTTTAAATTACAAAAAAATTCTAGTAAACATAGCAAACTATGCCAAACTCACCTAAATTACTTCGGCTACCATAAATCATCACCAACTAACCCTTACCACAACAAACTAAACCCAATCACTTTTAAATTACAAAAAAATGCTACTAACCATAGCAAACTATGCCAAACTCACCTAAATTACTTCGGCTATCAAAAATCACCCCCAACTACACTTTACAGCAACAAACTAAGCCCAATCACTTTAAAATTACACAAAAATGCTAAAAATCATAACAAACGATACCAGAATCACCTAAATTACTTCGGCTACCGTAAATCACCCCCAACTATCCCTTACCACAACAAACCAAACCATATCATCTTAAAATTACAAAAAAAGGTGTACAAATCATAACAAACTATGTCAGACTCACCTAAATTACTTCGGCTACTCTAAATCATCACCAACTAACCCTTACCACAACAAAGTAAACCCAATCACTTTTAAATTACAAAAAAATGCTACTAACCATAGCAAACTATGCCAAACTCACTTAAATTACTTCGGCTATCAAAAATCACCCCCAACAACACTTTACAGCAACAAACTAAGCCCAATCACTTTAAAATTACAAAAAAATGCTAAAAATCATAACAAACTATACCAGAATCACCTAAATTACTTCGGCTACCGTAAATCACCCCCAACTATCCCTTACCACAACAAACCAAACCATATCATCTTAAAATTACAAAAAAAGTTGTACAAATCATAACAAACTATGCCAGACTCACCTAAATTACTTCGGCTACTCCAAATCATCACCACCTAACCCTTATCACAACAAACTAAACCCAATCACTTTTAAATTACAAAAAAATGCTAGTACCTATAGCAAACAATGCCAAACTCACCTAAGTTACTTCGGCTACCATAAATCAACACCAACTAACCCTTACCACAGCAAACTAAACCCAATCAATTTTAAATTACAAAAAAATGCTACTAACCATAGCAAACTATGCCAAACTCACCTAAATTACTTCGGCTAACAAAAATCACCCCCAACTACACTTTACAGCAACAAACTAAATCCAATCACTTTAAAATTACAAAAAAATGCAAAAAATTATAACAAACTATACCAGAATCACCTAAATTACTTCGGCTACCGTAAATCACTCCCAACTATCCCTTACCACAACAAACCAAACCATATCATCTTAAAATTACAAAAAAAGGTGTACAAATCATAACAAACTATGCCAGACTCACCTAAATTACTTCGGCTACTCTAAATCATCACCAACTAACCCTTACCACAACAAACTAAACCCAATCACTTTTAAATTACAAAAAAATGCTAGTAACCATAGCAAACTATGCCAAACTCACCTAAATTACTTCGGCTACCATAAATCATCACCAACTAACCCTTACCACAACAAACTAAACCCAATCACTTTTAAATTACAAAAAAGTGCTTCTAACCATAGCAAACTATGCCAAACTCACCTAAATTACTTCGGCTATCAAAAATCACCCCCAACTACACTTTACAGCAACAAACTAAGCCCAATCACTTTAAAATTACACAAAAATGCTAAAAATCATAACAAACTATACCAGAATCACCTAAATTACTTCGGCTACCGTAAATCACCCCCAACTATCCCTTACCACAACAAACCAAACCATATCATCTTAAAATTACAAAAAAAGGTGTACAAATCATAACAAACTATGCCAGACTCACCTAAATTACTTCGGCTACTCTAAATCATCACCAACTAACCCTTACCACAGCAAACTAAACCCAATCAATTTTAAATTACAAAAAAATGCTACTAACCATAGCAAACTATGCCAAACTCACCTAAATTACTTCGGCTAACAAAAATCACCCCCAACTACACTTTACAGCAACAAACTAAATCCAATCACTTTAAAATTACAAAAAAATGCAAAAAATTATAACAAACTATACCAGAATCACCTAAATTACTTCGGCTACCGTAAATCACTCCCAACTATCCCTTACCACAACAAACCAAACCATATCATCTTAAAATTACAAAAAAAGGTGTACAAATCATAACAAACTATGCCAGACTCACCTAAATTACTTCGGCTACTCTAAATCATCACCAACTAACCCTTACCACAACAAACTAAACCCAATCACTTTTAAATTACAAAAAAATGCTAGTAACCATAGCAAACTATGCCAAACTCACCTAAATTACTTCGGCTACCATAAATCAACACCAACTAACCCTTACCACAACAAACTAAACCCAATCACTTTTAAATTACAAAAAAGTGCTTCTAACCATAGCAAACTATGCCAAACTCACCTAAATTACTTCGGCTATCAAAAATCACCCCCAACTACACTTTACAGCAACAAACTAAGCCCAATCACTTTAAAATTACACAAAAATGCTAAAAATCATAACAAACTATACCAGAATCACCTAAATTACTTCGGCTACCGTAAATCACCCCCAACTATCCCTTACCACAACAAACCAAACCATATCATCTTAAAATTACAAAAAAAGGTGTACAAATCATAACAAACTATGCCAGACTCACCTAAATTACTTCGGCTACTCTAAATCATCACCAACTAGCCCTTACCACAACAAACTAAACCCAATAACTTTTAAATTACAAAAAAATGCTACTAACCATAGCAAACTATGCCAAACTCACTTAAATTACTTCGGCTATCAAAAATCACCCCCAACTACACTTTACAGCAACAAACTAATCCCAATCACTTTAAAATTACAAAAAAATGCTAAAAATCATAACAAACTATACCAGAATCACCTAAATTACTTCGACTACCGTAAATCACCCCCAACTATCCCTTACCACAACAAACCAAACCATATCATCTTAAAATTTCAAAAAAAGTTGTACAAATCATAACAAACTATGCCAGACTCACCTAAATTACTTCGGCTACTCCAAATCATCACCAACTAACCCTTACCACAACAAACTAAACCCAATCACTTTTAAATTACAAAAAAATGCTAGTAACCATAGCAGACTATGCCAAACTCACCTAAATTACTTCGGCTACCATAAATCATCACCAACTAACCCTTACCACAACAAACTAAACCCAATCACTTTTAAATTACAAAAAAATGCTACTAACCATAGCAAACTATGCCAAACTCACCTAAATTACTTCGGCTATCAAAAATCACCCCCAACTACACTTTACAGCAACAAACTAAACCCAATCACTTTAAAATTACAAACAAATGCTAAAAATTATAACAAACTATACCAGAATCACCTAAAATACTTCGGCTACCGTAAATCACCCCCAACTATCCCTTACCACAACAAACCAAACCATATCATCTTAAAATTACAAAAAAAGGTGTACAAATCATAACAAAATATGCCAGACTCACCTAAATTAATTCGGCTACTCTAAATCATCACCAACTAACCCTAACTACAACAAACTAAACCCAATCACTTTTAAATTACAAAAAAATGCTAGTAACCATAGCAAACTATGCCAAACTCACTTAAATTACTTCGGCTACCATAAATCATCACCAACTAAACCCTTACCACAACAAACTAAACCCAATCACTTTTAAATTACAAAAAAATGCTAAAAATCATAACAAACTATACCAGAAACGCCTACATTACTTCGGCTACCGTAAATCACCCCCAACAATCCCTTACCACAACAAACCAATCCATATCATCTTAAAATTACAAAAAAAGTGTACAAATCATAACAAACTATGCCAGACTCCTAAATTACTTCGGCTACTCTAAATCATCACCAACAAACCCTTACCACAACAAACTAAACCCAATCACTTTTAAATTACAAAAAAATGCTACTAACCATAGCAAACTATGCCAAATTCACCTAAATTACTTCGGCTATCAAAAATCACCCCCAACTACAGTTTACAGCAACAAACTAAGCCTAATCACTTTAAAATTACAAAAAAATGCTAAAAATCATAACAAACTATACCAGAATCACCTAAATTACTTCGGCTACCATAAATCACCCCCAACTATCCCTTACCACAACAAAACAAACCATATCATCTTAAAATTACAAAAAAAGGTGTACAAATCATAACAAACTATGCCAGACTCACCTAAATTACTTCGGCTACTCTAAATCATCACCAACTAACCCTTACCACAACAAACTAAACCGAATCACTTTTAAATTACAAAAAAATGCTAGTAACCATAGCAAACTATGCCAAACTCACCTAAATTACTTCGGCTATCATAAATCATCACCAACTAACCCTTACCACAACAAACTAAACCCAATCACATTTAAATTACAAAAAAATGCTACTAACCATAGCAAACTATGCCAAACTCACCTAAATTACTTCGGCTATCAAAAATCACCCCCAACTACACTTTACAGCAACAAACTAAGCCCAATCACTTTAAAATTACACAAAAATGCTAAAAATCATAACAAACTAAACCAGAATCACCTAAATTACTTCGGCTACCGTAAATCACCCCCAACTATCCCTTACCACAACAAACCAAACCATATCATCTTAAAATTACAAAAAAAGGTGTACAAATCATAACAAACTATGCCAGACTCACCTAAATTATTTCGGCTACTCTAAATCATCACCAACTAACCCTTACCACAACAAACTAAACCCAATCACTTTTAAATTACAAAAAAATGCTAGTAACCATAGCAGACTATGCCAAACTCACCTAAATTACTTCGGCTACCATAAATCATCACCAACTAACCCTTACCACAACAAACTAAACCCAATCACTTTTAAATTACAAAAAAATGCTACTAACCATAGCAAACTATGCCAAACTCACCTAAATTACTTCGGCTATCAAAAATCACCCCCAACTACACTTTACAGCAACAAACTAAACCCAATCACTTTAAAATTACAAAAAAATGCTAAAAATTATAACAAACTATAAAAGAATCACCTAAATTACTTCGGCTACCGTAAATCACCCCGAACTATCCCTTACCACAACAAACCAAACCATATCATCTTAAAATTACAAAAAAAGGTGTACAAATCATAACAAACTATGCCAGACTCACCTAAATTAATTCGGCTACTTTAAATCATCACCAACTAACCCTAACCACAACAAACTAAACCCAATCACTTTTAAATTACAAAAAAATGCAAGTAACCATTGCAAACTATGCCAAACTCACCTAAATTACTTCGGCTACTATAAATCATCACCAACTAACCCTTACCACAACAAACTAAACCCAATCACTTTTAAATTACAAAAAAATGCTACTAACCATAGCAAACTATGCCAAACTCATCTAAATTACTTCGGCTATCAAAAATCACCCCCAACCACACTTTACAGCAACAAACTAAGCCCAATCACTTTAAAATTACAAAAAAAATGCTAAAAATCATAACAAACTATACCAGAATCACCTAAATTACTTCGGCTACCGTAAATCACCCCCAACTATCCCTTACCACAACAAACCAAACCATATCATCTTAAAATTACAAAAAAAGTTGTACAAATCATAACAAACTATGCCAGACTCACCTAAATTACTTCGGCTACTCTAAATCATCACCAACTAACCCTTACCACAACAAACTAAACCCAATCACTTTTAAATTACAAAAAAATGCTAGTAACCATAGCAGACTGTGCGAAACTCACCTAAATTACTTCGGCTACCATAAATCATCACCAACTAACCCATACCACAACAAACTTAACCCAATCACTTTTAAATTACAAAAAAATGCTACTAACCATAGCAAACTATGCCAAACTCACCTAAATTACTTCGGCTATCAAAAATCACCCCCAACTACACTTTACAGCAACAAACTAAGCCCAATCACTTTAAAATTACAAAAAAATGCTAAAAATCATAACAAACTATACCAGAATCACCTAAATTACTTCGGCTACAGTAAATCACCCCCAACTATCCCTTACCACAACAAAACAAACCATATCATCTTAAAATTACAAAAAAGGTGTACAAATCATAACAAACTATGCCAGACTCACCTAAATTACTTCGGCTACTCTAAATCATCACCAACTAACCCTTACCACAACAAACTAAACCCAATCACTTTTAAATTACAAAAAAATGCTAGTAACCATAGCAAACTATGCCAAACTCACCTAAATTACTTCGGCTACCATAAATCATCACCAACTAACCCTTACCACAACAAACTAAACCCAATCACTTTTAAATTACAAAAAAATGCTACTAACCATAGCAAACTATGCCAAACTCACCTAAATTACTTCGGCTACTCTAAATCATCACCAACTAACCCTTAACACAACAAACTATACACAATCTCTTTTAAATTAAAAAAAATGCTACTAACCATAGCAAACTATGCCAAACTCACCTAAATTACTTCGGCTATCAAAAATCACCCCCAACTACACTTTACAGCAACAAACTAAACCCAATCACTTTAAAATTACAAAAAAATGCTAAAAAACATAACAAACTATACCAGAATCACCTAAATTACTTCGGCTACCGTAAATTACCCCCAACTATTCCTTACCACAACAAACCAAACCATATCATCTTAAAATTACAAGAAAAGGTGTACAAATCATAACAAACTATGCCAGACTCACCTAAATTACTTCGGCTACTCTAAATCATCACCAACTAACCCTTACCACAACAAACTAAACCCAATCACTTTTAAATTACAAAAAAATGCTAGTAACCATTGCAAACTATGCCAAACTCACCTAAATTACTTCGGCTACTATAAATCATCACCAACTAACCCTTACCACAACAAACTAAACCCAATCACTTTTAAATTACAAAAAAATGCTACTAACCATAGCAAACTATGCCAAACTCATCTAAATTACTTCGGCTATCAAAAATCACCCCCAACCACACTTTACAGCAACAAACTAAGCCCAATCACTTTAAAATTACAAAAAAAATGCTAAAAATCATAACAAACTATACCAGAATCACCTAAATTACTTCGGCTACCGTAAATCACCCCCAACTATCCCTTACCACAACAAACCAAACCATATCATCTTAAAATTACAAAAAAAGTTGTACAAATCATAACAAACTATGCCAGACTCACCTAAATTACTTCGGCTACTCTAAATCATCACCAACTAACCCTTACCACAACAAACTAAACCCAATCACTTTTAAATTACAAAAAAATGCTAGTAACCATAGCAGACTGTGCCAAACTCACCTAAATTACTTCGGCTACCATAAATCATCACCAACTAACCCATACCACAACAAACTTAACCCAATCACTTTTAAATTACAAAAAAATGCTACTAACCATAGCAAACTATGCCAAACTCACCTAAATTACTTCGGCTATCAAAAATCACCCCCAACTACACTTTACAGCAACAAACTAAGCCCAATCACTTTAAAATTACAAAAAAATGCTAAAAATCATAACAAACTATACCAGAATCACCTAAATTACTTCGGCTACAGTAAATCACCCCCAACTATCCCTTACCACAACAAAACAAACCATATCATCTTAAAATTACAAAAAAGGTGTACAAATCATAACAAACTATGCCAGACTCACCTAAATTACTTCGGCTACTCTAAATCATCACCAACTAACCCTTACCACAACAAACTAAACCCAATCACTTTTAAATTACAAAAAAATGCTAGTAACCATAGCAAACTATGCCAAACTCACCTAAATTACTTCGGCTACCATAAATCTTCACCAACTAACCCTTACCACAACAAACTAAACCCAATCACTTTTAAATTACAAAAAAATGCTACTAACCATAGCAAACTATGCCAAACTCACCTAAATTACTTCGGCTACTCTAAATCATCACCAACTAACCCTTAACACAACAAACTATACACAATCTCTTTTAAATTAAAAAAAATGCTACTAACCATAGCAAACTATGCCAAACTCACCTAAATTACTTCGGCTATCAAAAATCACCCCCAACTACACTTTACAGCAACAAACTAAACCCAATCACTTTAAAATTACAAAAAAATGCTAAAAATCATAACAAACTATACCAGAATCACCTAAATTACTTCGGCTACCGTAAATTACCCCCAACTATTCCTTACCACAACAAACCAAACCATATCATCTTAAAATTACAAGAAAAGGTGTACAAATCATAACAAACTATGCCAGACTCACCTAAATTACTTCGGCTACTCTAAATCATCACCAACTAACCCTTACCACAACAAACTAAACCCAATCACTTTTAAATTACAAAAAAATGCTACTAACCATAGCAAACTATTCCAAACTCACCTTAATTACTTCGGCTATTAAAAATCACCCCCAACTACACTTTACAGCAACAAACTAAGCCCAATCACTTTAAAATTACAAAAAAATGCTAAAAATCATAACAAACTATACCAGAATCACCTAAATTACTTCGGCTACCGTAAATCACCCCCAACTATCCCTTACCACAACAAACCAAACCATATCATCTTAAAATTACAAAAAAAGATATACAAATCATAACAAACTATGCCAGACACACCTAAATTACTTCGGCTACTCTAAATCATCACCAAATAACCCTTACAACAACAAACTAAACCCAATCACTTTTAAATTACAAAAAAATGCTACTAACCATAGCAAACTATGCCAAACTCACCTAAATTACTTCGGCTATCAAAAATCACCCACAACTACACTTTACAGCAACAAACTAAGCCCAATCACTTTAAAATTACAAATAAATGCTAAAAATCATAACAAACTATACCAGAATCACCTAAATTACTTAGGCAACCGTAAATCACCCCCAACTATTCCTTACCACAACAAACCAAACCATATCATCTTAAAATTACAAAAAAGGTGTACAAATTATAACAAACTATGCCAGACTCACCTAAATTACTTCGGCTACTCTAAATCATCACCAAATAACCCTTACCACAACAAACTAAAACCAATCAGTTTTAAATTACAAAAAAATGCTAGTAACCATAGCAAACTATGTCAAACTCACCTAAATTACTTCGGCTACCATAAATCATCACCAATTAACCCTTACCACAACAAACTAAACCCAATCACTTTTAAATTACAAAAAAATGCTACTAACCATAGCAAACTATGCCAAACTCACCTAAATTACTTCGGCTACTCTAAATCATCACCAACTAACCCTTAACACAACAAACTATACACAATCACTTTTAAATTAAAAAAAATGCTACTAACCATAGCAAACTATGCCAAACTCACCTAAATTACTTCGGCTATCAAAAATCACCCCCAACTACACTTTACAGCAACAAACTAAACCCAATCACTTTAAAATTACAAAAAAATGCTAAAAATCATAACAAATTATACCAGAATCACCTAAATTACTTCGGCTACCGTAAATTACCCCCAACTATCCCTTACCACAACAAACCAAACCATATCATCTTAAAATTACAAGAAAAGGTGTACAAATCATAACAAACTATGCCAGACTCACCTAAATTACTTCGGCTACTCTAAATCATCACCAACTAACCCTTACCACAACAAACTAAACCCAATCACTTTTAAATTACAAAAAAATGCTAGTAACCATAGTAAACTATGACAAACTCACCTAAATTATTTCGGCTACCATAAATCATCACCAACTAACCCTTACCACAACAAACTAAACCCAATCACTTTTAAATTACAAAAAAATGCTACTAACCATAGCAAACTATTCCAAACTCACCTTAATTACTTCGGCTATTAAAAATCACCCCCAACTACACTTTACAGCAACAAACTAAGCCCAATCACTTTAAAATTACAAAAAAATGCTAAAAATCATAACAAACTATATTAGAATCACCTAAGTTACTTCGGCTATCAATAATCACCCCCATCTACACTTTACCGCAACAAACTAAGCCCAATCACTTTAAAATTACAAAAAAAATGCTAAAAATCATAACAAACTATACCAGAATCACCTAAATTACTTCGGCTACTGTAAATCACCCCCAACTATCCCTTACCACAACAAACCAAACCACATCATCTTAAAATTACAAAAAAAGGTGTACAAATCATAACAAACTATGCCAGACACACCTAAATTACTTCGGCTACTCTAAATCATCACCAACTAACCCTTACCACAACAAACTAATCCCAATCACTTTAAAATTACAAAAAAATGCTACTAACTCTAGCAAACTATGCCAAACTCACCTAAATTACTTCGGCTATCAAAAATCACCCCCAACTACACTTTGCAGCAACAAACTAAGCCCAATCACTTTAAAATTACAAAAAAATGCTAAAAATCATAAAAAACTATACCAGAATCACCTAAATTACTTTGGCTATCAATAATCACCCCCAACTACACTTTACCGCAACAAACTAAGCCCAATCACTTTAAAATTACAAAAAAATGCTAAAAATCATAACAAACTATACCAGAATCACCTAAATTACTTCGGCTACCGTAAATCACCCCCAACTATCCCTTACCACAACAAACCAAACCATATCATCTTAAAATTACAAAAACAGTTGTACAAATCATAACAAACTATGCCAGACTCACCTAAATTACTTCGGCTACTCTAAATCATCACCAACTAACCCTTACCACAACAAACTAAACCCAATCACTTTTAAATTACAAAAAAATGCTACTAACCATAGCAAACTATGACAAACTCACCTAAATTACTTCGGCTATAAAAATCACCCCCAACTACACTTTACAGCAACAAACTAAGCCCAATCACTTTAAAATTACAAAAAAATGCTAAAAATCATAACAAACTATACCAGAATCACCTAAATTACTTCGGCTACCGTAAATCACCCCCAACTATCCCTTACCACAACAAACCAAACCATATCATTTTAAAATTACAAAAAAAGGTGTACAAATCATAACAAACTATGCCAGACTCACCTAAATTACTTCGGCTACTCTAAATCATCACCAACTAACCCTTACCACAACAAACTAAACCCAATCACTTTTAAATTACAAAAAAATGCTACTAACCATAGCAAACTATGCCAAACTCATCTAAACTACTTCGGCTATCAAAAATCACCCCCAACTACACTTTACAGCAAGAAACTAAGCCCAATCACTTTAAAATTACAAAAAAATGCTAAAAATCATAACAAACTATACCAGAATCACCTAAATTACTTCGGCTACCGTAAATCACCCCCAACTATCCGTTACCACAACAAACCAAACCATATCATCTTAAAATTACAAAAAAAGGTGTACAAATCATAACAAACTATGCCAGACTCACCTAAATTACTTCGGCTACTTTAAATCATCACCAACTAACCCTTACCACAACAAACTAAACCCAATCACTTTTAAATTACAAAAAAATGCTGCTAACCATAGCAAACTATGATAAACTCACCTTAATTACTTCGGCTATCAAAAATCACCCCCAACTGCACTTTACAGCAAGAAACTAAGCCCAATCACTTTAAAATTACAAAAAAATGCTAAAAATCATAACAAACTATACCAGAATCACCTAAATTACTTCGGCTACCGTAAATCACCCCCAACTATCCCTTACCACAACAAACCAAACCATATCATCTTAAAATTACAAAAAAGGTGTACAAATCATAACAAACTATGCCAGACTCACCTAAATTACTTCGGCTACTCTAAATCATCACCAACTAACCCTTACCACAACAAACTAAACCAAATCACTTTTAAATTACAAAAAAATGCTACTAACCATAGCAAACTATGACAAACTCACCTAAATTACTTCGGCTATAAAAATTACCCCTAACTACACTTTACAGCAACAAACTAAGCCCAATCACTTTAAAATTACAAAAAAATGCTAAAAATCATAACAAACTATACCAGAATCACCTAAATTACTTCAGCTACCGTAAATCACCCCCAACTATCCCTTACCACAACAAACCAAACCATATCATCTTAAAATTACAAAGAAAAGTGTACAAATCATAACAAACTATGCCAGACTCACCTAAATTACTTCGGCTACTCTAAATCATCACCAATTAACCCTTACCACAACAAACTAAACCCAATCACTTTTAAATTGCAAAAAAATGCTAGTAACCATGGCAAACTATGCCAAACTCACCTAAATTACTTCGGCTACCATAAATCATCACCAACTAACCCTTACCACAACAAACTAAACCCAATCACTTTTAAATTACAAAAAAATGCTACTAACCATAGCAAACTATGCCAAACTCACCTAAATTACTTCGGCTATCAAAAATCACCCCCAACTACACTTTACAGCAACAAACTAAATCCAATCACTTTAAAATTACAAAAAATGCTAAAAATCATAGCAAACTATACCAGAATCACCTAAATTACTTCGGCTACCTTAAATGACCCCCAACTATCCCTTACCACAACAAACCAAACCATATCATCTTAAAATTACAAAAAAGGTGTACAAATCATAACAAACTATGCCAGACTCACCTAAATTACTTCGGCTACTCTAAATCATCACCAACTAACCCTTACTACAACAAACTAAACCCAATCACTTTTAAATTACAAAAAAATGCTACTAACCATAGCAAACTATGCCAAACTCACCTAAACTACTTCGGCTATCAAAAATCACCCCCAACTACACTTTACAGCAAGAAACTAAGCCCTATCACTTTAAAATTACAAAAAAATGCTAAAAATCATAACAAACTATACCAGAATCACCTAAATTACTTCGGCTACCGTAAATCACCCCCAACTATCCCTTACCACAACAAACCAAACCATATCATCTTAAAATTACAAAAAAAGTTGTACAAATCATAACAAACTATGCCAGACTCACCTAAATTACTTCGGCTACTCTAAATCATCACCAACTAACCCTTACCACAACAAACTAAACCCAATCACTTTTAAATTACAAAAAAATGCTACTAACCATAGCAAACTATGACAAACTCACCTAAATTACTTCGGCTATCAAAAATCACCCCCAACTATACTTTGCAGCAACAAACTAAGCCCAGTCACTTTAAAATTACAAAAAAATTCTAAAAATCATAACAAACTATATTAGAATCACCTAAGTTACTTCGGCTATCAATAATCACCCCCATCTACACTTTACCGCAACAAACTAAGCCCAATCACTTTAAAATTACAAAAAAATGCTAAAAATCATAACAAACTATACAAGAATCACCTAAATTACTTCGGCTACTGTAAATCACCCCCAACTATCCCTTACCACAACAAACCAAACCACATCATCTTAAAATTACAAAAAAAGGTGTACAAATCATAACAAACTATGCCAGACACACCTAAATTACTTCGGCTACTCTAAATCATCACCAACTAACCCTTACCACAACAAACTAATCCCAATCACTTTAAAATTACAAAAAAATGCTACTAACTCTAGCAAACTATGCCAAACTCACCTAAATTACTTCGGCTATCAAAAATCACCCCCAACTACACTTTGCAGCAACAAACTAAGCCCAATCACTTTAAAATTACAAAAAAATGCTAAAAATCATAACAAACTATACCAGAACCACCTAAATTACTTTGGCTATCAATAATCACCCCCAACTACACTTTACCGCAACAAACTAAGCCCAATTACTTCAAAATTACAAAAAAATGCTAAAAATCATAACAAACTATACCAGAATCACCTAAATTACTTCGGCTACCGTAAATCACCCCCAACTATCCCTTACCACAACAAACCAAACCATATCATCTTAAAATTACAAAAACAGTTGTACAAATCATAACAAACTATGCCAGACTCACCTAAATTACTTCGGCTACTCTAAATCATCACCAACTAACCCTTACCACAACAAACTAAACCCAATCACTTTT
The DNA here is from genome assembly GCA_964023215.1 of Eledona agricola. Taxonomy (NCBI): domain Eukaryota; kingdom Metazoa; phylum Arthropoda; class Insecta; order Coleoptera; family Tenebrionidae; genus Eledona; species Eledona agricola. The sequence goes on from CAXIEJ010000157.1 coordinate 2,026,973, forward strand.
AAATTACAAAAAAATGCTACTAACCATAGCAAACTATGACAAACTCACCTAAATTACTTCGGCTATAAAAATCACCCCCAACTACACTTTAAAGCAACAAACTAAGCCCAATCACTTTAAAATTACAAAAAAATGCTAAAAATCATAACAAACTATACCAGAATCACCTAAATTACTTCGGCTACCGTAGATCACCCCCAACTATCCCTTACCACAACAAACCAAACCATATCATTTTAAAATTACAAAAAAAGGTGTACAAATCATAACAAACTATGCCAGACTCACCTAAATTACTTCGGCTACTCTAAATCATCACCAACTAACCCTTACCACAACAAACTAAACCCAATCACTTTTAAATTACAAAAAAATGCTACTAACCATAGCAAACTAGGCCAAACTCATCTAAACTACTTCGGCTATCAAAAATCACCCCCAACTACACTTTACAGCAAGAAACTAAGCCCAATCACTTTAAAATTACAAAAAAATGCTAAAAATCATAACAAACTATACCAGAATCACCTAAATTACTTCGGCTACCGTAAATCACCCCCAACTATCCGTTACCACAACAAACCAAACCATATCATCTTAAAATTACAAAAAAAGGTGTACAAATCATAACAAACTATGCCAGACCCACCTAAATTACTTCGGCTACTTTAAATCATCACCAACTAACCCTTACCACAACAAACTAAACCCAATCACTTTTAAATTACAAAAAATTGCTGCTAACCATAGCAAACTATGATAAACTCAACTTAATTACTTCGGCTATCAAAAATCACCCCCAACTGCACTTTACAGCAAGAAACTAAGCCCAATCACTTTAAAATTACAAAAAAATGCTAAAAATCATAACAAACTATACCAGAAACACCTAAATTACTTCGGCTACCGTAAATCACCCCCAACTATCCCTTACCACAACAAACCAAACCATATCATCTTAAAATTACAAAAAAGGTGTACAAATCATAACAAACTATGCCAGACTCACCTAAATTACTTCGGCTACTCTAAATCATCACCAACTAACCCTTACCACAACAAACTAAACCAAATCACTTTTAAATTACAAAAAAATGCTACTAACCATAGCAAACTATGACAAACTCACCTAAATTACTTCGGCTATAAAAATTACCCCTAACTACACATTACAGCAACAAACTAAGCCCAATCACTTTAAAATTACAAAAAAATGCTGAAAATCATAACAAACTATACCAGAATCACCTAAATTACTTCAGCTACCGTAAATCACCCCCAACTATCCCTTACCACAACAAACCAAACCATATCATCTTAAAATTACAAAAAAAAGTGTACAAATCATAACAAACTATGCCAGACTCACCTAAATTACTTCGGCTACTCTAAATCATCACCAACTAACCCTTACCACAACAAACTAAACCCAATCACTTTTAAATTGCAAAAAAATGCTAGTAACCATGGCAAACTATGCCAAACTCACCTAAATTACTTCGGCTACCATAAATCATCACCAACTAACCCTTACCACAACAAACTAAACCCAATCACTTTTAAATTACAAAAAAATGCTACTAACCATAGCAAACTATGCCAAACTCACCTAAATTACTTCGGCTATCAAAAATCACCCCCAACTACACTTTACAGCAACAAACTAAATCCAATCACTTTAAAATTACAAAAAAATGCTAAAAATTATAACAAACTATACCAGAATCACCTAAATTACTTCGGCTACCGTAAATCACCCCCAACTATCCCTTACCACAACAAACCAAACCATATCATCTTAAAATTACAAAAAAAGGTGTACAAATCATAACAAACTATGCCAGACTCACCTAAATTACTTCGGCTACTCTAAATCATCACCAACTAACCCTTACCACAACAAACTAAACTCAATCACTTTTAAATTACAAAAAAATGCTACTAACTATAGCAAACTATGCCAAACTCACCTTAATTACTTCGGCTATCAAAAATCACCCCCAACTACACTTTACAGCAACAAACTAAACCCAATCACTTTAAAATTACAAAAGAATGCTAAAAATCATAACAAACTATACCATAATCACTTAAATTACTTCGGCTACCGTAAATCACCCCCAACTATCTCTTACCACTACAAAACAAACCATATCATTTTAAAATTACAAAAAAAGGTGTACAAATCATAACAAACTATGCCAGACTCACCTAAATTACTTCGGCTGTTCTAAATCATCACCAACTAACCCTTACCACAACAAACTAAACCCAATCACTTTTAAATTACAAAAAAATGCTACTAACCATAGCAAACTATGCCAAACTCACCTAAATTACTTCGGCTATCAAAAATCACCCCCAACTACACTTTACAGCAACAAACTAAGCCCAATCACTTTAAAATTACAAAAAAATGCTAAAAATCATAACAAACTATACCAGAATCACCTAATTTACTTCGGCTACCGTAAATCACCCCCAACTATCCCTTACCACAACAAACCAAACCATATCATCTTAAAATTACAAAAAAAAGTGTACAAATCATAACAAACTATGCTAGACTCACCTAAATTACTTCGGCTACCGTAAATCACCCCAACTATCCCTTACCACAACAAACCAAACCATATCATCTTAAAATTACAAAAAAAATGTACAAATCATATCAAACTATGCCAGACTCACCTAAATTACTTCGGCTACTCTAAATCATCACCAACTAACCCTTACCACAACAAACTAAACCCAATCACTTTTAAATTACAAAAAAATGCTGCTAACCATAGCAAACTATGCTAAACTCACCTAAATTACTTCGGCTATCAAAAATCACCCCCAACTACACTTTACAGCAAGAAACTAAGCCCAATCACTTTAAAATTACAAAAAAATGCTAAAAATCATAACAAACTATACCAGAAACACCTAAATTACTTCGGCTACCGTAAATCACCCCCAACTATCCCTTACCACAACAAACCAAACCATATCATCTTAAAATTACAAAAAAAATGTACAAATCATATCAAACTATGCCAGACTCACCTAAATTACTTCGGCTACTCTAAATCATCACCAACTAACCCTTACCACAACAAACTAAACCAAATCACTTTTAAATTACAAAAAAATGCTACTAACCATAGCAAACTATGACAAACTCACCTAAATTACTTCGGCTATAAAAATTACCCCTAACTACACTTTACAGCAACAAACTAAGCCCAATCACTTTAAAATTACAAAAAAATGCTAAAAATCATAACAAACTATACCAGAATCACCTAAATTACTTCAGCTACCGTAAATCACCCCCAACTATCCCTTACCACAACAAACCAAACCATATCATCTTAAAATTACAAAAAAAAGTGTACAAATCATAACAAACTATGCCAGACTCACCTAAATTACTTCGGCTACTCTAAATCATCACCAACTAACCCTTACCACAACAAACAAAACCCAATCACTTTTAAATTGCAAAAAAATGCTAGTAACCATGGCAAACTATGCCAAACTCACCTAAATTACTTCGGCTACCATAAATCATCACCAACTAACCCTTACCACAACAAACTAAACCCAATCACTTTTAAATTACAAAAAAATGCTACTAACCATAGCAAACTATGACAAACTCACCTAAATTACTTCGGCTATAAAAATTACCCCTAACTACACTTTACAGCAACAAACTAAGCCCAATCACTTTAAAATTACAAAAAAATGCTAAAAATCATAACAAACTATACCAGAATCACCTAAATTACTTCAGCTACCGTAAATCACCCCCAACTATCCCTTACCACAACAAACCAAACCATATCATCTTAAAATTACAAAAAAAAGTGTACAAATCATAACAAACTATGCCAGACTCACCTAAATTACTTCGGCTACTCTAAATCATCACCAACTAACCCTTACCACAACAAACAAAACCCAATCACTTTTAAATTGCAAAAAAATGCTAGTAACCATGGCAAACTATGCCAAACTCACCTAAATTACTTCGGCTACCATAAATCATCACCAACTAACCCTTACCACAACAAACTAAACCCAATCACTTTTAAATTACAAAAAAATGCTGCTAACCATAGCAAACTATGCTAAACTCACCTAAATTACTTCGGCTATCAAAAATCACCCCCAACTACACTTTACAGCAAGAAACTAAGCCCAATCATTTTAAAATTACAAAAAAATGCTAAAAATCATAACAAACTATACCAGAATCACCTAAATTACTTCGGTTACCGTAAATCACCCCCAACTATGCCTTACCACAACAAACCAAACCATATAATCTTAAAATTACAAAAAAAGGTGTAGAAATCATAACAAACTATGCCAGACTCACCTAAATTACTTCGGCTACTCTAAATCATCACCAACTAACCCTTACCACAACAAACTAAACCCAATCACTTTTAAATTACAAAAAAATGCTACTAACCATAGCAAACTATGCCAAGCTCACCTAATTTACTTCGGCTATCAAGAATCGCCCCCAACTACACTTTACAGCAACAAACTAAGCCCAATAATTTTAAAATTACAAAAAAATGCTAAAAATCATAACAAACTATACCAGAATCACCTAAATTACTTCTGCTACCGTAAAACACCCCCAACTATCCCTTACCACAACAAACCAAACCATATCATCTTAAAATTACAAAAAAAGGTGTACAAATCATAACAAACTATGCCAGACTCACCTAAATTACTTCGGCTACTCTAAATAATCACCAACTAACCCTTACCACATCAAACTAAACCCAATCACTTTTAAATTACAAAAAAATGCTACTAACTATAGCAAACTATGCCAAACTCACCTAAATTACTTCGGCTATCAAAAATCACCCCCAACTACACTTTACAGCAACAAACTAAGCATAATCACTTTAAAATTACAAAAAAACGCTAAAAATCATAACAAACTATACCAGAATCATCTAAATTACTTCGGCTACCGTAAATCACCCCCAACTATCCCTTACCACAACAAACCAAACCATATCATCTTAAAATTACAAAAAAAGGTGTACAAATCATAACAAACTATGCCAGACTCACCTAAATTACTTCGGCTACTCTAAATCATCACCAACTAACCCTTACCACAACAAACTAAACCCAATCACTTTTAAATTACAAAAAAATGCTACTAACCATAGCAAACTATGACAAACTCACCTACATTACTTCGGCTATCAAAAATCACCCCCAACTACACTTTGCAGCAACAAACTAAGCCCAATCACTTTAAAATTACAAAAAAATGCTAAAAATCATAACAAACTATACCAGAATCACCTAAATTACTTCGGCTATCAATTATCACCCCCAACTACACTTTACCGCAACAAACTAAGCCCAATCACTTTAAAATTACAAAAAAATGCTAAAAATCATAACAAACTATACCAGAATCACCTAAATTACTTCGGCTACTGTAAATCACCCCCAACTATCCCTTACCACAACAAACCAAACCATATCATCTTAAAATTACAAAAAAAGGTGTACAAATCATAACAAACTGTGCCAGACACACCTAAATTACTTCGGCTACTCTAAATCATCACCAACTAACCCTTACCACAACAAACTAAACCCAATCACTTTAAAATTACAAAACAATGCTAAAAATCATAACAAACTATACCAGAAACACCTAAATTACTTCGGCCATCAATAATCACCCCCAACTACACTTTGCCGCAACAAACTAAGCCCAATCACTTTAAAATAACAAAAAAATGCTAAAAATCATAACAAACTATACCAGAATCACCTAAATTACTTCGGCTACCGTAAATCACCCCCAACTATCCCTTACCCCAACAAACCAAACCATATCATCTTAAAATTACAAAAAAAGGTGTACAAATCATAACAAACTATGCCAGACTCACCTAAATTACTTCGGCTACTCTAAATCATCACCAACTAACCCTTACCACAACAAACTAAACCCAATCACTTTTAAATTACAAAAAAATGCTACTAACTATAGCAAACTATGCCAAACTCACCTAAATTACTTCGGCTATCAAAAATCACCCCCAACTACACTTTACAGCAACAAACTAAGCATAATCACTTTAAAATTACAAAAAAATGCTAAAAATCATAACAAACTATACCAGAATCACCTAATTTACTTCGGCTACCGTAAATCACCCCCAACGATCCCTTACCACAACAAACCAAACCATATCATCTCAAAATTACAAAAAAAGGTGTACAAATCATAACAAACTATGCTAGACTCACCTAAATTACTTCGGCTACTCTAAATCATCACCAACTAACCCCTACTACAACAAACTAAACCCATTCACTATTAAATTACAAAAAAATGCTACTAACTATAGCAAACTATGCCAAACTCACCTAAATTACTTCGGCTATCAAAAATCACCCCCAACTACACTTTACAGCAACAAACTAAGCATAATCACTTTAAAATTACATAAAAACGCTAAAAATCATAACAAACTATACCAGAATCATCTAAATTACTTCGGCTACCGTAAATCACCCCCAACTATCCCTTACCACAACAAACCAAACCATATCATCTTAAAATTACAAAAAAAGGTGTACAAATCATAACAAACTATGCCAGACTCACCTAAATTACTTCGGCTACTCTAAATCATCACCAACTAACCCTTACCACAACAAACTAAACCCAATCACTTTTAAATTACAAAAAAATGCTACTAACCATAGCAAACTATGACAAACTCACCTACATTACTTCGGCTATCAAAAATCACCCCCAACTACACTTTGCAGCAACAAACTAAGCCCAATCACTTTAAAATTACAAAAAAATGCTAAAAATCATAACAAACTATACCAGAATCACCTAAATTACTTCAGCTACCGTAAATCACCCCCAACTATCCCTTACCACAACAAACCAAACCATATCATCTTAAAATTACAAAAAAAAGTGTACAAATCATAACAAACTATGCCAGACTCACCTAAATTACTTCGGCTACTCTAAATCATCACCAACTAACCCTTACCACAACAAACAAAACCCAATCACTTTTAAATTGCAAAAAAATGCTAGTAACCATGGCAAACTATGCCAAACTCACCTAAATTACTTCGGCTACCATAAATCATCACCAACTAACCCTTACCACAACAAACTAAACCCAATCACTTTTAAATTACAAAAAAATGCTGCTAACCATAGCAAACTATGCTAAACTCACCTAAATTACTTCGGCTATCAAAAATCACCCCCAACTACACTTTACAGCAAGAAACTAAGCCCAATCATTTTAAAATTACAAAAAAATGCTAAAAATCATAACAAACTATACCAGAATCACCTAAATTACTTCGGTTACCGTAAATCACCCCCAACTATGCCTTACCACAACAAACCAAACCATATAATCTTAAAATTACAAAAAAAGGTGTAGAAATCATAACAAACTATGCCAGACTCACCTAAATTACTTCGGCTACTCTAAATCATCACCAACTAACCCTTACCACAACAAACTAAACCCAATCACTTTTAAATTACAAAAAAATGCTACTAACCATAGCAAACTATGCCAAGCTCACCTAATTTACTTCGGCTATCAAGAATCGCCCCCAACTACACTTTACAGCAACAAACTAAGCCCAATAATTTTAAAATTACAAAAAAATGCTAAAAATCATAACAAACTATACCAGAATCACCTAAATTACTTCTGCTACCGTAAAACACCCCCAACTATCCCTTACCACAACAAACCAAACCATATCATCTTAAAATTACAAAAAAAGGTGTACAAATCATAACAAACTATGCCAGACTCACCTAAATTACTTCGGCTACTCTAAATAATCACCAACTAACCCTTACCACATCAAACTAAACCCAATCACTTTTAAATTACAAAAAAATGCTACTAACTATAGCAAACTATGCCAAACTCACCTAAATTACTTCGGCTATCAAAAATCACCCCCAACTACACTTTACAGCAACAAACTAAGCATAATCACTTTAAAATTACAAAAAAACGCTAAAAATCATAACAAACTATACCAGAATCATCTAAATTACTTCGGCTACCGTAAATCACCCCCAACTATCCCTTACCACAACAAACCAAACCATATCATCTTAAAATTACAAAAAAAGGTGTACAAATCATAACAAACTATGCCAGACTCACCTAAATTACTTCGGCTACTCTAAATCATCACCAACTAACCCTTACCACAACAAACTAAACCCAATCACTTTTAAATTACAAAAAAATGCTACTAACCATAGCAAACTATGACAAACTCACCTACATTACTTCGGCTATCAAAAATCACCCCCAACTACACTTTGCAGCAACAAACTAAGCCCAATCACTTTAAAATTACAAAAAAATGCTAAAAATCATAACAAACTATACCAGAATCACCTAAATTACTTCGGCTATCAATTATCACCCCCAACTACACTTTACCGCAACAAACTAAGCCCAATCACTTTAAAATTACAAAAAAATGCTAAAAATCATAACAAACTATACCAGAATCACCTAAATTACTTCGGCTACTGTAAATCACCCCCAACTATCCCTTACCACAACAAACCAAACCATATCATCTTAAAATTACAAAAAAAGGTGTACAAATCATAACAAACTGTGCCAGACACACCTAAATTACTTCGGCTACTCTAAATCATCACCAACTAACCCTTACCACAACAAACTAAACCCAATCACTTTAAAATTACAAAACAATGCTAAAAATCATAACAAACTATACCAGAAACACCTAAATTACTTCGGCCATCAATAATCACCCCCAACTACACTTTGCCGCAACAAACTAAGCCCAATCACTTTAAAATTACAAAAAAATGCTAAAAATCATAACAAACTATACCAGAATCACCTAAATTACTTCGGCTACCGTAAATCACCCCCAACTATCCCTTACCCCAACAAACCAAACCATATCATCTTAAAATTACAAAAAAAGGTGTACAAATCATAACAAACTATGCCAGACTCACCTAAATTACTTCGGCTACTCTAAATCATCACCAACTAACCCTTACCACAACAAACTAAACCCAATCACTTTTAAATTACAAAAAAATGCTACTAACTATAGCAAACTATGCCAAACTCACCTAAATTACTTCGCCTATCAAAAATCACCCCCAACTACACTTTACAGCAACAAACTAAGCATAATCACTTTAAAATTACAAAAAAATGCTAAAAATCATAACAAACTATACCAGAATCACCTAATTTACTTCGGCTACCGTAAATCACCCCCAACGATCCCTTACCACAACAAACCAAACCATATCATCTCAAAATTACAAAAAAAGGTGTACAAATCATAACAAACTATGCTAGACTCACCTAAATTACTTCGGCTACTCTAAATCATCACCAACTAACCCCTACTACAACAAACTAAACCCATTCACTATTAAATTACAAAAAAATGCTACTAACTATAGCAAACTATGCCAAACTCACCTAAATTACTTCGGCTATCAAAAATCACCCCCAACTACACTTTACAGCAACAAACTAAGCATAATCACTTTAAAATTACAAAAAAATGCTAAAAATCATAACAAACTATACCAGAATCACCTAAATTACTTCGGCTATCAATTATCACCCCCAACTACACTTTACCGCAACAAACTAAGCCCAATCACTTTAAAATTACAAAAAAATGCTAAAAATCATAACAAACTATACCAGAATCACCTAAATTACTTCGGCTACTGTAAATCACCCCCAACTATCCCTTACCACAACAAACCAAACCATATCATCTTAAAATTACAAAAAAAGGTGTACAAATCATAACAAACTGTGCCAGACACACCTAAATTACTTCGGCTACTCTAAATCATCACCAACTAACCCTTACCACAACAAACTAAACCCAATCACTTTAAAATTACAAAACAATGCTAAAAATCATAACAAACTATACCAGAAACACCTAAATTACTTCGGCCATCAATAATCACCCCCAACTACACTTTGCCGCAACAAACTAAGCCCAATCACTTTAAAATTACAAAAAAATGCTAAAAATCATAACAAACTATACCAGAATCACCTAAATTACTTCGGCTACCGTAAATCACCCCCAACTATCCCTTACCCCAACAAACCAAACCATATCATCTTAAAATTACAAAAAAAGGTGTACAAATCATAACAAACTATGCCAGACTCACCTAAATTACTTCGGCTACTCTAAATCATCACCAACTAACCCTTACCACAACAAACTAAACCCAATCACTTTTAAATTACAAAAAAATGCTACTAACTATAGCAAACTATGCCAAACTCACCTAAATTACTTCGGCTATCAAAAATCACACCCTACTACACTTTACAGCAACAAACTAAGCATAATCACTTTAAAATTACAAAAAAATGCTAAAAATCATAACAAACTATACCAGAATCACCTAATTTACTTCGGCTACCGTAAATCACCCCCAACGATCCCTTACCACAACAAACCAAACCATATCATCTCAAAATTACAAAAAAAGGTGTACAAATCATAACAAACTATGCTAGACTCACCTAAATTACTTCGGCTACTCTAAATCATCACCAACTAACCCCTACTACAACAAACTAAACCCATTCACTATTAAATTACAAAAAAATGCTACTAACCATAGCAAACTATGCCAAACTCACCTAAATTACTTCGGCTATCAAAAATCACCCCCAACTACACTTTACAGCAAGAAACTAAGCCCAATCACTTTAAAATTACAAAAAAATGCTAAAAATCATAACAAACTATACCAGAATCACCTAAATTACTTTGGCTACCGTAAATCACCCCCAACTATCCCTTACCACAACAAACCAAACCATATCATCTTAAAATTACAAAAAAAGGTGTACAAATCATAACAAACTATGCCAGGCTCACCTAAATTACATCGGCTACTCTAAATCATCACCAACTAACTCTTACCACAACAAACTAAACCCAATCACTTTTAAATTACAAAAAAATGCTACTAACCATCGCAAGCTATGCCAAACTCACCTAAATTACTTCGGCTATCAAGAATCACCCCCAACTACACTTTACAGCAACAAACTAAGCCCAATCACTTCAAAATTACAAAAAAATGCTAAAAATCATAACAAACTATACCAGAATCACCTAAATTGCTTCGGCTACCGTAAATCACCCCCAACTACCCATTACCACAACAAACCAAACCATATCATCTTAAAATTACAAAAAAAGGTGTACAAATCATAACAAACTATGCCAGACTCACCTAAATTACTTCGGCTACTCTAAATCATCACCAACTAACCCTTACCACAACAAACTAAACCCAATCACTTTTAAATTACAAAAAAATGCTACTAACCATAGCAAACTATGACAAACTCACCTACATTACTTCGGCTATCAAAAATCACCCCCAACTACACTTTGCAGCAACAAACTAAGCCCAATCACTTTAAAATTACAAAAAAATGCTAAAAATCATAACAAACTATACCAGAATCACCTAAACTACTTCGGCTATCAATTATCACCCCCAACTACACTTTACCGCAACAAACTAAGCCCAATCACTTTAAAATTACAAAAAAATGCTAAAAATCATAACAAACTATACCAGAATAACCTAAATTACTTCGGCTACTGTAAATCACCCCCAACTATCCCTTACCACAACAAACCAAACCATATCATCTTAAAATTACAAAAAAAGGTGTACAAATCATAACAAACTGTGCCAGACACACCTAAATTACTTCGGCTACTCTAAATCATCACCAACTAACCCTTACCACAACAAACTAAACCCAATCACTTTAAAATTACAAAACAATGCTAAAAATCATAACAAACTATACCAGAAACACCTAAATTACTTCGGCCATCAATAATCACCCCCAACTACACTTTGCCGCAACAAACTAAGCCCAATCACTTTAAAATGACAAAAAAATGCTAAAAATCATAACAAACTATACCAGAATCACCTAAATTACTTCGGCTACCGTAAATCACCCCCAACTATCCCTTACCCCAACAAACCAAACCATATCATCTTAAAATTACAAAAAAAGGTGTACAAATCATAACAAACTATGCCAGACTCACCTAAATTACTTCGGCTACTCTAAATCATCACCAACTAACCCTTACCACAACAAACTAAACCCAATCACTTTTAAATTACAAAAAAATGCTACTAACTATAGCAAACTATGCCAAACTCACCTAAATTACTTCGGCTATCAAAAATCACCCCCAACTACACTTTACAGCAACAAACTAAGCATAATCACTTTAAAATTACAAAAAAATGCTAAAAATCATAACAAACTATACCAGAATCACCTAATTTACTTCGGCTACCGTAAATCACCCCCAACGATCCCTTACCACAACAAACCAAACCATATCATCTCAAAATTACAAAAAAAGGTGTACAAATCATAACAAACTATGCTAGACTCACCTAAATTACTTCGGCTACTCTAAATCATCACCAACTAACCCCTACTACAACAAACTAAACCCATTCACTATTAAATTACAAAAAAATGCTACTAACTATAGCAAACTATGCCAAACTCACCTAAATTACTTCGGCTATCAAAAATCACCCCCAACTACACTTTACAGCAACAAACTAAGCATAATCACTTTAAAATTACAAAAAAACGCTAAAAATCATAACAAACTATACCAGAATCATCTAAATTACTTCGGCTACCGTAAATCACCCCCAACTATCCCTTACCACAACAAACCAAACCATATCATCTTAAAATTACAAAAAAAGGTGTACAAATCATAACAAACTATGCCAGACTCACCTAAATTACTTCGGCTACTCTAAATCATCACCAACTAACCCTTACCACAACAAACTAAACCCAATCACTTTTAAATTACAAAAAAATGCTACTAACCATAGCAAACTATGACAAACTCACCTACATTACTTCGGCTATCAAAAATCACCCCCAACTACACTTTGCAGCAACAAACTAAGCCCAATCACTTTAAAATTACAAAAAAATGCTAAAAATCATAACAAACTATACCAGAATCACCTAAATTACTTCGGCTATCAATTATCACCCCCAACTACACTTTACCGCAACAAACTAAGCCCAATCACTTTAAAATTACAAAAAAATGCTAAAAATCATAACAAACTATACCAGAATCACCTAAATTACTTCGGCTACTGTAAATCACCCCCAACTATCCCTTACCACAACAAACCAAACCATATCATCTTAAAATTACAAAAAAAGGTGTACAAATCATAACAAACTGTGCCAGACACACCTAAATTACTTCGGCTACTCTAAATCATCACCAACTAACCCTTACCACAACAAACTAAACCCAATCACTTCAAAATTACAAAACAATGCTAAAAATCATAACAAACTATACCAGAAACACCTAAATTACTTCGGCCATCAATAATCACCCCCAACTACACTTTTCCGCAACAAACTAAGCCCAATCACTTTAAAATTACAAAAAAATGCTAAAAATCATAACAAACTATACCAGAATCACCTAAATTACTTCGGCTACCGTAAATCACCCCCAACTATCCCTTACCCCAACAAACCAAACCATATCATCTTAAAATTACAAAAAAAGGTGTACAAATCATAACAAACTATGCCAGACTCACCTAAATTACTTCGGCTACTCTAAATCATCACCAACTAACCCTTACCACAACAAACTAAACCCAATCACTTTTAAATTACAAAAAAATGCTACTAACTATAGCAAACTATGCCAAACTCACCTAAATTACTTCGGCTATCAAAAATCACACCCTACTACACTTTACAGCAACAAACTAAGCATAATCACTTTAAAATTACAAAAAAATGCTAAAAATCATAACAAACTATACCAGAATCACCTAATTTACTTCGGCTACCGTAAATCACCCCCAACGATCCCTTACCACAACAAACCAAACCATATCATCTCAAAATTACAAAAAAAGGTGTACAAATCATAACAAACTATGCTAGACTCACCTAAATTACTTCGGCTACTCTAAATCATCACCAACTAACCCCTACTACAACAAACTAAACCCATTCACTATTAAATTACAAAAAAATGCTACTAACCATAGCAAACTATGCCAAACTCACCTAAATTACTTCGGCTATCAAAAATCACCCCCAACTACACTTTACAGCAAGAAACTAAGCCCAATCACTTTAAAATTACAAAAAAATGCTAAAAATCATAACAAACTATACCAGAATCACCTAAATTACTTTGGCTACCGTAAATCACCCCCAACTATCCCTTACCACAACAAACCAAACCATATCATCTTAAAATTACAAAAAAAGGTGTACAAATCATAACAAACTATGCCAGGCTCACCTAAATTACATCGGCTACTCTAAATCATCACCAACTAACTCTTACCACAACAAACTAAACCCAATCACTTTTAAATTACAAAAAAATGCTACTAACCATCGCAAGCTATGCCAAACTCACCTAAATTACTTCGGCTATCAAGAATCACCCCCAACTACACTTTACAGCAACAAACTAAGCCCAATCACTTCAAAATTACAAAAAAATGCTAAAAATTATAACAAACTATACCAGAATCACCTAAATTACTTCGGCTACCGTAAATCACCCCCAACTACCCATTACCACAACAAACCAAACCATATCATCTTAAAATTACAAAAAAAGGTGTACAAATCATAACAAACTATGCCAGACTCACCTAAATTACTTCGGCTACTCTAAATCATCACCAACTAACCCTTACCACAACAAACTAAACCCAATCACTTTTAAATTACAAAAAAATGCTACTAACCATAGCAAACTATGCCAAACTCACCTAAATTATTTCGGCTATCAGTAATCACCCCCAACTACACTTTACAGCAACAAACTAAGCCCAATTACTTTAAAATTACAAAAAAATGCTAAAAATCATAACAAACTATACCAGAATTACCTAAATTACTTCGGCTACCGTAAATCACCCCCAACTATCCCTTACCACAACAAACCAAACCATATCATCTTAAAATTACAAAAAAAGTTGTACAAATCATAACAAACTATGCCAGACTCACCTAAATTACTTCAGCTACTCTAAATCATCACCAACTAACCCTTACCACAACAAACTAAACCCAATCACTTTTAAACTACAAAAAAATGCTACTAACTATAGCAAACTATGCCAAACTCACCTAAATTACTTCGGCTATCAAAAATCACACCCAACTACACTTTGCAGCAACAAACTAAGCCCAATCACTTTAAAATTACAAAAAAATGCTAAAAATCATAACAAACTATACCAGAATCACCTAAATTACTTCGGCTAACGTAAATCACCCCCAACTATCCCTTACCAAAACAAACCAAACCATATCATCTTAAAATTACAAAAAAAAGTGTACAAATCATAACAAACTATGCCAGACTCACCTAAATTACTTCCGCTACTCTAGATCATCACCAACTAACCCTTACCACATCAAACTAAACCTAATCACTTTTAAATTACAAAAAAATGCTACTAACCATAGCAAACTACGCCAAACTCACCTACATTACTTCGGCTATCAAAAATCACCCTCAACTACACTTTACAGCAACAAACTAAGCCCGATCACTTTAAAATTACAAAAAAATGCTTAAAATGATAACAAACTATACCAGAATCACCTAAATTGCTTCGGCTACCGTAAATCACCCCCAACTATCCCTTACCACAACAAACCAAACCATATCATCTTAAAATTACAAAAAAAGGTGTACAAATCATAACAAACTATGCCAGACTCACCTAAATTACTTCGGCAACTCTAAATCATCACCATCTAACCCTTACCACAACAAACTAAACCCAATCACTTTTAAATTACAAAAAAATGCTACTAACTAACTACTACTAACCAAATTCACCTAAATTACTTCGGCTATCAAAAATCACCCCCAACTACACTTTACAGCAACAAACTAAGCCCAATGATTTTAAAATTACAAAAAAATGGTAAAAATCATAACAAACTATACCAGAATCACCTAAATTACTTCGGCTACCGTAAATAACCCCCAACTATCCCTTACCACAACAAACCATACCATATCATCTTATAATTACAAAAAAAGGTGTACAAATCATAACAAACTAAGCCAGACTCACCTATATTACTTCGGCTACTCTAAATCATCACCAACTAACCCTTACCACAACAAACTAAACCCAATCACTTTTAAATTACAAAAAAATGCTACTAACCATAGCAAACTATGCCAAACTCACCTAAATTACTTCGGCTAACAAAAATCACCCCAACTACACTTTACAGCAACAAACTAAGCCCAATCACTTTAAAATTACAAAAAAATGCTAAAAATCATAACAAGCTATACCAGAATCACCTAAATTACTTCGGCTACCGTAAATCACCCCCAACTATCCCTTACCACAACAAACCACACCATATCATCTTAAAATTACAAAAAAAGATGTACAAATCATAACAAACTATGCCAGACTCACCTATATTACTTCGGCTACTCTAAATCATCACCAACTAACCCTTACAACAACAAACTAAACCCAATCACTTTTAAATTACAAAAAAATGCTACTAACCATAGCAAACTATGCCAAACTCACCTAAATTACTTCGGTTATCAAAAATCACCCCCAACTACACTTTACAGCAACAAACTAAGCCCAATCATTTTAAAATTACAAAAAAATGCTAAAAATCATAACAAGCTATACCAGAATCACCTAAATTACTTCGGCTACCGTAAATCACCCCCAACTATCCCTTACCACAACAAACCAAACCATATCATCTTAAAATTACAAAAAAAGGTGTACAAATCATAACAAACTATGCCAGACTCACCTAAATTACTTCGGCAACTCTAAATCATCACCAACTAACCCTTACCACAACAAACTAAACCCAATCACTTTTAAATTACAAAAAAATGCAAGTAACCATAGCAAACTATGCCAAACTCACCTAAATTACTTCGACTATCAAAAATCACCCCCAACTACACTTTACAGCAACAAACTAAGCCCAATCACTTTAAAATTACAAAAAAATGCTAAAAATCATAACAAACTATACCAGAATCACCTAAATTACTTCGGCTACCGTAAATCACCCCTAACTATCCCTTACCACAACAAACCAAACCATCATCTTAAAATTAGTAAAAAAGGTGTACAAATCATAACAAACTATGCCAGACTCACCTAAATTACTTCGGCTACTCTAAATCATCACCAACTAACAATTACCACAACAAACTAAACCCAATCTCTTTTAAATTACAAAAAAATGCTAGTAACCATAGCAAACTATGCCAAACTCACCTAAATTACTTCGGCTACCATAAATCATCACCAACTGACCCTTACCACAACAAACTAAACCCAATCACTTTTAAATTACAAAAAAATGCTACTAACCATAGCAAACTATGCCAAACTCGCCTAAATTACTTCGGCTATCAAAAATCACCCCCAACTACACTTTACAGCAACAAACTAAGCTCAATCAATTTAAAATTACAAAAAAATGCTAAAAATCATAACAAACTATACCAGAATCACCTAAATTACTTCGGCTACCGTAAATCACCCCCAACTATCCCTTACCACAACAAACCAAACCATATCATCTTAAAATTACAAATAATGGTGTACAAATCATAACAAACTATGCCAGACTCACCTAAATTAATTCGGCTACTCTAAATCATCACCAACTAACCCTTACCACAACAAACTAAACCCAATCAATTTTAAATTACAAAAAAATGCTAGTAACCATAGCAAACTATGCCAAACTTACCTAAATTACATGGGCTACCATAAATCATCACCAACTAACCCTTACCACAACAAACTAAACCCAATCACTTTTAAATTACAAAAAAATGCTACTAACCATAGCAAACTATGCCAAACTCACCTAAATTACTTCGGCTATCAAAAATCACTCCCAACTACACTTTACAGCAACAAACTAAGCCTAATCTCTTTGAAATTACAAAAAAATTCTAAAAATCATAACAAACTATACCAGAATCACCTAAATTACTTCGGCTACCGTAAATCACCCCCAACTATCCCTTACCACAACAAACCAAATCATATCATCTTAAAATTACAAAAAAAGGTGTACAAATCATAACAAACTATGCCAGACTCACCTAAATTACTTCGGCTACTCTAAATCATCACCAACTAACCCTTACCACAACAAACTAAACCCAATCACATTTAAATTACAAAAAAATGCTAGTAACCATAGCAAACTATGCCAAACTCACCTAAATTACTTCGGCTACCATAAATCATCACCAACTAACCCTTACTACAACAAACTAAACCCAATCACTTTAAAATTACAAAAAAATGCTACTAACCATAGCAAACTATGCCAAACTCACCTAAATTACTTCGACTATCAAAAATCATCCCCAACTACACTTTACAGCAACAAACTAAGCCCAATCACTTTAAAATTACAAAAAAATGCTAAAAATCATAAGAAACTATACCAGAATCACCTAAATTACTTCGGCTACCGTAAATCACCCCCAACTATCCCTTACCACAACAAACCAAACCATATCATCTTAAAATTACAAAAAAGGTGTACAAATCATAACAAACTATGCCAGACTCACCTAAATTACTTCGGCTACTCTAAATCATCACCAACTAACTCTTACCACAACAAACTAAACCAAATCACTTTTAAATTACAAAAAAATGCTACTAACCATAGCAAACTATGACAAACTCACCTAAATTACTTCGGCTATAAAAATTACCCCTAACTACACTTTACAGCAACAAACTAAGCCCAATCACTTTAAAATTACAAAAAAATGCTAAAAATCATAACATACTATACCAGAATCACCTAAATTACTTTGGCTACCGTAAATCACCCCCAACTATCCCTTACCACAACAAACCAAACCATATCATCTTAAAATTACAAAAAAAAGTGTACAAATCATAACAAACTATGCCAGACTCACCTAAATTACTTCGGCTACTCTAAATCATCACCAACTAACCCTTACCACAACAAACTAAACCCAATCACATTTAAATTACAAAAAAATGCTAGTAACCATAGCAAACTATGCCAAACTCACCTAAATTACTTCGGCTACTATAAATCATCACCAACTAACCCTTACTACAACAAACTAAACCCAATCACTTTAAAATTACAAAAAAATGCTACTAACCATAGCAAACTATGCCAAACTCACCTAAATTACTTCGACTATCAAAAATCATCCCCAACTACACTTTACAGCAACAAACTAAGCCCAATCACTTTAAAATTACAAAAAAATGCTAAAAATCATAACAAACTATACCATAATCACTTAAATTACTTCGGCTACCGTAAATCACCCCCAACTATCTCTTACCACAACAAACCAAACCATATCATTTTAAAATTACAAAAAAAGGTGTACAAATCATAACAAACTATGCCAGACTCACCTAAATTACTTCGGCTGTTCTAAATCATCACCAACTAACCCTTACCACAACAAACTAAACCCAATCACTTGTAAATTACAAAAAAATGCTACTAACCATAGCAAACTATGCCAAACTCACCTAAATTACTTCGGCTATCAAAAATCACCCCCAACTACACTTTACAGCAACAAACTAAGCCCAATCACTTTAAAATTACAAAAAAATGCTAAAAATCATAACAAACTATACCAGAATCACCTAATTAACTTCGGCTACCGTAAATCACCCCCAACTATCCCTTACCACAACAAACCAAACCATATCATCTTAAAATTACAAAAAAAGGTGTACAAATCATAACAAACTATGCTAGACTCACCTAAATTACTTCGGCTACTCTAAATCATCACCAACTAACCCCTACCACAACAAACTAAACCCATTCACTTTTAAATTACAAAAAAATGCTACTAACCATAGCAAACTATGCCAAACTCACCTAAATTACTTCGGCTATCAAAAATCACCCCCAACTACACTTTACAGCAAGAAACTAAGCCCAATCACTTTAAAATTACAAAAAAATGCTAAAAATCATAACAAACTATACCAGAATCACCTAAATTACTTCGGCTACCGTAAATCACCCCCAACTATCCCTTACCACAACAAACCAAACCATATCATCTTAAAATTACAAAAAAAGGTGTACAAATCATATCAAACTATGCCAGACTCACCTAAATTACTTCGGCTACTCTAAATCATCACCAACTAACCCTTACCACATCAAACTAAACCCAATCACTTTTAAATTACAAAAAAATGCTGCTAACCATAGCAAACTATGTTAAACTCACCTAAATTACTTCGGCTATCAAAAATCACCCCCAACTACACTTTACAGCAAGAAACTAAGCCCAATCATTTTAAAATTACAAAAAAATGCTAAAAATCATAACAAACTATACCAGAATCACCTAAATTACTTCGGCTACCGTAAATCACCCCCAACTATGCCTTACCACAACAAACCAAACCATATCATCTTAAAATTACAAAAAAAGGTGTACAAATCATAACAAACTATGCCAGACTCACCTAAATTACTACGGCTACTTTAAATCATCACCAACTAACCCTTACCACAACAAACTAAACCCAATCACTTTTAAATTACAAAAAAATGTTACTAACCATAGCAAACTATGCCAAATTCACCTAAATTACTTCGGCTATCAAGAATCACCCCCAACTACACTCTACAGCAACAAACTAAGCATAATCACTTTAAAATTACAAAAAAATGCTAAAAATCAAAACAAACTATACCAGAATCACCTAAATTACTTCGGCTACCGTAAATCACCCCCAACTATCCCTTACCACAACAAACCAAACCATATCATCTTAAAATTACAAAAAAAGGTGTAGAAATCATAACAAACTATGCCAGACTCACCTAAATTACTTCGGCTACTCTAAATCATCACCAACTAACCCTTACCACAACAAACTAAACCCAATCACTTTTAAATTACAAAAAAATGCTACTAACCATAGCAAACTATGACAAACTCACCTACATTACTTCGGCTATCAAAAATCACCCCCAACTACACTTTGCAGCAACAAACTAAGCCCAATCACTTTAAAATTACAAAAAAATGCTAAAAATCATAACAAACTATACCAGAATCACCTAAATTACTTCGGCTATCAATAATCACCCCCAACTACACTTTACCGCAACAAACTAAGCCCAATCACTTTAAAATTACAAAAAAATGCTAAAAATCATAACAAACTATACCAGAATCACCTAAATTACTTCGGCTACTGTAAATCAACCCCAACTATCCCTTACCACAACAAACCAAACCATATCATCTTAAAATTACAAAAAAAGGTGTACAAATCATAACAAACTGTGCCAGACACACCTAAATTACTTCGGCTACTCTAAATCATCACCAACTAACCCTTACCACAACAAACTAAACCCAATCACTTTAAAATTACAAAACAATGCTAAAAATCATAACAAACTATACCAGAAACACCTAAATTACTTCGGCCATCAATAATCACCCCCAACTACACTTTGCCGCAACAAACTAAGCCCAATCACTTTAAAATTACAAAAAAATGCTAAAAATCATAACAAACTATACCAGAATCACCTAAATTACTTTGGCTACCGTAAATCACCCCCAACTATGCCTTACCACAACAAACCAAACCATATCATCTTAAAATTACAAAAAAAGTTGTACAAATCATAACAAACTATGCCAGACTCACCTAAATTACTTCAGCTACTCTAAATCATCACCAACTAACTCTTACCACAACAAACTAAACCCAATCACTTTTAAACTACAAAAAAATGCTACTAACCATAGCAAACTATGACAAACTCACCTAAATTACTTCGGCTATAAAAATCACCCCCAACTACACTTTACAGCAACAAACTAAGCCCAATCACTTTAAAATTACAGAAAAATGCTAAAAATCATAACAAACTATACCAGAATCACCTAAATTACTTCGGCTACCGTAAATCACCCCCAACTATCCCTTACCACAACAAACCAAACCATATCATCTTAAAATTACAAAAAAAGGTGTACAAATCATAACAATCTATGCCAGACTCACCTAAATTACTTCGGCTACTCTATATCATCACCAACTAACCCTTACCACAACAAACTAAACCCAATCACTTTAAAATTACAAAAAAATGCTACTAACTATAGCAAACTATGCCAAACTCACCTAAATTACTTCGGCTATCAAAAATCACCCCCAACTACACTTTGCAGCAACAAACTAAGCCCAATCACTTTAAAATTACAAAAAAAATGCTAAAAATCATAACAAACTATACCAGAATCACCTAAATTACTTCGGCTAACGTAAATCACCCCCAACTATCCCTTACCAAAACAAACCAAACCATATCATCTTAAAATTACAAAAAAAAGTGTACAAATCATAACAAACTATGCCAGACTCACCTAAATTACTTCCGCTACTCTAGATCATCACCAACTAACCCTTACCACATCAAACTAAACCCAATCACTTTTAAATTACAAAAAAATGCTACTAACCATAGCAAACTACGCCAAATTCACCTACATTACTTCGGCTATCAAAAATCACCCTCAACTACACTTTACAGCAACAAACTAAGCCTGATCACTTTAAAATTACAAAAAAATGCTTAAAATGATAACAAACTATACCAGAATCACCTAAATTACTTCGGCTACCGTAAATCACCCCCAACTATCCCTTACCACAACAAACCAAACCATATCATCTTAAAATTACAAAAAAAGGTGTACAAATCATAACAAACTATGCCAGACTCACCTAAATTACTTCGGCAACTCTAAATCATCACCATCTAACCCTTACCACAACAAACTAAACCCAATCACTTTTAAATTACAAGAAAATGCTACTAACTAACTACTACTAACCAAACTCACCTAAATTACTTCGGCTATCAAAAATCACCCCCAACTACACTTTACAGCAACAAACTAAGCCCAATGATTTTAAAATTACAAAAAAATGCTAAAAATCATAACAAACTATACCAGAATCACCTAAATTACTTCGGCTACCGTAAATAACCCCCAACTATCCCTTACCACAACAAACCATACCATATCATCTTATAATTACAAAAAAGGTGTACAAATCATAACAAACTAAGCCAGACTCACCTATATTACTTCGGCTACTCTAAATCATCACCAACTAACCCTTACCACAACAAACTAAACCCAATCACTTTTAAATTACAAAAAAATGCTACTAACCATAGCAAACTATGCCAAACACACCTAAATTACTTCGGCTAACAAAAATCACCCCAACTACACTTTACAGCAACAAACTAAGCCCAATCACTTTAAAATTACAAAAAAATGCTAAAAATCATAACAAGCTATACCAGAATCACCTAAATTACTTCGGCTACCGTAAATCACCCCCAACTATCCCTTACCATAACAAACCACACCATATCATCTTAAAATTACAAAAAAAGATGTACAAATCATAACAAACTATGCCAGACTCACCTATATTACTTCGGCTACTCTAAATCATCACCAACTAACCCTTACCACAACAAACTAAACCCAATCACTTTTAAATTACAAAAAAATGCTACTAACCATAGCAAACTATGCCAAACTCACCTAAATTACTTCGGTTATCAAAAATCACCCCCAACTACACTTTACAGCAACAAACTAAGCCCAATCATTTTAAAATTACAAAAAAATGCTAAAAATCATAACAAGCTATACCAGAATCACCTAAATTACTTCGGCTACCGTAAATCACCCCCAACTATCCCTTACCACAACAAACCAAACCATATCATCTTAAAATAACAAAAAAAGGTGTACAAATCATAACAAACTATGCCAGACTCACCTAAATTACTTCGGCAACTCTAAATCATCACCAACTAACCCTTACCACAACAAACTAAACCCAATCACTTTTAAATTACAAAAAAATGCTAGTAACCATAGCAAACTATGCCAAACTCACCTAAATTACTTCGGCTACCATAAATCATCACCAACTGACCCTTACCACAACAAACTAAACCCAATCACTTTTAAATTACAAAAAAATGCTACTAACCATAGCAAACTATGCCAAACTCGCCTAAATTACTTCGGCTATCAAAAATCACCCCCAACTACACTTTAAAGCAACAAACTAAGCCCAATGATTTTAAAATTACAAAAAAATGCTAAAAATCATAACAAACTATACCAGAATCACCTAAATTACTTCGGCTACCGTAAATAACCCCCAACTATCCCTTACCACAACAAACCATACCA
Organism: Eledona agricola; assembly: GCA_964023215.1. NCBI lineage: Eukaryota > Metazoa > Arthropoda > Insecta > Coleoptera > Tenebrionidae > Eledona > Eledona agricola. The sequence continues at coordinate 2,051,489 of CAXIEJ010000157.1, forward strand.
TATCATTATATAATTACAAAAAAGGTGTACAAATCATAACAAACTAAGCCAGACTCACCTATATTACTTCGGCTACTCTAAATCATCACCAACTAACCCTTACCACAACAAACTAAACCCAATCACTTTTAAATTACAAAAAAATGCTACTAACCATAGCAAACTATGCCAAACTCACCTAAATTACTTCGGCTAACAAAAATCACCCCAACTACACTTTACAGCAACAAACTAAGCCCAATCACTTTAAAATTACAAAAAAATGCTAAAAATCATAACAAGCTATACCAGAATCACCTAAATTTCTTCGGCTACCGTAAATCACCCCCAACTATCCCTTACCACAACAAACCAAACCATATCATCTTAAAATTACAAATAATGGTGTACAAATCATAACAAACTATGCCAGACTCACCTAAATTAATTCGGCTACTCTAAATCATCACCAACTAACCCTTACCACAACAAACTAAACCCAATCAATTTTAAATTACAAAAAAATGCTAGTAACCATAGCAAACTATGCCAAACTTACCTAAATTACATGGGCTACCATAAATCATCACCAACTAACCCTTACCACAACAAACTAAACCCAATCACTTTTAAATTACAAAAAAATGCTACTAACAATAGCAAACTATGCCAAACTCACCTAAATTACTTCGGCTATCAAAAATCACTCCCAACTACACTTTACAGCAACAAACTAAGCCCAATCACTTTGAAATTACAAAAAAATGCTAAAAATCATAACAAACTATACCAGAATCACCTAAATTACTTCGGCTACCGTAAATCACCCCCAACTATCCCTTACCACAACAAACCAAATCATATCATCTTAAAATTACAAAAAAAGGTGTACAAATCATAACAAACTATGCCAGACTCACCTAAATTACTTCGGCTACTCTAAATCATCACCAACTAACCCTTACCACAACAAACTAAACCCAATCACATTTAAATTACAAAAAAATGCTAGTAACCATAGCAAACTGTGCCAAACTCACCTAAATTACTTCGGCTACCATAAATCATCACCAACTAACCCTTACTACAACAAACTAAACCCAATCACTTTTAAATTACAAAAAAATGCTACTAACCATTGCAAACTATGCCAAACTCACCTAAATTACTTCGACTATCAAAAATCACCCCCAACTACACTTTACAGCAACAAACTAAGCCCAATCACTTTAAAATTACAAAAAAATGCTAAAAATCATAAGAAACTATACCAGAATCACCTAAATTACTTCGGCTACCGTAAATCACCCCCAACTATCCCTTACCACAACAAACCAAACCATATCATCTTAAAATTACAAATAAAGGTGTACAAATCATAACAAACTATGCCAGACTCACCTAAATTACTTCGGCTACTCTAAATCATCACCAACTAACAATTACCACAACAAACTAAACCCAATCACTTTTAAATTACAAAAAAATGCTAGAAACCATATCAAACTATGTCAAACTCACCTAAATTACTTCGGCTACCATAAATCATCACCAACTAACAATTACCACAACAAACTAAACCCATTCACTTTTAAATTACAAAAAAATGCTACTAACCATAGCAAACTATGCCAAACTCACCTAAATTACTTCGGCTATCAAAAATCACCCCCAACTACACTTTAAAGCAACAAACTAAGCCCAATGATTTTAAAATTACAAAAAAATGCTAAAAATCATAACAAACTATACCAGAATCACCTAAATTACTTCGGCTACCGTAAATAACCCCCAACTATCCCTTACCACAACAAACCATACCATATCATTATATAATTACAAAAAAGGTGTACAAATCATAACAAACTAAGCCAGACTCACCTATATTACTTCGGCTACTCTAAATCATCACCAACTAACCCTTACCACAACAAACTAAACCCAATCACTTTTAAATTACAAAAAAATGCTACTAACCATAGCAAACTATGCCAAACTCACCTAAATTACTTCGGCTAACAAAAATCACCCCAACTACACTTTACAGCAACAAACTAAGCCCAATCACTTTAAAATTACAAAAAAATGCTAAAAATCATAACAAGCTATACCAGAATCACCTAAATTTCTTCGGCTACCGTAAATCACCCCCAACTATCCCTTACCACAACAAACCAAACCATATCACCTTAAAATTACAAATAATGGTGTACAAATCATAACAAACTATGCCAGACTCACCTAAATTAATTCGGCTACTCTAAATCATCACCAACTAACCCTTACCACAACAAACTAAACCCAATCAATTTTAAATTACAAAAAAATGCTAGTAACCATAGCAAACTATGCCAAACTTACCTAAATTACATGGGCTTCCATAAATCATCACCAACTAACCCTTACCACAACAAACTAAACCCAATCACTTTTAAATTACAAAAAAATGCTACTAACCATAGCAAACTATGCCAAACTCACCTAAATTACTTCGGCTATCAAAAATCACTCCCAACTACACTTTACAGCAACAAACTAAGCCCAATCACTTTGAAATTACAAAAAAATGCTAAAAATCATAACAAACTATACCAGAATCACCTAAATTACTTCGGCTACCGTAAATCACCCCCAACTATCCCTTACCACAACAAACCAAATCATATCATCTTAAAATTACAAAAAAAGGTGTACAAATCATAACAAACTATGCCAGACTCACCTAAATTACTTCGGCTACTCTAAATCATCACCAACTAACCCTTACCACAACAAACTAAACCCAATCACATTTAAATTACAAAAAAATGCTAGTAACCATAGCAAACTGTGCCAAACTCACCTAAATTACTTCGGCTACCATAAATCATCACCAACTAACCCTTACTACAACAAACTAAACCCAATCACTTTTAAATTACAAAAAAATGCTACTAACCATTGCAAACTATGCCAAACTCACCTAAATTACTTCGACTATCAAAAATCACCCCCAACTACACTTTACAGCAACAAACTAAGCCCAATCACTTTAAAATTACAAAAAAATGCTAAAAATCATAAGAAACTATACCAGAATCACCTAAATTACTTCGGCTACCGTAAATCACCCCCAACTATCCCTTACCACAACAAACCAAACCATATCATCTTAAAATTACAAATAAAGGTGTACAAATCATAACAAACTATGCCAGACTCACCTAAATTACTTCGGCTACTCTAAATCATCACCAACTAACAATTACCACAACAAACTAAACCCAATCACTTTTAAATTACAAAAAAATGCTAGAAACCATATCAAACTATGTCAAACTCACCTAAATTACTTCGGCTACCATAAATCATCACCAACTAACAATTACCACAACAAACTAAACCCATTCACTTTTAAATTACAAAAAAATGCTACTAACCATAGCAAACTATGCTAAACTCACCTAAATTACTTCGGCTATCAAAAATCACCCCCAACTACACTTTACAGCAAGAAACTAAGCCCAATCACTTTAAAATTACAAAAAAATGCTAAAAATCATAACAAACTATACCAGAATCACCTAAATTACTTCGGCTACCGTAAATCACCCCCAACTATCCCTTACCACAACAAACCAAACCATATCATCTTAAAATTACAAAAAAAGGTGTACAAATCATATCAAACTATGCCAGACTCACCTAAATTACTTCGGCTACTCTAAATCATCACCAACTAACCCTTACCACAACAAACTAAACCCAATCACTTTTAAATTACAAAAAAATGCTGCTAACCATAGCAAACTATGCTAAACTCACCTAAATTACTTCGGCTATCAAAAATCACCCCCAACTACACTTTACAGCAAGAAACTAAGCCCAATCATTTTAAAATTACAAAAAAATGCTAAAAATCATAACAAACTATACCAGAATCACCTAAATTAATTCGGCTACCGTAAATCACCCCCAACTATGCCTTACCACAACAAACCAAACCATATAATCTTAAAATTACAAAAAAAGGTGTAGAAATCATAACAAACTATGCCAGACTCACCTAAATTACTTCGGCTACTCTAAATCATCACCAACTAACAATTACCACAACAAACTAAACCCAATCACTTTTAAATTACAAAAAAATGCTAGAAACCATATCAAACTATGTCAAACTCACCTAAATTACTTCGGCTACCATAAATCATCACCAACTAACAATTACCACAACAAACTAAACCCATTCACTTTTAAATTACAAAAAAATGCTACTAATCATAGCAAACTATGCCAAACTCATATAAATTACTTCGGCTATCAAAAATCACCCCCAACTACACTTTACAGCAAGAAACTAAGCCCAATCACTTTAAAATTACAAAAAAATGCTAAAAATCATAAGAAACTATACCAGAATCACCTAAATTACTTCGGCTACCGTAAACCCCCCCACCAACTATCCCTTACCACAACAAACCAAACCATGTCATCTTAAAATTACAAATAAAGGTGTACAAATCATAACAAACTATGCCAGACTCACCTAAATTACTTTGGCTACTCTATATCATCACCAACTAACAATTACCACATCAAACTAAACCCAATCTCTTTTAAATTACAAAAAAATGCTAGTAACCATAGCAAACTATGCCAAACTCACCTAAATTACTTCGGCTACCATAAATCATCACCAACTGACCCTTACCACAACAAACTAAACCCAATCACTTTTAAATTACAAAAAAATGCTACTAACCATAGCAAACTATGCCAAACTCGCCTAAATTACTTCGGCTATCAAAAATCACCCCCAACTACACTTTACAGCCACAAACTAAGCCCAATCACTTTAAAATTACAAAAAAATGTTAAAATCATAACAAACTATACCAGAATCACCTAAATTACTTCGGCTACCGTAAATCACCCCCAACTATCTCTTACCACAACAAACCAAACCATATCATCTTGAAATTACAAAAAAAGTGTACAAATCATAACAAACTATGCCAGACTCACCTAAATTACTTCGGCTACTCTAAATCATCACCAACTAACTCTTACCACAACAAACTAAACCCAAACACTTTTAAATTACAAAAAAATGCTAGTAACCATAGCAAACTATGCCAAACTCACCTAAATTACTTCGGCTACCATAAATCATCACCAACTAACCCTTACCACAACAAACTAACCCAATCACTTTTAAATTACAAAAAAATGCTACAAACCATAGCAAACTATGCCAAACTCACCTAAATTACTTCAGCTATCAAAAATCACCCCCAACAACACTTTACAGCAACAAACTAAGCCCAATGACTTTAAAATTACAAAAAAATGCTAAAAATCATAACAAACTATACCAGCATCACCTAAATTACTTCGGCTACCGTAAATCAACCCCAACTATCCCTTACCACAACAAACCAAACCATATCATCTTAAAATTACAAAAAAAAGGTGTACAAATCATAACAAACTATGCCAGACTCACCTAAATTACTTCGGCTACTCTAAATCATCACCAACTAACAATTACCACAACAAACTAAACACAATCTGTTTTAAATTACAAAAAAATGCTAGTAACCATAGCAAACTATGCCAAACTCACCTAAATTACTTCGGCTACCATAAATCATCACCAACTGACCCTTACCACAACAAACTAAACCCAATCACTTTTAAATTACAAAAAAATGCTACTAACCATAGCAAACTATGCCAAACTCGCCTAAATTACTTCGGCTAGCAAAAATCACCCCCAACTACACTTTACAGCAACATACTAAGCCCAATCACTTTAAAATTACAAAAAAATGCTAAAAATCATAACAAACTATACCAGAATCACCTAAATTACTTCGGCTACCGTAAATCACCCCCAACTATCCCTTACCACAACAAACCAATCCATATCATCTTAAACTTACAAAAAAAGGTGTACAAATCATAACAAACTATGCCAGACTCACCTAAATTACTTCGGCTACTCTAAATCATCACCAACTTACCCTTACTAAACCCAATCACTTTTAAATTACAAAAAAATGCTAGTAACCATGGCGAACTATGCCAAACTTACCTAAATTACTTCGGCGACCATAAATCATCACCAACTAACCCTTACCACAACAAACTAAACACAATAACTTTTAAATTACAAAAAAATGCTACTAACCATAGCTAACTATGCCAAACTCACCTAAATTACTTTGGCTATCAAAAAGCACCCCCAACTACACTTTACAGCAACAAACTAAGCCCAATCACTTTAAAATTACAAAAAAATGCTAAAAATCATAACAAGCTATACCAGAATCACCTAAATTACTTTGGCTACCGTAAATCACCCCCAACTATCCCTTACCACAACAAACCAAACCATATCATCTTAAAATTACAAAAAAAGGTGTACAAATCATAACAAACTATGCTAGACTCACCTAAATTACTTCGGCTACTCTAAATCATCACCAACTAACCCCTACTACAACAAACTAAACCCATTCACTATTAAATTACAAAAAAATGCTACTAACCATAGCAAACTATGCCAAACTCACCTAAATTACTTCGGCTATCAAAAATCACCCCCAACTACACTTTACAGCAAGAAACTAAGCCCAATCACTTTAAAATTACAAAAAAATGCTAAAAATCATAACAAACTATACCAGAATCACCTAAATTACTTTGGCTACCGTAAATCACCCCCAACTATCCCTTACCACAACAAACCAAACCATATCATCTTAAAATTACAAAAAAAGGTGTACAAATCATAACAAAATATGCCAGACTCACCTAAATTACATCGGCTACTCTAAATCATCACCAACTAACTCTTACCACAACAAACTAAACCCAATCACTTTTAAATTACAAAAAAATGCTACTAACCATAGCAAGCTATGCCAAACTCACCTAAATTAATTCGGCTATCAAGAATCACCCCCAACTACACTTTACAGCAACAAACTAAGCCCAATCACTTCAAAATTACAAAAAAATGCTAAAAATCATAACAAACTATACCAGAGTCACCTAAATTACTTCGGCTACCGTAAATCACCCCCAACTATCCATTACCACAACAAACCAAACCATATCATCTTAAAATTACAAAAAAAGGTGGACAAATCATAACAAACTATGCCAGACTCACCTAAATTACTTCGGCTACTCTAAATCATCACCAACTAACCCTTACCACAACAAACTAAACCCAATCACTTTTAAATTACAAAAAAATGCTACTAACCATAGCAAACTATGCCAAACTCACCTAAATTATTTCGGCTATCAGTAATCACCCCCAACTACACTTTACAGCAACAAACTAAGCCCAATTACTTTAAAATTACAAAAAAATGCTAAAAATCATAACAAACTATACCAGAATTACCTAAATTACTTCGGCTACCGTAAATCACCCCCAACTATCCCTTACCACAACTAACCAAACCATATCATCTTAAAATTACAAAAAAAGTTGTACAAATCATAACAAACTATGCCAGACTCACCTAAATTACTTCAGCTACTCTAAATCATCACCAACTAACCCTTACCACAACAAACTAAACCCAATCACTTTTAAACTACAAAAAAATGCTACTAACCATAGCAAACTATGACAAACTCACCTAAATTACTTCGGCTATAAAAATCACCCCCAACTACACTTTACAGCAACAAACTAAGCCCAATCACTTTAAAATTACAGAAAAATGCTAAAAATCATAACAAACTATACCAGAATCACCTAAATTACTTCGGCTACCGTAAATCACCCCCAACTATCCCTTACCACAACAAACCAAACCATATCATCTTAAAATTACAAAAAAAGGTGTACAAATCATAACAATCTATGCCAGACTCACCTAAATTACTTCGGCTACTCTATATCATCACCAACTAACCCTTACCACAACAAACTAAACCCAATCACTTTTAAATTACAAAAAAATGCTACTAACCATAGCAAACTACGCCAAACTCACCTACATTACTTCGGCTATCAAAAATCACACTCAACTACACTTTACAGCAACAAACTAAGCCCGATCACTTTAAAATTACAAAAAAATGCTTAAAATGATAACAAACTATACCAGAATCACCTAAATTACTTCGGCTACCGTAAATCACCCCCAACTATCCCTTACCACAACAAACCAAACCATATCATCTTAAAATTACAAAAAAAGGTGTACAAATCATAACAAACTATCCCAGACTCACCTAAATTACTTCGGCAACTCTAAATCATCACCATCTAACCCTTACCACAACAAACTAAACCCAATCACTTTTAAATTACAAAAAAATGCTACTAACTAACTACTAGTAACCAAACTCACCTAAATTACTTCGGCTATCAAAAATCACCCCCAACTACACTTTACAGCAACAAACTAAGCCCAATGATTTTAAAATTACAAAAAAATGCTAAAAATCATAACAAACTATACCAGAATCACCTAAATTACTTCGGCTACCGTAAATAACCCCCAACTATCCCTTACCACAACAAACCATACCATATCATCTTATAATTACAAAAAAAGGTGTACAAATCATAACAAACTAAGCCAGACTCACCTATATTACTTCGGCTACTCTAAATCATCACTAACTAACCCTTACCACAACAAACTAAACCCAATCACTTTTAAATTACAAAAAAATGCTACTAACCATAGCAAACTATGCCAAACTCACCTAAATTACTTCGGCTAACAAAAATCACCCCAACTACACTTTACAGCAACAAACTAAGCCCAATCACTTTAAAATTACAAAAAAATGCTAAAAATCATAACAAGCTATACCAGAATCACCTAAATTACTTCGGCTACCGTAAATCACCCCCAACTATCCCTTACCACAACAAACCACACCATATCATCTTAAAATTACAAAAAAAGATGTACAAATCATAACAAACTATGCCAGACTCACCTATATTACTTCGGCTACTCTAAATCATCACCAACTAACCCTTACCACAACAAACTAAACCCAATCACTTTTAAATTACAAAAAAATGCTAGTAACCATAGCAAACTATGCCAAACTCACCTAAATTACTTCGGCTACCATAAATCATCACCAACTAACCCTTACCACAACAAACTAACCCAATCACTTTTAAATTACAAAAAAATGCTACAAACCATAGCAAACTATGCCAAACTCACCTAAATTACTTCAGCTATCAAAAATCACCCCCAACAACACTTTACAGCAACAAACTAAGCCCAATGACTTTAAAATTACAAAAAAATGCTAAAAATCATAACAAACTATACCAGCATCACCTAAATTACTTCGGCTACCGTAAATCAACCCCAACTATCCCTTACCACAACAAACCAAACCATATCATCTTAAAATTACAAAAAAAAGGTGTACAAATCATAACAAACTATGCCAGACTCACCTAAATTACTTCGGCTACTCTAAATCATCACCAACTAACAATTACCACAACAAACTAAACACAATCTGTTTTAAATTACAAAAAAATGCTAGTAACCATAGCAAACTATGCCAAACTCACCTAAATTACTTCGGCTACCATAAATCATCACCAACTGACCCTTACCACAACAAACTAAACCCAATCACTTTTAAATTACAAAAAAATGCTACTAACCATAGCAAACTATGCCAAACTCGCCTAAATTACTTCGGCTAGCAAAAATCACCCCCAACTACACTTTACAGCAACATACTAAGCCCAATCACTTTAAAATTACAAAAAAATGCTAAAAATCATAACAAACTATACCAGAATCACCTAAATTACTTCGGCTACCGTAAATCACCCCCAACTATCCCTTACCACAACAAACCAATCCATATCATCTTAAACTTACAAAAAAAGGTGTACAAATCATAACAAACTATGCCAGACTCACCTAAATTACTTCGGCTACTCTAAATCATCACCAACTTACCCTTACTAAACCCAATCACTTTTAAATTACAAAAAAATGCTAGTAACCATGGCGAACTATGCCAAACTTACCTAAATTACTTCGGCGACCATAAATCATCACCAACTAACCCTTACCACAACAAACTAAACACAATAACTTTTAAATTACAAAAAAATGCTACTAACCATAGCTAACTATGCCAAACTCACCTAAATTACTTTGGCTATCAAAAAGCACCCCCAACTACACTTTACAGCAACAAACTAAGCCCAATCACTTTAAAATTACAAAAAAATGCTAAAAATCATAACAAGCTATACCAGAATCACCTAAATTACTTTGGCTACCGTAAATCACCCCCAACTATCCCTTACCACAACAAACCAAACCATATCATCTTAAAATTACAAAAAAAGGTGTACAAATCATAACAAACTATGCTAGACTCACCTAAATTACTTCGGCTACTCTAAATCATCACCAACTAACCCCTACTACAACAAACTAAACCCATTCACTATTAAATTACAAAAAAATGCTACTAACCATAGCAAACTATGCCAAACTCACCTAAATTACTTCGGCTATCAAAAATCACCCCCAACTACACTTTACAGCAAGAAACTAAGCCCAATCACTTTAAAATTACAAAAAAATGCTAAAAATCATAACAAACTATACCAGAATCACCTAAATTACTTTGGCTACCGTAAATCACCCCCAACTATCCCTTACCACAACAAACCAAACCATATCATCTTAAAATTACAAAAAAAGGTGTACAAATCATAACAAAATATGCCAGACTCACCTAAATTACATCGGCTACTCTAAATCATCACCAACTAACTCTTACCACAACAAACTAAACCCAATCACTTTTAAATTACAAAAAAATGCTACTAACCATAGCAAGCTATGCCAAACTCACCTAAATTAATTCGGCTATCAAGAATCACCCCCAACTACACTTTACAGCAACAAACTAAGCCCAATCACTTCAAAATTACAAAAAAATGCTAAAAATCATAACAAACTATACCAGAGTCACCTAAATTACTTCGGCTACCGTAAATCACCCCCAACTATCCATTACCACAACAAACCAAACCATATCACCTTAAAATTACAAAAAAAGGTGGACAAATCATAACAAACTATGCCAGACTCACCTAAATTACTTCGGCTACTCTAAATCATCACCAACTAACCCTTACCACAACAAACTAAACCCAATCACTTTTAAATTACAAAAAAATGCTACTAACCATAGCAAACTATGCCAAACTCACCTAAATTATTTCGGCTATCAGTAATCACCCCCAACTACACTTTACAGCAACAAACTAAGCCCAATTACTTTAAAATTACAAAAAAATGCTAAAAATCATAACAAACTATACCAGAATTACCTAAATTACTTCGGCTACCGTAAATCACCCCCAACTATCCCTTACCACAACTAACCAAACCATATCATCTTAAAATTACAAAAAAAGTTGTACAAATCATAACAAACTATGCCAGACTCACCTAAATTACTTCAGCTACTCTAAATCATCACCAACTAACCCTTACCACAACAAACTAAACCCAATCACTTTTAAACTACAAAAAAATGCTACTAACCATAGCAAACTATGACAAACTCACCTAAATTACTTCGGCTATAAAAATCACCCCCAACTACACTTTACAGCAACAAACTAAGCCCAATCACTTTAAAATTACAGAAAAATGCTAAAAATCATAACAAACTATACCAGAATCACCTAAATTACTTCGGCTACCGTAAATCACCCCCAACTATCCCTTACCACAACAAACCAAACCATATCATCTTAAAATTACAAAAAAAGGTGTACAAATCATAACAATCTATGCCAGACTCACCTAAATTACTTCGGCTACTCTATATCATCACCAACTAACCCTTACCACAACAAACTAAACCCAATCACTTTTAAATTACAAAAAAATGCTACTAACCATAGCAAACTACGCCAAACTCACCTACATTACTTCGGCTATCAAAAATCACCCTCAACTACACTTTACAGCAACAAACTAAGCCCGATCACTTTAAAATTACAAAAAAATGCTTAAAATGATAACAAACTATACCAGAATCACCTAAATTACTTCGGCTACCGTAAATCACCCCCAACTATCCCTTACCACAACAAACCAAACCATATCATCTTAAAATTACAAAAAAAGGTGTACAAATCATAACAAACTATCCCAGACTCACCTAAATTACTTCGGCAACTCTAAATCATCACCATCTAACCCTTACCACAACAAACTAAACCCAATCACTTTTAAATTACAAAAAAATGCTACTAACTAACTACTAGTAACCAAACTCACCTAAATTACTTCGGCTATCAAAAATCACCCCCAACTACACTTTACAGCAACAAACTAAGCCCAATGATTTTAAAATTACAAAAAAATGCTAAAAATCATAACAAACTATACCAGAATCACCTAAATTACTTCGGCTACCGTAAATAACCCCCAACTATCCCTTACCACAACAAACCATACCATATCATCTTATAATTACAAAAAAAGGTGTACAAATCATAACAAACTAAGCCAGACTCACCTATATTACTTCGGCTACTCTAAATCATCACTAACTAACCCTTACCACAACAAACTAAACCCAATCACTTTTAAATTACAAAAAAATGCTACTAACCATAGCAAACTATGCCAAACTCACCTAAATTACTTCGGCTAACAAAAATCACCCCAACTACACTTTACAGCAACAAACTAAGCCCAATCACTTTAAAATTACAAAAAAATGCTAAAAATCATAACAAGCTATACCAGAATCACCTAAATTACTTCGGCTACCGTAAATCACCCCCAACTATCCCTTACCACAACAAACCACACCATATCATCTTAAAATTACAAAAAAAGATGTACAAATCATAACAAACTATGCCAGACTCACCTATATTACTTCGGCTACTCTAAATCATCACCAACTAACCCTTACCACAACAAACTAAACCCAATCACTTTTAAATTACAAAAAAATGCTACTAACCATAGCAAACTATGCCAAACTCACCTAAATTACTTCGGTTATCAAAAATCACCCCCAACTACACTTTACAGCAACAAACTAAGCCCAATCATTTTAAAATTACAAAAAAATGCTAAAAATCATAACAAGCTATACCAGAATCACCTAAATTACTTCGGCTACCGTAAATCACCCCCAACTATCCCTTACCACAACAAACCAAACCATATCATCTTAAAATTACAAAAAAAGGTGTATAAATCATAACAAACTATGCCAGACTCACCTAAATTACTTCGGCAACTCTAAATCATCACCAACTAACCCTTACCACAACAAACTAAACCCAATCACTTTTAAATTACAAAAAAATGCTAGTAACCATAGCAAACTATGCCAAACTCACCTAAATTACTTCGACTATCAAAAATCACCCCCAACTACACTTTACAGCAACAAACTAAGCCCAATCACTTTAAAATTACAAAAAAATGCTAAAAATCATAACAAACTATGCCAGACTCACCTAAATTACTTCGGCTACTCTAAATCATCACCAACTAACATTTACTACAACAAACCAAACCATATCATCTTAAAATTACAAAAAAGAGGTGTACAAATCATAATAAACTATGCCAGACTCACCTAAATTACTTCGGCTACTCTAAATCATCACCAACTAACAATTACCACAACAAACTAAACCCAATCTCTTTTAAATTACAAAAAAATGCTAGTAACCATAGCAAACTATGCCAAACTCACCTAAATTACTTCGGCTACCATAAATCATCACCAACTGACCCTTACCACAACAAACTAAACCCAATCACTTTTAAATTACAAAAAAATGCTAATAACCATAGCAAACTATGCCAAACTCGCCTAAATTACTTCGGCTATCAAAAATCACCCCCAACTACACTTTACAGCAACAAACTAAGCTCAATCAATTTAAAATTACAAAAAAATGCTAAAAATCATAACAAACTATACCAGAATCACCTAAATTATTTCGGCTACCGTAAATCACCCCCAACTATCCCTTACCACAACAAACCAAACCATATCATCTTAAAATTACAAATAAAGGTGTACAAATCATAACAAACTATGCCAGACTCACCTAAATTACTTCGGCTACTCTAAATCATCACCAACTAACAATTACCACAACAAACTAAACCCAATCACTTTTAAATTACAAAAAAATGCTAGAAATCATATCAAACTATGTCAAACTCACCTAAATTACTTCGGCTACCATAAATCATCACCAACTGACCCTTACCACATACAACTAAACCCAATCACTTTTAAATTACAAAAAAATGCTACTAACCATAGCAAACTATGCCAAACTCACCTAAATTACTTCGGCTATCAAAAATCACCCCCAACTACACTTTACAGCAACAAACTAAGCCCAATCACTTTAAAATTACAAAAAAATGCTAAAAATCATAAGAAACTATACCAGAATCACCTAAATTACTTCGGCTACCGTAAACCCCCCCACCAACTATCCCTTACCACAACAAACCAAACCATATCATCTTAAAATTACAAATAAAGGTGTACAAATCATAACAAACTATGCCAGACTCACCTAAATTACTTTGGCTACTCTAAATCATCACCAACTAACAATTATCACATCAAACTAAACCCAATCTCTTTTAAATTACAAAAAAATGCTAGTAACCATAGCAAACTATGCCAAACTCACCTAAATTACTTCGGCTACCATAAATCATCACCAACTGACCCTTACCACAACAAACTAAACCCAATCACTTTTAAATTACAAAAAAATGCTACTAACCATAGCAAACTATGCCAAACTCGCCTAAATTGCTTCGGCTATCAAAAATCACCCCCAACTACACTTTACAGCCACAAACTAAACCCAATCACTTTAAAATTACAAAAAAATGTTAAAATCATAACAAACTATACCAGAATCACCTAAATTACTTCGGCTACCGTAAATCACCCCCAACTATCCCTTACCACAACAAACCAAACCATATCATCTTGAAATTACAAAAAAAGGTGTACAAATCATAACAAACTGTGCCAGACTCACCTAAATTACTTCGGCTACTCTAAATCATCACCAACTAACCCTTACCACAACAAACTAAACCCAAACACTTTTAAATTACAAAAAAATGCTAGTAACCATAGCAAACTATGCCAAACTCACCTAAATTACTTCGGCTACCATAAATCATCACCAACTAACCCTTACCACAACAAACTAACCCAATCACTTTTAAATTACAAAAAAATGCTACAAACCATAGCAAACTATGCCAAACTCACCTAAATTACTTCAGCTATCAAAAATCACCCCCAACAACACTTTACAGCAACAAACTAAGCCCAATCACTTTAAAATTACAAAAAAATGCTAAAAATCATAACAAACTATACCAGAATCACCTAAATTACTTCGGCTACCGTAAATCAACCCCAACTATCCCTTACCACAACAAACCAAATCATATCATCTTAAAATTACAAAAAAAAGGTGTACAAATCATAACAAACTATGCCAGACTCACCTAAATTACTTCGGCTACTCTAAATCATCACCAACTAACAATTACCACAACAAACTAAACACAATCTCTTTTAAATTACAAAAAAATGCTAGTAACCATAGCAAACTATGCCAAACTCACCTAAATTACTTCGGCTACCATAAATCATCACCAACTGACCCTTACCACAACAAACTAAACCCAATCACTTTTAAATTACAAAAAAATGCTACTAATCATAGCAAACTATGCCAAACTCGCCTAAATTACTTCGGCTAGCAAAAATCACCCCCAACTACACTTTACAGCAACATACTAAGCCCAATCACTTTAAAATTACAAAAAAATGCTAAAAATCATAACAAACTATACCAGAATCACCTAAATTACTTCGGCTACCGTAAATCACCCCCAACTATCCCTTACCACAACAAACCAATCCATATCATCTTAAACTTACAAAAAAAGGTGTACAAATCATAACAAACTATGCCAGACTCACCTAAATTACTTCGGCTACTCTAAATCATCACCAACTTACCCTTACTAAACCCAATCACTTTTAAATTACAAAAAAATGCTAGTAACCATGGCGAACTATGCCAAACTTACCTAAATTACTTCGGCGACCATAAATCATCACCAACTAACCCTTACCACAACAAACTAAACCCAATAAATTTTAAATTACAAAAAAATGCTACTAACCATAGCTAACTATGCCAAACTCACCTAAATTACTTTGGCTATCAAAAATCACCCCCAACTACACTTTACAGCAACAAACTAAGCCCAATCACTTTAAAATTACAAAAAAATGCTAAAAATCATAACAAACTATACCAGAATCACCTAAATTACTTCGGCTACCGTAAATCACCCCCAACTATTCCTTACTACAACAAACCAAACCATATCATCTTAAAATTACAAATAAAGTTGTACAAATCATAACAAACTATGCCAGACTCACCTAAATTACTTCGGCTACTCTAAATCATCACCAACTAACCCTTACCACAACAAACTAAACCCAATCACTTTTAAATTACAAAAAAATGCTAGTAACCATAGCAAACTATGTCAAACTCACCTAAATTACTTCGGCTACCATAAATCATCACCAACTAACCCTTACCACAACAAACTAAACCCAATCACTTTTAAATTACAAAAAAATGCTACTAACCATAGCAAACTATGCCAAACTCACCTAAATTACTTCGACTATCAAAAATCACCCCCAACTACACTTTACAACAACAAACTAAGCCCAATCACTTTAAAATTACAAAAAAATGCTAAAAATCATAAGAAACTATACCAGAATCACCTAAATTACTTCGGCTACCGTAAATCACCCCCAACTACCTCTTACCACCCCAAACTCAGCCCAATCATTTTAAAATTACAAAAAATGTTACAAGCAATATCAAACTATGCCAAACTCATCTAAATTACTTCGGCTACCATAAATCACCCCCAACTACCCCTTACCAACCACAAACTAAACCCAATCACTTTAAAATTACAAAAAATGCTACAAACCATAGCAAACTATGCTAAACTCACTTAAATTACTTCGGCTATTTTAAGTCACCCCCAACTACCCCTTACCACCCCAAAATAAACCCAATTACTTTAAAATTACAAAAAATTATACAAACCATAGCAAACTATGTCAAACTCACCTGAATTATTTCGGCTACCATAAATCACCCCCAACTACCCCTTACCACCCCAAACTAAGCCCAATCACTTTAAAATCACAAAAAATGCTACAAACCATAGCAAACTATTCCAAAGTCACCTAAATAACTTCGGCTACCACAAATCACCCCCAACTACCCCTTACCACCCCAAAATAATCCCAATCACTTTAAAATTTCAAAAAATGCTCCAAACCATAGCAAACAATCTCAAACTGACCTAAATTACTTCGACTACCATAAATCACCCCCAACTACCCCTTACCACCCCAAACTAAGCTCAATCACTTTAAAATTACAAAAAATGCTACAAACCATAGCAAATTATTCCAAAGTCACCTAAATAACTTCGGCTACCACAAATCACCCCCAACTACCCCTTACCACCCCAAAATAATCCCAATCACTTTAAAATTTCAAAAAATGCTCCAAACCATAGCAAACAATCTCAAACTGACCTAAATTACTTCGACTACCATAAATCACCCCCAACTACTCCTTACCACCCCAAACTAAGCCCAATCACTTTAAAATTACAAAAAATGCTACAAACCATAGCAAATTATTCCAAAGTCACCTAAATTACTTCGGCTAAAATAAATCACCCCCAACTACTCCTTACCACCCCAAAATAAGCCCAATTACTTAAAAATTACAAAAATTATACAAACCATAGCAAACTATGTCAAACTCACCTAAATTACTTCGGCTACCATAAATTAATAATCATTTTTAACCAAAATCTTCTATTTGGTTGTGTCATTTATAAATGCCTTATCGTATTAAATCATAAAATATTAATAAATATCTGCACATAAAATATATTGGTTTGACTAATAAACGTTATTCTGAATATTAAATATGCTGATACCTATTTTGATTCTCTTCCACCTTCCAATAAATATTTGTTCCAGTTGAGATGCAAACATAAACGTATTTCTGAATTGCAACACGCTGTCGGGGCAAGCCCTACCTTTTCAACATGCGTGCATTTGTATAAAAAGCTCTATGGTTAATTATAACGATCTTCTTCGGGATTTTGGACCGTGTTCCATTTGAAGTTCCATTAGGTGGGGTGTAGTGAACGCTCCGAGGAACTAATTCAACAAGTGACCCCAATGAATCTCCAGACGTTTCATCCACAACTGCGGCGGATTTCATCAGTGGTTTAAGTTGCGATGTGGAAGAGCTCGAAGTGTTCTCTTCGCTGTCACATTCGCGACTGTCACATTTATTTTCTGCAGGGGCGTTGCATAATTTTTGTTGTTATTTGCAGTGTTTGCTTGATTTTCTGGAATAAATGACATTACCCTTCTCGTTGACAGTACCGGTTGCCAAGTTTTGTCCATCTTTAATCCTTCACCCATTCTATTGAAATTATCTTGGTGTTTATAAATTTCAATAGCTTCACGGTGTAGGCGTGGGTAGTACTGTGACGTGGACGACAGAAGTTTTGTCTCATCAAATTTTATATTATGATTCCCATTAGACAATCCATGTTCAGCTACGGCAAATTTATCAAACTCACCTAAACGACAGTTCCTCTTGTGTTCAGTTAAACGTGTTTTAATACTTCGTTTAGTTGTACCAATATACTCTGAACCACAAGAACATGGTATTCTATAGACTCCTGCTGACGACAATGGCTTTCTATTGTCTTTGGCTGAACCTAGCAATTCTCTAGTTTTTGTTGTTGGTTTGTTAATTGTTTTTATATTATTCCGTGTTAGAATTTTGCCAAGGCGGTCTGTTACATTTTTTATATATGGTAATAATACTGTTCCTTCTGGTAGATTTGTATTATTGTTTGTTTTTCTTACAGACCTATTTGGGCGAATTGCTCTTTTTATCTCTTTGGTAGAGTAACCATTGGCTTGTAGCATTAGGTCTAAATGGTTAAGTTCATCTTTCAAATGTTTAGGTTCACAAATCTTTGTAGCTCTATATACTAATGTTTTTATTACAGCTCTTTTTTGGCTGGGATGGTGGTTGGAATTCTTATTGAGATATCTATCGGTATGTGTCGGTTTCCTGTATACCTTGTGGCCTAGAGTACCATCTCTATTTCTTTTTACCAAAACATCCAGAAAAGGGATTTGTTGTTGTTCTTCTTTCTCCATTGTAAACTGGATACGTGGATTTATTTCGTTGATATGTTCCATGAAACCTTTCAATGCTTCTTCACCATGGTTCCAGATAACAAACGTATCATCAACATAACGAAACCAACACTTTGGTTTTTTGAGTGCTGTTTGTAGAGCTTCTTTTTCAAATGACTCCATGAAAAAGTTTGCAACCACTGGACTTAGTGGGCTCCCCATAGCAACTCCATCCAATTGTTCATAAAAGGTGTTGTTATACTTGAAGTATGTTGTTGTAAGTACATGTTCGAACATATCAACAATATCCTTAGAGAAAAGTTGTTTTATTTTATCCAGTGCTTCTTTGACTGGGACCATTGTGTATAAAGAAACAACATCAAAACTGACTAAAAAATCTTCTGGATCTAAGTGAAATTGTTTAATTTTTTCAACAAAATGTGCCGAATCTTTGATATATGAATCCGATTGTCCGATATGAGGTAGTAATAATCTCGTTAAGTATTTGGCGATATCATATGTAGGTGAATCTATGGTACTCACAATTGGACGAAGAGGTACATTTACTTTATGTATTTTTGGAACACCATATAGACGTGGTGGTAACGCTTCTGATTTTCGAATTTTTAGTTTTACTTCATCCGGAATTGACGACATTTTAATTTATTTATTTGTGTGTTTTAAAATACGCGATGTGGGATCTTTTGAAAGTATTTTGTAAGTTGTATCGAAATTTCAAGAGTTTCACGTCAGTCTGAACTTATTACATAGTGATATTTTCACATTCAGGCGCTCTAAATTATTTTGTCGTTGATTTCAAAAGTTTCCCTGGAAGGAGAGTACTCAGCAAGGGGCTCGTTAGGGGTGGCAGAGTTGGCAGTGCCACTCCAAATATAAATTTACTATCGAACACAACAATAGTTCTGTAATTTAATTGCAGAATTTCGAATTTTTCAGATATTTTTACGAAAATCTAGCGCTTACACCGCCTTTATACCGCTTTAAAGTTAAAAACCATAGAGCTGTTTATACAAATTCACGCATGTTGAGAAGGTAGGGCTTGCCCCGTCAGCGTGTTGCAATTCAGAAATACGTTTATGTTAGTATCTCAACTGATTTAATACAATAAGGCATTAATAAATGACACAAACAAATGGAAGATTTTGATTGAAAATGATTATTAATTTATGGTAACCGAAGTAATTTAGGTGCGTTAGGCATAGTTTGCTATGGTTTGTAGCATTTTTTGTAATTTTAAAGTGATTTGGCTTAGTTTGGGGTGGTAAGGGGTAGTTGGGGATGATTTATGGTAGCCGAAGTAATTTGCGTGAGTTTGGCATAGTTTGCTATGGTTTGTAACATTTTTTGTAATTTTAAAGTGATTGGGCTTAGTTTGGGGCGGTAAGGGGTAGTTGGGGGTGATTTATGGTAGCCGAAGTAATTTAGTTGAGTTTGGCATAGCTTTCTATGGTTTTTAGCATTTTTTGTAATTTTAAAGTGATTGGGCTTATTTTGGAGTGGTAAGGGGTAGTTGGGGGTGATTTATGGTAGCCGAAATAATTTAAGTGAGTTTGACATAGTTTGCTATGATTTGTAGCATTTTTTGTAATTTAAATGTCATTTGGCTTAGTTTGGAGCGGTAAGGGGTAGTTGGGGGTAATTTATGGTAGCCGAAGTAATTTGGGTGAGTTTGGCATAGTTTGCTATGATTTGTATCATTTTTTGTAATTTTAAAGTGATTTGGCTTAGTTTGGGGTGGTAAGGGGTAGCTGGGTGTGATTTATGGTAGCCGAAGTAATTTAAGTGAGTTTGACATAGTTTGCTATGGTTTGTAGCATTTTTTGTAACTTTAAAATGATTGGGCTTACTTTGGGGTGGTAAGGGGTAGTTGGGGGTCATTTATGGTAATCGAAGTAATTTAGGTGAGTTTGGCATAGTTTGCTATGATTTGTAGCATTTTTTGTAATTTTAAAGTGATTTGGCTTAGTTTGGGGTGGTAAGGGGTAGTTGGGGGTGATTTATGGTAGCCTAAGTAATTTGGGTGAGTTTGGCATAGTTTGCTATGATTTGTATCATTTTTTGTAATTTTAAAATGATTTGGCTTAGTTTGGGGTGGTAAGGGGTAGTTGGGGGTGATTTATGGTAGCCGGTGTAATTTAAGTGAGTTTGACATAGTTTGCTATAGTTTGTAGCATTTTGTGTAATTTTAAAATGATTGGGCTTAGTTTGGGGTGGTAAGGGGTAGTTGGGGGTGATTTATGGCAGCCGAAATAATTTAGGTGAGTTTGACATAGTTTGCTATGGTTTGTAGCATTTTTTGTAATTTTAAAGTGATTGGGCATAATTTGGAATGGTAAGGGGTAGTTGGGGGTGATTTATGATAGCCGAAATAATGTGGGTGAGTTTGGCATAGTTTTGCTATTGTTTGTAGCATTTTTTGTAATTTTAAAGTGATTGGGCTTAGTTTGGGGTGGTAAGGGGTAGTTGGGGGTGATTTATGATAGCAGAAGTAATTTGGGTGAGTTTGGCATAGTTTTGCTATGGTTTGTAGCATTTTTTCTAATTTTAAAGTGATTGGGTTTATGTTGGGGTGGTAAGGGGTAGTTGGGTGTGATTTATGGTAGCCGAAGTAATTTAAGTGAGTTTGACATAGTTTGCTATGGTTTGTAGCATTTTTTGTAATTTTAAAGTGATTTGGCTTATTTTGGGGTGGTAAGGGGTATTTGGGGGTGATTTATGATAGCCGAAGTAATTTGGGTGAGTTTGGCATAGTTTTGCTATGGTTTGTAGCATTTTTTCTAATTTTAAAGTGATTGGGCTTATTTTGGGGTGGTAAGGGGTAGTTGGGGGTGATTTATGATAGCCGAAGTAATTTGGGTGAGTTTGGCTTAGTTTGCTATGGTTTGTATCATTTTTTGTAATTTTAAAGTTATTTGGCTTAGTTTGGAGTGGTAAGGGGTAGTTGGGGGTGATTTATGGTAGCCGAAGTAATTTAGGTGAGTTAGGCATAGTTTGCTATGATTTGTTAAATATTTTGTAATTTTAAAATGATTGGGTTTATTTTGTGGTTGTAAGGGGTAGTTCGGGGTGATTTATGGTAGCCGAAGTAATTTAGGGGAGTTTGGCATAGTTTGCTACGGTTTGTAGATTTTTTTTGTAATTTTAAAGTGATTGAGCCTATTTTGAGGTGGTAAGGGGTAGTTGAAGGTGATTTATGGAAGCCAAAGTAATTTAGATGAGTTTGGCATAGTTTGATATGGCTTGTAACATTTTTTGTAATTTTAAAGTGATTGGGCTGAGTTTGGGGTGGTAAGGGGTAGTTGGGGGTGATTTATGATAGCCAAAGTAATTTAAGTGAGTTTGGCATAGTTTGCTATGGTTTGTAGCATTTTTTGTAATTTTAAAGTGATTGGGTTTAGTTTGTGGTTGGTAAGGGGTAGTTGGGGGTGATTTATGGTAGCCGAAGTAATTCAGGTGAGTTTGAGATAGTTTGCTATGGCTTGTAGAATTTTTCGTAATTTTAAAGTGATTGGGTTTATTTTGGGGTGGTAAGGGGTAGTTGGGGGTGATTTATGGTAGCCGAAGTAATTTAGGTGAGTTAGGCATAGTTTGCTATGGTTTGTAGCATTTTTTGTAATTTTAAAGTGATTGGGTTTAGTTTGTTGTTGGTAATTGGTAGTTGGGGGTGATTTATGGTAGCCGCAGTAATTTAAGTGGGTTCGGCATAGTTTGCTATGGTTTGTAGCATTTTTTGTAATTTTAAAGTGATTGGGCTTATTTTGGGGTGGTAAGGGGTAGTTGGGGGTGATTTATGGTAGCCGAAGAAAATTAGGTAAGTTAGGCATAGTTTGCTATGGTTTGTAGCATTTTTTGTAATTTTAAAGTGATTGGGCTTATTTTGGGTTGGTAAGGGGTAGTTGGGGGTGATTTATGGTAGCCGAAGTAATTTAGGTGAGTTAGGCATAGTTTGCTATGATTTGTTGAATATTTTGTAATTTTAAAATGATTGGGTTTATTTTGGGGTTGTAAGGGGTAGTTCGGGGTGATTTATGGTAGCCGAAGTAATTTAGGGGAGTTTGGCATAGTTTGCTACGGTTTGTAGAATTTTTTTGTAATTTTAAAGTGATTGAGCCTATTTTGGGGTGGTAAGGGGTAGTTGGGGGTGATTTATGGAAGCCAAAGTAATTTAGATGAGTTTGGCATAGTTTGATATGGCTTGTAACATTTTTTGTAATTATAAAGTGATTGGGCTGAGTTTGGGGTGGTAACGGGTAGTTGGGGGTGATTTATGATAGCCGAAGTAATTTAAGTGAGTTTGGCATAGTTTGCTATGGTTTGTAGCATTTTTTGTAATTTTAAAGTGATTGGGTTTAGTTTGTGGTTGGTAAGGGGTAGTTGGGGGTGATTTATGGTAGCCGCAGTAATTTAAGTGGGTTCGGCATAGTTTGCTATGGTCTGTAGCATTTTTTGTAATTTTAAAGTGATTGGGCTTATTTTGGGGTGGTAAGGGGTAGTTGGGGGTGATTTATGGTAGCCGAAGGAAATTAGGTAAGTTAGGCATAGTTTGCTATGGTTTGTAGCATTTTTTTGTAATTTTAAAGTGATTGGGCTTATTTTGGTATTGTAAGGGGTAGTTGGGGGTGATTTATGTTAGCCGAAGTAATTTAGGTGAGTTAGGCATAGTTTGCTATGGTTTGTAGCATTTTTTGTAATTTTAAAGTGATTGGGCTTATTTTGGGGTAGTAAGGGGTTGTTGGGGGTGATTTATGTTAGCCGAAGTAATTTAGGTGAGTTAGGCATAGTTTGCTATGGTTTGTAGCATTTTTTATAATTTTAAAGTGATTGGGCTTATTTTGGGGTAGTAAGGGGTAGTTGGGGGTGATTTATGTTAGCCGAAGTAATTTAGGTGACTTAGGCATAGTTTGCTATGGTTTGTAGCATTTTTTGTAATTTTAAAGTGATTGGGATGAGTTAGGGGTGGTAAGAGGTAGTTGGGGGTGATTTATGATAGCCGAAGTAATTTAAGTGAGTTTGGCATAGTTTGGTAAGGTTTGTAACATTTTTTGTAATTTTAAAGTGATTGGGCTTATTTTGGGGTGGTAAGGGGTAGTTGGGGGTGATTTTTGGTAGACGAAATAATATGTGTGAGTTGGACATAATCTGCCATGATTTGTGTCATTTTGTTTTATTTTAAAGTGATTGGAGTTACTTGGGGTTGCTAAGGGGTGGTAAGGGATGATTTAAAATAACGGATCTAGTTTATGTCAGTTTGGCATAGTTCGGGAATTTTTTGGGGTTGATTTGGTAAAGTTTGCAATGGTAAGAGATATTTGAGGATGTTTAATGTTGACGGATTAAATTTGGAGTGATTTGGTAATTTTTAATTGAGTCACGGATCGACATTTTAATTGAAATCAAAATTATAATTGAAATATCTGCGGCCTCGCTAGGTACGGCAAAAGTATGATCACGAAAGCAGAAACTCGACGTTGAAATTGTTTAGGTTAAATAAGTGCTTTTAATGTAAACCGGTCGCCCGTCGTCGAAGTTGTTTTGGCTAGATACGTGCTTCTAACATAAACACGGTCTCCGCGATCCGATCATTTTTTGTTTATTTTAGCCGGTTTTTATTGAATTACAAAGGAACCGGGCCGAATTTCGCAAAATCCCTTCTTAGTGTTCAGTTTCGGCACATGATACACCCGTGTCTAAAATTTCAAGTCTCCAGCCCTCACGGTTTGGGCTGTGGGTTGATTATGAATCAGTGTGTAGATGAATGAGTGAATGAATGAGTGTGTCAGTGAGGACACTTCGCTTTATATATATAGATTCCTAAATACTTCGTTTTTATGGTGTAAAATTTTGTATCTATATATTTCAACATTGTCTTTAACGTTGTCAGATAACTAAATGGGAATAATTTGGAATAATTTAGCTTCTATGTCAACTCTCCTTCTCTTGAAACTTTGGAAAACAACGACAAAATTCTTTAGGGCGCCTGGATTTGAAAATATAACTCTGTGTAATAAGTTTAGACTGACTAGAGTGAAAAGAAAGGAGCTTGCACCCAGAAACGAAATTAAATGAAACACTTGAAGTTGCAATATTTGTTTGTAATTCGTCACAAGTCCATGAGGGAATGCGTGTTAATGTAAACAAATGTGAGTTTATTGGAGAGGCCGAATAAGATTTTTACATTATTGAAGCAGCTGGAGCCTGCCACGTCAAGGGCAAGGTCACAAACGTGAAAAGGCGATGCTCGATTTAGTTTGATTGAGTATCTATGCAGAAATTCACACATACCAAGCGTTGGATAAGCCTTTCTTATCGTTTCTTAGAATTCGAGAATTGCTGGTTCAGCGTGTGGAGCAGTACTCGATCGCGGTGTTTATTTTTAACACAAATACAATTGTGAAAATTGCTGCTCCAGCGTCGGAAACTGTTCGCAAAATCGCCAAATTCGATGAGGCGACGCATCAGTGTTCGAAGGTCTACCGCTATCAAATAAAGTATTTTAATTTAACATTTGATCCTCGCGTTAACCAAATCTGCCCCCAATCAATTTTCGAAAAATTACCAGCGTCGAACCGGACTCCACTTATATTTGTACGCTAATTTTTACTTTCAGTTAATGGTAGTGGTGTATTTATTTTTCACCAAATTTGCCCCAACTGAAATCCGAAATTTTTACCGTTGTATGTACCAGAGATCACTGACATTCATACCCTTAATAATTATGTGCTTATACACGTTTTACACTATTTATTTTACGTACACTGTGTTTATTATTGCTTTACATCATTTATTACTAAGATGGAAATGTTTGAAAATCTAGCGATGTACAAATACCACACCGTAATATGAAAGGTGATGGAAATTGTCTTTTTTTATATCTATGGTATTGGTATTGATATTTTAATACTGGAACGGAAGCTCAAGAGTTTGGCACTTTAATTGTTCAACAAGTGTGTGTTAATGTAAACAGGTGTGAGTCCGTCGGAAAGACCGAAAAAAATTTTTACATCCACCATATTCCCGTCAAAATATTTATTTATTTTAGAATGTGTAATAACTTTCTTTGGATTTCGACTCGATGTATTTATATATATATACTAGCTGAATGTACCCGGCGTTGCCCGGACGTAGATTAAATAAACGCAGTGTTGACAAAAGTGGTGTATTTGTGATGTAGACTAATCGACATTATAATACAATTAAACAGGAATGCTCTACTTTTCCAATCACAAAATAAACAAATTTGCTGAAATTAACCTGCATTGCCAGGACCGGGTACTTCAATATGATTTGGAAAATGACGATAATTTCGTTTCTGGGTGCAAGCTCCTTTTTTTTCACTCTTTTTCACTCTTCAAGAGAAGGAGAGTTGACAGAGAAGCTGAACTATTCCAAATTATTCCCATTTAGTTCTCTAACAACGTTAAAGAATGTCGTCGAAGAATGTTGAAGTATATAAATAAATAATTTCACACCATAAAAACGATGTATTTGGTGTAGTTTCGGATGATAAGGTTTTTTTTGGGGATTGTTTTGAATGGTTATTGATGGTTGGCGGGGTTTAGCTTTGGCGGATTAAACGAAACTTTTGGTAATTTTAATGCGATTGTGTTTAGTTTGGCTTGGTAAGAAGTGGTTGGGGTGATATAGCGGAAGTCGAAGTAATTTATGCGAGTTTAGCGTAGTTTGCTTGTAATTCGTAATTTTTTTACATTTTAGGTTGATGTGGGGTAGTTTGGAATGGCAAGTGTATGATTTTTGAGAGTAGTTTGGAATGGTACATTATGTTTAGGGGTTTTTAACGTATTCAGGTAAAATATACAGAAAATTTGGTAATTTTAAAATGAACAATTATAGTGCGAACCTCTTGAGCTCTATTTTCGGTAATAAAATGCAATAGGAAAGATAGTAAAAAAGACTATTTCCATCACTTTTCAGAGGAATTATACGTGGTGGTATTTGTACCCCGCTTACTATTCCTCCATCTTAGTTATAAATAATGCAGAACAATAATGAACACAATGTACATAAAATAAATAGTGTAAATCGTGTATAAGCACACATTACTTATGATGTCAGTGAAATCCGGTAAAACTGCAAATTTCGGATTTTGGCCGGAGCAGGTTTGGTGAAGATCAAATACACCACTATCATTAAATGAACGTAAAAATTAGCGTACGGTATATAAGTGGAGTCCGGTACGACGATGGTAATTTTTCGAAAATCGATTGGGGAGATATTTACTTAACGTCAAGAACAAATCGGGAATATTATATTAAAAAAAATTATTTAATAGCGATAGAACTTCGAATACTGATGCGTCGCCTCGACCTTGGCGACGTTGAGTACCAGCGTTCCAGACGCTGAAGCAGCAATTTTAACAATTATATTAGGTGCACGTGCCTAGTGCGTATTAAAAAAATTTGGATTACCAAATAATACTCGCGCAGGTGTACTCGACTGGCCCGTCATAATTTGCACAAAATGAATTAACATACTAAAGTATATAAATATTTTGACGGGAATGTGGTGGGTGTAAAAATCTTATTCGGCCTCTCCGACAAACTAACACTTGTTTACATTAACATGCATGCCTTCATGGACCTGTGACGAATTACAAACAAATATCTAAATTTCAAGTGTTCCATTTGATTTCGTTTCTGGATGCAAGCGGTTTTTTTCACTCTTGTCAGTCTGAACTTATTACATAGTGATATTTTCACATCCAGGTGCCCTAAATTTATTTTGCCGCTGATTTCAAAAATTTTTCTGGGAGGAAAGTAGTCAGCAGTGGGGCTCGTCAGGGGTGGCAGGGTTGGCAGTGCCACTCCAAGTATAAATTTACTATCGAACACAAAATTAGTTCTGTAATTCAGTTGCAGAATTATGAATTTTTCAGATATTTTCACGAAAATTTAGCGCTTACACCGCCACTGGTATGAATGTCAGTGATATCTGGTGCATACAACGGTGAAAATTTCGGGGCAAATTTGGTGAAAAACAAATACACCACTATCATTAACTAAACGTAAAAATTAGCGTACAAATATAAGTGGAGTCCGGTCCGATGCTTATAATTTTTCGAAAATTGATTGGGGGCAGATTTGGTTAACGCGAGGATCAAATGTTAAATTAAAATACTTTATTTGATAGCGGTAGACCTTCGAACACTGTTGGGTCGCCTCAGCGAATTTGGCGACTTTGCGAACAGTTTCTGACGCTGGAGCAGCAATTTTCACAATTGTAGTTGTGTTAAAATTAAACACCGCGATCGAGTACTGCTCCACACGCTGAACCAGCAATTCTCGAATTCTAAGAAAGGATAAGAAAGGCTTATCCAACGCTTGGTATGTGCGAATTTCTGCATAGACACTCAATCAAACTAAATCGAGCATCGCCTTTTCACGTTTCTGACCTTGCCCTTGACGTGGCAGGCTCCAGCGGCTTCAATAATGTAAAAATCTTATTCGGCCTCTCCAATAAACTCACATTTGTTTACATTAACACGCATTCCCTCATGGACTTGTGACGAATTACAAACAAATATTTCAACTTCAAGTGTTCCATCTAATTTCGTTTCTGGGTGCAAGCTCCTTTATTTTCACTCTAGTCAGTCTAAACTTATTACACAGAGTTATATTTTCAAATCCAGGCGCCCTAAAGAATTTTGTCGTTGTTTTCAAAAGTTCCAAGAGAAGGAGAGTTGACATAGAAGCTAAATTATTCCAAATTATTCCCATTTAGTTCTCTGACAACGTTAAAGACAATGTTGAAATATATAAATACAAAATTTTACACCATAAAAACGAAGTATTAAGAATTATGTATAAAAAAAGTCGAAGTTATTATTCGCTCTTGAGCTCTATTTCCGGTATTAAAAATGCAATAGGAAAGATAGTAAGAAAGACTATTTCCATCACTTTTCACGGGAATTATACGTGGTGGTATTTGTTCTCCGCTTACTATTAGATTTTCAAACTGCTCCATCTTATAAATAATGCAGAACAATAATGAACGCAATGTACGTAAAATAAATAGTGTAAATAAATCGTGTCTAAGCATACAATACTTAAGCGTATGATGTCAGTGAAAATTTCGGATTTCGGCCGGAGCAGGTTTGGTGAAGAACAAATACACCACTATCATTAACTGAACGGTAAAAATTAGCGTACGAAAATAAGTGAAGTCCGGTCCGACGCTGAAAATTTTTCGAAAATCGATTGGGGAGAGTTTTGGTTAACGGCAAGAACAAATCGGGAATATTATATTAAAATAATTTATTTAATATCGATAGAACTTTGAATACCGATGCGTCGCCTCGACCTTGGCGACGTTGAGTACCAGCGTTCCAGACGCTGAAGCAGCAATTTTCACAATTATATGAGGTGCACGTGCCTAGTGCGTATAAAAACAATTTGGATAACAAAAGAGATTAATTTGTATGTACCAAATAATACTCGCACAGGTGTACTCGTATGGCCCGTCATAATTTTCACAAAATCAATTTAAGAAATTAACATTCTAAAGTAAATAAATATTTTGACAGGAATGTTAAAAATCTTATTCGGTCTCTCCGACAAACTAACACTTGTTTACATTAACATGCATTTCTTCATGGACCTGTGACGAATTACAAACAAATATCGAAATTTCAAGTGTTCCATGTCAGTCTGAACTTATTACACAGTGATATTTTCACATTCAGGTGCCCTAAATTATTTTGACGTTGATTTATAAAGTTTCCCTGGAAGGAGAATAGTCAGCAGGTGCCTCGTCAGGGGTGGCAGGGTTGGCAGTGCCACTCCAAGTATAAATTTACTATCGAACACAAAGATAGTTCTGATTCAATTGCAGAATTTCGAATTTTTCAGATATTTTTACGAAACTCTAGCGCTTACACCGCCTTTATACCTCTTTAAAGTTAAAAACCATAGAGCTGTTTATACAAATGCACGCATGTTGAAAATGTAGGGCTTGCCCCGTCAGCGTGTTGCAATTCAGAAATACGTTTATGTTTGCATCTCAACTGGAACAAATATTTATTGGAAGGTGGAAGAGAATCGAAATAGGTATCAGCCTATTTAATATTCAGAATTATGTGCAGATATTTATTAATATTTTATGATTTAATACGATAAGGCATTTATAAATAACACAACCAAATAGAAGATTTTGATTGAAAACGATTATTAATTTATGGCAGCCGAAGTAATTTAAGTGAGTTTGGCAAAGCTTGCTATGTTTTGTAGCATTTTTGTAATTTTAAAGTGATTAGGCTAATTTTGGGGCGGTAAGGGGTAGTTGGGGGTGATTTATGGTAGCCGAAGTAATTTAGGTGAGTTTGGAATAGTTTGCTATGGTTTGTAGGATTTTTTGTAATTTTAAAGTGATTGGGCTTAGTTTGGGGTGGTAAGGGGTTGTTGGGGGTGATTTATGGTAGCCGAAGTAATTCAGGTGAGTTTGAGATAGTTTGCTATGGCTTGTAGCATTTTTCGTAATTTTAAAGTGATTGGGCTTATTTTGGGGTGGTAAGGGGTAGTTGGGGGTGATTTATGGTAGCCGAAGTAATTTAGGTGAGTTAGGCATAGTTTGCTATGGTTTGTAGCATTTTTTGTAATTTTAAAGTGATTGGGCTTATTTTGGGGGTGGTAAGGGGTATTTGGGAGTGATTTATGGTAGCCGAAGTAATTTCGGTAAGTTAGGCATAGTTTGCTATGGTTTGTAGCATTTTTTGTAATTTTAAAGTGATTGGGTTTAGTTTGTGGTTGGTAAGGGGTAGTTGGGGGTGATTTATGGTAGCCGAAGTAATTCAGGTGAGTTTGAGATAGTTTGCTACGGTTTGTAGAATTTTTTTGTAATTTTAAAGTGATTGAGCCTATTTTGGGGTGGTAAGGGGTAGTTGGGGGTGATTTATGGAAGCCAAAGTAATTTAGATGAGTTTGGCATAGTTTGATATGGCTTGTAACATTTTTTGTAATTTTAAAGTAATTGGGCTGAGTTTGGGGTGGTAAGGGGTAGTTGGGGGTGATTTATGATAGCCGAAGTAATTTAAGTGAGTTTGGCATAGTTTGCTATGGTTTGTAGCATTTTTTGTAATTTTAAAGTGATTGGGTTAAGTTTGTGGTTGGTAAGGTGTAGTTGGGGGTGATTTATGGTAGCCGCAGTAATTTAAGTGGGTTCGGCATAGTTTGCTATGGTTTGTAGCATTTTTTGTAATTTTAAAGTGATTGGGCTTATTTAGGGGTGGTAAAGGGTAGTTGGGGGTGATTTATGGTAGCCGAAGGAAATTAGGAAAGTTAGGCATAGTTTGTTATGGTTTGTAGCATTTTTTGTAATTTTAAAGTGATTGGGCTTATTTTGGGGTGGTAAGGGGTAGTTGGGGGTGATTTATGGTAGCCGAAGTAATTTAGGTGAGTTAGGCATATTTTGCTATGATTTGTTAAATATTTTGTAATTTTAAAATGATTGGGTTTATTTTGGGGTTGTAAGGGGTAGTTTGGGGTGATTGATGGTAGCCGAAGTAATTTAGGGGAGTTTGGCATAGTTTGCTACGGTTTGTAGAATTATTTTGTAATTTTAAAGTGATTGAGCCTATTTTGGGGTGGTAAGGGGTAGTTGGGGGTGATTTATGATAGCCGAAGTAATTTAGGTAAGTTAGGCATAGTTTGCTATGGTTTGTAGCATTTTTTGTAATTTTAAAGTGATTGGGCTTATTTTGGGGGTGGTAAGGGGTATTTGAGGGTGATTTATGGTAGCCGAAGTAATTTAGGTAAGTTAGGCATAGTTTGCTATGGTTTGTAGCATTTTTTGTAATTTTAAAATGATTGGGTTTAGTTTGTGGTTGGTAAGGGGTAGTTGGGGGTGATTTATGGTAGCCGAAGTAATTCAGGTGAGTTTGAGATAGTTTGCTACGGTTTGTAGAATTTTTTTGTAATTTTAAAGTGATTGAGCCTATTTTGGGGTGGTAAGGGGTAGTTGGGGGTGATTTATGGAAGCCAAAGTAATTTAGATGAGTTTGGCATAGTTTGATATGGCTTGTAACATTTTTTGTAATTTTAAAGTGATTGGGCTGAGTTTGGGGTGGTAAGGGGTAGTTGGGGGTGATTTATGGTAGCCGAAGGAAATTAGGTAAGTTATGCATAGTTTGCTATGGTTTGTAGCATTTTTTTGTAATTTTAAAGTGATTGGGCTTAGTTTGGGTATGGTAAGGGGTAGTTGGGGGTGATTTATGGTAGCCGAAGTAATTCAGGTGAGATTGAGATAGTTTGCGATGGTTTGTAGCATTTTTCGTAATTTTAAAGTGATTGAGCTAATTTTGGGGTCGTAAGGGGTAGTTGGGGGTGATTTATGGTAGCCGAAGTAATTTAGGTGAGTTTGACATAGTTTGCTATGGTTTGTATAATTTTTTGTAATTTTAAAGTAATTGGGCTTATTTTGGGGTGGTAAGGGGTAGTTGGGGGTGATTTATGATAGCCGAAGTAATTTAAGTGAGTTTGGCATAGTTTGCTATGGTTTGTAGCATTTTTTGTAATTTTAAAGTGATTGGGTTTAGTTTGTGGTTGGTAAGGGGTAGTTGGTGGTGATTTATGGTAGCCGAAGTAATTTAAGTGAGTTTGGCATAGTTTGCTATGATTTGTAGCATTTTTTGTAATTTTAAAGTGATTGGGCTTATTTTGGGGCGGTAAGGGGTAGTTGGAGGTGATTTATGGTAGCCGAAGTAATTTAAGTGAGTTTGGCATAGTTTGCTATGGTTTGTAGAATTTTTTGTAATTTTAAAGTGATTGGGTTTAGTTTGTGGTTGGTAACTGGTAGTTGGGGGTGATTTATGGTAGCCGAAGTAATTTAAGTGAGTTTGGCATAGTTTGATATGGTTTGTAGCATTTTTTGTAATTTTAAAGTGATTGGGCTTATTTTGGGGCGGTAAGGGGTAGTTGGAGGTGATTTATGGTAGCCGAAGTAATTTAGGTGAGTTAGGCATAGTTTGCTATGATTTGTTGAATATTTTGTAATTTTAAAGTGATTGGGCTTATTTTGGGGTTGTAAGGGGTAGTTGGGGTGATTTATGGTAGCCGAAGTAATTTAGGGGAGTTTGGCATAGTTTGCTACGGTTTGTAGAATTTTTTTGTAATTTTAAAGTGATTGAGCCTATTTTGGGGTGGTAAGGGGTAGTTGGGGGTGATTTATGGAAGCCGAAGTAATTTAGATGAGTTTGGCATAGTTTGATATGGCTTGTAACATTTTTTGTAATTTTAAAGTGATTGGGCTTATTTTGGGGTTGTAAGGGGTAGTTGGGGGTGATTTATGGTAGCCGAAGTAATTTGGGTGAGTTTGACATAGTTTGCTATGGTTTGTATAATTTTTTGTAATTTTAAAGTAATTGGGCTTAGTTTGGGGTAGTTGGGGGTGATTTATGATAGCCGAAGTAATTTAAGTGAGTTTGGCATAGTTTACTATGGTTTTTAGCATTTTTTGTAATTTTAAATTGATTGGGTTTAGTTTGTGGTTGGTAAGGGGTAGTTGGGGGTGATTTATGGTAGCCGAAGTATTTTAAGTGAGTTCGACATAGTTTGCTATGGTATGTAACATTTTTTGTAATTTTAAAGTGATTGGGCTTATTTTGGGGTGGTAAGGGGTAGTTGGGGGTGATTTACGGTAGCCGAAGTAATTTAGGTGAGTTTGGAATAGTTTGCTATGGTTTGTAGCATTTTTTGTAATTTTAAAGTGATTGGGCTTAGTTTGGGGTGGTAAGGGGTAGTTGGGGGTGATTTATGGTAGCTGAAGTAATTCAGGTGAGTTTGAGATAGTTTGCTATGGTTTGTAGCATTTTTCGTAATTTTAAAGTGATTGGGCTAATTTTGGGGTCGTAAGAGGTAGTTGGGGGTGATTTATGGTAGCCGAAGTAATTTAGGTGAGTTTGACATAGTTTGCTATGGTTTGTATAATTTTTTGTAATTTTAAAGTAATTGGGCTTATTTTAGGGTGGTAAGGGGTAGTTGGGGGTGATTTATGGTAGCCGAAGTAATTTAAGTGAGTTTGGCATAGTTTGCTATGGTTTGTAGCATTTTTTGTAATTTTAAAGTGATTGGGCTTATTTTGGGGCGGTAAGGGGTAGTTGGGGGTGATTTATGGTAGCCGAAGTAATTTAGATGATTTTGGCATAGTTTGATATTGCTTGTAACATTTTTTGTAATTTTAAAGTGATTGGGCTGAGTTTGGGGTAGTTGGTGGTGATTTATGGTAGCCGAATTAATTTAGGTGAGTTAGGCATAGTTTGCTATGATTTGTGTCATTTTGTTTTATTTTAAAGTGATTGGAGTTACTTGGGGTTGCTAAAGGGTGGTAAGGGCTGATTTAAGATAACGGATCTAATTTATGTCAGTTTGGCGTAGTTCGGGAATTTTTTGGGGTTGATTTGGTAAAGTTTGCAATTGTAAGAGATATTTGAGGATGTTTAATGTAGACGGATTAAATTTGCAGTGGTTTTGTAATTTTTAATTGAGTCACGGATCGACATTATAATTGAAATCAAGATTATAATTGATATATCCGCGGCCTCGCTAGGTACGGTAAAAATTTGATCACAAAAGCAGAAACTCGACGTTGAAATTGTTTAGGTTAAATAAGTGCTTTTAATGTAAACAGGTCGCCCGTCGTCGAAGTTGTTTTGGCTAGATACGTGCTTCTAACATAAACACGGTCTCCGCGATCCGATCATTTTTTGTTTATTTTAGCCGGTTTTTATTGAATTACAAAGGAACCGGGCCGAATTTCGCAAAATCCCTTCTTAGTGTTCACTTTCGGCACATGATACACCCGTGTCTAAATTTTCAAGTCTCCAGCCCTCACGGTTTGGGCTGTGGGTTGATTATGAATCAGTGTGTAGATGAATGAGTGTGTCAGTGAGGACACTTCGCTTTATATATATAGATAATAAAAGTTACAAGAAAAATTTTAAACACAGAGGACAAGAACAATTATGTGCACGCCGGACACTTGTTGCAACTTTCTTGTTGTGCGTTCTTGCGTCGACTCTCTCTCGGACGTAGGGCGTGCCGATCAGTGGCGTCGGGGAAATCAGCGGCGGCGCCAATGGGGGGGTCGAGTTCCGTTACATCCTCCCCTTTTGCATCACTCGTAGTCGGTGGAGACGAGGGTGTTGCAAGAGATGGGTCGTTTTGAATGGATGATGCCGTCTGGAGCATGGTCTCTTTCTTTGGGCGACCACGTTTCCGGATGGGACACACGGGAGTGGTGTCATTGGCTTGGTCGGATTCGACAAAGGGGCGCAGGGCCGAGACATGGTACGTTCCAAGGGGTCGATCTTGTTCTCCTGGACTGGCGACTTGATAGGTAGTCGGTGACACCTGGTGGGTAATGATGTAGGGACCATCGCGGCGCGGTGCGAACTTGCTTGTGAAGTGTTTAGCACTTTGACTCAGAACGTGGATGTCGACTAGCACCTTTGAACCGTTTTCATAGATCTCACCATCTCGTCGGCGTTGATTTGTGAACTTTTTGTTTAGGTCTTGGGCTTTCTCGTGATTTTTTTTGGCGTTGGCCAGGACGGTGGTAATGGTCTTCAGATACGGGGTAGATCTCAGGAATTACATTCTTATTGTCTACCACTGTTCTGAAATCTCGAGTAGCTTCTTGCGGAGTACGTAACTCTCTTCCAAAGCACAGGTATGCTGGACTGTAGCCGGTAGAGGCGTTTGTGGCTGAATTTAAGGCAAACCGAACGGTCGGCAACGGTTCTTTCCATTTGTGATGCTCGTTTCCAAGAATAATGGAAAGTTGAATTTTGATGTCTCTATTCCTTCGTTCTTCTGGATTTGATGCGGGATGATACAGAGGAATGAGATTTTGCTTGATGCCCATGCAATGTGCAACCTGCTGCATGACATCAGCAACAAACTGTACACCATTGTCACTGATTATTCGGCGGGGCGTGCCGTAGCGTAGAATAATCTCATCAATTAGACATCGTGCACATGCTTCCGTAGTAGCTTGTACTAGGGGGAACAGCTCGATCCAGCGGGTGGCTGTATCTTCAATGGCGAGTATCCAACGGTCACTAGTCGGATCCGCTGGTGGGAGGGGTCCAACCAGGTCCATAGCCAAAGTTTCAAAACTTAGGGACATCACCGGCGTCCTGAACAAACCGGCGGGTTTCGAATTGCTGGGTTTCTATTTTTGACAAACGACACACTGTGTGATATGTTTGGCAACGTCTTTGCGAATGGTGGGCCAATGGTACAAGTTGACGATTCGTTTAGATGTCTTTTCTCGACCGTTGTGTCCTGCGAGTGGTGAATCATGGCATTCGGCCAGGATTTCCGGTACCATCGAGCGGTGTATCACTAGTTGTGCCTCTTCTGTATCGGCTTCGGTTGAGTAATGGTACAGCAAACCTCTACCCATTAAGTAGCCGCGGTCATTCCAACGGAGAGTGTTTGAAGTCACAGTTCCAGTGTCCTCTAAACAATTTATGATTTCGGCAACATAAGGATCGCTGAGTTGCCTGTGGCGCATCTCGTTTGGGTTTATCGTGGGCAGTGTCAATGAGACGCTACAAACATCGATGTTCGCGTGAGATTCCGTATGAGAGAGCGTTGGCCGGGAAAGCATGTCGGCGAGAACGTTCTGCTTGCCTGGTAGATATTCGATGCGGATATCATACGACTGCAACAGAAGAGCCCATCGAGCGAGACGACCCGTAGGAGATCTCAATGACATGAGCCATCGTAGCGGCTGGTGATCTGTCTTGATGACGACCGCGGCTCCATCTAGGTATCCGCGAAAACGCTGGACTGCAAAGACTAGAGCGAGAGCTTCTCTTTCAGTCGTCGTGTAGTTTTTCTCAGCTGGGAGCAGTAGGCGGCTGGCGTACTCCACTGGGCGCTCGTCGGTGCCCTCCCCTTGGAGTAGACATGCGCCTAGGACATAAGAACTGGCATCGCTCTTAATTGTAAAAGGTGCAGTGAAATTAGCCTGACGTAGTATGGGTGCAGTGGTCAGCAACCGTTTCAAAGTAATGAAAGTTTCTTCCTGGGCAGGTGTCCAGTTCCAGGTGGCTCGTTTGCGAGTGAGTTCGCAAAGCGGACGGGCGATGGCCGCGAAGTCTGGAACAAACCTACGAAACCAGCTGGCGGTTTGCAAGAAAGATAATAATTCCTTGACGTTATGAGGTCGTGCCATTTTGGAAATAGCAGAGATCTTATCAGGATCGGGTACGAGTCCGTCATGAGTTATCAGATGCCCCAAATATTTCACCTTTGAGCACAAGAAGTTACACTTAACTCGATTGGCGGTTAATCTAAAGAGTTCTAACCGATCGAATACACGTTGTAGGTCACGGATATGCTCGTTTAATTTGGCACTCAGGATGATGATATCGTCTAGATACGCAAAAATTGTCATATCAGCTAATCCGACACTGAACCGGTCAATGAGTCTTTGAAATGTGGCTGGCGAGTTTCTTAAATCAAGCAGGAGTCTGCAGAACTGGAAGAGTCCGAATGGAGTTATGAAAGCAGTCTTCTCGCGGTCACTATCGCGTACTATAACTGAGTAATATCCACTTTGTAGATCAAGTGTTGACATGCACTTTGAAGGCTTTGCACAATGGAGTAGGTCATCAATGCGAGGCAATGGATATCGATCAGGCTTTGTAATAGCATTCAGCTTACGATAGTCAATGCACAGTCTGAGAGTACCGTTTTTCTTGGGCACAAGAACTACAGGTGACGCATAGGCAGAGTCGGAGTCTTCAATGATTCCTCTGGCCAGTAGTGAGTCGATCTCTGTTTGAAGTGCAGCTCTTCTTGGTGGTGACAAGCGGTATGGTGGGACAGCAATCGGGGTGTCATCTGTCAGAGTGATCACGTGCTCTGCATATGGGGTTGCTTCGTTCTTGGTTTCAAACGCGGAAGAATTCTTCTCCAACAGGTCGTTGACCACCTGGCGTTCCTGATCCTTCAGGCCTGTACCTTCGTCTAGGCGGAGAGATGCTAAAACACCGAGCTGAATATCAACGGCGGCAACCTGATGAGGTTGATCTGCAGGTTCAGGAGTAATCTGAAACTGAACTTTGGGTGAATCGGCAAAGTGATAACGCATGCTTGGGATGTCCAGGGTTATCTCAGCATCTCTTAGGAAGTCGATGCCCAATAGCGTCTTACTGGAGATGTGTTCCGAGATTGAAATGAACTTTGTTGATATCGCTTTGTCATTCAGGTGCACCATTACGTTAAAGACGGCGGCTCTCACAGTCTTGGTGAGGCCATCTGCTAGAGTCATCGGCAGGGTGGTGAATGTATGTGGAATTCCCTCCTCTAGGAAGTGTTCGTACAACTTGCTGCCAGCCATAGTGCACTTTGCGCCAGTATCCACATAGGCCAGGCCAGTCTTGCCATGAACCGTGATGTGCAGCATGGGGCGAGGTGTTGATGAACCACAATCATTGACGAGGATTTCAAATGTTGAGCTGGAGGAGCTAGCATTTGTGTTGGGCTTGCTGGATCGTTTGCAGGTTGAGCACTGTGATCGGATGACGCCAATTTGTCCACAGCCGTAGCAAGCAATCTGTCGTTTGTTGTTCTGGTCGGACACTCGCTGTGTTTCCGACACTCTGGGGTGGTCGCTGGTTGATGAGGCGTATTTCTTGCATAAGGTGATGTCGTGTCCAAAGTTCTTGCAAAAATCGCAACGAGTTCGCGTTTTGTTCAGCGGTTTCTCGTTCTCATGCTTCATAGGCTTTTCTCTGGTGTCTGCGAAGTTTTCCTCTACAGAGCGCGCCTTGTTAATGAGGTCTTGGAAGTCAGTGATGCCATCTATCGGGACCTGTCGACGAATTCTCCGATTCAGCAGTCCGTAAACCATGTTCAGTTGGTGGACTTCGTCCAGGACGGGTCTTGGTGGCAGTTTGGAAAGAAGGGCGCGACATTTATTTATGAAGATGTCTATGGGTTCACCCTCTCTCTGCTCCGACGCGAAGAGCTCTCTGTATACCCTGTAGGGGGGTTTATTCTGCCCAAACGCGTGTCTCATGGCGACCAGGGCTTCGTCCCAGTTGGAGAGGTCGCATTTGACTCCATGATACCAAGTGAGCGCTGGTCCGTCGAGGAGGATCGGAAGTCCTTTTAGCGCATTATCGTCGGACATGTTGACACACGATTTGTACACGATAATGGCGTCGATGAAGGCTTCAACTTCTTTTTCTCGATTTCCAGAAAATCTGGTATGGCATGTCGAAAAATTCCCAGAGGTCGACGGAGGCGTTGTCTGCGTAGCATTTTCGGAACCATTGAGGGAGTCGCGGATGCCTTGGACAAGTTGTTGGATAAGTTCCGGTGTCATTAGCACGGGGGCTGCCATTGCTTCCTCAGTGAGAGTTTCGGCTGATCCTTTCTTCGTACTTTTGACGTGGATCGTGCGCGATCTAAGAACTAGTTCGCGGTTGGACTCCGAGTTGAGCTGCGGTACAGTGCGGTAGTGTGTTTTGCAGCGGAGATAAGGGGAGATAGCGGGCGACGAGATAGGCAAATGGAAAAAAGGAAGCCAGAAGAGTCGAGCAAATCATTTGAGGAAGTGAACCCGTTTACAAAGAGCGGAAGGACCGAAAGGTCGCCAGTAAGCAGTAAGAAAACAAGGGACGAACAGAAAATGGAGAGGATGGAAGAGATTTTGAGAGACCTCACGAAGATGGAACGAGAAACGCAAAAGAAGATAAGGGGAGAAGCAATGAAGAAAAGAAACGAGGGAAAAAGAGTAAAAGTAGGATACAAGAAAATAGAAGTAAAAGGGACATGGTATAAATGGGACGAAGGAAGGGAGAAAATAGAGTGGGAAAAAAATTTTTAGAGAAAAGAGGAGAAAAGAAAGGAGAACAACACCGAGCGAGAAATAGGCAAAAGAAAAAGAAAATAAAGATAGTATTCTGGAATGTAGCAGGACTAGAAAAAAAAGGGAAAAGCTTCTGGGAATATATAAAAAAAATTGACAGCGTAGGACTAACAGAAACATGGGTTGAAGAAGGGGGAAGAAAAAGAATAGAAGAGAGACTGCCGGAGGAGTTCAATTGGGAATGGCAAATGGCAAAGAAACAAAAGAAAAAAGGGAGGGCGAGTGGGGGGATACTAACGGGAGTAAAGAAATATATAAAAGAAATAAATAAGGGGAAGAGAGAAGAGTCAGAGCAGCAGGAAGGGATAATGGAGAGAAAAATAGTGATAGAAAATGGTACATGGAGGATAGCAACCATATACAGCGTAAATATGAAGAAAACAGGAGAGAAGCTAGAAGAGAAAATGCAGGGAAAGGAAAGAACAACAATACTGATAAGGGGAGACTTTAATGCAAGAATAGGAGAACAAGGAGCAAGAACAGAAGAGGACAAGGTAGAGGACAGGAAAAGAAAACGAAAGACAAAAAGATGAATAAAGAAGGAAGAATACTGCTAAAAGTAGCAGAAGAAATGGGCTGGGAAGTACTGAATGGCAACAAAGAAGGAGATGAGCAAGGGGAATACACCTTCGCGAATAAAAGAGGAGAATCAGTCATTGACTACGCACTGGTAGAGGAAAAAGGGTGGCAAGAAGTAACGAAATTCAGAGTGGAAGGGAGACTGGAGTCAGACCACATGCCGATAGAAGTTGAAATTGGAGAAGAGGAAGAGGAAATGATACTAGAGAAAAAGGAGATGAGAAAGAGGGGCAAAGAAGGAAGGAGAAGAAAGTGGGATGATCAGGGAATAGAAAACTACAGGAAAGAAATAGAGAAAAGTGAGTACAAGGCAAAAGGAACGGAGGATAAGATGAAAGAATTAAAGGCCAACATCGAGAAAGCAGCACCACGAAAAGAAGGAAAACCGAAGATAAAGAGGGAACAAGAGAATAACTGGTGGGATA
The DNA here is from genome assembly GCA_964023215.1 of Eledona agricola. Classification (NCBI taxonomy): domain Eukaryota; kingdom Metazoa; phylum Arthropoda; class Insecta; order Coleoptera; family Tenebrionidae; genus Eledona; species Eledona agricola. The sequence continues at coordinate 2,092,747 of CAXIEJ010000157.1, forward strand.
AGGAATGTAGTAATTTGAAGAAAGAAGCAAAAGCAGCACTGATGAAGTGGAGACAGGACAAGGAAAAAAAATGGAATACATAAAGGCGAAAGAAAAATTTAGGGAAAAATGTAAAGAAAGGAAAGAAACAAAGAAAAAAGAAGAAGAGAAAGAAATCAAGGAAATTAAAACGGAAAATGAAGCATGGAGATACATAAACAAAGAAAGAAGGAAGAGGAAGGTGAGGGCAACAGAAAGGATAAATATAGATGGGTGGGAAAAGTACTTCAGGGAACTGCTAGACGGGGAGAGGAAGAAGGAAATGGAAGAGCAGAAAAGAACAGGAACCAGGGAAATAGGGGGAGGGGATAAAATAACGAAAGAAGAAATGGAAGGGAAAATAAGAAAGCTGAAGAAGAGAAAAGCGCCGGGGAGGGACGAGATAGAGAACGAAGTCTGGATATACGGAACGGAGGGAACAACGGAAAGACTGAGAGAAATAATAAACGATGTATGGATGGGTGAAAGGATGCCGAGCGAATGGAGAGAGAGTCTGGTGTGCCCGGTACATAAAAAAGGGAGCAAAGAGGAGGTGAGTAACTATAGAGGAGTGAGTCTGTTGTGCACGGCGTACAAGATATCTGCGATGTGCCTGGGAGAAAGATTGGTGAAGGAGGTAGAAACGAAAGGGATGATTCAGGATGGGCAGGCGGGATTCAGGGCCGGGAAGGGAACAATGGACAATGGGTACATCCTACAACACATAGTGAGCAGAGAGTTGAAAAAGAGGGGAGGTAGGGTGTATGCATTGTTCGTAGACCTGAAGGCGGCTTTTGATAGTGTGGATAGAGAGAAACTATGGGAATGTATGAGAGAAAGAGGAGTGAATGAAAAGCTAGTGTGCAGAATAGAAGATATATATAGAGAGACAAGAAATAGAGTGAAGGTGGGAGAGAAAGAGAGCGAATGCTTTTGGACGAAAAAAGGGGTGAGACAAGGGTGTCCTCTCAGTCCCACACTGTTTACTCTATTCATTAGTGATGTAGAGAAGGTACTGACCGAAGCGCAGGATGGAGGAATGGTAATAGGAAGAAAGAAAGTATGGTCGCTGGCGTATGCGGATGATTTGGTGCTAGTGGCAGGGAATGAAAGAGCAATGAGAGGAATGATAAAAACATTAGAGGCATACATGAGGAAAAAGAAATTAGAAGTGAATGCTAAAAAGACAAAGATGCTGGTGTTTAGGAAAGGGGGAAGAGAAAGAAGAGAGGAAGAATGGATGTGGGAGAAAACGCAGGTGATAGAAAAAGTGAAAGAGATGTATTATTTGGGGTATGTGTTTAACGAAAGAGGAACAGCAGGGGCACAGGTAAAGGAACAAGTCAAAAAGGCAAATAGAGTGGTAGGAGTAGTATGGGGAATAGGAGAAAGGAAGTTCGGGCATAATTTTAGAAGAAGGATGATGATGTTTGATAATCTAGTGAAAAGTGTGTTAATGTATGGGGCGGAGATATGGGGTTGGAAGGAATGGGAGGAGGTTGAAAGGGTGCAAGAGAAATATCTGAAATGGGTGCTAGGAGTGGACAGAGAAACACCAGGGTACATAGTGAGAGAGGAAACGAAAAGAGAAAAGATGAGAGTGGAAGCAGGAAAGAGGGCGGCAACATTTGAGGAGAGAATTAGCGAAAGGACTTGGTGTGAACTGTTGCAGGAATGTCGGAGAGAGAAAAAGAGAGAAGCAGAAAATGATAGCATGAGTGAAAGGGCAAAGTATTATGAAAGGAATGGGTATAGCTTAGGAGAAGCGACGAGAATGAGTGGACGAAGGGTGAGAATGAGAGAAAAATTGAGAGACAGAGATAGGGATGTGGAGAGACAAAAGAGAAGGGAGAGAATAAAAGAGTCCAGGTACAATAACAAGTATAAAGAAATAATATCGGAAAAACTACCGAAGTACCTGGAAAGAGTAAATGCAAATGAGAAAAGAATGATTGCAAGATTCAGGTGCGGGAATGAAGAGAGAGAATGCAAATTCTGGGAGAAAGAGGAGAAGGGAGTATGTAGAATATGCGGAGAAGGACGAGAAACAGTGGAACATCTGATGAAGGAATGTGAGTGTCTGAGACAGAAAGAAAGAAGGAGGGATGAGGTATTGAATGAGGATGGAAGAGGAATAGAATGGATGAGAAGCGTGGTGAGAGAGAGAAAGAGGGGGGAGAGTGCGTAAAAGAAGGAATGAAGGAAGAAGAGATCGGTTTTAGAAGAAATTAATATTAAGTTGAAGAAAAATTGTATGATTTTGTATAAGTCTTAAGGCCGAAAGGCAAATAAAACGATTTATATATAACTAGTTCGCGGTTCTTTTTACAGAAGTCTCGTTGGGTACTCGTGTTGAAAATTTGTTTTCACTTTTTGTCGCCGTTTAAGAAAACGTTGATTGCAGTGATGGGAAAAAGAATGCGCCAATCACGTAGCAGGAACGGCACGCTAGGTGGTGAATTAGTTCACGATTGGTTGTTTGTTCAAACTTGCGCACGCGTAGACACACGAACGATGGTTGTTGGAGACGAACGCGGGAAAATGCCGTTTTGAGACGGAAACAAAACGGGAGGAGCACCACGTGTTATATCCGTACTGGACAGTAGCAATACGAATGCACGGGGAAACTTGGCTTTTGATAGCGTGGTTGCAGCGCATCAATTGCAGAATAGTCGGTGGCGTGGGAACAGCGCACAGCACTATTATCGTTTTCACTTTTACTTTTGTGGATTTTCGAGCCGCAAGTTGGCCGCCAGTTGTAATAACTTTCTTTGGTTTTCGACTCGATGTATTTAAAAGATAAAAGTTACAAGAAAAATTTTAAACACAGAGGACAAGAACCATTATGTGCACGCCGCACACTTGTTGCAACTTTCTTGTTGTGCGTTCTTGCGTCGACTCTCTCTCGGACGTAGGGCGTGCCGATCAGTGGCGTCGGGGAAATCAGCGGCGGCGCCAATGGGGGGGTCGAGTTCCGTTACAAATGTTAATTTTTCCGTTAACAAAATTTGTTCCCAATCACCATCGTCGTACCGGACGACCGTTCAGTTAATGATAATGGTGTATTTATTTTTCACCAAATCTGCCTCGGCTGAAATCCAAAATTTACAGCGTTGGACCAGACATTACTGACATTGATACGCGTTTTACACTGTTTATTTTACGTAAATACATTGTGTTCATTATTGCTTTACATCATTTATAACTAAGATGGACAAGTTTGAAAATCTAGCGATGCACAAATACCATAAAATACCACATTTTACCACATACCAAAATTTTAATACTGGAAAGGGAGCTCAAAAGGTTCGCACTTTAATTGTCCAACCAGTTAGGGCCAGGTTGTAATAATTTTTGTGCAGTTCAGAAGGAGATAAGTGTTTGTTTATTCCGGAGATAAGTCAAAATCATCTACATACTGTTCTGTTTGTGAGTTGACTGCAGCAAGAGGAATTGTTCCATTGTGTTTTCAATTTTATCATAACATGATCAGCTAATTTGTAAACTTCGATTTCCCCTAAAATTATATAAAGTTAATTTCGATTTCCTGGAATCGCTTATAGAACAACTGCCTAAAGAGTCTATTCAAAATTTTTCATCTCAGATATCCACCAAGGTATCCTCTTTGTCCAAATCATATTGAAGTACCCGGTCCTGGGAACGCAGGTTAATTTCAGCATATTTGTTTATTTTTTGATTGGAAAAGTAGAGCATTCCTGTCTAATTGTATTATAATGTCGATTAGCCAACATCACCACTTTAGACAACACTGAGTTTAAAATTACTTCGGCTACCATAAATCATCACCAACTAACCCTTACCAAAACAAACTAAACCCAATCACTTTTAAATTAAAAAAAAACTACTAACCACAGCAAACTATGCCAAACTCACCTAAATTACTTCGGCTATCAAAAATCACCCCCAACTACACTTTACAGCAACAAACTAAGCCCAATCACTTTAAAATTAAAAAAAATGCTAAAAATCATAACAAACTATACCAGAGTCACCTAAATTACTTCGGCTACCGTAAATCACCCCCAACTATCCCTTACCACAACAAACCAAACCATATCATCTTAAAATTACAAAAAAAGATGTACAAATCATAACAAACTATGCCAGACTCACCTAAATTAGTTCGGCTACTCTAAATCATCACCAACTAACCCTTACCACAACAAACTAAACCCAATCACTTTTAAATTACAAAAAAAATGCTAGTAACCATAGCAAACTATGCCAAACTCACCTAAATTACTTCGGCTATCAAAAATCGCCCCTAATTACACTTTACAGCAACAAACTAAGCCCAATCATTTTAAAATTACAAAAAAATGCTAAAAATCATAACAAACTATACCAGAATCACCTAAATTACTTCGGCTACCGTAAATCACCCCCAACTATCCCTTACCACAACAAACCAAACCATATCATCTTAAAATTACAAAAAAAGGTGTACAAATCATAACAAACTATGCCAGACTCACCTAAATTACTTCGGCTACTCTAAATCATCACCAATTAACCCTTACCACCACAAACTAAACCCAATCACTTTTAAATTACAAAAAAATGCTAGAAACCTTAGCAAACTATGCCAAATTCACCTAAATTACTTCGGCTACCATAAATCATCACCACCTATCACTTACCACAACAAACTAAACCCAATCACTTTTAAATTACAAAAAAATGCTACTAACCATAGCAAACTATGCCAAACTCACCTAAATTACTTCGGCTATCAAAAATCACCCCCAACTACACTTTACAGCAACAAGCTAAGCTCAATCACTTTAAAATTACAAAAAATGCTAAAAATCATAACAAACTATACCAGAATAACCTAAATTACTTCGGCTAGCGTAAATCACTCCCAACTATCCCTTACCACAACAAACTAGACCATATCATCTTAAAATTACAAAAAAAGGTGTACAAATCATAACAAACTATGCCAGTCTCACCTAAATTACTTCGGCTACTCTAAATCATCACCAACTCACCCTTACCACAACAAACTAAACCCAATCACTTTTAAATTACAACAAAATGCTAGTAACCATAGCAAACTATGCCAAACTCACCTAAATTACTTCGGCTACCATAAATCATCACCAACTAACCCTTACCACAACAAACTAAACCCAATCAATTTTAAATTACAAAAAAATGCCTCTTACCATAGCCAACTATGCCAAACTCACCTAAATTACTTCGGCTATCAAAAATCACCCCCAACTACACTTTACAGCAACAAACTAAGCCCAATCACTTTAAAATTACAAAAAAATGCTAAAAATCATAACAAACTATACCAGAATCACCTAAATTACTTCGGCTACCGTAAATCACCCCCAACTATCCCTTACCACATCAAACCAAACCATATCATCTTAAAATTACAAAAAAAGGTGTACAAATCATAACAAACTATGCCAGACTCACCTAAATTACTTCGGCTACTCTAAATCATCACCAACTATCCCTTACCACAACAAACTAAAGCCAATCACTTTTAAATTACAACAAAATGCTAGTAACCATCGCAAACTATGAAAAACTCACTTAAATTACTTCGGCTACCATAAATCATCACCAACTATCCCTTACCACAACAAACCAAACCATATCATCTTAAAATTACAAAAAAGGTGAACAAATTATAACAAACTATGCCAGACTCAACTAAATTACTTCGGCTACTCTATATCATCACCAACTAACCCTTACCACAACAAACTAAACCCAATCAGTTTTAAATTACAAAAAAATGCTAGTAACCATAGCAAACTATGCCAAGCTCACCTAAATTACCTCGTCTACCATAAATCATTACCAACTAACCCTTACCACAACAAACTAAACCCAATCACTTTTAAATTACAAAAAAATGCTAGTAACCATTGCAAACTATGCCAAACTCACCTAAATTACTTCGGCTATCAAAAATCACCCCCAACTACACTTTACAGAAACAAACTAAGCCCAATCACTTTAAAATTACAACAAAAAGCTAAAAATCATAACAAACTATACCAGAATGACCTAAATTACTTCGGCTACCGTAAATCACCCCCAACCATCCCTTACCACAACAAACCAAACCATATCATCTTAAAATTACAAAAAAAGTTGTACAAATCATAACAAACTATGCCAGACTCACCTAAATTACTTCGGCTACTCTAAATCATCACCAACTAACGCTTACCACAACAAACTAAAGCCAATCACTTTTAAATTACAACAAAATGCTAGTAACCATCGCAAACTATGCCAAACTCACCTAAATTACTTCGGCTATCAAAAATCACCCCCAATTACACTTTACAGCAACAAACTAAGCCCAATCATTTTAAAATTACAAAAAAATGCTAAAAATCATAACAAACTATACCAGAATCACCTAAATTACTTCGGCTACCGTAAGTCACCCCCAACTATCCCTTACCACAACAAACCAAACCATATCATCATAAAATTACAAAAAAAGGTGTACAAATCATAACAAACTATGCCAGACTCACCTAAATTACTTCGGCTACTCTAAATCATCACCAACTAACCCTTACCACAACAAACTAAACCCAATCACTTTTAAATTACAAAAAAATGCTAGTAACCATAGCAAACTATGCCAAACTCACCTAAATTACTTCGGCTATCAAAAATCACCCCCAATTACACTTTACAGCAACAAACTAAGCCCAATCATTTTAAAATTACAAAAAAATGCTAAAAATCATAACAAACTATACCAGAATCACCTAAATTACTTCGGCTACCGTAGATCACCCCCAACTATCCCTTACCACAACAAACCAAACCATATCATCTTAAAATTACAAAAAAAGGTGTACAAATCATAACAAACTATGCCAGATTCACCTAAATTACTTCGGCTACTCTAAATCATCACCAATTAACCCTTACCACCACAAACTAAACCCAATCACTTTTAAATTACAAAAAAATGCTAGTAACCTTAGCAAACTATGCCAAATTCACCTAAATCACTTCGGCTACCATAAATCATCACCAACTAACCCTTACCACAACAAACTAAACCCAATCACTTTTAAATTACAAAAAAATGCTACTAACCATAGCAAACTATGCCAAACTCACCTAAATTACTTCGGCTATCAAAAATCACCCCCAACTACACTTTACAGCAACAAGCTAAGCTCAATCACTTTAAAATTACAAAAAATACTAAAAATCATAACAAACTATACCAGAATAACCTAAATTACTTCGGCTAGCGTAAATCACCCCCAACTATCCCTTACCACAACAAACTAGACCATATCATCTTAAAATTACAAAAAAAGTTGTACAAATCATAACAAACTATGCCAGACTCATCTAAATTACTTCGGCTACACTAAATCATCACCAACTAACCCTTACCACAACAAACTAAACCCAATCACTTTTAAATTACAACAAAATGCTAGTAACCATAGCAAACTATGCCAAACTCACCTAAATTACTTCGGCTACCATAAATCATCACCAACTAACCCTTACCACAACAAACTAAACCCAATCAATTTTAAATTACAAAAAATGCCTCTAACCATAGCCAACTATGCCAAACTCACCTAAATTACTTCGGCTATCAAAAATCACCCCCAACTACACTTTACAGCAACAAACTAAGCCCAATCACTTTAAAATTACAAAAAAATGCTAAAAATCATAACAAACTATACCAGAATCACCTAAATTACTTCGGCTACCGTAAATCACCCCCAACTATCCCTTACCTCAACAAACCAAACCATATCATCTTAAAATTACAAAAAAAGGTGTACAAATCATAACAAACTATGCCAGATTCACCTAAATTACTTCGGCTACTCTAAATCATCACCAACTAACCCTTACCACAACAAACTAAAGCCAATCACTTTTAAATTACAACAAAATGCTAGTAACCATCGCAAACTATGCCAAACACATCTAAATTACTTCGGCTACCATAAATCATCACCAACTAACCCTTACCACAACAAACTAAACCCAATCAATTTTAAATTACAAAAAAATGCCTCTAACCATAGCCAACTATGCCAAACTTACCTAAATTACTTCGGCTATCAAAAATCACCCCCAACTACACTTTACAGCAACAATCTAAGCCCAATCACTTTAAAATTACAAAAAAATGCTAAAAATCAAAACAAACTATACCAGAACACCTAAATTACTTCGGCTACCGTAAATCACCCCCAACTATTTCTTACCACAACAAACCAAACCATATCATCTTAAAATTACAAAAAAATGTGTACAAATCATAACAAACTAAGCCAGACCCACCTAAATTACTTCGGCTACTCTAAATCATCACCAACTAACCCTTACCACAACAAACTAAACCCAATCACTTTTAAATTACAAAAAAATGCTAGTAACCATAGCAAACTATGCCAAACTCACCTAAATTACTTCGGCTACCATAAATCATCACCATCTAACCCTTACCACAACAAACTAAACCCAATCACTTTAAATTACAAAAAAATGCTACTAACCATAGCAAACTATGCCAAACTCACCTAAATTGTATTGTATTGTATTGTATTGTATTGTAGGGGGGTCGTTTGGCTACTGAAGCCCTTCGTCACTGCGACCATTGTTGGTCTATTGTGAATAACCCTGCTTCCTATTGGAATCCCAGGGAGTCTAGCCCCCTGATGAAGTGGGCCAGATCCTTGGGAGTTGATTTACGTATCTGGGCGGCCGTGAGTGCAGCCGCACCCAGATGTTGTAACCTATTATGAGCGATGGTGTTGCACTCACAGAGAATGTGTTCGGCCGTTTCTACCGCCGATCCACAGAGTCGACATGTAGCGACTTCTGGTTTCCCCATTTTCTGGAGATGGTATCTGACTGGACCGTGTCCTGTCAGGAGGCCAGTTACTTGCCTCAGATCATTCTTTTCCAGTTTGAGAAGCATCTTAGTCTTCTTTGACGAATAGTGTATGAACTTTTTCGCCTGGCGTTGGCCTGGAGTATTTCTCCAGTAGGATTCTTTCTGTTCCTTTTCCCATTTATGGATGTCGGACATTCTCTGGGCTTTGGTTAGCCCGCAGAATGGTTCTGGTCCAATAAATGGAGCTGTCGCACCTTTCTTGGCGAGGGCGTCTGCCATTTCATTTCCTTCAATCCCCTCATGCCCTGGGATCCACAACAGAGTGATTCTGTTGCCCATCGCCAGTTGCTTCAGGGATTGTTTGCATTCCCAGACAGTCCTCTGTACACAGCGGTAGGCTCTCAGGGCCTTTAAGGCTGCTTGACTGTCTGACAGTATGTAGATATTTGCACCCTTTATGCGCCTTTCGAGGCATTTCCGAGCACAAACATCTATGGCACATATTTCGGCCTGATGAATCGAGGGGGTACTTCCTAAGGGCTGATGGATCCTGGTCTGCGGACCATAGACTCCTATTCCAGTCCCCTGCTGCGATTTTGACCCGTCTGTGTACCAGACGAGTGAGTTCTTTGGAAGTCGAGTCGTATCGAATGTTCCACATTGGCGGCCTAAAATGGCCACTTCGAATGGAACATCGAAGTCGAGTTCGGCTGGCATTACGTCCGTTGGTTGGTTCCAGGACTCTGCTCTTATCAGATTCATAATCCTGCAGTGACCAACCATGTCCCCTAGTTTTAGATTTTTTGTCTGTGTTGACCTCAAGGCACTCAGTGCTGCCTCCTTCCTCACATGTAGATGTAAAGGAAGAAGATCAAGCAGCGCCTCTAAGGCGGCCGTAGGGGTGGAGCGCATTGAGCCCGTCACGCCTAGACAAGCAAGCCTTTGCAATTTCTGCATTTTGCTTTGCGTTGTTGTTTCTTCAGTTTTTGGCCACCACAGCAGGGATGCATAGGTTACCACGGGTCTTACCACCGTCAGGTATGACCAGTAGATCATCTCCGGTTTGAGTCCCCAAGTTCTCCCAAAGAGCCTGCGGCAACACCAGAGTGCCGCTGTGCCTTTTGTAAGAGTTTTGTCAACATGCGTTTTCCAGTTGAGTTTCGCGTCTAGATTTACACCTAGATATTTGACCTCTCTGGAGAACTGCAGCTTTTTCCCGTGCAGAGTTGGAGCTGTTAAATTTAGCTTCCTTCTCTTCGTAAAGGGAACTAGAACAGTTTTGCTCGGATTAACATTGAGCTGTTCGTCCGAGCACCATCTTGAGATGATGTTTAGGGCATTTTGCGCTAGGCCAGAGATCGTGCCTTCGTGTTTGCCCCTGATGAGTACAACCAGGTCATCTGCGTAACCTTGGGTATAGATTCCCGAGTCATTGAGCTTGCTCAGTAGGTCGTCGACAACAATCGACCACAGTAGGGGCGATAGAACTCCGCCTTGCGGACACCCTTTTACTGTGGTGACCATCGTCTCCTCTCCACCGACGCTTGCCGTTATGACTCGGCTCCTCAGCATGGATTTTATCCATTCTACGGTTGAGGTTTCGACGCCTCTTAGTAAAGCAGCTCTTTCGATGGATTCATAGGAGGTATTGTCGAAGGCTCCCTCTACGTCAATGAATATTCCCAGAGCTACTTGTTTAGCCATCAGCGTCCTTTCAATGCCCTTGATGAGGCAATGTAGGGCGTCTACTGTGGATTTGCCTGCTTGATAAGCAAATTGATTATTATGAAGCGGAGTTTGCTTTAGGATAGCTCCTCTGATGTAGTTATCAATTATTTTCTCCATGGTTTTGAGGAGAAAGGAAGTGAGGCTTATGGGGCGGTAAGATTTAGCCTCTTCAGGAGGCCTTCTACCGCTTTTTGGTATGAATACCACTTTAGCCTCTCTCCAGGTCTCGGGTATATATCCGAGAATGTAGCTAGCTTTGAATATTCTCATTAAGCTGGGTATCAGGTAGTCTGTTCCCCTTTGGAGCAGGGCTGGAAAGATTCCGTCTCTGCCCGGCGATTTGAACGGCTTGAAGCTGTTGATCGCCCATTGTATTTTGTTAGCAGTAAACATTTTTCCTGCTAGGCTCTTGGTTTGCCGGGTTGGGCGTGTTATCGGCCCTTGAGTCACGTCTCTGATCTCTATGTCTGTTAGCGCCTTTGACCCAGGAAAATGGGTCTCTAGAAGTACCCTTAAGCTTTCCTTTAGATCGCCGGTGTATTCGCCGTTAGGTTTTTTTATTAAGCCTATTCCGTTTGAGTGGTCTTTTGAGAGCACTTTTTGGAGCCTTACTGCTGGGATCAATTGCTCGATCCCTTCGCAGAAAGTGCTCCATGAGCGCCTCTTTGACTTCCTCAATTCTTTGTTGTATTCTGTGAGAGCTTTTTTGTAGTCGATCCACGTTCCTAAACTTTTAGCTCTATTGAATAGCTTCCTTACTTCGGCCCTACGTCGGCCGAGTTCTTTGTTCCACCAAGGAACGTTCCTCGAAGTCACTCTTTGTTTCAGAGGACAACTTTTCTCATAGGACGAGACTATGAGATCGCGAAGATGTACCGAGGCCGCATCGAGGTCCTCTCTTGTGTCGATTTGGTAACGGAGTCCGTCGGTTTCGGCTCTGATGTGCTCCGTGTAGAGACACCAGTCCGTCTCCTTCGGCACTCTGCACGTTTCGAGGCTGTGGGGGGATGCCTCCATGTGGAATCGGATTGTGCAATGGTCCGACATGGAGGCCTCGTCCGCCACGTGCCAATTTTTAATAAAATTTGCAATAAATGGACTCGCCAGGGTTAGATCTAAAACCTCTTTCCTAATCGCATTTATGAAGGTGGCTTTGTTCCCCCGGTTGATAATGTCCACGTCGTTCGCGGACAAATATTCAAAAAGGGACTCACCTCTTTTGTTTGTGTCCGTGCTGCCCCACATGAGATGGTGTGCGTTGGCGTCGCAGCCCAGAATGTAGTGTTTGTTCCTCCTTTTGCACCAGCTTATGAGGCGTATAACTTCCTCTGGAATGGAGTTATTTTCGTCGCCTGGGAAGTAGGCAGAGGCCATTACAATTGGCCTTTTGCCACCTTCCGTGGGTACCTCTACAGCTACTGCAACTAAGTCCCTGGAGATGAACTCTGGAATCGGAACAAATTTGATATGTTTTTTGAGCAGTATTGCTGCTCTTGGATGTTCATGGTGGTCACTTATTACCTTACATGATCTGGTTGGAAGTCCCTTTATGTTTCCCCCATTTATCCAGGGCTCTTGGATTAGCCCCACGTCTGCGGACCCTCTGACAAACCCCCAATAAAGCACACTGGATGCGGCTTTTGAGTGTTGGAGGTTTATCTGGGTGAAGTTTATCCTGCCTGCCATTGTTGCAGTTACTTCTTTTTGCCGCAGCCTTTCTTTTGCGCTACCTTAGGCAATTTCCTGCCTTTAGGCTTTGCTCCAGAGTTGGCTGCAGCAGACGTTGAGGCGGGCAATCTCCTTTCACTAGCAACACCAGTGCTAGCTGGCTTGGTTGCAGAGCTAATAGAGGTGCTCGCCCCTTTGTCTTGGGCTTTGTTGGCGCCAGCGGTCCTTGGCCTAAGTTGAACTTGGCCGAACTTATAGCTTACCTTAAAGCCCATGGTTTTCAATATCTCCGTCGACTGATGGTCGACAGAGAGCGTTGTTTCGAGTGTGGGGCCTATCGGATTTCTCCTAAGCACCCTCCAGCTCTTTGCACTGAGGCCTTCGTTTTGGGCCTCTATTAGATTCAGGATTTTCTCGTTCGAGTAGTCCTGACTTCCGGGAAGATACGCCACCAGGACGACAGTGTGAGGCATTTCTGCCTCTTCTACCATCCTGAGCGACGCACCCTCCCACGGTCTGATTTCATCGGCGATGCTTCCTAGCCACTGCGCGGTGTCTTTGTCGGCACACACCAATGAAAGCCAACCTGGCCTGTAATGGAGGCCGTGGAACTTGGGTCTTATTTTGTCCCCTGCTCCCATGGCTGCCATTTTCTCCACAACAGCCTCCTGCACGGCTTCCTGTTGTGCCGCTGTCAGGAGTGACTGTGGATAGTCTGAGGGTATAATTCCAACCCTCACTCCAGTCACAGCTTGGCTAAATGAGGGCTTGGCAGAACTGCTCTCCTGCTTCTTCGCTCTCTTAGCGTTTGCTGTTTCAGGGGTACTGCCGTCAGATCGGATCCTTTTGGCTCCTTTTCCTGGCGGCGTTGCCCTTTCGATTGGCTTCAGCGCCTTCTCAAGGGCCTCTTCCTTGGAGAGTCCTTTGGCGAGAAGATACTTCAGCCTTTTTCTGGCAGCTCCTCCTAATCGGACCTTTTGCTCTTTCACATTGAGAGCCTTAAGGTTTTCTCCGATTTTGGTGACGCTGTCAGTTAACTTATCCTCCTCCGGGTGGGGAAGTTCTTCCCTTACCGTTGGAGGATATGTTTCGAGGTCTTTGATAACCTCTTGTGTTTTTGTACTTGGTTCCATAAATGTTCCCACGAGTAGCAAGGGAAAAGAGGTCGCGTGTGGCAGAGCCCCGCATTACCACACGAAGGCTAATTGAAACACAGGTGCGCCAGGTTCCTGTGAGTTCGCATATTTATGACCAATCCTACCTCATTGGCCAGGCGAGCCTTTGGCATATGCTGTTCCACCGTGACTCTGAGGGTTTTTTATAGAGATTGTCTCCTCGCGGACCGGGCGGTGAAGCCAGGTCCCCCGACTGTCCTCTTAGTGCAACGTACCACTGCCACGCCCCGCAGCGGTCTTTGAAGCACCAGGTTCAGCTTCCGGTTTTAAGCAGATATCTGGCGTTCAGACATCTCTAGCTCGGGTACCCCGGGTTAGCCATACCCGTCCTCTGGCATTTCTGCCAAAGTCCCTGGGGAATAACCTAAATTACTTCGGCTATCAAAAATCACCTCCAACTACATTTTACAGCAACAAACAAAGCCCAATCACTTTAAAATTTTAAAAAAATGCTAAAAATAATAACAAACTATACCAGAATCACCTAAATTACTTCGGCTATCGTAAATCACCCCCAACTATCCCTTACCACAACAAACCAAACCATATCATCTTAAAATTACAAAAAAAGGTGTACAAAACATAACAAACTATGCCAGACTCACCTGAATTACTTCGGCTACCATAAATCATCACCAACTAACCCTTACCACAACAAACTAAACCCAATCAATTTTAAATTACAAAAAAATGCCTCTAACCATAGCCAACTATGCCAAACTCACCTAAATTACTTCGGCTATCAAAAATCACCCCCAACTACACTTTACAGCAACAAACTAAGCCCAATCACTTTAAAATTACAAAAAAATGCTAAAAATCAAAACAAACTATACCAGAACACCTAAATTACTTCGGCTACCGTAAATCACCCCCAACTATTTCTTACCACAACAAACCAAACCATATCATCTTAAAATTACAAAAAAATGTGTACAAATCATAACAAACTATGCCAGACCCACCTAAATTACTTCGGCTACTCTAAATCATCACCAACTAACCCTTACCACAACAAACTAAACCCAATCACTTTTAAATTACAAAAAAATGCTAGTAACCATAGCAAACTATGCCAAGCTCACCTAAATTACTTTGGCAACCATAAATCATCACCAACTAACCCTTACCACAACAAACTAAACCCAATCAATTTTAAATTACAAAAAATGCCTCTAACCATAGCCAACTATGCCAAACTCACCTAAATTACTTCGGCTATCAAAAATCACCCCCAACTACACTTTACAGCAACAAACTAAGCCCAATCACTTTAAAATTACAAAAAAATGCTAAAAATCAAAACAAACTATACCAGAACACCTAAATTACTTCGGCTACCGTAAATCACCCCCAACTATTTCTTACCACAACAAACCAAACCATATCATCTTAAAATTACAAAAAAATGTGTACAAATCATAACAAACTATGCCAGACCCACCTAAATTACTTCGGCTACTCTAAATCATCACCAACTAACCCTTACCACAACAAACTAAACCCAATCACTTTTAAATTACAAAAAAATGCTAGTAACCATAGCAAACTATGCCAAGCTCACCTAAATTACTTTGGCAACCATAAATCATCACCAACTAACCCTTACCACAACAAACTACACCCAATCACATTTAAATTACAAAAAAATGCTATTAACCATGGCAAACTATGCCAAACTCACCTAAATTACTTCGTCTATCAAAAATCACCCCCAACTACACTTTACAGCAACAAACTAAGCCCAATCACTTTAAAATTACAAAAAAATGCTGAAAATCATAACAAACTATACCAGAATCACCTAAATTACTTCGGCTACCGTAAATCACCCCCAACTATCCCTTACCACAACAAACCATACCATATCAACTTAAAATTAAAAAAAAAGGTGTAGAAATCATAACAAACTATGCCAGACTCGCCTAAATTACTTCGGCTACTCTAAATCATCACCAACTAACCCTTACCACAACAAACTAAACCCAATCACTTTTAAATTACACAAAAATGCTAGTAACCATAGCAAACTATGCCAAACTCACCTAAATTACTTCGGCTACCATAAATCATCACCAACTAACCCTTACCACAACAAACTAAACCCAATCACATTTAAATTACAAAAAAATGCTACTAACCATAGCAAACTATGCCAATCTCACCTAAATTACATCATCTATCAAAAATCACCCCCAACTACATTTTACAGCAACAAACTAAGCCCAATCACTTTAAAATTACAAAAAAATGCTAAAAATCATAACAAACTATACCAGAATCACCTAAATTACTTCGGCTACCGTAAATCACCCCCAACTATCCCTTACCACAACAAACCAAACCATATCATCTTAAAATTACAAAAAAAGGTGTACAAATCATATCAAACTATGCCAGACTCACCTAGATTACTTCGGCTACTCTAAATCATCACCAACAAACCCTTACCACAACAAACTAAACCCAATCACTTTTAAATTACAAAAAAATGCTACTAACCATAGCAAACTATGCCAAACTCACCTAAATTACTTCGGCTATCAAAAATCACCCCCAACTACACTTTACGGCAACAAACTAAGCCCAATCACTTTAAAATTACAAAAAAATGCTAAAAATCATAACAAACTATACCAGAATCTCCTAAATTACTTCAGCTACCGTAAATCATCCCCAACTATCCCTTACCACAACAAACCAAACCATATCATTTTAAAATTACAAAAAAAGGTGTACAAATCATAACAAACTATGCCAGACTCACCTAGATTACTTCGGCTATTCTAAATCATCACCAACTAGCCCTTACCACAACAAACTAAACCCAATCACTTTTAAATTACAAAAAAATGCTACTAAGCATAGCAAATTATGCCAAACTCACCTAAATTACTTCGGCTATCAAAAATCACCCCCAACTACACTTTACAGCAACAAACTAAGCCCAATCACTTTAAAATTACAAAAAAATGCTAAAAATCATAACAAACTATACCAGAATCACCTAAATTACTTCGGCTACCGTAAATCACCCCAAACTATCCCTTACCACAACAAACCAAACCATATCATCTTAAAATTACAAAAAAAGGTGTACAAATCATAACAAACTATGCCAGACTCACCTAGACTACTTCGGCTACTCTAAATCATCACCAACTAACCCTTACCACAACAAACTAAACCCAATAAATTTTAAATTACAAAAAAATGTTACTAACCATAGCAAACTATGCCAAACTTACCTAAATTACTTCGGCTATCAAAAATCACCCCCTACTACACTTTACAGCAACAAACTAAGCCCAATCACTTTAAAATTACAAAAAAATGCTAAAAATCATAAAAAACTATACCCGAATCACCTAAATTACTTCGGCTACCGTAAATCACCCCCAACTATCCCTTACCACAACAAACCAAACCATATCATCTTAAAATTACAAAAAAAGGTGTACAAATCATAACAAATTATGCCAGACTCACCTAAATTACTTCGGCTACTCTAAATCATCACCAACTAACCCTTACCACAACAAACTAAACCCAATCACTTTTAAATTACAAAAAAATGCTAGTAACCATAGCACACTATGCCAAACTCACCTAAATTACTTCGGCTACCATAAATCATCACCAACTAACCCTTACCACAACAAACTAAACCCAATCACTTTTAAATTACAAAAAAATGCTACTAACCATAGCAAACTATGCCAAACTCACCTAAATTACTTCGGCTATCAAAAATCACCCCCAACTACACTTTACAGCAACAAACTAAATCCAATCACTTTAAAATTACAAAAAAATGCTAAAAATTATAACAAACTATACCAGAATCACCTAAATTACTTCGGCTACCGTAAATCACCCCCAACTATCCCTTACCACAACAAACCAAACCATATCATCTTAAAATTACAAAAAAAGGTGTACAAATCATAACAAACTATGCCAGACTCACCTAGATTACTTCGGCTACTCTAAATCATCACCAACTAACCCTTACCACAACAAACTAAACCCAATCACTTTTAAATTACAAAAAAATGCTACTAACCATAGCAAACTATGCCAAACTCACCTAAATTACTTCGGCTATCAAAAATCACCCCCAACTACACTTTACAGCAACAAACTAAATCCAATCACTTTAAAATTACAAAAAAATGCTAAACATTATAACAAACTATACCAGAATCACCTAAATTACTTCGGCTACCATAAATTATCACCAACTAACCCTTACCACAACAAACTAAACCCAATCACTTTTAAATTACAAAAAAATGCTAGTAACCATAGCAAACTATGCCAAACTCACCTAAATTACTTCGGCTACCATAACTCATCACCAACTAACCCTTACCACAACAAACTAAACCCAATCACTTTTAAATTACAAAAAAATGCTACTTACCATAGCAAACTAAGCCAAACTCACCTAAATTACTTCGGCTATCAAAAATCACCCCCAAATACACTTTACAGCAACAAACTATTGGGTTTAGTTCGTTGTGGTAAGGGTTAGTTGGTGATGATTTATGGTAGCCGAAGTAATTTAGGTGAGTTTGGCATAGTTTGCTATGGTTACTAGCATTTTTTTGTAATTTAAAAGTGATTGGGTTTAGTTTGTTGTGGTAAGGGTTAGTTGGTGATGATTTAGAGTAGCCAAATTAATTTAGGTGAGTCTGGCATTGTTTGTTATGATTTGTACACCTTTTTTTGTAATTTTAAGATGATATAGTTTGGTTTGTTGTGGTAAGGGATATTTGGGGGTGATTTACGGTAGCCGAAGTAATTTAGGTGATTCTGGTATAGTTTGTTATAATTTTTAGCATTTTTTTGTAATTTTAAAGTGATTGGGTTTTGTTTGTTGCTGTAAATTGTAGTTGGGGGTGATTTTTGATAGCCGAAGTAATTTAGGTGAGTTTGGCATAGTTTGCTATGGTTAGTAGCATTTTTTTGTAATTTAAAAGTGATTGGGTTTAGTTTGTTGTGGTAAGAGTTAGTTGGTGATGATTTATGGTAGCCGTTTAGTTTAGTTTGTTATGATTTTTAGCATTTTTTTGTAATTTTAAAGTGATTGGGCTTAGTTTGTTGCAGTAAAGTGTAGTTGGGGGTGATTTTTGATAGCCGAAGTAATTTAGGTGAGTTTGGCATAGTTTGCTATGGTTAGTAGCATTTTTTTGTAATTTAAAAGTGATTGGGTTTAGTTTGTTGTGGTAAGGGTTAGTTGGTGATGATTTATTGTAGCAGAAGTAATTTAGGTGAGTTTGGCATAGTTTGCTATGGTTACTAGCATTTTTTTGTAATTTAAAAGTGATTGGGTTTAGTTTGTTGTGGTAAGGGTTAGTTGGTGATGATTTAGAGTAGCCGAAGTAATTTAGGTGAGTCTGGCATAGTTTGTTATGATTTGTACACTTTTTTTTGTAATTTTAAGATGATATGGTTTGGTTTGTTGTGGTAAGGGATAATTGGGGGTGATTTACGGTAACCGAAGTAATTTAGGTCATTCTGGTATAGTTTGTTATTATTATTAGCATTTTTTTGTAATTTTAAAGTGATTGGGCTTAGTTTGTTGCTGTAAAGTGTTGTTGGGGGTGATTTTTGATAGCCGAAGTAATTTAGGTGAGTTTGGCATAGTTTGCTATGGTTACTAGCATTTTTTTGTAATTTAAAAGTGATTGGGTTTAGTTTGTTGTGGTAAGGGTTAGTTGGTGATGATTTATGTTAGCCGAAGTAATTTAGGTGAGTTTGTCATAGTTTGCTTTGGTTACTAGCATTTTTTTGTAATTTAAAAGTGATTGGGTTTAGTTTGTTGTGGTAAGGGTTAGTTGGTGGTGATTTAGAGTAGCCGAAGTAATTTAGGTGAGTCTGGCATAATTTGTTATGTTTTGAACATCTTTTTTTGTAATTTTAAGATGATATGGTTTGGTTTGTTGTGGTAAGGGATAGTTGGGGGTGATTTACGGTAGCCGAAGTAATTTAGGTAGTTCTGGTATAGTTTGTTATGATTTTTAGCATTTTTTTGTAATTTTAAAGTGATTGGGCTTAGTTTGTTGACGTACAAATCATAACAAACTATGCCAGACTCACCTAAATTACTTCGGCTACTCTAAATCATCACCAACTAACCCTTACCACAACAAACTAAACCCAATCACTTTTAAATTACAAAAAAATGCTAGTAACCATAGCAAACTATGCCAAACTCACCTAAATTACTTCGGCTATCAAAAATCACCCCCAACTACACTTTACAGCAACAAACTAAGCCCAATCACTTTAAAATTACAAAAAAATGCTAAAACTCATAACAAACTATACCAGAATCACCTAAATTACTTCGGCTACCGTAAATCACCCCCAACTATCCCTTACCACAACAAACCAAACCATATCATCTTAAAATTACAAAAAAAGGTGTACAAATCATAACAAACTATGCCAGACTTACCTAAATTACTTCGGCTAACATAAATCATCACCAACTAACCCTTACCACAACAAACTAAACCCAATCACTTTTAAATTAAAAAAAAATGCTAGTAACCAAAGCAAACTATGCCAAACTCACCTAAATTACTTCGGCTACCATAAATCATCACCAACTAACCCTTACCACAACAAACTAAACCCAATCACTTTTAAATTACAAAAAAATGATACTAACCATAGCAAACTATGCCAAACTCACCTAAATTACTTCGGCTATCAAAAATCACCCCCAACTACACTTTACAGCAACAAACTAAATCCAATCATTTTAAAATTACAAAAAAATGCTAAAAATTATAACAAACTATACCAGAATCACCTAAATTACTTCGGCTACCGTAAATCACCCCCAACTATCCCTTACCACAACAAACCAAACCATATCATCTTAAAATTACAAAAAAAGGTGTACAAATCATAACAAACTATGCCAGACTCACCTAAATTACTTCGGCTACTCTAAATCATCACCAACTAACCCTTACCACAACAAACTAAACCCAATCACTTTTAAATTACAAAAAAATGCTAGTAACCATAGCAAACTATGCCAAACTCACCTAAATTACTTCGGATACCATAACTCATCACCAACTAACCCTTACCACAACAAACTAAACCCAATCACTTTTAAATTACAAAAAAATGCTACTAACCATAGCAAACTATGCCAAACTCACCTAAATTACTTCGGCTATCAAAAATCACCCCCAACTACACTTTACAGCAACAAATTATGCCCAATCACTTTAAAATTACACAAAAATGCTAAAAATCATAACAAACTATACCAGAATCACCTAAATTACTTCGGCTACCGTAAATCACCCCCAACTATCCCTTACCACAACAAACCAAACCGTATCATCTTAAAATTACAAAAAAGATGTACAAAACATAACAAACTATGCCAGACTCACCTAAATTACTTCGGCTACTCTAAATCACCACCAACTAACCCTTACCACAACAAACTAAACCCAATCACTTTTAAATTACAAAAAAATGCTAGTAACCATAGCAAACTATGCCAAACTCATCTAAATTACTTCGGCTACCATAAATCATCACCAACTAACCCTTACCACAACAAACTAAACCAATCACTTTTAAATTACAAAAAAATGCTAGTAACCATAGCAAACTATGCCAAACTCACCTAAATTACTTCGGCTATCAAAAATCACCCCCAACATCACTTTACAGCAACAAACTAAGCCCAATCACTTTAAAATTGCAAAAAAATGCTAATAATCATAACAAACTATACCAGAATGACCTAAATTACTTCGGTTACCGTAAATCACCCCCAATTATCCCTTACCACAACAAACCAAACCATATCATCTTAAAATTACAAAAAAAGGTGTACAAATCATAACAAACTATGCCAGACTCACCTAAATTACTTCGGCTAACATAAATCATCACCAACTAACCCTTACCACAACAACTAACAACAACTAACAACAACTAACAACTAAACCCAATCACTTTTAAATTACAAAAAAATGCTACTAACCATAGCAAACTATGCCAAACTCACCTAAATTACTTCGGCTACCAAAAATCACCCCCAACTACACTTTACAGCAACAAATTATGCCCAATCACTTTAAAATTACACAAAAATGCTAAAAATCATAACAAACTATACCAGAATCACCTAAATTACTTCGGCTACCGTAAATCACCCCCAACTATCCCTTACCACAACAAACCAAACCGTATCATCTTAAAATTACAAAAAAGATGTACAAAACATAACAAACTATGCCAGACTCACCTAAATTACTTCGGCTACTCTAAATCACCACCAACTAACCCTTACCACAACAAACTAAACCCAATCACTTTTAAATTACAAAAAAATGCTAGTCACCATAGCAAACTATGCCAAACTCATCTAAATTACTTCGGCTACCATAAATCATCACCAACTAACCCTTACCACAACAAACTAAACCAATCACTTTTAAATTACAAAAAAATGCTCGTAACCATAGCAAACTATGCCAAACTCACCTAAATTACTTCGGCTATCAAAAATCACCCCCAACATCACTTTACAGCAACAAACTAAGCCCAATCACTTTAAAATTACAAAAAAATGCTAATAATCATAACAAACTATACCAGAATCACCTAAATTACTTCGGCTACCGTAAATCACCCCCAACTATCCCTTACCACAACAAACCAAACCATATCATCTTTAAATTACAAAAAAAGGTGTACAAATCATAACAAACAATGCCAGACTCACCTAAATTAATTTGGCTACTCTAAATCATCACCAACTAACCCTTATACAACAAACTAAACCCAATCACTTTTAAATTACAAAAAAATGCTAGTAACCATAGCAAACTATGCCAAACTCACCTAAATTACTTCGGCTACCATAAATCATCACCAACTAACCCTTACCACAACAAACTAAACCCAATCAATTTTAAATTACAAAAAAATGCTACTAACCATAGCAAACTATGCCAAACTCACCTAAATTACTTCGGCTACCATAAATCATCACCAACTAACTCTTACCACAACAAACTAAACCCAATCACTTTTAAGTTACAAAAAAATGCTACTAACCATAGCAAACTATGCCAAACTCACCTAAATTACTTCGGCTATCCAAAATCACCCCCAACTACACTTTACAGCAACAAACTGAGCCCAATCACTTTAAAATTACACAAAAATGCTAAAAATCATAACAAACTATACCAGAATCACCTAAATTACTTCGGCTATCGTAAATCACCCCCAACTATCCCTTACCACAACAAACCAAACCATATCATCTTAAAATTACAAAAAAAGGTGTACAAATCATAACAAACTATGCCAGACTCACCAAAATTACTTCGGCTACTCTAAATCATCACCAACTAACCCTTACCAAAACAAACTAAACCCAATCACTTTTAAATTACAAAAAAATGCTAGTAACCATAGCAAACTATGGCAAACTCACCTAAATTACTTCGGCTACCATAAATCATCACCAACTAACTCTTACCACAACAAACTAAACCCAATCACTTTTAAGTTACAAAAAAATGCTACTAACCATAGCAAACTATGCCAAACTCACCTAAATTACTCCGGCTATCAAAAATCACCCCCAACTACACTTTACAGCAACAAACAAAACCCAATCACTTTAAAATTACAAAAAAATGCTAAAAATTATAACAAACTATACCAGAATCACCTAAATTACTTCGGCTACCGTAAATCACCCCCAACTATCCCTTACCACAACAAACCAAACCATATCATCTTTAAATTACAAAAAAAGGTGTACAAATCATAACAAACAATGCCAGACTCACCTAAATTAATTTGGCTACTCTAAATCATCACCAACTAACCCTTATACAACAAACTAAACCCAATCACTTTTAAATTACAAAAAAATGCTAGTAACCATAGCAAACTATGCCAAACTCACCTAAATTACTTCGGCTACCATAAATCATCACCAACTAACCCTTACCACAACAAACTAAACCCAATCAATTTTAAATTACAAAAAAATGCTACTAACCATAGCAAACTATGCCAAACTCACCTAAATTACTTCGGCTTTCAAAAATCACCCCCAACTACATTTTACAGCAACAAACTAAGCCCAATCACTTTAAAATTACAAAAAAATGCTAAAAATCATAACAAACTATACCAGAACTAACTAAATTACTTCGGCTACCGTAAATCACCCCCAACTATCCCTTACCACAACAAACCAAACCATATCATCTTAAAATTACAAAAAAAGGTGTACAAATCATAACAAACTATGCCAGACTTACCTAAATTACTTCGGCTACTCTAAATCATCACCAACTAACCCTTACCACAACAAACTAAACCCAATCACTTTTAAATTACAAAAAAATGCTAGTACCTATAGCAAACAATGCCAAACTCACCTAAATTACTTCAGCTACCATAAATCAACACCAACTATCCCTTACCACAACAAACTAAACCCAATCAATTTTAAATTACAAAAAAATGCTACTAACCATAGCAAACTATGCCAAACTCACCTAAATTACTTGGGCTATCAAAAATCACCCCCAACTACACTTTACAGCAACAAACTAAATCCAATCACTTTAAAATTACAAAAAAATGCTAAAAATTATAACAAACTATACCAGAATCACCTAAATTACTTCGGCTACCGTAAATCACCCCCAACTATCCCTTACCACAACAAACCAAACCATATCATCTTTAAATTACAAAAAAAGGTGTACAAATCATAACAAACAATGCCAGACTCACCTAAATTAATTTGGCTACTCTAAATCATCACCAACTAACCCTTACTACAACAAACTAAACCCAATCACTTTTAAATTACAAAAAAATGCTAGTAACCATAGCAAACTATGCCAAACTCACCTAAATTACTTCGGCTACCATAAATCATCACCAACTAACCCTTACCACAACAAACTAAACCCAATCACTTTAAAATTACAAAAAAATGCTAAAAATCATAACAAACTATACCAGAACTACCTAAATTACTTCGGCTACCGTAAATCACCCCCAACTATCCCTTACCACAACAAACCAAACCATATCATCTTAAAATTATAAAAAAAGATGTACAAATCATAACAAACTATGCCAGACTCACCTAAATTACTTCGGCTACTCTAAATCATCACCAACTAACCCTTACCACAACAAACTAAACCCAATCACTTTTAAATTACAAAAAAATGCTAGTAACCATAGCAAACTATGCCAAATTCACCTAAATTACTTCGGCTACCATAAAACATCACCAACTAACCCTTACCACAACAAAATAAACCCAATCACTTTTAAATTACAAAAAATTGCTACTAACCATAGCAAACTATGCCAAACTCACCTAAATAACTTCGGCTATCAAAAATCACCCCCAACTACACTTTACAGCAACAAACTAAGCCCAATCACTTTAAAATTACAAAAAAATGCTAAAAATCATAACAAACTATACCAGAATCACCTAAATTACTTCGGCTACCGTAAATCACCCCCAACTATCCCTTACCACAACAAACCAAACCATATCATCTTAAAATTACAAAAAAAGGTGTACAAATCATAACAAACTATGCCAGACTTACCTAAATTACTTCGGCTACCATAAATCATCACCAACTAACCCTTACCACAACAAACTAAACCCAATCACTTTTAAATTACAAAAAAATGCTAGTAACCAAAGCAAACTATGCCAAACTCACCTAAATTACTTCGGCTACCATAAATCATCACCAACTAACCCTTACCACAACAAACTAACCCCAATCACTTTTAAATTACAAAAAAATGCTACTAACCATAGCAAACTATGCCAAACTCACCTAAATTACTTCGGCTATCAAAAATCACCCCCAACTACACTTTACAGCAACAAACTGAGCCCAATCACTTTAAAATTACACAAAAATGCTAAAAATCATAACAAACTATACCAGAATCACCTAAATTACTTCGGCTACCGTAAATCACCCCCAACTATCCCTTACCACAACAAACCAAACCATATCAACTTAAAATTACAAAAAAAGGTGTACAAATCATAACAAACTATGCCAGACTCACCTAAATTACTTCGGCTACTCTAAATCATCACCAACTAACCCTTACCACAACAAACTAAACCCAATCACTTTTAAATTACAAAAAAATGCTAGTACCTATAGCAAACAATGCCAAACTCACCTAAATTACTTCAGCTACCATAAATCAACACCAACTATCCCTTACCACAACAAACTAAACCCAATCAATTTTAAATTACAAAAAAATGCTACTAACCATAGCAACTATGCCAAACTCACCTAAATTACTTGGGCTATCAAAAATCACCCCCAACTACACTTTACAGCAACAAACTAAATCCAATCACTTTAAAATTACAAAAAAATGCTAAAAATTATAACAAACTATACCAGAATCACCTAAATTACTTCGGCTACCGTAAATCACCCCCAACTATCCCTTACCACAACAAACCGAACCATATCATCTTAAAATTACAAAAAAAGGTGTACAAATCATAACAAACTATGCCAGACTCACCTAAATTACTTCGGCTACTCTAAATCATCACCAACTAACCCTTACCACAACAAACTAAACCCAATCACTTTTAAATTACAAAAAAATGCTAGTAACCATTGCAAACTATGCCAAACTCACCTAAATTACTTCGGCTACCATAAATCATCACCAACTAACTCTTACCACAACAAACTAAACCCAATCACTTTTAAGTTACAAAAAAATGCTACTAACCATAGCAAACTATGCCAAACTCACCTAAATTACTTCGGCTATCAAAAATCACCCCCAACTACACTTTACAGCAACAAACAAAACCCAATCACTTTAAAATTACAAAAAAATGCTAAAAATTATAACAAACTATACCAGAATCACCTAAATTACTTCGGCTACCGTAAATCACCCCCAACTATCCCTTACTACAACAAACCAAACCATATCATCTTTAAATTACAAAAAAAGGTGTACAAATCATAACAAACAATGCCAGACTCACCTAAATTAATTTGGCTACTCTAAATCATCACCAACTAACCCTTACCACAACAAACTAAACCCAATCACTTTTAAATTACAAAAAAATGCTAGTAACCATAGCAAACTATGCCAAACTCACCTAAATTACTTCGGCTACCATAAATCATCACCAACTAACCCTTACCACAACAAACTAAACCCAATCACTTTTAAATTACAAAAAAATGCTACTAACCATAGCAAACTATGCCAAACTCACCTAAATTACTTCGGCTTTCAAAAATCACCCCCAACTACATTTTACAGCAACAAACTAAGACCAATCACTTTAAAATTACAAAAAAATGCTAAAAATCATAACAAACTATACCAGAACTACCTGAATTACTTCGGCTACCGTAAATCACCCCCAACTATCCCTTACCACAACAAACCAAACCATATCATCCTAAAATTACAAAAAAAGGTGTACAAATCATAACAAACTATGCCAGACTTACCTAAATTACTTCGGCTACCATAAATCATGACCACCTAACCCTTACCACAACAAACTAAACCCAATCACTTTTAAATTACAAAAAAATGCTAGTAACCAAAGCAAACTATGCCAAACTCACCTAAATTACTTCGGCTACCATAAATCATCACCAACTAACCCTTACCACAACAAACTAAACCCAATCACTTTTAAATTACAAAAAAATGCTACTAACCATAGCAAACTATGCCAAACTCACCTAAATTACTTCGGCTATCAAAAATCACCCCCAACTACACTTTACAGCAACAAACTGAGCCCAATCACTTTAAAATTACACAAAAATGCTAAAAATCATAACAAACTATACCAGAATCACCTAAATTACTTCGGCTATCGTAAATCACCCCCAACTATCCCTTACCACAACAAACCAAACCATATCAACTTAAAATTACAAAAAAAGGTGTACAAATCATAACAAACTATGCCAGACTCACCTAAATTACTTCGGCTACTCTAAATCATCACCAACTAACCCTTACCACAACAAACTAAACCCAATCACTTTTAAATTACAAAAAAATGCTAGTACCTATAGCAAACAATGCCAAACTCACCTAAATTACTTCAGCTACCATAAATCAACACCAACTATCCCTTACCACAACAAACTAAACCCAATCAATTTTAAATTAAAAAAAATGCTACTAACCATAGCAAACTATGCCAAACTCACCTAAATTACTTGGGCTATCAAAAATCACCCCCAACTACACTTTACAGCAACAAACTAAATCCAATCACTTTAAAATTACAAAAAAATGCTAAAAATTATAACAAACTATACCAGAATCACCTAAATTACTTCGGCTACCGTAAATCACCCCCAAATATCCCTTACCACAACAAACCCAACCATATCATCTTTAAATTACAAAAAAAGGTGTACAAATCATAACAAACAATGCCAGACTCACCTAAATTAATTTGGCTACTCTAAATCATCACCAACTAACCCTTACCACAACAAACTAAACCCAATCACTTTTAAATTACAAAAAAATGCTAGTAACCATAGCAAACTATGCCAAACTCACCTAAATTACTTCGGCTACCATAAATCATCACCAACTAACCCTTACCACAACAAACTAAACCCAATCACTTTTAAATTACAAAAAAATGCTACTAACCATAGCAAACTATGCCAAACTCACCTAAATTACTTCGGCTTTCAAAAATCACCCCCAACTACACTTTACAGCAACAAACTAAGCCCAATCACTTTAAAATTACAAAAAAATGCTAAAAATCATAACAAACTATACCAGAACTACCTAAATTACTTCGGCTACCGTAAATCACCCCCAACTATCCCTTACCACAACAAACCAAACCATATCATCTTAAAATTATAAAAAAAGATGTACAAATCATAACAAACTATGCCAGACTCACCTAAATTACTTCGGCTACCATAACTCATCACCAACTAACCCTTACCACAACAAACTAAACCCAATCACTTTTAAATTACAAAAAAATGCTACTAACCATAGCAAACTATGCCAAACTCACCTAAATTACTTCGGCTATCAAAAATCACCCCCAACTACACTTTACAGCAACAAACTATGCCCAATCACTTTAAAATTACGTAAAAATGCTAAAAATCATAACAAACTATACCAGAATCACCTAAATTTCTTCGGCTACCATAAATCATCACCAACTAACCCTTACCACAACAAACTAAACCCAATCACTTTTAAATTACAAAAAAATGCTACTAACCATAGCAAACTATGCCAAACTCACCTAAATTACTTCGGCTATCAAAAATCACCCCCAACTACACTTTACAGCAACAAACTGAGCCCAATCACTTTAAAATTACACAAAAATGCTAAAAATCATAACAAACTATGCCAAACTCACCTAAATTACTTCGGCTATCAAAAATCACCCCCAACTATCCCTTACCACAACAAACCAAACCATATCAACTTAAAATTACAAAAAAAGGTGTACAAATCATAACAAACTATGCCAGACTCACCTAAATTACTTCGGCTACTCTAAATCATCACCAACTAACCCTTACCACAACAAACTAAACCCAATCACTTTTAAATTACAAAAAAATGCTAGTACCTATAGCAAACAATGCCAAACTCACCTAAATTACTTCAGCTACCATAAATCAACACCAACTATCCCTTACCACAACAAACTAAACCCAATCAATTTTAAATTACAAAAAAATGCTACTAACCATAGCAAACTATGCCAAACTCACCTAAATTACTTGGGCTATCAAAAATCACCCCCAACTACACTTTACAGCAACAAACTAAATCCAATCACTTTAAAATTACAAAAAAATGCTAAAAATTATAACAAACTATACCAGAATCACCTAAATTACTTCGGCTACCGTAAATCACCCCCAACTATCCCTTACCACAGCAAACCAAACCATATCATCTTAAAATTACAAAAAAAGGTGTACAAATCATAACAAACTATGCCAGACTCACCTAAATTACTTCGGCTACTCTAAATCATCACCAACTAACCCTTACCACAACAAACTAAACCCAATCACTTTTAAATTACAAAAAAATGCTAGTAACCATAGCAAACTATGCCAAACTCACCTAAATTACTTCGGCTACCATAAATCATCACCAACTAACTGTTACCACAACAAACTAAACCCAATCACTTTTAAGTTACAAAAAAATGCTACTAACTATAGCAAACTATGCCAAACTCACCTAAATTACTTCGGCTATCAAAAATCACCCCCAACTACACTTTACAGCAACAAACAAAACCCAATCACTTTAAAATTACAAAAAAATGCTAAAAATTATAACAAACTATACCAGAATCACCTAAATTACTTCGGCTACCGTAAATCACCCCCAACTATCCCTTACCACAACAAACCAAACCATATCATCTTTAAATTACAAAAAAAGGTGTACAAATCATAACAAACAATGCCAGACTCACCTAAATTAATTTGGCTACTCTAAATCATCACCAACTAACCCTTACCACAACAAACTAAACCCAATCACTTTTAAATTACAAAAAAATGCT
This sequence comes from Eledona agricola, assembly GCA_964023215.1. Lineage (NCBI taxonomy): Eukaryota > Metazoa > Arthropoda > Insecta > Coleoptera > Tenebrionidae > Eledona > Eledona agricola. The sequence continues at coordinate 2,122,907 of CAXIEJ010000157.1, forward strand.
AGTAACCATAGCAAACTATGCCAAACTCACCTAAATTACTTCGGCTACCATAAATCATCACCAACTAACCCTTACCACAACAAACTAAACCCAATCACTTTTAAATTACAAAAAAATGCTACTAACCATAGCAAACTATGCCAAACTCACCTAAATTACTTCGGCTTTCAAAAATCACCCCCAACTACAATTTACAGCAACAAACTAAGCCCAATCACTTTAAAATTACAAAAAAATGCTAAAAATCATAAAAAACTATACCAGAACTACCTAAATTACTTCGGCTACCGTAAATCACCCCCAACTATCCCTTACCACAACAAACCAAACCATATCATCTTAAAATTACAAAAAAAGGTGTACAAATCATAACAAACTATGCCAGACTTACCTAAATTTCTTCGGCTACCATAAATCATCACCACCTAACCCTTACCACAACAAACTAAACCCAATCACTTTTAAATTACAAAAAAATGCTAGTAACCAAAGCAAACTATGCCAAACTCACCTAAATTACTTCGGCTACCATAAATCATCACCAACTAACCCTTACCACAACAAACTAAACCCAATCACTTTTAAATTACAAAAAAATGCTACTAACCATAGCAAACTATGCCAAACTCACCTAAATTACTTCGGCTATCAAAAATCACCCCCAACTACACTTTACAGCAACAAACTGAGCCCAATCACTTTAAAATTACACAAAAATGCTAAAAATCATAACAAACTATACCAGAATCACCTAAATTACTTCGGCTATCGTAAATCACCCCCAACTATCCCTTACCACAACAAACCAAACCATATCAACTTAAAATTACAAAAAAAGGTGTACAAATCATAACAAACTATGCCAGACTCACCTAAATTACTTCGGCTACTCTAAATCATCACCAACTAACCCTTACCACAACAAACTAAACCCAATCACTTTTAAATTACAAAAAAATGCTAGTACCTATAGCAAACAATGCCAAACTCACCTAAATTACTTCAGCTACCATAAATCAACACCAACTATCCCTTACCACAACAAACTAAACCCAATCAATTTTAAATTACAAAAAAATGCTACTAACCATAGCAAACTATGCCAAATTCACCTAAATTACTTGGGCTATCAAAAATCACCCCCAACTACACTTTACAGCAACAAACTAAATCCAATCACTTTAAAATTACAAAAAAATGCTAAAAATTATAACAAACTATACCAGAATCACCTAAATTACTTCGGCTACCGTAAATCACCCCCAACTATCCCTTACCACAACAAACCAAACCATATCATCTTTAAATTACAAAAAAAGGTGTACAAATCATAACAAACTATGCCAGACTTACCTAAATTACTTCGGCTACCATAAATCATCACCAACTAACCCTTACCACAACAAACTAAACCCAATCACTTTTAAATTACAAAAAAATGCTAGTAACCAAAGCAAACTATGCCAAACTCACCTAAATTACTTCGGCTACCATAAATCATCACCAACTAACCCTTACCACAACAAACTAAACCCAATCACTTTTAAATTACAAAAAAATGCTACTAACCATAGCAAACTATGCCAAACTCACCTAAATTACTTCGGCTATCAAAAATCACCCCCAACTACACTTTACAGCAACAAACTGAGCCCAATCACTTTAAAATTACACAAAAATGCTAAAAATCATAACAAACTATACCAGAATCACCTAAATTACTTCGGCTATCGTAAATCACCCCCAACTATCCCTTACCACAACAAACCAAACCATATCAACTTAAAATTACAAAAAAAGTTGTACAAATCATAACAAACTATGCCAGACTCACCTAAATTACTTCGGCTACTCTAAATCATCACCAACTAACCCTTACCACAACAAACTAAACCCAATCACTTTTAAATTACAAAAAAATGCTAGTACCTATAGCAAACAATGCCAAACTCACCTAAATTACTTCAGCTACCATAAATCAACACCAACTATCCCTTACCACAACAAACTAAACCCAATCAATTTTAAATTACAAAAAAATGCTACTAACCATAGCAAACTATGCCAAACTCACCTAAATTACTTGGGCTATCAAAAATCACCCCCAACTACACTTTACAGCAACAAACTAAATCCAATCACTTTAAAATTACAAAAAAATGCTAAAAATTATAACAAACTATACCAGAATCACCTAAATTACTTCGGCTACCGTAAATCACCCCCAACTATCCCTTACCACAACAAACCAAACCATATCATCTTAAAATTACAAAAAAAGGTGTACAAATCATAACAAACTATGCCAGACTCACCTAAATTACTTCGGCTACTCTAAATCATCACCAACTAACCCTTACCACAACAAACTAAACCCACTCACTTTTAAATTACAAAAAAATGCTAGTAACCATAGCAAACTATGCCAAACTCACCTAAATTACTTCGGCTACCATAAATCATCACCAACTAACCCTTACCACAACAAACTAAACCCAATCAATTTTAAATTACAAAAAAATGCTACTAACCACAGCAAACTATGCCAAACTCACATAAATTACTTCGGCTATCAAAAATCACCCCCAACTACACTTTACAGCAACAAACTAAATCCAATCACTTTAAAATTACAAAAAAATGCTAAAAATTATAACAAACTATACCAGAATCATCTAAATTACTTCGGCTACCGTAAACCACCCCCAACTATCCCTTACCACAACAAACCAAACCATATCATCTTAAAATTACAAAAAAAGGTGTACAAATCATAACAAACTATGCCAGACTCACCTAAATTACTTCGGCTACTCTAAATTATCACCAACTAATCCTTACCACAACAAACTAAACCCAATCACTTTTAAATTACAAAAAAATGCTAGTAACCACAGCAAACTATGCCAAACTCACCCAAATTACTTCGGCTACCATAACTCATCACCAACTAACCCTTACCACAACAAACTAAACCCAATCACTTTTAAATTACAAAAAAATGCTACTAACCATAGCAAACTATGCCAAACTCACCTAAATTACTTCGGCTATCAAAAATCACCCCCAACTACACTTTACAGCAACAAACTATGCCCAATCACTTTAAAATTACGTAAAAATGCTAAAAATCATAACAAACTATACCAGAATCACCTAAATTACTTCGGCTACCGTAAATCACCCCCAACTATCCCTTACCACAACAAACCAAACCGTATCATATTAAAATTACAAAAAAAAGATGTACAAATCATAACAAACTATGCCAGACTCACCTAAATTACTTCGGCTACTCTAAATCATCACCAACTAACCCTTACTACAACAAACTAAACCCAATCACTTTTAAATTACAAAAAAATGCTAGTACCTATAGCAAACTATGCCAAACTCACCTAAATTACTTCGGCTACCATAAATCATCACCAACTAACCCTTACCACAACAAACTAAACCCAATCAATTTTAAATTACAAAAAAATGCTACTAACCATAGCAAACTATGCCAAACTCACCTAAGTTACTTCGGCTATCAAAAATCACCCCCAACTACACTTTACAGCAACAAACTAAGCCCAGTCACTTTAAAATTATAAAATAATGCTAAAAATCATAACAAACTATACCAGAATCACCTAAATTACTTCGGTTACCGTAAATCACCCCTAATAATCCCTTACCACAACAAACCAAACCATATCATCTTAAAATTACAAAAAAAGGTGTACAAATCATAACAAACTATGCCAGACTCACCTAAATTACTTCGGCAACACTAAATCATCACCAACTAACCCTTACCACAACAAACTAAACCCAATCACTTTTAAATTACAAAAAAATGCTAGTAACCATAGCAAACTATGCCTAACTCACCTAAATTACTTCTGCTACCATAAATCATCACCAACTAACCCTTACCACAACAAACTAAACCCAATCACTTTTAAATTACAAAAAAATGCTACTAACCATAGCAAACTATGCCAAACTCACCTAAATTACTTCGGCTATCAAAAATCACCCCCAACTACACTTTACAGCAACAAACTAAGCCCAATCACTTTAAAATTACAAAAAAATGCTAAAAATCATAACAAATTATACCAGAATCACCTAAATTACTTCGGCTACCGTAAATCACCCCCAACTATCCCTTACCACAACAAACCAAACTATATCATCTTAAAATTACAAAAAAAGGTGTACAAATCATAACAAACTATGCCAGACTCACCAAAATTACTTCGGCTACTCTAAATCATCACCAACTAACCCTTACGACAACAAACTAAACCCAATCACTTTTAAATTACAAAAAAATGCTACTAACCATAACAAACTATGCCAAACTCACCTAAATTACTTCGGCTATCAAAAATCACCCCCAACTACACTTTACAGCAACAAACTAAACCCAATCACTTTAAAATTACAAAAAAATGCTAAAAATTATAACAAACTATACCAGAATCACCTAAATTACTTCGGCTACCGTAAATCACCCCCAACTATCCCTTACCACAACAAACTAAACCCAATCACCTTTAAATTACAAAAAAATGCTACTAACCATAGCAAACTATGCCAAACTCACCTAAATTACTTCGGCTATCAAAAATCACCCCCAACTACACTTTACAGCAACAAACTGAGCCCAATCACTTTAAAATTACACAAAAATGCTAAAAATCATAACAAACTATACCAGAATCACCTAAATTACTTCGGCTATCGTAAATCACCCCCAACTATCCCTTACCACAACAAACCAAACCATATCAACTTAAAATTACAAAAAAAGTTGTACAAATCATAACAAACTATGCCAGACTCACCTAAATTACTTCGGCTACTCTAAATCATCACCAACTAACCCTTACCACAACAAACTAAACCCAATCACTTTTAAATTACAAAAAAATGCTAGTACCTATAGCAAACAATGCCAAACTCACCTAAATTACTTCAGCTACCATAAATCAACACCAACTATCCCTTACCACAACAAACTAAACCCAATCAATTTTAAATTACAAAAAAATGCTACTAACCATAGCAAACTATGCCAAACTCACCTAAATTACTTGGGCTATCAAAAATCACCCCCAACTACACTTTACAGCAACAAACTAAATCCAATCACTTTAAAATTACAAAAAAATGCTAAAAATTATAACAAACTATACCAGAATCACCTAAATTACTTCGGCTACCGTAAATCACCCCCAACTATCCCTTACCACAACAAACCAAACCATATCATCTTAAAATTACAAAAAAAGGTGTACAAATCATAACAAACTATGCCAGACTCACCTAAATTACTTCGGCTACTCTAAATCATCACCAACTAACCCTTACCACAACAAACTAAACCCACTCACTTTTAAATTACAAAAAAATGCTAGTAACCATAGCAAACTATGCCAAACTCACCTAAATTACTTCGGCTACCATAAATCATCACCAACTAACCCTTACCACAACAAACTAAACCCAATCAATTTTAAATTACAAAAAAATGCTACTAACCACAGCAAACTATGCCAAACTCACATAAATTACTTCGGCTATCAAAAATCACCCCCAACTACACTTTACAGCAACAAACTAAATCCAATCACTTTAAAATTACAAAAAAATGCTAAAAATTATAACAAACTATACCAGAATCACCTAAATTACTTCGGCTACCGTAAACCACCCCCAACTATCCCTTACCACAACAAACCAAACCATATCATCTTAAAATTACAAAAAAAGGTGTACAAATCATAACAAACTATGCCAGACTCACCTAAATTACTTCGGCTACTCTAAATTATCACCAACTAATCCTTACCACAACAAACTAAACCCAATCACTTTTAAATTACAAAAAAATGCTAGTAACCACAGCAAACTATGCCAAACTCACCCAAATTACTTCGGCTACCATAACTCATCACCAACTAACCCTTACCACAACAAACTAAACCCAATCACTTTTAAATTACAAAAAAATGCTACTAACCATAGCAAACTATGCCAAACTCACCTAAATTACTTCGGCTATCAAAAATCACCCCCAACTACACTTTACAGCAACAAACTATGCCCAATCACTTTAAAATTACGTAAAAATGCTAAAAATCATAACAAACTATACCAGAATCACCTAAATTACTTCGGCTACCGTAAATCACCCCCAACTATCCCTTACCACAACAAACCAAACCGTATCATATTAAAATTACAAAAAAAAGATGTACAAATCATAACAAACTATGCCAGACTCACCTAAATTACTTCGGCTACTCTAAATCATCACCAACTAACCCTTACTACAACAAACTAAACCCAATCACTTTTAAATTACAAAAAAATGCTAGTACCTATAGCAAACTATGCCAAACTCACCTAAATTACTTCGGCTACCATAAATCATCACCAACTAACCCTTACCACAACAAACTAAACCCAATCAATTTTAAATTACAAAAAAATGCTACTAACCATAGCAAACTATGCCAAACTCACCTAAGTTACTTCGGCTATCAAAAATCACCCCCAACTACACTTTACAGCAACAAACTAAGCCCAGTCACTTTAAAATTATAAAATAATGCTAAAAATCATAACAAACTATACCAGAATCACCTAAATTACTTCGGTTACCGTAAATCACCCCTAATAATCCCTTACCACAACAAACCAAACCATATCATCTTAAAATTACAAAAAAAGGTGTACAAATCATAACAAACTATGCCAGACTCACCTAAATTACTTCGGCAACACTAAATCATCACCAACTAACCCTTACCACAACAAACTAAACCCAATCACTTTTAAATTACAAAAAAATGCTAGTAACCATAGCAAACTATGCCTAACTCACCTAAATTACTTCTGCTACCATAAATCATCACCAACTAACCCTTACCACAACAAACTAAACCCAATCACTTTTAAATTACAAAAAAATGCTACTAACCATAGCAAACTATGCCAAACTCACCTAAATTACTTCGGCTATCAAAAATCACCCCCAACTACACTTTACAGCAACAAACTAAGCCCAATCACTTTAAAATTACAAAAAAATGCTAAAAATCATAACAAATTATACCAGAATCACCTAAATTACTTCGGCTACCGTAAATCACCCCCAACTATCCCTTACCACAACAAACCAAACTATATCATCTTAAAATTACAAAAAAAGGTGTACAAATCATAACAAACTATGCCAGACTCACCAAAATTACTTCGGCTACTCTAAATCATCACCAACTAACCCTTACGACAACAAACTAAACCCAATCACTTTTAAATTACAAAAAAATGCTACTAACCATAGCAAACTATGCCAAACTCACCTAAATTACTTCGGCTATCAAAAATCACCCCCAACTACACTTTACAGCAACAAACTAAACCCAATCACTTTAAAATTACAAAAAAATGCTAAAAATTATAACAAACTATACCAGAATCACCTAAATTACTTCGGCTACCGTAAATCACCCCCAACTATCCCTTACCACAACAAACTAAACCCAATCACCTTTAAATTACAAAAAAATGCTACTAACCATAGCAAACTATGCCAAACTCACCTAAATTACTTCGGCTATCAAAAATCACCCCCAACTACACTTTACAGCAACAAACTAAACCCAATCACTTTAAAATTACAAAAAAATGCTAAAAATTATAACAAACTACACCAGAATCACCTAAATTACTTCGGCTACCGTAAATCACCCCCAACTATCCCTTACCACAACAAACCAAACCATATCATTTTAAAATTACAAAAAAAGGTGTACAAATCATAACAAACTATGCCAGACTCACCTAAATTAATTCGGCTACTCTAAATCATCACCAACTAACCCTTACCACAACAAACTGAACCCAATCAATTTTAAATTACAAAAAAATGCTACTAACCATAGCAAACTATGCCAAACTCACCTAAATTACTTCGGCTATCAAAAATCACCCCCAGCTACACTTTACAGCAACAAACTAAGCCCAGTCACTTTAAAATTATAAAAAAATGCTAAAAATCATAACAAACTATACCAGAATCACCTAAATTACTTCGGTTACCGTAAATCACCCCTAATTATCCCTTACCACAACAAACCAAACCATATCATCTTAAAATTACAAAAAAAGGTGTACAAATCATAACAAACTATGCCAGACTCACCTAAATTACTTCGGCAACTCTAAATCATCACCAACTAACCCTTACCACAACAAACTAAACCCAATCACTTTTAAATTACAAAAAAATGCTAGTAACCATAGCAAACTATGCCAAACTCACCTAAATTACTTCTGCTACCATAAATCATCACCAACTAACCCTTACCACAACAAACTAAACCCAATCACTTTTAAATTACAAAAAAATGCTACTAACCATAGCAAACTATGCCAAACTCACATAAATTACTTCGGTTATCAAAAATCACCCCCAACTACACTTTACAGCAACAAACTAAGCCCAATCACTTTAAAATTACAAAAAAATGCTAAAAATCATAACAAATTATACAAGAATCACCTAAATTACTTCGGCTACCGTAAATCACCCCCAACTATCCCTTACCACAACAAACCAAACCGTATCATATAAAAATTACAAAAAAAGATGTACAAATCATAACAAACTATGCCAGACTCACCTAAATTACTTCGGCTACTCTAAATCATCACCAACTAACCCTTACTACAACAAACTAAACCCAATCACTTTTAAATTACAAAAAAATGCTAGTACCTATAGCAAACTATGCCAAACTCACCTAAATTACTTCGGCTACCATAAATCATCACCAACTAACCCTTACCACAACAAACTAAACCCAATCAATTTTAAATTACAAAAAAATGCTACTAACCATAGCAAACTATGCCAAACTCACTTAAATTACTTCGGCTATCAAAAATCACCCCCAACTACACTTTACAGCAACAAACTAAGCCCAGTCACTTTAAAATTATAAAAAAATGCTAAAAATCATAACAAACTATACCAGAATCACCTAAATTACTTCGGTTACCGTAAATCACCCCTAATTATCCCTTACCACAACAAACCAAACCATATCATCTTAAAATTACAAAAAAAGGTGTACAAATCATAACAAACTATGCCAGACTCACCTAAATTACTTCGGCAACTCTAAATCATCACCAACTAACCCTTACCACAACAAACTAAACCCAATCACTTTTAAATTACAAAAAAATGCTAGTAACCATAACAAACTATGCCAAACTCACCTAAATTACTTCTGCTACCATAAATCATCACCAACTAACCCTTACCACAACAAACTAAACCCAATCACATTTAAATTACAAAAAAATGCTACTAACCATAGCAAACTATGCCAAACTCACCTAAATTACTTCGGCTATCAAAAATCACCCCCAACTACACTTTACAGCAACAAACTAAGCCCAATCACTTTAAAATGACAAAAAAATGCTAAAAATCATAACAAATTATACCAGAATCACCTAAATTACTTCGGCTACCGTAAATCACCCCCAACTATCCCTTACCACAACAAACCAAACTATATCATCTTAAAATTACAAAAAAAGGTGTACAAATCATAACAAACTATGCCAGACTCACCAAAATTACTTCGGCTACTCTAAATCATCACCAACTAACCCTTACCACAACAAACTAAACCCAATCACTTTTAAATTACAAAAAAATGCTACTAACCATAGCAAACTATGCCAAACTCACCTAAATTACTTCGGCTATCAAAAATCACCCCCAACTACACTTTACAGCAACAAACTAAACCCAATCACTTTAAAATTACAAAAAAATGCTAAAAATTATAACAAACTATACCAAACTCACCTAAATTACTTCGGCTATCAAAAATCACCCCCAACTACACTTTACAGCAACAAACTAAACCCAATCACTTTAAAATTACAAAAAAATGCTAAAAATTATATCAAACTATACCAGAATCACCTAAATTACTTCGGCTACCGTAAATCACCCCCAACTATCCCTTACCACAACAAACCAAACCATATCATCTTAAAACTAGCTGAATGTACCCGGCGTTGCCCGGACGTAGATTAAATAAACGCAGTGTTGACAAATGTGGTGTATTTGTGATGTAGACTAATCGACATTATAATACAATTAAACAGGAATGCTCTACTTTTCCAATCACAAAATAAACAAATTTGCTGAAATTAACCTGCATTGCCATACCCGGTGTATTTCAACATAATTTGGAAAATGACGATAATGTCGTTTCTGGGTGCAAGCTCCTTTTTTTTCACTCTTCAAGAGAAGGAGAGTTGACAGAGAAGCTGAACTATTCCAAATTATTCCCATTTAGTTCTCTAACAACGTTAAAGAATGTCGTCGAAGAATGTTGAAATATATAAATACATAATTTCACACCATAAAAACGATGTATTTGGTGTAGTTTCGGATAATAAGGTTTTTTTTTGGGATTGTTTTGAATGGTTATTGATGGTTGGCGGGGTTTAGCTTTGGCGGATTATACGAAACTTTTGGTAATTTTAATGCGATTGGGTTTAGTTTGGCTTGGTAAGAAGTGGTTGGGGTGATATAGCGGAAGTCGAAGTAATTTATGCGAGTTTAGCGTAGTTTGCTTGTAGTTCGTAATTTTTTTACATTTTAGGTTGATGTGGGGTAGTTTGGAATGGCAAGTGTATGATTTTTGAGAGTAGTTTGGAATGGTACATTATGTTTAGGGGTGTTTAACGTATTCAGGTAAAATATACAGAAAATTTGGTAATTTTAAAATGAACAATTATAGTGCGAACCTCTTGAGCTCTATTTTCGGTAATAAAATGCAATATGAAAGATATTAAAAAAGACTATTTCCATCACTTTTCAGAGGAATTATACGTGGTGGTATTTATACCCCGCTTATTATTCCTCCATCTTAGTTGTAAATAATGCAGAACAATAATGAACACAATGTACATAAAATAAATGGTGTAAATCGTGTATAAGCACACATTACTTATGATGTCAGTGAAATCCGGTAAAACTGCAAATTTCGGATTTTGGCCGGAGCAGGTTTGGTAAAGATCAAATACACCACTATCATTAAATGAACGTAAAAATTAGCGTACGATATATAAGTGGAGTCCGGTACGACGATGGTAATTTTTCGAAAATCGAATGGAGAGATATTTACTTAACGTCAAAAACAAATCGGGAATATTATATTAAAAAATTTTATTTGATAGCGATGGAACTTCGAATACTGATGCGTCGCCTCGACCTTGGCGACGTTGAGTACCAGCGTATTAAAAGAATTTGGATTACCAAATAATACTCGCGCAGGTGTACTCGTCTGGCCCGTCATAATTTGCACAAAATGAATTAACATACTAAAGTAAATAAATATTTTGACGGGAATGTGGTGGGTGTTAAAATCTTATTCGGCCTCTCTGACAAACTAACACTTGTTTACATTAACATGCATGCCTTCATGGACCTGTGACGAATTACAAACAAATATCTAACTTTCAAGTGTTCCATTTGATTTCGTTTCTGGATGCAAGCGGTTTTTTTCACTCTTGTCAGTCTGAACTTATTACATAGTGATATTTTCACATCCAGGTGCCCTAAATTTATTTTGCCGCTGATTTTAAACATTTTTCTGGAAGGAAAGTAGTCAGCAGTGGGGCTCGTCAGGGGTGGCAGGGTTGGCAGTGCCACTCCAAGTATAAATTTACTATCGAACACAAAATTAGTTCAGTAATTCAGTTGCAGAATTATGAATTTTTCAGATATTTTCACAAAAATTTAGCACTGGTATGAATGTCAGTGATATCTGGTACATAAATTTGGTGAAAAACAACTACACCACTATCATTAACTAAACGTAAATATTAGCGTACAAATATAAGTGGAGTCCGGTCCGATGCTGATAATTTTTCGAAAATTGATTGGGGGCAGATTTGGTTAACGCGAGGATCAAATGTTAAATTAAAATACTTTATTTGATAGCGGTAGACCTTCGAAGACTGATGCGTCGCCTCATCGAATTTGGCGACTTTGCGAACAGTTTCCGACGCTGGAGCAGCAATTTTCACAATTGTAGTTGTGTTAAAATTAAACACCGCGATCGAGTACTGCTCCACACGCTGAACCAGCAATTCTCGAATTCTAAGAAACGATAAGAAAGGCTTATCCAACGCTTGGTATGTGCGAATTTCTGCATAGACACTCAATCAAACTAAATCGAGCATCGCCTTTTCACGTTTCTGACCTTGCCCTTGACGTAGCAGGCTCCAGCTGCTTCAATAATGTAAAAATCTTATTTGGCCTCTCCAATAAACTCACATTTGTTTACATTAACACGCATTCCCTCATGGACTTGTGACGAATTACAAACAAATATTTCAACTTCAAGTGTTCCATTTAATTTCGTTTCTGGGTGCAAGCTCCTTTCTTTTCACTCTAGTCAGTCTAAACTTATTACACAGAGTTATATTTTCAAATCCAGGCGCCCTAAAGAATTTTGTCGTTGTTTTCAAAAGTTTCAAGAGAAGGAGAGTTGACATAGAAGCTAAATTATTCCAAATTATTCCCATTTAGTTCTCTGACAACGTTAAAGACAATGTTGAAATATATAAATACAAAATTTTACACCATAAAAACGAAGTATTTAGGAATTATGTATAAAAAAAGTCGAAGTTATTCTTCGCTCTTGAGCTCTATTTCCGGTATTAAAAATGTAATAGGAAAGATAGTAAGAAAGACTATTTCCATCACTTTTCACGGGAATTATACGTGGTGGTATTTGTTCTCCGCTTACTATTAGATTTTCAAACTGCTCCATCTTAGTTATAAATAATGCAGAACAATAATGAACGCAATGTACGTAAAATAAATAGTGTAAATAAATCGTGTCTAAGCATACAATACTTAAGCGTATGATGTCAGTGAAAATTTCGGATTTCGGCCTGAGCAGGTTTGGTGAAGAACAAATACACCACTATCATTAACTGAACGTAAAAATTAGCGTACGAAAATAAGTGAAGTCCGGTCCGACGCTGGAAATTTTTCGAAAATCGATTGGGGAGAGTTTTGGTTAACGGCAAGAACAAATCGGGAATATTATATTAAAATAATTTATTTAATAGCAATAGAACTTTGAATACCGATGCGTCGCCTCGACCTTGGCGACGTTGAGTACCAGCGATCCAGACGCTGAAGCAGCAATTTTCACAATTATATGAGCTGCACGTGCCTAGTGCGTATAAAAACAATTTGGATAACAAAAGAGATTAATTTGTATGTACCAAATAATACTCGCACAGGTGTCCTCGTATGGCCCGTCATAATTTTCACAAAATCAATTTAAGAAATTAACATTCTAAATTAAATAAATATTTTGACAGGAATGTTAAAAATCTTATTCGGTCTCTCCGACAAACTAACACTTGTTTACATTAACATGCATTCCTTCATGGACCTGCGACGAATTACAAACAAATATCGAAATTTCAAGTGTTCCATGTCAGTCTGAACTTATTACACAGTGATATTTTCACATTCAGGCGCCCTAAATTATTTTGACGTTGATTTATAAAGTTTCCCTGGAAGGAGAGTAGTCAGCAGGTGCCTCGTCAGGGGTGGCAGGGTTGGCAGTGCCACTCCAAGTATAAATTTACTATCGAACACAAAGATAGTTCTGATTCAATTGCAGAATTTCTAATTTTTCAGATATTTTTACGAAACTCCTCTTACCTCTTTAAAGTTAAAAACCATAGAGCTGTTTATACAAATGCACGCATGTTGAAAAGGTAGGGCTTGCCCCGTCAGCGTGTTGCAATTCAGAAATACGTTTATGTTTGCATCTCAACTGGAACAAATATTTATTGGAAGGTGGAAGAGAATCAAAAGAGGTATGAGCATATTTAATATTCAGAATAACGACTATTAGTCGAAACAATATATTTTATGTGCAGATATTTATTAATATTTTATGATTTAATACGATAAGGCATTTATAAATAACACAACCAAATAGAAGATTTTGATTGAAAACGATTATTAATTTATGGTAGCCGAAGTAATTTAAGTGAGTTTGGCATAGCTTGCTATGTTTTGTAGCATTTTTTGTAATTTTAAAGTGATTGGGCTTAGTTTGGGGTGGTAAGGGGTAGTTGGGGGTGATTTATGGTAGCCGAAGTAATTTAGGTGAGTTAGGCATAGTTTGCTATGGTTTATAGCATTTTTTGTAATTTTAAAGTGATTGGGCTTAGTTGGGGGTGGTAAGGGGTAATTGGGGGTGATTTATGGTAGCCGAAGTAATTTAGGTGAGTTTGGAATAGTTTGCTATGGTTTGTAGCATTTTTTGTAATTTTAAAGTGATTGGGCTTAGTTTGGGGTGGTAAGGGGTAGTTGGGGGTGATTTATGGTAGCCGAAGTAATTTAGGTGAGTTAGGCATAGTTTGCTATGGTTTATAGCATTTTTTGTAATTTTAAAGTGATTGGGCTTATTTTGGGGTGGTAAGGGGTAGTTGGGGGTGATTTATGGTAGCCGAAGTAATTTAGGTGAGTTAGGAATAGTTTGCTATGATTTGTTGAATATTTTGTAATTTTAAAGTGATTAGGCTAATTTTGGGGCGGTAAGGGGTAGTTGGGGGTGATTTATGGTAGACGAAGTAATTCAGGTGAGTTTGAGATTGTTTGCTATGGCTTGTAGCATTTTTTGTAATTTTAAAGTGATTGGGCTTATTTTGGGTTGGTAAGGGGTAGTTGGTGGTGATTTATGGTAGCCGAAGTAATTTAGGTGAGTTTGGAATAGTTTGCTATGGTTGGTAGCATTTTTTGTAATTTTAAAGTGATTAGGCTAATTTTGGGGCGGTAAGGGGTAGTTGGGGGTGATTTATGGTAGACGAAGTAATTCAGGTGAGTTTGAGATTGTTTGATATGGCTTGTAGCATTTTTTGTAATTTTAAAGTGATTGGGCTTATTTTGGGTTGGTAAGGGGTAGTTGGGGGTGATTTATGGTAGCCGAAGTAATTTAGGTGAGTTAGGCATAGTTTGCTATGGTTTATAGCATTTTTTGTAATTATAAAGTGATTGGGCTTATTTTGGGGTGGTAAGGGGTAGTTGGGGGTGATTTATGGTAGCCGAAGTAATTTAGGTGAGTTTGGAATAGTTTGCTATGGTTTGTAGCATTTTTTGTAATTTTAAAGTGATTAGGCTAATTTTGGGGCGGTAAGGAGTAGTTGGGGGTGATTTATGGTAGACGAAGTAATTCAGGTGAGTTTGAGATTGTTTGCTATTGCTTGTAGCATTTTTTGTAATTTTAAAGTGATTGGGCTTATTTTGGGTTGGTAAGGGGTAGTTGGGGGTGATTTATAGTAGCCGAAGTAATTTAGGTGAGTTAGGCATAGTTTGCTATGGTTTATAGCATTTTTTGTAATTTTAAAGTGATTGGGCTTATTTTGGGGTGGTAAGGGGTAGTTGGGGGTGATTTATGGTAGCCGAAGTAATTTAGGTGAGTTAGGAATAGTTTGCTATGATTTGTTGAATATTTTGTAATTTTAAAGTGATTGGGCTTATTTTGGGGTTGTAAGGGGTAGTTGGGGGTGATTTATGGTAGCCGAAGTATTTTAGGTGAGTTAGGCATAGTTTGCTATAATTTGTTGAATATTTTGTAATTTTAAAGTGATTGGGCTTATTTTGGGGTTGTAAGGGGTAGTTCGGGGTGATTTATGGTAGCCGAAGTAATTTAGGGGAGTTTGGCATAGTTTGCTACGGTATGTAGAATTTTTTTGTAATTTTAAAGTGATTGAGCCTATTTTGGGGTGGTAAGGGGTAGTTGGGGGTGATTTATAGAAGCCAAAGTAATTTAAGTGAGTTTGGCATAGTTTGCTATGGTTTGTCGCATTTTTTGTAATTTTAAAGTGATTGGGCTTATTTTGGGGTGGTAAGGGGTAGTTGGGGGTGATTTATGGTAGCCGAAGTAATTTAGGTGAGTTAGGCATAGTTTGCTATGATTTGTTGAATATTTTGTAATTTTAAAGTGATTGGGATGAGTTAGGGGTGGTAAGGGGTAGTTGGGGGTGATTTATGATAGCCGAAGTAATTTAAGTGAGTTTGGCATAGTTTGCTATGGTTTGCAGCATTTTTTGTAATTTTAAAGTGATTGGGATGAGTTAGGGGTGGTAAGGGGTAGTTGGGGGTGATTTATGATAGCCGAAGTAATTTAAGTGAGTTTGGCATAGTTTGCTATGGTTTGTAGCATTTTTTGTAATTTTAAAGTGATTGGGCTTATTTTGGGGTAGTAAGGGGTTGTTGGGGGTGATTTATGTTAGCCGAAGTAACTTAGGTGAGTTAGGCATAATTTGCTATGGTTTGTAGCATTTTATATAATTTTAAAGTGATTGGGCTTATTTTGGGGTAGTAAGGGGTAGTTGGGGGTGATTTATGTTAGCCGAAGTAATTTAGGTGAGTTAGGCATAGTTTGCTATGGTTTGTAGCATTTTTTGTAATTTTAAAGTGATTGGGATGAGTTAGGGGTGGTAAGGGGTAGTTGGGGGTGATTTATGATAGCCGAAGTAATTTAATTGAGTTTGGCATAGTTTGGTATGGTTTGTAGCATTTTTTGTAATTTTAAAGTGATTGGGCTGTGTTTTGGGTGGTAAGGGGTAGTTGGGGGTGATTCATGATAGCCGAAGTAATTTAGGGGAGTTTGGCATAGTTTGCTACGGTTTGTAGAATTATTTTGTAATTTTAAAGTGATTGGGCTTATTTTGGGGTGGTAAGGGGTAGTTGGGGGTGATTTTTGGTAGACGAAATAATATGTGTGAGTTCGACATAATCTGCCATGATTTGTGTCATTTTGTTTTATTTTAAAGTGATTGGAGTTACTTGGGGTTGCTAAGGGGTGGTAAGGGATGATTTTAAATAACGGATCTAGTTTATGTCAGTTTGGCGTAGTTCGGGAATTTTTTGGGGTTGATTTGGTAAAGTTTGCAATGGTAAGAGATATTTGAGGATGTTTAATGTAGACGGATTAAATTTGGAGTGGTTTTGTAATTTTTAATTGAGTCACGGATCGACATTATAATTGAAATCAAGATTATAATTGATATATCCGCGGCCTCGCTAGGTACGGTAAAAATTTGATCACAAAAGCAGAAACTCGACGTTGAAATTGTTTAGGTTAAATAAGTGCTTTTAATGTAAACAGGTCGCCCGTCGTCGAAGTTGTTTTGGCTAGATACGTGCTTCTAACATAAACACGGTTTCCGCGATCCGATCATTTTTTGTTTATTTTAGACGGTTTTTATTGAATTACGAAGGAACCGGGCCGAATTTCGCAAAATCCCTTCTTAGCGTTCACTTTCGGCACATGATACTCCCGTGTCTAAAATTGCAAGTCTCCAGCCCTCACGGTTTGGGCTGTGGGTTGATTATGAATCAGTGTGTAGATGAATGAGTGTGTCAGTGAGGACACTTGGCTTTATATATATAGATTACAAAAAAAGGTGTACAAATCATAACAAACTATGCCAGACTCACCTAAATTAATTCGGCTACTCTAAATCATCACCAACTAACCCTTACCACAACAAACTAAACCCAATCACTTTTAAATTACAAAAAAATGCTACTAACCATAGCAAACTAAACCCAATCACTTTTAAATTACAAAAAAATGCTAGTAACCATAGCATACTATGCCAAACTCACCTAAATTACTTCGGCTACCATAAATCATCACCAACTAACCCTTACCACAACAAACTGAACCCAATCAATTTTAAATTACAAAAAAATGCTACTAACCATAGCAAACTATGCCAAACTCACCTAAATTACTTCGGCTATCAAAAATCACCCCCAACTACACTTTACAGCAACAAACTAAGCCCAGTCACTTTAAAATTATAAAAAATGCTAAAAATCATAACAAACTATACCAGAATCACCTAAATTTCTTCGGTTACCGTAAATCACCCCTAATTATCCCTTACCACAACAAACCAAACCATATCATCTTAAAATTACAAAAAAAGGTGTACAAATCATAACAAACTATGCCAGACTCACCTAAATTACTTCGGCAACTCTAAATCATCACCAACTAACCCTTACCACAACAAACTAAACCCAATCACTTTTAAATTACAAAAAAATGCTAGTAACCATAGCAAACTATGCCAAACTCACCTAAATTACTTCTGCTACCATAAATAATCACCAACTAACCCTTACCACAACAAACTAAACCCAATCACTTTTAAATTACAAAAAAATGCTACTAACCATAGCAAACTATGCCAAACTCACCTAAATTACTTCGGCTATCAGAAATCACCCCCAACTACACTTTACAGCAACAAACTAAGCCCAATCACTTTAAAATTACAAAAAAATGCTAAAAATCATAACAAATTATACCAGAATCACCTAAATTACTTCGGCTACCGTAAATCACCCCCAACTATCCCTTACCACAACAAACCAAACCGTATCATATTAAAATTACAAAAAAAGATGTACAAATCATAACAAACTATGCCAGACTCACCTAAATTACTTCGGCTACTCTAAATCATCACCAACTAACCCTTACTACAACAAACTAAACCCAATCACTTTTAAATTACAAAAAAATGCTAGTACCTATAGCAAACTATGCCAAACTCACCTAAATTACTTCGGCTACCATAAATCATCACCAACTAACCCTTACCACAACAAACTAAACCCAATCAATTTTAAATTACAAAAAAATGCTACTAACCATAGCAAACTATGCCAAACTCACCTAAATTACTTCGGCTATCAAAAATCACCCCCAACTACACTTTACAGCAACAAACTAAGCCCAGTCACTTTAAAATTATAAAAAAATGCTAAAAATCATAACAAACTATACCAGAATCACCTAAATTACTTCGGTTACCGTAAATCACCCCTAATTATCCCTTACCACAACAAACCAAACCATATCATCTTAAAATTACAAAAAAAGGTGTACAAATCATAACAAACTATGCCAGACTCACCTAAATTACTTCGGCAACTCTAAATCATCACCAACTAACCCTTACCACAACAAACTAAACCCAATCACTTTTAAATTACAAAAAAATGCTAGTAACAATAGCAAACTATGCCAAACTCACCTAAATTACTTCTGCTACCATAAATCATCACCAACTAACCCTTACCACAACAAACTAAACCCAATCACTTTTAAATTACAAAAAAATGCTACTAACCATAGCAAACTATGCCAAACTCACCTAAATTACTTCGGCTATCAAAAATCACCCCCAACTACACTTTACAGCAACAAACTAAGCCCAATCACTTTAAAATTACAAAAAAATGCTAAAAATCATAACAAATTATACCAGAATCACCTAAATTACTTCGGCTACCGTAAATCACCCCCAACTATCCCTTACCACAACAAACCAAACTATATCATCTTAAAATTACAAAAAAAGGTGTACAAATCATAACAAACTATGCCAGACTCACCAAAATTACTTCGGCTACTCTAAATCATCACCAACTAACCCTTACCACAACAAACTAAACCCAATCACTTTTAAATTACAAAAAAATGCTACTAACCATAGCAAACTATGCCAAACTCACCTAAATTACTTCGGCTATCAAAAATCACCCCCAACTACACTTTACAGCAACAAACTAAACCCAATCACTTTAAAATTACAAAAAAATGCTAAAAATTATAACAAACTATACCAGAATCACCTAAATTACTTCGGCTACCGTAAATCACCCCCAACTATCCCTTACCACAACAAACTAAACCCAATCACTTTTAAATTACAAAAAAATGCTACTAACCATAGCAAACTATGCCAAACTCACCTAAATTACTTCGGCTATCAAAAATCACCCCCAACTACACTTTACAGCAACAAACTAAACCCAATCACTTTAAAATTACAAAAAAATGCTAAAAATTATAACAAACTATACCAGAATCACCTAAATTACTTCGGCTACTCTAAATCATCACCAACTAACCCTTACCACAACAAACTAAACCCAATCACTTTTAAATTACAAAAAAATGCTACTAACCATAGCAAACTAAACCCAATCACTTTTAAATTACAAAAAAATGCTAGTAACCTTAGCATACTATGCCAAACTCACCTAAATTACTTCGGCTACCATAAATCATCACCAACTAACCCTTACCACAACAAACTGAACCCAATCAATTTTAAATTACAAAAAAATGCTACTAACCATAGCAAACTATGCCAAACTCACCTAAATTACTTCGGCTATCAAAAATCACCCCCAACTACACTTTACAGCAACAAACTAAGCCCAGTCACTTTAAAATTATAAAAAAATGCTAAAAATCATAACAAACTATACCAGAATCACCTAAATTACTTCGGTTACCGCAAATCACCCCTAATTATCCCTTACCACAACAAACCAAACCATATCATCTTAAAATTACAAAAAAAGGTGTACAAATCATAACAAACTATGTCAGACTCACCTAAATTACTTCGGCAACTCTAAATCATCACCAACTAACCCTTACCACAACAAACTAAACCCAATCACTTTTAAATTACAAAAAAATGCTAGTAACCATAGCAAACTATGCCAAACTCACCTAAATTACTTCAGCTACCATAAATCATCACCAACTAACAATTACCACAACAAACTAAACCCAATCACTTTTAAATTACAAAAAAATGCTACTAACCATAGCAAACTATGCCAAACTCACCTAAATTACTTCGGCTTTCAAAAATCACCCCCAACTACACTTTACAGCAACAAACTATGCCCAATCACTTTAAAATTACAAAAAAATGCTAAAAATCATAACAAACTATACCAGAATTACCTAAATTACTTCGGCTACCGTAAATCACCCCCAACTATCCCTTACCACAACAAACCAAACCATATCATCTTAAAATTACAAAAAAAGATGTACAAATCATAACAAACTATGCCAGACTCACCTAAATTACTTCGGCTACTCTAAATCATCACCAACTAACCCTTACCACAACAAACTAAACCCAATCACTTTTAAATTACAAAAAAATGCTAGTAACCATAGCAAACTATGCCAAATTCACCTAAATTACTTCGGCTACCATAAAACATCACCAACTAACCCTTACCACAACAAACTAAACCCAATCACTTTTAAATTACAAAAAATTGCTACTAACCATAGCAAACTATGCCAAACTAACCTAAATTACTTCGGTAATCAAAAATCACCCCCAACTACACTTTACAGCAACAAACTAAGCCCAATCACTTTAAAATTACAAAAAAATGCTAAAAATCATAACAAACTATACCAGAATCACCTAAATTACTTCGGCTACCGTAAGTCACCCCCAACTATCCCTTACCACAACAAACCAAGCCATATCATCTTAAAATTACAAAAAAAGGTGTACAAATCATAACAAACTATGCCAGACTCACCTAAATTACTTCGGCTACTCTAAATCATCACCAACTAACCCTTACCACAACAAAGTAAACCCAATCACTTTAAAATTACAAAAAAATGCTACTAACCATAGCAAACTATGCCAAACTCACTTAAATTACTTCGGCTATCAAAAATTACCCCCAACTACACTTTACAGCAACAAACTAAGCCCAATCACTTTAAAATTACAAAAAAATGCTAGAAATCATAACAAACTATACCAGAATCACCTAAATTACTTCGGCTACCGTAAATCACCCCCAACTATCCCTTACCACAACAAACCAAACCATATCATCTTAAAATTACAAAAAAAGGTGTACAAATCATAAGAAACTATGCCAGACTCACCTAAATTACTTCGGCTACTCTAAATCATCACCAACTAACCCTTACCACAACAAACTAAACCCAATCACATTTAAATTACAAAAAAATGCTAGTAACCATAGCAGACTATGCCAAACTCACCTAAATTACTTCGGCTACCATAAATCATCACCGACTAACCCTTACCACAACAAACTAAACCCAGTCACTTTTAAATTACAAAAAAATGCTACTAACCATAGCAAACTATGCCAAACTCACCTAAATTACTTCGGCTATCAAAAATCACCCCCAACTACACTTTACAGCAACAAACTAAACCCAATAACTTTAAAATTACAAAAAAATGCTAAAAATTATAACAAACTATACCAGAATCACCTAAATTACTTCGGCTACCGTAAATCACCCCCAACTATCCCTTACCACAACAAACCAAACCATATCATCTTAAAATTACAAAAAAGGTGTACAAATCATAAGAAACCATGCCAGACTCACCTAAATTACTTCGGCTACTCTAAATCATCACCAACTAACCCTTACCACAACAAACTAAACCCAATTACTTTTAAATTACAAAAAAATGCTAGTAACCATAGCAGACTATGCCAATCTCACCTAAATCACTTCGGCTACCATAAATCATCACCGACTAACCCTTACCACAACAAACTAAACCCAGTCACTTTTAAATTACAAAAAAATGCTACTAACCATAGCAAACTATGCCAAACTCACTTAAATTACTTCGGCTATCAAAAATTACCCCCAACTACACTTTACAACAACAAACTAAGCCCAATCACTTTAAAATTACAAAAAAATGCTAAAAATCATAACAAACTATACCAGAATCACCTAAATTACTTCGGCTACCGTAAATCACCCCCAACTATCCCTTACCTCAACAAACCAAACCATATCATCTTAAAATTACAAAAAAAGTGGTACAAATCATAAGAAACTATGCCAGACTCACCTAAATTACTTCGGCTACTCTAAATCATCACCAACTAACCCTTACCACAACAAACTAAACCCAATCACTTTTAAATTACAAAAAAATGCTAGTAACCATAGCAGACTATGCCAATCTCACCTAAATCACTTCGGCTACCATAAATCATCACCGACTAACCCTTACCACAACAAACTAAACCCAATCACTTTTAAATTACAAAAAAATGCTACTAACCATAGCAAACTATGCCAAACTGACTTAAATTACTTCGGCTATCAAAAATCACCCCCAACTACACATTACAGCAACAAACTAAACCCAATAACTTTAAAATTACAAAAATATGCTAAAAATTATAACAAACTATACCAGAATCACCTAAATTACTTCGGCTACCGTAAATCACCCCCAACTATCCCTTACCACAACAAACCAAACCATATCATCTTAAAATTACAAAAAAGGTGTACAAATCATAACAAATTATGCCAGACTCACCTAAATTAATTCGGCTACTCTAAATCATCACCAACTAACCCTTACCACAACAAACTAAACCCAATCACTTTTATATTACAAAAAAATGCTAGTACCTATAGCAAACAATGCCAAACTCACCTAAATTACTTCGGCTACCATAAATCAATACCAACTAACCCTTACCACAACAAACTAAACCCAATCAATTTTAAATTACAAAAAAATGCTACTAACCATAGCAAACTATGCCAAACTCACCTAAATTACTTCGGCTATCAAAAATCACCCCCAACTACACTTTACAGCAACAAACTAAGCCCAATCACTTTAAAATTACAAAAAAATGCTCAAAATCATAACAAACTATGCCAGACTCACCTAAGTTACTTCGGCTACTCTAAATCATTACCAACTAACCCTTACCACAACAAACTAAACCCAATCACTTTTAAATTACAAAAAAATGCTAGTAACCATAGCAAACTATGCCAAACTCACCTAAATTACTTCGGCTACCATAAATCATCACCAACTAACCCTTACCACAACAAACTAAACCCAATCACTTTTAAATTACAAAAAAATGCTACTAACCATAGCAAACTATGCCAAACTCACCTAAATTACTTCGGCTATCAAAAATCACCCCCAACTACACTTTACAGCAACAAACTAAGCCCAATCACTTTAAAATTACACAAAAATGCTAAAAATCATAACAAACTATACCAGAATCACCTAAATTACTTCGGCTACCGTAAATCACCCCCAACTATCCCTTACCACAACAAACCAAACCATATCATCTTAAAATTACAAAAAAAGGTGTACTAATCATAACAAACTATGCCAGACTCACCTAAATTACTTCGGCTACTCTAAATCATCACCAACTAACCCTTACCACAACAAAGTAAACCCAATCACTTTTAAATTACAAAAAAATGCTACTAACCATAGCAAACTATGCCAAACTCACTTAAATTACTTCGGCTATCAAAAATCACCCCCAACTACACTTTACAGCAACAAACTAAGCCCAATCACTTTAAAATTACAAAAAAATGCTAAAAATCATAACAAACTATACCAGAATCACCTAAATTACTTCGGCTACCGTAAATCACCCCCAACTATCCCTTACCACAACAAACCAAACCATATCATTTTAAAATTACAAAAAAAGTTGTACAAATCATAACAAACTATGCCAGACTCACCTAAATTACTTCGGCTACTCCAAATCATCACCAACTAACCCTTACCACAACAAACTAAACCCAATCACTTTTAAATTACAAAAAAATGCTAGTACCTATAGCAAACAATGCCAAACTCACCTAAATTACTTCGGCTACCATAAATCATCACCAACTAACCCTTACCACAACAAACTGAACCCAATCAATTTTAAATTACAAAAAAATGCTACTAACCATAGCAAACTATGCCAAACTCACCTAAATTACTTCGGCTATCAAAAATCACCCCCAACTACACTTTACAGCAACAAACTAAGCCCAGTCACTTTAAAATTATAAAAAAATGCTAAAAATCATAACAAACTATACCAGAATCACCTAAATTACTTCGGTTACCGCAAATCACCCCTAATTATCCCTTACCACAACAAACCAAACCATATCATCTTAAAATTACAAAAAAAGGTGTACAAATCATAACAAACTATGTCAGACTCACCTAAATTACTTCGGCAACTCTAAATCATCACCAACTAACCCTTACCACAACAAACTAAACCCAATCACTTTTAAATTACAAAAAAATGCTAGTAACCATAGCAAACTATGCCAAACTCACCTAAATTACTTCAGCTACCATAAATCATCACCAACTAACAATTACCACAACAAACTAAACCCAATCACTTTTAAATTACAAAAAAATGCTACTAACCATAGCAAACTATGCCAAACTCACCTAAATTACTTCGGCTTTCAAAAATCACCCCCAACTACACTTAACAGCAACAAACTATGCCCAATCACTTTAAAATTACAAAAAAATGCTAAAAATCATAACAAACTATACCAGAATTACCTAAATTACTTCGGCTACCGTAAATCACCCCCAACTATCCCTTACCACAACAAACCAAACCATATCATCTTAAAATTAAAAAAAAGATGTACAAATCATAACAAACTATGCCAGACTCACCTAAATTACTTCGGCTACTCTAAATCATCACCAACTAACCCTTACCACAACAAACTAAACCCAATCACTTTTAAATTACAAAAAAATGCTAGTAACCATAGCAAACTATGCCAAATTCACCTAAATTACTTCGGCTACCATAAAACATCACCAACTAACCCTTACCACAACAAACTAAACCCAATCACTTTTAAATTACAAAAAATTGCTACTAACCATAGCAAACTATGCCAAACTCACCTAAATTACTTCGGTAATCAAAAATCACCCCCAACTACACTTTACAGCAACAAACTAAGCCCAATCACTTTAAAATTACAAAAAAATGCTAAAAATCATAACAAACTATACCAGAATCACCTAAATTACTTCGGCTACCGTAAGTCACCCCCAACTATCCCTTACCACAACAAACCAAGCCATATCATCTTAAAATTACAAAAAAAGGTGTACAAATCATAACAAACTATGCCAGACTCACCTAAATTACTTCGGCTACTCTAAATCATCACCAACTAACCCTTACCACAACAAAGTAAACCCAATCACTTTAAAATTACAAAAAAATGCTACTAACCATAGCAAACTATGCCAAACTCACTTAAATTACTTCGGCTATCAAAAATTACCCCCAACTACACTTTACAGCAACAAACTAAGCCCAATCACTTTAAAATTACAAAAAAATGCTAGAAATCATAACAAACTATACCAGAATCACCTAAATTACTTCGGCTACCGTAAATCACCCCCAACTATCCCTTACCACAACAAACCAAACCATATCATCTTAAAATTACAAAAAAAGGTGTACAAATCATAAGAAACTATGCCAGACTCACCTAAATTACTTCGGCTACTCTAAATCATCACCAACTAACCCTTACCACAACAAACTAAACCCAATCACATTTAAATTACAAAAAAATGCTAGTAACCATAGCAGACTATGCCAAACTCACCTAAATTACTTCGGCTACCATAAATCATCACCGACTAACCCTTACCACAACAAACTAAACCCAGTCACTTTTAAATTACAAAAAAATGCTACTAACCATAGCAAACTATGCCAAACTCACCTAAATTACTTCGGCTATCAAAAATCACCCCCAACTACACTTTACAGCAACAAACTAAACCCAATAACTTTAAAATTACAAAAAAATGCTAAAAATTATAACAAACTATACCAGAATCACCTAAATTACTTCGGCTACCGTAAATCACCCCCAACTATCCCTTACCACAACAAACCAAACCATATCATCTTAAAATTACAAAAAAGGTGTACAAATCATAAGAAACCATGCCAGACTCACCTAAATTACTTCGGCTACTCTAAATCATCACCAACTAACCCTTACCACAACAAACTAAACCCAATTACTTTTAAATTACAAAAAAATGCTAGTAACCATAGCAGACTATGCCAATCTCACCTAAATCACTTCGGCTACCATAAATCATCACCGACTAACCCTTACCACAACAAACTAAACCCAGTCACTTTTAAATTACAAAAAAATGCTACTAACCATAGCAAACTATGCCAAACTCACTTAAATTACTTCGGCTATCAAAAATTACCCCCAACTACACTTTACAACAACAAACTAAGCCCAATCACTTTAAAATTACAAAAAAATGCTAAAAATCATAACAAACTATACCAGAATCACCTAAATTACTTCGGCTACCGTAAATCACCCCCAACTATCCCTTACCTCAACAAACCAAACCATATCATCTTAAAATTACAAAAAAAGTGGTACAAATCATAAGAAACTATGCCAGACTCACCTAAATTACTTCGGCTACTCTAAATCATCACCAACTAACCCTTACCACAACAAACTAAACCCAATCACTTTTAAATTACAAAAAAATGCTAGTAACCATAGCAGACTATGCCAATCTCACCTAAATCACTTCGGCTACCATAAATCATCACCGACTAACCCTTACCACAACAAACTAAACCCAATCACTTTTAAATTACAAAAAAATGCTACTAACCATAGCAAACTATGCCAAACTCACTTAAATTACTTCGGCTATCAAAAATCACCCCCAACTACACATTACAGCAACAAACTAAACCCAATAACTTTAAAATTACAAAAATATGCTAAAAATTATAACAAACTATACCAGAATCACCTAAATTACTTCGGCTACCGTAAATCACCCCCAACTATCCCTTACCACAACAAACCAAACCATATCATCTTAAAATTACAAAAAAGGTGTACAAATCATAACAAATTATGCCAGACTCACCTAAATTAATTCGGCTACTCTAAATCATCACCAACTAACCCTTACCACAACAAACTAAACCCAATCACTTTTATATTACAAAAAAATGCTAGTACCTATAGCAAACAATGCCAAACTCACCTAAATTACTTCGGCTACCATAAATCAATACCAACTAACCCTTACCACAACAAACTAAACCCAATCAATTTTAAATTACAAAAAAATGCTACTAACCATAGCAAACTATGCCAAACTCACCTAAATTACTTCGGCTATCAAAAATCACCCCCAACTACACTTTACAGCAACAAACTAAGCCCAATCACTTTAAAATTACAAAAAAATGCTCAAAATCATAACAAACTATGCCAGACTCACCTAAGTTACTTCGGCTACTCTAAATCATTACCAACTAACCCTTACCACAACAAACTAAACCCAATCACTTTTAAATTACAAAAAAATGCTAGTAACCATAGCAAACTATGCCAAACTCACCTAAATTACTTCGGCTACCATAAATCATCACCAACTAACCCTTACCTCAACAAACTAAACCCAATCACTTTTAAATTACAAAAAAATGCTACTAACCATAGCAAACTATGCCAAACTCACCTAAATTACTTCGGCTATCAAAAATCACCCCCAACTACACTTTACAGCAACAAACTAAGCCCAATCACTTTAAAATTACACAAAAATGCTAAAAATCATAACAAACTATACCAGAATCACCTAAATTACTTCGGCTACCGTAAATCACCCCCAACTATCCCTTACCACAACAAACCAAACCATATCATCTTAAAATTACAAAAAAAGGTGTACAAATCATAACAAACTATGCCAGACTCACCTAAATTACTTCGGCTACTCTAAATCATCACCAACTAACCCTTACCACAACAAAGTAAACCCAATCACTTTTAAATTACAAAAAAATGCTACTAACCATAGCAAACTATGCCAAACTCACTTAAATTACTTCGGCTATCAAAAATCACCCCCAACTACACTTTACAGCAACAAACTAAGCCCAATCACTTTAAAATTACAAAAAAATGCTAAAAATCATAACAAACTATACCAGAATCACCTAAATTACTTCGGCTACCGTAAATCACCCCCAACTATCCCTTACCACAACAAACCAAACCATATCATTTTAAAATTACAAAAAAAGTTGTACAAATCATAACAAACTATGCCAGACTCACCTAAATTACTTCGGCTACTCCAAATCATCACCAACTAACCCTTACCACAACAAACTAAACCCAATCACTTTTAAATTACAAAAAAATGCTAGTACCTATAGCAAACAATGCCAAACTCACCTAAATTACTTCGGCTACCATAAATCAACACCAACTAACCCTTACCACAACAAACTAAACCCAATCAATTTTAAATTACAAAAAAATGCTACTAACCATAGCAAACTATGCCAAACTCACCTAAATTACTTCGGCTATCAAAAATCACCCCCAACTACACTTTACAGCAACAAACTAAATCCAATCACTTTAAAATTACAAAAAAATGCAAAAAATTATAACAAACTATACCAGAATCACCTAAATTACTTCGGCTACCGTAAATCACTCCAAACTATCCCTTACCACAACAAACCAAACCATATCATCTTAAAATTACAAAAAAAGGTGTACAAATCATAACAAACTATGCCAGACTCACCTAAATTACTTCGGCTACTCTAAATCATCACCAACTAACCCTTACCACAACAAACTAAACCCAATCACTTTTAAATTACAAAAAAATGCTAGTAACCATAGCAAACTATGCCAAACTCACCTAAATTACTTCGGCTATCAAAAATCACCCCCAACTACACTTTACAGCAACAAACTAAATCCAATCACTTTAAAATTACAAAAAAATGCAAAAAATTATAACAAACTATACCAGAATCACCTAAATTACTTCGGCTACCGTAAATCACTCCAAACTATCCCTTACCACAACAAACCAAACCATATCATCTTAAAATTACAAAAAAAGGTGTACAAATCATAACAAACTATGCCAGACTCACCTAAATTACTTCGGCTACTCTAAATCATCACCAACTAACCCTTACCACAACAAACTAAACCCAATCACTTTTAAATTACAAAAAAATGCTAGTAACCATAGCAGACTATGCCAAACTCACCTAAATTACTTCGGCTACCATAAATCATCACCAACTAACCCATACCACAACAAATTAAACCCAATCACTTTTAAATTACAAAAAAATGCTAGTAACCATAGCAAACTATGCCAAACTCACCTAAATTACTTCGGCTACCATAAATCATCACCAACTAACCCTTACCACAACAAACTAAACCCAATCACTTTTAAATTACAAAAAAATGCTACTAACCATAGCAAACTATGCCAAACTCACCTAAATTACTTCGGCTACTCTAAATCATCACCAACTAACCCTTAACACAACAAACTATACACAATCTCTTTTAAATTTAAAAAAATGCTACTAACCATAGTAAACTATGCCAAACTCACCTAAATTACTTCGGCTATCAAAAATCACCCCCAACTACACTTTACAGCAACAAACTAAACCCAATCACTTTAAAATTACAAAAAAATGCTAAAAATCATAACAAACTATACCAGAATCACCTAAATTACTTCGGCTACCGTAAATTACCCCCAACTATCCCTTACCACAACAAACCAAACCATATCATCTTAAAATTACAAGAAAAGGTGTACAAATCATAACAAACTATGCCAGACTCACCTAAATTACTTCGGCTACTCTAAATCATCACCAACTAACCCTTACCACAACAAACTAAACCCAATCACTTTTAAATTACAAAAAAATGCTAGTAACCATAGTAAACTATGCCAAACTCACCTAAATTACTTCGGCTACCATAAATCATCACCAACTAACCCTTACCACAACAAACTAAACCCAATCACTTTTAAATTACAAAAAAATGCTAGTAACCATAGCAGACTATGCCAAACTCACCTAAATTACTTCGGCTACCATAAATCATCACCAACTAACCCATACCACAACAAACTAAACCCAATCACTTTTAAATTACAAAAAAATGCTACTAACCATAGCAAACTATGCCAAACTCACCTAAATTACTTCGGCTACTCTAAATCATCACCAACTAACCCTTAACACAACAAACTATACACAATCTCTTTTAAATTTAAAAAAATGCTACTAACCATAGTAAACTATGCCAAACTCACCTAAATTACTTCGGCTATCAAAAATCACCCCCAACTACACTTTACAGCAACAAACTAAACCCAATCACTTTAAAATTACAAAAAAATGCTAAAAATCATAACAAACTATACCAGAATCACCTAAATTACTTCGGCTACCGTAAATTACCCCCAACTATCCCTTACCACAACAAACCAAACCATATCATCTTAAAATTTCAAGAAAAGGTGTACAAATCATAACAAACTATGCCAGACTCACCTAAATTACTTCGGCTACTCTAAATCATCACCAACTAACCCTTACCACAACAAACTAAACCCAATCACTTTTAAATTACAAAAAAATGCTAGTAACCATAGCAAACTATGCCAAACTCACCTAAATTACTTCGGCTACCATAAATCATCACCAACTAACCCTTACCACAACAAACTAAACCCAATCACTTTTAAATTACAAAAAAATGCTACTAACCATAGCAAACTATGCCAAATTCACCTAAATTACTTCGGCTATCAAAAATCACCCCCAACTACAGTTTACAGCAACAAACTAAGCCCAATCACTTTAAAATTACAAAAAAATGCTAAAAATCATAACAAACTATACCAGAATCACCTAAATTACTTCGTCTACCATAAATCACCCCCAACTATCCCTTACCACAACAAAACAAACCATATCATCTTAAAATTACAAAAAAAGGTGTACAAATCATAACAAACTATGCCAGACTCACCTAAATTACTTCGGCTACTCTAAATCATCACCAACTAACCCTTACCACAACAAACTAAACCCAATCACTTTTAAATTACAAAAAAATGCTAGTAACCATAGCAAACTATGCCAAACTCACCTAAATTACTTCGGCTACCATAAATCATCACCAACTAACCCTTACCACAACAAACTAAACCCAATCACTTTTAAATTACAAAAAAATGCTACTAACCATAGCAAACTATGCCAAACTCACCTAAATTACTTCGGCTATCAAAAATCACCCCCAACTACACTTTACAGCAACAAACTAAGCCCAATCACTTTAAAATTACACAAAAATGCTAAAAATCATAACAAACTATACCAGAATCACCTAAATTACTTCGGCTACCGTAAATCACCCCCAACTATCCCTTACCACAACAAACCAAACCATATCATCTTAAAATTACAAAAAAAGGTGTACAAATCATAACAAACTATGCCAGACTCACCTAAATTATTTCGGCTACTCTAAATCATCACCAACTAACCCTTACCACAACAAACTAAACCCAATCACTTTTAAATTACAAAAAAATGCTAGTAACCATAGCAGACTATGCCAAACTCACCTAAATTACTTCGGCTACCATAAATCATCACCAACTAACCCTTACCACAACAAACTAAACCAAATCACTTTTAAATTACAAAAAAATGCTACTAACCATAGCAAACTATGCCAAACTCACCTAAATTACTTCGGCTATCAAAAATCACCCCCAACTACACTTT
Organism: Eledona agricola; assembly: GCA_964023215.1. Taxonomy (NCBI): domain Eukaryota; kingdom Metazoa; phylum Arthropoda; class Insecta; order Coleoptera; family Tenebrionidae; genus Eledona; species Eledona agricola. The sequence continues at coordinate 2,155,413 of CAXIEJ010000157.1, forward strand.
ACAGCAACAAACTAAACCCAATCACTTTAAAATTACAAAAAAATGCTAAAAATTATAACAAACTATACCAGAATCACCTAAATTACTTCGGCTACCGTAAATCACCCCGAACTATCCCTTACCACAACAAACCAAACCATATCATCTTAAAATTACAAAAAAAGGTGTACAAATCATAACAAACTATGCCAGACTCACCTAAATTAATTCGGCTACTTTAAATCATCACCAACTAACCCTAACCACAACAAACTACACCCAATCACTTTTAAATTACAAAAAAATGCTAGTAACCATAGCAAACTATGCCAAACTCACCTAAATTACTTCGGCTACTATAAATCATCACCAACTAACCCTTACCACAACAAACTAAACCCAATCACTTTTAAATTACAAAAAAATGCTACTAACCATAGCAAACTATGCCAAACTCACCTAAATTACTTCGGCCATCAAAAATCACCCCCAACCACACTTTACAGCAACAAACTAAGCCCAATCACTTTAAAATTACAAAAAAAATGCTAAAAATCATAACAAACTATACCAGAATCACCTAAATTACTTCGGCTACCGTAAATCACCCCCAACTATCCCTTACCACAACAAACCAAACCATATCATCTTAAAATTACAAAAAAAGTTGTACAAATCATAACAAACTATGCCAGACTCACCTAAATTACTTCGGCTACTCTAAATCATCACCAACTAACCCTTACCACAACAAACTAAACCCAATCACTTTTAAATTACAAAAAAATGCTAGTAACCATAGCAGACTATGCCAAACTCACCTAAATTACTTCGGCTACCATAAATCATCACCAACTAACCCATACCACAACAAACTAAACCCAATCACTTTTAAATTACAAAAAAATGCTACTAACCATAGCAAACTATGCCAAACTCACCTAAATTACTTCGGCTATCAAAAATCACCCCCAACTACACTTTACAGCAACAAACTAAGCCCAATCACTTTAAAATTACAAAAAAATGCTAAAAATCATAACAAACTATACCAGAATCACCTAAATTACTTCGGCTACCGTAAATCACCCCCAACTATCCCTTACCACAACAAAACAAACCATATCATCTTAAAATTACAAAAAAGGTGTACAAATCATAACAAACTATGCCAGACTCACCTAAATTAGTTCGGCTACTCTAAATCATCACCAACTAACCCTTACCACAACAAACTAAACCCAATCACTTTTAAATTACAAAAAAATGCTAGTAACCATAGCAAACTATGCCAAACTCACCTAAATTACTTCGGCTACCATAAATCATCACCAACTAACCCTTACCACAACAAACTAAACCCAATCACTTTTAAATTACAAAAAAATGCTACTAACCATAGCAAACTATGCCAAACTCACCTAAATTACTTCGGCTATCAAAAATCACCCCCAACTACACTTTACAGCAACAAACTAAACCCAATCACTTTAAAATTACAAAAAAATGCTAAAAATTATAACAAACTATACCAGAATCACCTAAATTACTTCGGCTACCGTAAATCACCCCGAACTATCCCTTACCACAACAAACCAAACCATATCATCTTAAAATTACAAAAAAAGGTGTACAAATCATAACAAACTATGCCAGACTCACCTAAATTAATTCGGCTACTTTAAATCATCACCAACTAACCCTAACCACAACAAACTACACCCAATCACTTTTAAATTACAAAAAAATGCTAGTAACCATAGCAAACTATGCCAAACTCACCTAAATTACTTCGGCTACCATAAATCATCACCAACTAACCCTTACCACAACAAACTAAACCCAATCACTTTTAAATTACAAAAAAATGCTACTAACCATAGCAAACTATGCCAAACTCACCTAAATTACTTCGGCTATCAAAAATCACCCCCAACCACACTTTACAGCAACAAACTAAGCCCAATCACTTTAAAATTACAAAAAAAATGCTAAAAATCATAACAAACTATACCAGAATCACCTAAGTTACTTCGGCTACCGTAAATCACCCCCAACTATCCCTTACCACAACAAACCAAACCATATCATCTTAAAATTACAAAAAAAGTTTTACAAATCATAACAAACTATGCCAGACTCACCTAAATTACTTCGGCTACTCTAAATCATCACCAACTAACCCTTACCACAACAAACTAAACCCAATCACTTTTAAATTACAAAAAAATGCTAGTAACCATAGCAGACTATGCCAAACTCACCTAAATTACTTCGGCTACCATAAATCATCACCAACTAACCCATACCACAACAAACTAAACCCAATCACTTTTAAATCACAAAAAAATGCTACTAACCATAGCAAACTATGCCAAACTCACCTAAATTACTTCGGCTACTCTAAATCATCACCAACTAACCCTTAACACAACAAACTATACACAATCTCTTTTAAATTAAAAAAAATGCTACTAACCATAGTAAACTATGCCAAACTCACCTAAATTACTTTGGCTATCAAAAATCACCCCCAACTACACTTTACAGCAACAAACTAAACCCAATCACTTTAAAATTACAAAAAAATGCTAAAAATCATAACAAACTATACCAGAATCACCTAAATTACTTCGGCTACCGTAAATTACCCCCAACTATCCCTTACCACAACAAACCAAACCATATCATCTTAAAATTACAAGAAAAGGTGTACAAATCATAACAAACTATTCCAGACTCACCTAAATTACTTCGGCTACTCTAAATCATCACCAACTAACCCTTACCACAACAAACTAAACCCAATCACTTTTAAATTACAAAAAAATGCTAGTAACCATAGTAAACTATGCCAAACTCACCTAAATTACTTCGGCTACCATAAATCATCTCCAACTAACCCTTACCACAACAAACTAAACCCAATCACTTTTAAATTACAAAAAAATGCTACTAACCATAGCAAACTATTCCAAATTCACCTTAATTACTTCGGCTATTAAAAATCACCCCCAACTACACTTTACAGCAACAAACTAAGCCCAATCACTTTAAAATTACAAAAAAATGCTAAAAATCATAACAAACTATACCAGAATCACCTAAATTACTTCGGCTTCCGTAAATCACCCCCAACTATCCCTTACCACAACAAACCAAACCATATCATCTTAAAATTACAAAAAAAGATATACAAATCATAACAAACTATGCCAGACACACCTAAATTACTTCGGCTACTCTAAATCATCACCAACTAACCCTTACCACAACAAACTAAAACCAATCACTTTTAAATTACAAAAAAATGCTACTAACCATGGCAAACTATGCCAAACTCACCTAAATTACTTCGGCTATCAAAAATCACCCACAACTACACTTTACAGCAACAAACTAAGCCCAATCACTTTAAAATTACAAATAAATGCTAAAAATCATAACAAACTATACCAGAATCACCTAAATTACTTAGGCTACCGTAAATCACCCCCAACTATTCCTTACCACAACAAACCAAACCATATCATCTTAAAATTACAAAAAAGGTGTACAAATTATAACAAACTATGCCAGACTCACCTAAATTACTTCGGCTACTCTAAATCATCACCAGATAACCCTTACCACAACAAACTAAAACCAATCAGTTTTAAATTACAAAAAAATGCTAGTAACCATAGCAAACTATGCCAAACTCTCCTAAATTACTTCGGCTACCATAAATCATCACCAACTAACCCTTACCACAACAAACTAAACCCAATCACTTTTAAATTAAAAAAAATGCTACTAACCATAGCAAACTATGCCAAACTCACCTAAATTACTTCGGCTATCAAAAATCACCCCCAACTACACTTTACAGCAACAAACTAAACCCAATCACTTTAAAATTACAAAAAAATGCTAAAAATCATAACAAACTATACCAGAATCACCTAAATTACTTCGGCTACCCTAAATCACCCCCAACTATCCCTTACCACAACAAACCAAACCATATCATCTTAAAATTACAAAAAAGGTGTACAAATTATAACAAACTATGCCAGACTCACCTAAATTACTTCGGCTACTCTAAATCATCACCAACTAACCCTTACCATAACAAACTAAACCCTATCACTTTTAAATTACAAAAAAATGCTAGTAACCATAGCAAACTATGCCAAACTCACCTAAATTACTTCGGCTACCATAAATCATCACCAACTAACCCCTACCACAACAAAACTAAACCCAATCACTTTTAAATTACAAAAAAATGCTACTAACCATAGCAAACTATGCCAAACTCACCTTAATTACTTCGGCTATCAAAAATCATCACCAACTAACCCCTACCACAACAAAACTAAACCCAATCACTTTTAAATTACAAAAAAATGCTAGTAACCATAGCAAACTATGCCAAACTCACCTAAATTACTTCGGCTACCATAAATCATCACCAACTAACCCTTACCACAACAAACAAACCCAATCACTTTTAAATTACAAAAAAATGCTACTAACCATAGCAAGCTATGCCAAACTCACATAAATTACTTCGGCTAACATAAATCACCACCAACTAACCCTTACCACAACAAACTAAGCCCAATCACTTTAAAATTACAAAAAAATGCTAAAAATCATAACAAACTATACCAGAATCACCTAAATTATTTCGGCTACCGTAAATCACCCCCAACTATCCCTTACCACAACAAACCAAACCATATCATCTTAAAATTACAAAAAAAGATATACAAATCATAACAAACTATGCCAGACACACCTAAATTACTTCGGCTACTCTTAATCATCACCAACTAACCCTTACCACAACAAACTAAACCCAATCACTTTTAAGTTACAAAAAAATGCTAGTAACCATAGCAAACTATTCCAAACTCACCTAAATTACTTCGGCTACCATAAATCATCACCAACTAACCCTTACCACAACAAACTAAACCCAATCACTTTTAAATTACAAAAAGATGCTACTAACCATAGCAAACTATGCCAAACTCACCTAAATTACTTCGGCTATCAAAAATCATCCCCCAACTACACTTTACAGCAATAAACTAAGCCCAATCACTTTAAAATTACAAAAAATGCTAAAAATCATAACAAACTATACCAGAATCACCTAAATTACTTCGGCTACCGTAAATCACCCTCAACTATCCCTTACCACAACAAACCAAACCATATCATTTTAAAATTACAAAAAAAGGTTTACAAATCATAACAAACTATGCCAGACTCACCTAAATTACTTCGGCTACTCTAAATCATCACCAACTAACCCTTACCACAACAAACTAAACCCAATCACTTTTAAATTACAAAAAAATGCTACAACCATAGCAAAATATGCCAACCTCACCTAAATTACTTCGGCTACCATAAATCATCACCAACTAACCCTTACCACAACAAACTAAACCTAATCACTTTTAAATTACAAAAAAATGCTACTAACCATAGCAAACTATGCCAAACTCACCTAAATTATTTCGGGTATCAAAAATCACCCCCAACTACACTTTACAGCAACAAACTGAGCCCAATCACTTTAAAATTACAAAAAAATGCTAAAAATCATAACAAACAATACCAGAATCACCTAAATTACTTCGGCTACCGTAAATCACCTCCAACTATCCCTTACCACAACAAACCAAACCATATCATCTTAAAATTACAAAAAAAGGTGTACAAATCATAACAAACTATGCCAGACTCACCTAAATTACTTCGGCTACTCTAAATCATCACCAACTAACCCTTACCACAACAAACTAAACCCAATCACTTTTAATTTACAAAAAAATGCTAGTAACCATAGCAAACTATGCCAAACTCACCTAACTTACTTCGGCTACCATAAATCATCACCAACTAACCCTTACCACAACAAACTAAACCCAATCACTTTTAAATTACAAAAAAATGCTACTAACCATAGCAAACTATGCCAAACTCACATAAATTACTTCGGCTATCAAAAATCACCCCCAACTACACTCTACAGCAACAAACTAAGCCCAATCACTTTAAAATTACAAAAAAATGCTAAAAAGCATAACAAACAATACCAGAATCACCTAAATTACTTCGGCTGCCGTAAATCACCCCCAACTATTCCTTACCACAACAAACCAAACCATATCATCTTAAAATTACAAAAAAAGGTGTACAAATCATAACAAACTATGCCAGACTCACCTAAATTACTTCGGCTACTCTAAATCATCACCAACTAACCCTTACCACAACAAACTAAACCCAATCACTTTTAAATTACAAAAAAATGCTAGTAACCATAGAAAACTATGCCAAACTCACCTAATTTACTTCGGCCACCATAAATCATCACCAACTAACCCTTACCACAACAAACTAAACCCAATCACTTTTAAATTACAAAAAAATGCTTCTAACCATAGCAAACTATGCCAAACTCACCTAAATTACTTCGGCTATCAAAAATCACCCCCAACTACACTTTACAGCAACCAACTAAGCCCAATCACTTTAAAATTACAAGAAAATGCTCAAAATTATAACAAACATTACCAGAATCACCTAAATTACTTCGGCTACCGTAAATCACCCCCAACTATCCCTTACCACAACAAACCAAACAATATCATCTTAAAATTACAAAAAAAGGTGTACAAATTATAACAAACTATGCCAGACTCACCTAAATTACTTCGGCTACTCTAAATCATCACCAACTAACCCTTACCACAACAAAATAAACCCAATCACTTTTAAATTACAAAAAAATACTAGTAACCGTAGCAAACTATGCCAAACTCACCTAAATTACTTCGGCTACCTTAAATCATCACCAACCAACCCTTACCACAACAAACTAAACCCAATCACTTTTAAATTACAAAAAAATGCTACTAACCATAGCAAACTATGCCAAACTCACATAAATTACTTCGGCTAACATAAATCACCACCAACTAACCCTTACTACAACAAACTAAACCCAATCACTTTTAAATTACAAAAATTGCTACTAACCATAGCAAACTATGCCAAACTCACCTAAATTACTTCGGCTATCAAAAATCACCCCCCAACTACACTTTACAGGAATAAACTAAGCCCAATCACTTTAAAATTACAAAAAAATGCTAAAAATCATAACAAACTATACCAGAATCACCTAAATTACTTCGGCTAACGTAAATCACCCTCAACTATCCCTTACCACAACAAACCAAACCATATCATCTTAAAATTACAAAAAAAGGTGTACAAATCATAACAATCTATGTTAGACTCACCTAAATTACTTCGGCTACTCTAAATCATCACCAACTAACCCTTACCACAACAAACTAAACCCAATCACTTTTAAATTACAAAAAAATGCTACTAACCATAGCAAAATATGCCAAACTCACCTAAATTACTTCGGCTACTCTAAATCATCACCAACTAACCCTTACCACAACAAACAAAAACCAATCACTTTTAAATTACAAAAAAATGCTAGTAACCATAGCAAACTATGCCAAACTCTCCTAAATTACTTCGGCTACCATAAATCATCACCAACTAACCCTTACCACAACAAACTAAACCCAATCACTTTTAAATTAAAAAAAATGCTACTAACCATAGCAAACTATGCCAAACTCACCTAAATTACTTCGGCTATCAAAAATCACCCCCAACTACACTTTACAGCAACAAACTAAACCCAATCATTTTAAAATTACAAAAAAATGCTAAAAATCATAACAAACTATACCAGAATCACGTAAATTACTTCGGCTACCGTAAATCACCCCCAACTATCCCTTACCACAACAAACCAAACCATATCATCTTAAAATTACAAAAAAAGGTGTACAAATCATAACAAACTATGCCAGACTCACCTAAATTACATCGGCTACTCTAAATCATCACCAACTAACCCTTACCACAACAAACTAAACCCAGTCACTTTTAAATTACAAAAAAATGCTAGTAACCATAGCAAACTATGCCAAACTCACCTTAGTTACTTCGGCTATCAAAAATTACACCCAACTACACTTTACAGCAACAAACTAAGCCCAATCACTTTAAAATTACAAAAAAATGCTAAAAATCATAACAAACTATACCAGAATCACCTAAATTACTGCGGCTACCGTAAATCACCCCCAACTATCCCTTACCACAACAAACCAAACCATATCATCTTAAAATTACAAAAAAAGATATACAAATCATAACAAACTATGCCAGACACACCTAAATTACTTCGGCTACTCTAAATCATCACCAACTAACCCTTACCACAACAAACTAAACCCAATCACTTTTAAATTACAAAAAATGCTAGTAACCATAGCAAACTATGCCAAACTCACCTAAATTACTTCGGCTACCATAAATCATCACCAACTAACCCTTACCACAACAAACTAAACCCAATCACTTTTAAATTACAAAAAAATGCTAGTAACCATAGCAAACTATGCCAAACTCACCTAAATTACTTCGGCTACCATAAATCATCACCAACTAACCCTTACCACAACAAACTAAACCCAATCACTTTTAAATTACAAAAATTGCTACTAACCATAGCAAACTATGCCAAATTCTCCTAAATTACTTCGGCTATCAAAAATCACCCCCCAACTACACTTTACAGCAATAAACTAAGCCCAATCACTTTAAAATTACAAAAAAATGCTAAAAATCATAACAAACTATACCAGAATCACCTAAATTACTTCGGCAACCGTAAATCACCCTCAACTATCCCTTACCACAACAAACCAAACCATATCGTCTTAAAATTACAAAAAAAGGTGTACAAATCATAACAATCTATGCCAGACTCACCTAAATTACTTCGGCTACTCTAAATCATCACCAACTAACCCTTACCACAACAAACAAAACCCAATCACTTTTAAATTACAAAAAAATGCTACAATTATAGCAAAATATGCCAACCTCACCTAAATTACTTCGGCTACCATAAATCATCACCAACTAACCCTTACCACAACAAACTAAACCCAATCACTTTTAAATTACAAAAAAATGCTACTAACCATAGCAAAGTATGCCAAACTCACATAAATTATTTCGGGTATCAAAAATCACCCCCAACTACATTTTACAGCAACAAACTGAGCCCAATCACTTTAAAATTACAAAAAAATGCTAAAAATCATAACAAACTATACCAGAATTACCTAAATTACTTCGGCTACCGTAAATCACCCCCAACTATCCCTTACCACAACAAACCAAACCATATCATCTTAAAATTACAAAAAAAGGTGTACAAATCATAACAAACTATGCCAGACTCACCTAAATTACTTCGGCTACTCTAAATCATCACCAATTAACCCTTACCACCACAAACTAAACCCAATCAATTTTAAATTACAAAAAAATGCTAGTAACCTTAGCAAACTATGCCAAATTCACCTAAATTACTTCGGCTACCATAAATCATCACCAACTATCCCTTACCACAACAAACTAAACCCAATCACTTTTAAATTACAAAAAAATGCTACTAACCATAGCAAACTATGCCAAACTCACCTAAATTACTTCGGCTACTCTAAATCATCACCAACTCACCCTTACCACAACAAACTAAACCCAATCACTTTTAAATTACAACAAAATGCTAGTAACCATAGCAAACTATGCCAAACTCACCTAAATTACTTCGGCTATCAAAAATCACCCCCAACTACACTTTACAGCAACAAACTAAGCCCAATCACTTTAAAATTACAAAAAAATGCTAAAAATCATAACAAACTATGCCAGACTCACCTAAATTACTTCGGCTACTCTAAATCATCACCAACTATCCCTTACCACAACAAACTAAAGCCAATCACTTTTAAATTACAACAAAATGCTAGTAACCATCGCAAACTATGAAAAACTCACTTAAATTACTTCGGCTATCGTAAATCACCCCCAACTATCCCTTACCACAACAAACCAAACCATATCATCTTAAAATTACAAAAAAAGGTGTACAAAACATAACAAACTATGCCAGACTCACCTGAATTACTTCGGCTACTCTAAATCATCACCAACTTACCCTTACCACAACAAACTAAACCCAATCACTTTTAAATTACAAAAAAATGCTAGTAACCATTGCAAACTATGCCAAACTCACCTAAATTACTTCGGCTATCAAAAATCACCCCCAACTACACTTTACAGCAACAAACTAAGCCCAATCACTTTAAAATTACAACAAAAAGCTAAAAATCATAACAAACTATACCAGAATCACCTAAATTACTTCGGCTACCGTAAATCACCCCCAACCATCCCTTACCACAACAAACCAAACCATATCATCTTAAAATTACAAAAAAAGTTGTACAAATCATAACAAACTATGCCAGACTCACCTAAATTACTTCGGCTACTCTAAATCATCACCAACTAACCCTTACCACAACAAACTAAAGCCAATCACTTTTAAATTACAACAAAATGCTAGTAACCATCGCAAACTATGCCAAACTCACCTAAATTACTTCGGCTATCAAAAATCACCCCCAATTACACTTTACAGCAACAAACTAAGCCCAATCATTTTAAAATTACAAAAAAATGCTAAAAATCATAACAAACTATACCAGAATCACCTAAATTACTTCGGCTACCGTAAGTCACCCCCAACTATCCCTTACCACAACAAACCAAACCATATCACCATAAAATTACAAAAAAAGGTGTACAAATCATAACAAACTATGCCAGACTCACCTAAATTACTTCGGCTACTCTAAATCATCACCAACTAACCCTTACCACAACAAACTAAACCCAATCACTTTTAAATTACAAAAAAATGCTAGTAACCATAGCAAACTATGCCAAACTCACCTAAATTACTTCGGCTATCAAAAATCACCCCCAATTACACTTTACAGCAACAAACTAAGCCCAATCCTTTTAAAATTACAAAAAAATGCTAAAAATCATAACAAACTATACCAGAATCACCTAAATTACTTCGGCTACCGTAGATCACCCCCAACTATCCCTTACCACAACCAACCAAACCATATCATCTTAAAATTACAAAAAAAGGTGTACAAATCATAACAAACTATGCCAGACTCACCTAAATTACTTCGGCTACTCTAAATCATCACCAATTAACCCTTACCACCACAAACTAAACCCAATCACTTTTAAATTACAAAAAAATGCTAGTAACCTTAGCAAACTATGCCAAATTCACCTAAATCACTTCGGCTACCATAAATCATCACCAACTAACCCTTACCACAACAAACTAAACCCAATCACTTTTAAATTACAAAAAAATGCTACTAACCATAGCAAACTATGCCAAACTCACCTAAATTACTTCGGCTATCAAAAATCACCCCCAACTACACTTTACAGCAACAAGCTAAGCTCAATCACTTTAAAATTACAAAAAATACTAAAAATCATAACAAACTATACCAGAATAACCTAAATTACTTCGGCTAGCGTAAATCACCCCCAACTATCCCTTACCACAACAAACCAAACCATATCATCATAAAATTACAAAAAAAGGTGTACAAATCATAACAAACTATGCCAGACTCACCTAAATTACTTCGGCTACTCTAAATCATCACCAACTAACCCTTACCACAACAAACTAAACCCAATCACTTTTAAATTACAAAAAAATGCTAGTAACCATAGCAAACTATGCCAACCTCACCTAAATTACTTTGGCTATCAAAAATCACCACCAACTACACTTTACAGCAACAAACTAAGCCCAATCACTTTAAAATTACAAAAAAATGCTAAAAATCATAACAAACTATACCAGAATCACCTAAATTACTTCGGCTACCGTAAATCATCCCCAACTACCCCTTACCACAACAAACCAAACCATATCATCTTAAAATTACAAAAAAAGGTGTACAAATCATAACAAACTATGCCAGACTAACCTAAATTACATCGGCTACTCTGAATCATCACCAACTAACTCTTACCACAACAAACTAAACCCAATCACTTTTAAATTACAAAAAAATGCTAGTAACCATAGCAAACTATGCCAAACTCACCTAAATTACTTTGGCAACCATAAATCATCACCAACTAACCCTTACCACAACAAAATACACCCAATCACATTTAAATTACAAAAAAATGCTATTAACCATGGCAAACTATGCCAAACTCACCTAAATTACTTCGTCTATCAAAAATCACCCCCAACTACACTTTACAGCAACAAACTAAGCCCAATCACTTTAAAATTACAAATAAATGCTGAAAATCATAACAAACTATACCAGAATCACCTAAATTACTTCGGCTACCGTAAATCACCCCCAACTATCCCTTACCACAACAAAACATACCATATCAACTTAAAATTAAAAAAAAAGGTGTAGAAATCATAACAAACTATGCCAGACTCGCCTAAATTACTTCGGTTACTCTAAATCATCACCAACTAACCCTTACCAGAACAAACTAAACCCAATCACTTTTAAATTACAAAAAAATGCTACTAACCATAGCAAACTATGCCAATCTCACCTAAATTACATCATCTATCAAAAATCACCCCCAACTACACTTTACAGCAACAAACTAAGCCCAATCACTTTAAAATTACAAAAAAATGCTTAAAAATCATAACAAACTATACCAGAATCACCTAAATTACTTCGGCTACCGTAAATCACCCCCAACTATCTCTTACCACAACAAACCAAACCATATCATCTTAAAATTACAAAAAAAGGTGTACAAATCATAACAAACTATGCCAGACTCACCTAGATTACTTCGGCTATTCTAAATCATCACCAACTAGCCCTTACCACAACAAACTATACCCAATCACTTTTAAATTACAAAAAAATGCTACTAAGCATAGCAAATTATGCCAAACTCACCTAAATTACTTCGGCTATCAAAAATCACCCCCAACTACACTTTACAGCAACAAACTAAGCCCAATCACTTTAAAATTACAAAAAAATGCTAAAAATCATAACAAACTATACCAGAATCACCTAAATTACTTCGGCTACCGTAAGTCACCCCAAACTATCCCTTACCACAACAAACCAAACCATATCATCTTAAAATTACAAAAAAAGGTGTACAAATCATAACAAACTATGCCAGACTCACCTAGACTACTTCGGCTACTCTAAATCATCACCAACTAACCCTTACCACAACAAACTAAACCCAATCAATTTTAAATTACAAAAAAATGCTACTAACCATAGGAAACTATGCCAAACTTACCTAAATTACTTCGGCTATCAAAAATCACCCCCAACTACACTTTACAGCAACAAACTAAGCCCAATCACTTTAAAATTACAAAAAAATGCTAAAAATCATAAAAAACTATACCAGAATCACCTAAATTACTTCGGCTACCGTAAATCACCCCCAACTATCCCTTACCACAACAAACCAAACCATATCATCTTAAAATTACAAAAAAAGGTGTACAAATCATAACAAATTATGCCAGACTCACCTAAATTACTTCGGCTACTCTAAATCATCACCAACTAACCCTTACCACAACAAACTAAACCCAATCACTTTTAAATTACAAAAAAATGCTACTAACCATAGCAAACTATGCCAAACTCACCTAAATTACTTCGGCTATCAAAAATCACCCCCAACTACACTTTACAGCAACAAACTAAATCCAATCACTTTAAAATTACAAAAAAATGCTAAAAATTATAACAAACTATACCAGAATCACCTAAATTACTTCGGCTACCGTAAATCACCCCCAACTATCCCTTACCACAACAAACCAAACCATATCATCTTAAAATTACAAAAAAAGGTGTACAAATCATAACAAACTATGCCAGACTCACCTAGATTACTTCGGCTACTCTAAATCATCACCAACTAACCCTTACCACAACAAACTAAACCCAATCACTTTTAAATTACAAAAAAATGCTACTAACCATAGCAAACTATGCCAAACTCACCTAAATTACTTCGGCTATCAAAAATCACCCCCAACTACACTTTACAGCAACAAACTAAGCCCAATCACTTTAAAATTACAAAAAATGCTAAAAATCATAACAAACTATACCAGAATCACCTAAATTACTTCGGCTACCGTAAATCACCCGCAACTATCCCTTACCCCAACAAACCAAACCATATCATCTTAAAATTACAAAAAAAAGTGTACAAATCATAACAAACTATGCCAGACTCACCTAAATTACTTCGGCTACTCTAAATCATCACCAACTAACCCTTACCACAACAAACTAAACCCAATCACTTTTAAATTACAAAAAAATGCTAGTAACCATAGCAAACTATGCCAAACTCACCTAAATTACTTCGGCTACCATAAATCATCACCAACTAACCCTTACCACAACAAACTAAACCCAATCACTTTTAAATTACAAAAAAATGCTACTAACCATAGCAAACTATGCCAAACTCACCTAAATTACTTCGGCTATCAAAAATCACCCCCAACTACACTTTACAGCAACAAACTAAATCCAATCACTTTAAAATTACAAAAAAAATGCTAAAAATTATAACAAACTATACCAGAATCACCTAAATTACTTCGGCTACCGTAAATCACCCCCAACTATCCCTTACCACAACAAACCAAACCATATCATCTTAAAATTACAAAAAAAGGTGTACAAATCATACCAAACTATGCCAGACTCACCTAAATTACTTCGGCTACTCTAAATCATCACCAACTAACCCTTACCACAACAAACTAAACCCAATCACTTTTAAATTACAAAAAAATGCTACTAACCATAGCAAACTATGCCAAACTCACCTAAATTACTTCGGCTATCAAAAATCACCCCCAACTACACTTTACGGCAACAAACTAAGCCCAATCACTTTAAAATTACAAAAAAATGCTAAAAATATTAACAAACTATACCAGAATCTCCTAAATTACTTCAGCTACCGTAAATCATCCCCAACTATCCCTTACCACAACAAACCAAACCATATCATTTTAAAATTACAAAAAAAGGTGTACAAATCATAACAAACTATGCCAGACTCACCTAAATTACTTCGGCTACTCTAAATCATCACCAACTAACCCTTACCACAACAAACTAAACCCAATCACTTTTAAATTACAAAAAAATGCTAGTAACCATAGCAAACTTTGCCAAACTCACCTAAATTACTTCGGCTACCATAAATCATCACCAACTAACCCTTACCACAACAAACTAAACCCAATCACTTTTAAATTACAAAAAAATGCTACTAACCATAGCAAACTATGCCAAACTCACCTAAATTACTTCGGCTATTAAAAATCACCCCCAACTACACTTTACAGCAACAAACTAAATCCAATCACTTTAAAATTACAACAAAATGCTAAACATTATAACAAACTATACCAGAATCACCTAAATTACTTCGGCTACCATAAATTATCACCAACTAACCCTTACCACAACAAACTAAACCCAATCACTTTTAAATTACAAAAAAATGCTAGTTACCATAGCAAACTATGCCAAACTCACCTAAATTACTTCGGCTACCATAACTCATCACCAACTAACCCTTACCACAACAAACTAAACCCAATCACTTTTAAATTACAAAAAAATGCTACTTACCATAGCAAACTATGCCAAACTCACCTAAAT
The DNA here is from genome assembly GCA_964023215.1 of Eledona agricola. Taxonomy (NCBI): domain Eukaryota; kingdom Metazoa; phylum Arthropoda; class Insecta; order Coleoptera; family Tenebrionidae; genus Eledona; species Eledona agricola. Next base: position 2,171,123 of record CAXIEJ010000157.1, read on the forward strand.
TACTTCGGCTATCAAAAATCACCCCCAAATACACTTTACAGCAACAAACTATTGGGTTTAGTTCGTTGTGGTAAGGGTTAGTTGGTGATGATTTATGGTAGCCGAAGTAATTTAGGTGAGTTTGGCATAGTTTGCTATGGTTACTAGCATTTTTTTGTAATTTAAAAGTGATTGGGTTTAGTTTGTTGTGGTAAGGGTTAGTTGGTGATGATTTAGAGTAGCCAAATTAATTTAGGTGAGTCTGGCATTGTTTGTTATGATTTGTACACCTTTTTTTGTAATTTTAAGATGATATAGTTTGGTTTGTTGTGGTAAGGGATATTTGGGGGTGATTTACGGTAGCCGAAGTAATTTAGATGATTCTGGTATAGTTTGTTATAATTTTTAGCATTTTTTTGTAATTTTAAAGTGATTGGGTTTTGTTTGTTGCTGTAAATTGTAGTTGGGGGTAATTTTTGATAGCCGAAGTAATTTAGGTGAGTTTGCCATAGTTTGCTATGGTTAGTAGCATTTTTTTGTAATTTAAAAGTGATTGGGTTTAGTTTGTTGTGGTAAGAGTTAGTTGGTGATGATTTATGGTAGCCGTTTAGTTTAGTTTGTTATGATTTTTAGCATTTTTTTGTAATTTTAAAGTGATTGGGCTTAGTTTGTTGCTGTAAAGTGTAGTTGGGGGTGATTTTTGATAGCCGAAGTAATTTAGGTGAGTTTGGCATAGTTTGCTATGGTTAGTAGCATTTTTTTGTAATTTAAAAGTGATTGGGTTTAGTTTGTTGTGGTAAGGGTTAGTTGGTGATGATTTATTGTAGCAGAAGTAATTTAGGTGAGTTTGGCATAGTTTGCTATGGTTACTAGCATTTTTTTGTAATTTAAAAGTGATTGGGTTTAGTTTGTTGTGGTAAGGGTTAGTTGGTGATGATTTAGAGTAGCCGAAGTAATTTAGGTGAGTCTGACATAGTTTGTTATGATTTGTACACTTTTTTTTGTAATTTTAAGATGATATGGTTTGGTTTGTTGTGGTAAGGGATAATTGGGGGTGATTTACGGTAACCGAAGTAATTTAGGTCATTCTGGTATAGTTTGTTATTATTATTAGCATTTTTTTGTAATTTTAAAGTGATTGGGCTTAGTTTGTTGCTGTAAAGTGTTGTTGGGGGTGATTTTTGATAGCCGAAGTAATTTAGGTGAGTTTGGCATAGTTTGCTATGGTTACTAGCATTTTTTTGTAATTTAAAAGTGATTGGGTTTAGTTTGTTGTGGTAAGGGTTAGTTGGTGATGATTTATGTTAGCCGAAGTAATTTAGGTGAGTTTGTCATAGTTTGCTATGGTTACTAGCATTTTTTTGTAATTTAAAAGTGATTGGGTTTAGTTTGTTGTGGTAAGGGTTAGTTGGTGGTGATTTAGAGTAGCCGAAGTAATTTAGGTGAGTCTGGCATAATTTGTTATGTTTTGAACATCTTTTTTTGTAATTTTAAGATGATATGGTTTGGTTTGTTGTGGTAAGGGATAGTTGGGGGTGATTTACGGTAGCCGAAGTAATTTAGGTAGTTCTGGTATAGTTTGTTATGATTTTTAGCATTTTTTTGTAATTTTAAAGTGATTGGGCTTAGTTTGTTGATGTACAAATCATAACAAACTATGCCAGACTCACCTAAATTACTTCGGCTACTCTAAATCATCACCAACTAACCCTTACCACAACAAACTAAACTCAATCACTTTTAAATTACAAAAAAATGCTAGTAACCATAGCAAACTATGCCAAACTCACCTAAATTACTTCGGCTATCAAAAATCACCCCCAACTACACTTTACAGCAACAAACTAAGCCCAATCACTTTAAAATTACAAAAAAATGCTAAAAATCATAACAAACTATACCAGAATCACCTAAATTACTTCGGCTACCGTAAATCACCCCCAACTATCCCTTACCACAACAAACCAAACCATATCATCTTAAAATTACAAAAAAAGGTGTACAAATTATAACAAACTATGCCAGACTTACCTAAATTACTTCGGCTAACATAAATCATCACCAACTAACCCTTACCACAACAAACTAAACCCAATCACTTTTAAATTACAAAAAAATGCTAGTAACCAAAGCAAACTATGCCAAACTCACCTAAATTACTTCGGCTACCATAAATCATCACCAACTAACCCTTACCACAACAAACTAAACCCAATCACTTTTAAATTACAAAAAAATGATACTAACCATAGCAAACTATGCCAAACTCACCTAAATTACTTCGGCTATCAAAAATCACCCCCAACTACACTTTACAGCAACAAACTAAATCCAATCACTTTAAAATTACAAAAAAATGCTAAAAATTATAACAAACTATACCAGAATCACCTAAATTACTTCGGCTACCGTAAATCACCCCCAACTATCCCTTACCACAACAAACCAAACCATATCATCTTAAAATTACAAAAAAAGGTGTACAAATCATAACAAACTATGCCAGACTCACCTAAATTACTTCGGCTACTCTAAATCACCACCAACTAACCCTTACCACAACAAACTAAACCCAATCACTTTTAAATTACAAAAAAATGCTAGTAACCATAGCAAGCTATGCCAAACTCATCTAAATTACTTCGGCTACCATAAATCATCACCAACTAACCCTTACCACAACAAACTAAACCAATCACTTTTAAATTACAAAAAAATGCTAGTAACCATAGCAAACTATGCCAAACTCACCTAAATTACTTCGGCTATCAAAAATCACCCCCAACATCACTTTACAGCAACAAACTAAGCCCAATCACTTTAAAATTACAAAAAAATGCTAATAATCATAACAAACTATACCAGAATGACCTAAATTACTTCGGTTACCGTAAATCACCCCCAATTATCCCTTACCACAACAAACCAAACCATATCATCTTAAAATTACAAAAAAAGGTGTACAAATCATAACAAACTATGCCAGACTCACCTAAATTACTTCGGCTAACATAAATCATCACCAACTAACCCTTACCACAACAACTAACAACAACTAACAACAACTAACAACTAAACCCAATCACTTTTAAATTACAAAAAAATGCTACTAACCATAGCAAACTATGCCAAACTCACCTAAATTACTTCGGCTATCAAAAATCACCCCCAACTACACTTTACAGCAACAAATTATGCCCAATCACTTTAAAATTACACAAAAATGCTAAAAATCATAACAAACTATACCAGAATCACCTAAATTACTTCGGCTACCGTAAATCACCCCCAACTATCCCTTACCACAACAAACCAAACCGTATCATCTTAAAATTACAAAAAAGATGTACAAAACATATCAAACTATGCCAGACTCACCTAAATTACTTCGGCTACTCTAAATCACCACCAACTAACCCTTACCACAACAAACTAAACCCAATCACTTTTAAATTACAAAAAAATGCTAGTAACCATAGCAAACAATGCCAAACTCACCTAAATTACTTCAGCTACCATAAATCAACACCAACTATCCCTTACCACAACAAACTAAACCCAATCAATTTTAAATTACAAAAAAATGCTACTAACCATAGCAAACTATGCCAAGCTCACCTAAATTACTTGGGCTATCAAAAATCACCCCCAACTACACTTTACAGCAACAAACTAAATCCAATCACTTTAAAATTACAAAAAAATGCTAAAAATTATAACAAACTATACCAGAATCACCTAAATTACTTCGGCTACCGTAAATCACCCCCAACTATCCCTTACCACAACAAACCAAACCATATCATCTTTAAATTACAAAAAAAAGTGTACAAATCATAACAAACAATGCCAGACTCACCTAAATTAATTTGGCTACTCTAAATCATCACCAACTAACCCTTACTACAACAAACTAAACCCAATCACTTTTAAATTACAAAAAAATGCTAGTAACCATAGCAAACTATGCCAAACTCACCTAAATTACTTCGGCTACCATAAATCATCACCAACTAACCCTTACCACAACAAACTAAACCCAATCACTTTTAAATTACAAAAAAATGCTACTAACCATAGCAAACTATGCCAAACTCACCTAAATTACTTCGGCTTCCAAAAATCACCCCCAACTACACTTTACAGCAACAAACTAAGCCCAATCACTTTAAAATTACAAAAAAATGCTAAAAATCATAACAAACTATACCAGAACTACCTAAATTACTTCGGCTACCGTAAATCACCCCCAACTATCCCTTACCACAACAAACCAAACCATATCATCTTAAAATTATAAAAAAAGATGTACAAATCATAACAAACTATGCCAGACTCACCTAAATTACTTCGGCTACTCTAAATCATCACCAACTAACCCTTACCACAACAAACTAAACCCAATCACTTTTAAATTACAAAAAAATGCTAGTACCTATAGCAAACAATGCCAAACTCACCTAAATTACTTCAACTACCATAAATCAACACCAACTATCCCTTACCACAACAAACTAAACCCAATCAATTTTAAATTACAAAAAAATGCTACTAACCATAGCAAACTATTCCAAACTCACTTAAATTACTTGGGCTATCAAAAATCACCCCCAACTACACTTTACAGCAACAAACTAAATCCAATCACTTTAAAATTACAAAAAAATGCTAAAAATTATAACAAACTATACCAGAATCACCTAAATTACTTCGGCTACCGTAAATCACCCCCAACTATCCCTTACCACAACAAACCAAACCATATCATCTTAAAATTACAAAAAAAGGTGTACAAATCATAACAAACTATGCCAGACTCACCTAAATTACTTCGGCTACTCTAAATCATCACCAACTAACCCTTACCACAACAAACTAAACCCAATCACTTTTAAATTACAAAAAAATGCTAGTAACCCTAGCAAACTATGCCAAACTCACCTAAATTACTTCGGCTACCATAAATCATCACCAACTAACTCTTACCACAACAAACTAAACCCAATCACTTTTAAGTTACAAAAAAATGCTACTAACCATAGCAAACTATGCCAAACTCACCTAAATTACTTCGGCTATCAAAAATCACCCCCAACTACACTTTACAGCAACAAACAAAACCCAATCACTTTAAAATTACAAAAAAATGCTAAAAATTATAACAAACTATACCAGAATCACCTAAATTACTTCGGCTACCGTAAATCACCCCCAACTATCCCTTACCACAACAAACCAAACCATATCATTTTTGAATTACAAAAAAAGGTGTACAAATCATAACAAACAATGCCAGACTCACCTAAATTACTTCGGCTACCATAAATCATCACCAACTAACCCTTACCACAACAAACTAAACCCAATCACTTTTAAATTACAAAAAAATGCTACTAACCATAGCAAACTATGCCAAACTCACCTAAATTACTTCGGCTTTCAAAAATCACCCCCAACTACACTTTACAGCAACAAACTAAGCCCAATCACTTTAAAATTACAAAAAAATGCTAAAAATCATAACAAACTATACCAGAACTACCTAAATTACTTCGGCTACCGTAAATCACCCCCAACTATCCCTTACCACAACAAACCAAACCATATCATCTTAAAATTACAAAAAAAGGTGTACAAATCATAACAAACTATGCCAGACTTACCTAAATTACTTCGGCTACCATAAATCATCACCACCTAACCCTTACCACAACAAACTAAACCCAATCACTTTTAAATTACAAAAAAATGCTAGTAACCAAAGCAAACTATGCCAAACTCACCTAAATTACTTCGGCTACCATAAATCATCACCAACTAACCCTTACCACAACAAACTAAACCCAATCACTTTTAAATTACAAAAAAATGCTACTAACCATAGCAAACTATGCCAAACTCACCTAAATTACTTGGGCTATCAAAAATCACCCCCAACTACACTTTACAGCAACAAACTAAGCCCAATCACTTTAAAATTACAAAAAAATGCTAAAAATCATAACAAACTATACCAGAATCACCTAAATTACTTCGGCTACCGTAAATCACCCCCAACTATCCCTTACCTCAACAAACCAAACCATATCATCTTAAAATTACAAAAAAAGGTGTACAAATCATAACAAACTATGCCAGATTCACCTAAATTACTTCGGCTACTCTAAATCATCACCAACTAACCCTTACCAAAACAAACTAAAGCCAATCACTTTTAAATTACAAAAAAATGCCTCTAACCATAGCCAACTATGCCAAACTCACCTAAATTACTTCGGCTATCAAATATTCACCCCCAACTACACTTTACAGCAACAAACTAAGCCCAATCACTTTAAAATTACAAAAAAATGCTAAAAATCAAAACAAACTATACCAGAACACCTAAATTACTTCGGCTACCGTAAATCACCCCCAACTATTTCTTACCACAACAAACCAAACCATATCATCTTAAAATTACAAAAAAATGTGTACAAATCATAACAAACTATGCCAGACCCACCTAAATTACTTCGGCTACTCTAAATCATCACCAACTAACCCTTACCACAACAAACTAAACCCAATCACTTTTAAATTACAAAAAAATGCTAGTAACCATAGCAAACTATGCCAAACTCACCTAAATTACTTCGGCTACCATAAATCATCACCATCTAACCCTTACCACAACAAACTAAACCCAATCACTTTAAATTACAAAAAAATGCTACTAACCATAGCAAACTATGCCAAACTCACCTAAATTACTTTGGCTATCAAAAATCACCACCAACTACACTTTACAGCAACAAACTAAGCCCAATCACTTTAAAATTACAAAAAAATGCTAAAAATCATAACAAACTATACCAGAATCACCTAAATTACTTCGGCTACCGTAAATCATCCCCAACTACCCCTTACCACAACAAACCAAACCATATCATCTTAAAATTACAAAAAAAGGTGTACAAATCATAACAAACTACGCCAGACTAACCTAAATTACATCGGCTACTCTGAATCATCACCAACTAACTCTTACCACAACAAACTAAACCCAATCACTTTTAAATTACAAAAAAATGCTAGTAACCATAGCAAACTATGCCAAACTCACCTAAATTACTTTGGCAACCATAAATCATCACCAACTAACCCTTACCACAACAAACTACACCCAATCACATTTAAATTACAAAAAAATGCTATTAACCATGGGCAAACTATGCCAAACTCACCTAGATTACTTCGTCTATCAAAAATCACCCCCAACTACACTTTACAGCAACAAACTAAGCCCAATCACTTTAAAATTACAAAAAAATGCTGAAAATCATAACAAACTATACCAGAATCACCTAAATTACTTCGGCTACCGTAAATCACCCCCAACTATCCCTTACCACAACAAACCATACCATATCAACTTAAAATTAAAAAAAAAGGTGTAGAAATCATAACAAACTATGCCAGACTCGCCTAAATTACTTCGGCTACTCTAAATCATCACCAACTAACCCTTACCACAACAAACTAAACCCAATCACTTTTAAATTACACAAAAATGCTAGTAACCATAGCAAACTATGCCAAACTCACCTAAATTACTTCGGCTACCATAACTCATCACCAACTAACCCTTACCACAACAAACTAAACCCAATCACTTTTAAATTACAAAAAAATGCTACTAACCATAGCAAACTATGCCAAACTCACCTAAATTACTTCGGCTATCAAAAATCACCCCCAACTACACTTTACAGCAACAAATTATGCCCAATCACTTTAAAATTACACAAAAATGCTAAAAATCATAACAAACTATACCAGAATCACCTAAGTTACTTCGGCTACCGTAAATCACCCCCAACTATCCCTTACCACAACAAACCAAACCGTATCATCTTAAAATTACAAAAAAGATGTACAAAACATAACAAACTATGCCAGACTCACCTAAATTACTTCGGCTACTCTAAATCACCACCAACTAACCCTTACCACAACAAACTAAACCCAATCACTTTTAAATTACAAAAAAATGCTAGTAACCATAGCAAGCTATGCCAAACTCATCTAAATTACTTCGGCTACCATAAATCATCACCAACTAACCCTTACCACAACAAACTAAACCAATCACTTTTAAATTACAAAAAAATGCTAGTAACCATAGCAAACTATGCCAAACTCACCTAAATTACTTCGGCTATCAAAAATCACCCCCAACATCACTTTACAGCAACAAACTAAGCCCAATCACTTTAAAATTACAAAAAAATGCTAATAATCATAACAAACTATACCAATATGACCTAAATTACTTCGGTTACCGTAAATCACCCCCAATTATCCCTTACCACAACAAACCAAACCATATCATCTTAAAATTACAAAAAAAGGTGTACAAAACATAACAAACTATGCCAGACTCACCTAAATTACTTCGGCTACTCTAAATCACCACCAACTAACCCTTACCACAACAAACTAAACCCAATCACTTTTAAATTACAAAAAAATGCTAGTAACCATAGCAAACAATGCCAAACTCACCTAAATTACTTCAGCTACCATAAATCAACACCAACTATCCCTTACCACAACAAACTAAACCCAATCAATTTTAAATCACAAAAAAATGCTACTAACCATAGCAAACTATGCCAAGCTCACCTAAATTACTTGGGCTATCAAAAATCACCCCCAACTACACTTTACAGCAACAAAGTAAATCCAATCACTTTAAAATTACAAAAAAATGCTAAAAATTATAACAAACTATACCAGAATCACCTAAATTACTTCGGCTACCGTAAATCACCCCCAACTATCCCTTACCACAACAAACCAAACCATATCATCTTTAAATTACAAAAAAAAGTGTACAAATCATAACAAACAATGCCAGACTCACCTAAATTAATTTGGCTACTCTAAATCATCACCAACTAACCCTTACTACAACAAACTAAACCCAATCACTTTTAAATTACAAAAAAATGCTAGTAACCATAGCAAACTATGCCAAACTCACCTAAATTACTTCGGCTACCATAAATCATCACCAACTAACCCTTACCACAACAAACTAAACCCAATCACTTTTAAATTACAAAAAAATGCTACTAACCATAGCAAACTATGCCAAACTCACCTAAACTACTTCGGCTTCCAAAAATCACCCCCAACTACACTTTACAGCAACAAACTAAGCCCAATCACTTTAAAATTACAAAAAAATGCTAAAAATCATAACAAACTATACCAGAACTACCTAAATTACTTCGGCTACCGTAAATCACCCCCAACTATCCCTTACCACAACAAACCAAACCATATCATCTTAAAATTATAAAAAAAGATGTACAAATCATAACAAACTATGCCAGACTCACCTAAATTACTTCGGCTACTCTAAATCATCACCAACTAACCCTTACCACAACAAACTAAACCCAATCACTTTTAAATTACAAAAAAATGCTAGTAACCATAGCAAACTATGCCAAATTCACCTAAATTACTTCGGCTACCATAAAACATCACCAACTAACCCTTACCACAACAAACTAAACCCAATCACTTTTAAATTACAAAAAATTGCTACTAACCATAGCAAACTATGCCAAACTCACCTAAATTACTTCGGCTATCAAAAATCACCCCCAACTACACTTTACAGCAACAAACTAAGACCAATCACTTTAAAATTACAAAAAAATGCTAAAAATCATAACAAACTATACCAAAATCACCTAAATTACTTCGGCTACCGTAAATCACCCCCAACTATCCCTTACCACAACAAACCAAACCATATCATCTTAAAATTACAAAAAAAGGTGTACAAATCATAACAAACTATGCCAGACTTACCTAAATTACTTCGGCTACCGTAAATCACCCCCAACTATCCCTTACCACAACAAACCAAACCATATCATCTTAAAATTACAAAAAAAGGTGTACAAATCATAACAAACTATGCCAGACTCACCTAAATTACTTCGGCTACTCTAAATCATCACCAACTAACCCTTACCACAACAAACTAAACCCAATCACTTTTAAATTACAAAAAAATGCTAGTAACCCTAGCAAACTATGCCAAACTCACCTAAATTACTTCGGCTACCATAAATCATCACCAACTAACTCTTACCACAACAAACTAAACCCAATCACTTTTAAGTTACAAAAAAATGCTACTAACCATAGCAAACTATGCCAAACTCACCTAAATTACTTCGGCTATCAAAAATCACCCCCAACTACACTTTACAGCAACAAACAAAACCCAATCACTTTAAAATTACAAAAAAATGCTAAAAATTATAACAAACTATACCAGAATCACCTAAATTACTTCGGCTACCGTAAATCACCCCCAACTATCCCTTACCACAACAAACCAAACCATATCATCTTTGAATTACAAAAAAAGGTGTACAAATCATAACAAACAATGCCAGACTCACCTAAATTACTTCGGCTACCATAAATCATCACCAACAAACCCTTACCACAACAAACTAAACCCAATCACTTTTAAATTACAAAAAAATGCTACTAACCATACCAAACTATGCCAAACTCACCTAAATTACTTCGGCTTTCAAAAATCACCCCCAACTACATTTTACAGCAACAAACTAAGCCCAATCACTTTAAAATTACAAAAAAATGCTAAAAATCATAACAAACTATACCAGAACTACCTAAATTACTTCGGCTACCGTAAATCACCCCCAACTATCCCTTACCACAACAAACCAAACCATATCATCTTAAAATTACAAAAAAAGGTGTACAAATCATAACAAACTATGCCAGACTTACCTAAATTACTTCGGCTACCATAAATCATCACCACCTAACCCTTACCACAACAAACTAAACCCAATCACTTTTAAATTACAAAAAAATGCTAGTAACCAAAGCAAACTATGCCAAACTCACCTAAATTACTTCGGCTACCATAAATCATCACCAACTAACCCTTACCACAACAAACTAAACCCAATCACTTTTAAATTACAAAAAAATGCTACTAACCATAGCAAACTATGCCAAACTCACCTAAATTACTTCGGCTATCAAAAATCACCCCCAACTACACTTTACAGCAACAAACTGAGCCCAATCACTTTAAAATTACACAAAAATGCTAAAAATCATAACAAACTATACCAGAATCACCTAAATTACTTCGGCTATCGTAAATCACCCCCAACTATCCCTTACCACAACAAACCAAACCATATCAACTTAAAATTACAAAAAAAGGTGTACAAATCATAACAAACTATGCCAGACTCACCTAAATTACTTCGGCTACTCTAAATCATCACCAACTAACCCTTACCACAACAAACTAAACCCAATCACTTTTAAATTACAAAAAAATGCTAGTACCTATAGCAAACAATGCCAAACTCACCTAAATTACTTCAGCTACCATAAATCAACACCAACTATCCCTTACCACAACAAACTAAACCCAATCAATTTTAAATTACAAAAAAATGCTACTAACCATAGCAAACTATGCCAAACTCACCTAAATTACTTGGGCTATCAAAAATCACCCCCAACTACACTTTACAGCAACAAACTAAGCCCAATCACTTTAAAATTACAAAAAAATGCTAAAAATCATAACAAACTATACCAGAATCACCTAAATTACTTCGGCTACCGTAAATCACCCCCAACTATCCCTTACCTCAACAAACCAAACCATATCATCTTAAAATTACAAAAAAAGGTGTACAAATCATAACAAACTATGCCAGATTCACCTAAATTACTTCGGCTACTCTAAATCATCACCAACTAACCCTTACCACAACAAACTAAAGCCAATCACTTTTAAATTACAAAAAAATGCCTCTAACCATAGCCAACTATGCCAAACTCACCTAAATTACTTCGGCTATCAAAAATCACCCCCAACTACACTTTACAGCAACAAACTAAGCCCAATCACTTTAAAATTACAAAAAAATGCTAAAAATCAAAACAAACTATACCAGAACACCTAAATTACTTCGGCTACCGTAAATCACCCCCAACTATTTCTTACCACAACAAACCAAACCATATCATCTTAAAATTACAAAAAAATGTGTACAAATCATAACAAACTATGCCAGACCCACCTAAATTACTTCGGCTACTCTAAATCATCACCAACTAACCCTTACCACAACAAACTAAACCCAATCACTTTTAAATTACAAAAAAATGCTAGTAACCATAGCAAACTATGCCAAACTCACCTAAATTACTTCGGCTACCATAAATCATCACCATCTAACCCTTACCACAACAAACTAAACCCAATCACTTTAAATTACAAAAAAATGCTACTAACCATAGCAAACTATGCCAAACTCACCTAAATTACTTTGGCTATCAAAAATCACCACCAACTACACTTTACAGCAACAAACTAAGCCCAATCACTTTAAAATTACAAAAAAATGCTAAAAATCATAACAAACTATACCAGAATCACCTAAATTACTTCGGCTACCGTAAATCATCCCCAACTACCCCTTACCACAACAAACCAAACCATATCATCTTAAAATTACAAAAAAAGGTGTACAAATCATAACAAACTATGCCAGACTAACCTAAATTACATCGGCTACTCTGAATCATCACCAACTAACTCTTACCACAACAAACTAAACCCAATCACTTTTAAATTACAAAAAAATGCTAGTAACCATAGCAAACTATGCCAAACTCACCTAAATTACTTTGGCAACCATAAATCATCACCAACTAACCCTTACCACAACAAACTACACCCAATCACATTTAAATTACAAAAAAATGCTATTAACCATGGCAAACTATGCCAAACTCACCTAAATTACTTCGTCTATCAAAAATCACCCCCAACTACACTTTACAGCAACAAACTAAGCCCAATCACTTTAAAATTACAAAAAAATGCTGAAAATCATAACAAACTATACCAGAATCACCTAAATTACTTCGGCTACCGTAAATCACCCCCAACTATCCCTTACCACAACAAACCATACCATATCAACTTAAAATTAAAAAAAAAGGTGTAGAAATCATAACAAACTATGCCAGACTCGCATAAATTACTTCGGCTACTCTAAATCATCACCAACTAACCCTTACCACAACAAACTAAACCCAATCACTTTTAAATTACACAAAAATGCTAGTAACCATAGCAAACTATGCCAAACTCACCTAAATTACTTCGGCTACCATAAATCATCACCAACTAACCCTTACCACAACAAACTAAACCCAATCACTTTTAAATTACAAAAAAATGCTACTAACCATAGCAAACTATGCCAATCTCACCTAAATTACATCATCTATCAAAAATCACCCCCAACTACACTTTACAGCAACAAACTAAGCCCAATCACTTTAAAATTACAAAAAAATGCTAAAAATCATAACAAACTATACCAGAATCACCTAAATTACTTCGGCTACCGTAAATCACCCCCAACTATCCCTTACCACAACAAACCAAACCATATCATCTTAAAATTACAAAAAAAGGTGTACAAATCATATCAAACTATGCCAGACTCACCTAGATTACTTCGGCTACTCTAAATCATCACCAACTAACCCTTACCACAACAAACTAAACCCAATCACTTTTAAATTACAAAAAAATGCTACTAACCATAGCAAACTATGCCAAACTCACCTAAATTACTTCGGCTATCAAAAATCACCCCCAACTACACTTTACGGCAACAAACTAAGCCCAATCACTTTAAAAAACAAAAAAATGCCAAAAATCATAACAAACTATACCAGAATCTCCTAAATTACTTCAGCTACCGTAAATCATCTCCAACTATCCCTTACCACAACAAACCAAACCATATCATTTTAAAATTACAAAAAAAGGTGTACAAATCATAACAAACTATGCCAGACTCACCTAGATTACTTCGGCTATTCTAAATCATCACCAACTAGCCCTTACCACAACAAACTAAACCCAATCACTTTTAAATTACAAAAAAATGCTACTAAGCATAGCAAATTATGCCAAACTCACCTAAATTACTTCGGCTATCAAAAATCACCCCCAACTACACTTTACAGCAACAAACTAAGCCCAATCACTTTAAAATTACAAAAAAATGCTAAAAATCATAACAAACTATACCAGAATCACCTAAATTACTTCGGCTACCGTAAATCACCCCAAACTATCCCTTACCACAACAAACCAAACCATATCATCTTAAAATTACAAAAAAAGGTGTACAAATCATAACAAACTATGCCAGACTCACCTAGACTACTTCGGCTACTCTAAATCATCACCAACTAACCCTTACCACAACAAACTAAACCCAATCAATTTTAAATTACAAAAAAATGCTACTAACCATAGCAAACTATGCCAAACTTACCTAAATTACTTCGGCTATCAAAAATCACCCCCAACTACACTTTACAGCAACAAACTAAGCCCAATCACTTTAAAATTACAAAAAAATGCTAAAAATCATAAAAAACTATACCAGAATCACCTAAATTACTTCGGCTACCGTAAATCACCCCCAACTATCCCTTACCACAACAAACCAAACCATATCATCTTAAAATTACAAAAAAAGGTGTACAAATCATAACAAATTATGCCAGACTCACCTAAATTACTTCGGCTACTCTAAATCATCACCAACTAACCCTTACCACAACAAACTAAACCCAATCACTTTTAAATTACAAAAAAATGCTAGTAACCATAGCACACTATGCCAAACTCACCTAAATTACTTCGGCTACCATAAATCATCACCAACTAACCCTTACCACAACAAACTAAACCCAATCACTTTTAAATTACAAAAAAATGCTACTAACCATAGCAAACTATGCCAAACTCACCTAAATTACTTCGGCTATCAAAAATCACCCCCAACTACACTTTACAGCAACAAACTAAATCCAATCACTTTAAAATTACAAAAAAATGCTAAAAATTATAACAAACTATACCAGAATCACCTAAATTACTTCGGCTACCGTAAATCACCCCCAACTATCCCTTACCACAACAAACCAAACCATATCATCTTAAAATTACAAAAAAAGGTGTACAAATCATAACAAACTATGCCAGACTCACCTAGATTACTTCGGCTACTCTAAATCATCACCAACTAACCCTTACCAAAACAAACTAAACCCAATCACTTTTAAATTACAAAAAAATGCTACTAACCATAGCAAACTATGCCAAACTCACCTAAATTACTTCGGCTATCAAAAATCACCCCCAACTACACTTTACAGCAACAAACTAAGCCCAATCACTTTAAAATTACAAAAAATGCTAAAAATCATAACAAACTATACCAGAATCACCTAAATTACTTCGGCTACCGTAAATCACCCCCAACTATCCCTTACCCCAACAAACCAAACCATATCATCTTAAAATTACAAAACAAAGTGTACAAATCATAACAAACTATGCCAGGCTCACCTAAATTACTTCGGCTACTCTAAATCATCACCAACTAACCCTTACCACAACAAACTAAACCCAATCACTTTTAAATTACAAAAAAATGCTAGTACCTATAGCAAACAATGCCAAACTCACCTAAATTACTTCAGCTACCATAAATCAACACCAACTATCCCTTACCACAACAAACTAAACCCAATCAATTTTAAATTACAAAAAAATGCTACTAACCATAGCAAACTATGCCAAACTCACCTAAATTACTTGGGCTATCAAAAATCACCCCCAACTACACTTTACAGCAACAAACTAAGCCCAATCACTTTAAAATTACAAAAAAATGCTAAAAATCATAACAAACTATACCAGAATCACCTAAATTACTTCGGCTACCGTAAATCACCCCCAACTATCCCTTACCTCAACAAACCAAACCATATCATCTTAAAATTACAAAAAAAGGTGTACAAATCATAACAAACTATGCCAGATTCACCTAAATTACTTCGGCTACTCTAAATCATCACCAACTAACCCTTACCACAACAAACTAAAGCCAATCACTTTTAAATTACAAAAAAATGCCTCTAACCATAGCCAACTATGCCAAACTCACCTAAATTACTTCGGCTATCAAAAATCACCCCCAACTACACTTTACAGCAACAAACTAAGCCCAATCACTTTAAAATTACAAAAAAATGCTAAAAATCAAAACAAACTATACCAGAACACCTAAATTACTTCGGCTACCGTAAATCACCCCCAACTATTTCTTACCACAACAAACCAAACCATATCATCTTAAAATTACAAAAAAATGTGTACAAATCATAACAAACTATGCCAGACCCACCTAAATTACTTCGGCTACTCTAAATCATCACCAACTAACCCTTACCACAACAAACTAAACCCAATCACTTTTAAATTACAAAAAAATGCTAGTAACCATAGCAAACTATGCCAAACTCACCTAAATTACTTCGGCTACCATAAATCATCACCATCTAACCCTTACCACAACAAACTAAACCCAATCACTTTAAATTACAAAAAAATGCTACTAACCATAGCAAACTATGCCAAACTCACCTAAATTACTTTGGCTATCAAAAATCACCACCAACTACACTTTACAGCAACAAACTAAGCCCAATCACTTTAAAATTACAAAAAAATGCTAAAAATCATAACAAACTATACCAGAATCACCTAAATTACTTCGGCTACCGTAAATCATCCCCAACTACCCCTTACCACAACAAACCAAACCATATCATCTTAAAATTACAAAAAAAGGTGTACAAATCATAACAAACTATGCCAGACTAACCTAAATTACATCGGCTACTCTGAATCATCACCAACTAACTCTTACCACAACAAACTAAACCCAATCACTTTTAAATTACAAAAAAATGCTAGTAACCATAGCAAACTATGCCAAACTCACCTAAATTACTTTGGCAACCATAAATCATCACCAACTAACCCTTACCACAACAAACTACACCCAATCACATTTAAATTACAAAAAAATGCTATTAACCATGGCAAACTATGCCAAACTCACCTAAATTACTTCGTCTATCAAAAATCACCCCCAACTACACTTTACAGCAACAAACTAAGCCCAATCACTTTAAAATTACAAAAAAATGCTGAAAATCATAACAAACTATACCAGAATCACCTAAATTACTTCGGCTACCGTAAATCACCCCCAACTATCCCTTACCACAACAAACCATACCATATCAACTTAAAATTAAAAAAAAAGGTGTAGAAATCATAACAAACTATGCCAGACTCGCATAAATTACTTCGGCTACTCTAAATCATCACCAACTAACCCTTACCACAACAAACTAAACCCAATCACTTTTAAATTACACAAAAATGCTAGTAACCATAGCAAACTATGCCAAACTCACCTAAATTACTTCGGCTACCATAAATCATCACCAACTAACCCTTACCACAACAAACTAAACCCAATCACTTTTAAATTACAAAAAAATGCTACTAACCATAGCAAACTATGCCAATCTCACCTAAATTACATCATCTATCAAAAATCACCCCCAACTACACTTTACAGCAACAAACTAAGCCCAATCACTTTAAAATTACAAAAAAATGCTAAAAATCATAACAAACTATACCAGAATCACCTAAATTACTTCGGCTACCGTAAATCACCCCCAACTATCCCTTACCACAACAAACCAAACCATATCATCTTAAAATTACAAAAAAAGGTGTACAAATCATATCAAACTATGCCAGACTCACCTAGATTACTTCGGCTACTCTAAATTATCACCAACTAACCCTTACCACAACAAACTAAACCCAATCACTTTTAAATTACAAAAAAATGCTACTAACCATAGCAAACTATGCCAAACTCACCTAAATTACTTCGGCTATCAAAAATCACCCCCAACTACACTTTACGGCAACAAACTAAGCCCAATCACTTTAAAAAACAAAAAAATGCTAAAAATCATAACAAACTATACCAGAATCTCCTAAATTACTTCAGCTACCGTAAATCATCCCCAACTATCCCTTACCACAACAAACCAAACCATATCATTTTAAAATTACAAAAAAAGGTGTACAAATCATAACAAACTATGCCAGACTCACCTAGATTACTTCGGCTATTCTAAATCATCACCAACTAGCCCTTACCACAACAAACTAAACCCAATCACTTTTAAATTACAAAAAAATGCTACTAAGCATAGCAAATTATGCCAAACTCACCTAAATTACTTCGGCTATCAAAAATCACCCCCAACTACACTTTACAGCAACAAACTAAGCCCAATCACTTTAAAATTACAAAAAAATGCTAAAAATCATAACAAACTATACCAGAATCACCTAAATTACTTCGGCTACCGTAAATCACCCCAAACTATCCCTTACCACAACAAACCAAACCATATCATCTTAAAATTACAAAAAAAGGTGTACAAATCATAACAAACTATGCCAGACTCACCTAGACTACTTCGGCTACTCTAAATCATCACCAACTAACCCTTACCACAACAAACTAAACCCAATCAATTTTAAATTACAAAAAAATGCTACTAACCATAGCAAACTATGCCAAACTTACCTAAATTACTTCGGCTATCAAAAATCACCCCCAACTACACTTTACAGCAACAAACTAAGCCCAATCACTTTAAAATTACAAAAAAATGCTAAAAATCATAAAAAACTATACCAGAATCACCTAAATTACTTCGGCTACCGTAAATCACCCCCAACTATCCCTTACCACAACAAACCAAACCATATCATCTTAAAATTACAAAAAAAGGTGTACAAATCATAACAAATTATGCCAGACTCACCTAAATTACTTCGGCTACTCTAAATCATCACCAACTAACCCTTACCACAACAAACTAAACCCAATCACTTTTAAATTACAAAAAAATGCTAGTAACCATAGCACACTATGCCAAACTCACCTAAATTACTTCGGCTACCATAAATCATCACCAACTAACCCTTACCACAACAAACTAAACCCAATCACTTTTAAATTACAAAAAAATGCTACTAACCATAGCAAACTATGCCAAACTCACCTAAATTACTTCGGCTATCAAAAATCACCCCCAACTACACTTTACAGCAACAAACTAAATCCAATCACTTTAAAATTACAAAAAAATGCTAAAAATTATAACAAACTATACCAGAATCACCTAAATTACTTCGGCTACCGTAAATCACCCCCAACTATCCCTTACCACAACAAACCAAACCATATCATCTTAAAATTACAAAAAAAGGTGTACAAATCATAACAAACTATGCCAGACTCACCTAGATTACTTCGGCTACTCTAAATCATCACCAACTAACCCTTACCAAAACAAACTAAACCCAATCACTTTTAAATTACAAAAAAATGCTACTAACCATAGCAAACTATGCCAAACTCACCTAAATTACTTCGGCTATCAAAAATCACCCCCAACTACACTTTACAGCAACAAACTAAGCCCAATCACTTTAAAATTACAAAAAATGCTAAAAATCATAACAAACTATACCAGAATCACCTAAATTACTTCGGCTACCGTAAATCACCCCCAACTATCCCTTACCCCAACAAACCAAACCATATCATCTTAAAATTACAAAAAAAAGTGTACAAATCATAACAAACTATGCCAGACTCACCTAAATTACTTCGGCTACTCTAAATCATCACCAACTAACCCTTACCACAACAAACTAAACCCAATCACTTTTAAATTACAAAAAAATGCTAGTAACCATAGCAAACTATGCCAAACTCACCTAAATTACTTCGGCTACCATAAATCATCACCAACTAACCCTTACCACAACAAACTAAACCCAATCAATTTTAAATTACAAAAAAATGCTACTAACCATAGCAAACTATGCCAAACTTACCTAAATTACTTCTGCTATCAAAAATCACCCCCAACTACACTTTACAGCAACAAACTAAATCCAATCACTATAAAATTACAAAAAAAATGCTAAAAATTATAACAAACTATACCAGAATCACCTAAATTACTTCGGCTACCGTAAATCACCCCCAACTATCCCTTACCACAACAAACCAAACCATATCATCTTAAAATTACAAAAAAAGGTGTACAAATCATACCAAACTATGCCAGACTCACCTAAATTACTTCGGCTACTCTAAATCATCACCAACTAACCCTTACCACAACAAACTAAACCCAATCACTTTTAAATTACAAAAAAATGCTACTAACCATAGCAAACTATGCCAAACTCACCTAAATTACTTCGGCTATCAAAAATCACCCCCAACTACACTTTACGGCAACAAACTAAGCCAAATCACTTTAAAATTACAAAAAAATGCTAAAAATCATAACAAACTATACCAGAATCTCCTAAATTACTTCAGCTACCGTAAATCATCCCCAACTATCCCTTACCACAACAAACCAAACCATATCATTTTAAAATTACAAAAAAAGGTGTACAAATCATAACAAATTATGCCAGACTCACCTAAATTACTTCGGCTACTCTATATCATCACCAACTAACCCTTACCACAACAAACTAAACCCAATCACTTTTAAATTACAAAAAAATGCTAGTAACCATAGCAAACTTTGCCAAACTCACCTAAATTACTTCGGCTACCATAAATCATCACCAACTAACCCTTACCACAACAAACTAAACCCAATCACTTTTAAATTACAAAAAAATGCTACTAACCATAGCAAACTATGCCAAACTCACCTAAATTACTTCGGCTATCAAAAATCACCCCCAACTACACTTTACAGCAACAAACTAAATCCAATCACTTTAAAATTACAACAAAATGCTAAACATTATAACAAACTATACCAGAATCACCTAAATTACTTCGGCTACCATAAATTATCACCAACTAACCCTTACCACAACAAACTAAACCCAATCACTTTTATATTACAAAAAAATGCTAGTAACCATAGCAAACTATGCCAAACTCACCTAAATTACTTCGGCTACCATAACTCATCACCAACTAACCCTTACCACAACAAACTAAACCCAATCACTTTTAAATTACAAAAAAATGCTACTTACCATAGCAAACTATGCCAAACTCACCTAAATTACTTCGGCTATCAAAAATCACCCCCAAATACACTTTACAGCAACAAACTATTGGGTTTAGTTCGTTGTGGTAAGGGTTAGTTGGTGATGATTTATGGTGGCCGAAGTAATTTAGGTGAGTTTGGCATAGTTTGCTATGGTTACTAGCATTTTTTTGTAATTTAAAAGTGATTGGGTTTAGTTTGTTGTGGTAAGGGTTAGTTGGTGATGATTTAGAGTAGCCAAATTAATTTAGGTGAGTCTGGCATTGTTTGTTATGATTTGTACACCTTTTTTTGTAATTTTAAGATGATATAGTTTGGTTTGTTGTGGTAAGGGATATTTGGGGGTGATTTACGGTAGCCGAAGTAATTTAGATGATTCTGGTATAGTTTGTTATAATTTTTAGCATTTTTTTGTAATTTTAAAGTGATTGGGTTTTGTTTGTTGCTGTAAATTGTAGTTGGGGGTGACTTTTGATAGCCGAAGTAATTTAGGTGAGTTTGGCATAGTTTGCTATGGTTAGTAGCATTTTTTTGTAATTTAAAAGTGATTGGGTTTAGTTTGTTGTGGTAAGAGTTAGTTGGTGATGATTTATGGTAGCCGTTTAGTTTAGTTTGTTATGATTTTTAGCATTTTTTTGTAATTTTAAAGTGATTGGGCTTAGTTTGTTGCTGTAAAGTGTAGTTGGGGGTGATTTTTGATAGCCGAAGTAATTTATGTGAGTTTGGCATAGTTTGCTATGGTTAGTAGCATTTTTTTGTAATTTAAAAGTGATTGGGTTTAGTTTGTTGTGGTAAGGGTTAGTTGGTGATGATTTATTGTAGCAGAAGTAATTTAGGTGAGTTTGGCATAGTTTGCTATGGTTACTAGCATTTTTTTGTAATTTAAAAGTGATTGGGTTTAGTTTGTTGTGGTAAGGGTTAGTTGGTGATGATTTAGAGTAGCCGAAGTAATTTAGGTGAGTCTGGCATAGTTTGTTATGATTTGTACACTTTTTTTTGTAATTTTAAGATGATATGGTTTGGTTTGTTGTGGTAAGGGATAATTGGGGGTGATTTACGGTAACCGAAGTAATTTAGGTCATTCTGGTATAGTTTGTTATTATTATTAGCATTTTTTTGTAATTTTAAAGTGATTGGGCTTAGTTTGTTGCTGTAAAGTGTTGTTGGGGGTGATTTTTGATAGCCGAAGTAATTTAGGTGAGTTTGGCATAGTTTGCTATGGTTACTAGCATTTTTTTGTAATTTAAAAGTGATTGGGGTAAGTTTGTTGTGGTAAGGGTTAGTTGGTGATGATTTATGTTAGCCGAAGTAATTTAGGTGAGTTTGTCATAGTTTGCTATGGTTACTAGCATTTTTTTGTAATTTAAAAGTGATTGGGTTTAGTTTGTTGTGGTAAGGGTTAGTTGGTGGTGATTTAGAGTAGCCGAAGTAATTTAGGTGAGTCTGGCATAATTTGTTATGTTTTGAACATCTTTTTTTGTAATTTTAAGATGATATGGTTTGGTTTGTTGTGGTAAGGGATAGTTGGGGGTGATTTACGGTAGCCGAAGTAATTTAGGTAGTTCTGGTATAGTTTGTTATGATTTTTAGCATTTTTTTGTAATTTTAAAGTGATTGGGCTTAGTTTGTTGATGTACAAATCATAACAAACTATGCCAGACTCACCTAAATTACTTCGGCTACTCTAAATCATCACCAACTAACCCTTACCACAACAAACTAAACCCAATCACTTTTAAATTACAAAAAAATGCTAGTAACCATAGCAAACTATGCCAAACTCACCTAAATTACTTCGGCTATCAAAAATCACCCCCAACTACACTTTACAGCAACAAACTAAGCCCAATCACTTTAAAATTACAAAAAAATGCTAAAAATCATAACAAACTATACCAGAATCACCTAAATTACTTCGGCTACCGTAAATCACCCCCAACTATCCCTTACCACAACAAACCAAACCATATCATCTTAAAATTACAAAAAAAGGTGTACAAATCATAACAAACTATGCCAGACTTACCTAAATTACTTCGGCTAACATAAATCATCACCAACTAACCCTTACCACAACAAACTAAACCCAATCACTTTTAAATTACAAAAAAATGCTAGTAACCAAAGCAAACTATGCCAAACTCACCTAAATTACTTCGGCTACCATAAATCATCACCAACTAACCCTTACCACAACAAACTAAACCCAATCACTTTTAAATTACAAAAAAATGATACTAACCATAGCAAACTATGCCAAACTC
This sequence comes from Eledona agricola, assembly GCA_964023215.1. Classification (NCBI taxonomy): domain Eukaryota; kingdom Metazoa; phylum Arthropoda; class Insecta; order Coleoptera; family Tenebrionidae; genus Eledona; species Eledona agricola. The sequence continues at coordinate 2,194,525 of CAXIEJ010000157.1, forward strand.
ACCTAAATTACTTCGGCTATCAAAAATCACCCCCAACTACACTTTACAGCAACAAACTAAATCCAATCACTTTAAAATTACAAAAAAATGCTAAAAATTATAACAAACTATACCAGAATCACCTAAATTACTTCGGCTACCGTAAATCACCCCCAACTATCCCTTACCACAACAAACCAAACCATATCATCTTAAAATTACAAAAAAAGGTGTACAAATCATAACAAACTATGCCAGACTCACCTAAATTACTTCGGCTACTCTAAATCATCACCAACTAACCCTTACCACAACAAACTAAACCCAATCACTTTTAAATTACAAAAAAATGCTAGTAACCATAGCAAACTATGCCAAACTCACCTAAATTACTTCGGCTACCATAACTCATCACCAACTAACCCTTACCACAACAAACTAAACCCAATCACTTTTAAATTACAAAAAAATGCTACTAACCATAGCAAACTATGCCAAACTCACCTAAATTACTTCGGCTATCAAAAATCACCCCCAACTACACTTTACAGCAACAAATTATGCCCAATCACTTTAAAATTACACAAAAATGCTAAAAATCATAACAAACTATACCAGAATCACCTAAATTACTTCGGCTACCGTAAATCACCCCCAACTATCCCTTACCACAACAAACCAAACCGTATCATCTTAAAATTACAAAAAAGATGTACAAAACATAACAAACTATGCCAGACTCACCTAAATTACTTCGGCTACTCTAAATCACCACCAACTAACCCTTACCACAACAAACTAAACCCAATCACTTTTAAATTACAAAAAAATGCTAGTAACCATAGCAAGCTATGCCAAACTCATCTAAATTACTTCGGCTACCATAAATCATCACCAACTAACCCTTACCACAACAAACTAAACCAATCACTTTTAAATTACAAAAAAATGCTAGTAACCATAGCAAACTATGCCAAACTCACCTAAATTACTTCGGCTATCAAAAATCACCCCCAACATCACTTTACAGCAACAAACTAAGCCCAATCACTTTAAAATTACAAAAAAATGCTAATAATCATAACAAACTATACCAGAATGACCTAAATTACTTCGGTTACCGTAAATCACCCCCAATTATCCCTTACCACAACAAACCAAACCATATCATCTTAAAATTACAAAAAAAGGTGTACAAATCATAACAAACTATGCCAGACTCACCTAAATTACTTCGGCTAACATAAATCATCACCAACTAACCCTTACCACAACAACTAACAACAACTAACAACAACTAACAACTAAACCCAATCACTTTAAAATTACACAAAAATGCTAAAAATCATAACAAACTATACCAGAATCACCTAAATTACTTCGGCTACCGTAAATCACCCCCAACTATCCCTTACCACAACAAACCAAACCGTATCATCTTAAAATTACAAAAAAGATGTACAAAACATAACAAACTATGCCAGACTCACCTAAATTACTTCGGCTACTCTAAATCACCACCAACTAACCCTTACCACAACAAACTAAACCCAATCACTTTTAAATTACAAAAAAATGCTAGTAACCATAGCAAACAATGCCAAACTCACCTAAATTACTTCAGCTACCATAAATCAACACCAACTATCCCTTACCACAACAAACTAAACCCAATCAATTTTAAATTACAAAAAAATGCTACTAACCATAGCAAACTATGCCAAACTCACCTAAATTACTTGGGCTATCAAAAATCACCCCCAACTACACTTTACAGCAACAAACTAAATCCAATCACTTTAAAATTACAAAAAAATGCTAAAAATTATAACAAACTATACCAGAATCACCTAAATTACTTCGGCTATCGTAAATCACCCTCAACTATCCCTTACCACAACAAACCAAACCATATCATCTTTAAATTACAAAAAAAAGTGTACAAATCATAACAAACAATGCCAGACTCACCTAAATTAATTTGGCTACTCTAAATCATCACCAACTAACCCTTACTACAACAAACTAAACCCAATCACTTTTAAATTACAAAAAAATGCTAGTAACCATAGCAAACTATGCCAAACTCACCTAAATTACTTCGGCTACCATAAATCATCACCAACTAACCCTTACCACAACAAACTAAACCCAATCACTTTTAAATTACAAAAAAATGCTACTAACCATAGCAAACTATGCCAAACTCACCTAAATTACTTCGGCATTCAAAAATCACCCCCAACTACACTTTACAGCAACAAACTAAGCCCAATCACTTTAAAATTACAAAAAAATGCTAAAAATCATAACAAACTATACCAGAACTACCTAAATTACTTCGGCTACCGTAAATCACCCCCAACTATCCCTTACCACAACAAACCAAACCATATCATCTTAAAATTATAAAAAAAGATGTACAAATCATAACAAACTATGCCAGACTCACCTAAATTACTTCGGCTACTCTAAATCATCACCAACTAACCCTTACCACAACAAACTAAACCCAATCATTTTTAAATTACAAAAAAATGCTAGTAACCATAGCAAACTATGCCAAATTCACCTAAATTACTTCGGCTACCATAAAACATCACCAACTAACCCTTACCACAACAAACTAAACCCAATCACTTTTAAATTACAAAAAATTGCTACTAACCATAGCAAACTATGCCAAACTCACCTAAATTACTTCGGCTATCAAAAATCACCCCCAACTACACTTTACAGCAACAAACTAAATCCAATCACTTTAAAATTACAAAAAAATGCTAAAAATTATAACAAACTATACCAGAATCACCTAAATTACTTCGGCTACCGTAAATCACCCCCAACTAACCCTTACCACAACAAACCAAACCATATCATCTTTAAATTACAAAAAAAAGTGTACAAATCATAACAAACAATGCCAGACTCACCTAAATTAATTTGGCTACTCTAAATCATCACCAACTAACCCTTACTACAACAAACTAAACCCAATCACTTTTAAATTACAAAAAAATGCTAGTAACCATAGCAAACTATGCCAAACTCACCTAAATTACTTCGGCTACCATAAATCATCACCAACTAACCCTTACCACAACAAACTAAACCCAATCACTTTTAAATTACAAAAAAATGCTACTAACCATAGCAAACTATGCCAAACTCACCTAAATTACTTCGGCTTTCAAAAATCACCCCCAACTACACTTTACAGCAACAAACTAAGCCCAATCACTTTAAAATTACAAAAAAATGCTAAAAATCATAACAAACTATACCAGAACTACCTAAATTACTTCGGCTACCGTAAATCACCCCCAACTATCCCTTACCACAACAAACCAAACCATATCATCTTAAAATTATAAAAAAAGATGTACAAATCATAACAAACTATGCCAGACTCACCTAAATTACTTCGGCTACTCTAAATCATCACCAACTAACCCTTACCACAACAAACTAAACCCAATCATTTTTAAATTACAAAAAAATGCTAGTAACCATAGCAAACTATGCCAAATTCACCTAAATTACTTCGGCTACCATAAAACATCACCAACTAACCCTTACCACAACAAACTAAACCCAATCACTTTTAAATTACAAAAAATTGCTACTAACCATAGCAAACTATGCCAAACTCACCTAAATTACTTCGGCTATCAAAAATCACCCCCAACTAAACTTTACAGCAACAAACTAAGCCCAATCACTTTAAAATTACAAAAAAATGCTAAAAATCATAACAAACTATACCAGAATCACCTAAATTACTTCGGCTACCGTAAATCACCCCCAACTATCCCTTACCACAACAAACCAAACCATATCATCTTAAAATTACAAAAAAAAATGTACAAATCATAACAAACTATGCCAGACTTACCTAAATTACTTCGGCTACCATAAATCATCACCAACTAACCCTTACCACAACAAACTAAACCCAATCACTTTTAAATTACAAAAAAATGCTAGTAACCAAAGCAAACTATGCCAAACTCACCTAAATTACTTCGGCTACCATAAATCATCACCAACTAACCCTTACCACAACAAACTAAACTCAATCACTTTTAAATTACAAAAAAATGCTACTAACCATAGCAAACTATGCCAAACTCACCTAAATTACTTCGGCTATCAAAAATCACCCCCAACTACACTTTACAGCAACAAACTGAGCCCAATCACTTTAAAATTACACAAAAATGCTAAAAATCATAACAAACTATACCAGAATCACCTAAATTACTTCGGCTACCGTAAATCACCCCCAACTATCCCTTACCACAACAAACCAAACCATATCAACTTAAAATTACAAAAAAAGGTGTACAAATCATAACAAACTATGCCAGACTCACCTAAATTACTTCGGCTACTCTAAATCATCACCAACTAACCCTTACCACAACAAACTAAACCCAATCACTTTTAAATTACAAAAAAATGCTAGTACCTATAGCAAACAATGCCAAACTCACCTAAATTACTTCAGCTACCATAAATCAACACCAACTATCCCTTACCACAACAAACTAAACCCAATCAATTTTAAATTACAAAAAAATGCTACTAACCATAGCAAACTATTCCAAACTCACCTAAATTACTTGGGCTATCAAAAATCACCCCCAACTACACTTTACAGCAACAAACTAAATCCAATCACTTTAAAATTACAAAAAAATGCTAAAAATTATAACAAACTATACCAGAATCACCTAAATTACTTCGGCTACCGTAAATCACCCCCAACTATCCCTTACCACAACAAACCAAACCATATCATCTTAAAATTACAAAAAAAGGTGTACAAATCATAACAAACTATGCCAGACTCACCTAAATTACTTCGGCTACTCTAAATCATCACCAACTAACCCTTACCACAACAAACTAAACCCAATCACTTTTAAATTACAAAAAAATGCTAGTAACCCTAGCAAACTATGCCAAACTCACCTAAATTACTTCGGCTACCATAAATCATCACCAACTAACTCTTACCACAACAAACTAAACCCAATCACTTTTAAGTTACAAAAAAATGCTACTAACCATAGCAAACTATGCCAAACTCACCTAAATTACTTCGGCTATCAAAAATCACCCCCAACTACACTTTACAGCAACAAACAAAACCCAATCACTTTAAAATTAAAAAAAAATGCTAAAAATTATAACAAACTATACCAGAATCACCTAAATTACTTCGGCTACCGTAAATCACCCCCAACTATCCCTTACCACAACAAACCAAACCATATCATCTTTGAATTACAAAAAAAGGTGTACAAATCATAACAAACAATGCCAGACTCACCTAAATTACTTCGGCTACCATAAATCATCACCAACTAACCCTTACCACAACAAACTAAACCCAATCACTTTTAAATTACAAAAAAATGCTACTAACCATAGCAAACTATGCCAAACTCACCTAAATTACTTCGGCTTTCAAAAATCACCCCCAACTACATTTTACAGCAACAAACTAAGCCCAATCACTTTAAAATTACAAAAAAATGCTAAAAATCATAACAAACTATACCAGAACTACCTAAATTACTTCGGCTACCGTAAATCACCCCCAACTATCCCTTACCACAACAAACCAAACCATATCATCTTAAAATTACAAAAAAAAGTGTACAAATCATAACAAACTATGCCAGACTTACCTAAATTACTTCGGCTACCATAAATCATCACCACCTAACCCTTACCACAACAAACTAAACCCAATCACTTTTAAATTACAAAAAAATGCTAGTAACCAAAGCAAACTATGCCAAACTCACCTAAATTACTTCGGCTACCATAAATCATCACCAACTAACCCTTACCACAACAAACTAAACCCAATCACTTTTAAATTACAAAAAAATGCTAGTACCTATAGCAAACAATGCCAAACTCACCTAAATTACTTCAGCTACCATAAATCAACACCAACTATCCCTTACCACAACAAACTAAACCCAATCAATTTTAAATTACAAAAAAATGCTACTAACCATAGCAAACTATTCCAAACTCACCTAAATTACTTGGGCTATCAAAAATCACCCCCAACTACACTTTACAGCAACAAACTAAATCCAATCACTTTAAAATTACAAAAAAATGCTAAAAATTATAACAAACTATACCAGAATCACCTAAATTACTTCGGCTACCGTAAATCACCCCCAACTATCCCTTACCACAACAAACCAAACCATATCATCTTAAAATTACAAAAAAAGGTGTACAAATCATAACAAACTATGCCAGACTCACCTAAATTACTTCGGCTACTCTAAATCATCACCAACTAACCCTTACCACAACAAACTAAACCCAATCACTTTTAAATTACAAAAAAATGCTAGTAACCCTAGCAAACTATGCCAAACTCACCTAAATTACTTCGGCTACCATAAATCATCACCAACTAACTCTTACCACAACAAACTAAACCCAATCACTTTTAAGTTACAAAAAAATGCTACTAACCATAGCAAACTATGCCAAACTCACCTAAATTACTTCGGCTATCAAAAATCACCCCCAACTACACTTTACAGCAACAAACAAAACCCAATCACTTTAAAATTAAAAAAAAATGCTAAAAATTATAACAAACTATACCAGAATCACCTAAATTACTTCGGCTACCGTAAATCACCCCCAACTATCCCTTACCACAACAAACCAAACCATATCATCTTTGAATTACAAAAAAAGGTGTACAAATCATAACAAACAATGCCAGACTCACCTAAATTACTTCGGCTACCATAAATCATCACCAACTAACCCTTACCACAACAAACTAAACCCAATCACTTTTAAATTACAAAAAAATGCTACTAACCATAGCAAACTATGCCAAACTCACCTAAATTACTTCGGCTTTCAAAAATCACCCCCAACTACATTTTACAGCAACAAACTAAGCCCAATCACTTTAAAATTACAAAAAAATGCTAAAAATCATAACAAACTATACCAGAACTACCTAAATTACTTCGGCTACCGTAAATCACCCCCAACTATCCCTTACCACAACAAACCAAACCATATCATCTTAAAATTACAAAAAAAAGTGTACAAATCATAACAAACTATGCCAGACTTACCTAAATTACTTCGGCTACCATAAATCATCACCACCTAACCCTTACCACAACAAACTAAACCCAATCACTTTTAAATTACAAAAAAATGCTAGTAACCAAAGCAAACTATGCCAAACTCACCTAAATTACTTCGGCTACCATAAATCATCACCAACTAACCCTTACCACAACAAACTAAACCCAATCACTTTTAAATTACAAAAAAATGCTACTAACCATAGCAAACTATGCCAAACTCACCTAAATTACTTCGGCTATCAAAAATCACCCCCAACTACACTTTACAGCAACAAACTGAGCCCAATCACTTTAAAATTACACAAAAATGCTAAAAATCATAACAAACTATACCAGAATCACCTAAATTACTTCGGCTATCGTAAATCACCCCCAACTATCCCTTACCACAACAAACCAAACCATATCAACTTAAAATTACAAAAAAAGGTGTACAAATCATAACAAACTATGCCAGACTCACCTAAATTACTTCGGCTACTCTAAATCATCACCAACTAACCCTTACCACAACAAACTAAACCCAATCACTTTTAAATTACAAAAAAATGCTAGTACCTATAGCAAACAATGCCAAACTCACCTAAATTACTTCAGCAACAATAAATCAACACCAACTATCCCTTACCACAACAAACTAAACCCAATCAATTTTAAATTACAAAAAAATGCTACTAACCATAGCAAACTATGCCAAACTCACCTAAATTACTTGGGCTATCAAAAATCACCCCCAACTACACTTTACAGCAACAAACTAAATCCAATCACTTTAAAATTACAAAAAAATGCTAAAAATTATAACAAACTATACCAGAATCACCTAAATTACTTCGGCTACCGTAAATCACCCCCAACTATCCCTTACCACAACAAACCCAACCATATCATCTGTACAGTCAACACGGCAGAATCTCGTGTGACTGACGTTAATGGTGAAGAAGAACAAAAACACACACTCGAAGGACCAGCTGGTGGTAGTGCACCAGCAACACGGAGACGAAAGAAAACTGAGCACTCGATTTAACGAAAAATAACATATATTTCAACACTTAAAATATCACGTGATTATACAATTAAACTCTGCCACTAATACAATCGAACTCAGCCAATAATACAATCGAACTCACAATAAACCATCAAACTCTATCAACCTTCAAAACTCTATCAACCATACAACTCAATAAAATGGGCTGTTTCGCCGCTAGCTTTTTAGCAGCGCGTGTCGTGTTATTTAGTAAAATCACCTTTTTTTATAATTCTACTATATTGACACATACACTAATAATGATACATGGATACACAATACTTTTCTTGGTAACACAAATATCGTTCTCTTGTTTACAATTATAATTCTTTGACTACTACTCTCGTTCTCTTCTGTAAGAATTGTCGTTTTATGTACTTCCCACCTCATGGTCTGAGGGTTGGTTGAGGGTGACATCCAACATCCTCCGCCCCCTTGGAAAATTGATAATTTTTCAAAGTTAAATAAAAACACAAAAAAAAAATTACATTAAATTGAACTTATATACATGAATCCTATAACTAACACTGCTTCCGTCACTTCTCCATTGGCAACAAGCACAGCTTAGCTACCGGTCTTTTGAGCTCACCACTCGCGGTTTTCACGGTCACCACTCGCACTTGATTGTCTTTTCCGGGGTGCACCATTGTGACGCGTCCTAGGCGCCAGGTGAGTGGTGGGCTGTTGTCTTCCTTGATGACAACAAGGTCGGAGACTTCGATGTTGGGACTGGGTTTCCTCCATTTTCCCCGCTGTTGAAGTTGGCCTAAATACTCCTTCGACCACCTTCGCCAGAAGTGTTGTTTCGCCTGGTTCATCAACGCCCATCGCTTCAGCCGGTTACATGGGACTTCTGTTAAGTCCGGTTCCGGAATGCTGGTTAGCGGTGTTCCGATCAGGAAATGGCCAGGAGTCAAGGATGTGATATCATTGGGATCGTTTGAAATTGGTGTTAAGGGCCGCGAATTTAGACAAGCCTCGATCTGCATTAATAGGGTTGTCATCTCTTCCCATGAAAATAGAACATTGCCTGTGACGCGTTTCATGTGATACTTTACCGATTTTACTGTGGCTTCCCAAAGGCCTCCCATGTGAGGCGCAGAAGGGGCATTAAAATGAAATTCAATGTTCGCGGTACTTGAAAAATCAACCGCCTTGTTTTCAAATTCATTTGAAGCAATCAATTTTTGCAGTTCATTGTCTGCACCGACGAATGTTTTTGCGTTGTCACAGTAAATATGACCAGGCTTTCCGCGACGTGCTATGAATCGGCGCAACGCATTCAAAAAGCTCTCTGATGTACAGTCAGAAATCAGTTCGAGGTGTGCCGCTTTCGTCGCCATGCAAACAAAAACGCCAATGTAGGACTTTACGAGTTTAGGTCTTCCTCTACCCCGATTTAGATTAATGTTTATCGGCCCAGCATAGTCCACGCCAACGTTAAAGAAGGGCCTGCTAGGTTCGACTCGACATGTAGGCAAATTTCCCATTAATTGCTCACACGTGGTGGGTCTGACTCTAAAACATTGTATACATTTTCTCAAGACACGTCTCACAGCATCACGCGATGAAAGAATCCAAAATTTTTCTCGAATCGCGGCAAGAGTGGCTTGTGTTCCTGCATGTAGGTTTTCTAAATGAAATTGTTTTATAATTAAGTCGGTAATGTGATGGCTTTTTGGTAATAGGTAGGGGTTTTTCCTAGAAGCGCTGATCAATTTATTGTTTATTAATCTTCCTCCAACTCTGATTAATCCATGTTCATCGATGAATGGATTTAAGCATTGTAATTTACTATTTGTCCCTAATAGTTGATTATTGTTTAGACAGTTTAATTCTGCTTCAAACGCTTGTCTCTGAACAATTTTTAAAACGATGATTAATGCAGCGTTTAATTCACCGGTTGTTAATGACCCTGAAATCGTATTAATTTTTCGGCAACAGTTTGTAAATCTCTTGCACCGGGAAAAAACTCTTAATAGATTTCGAAAATTGGAGAATGTTTGTAATATTGACCATTGTGGTGTTTTGTTCACGCTGACATATGCAAGACGTTTTTGTTCTGGTATTTCTGTATTCGATGTCACTTCAACTTGTTCAGGCCAGTTCTCTGCAGATTGAGCTAGAAACGTGGGGCCGTGCCACCACATACAGGAGTTTTGTAGCTCGTTTGCGGACATCCCTCTTGAAATGATGTCTGCGGGATTGAGAGCTGATGGCACATATCGCCACTTGATTGGATCTGACAAGGATTGAATTTCGGCGGCGCGGTTTGCAACGAACGTTTTTAATGAACTCGTCGGTGATTTTATCCACGCCAAGACAATTTTTGAATCTGACCAGAAAAATGACTCCGTGGTATGAAGCTTTATCGCTTTGATTATTGTATCATGCAATTGTGCGGTCAGGAGAGCAGCGCAAAGCTCTAATCGAGGAAGCGAAGTGGCTTTTATTGGGGCAACTCTATTTTTTGCACAGAGTAGATTGACACTGACACCATTTTCTGAATTGACGATTCTTACATAAATTGCCCCGCCATAAGCCTTCTCGGACGCATCAGCAAAACAATGCAGTTCAATGCGTGACGAATGAAAGATGTATCGCGGGATTTTAATGTTTTTAATTGATTGCAAATTTTCGACCAATTCATTCCATTTAACTTGTATGTAATGAGGTACGCTTTCATCCCAATTTAATTTTAGGTTCCAGAGGCTTTGAATTAAAATCTTTGCTGTTACCGTTGCAGGGCCTAATAACCCAATTGGATCGTAAATTTTTGACGTTGTCGACAAAATTGTACGTTTTGTAGTCTTTTTTGGAATTGTAATAATTTCGGCTGAGTAACCGAAAGAGTCCGATCGCGGGTTCCATAATAAACCTAAGGTTTTATATTCCTCATCATTGCAATTGAATGTGACATTTTCTAGCTGACTATGACTTTCTTTGTTATCTGGCAAAAGATCGGAATGATTTGCTGCCCATTTTGATAGTTGAAATTGTGCGGTGGACAGAACATCTATTAGTTGCTTTTGTAATTCGGTGGCTTCCTGCAGCGTATTAGCACCGGTCAAAATATCGTCTACGTAAAAATCATCTTGAATGATCTCTGAAATTCTAGGGTAATCCAAGCGATTTTCGTTTGATAATTGTTTCAAACACCGAATTGCAAGATACGGGGCACATGATGTTCCATATGTTACTGTATTCAATTGGTACACCATAATTGGTGAGGACTGATGCTCACGCCAAAGGATTTGTTGGAATCGACGGTCTGTTTCATGCACTAGTATCTGTCGATACATCTTGCAAATGTCAGCGGTGAAAACATATTTTAACGTTCGGAAGCGAATAAAAATGTCAAAGATGTCATTTTGCACTTTTGGACCTATCATTAAGGTGTCATTTAGGCTCGTATTGGAGCTTGATTTCGCCGACCCATCAAAAACCACGCGTATTTTCGATGTGTTTCCGTTGTTCTTGAACACGGCGTGATGTGGTAACACGAACATTTTATTATTGTCAAAAGCGATGGACTTAATCGGACCAATTGGTGACATGTGTTGCATGTTTATATACTCGCGCATAAATTGTTGATAACTAGATTGAAGTTTGGGATCTTTCTGAAATTTCCGCTCGAGTGACAAAAAACGTTTGGTAGCTAGCTCTAATGAATCGCCTAATTCGTCCTGCTTTTCATTAAATGGCAATCGTACTTGAAAGCGACCGTCTGCAGTGCGGCTTGATGTGGTTAAAAAATGATTTTCACAAATCGTCTCAGCTTTTGTTAGAGGCTTAACTTTTGTGTGATACGCCTCGAGATCCCAGAACTTTTCCACTTGGTGCTCGAGTTCCTTATTGTCACTAATCGCACAATAAACATGAATGCTCTTCCCTTGATTGTCATGTGTCGGAATTGAAAGTGGACCAGCAAGAATCCAGCCCAGTAAGGTTTTTTGTAAAATGATTTCAGTATTTTTTGGCCGTACTTGTCCTACGCATAGTAGGTGCCAAAAAATCTCAGCCCCTATCAGTAAATCGATTGGCCCGGACACATTAAAATCAGGATCAGCTAGCTTGATATTTGATGGAATTGAAATTCTGTGTTTATTGAACGAAAACACAGGTAAGTTTTCCGTAATTTTTGGTAACACTAGGCAATTGAGATTCGTCAAAAATCCGTTTACCCTTGATGATAGGGTCACATCTATCGCCTGTTTTATTACTGAATGGACGTTGTTTATGGCTGAGACAGAAATGTTTGCAACCTTGGGAATTAGACCTAACCGATTGCAGGCAGATTCTGTAATAAAATTGCATTGTGCTCCACTGTCTAATAAAACCCGGCATGGTTGAGAGAGACCTTTGTTGTCCTTTAAATTAACAATTGCTGTCGACAGAAGTGTGTCGTTTTGGATATTTTGGCGGCATGGTTTTACCGTCGTATTGACAACAGATGTTGAGTTTGTAGGTAAATCCCTATGTAACAAAGAATTGTGTCGTCGCTTACATTTTTTACATCCGGCTCGAAGGACCAATGTTTCGCCGCTAGCTTTTTAGCAGCGCGTGTCGTGTTATTTAGTAAAATCACCTTTTTTTATAATTCTACTATATTGACACATACACTAATAATGATACATGGATACACAATACTTTTCTTGGTAACACAAATATCGTTCTCTTGTTTACAATTATAATTCTTTGACTACTACTCTCGTTCTCTTCTGTAAGAATTGTCGTTTTATGTACTTCCCACCTCATGGTCTGAGGGTTGGTTGAGGGTGACATCCAACATGGGCCATGTCAAGGCCTTTTAAGCCCGAACCCCCTTCCGTCCAATAATGGTCACCTGACAACAACCGGGGGTAAAACCACACAACCCACTGGAAATCCCCAGCCTAAGTGCGGCTCGGTGTTGTTTGTCGGCACCTTCAAATTAGACGGACAGGAAGCTCGTCTTAAAATTACACAAAGAAATTAGCATATTCCCAACAAATTAGGAAAAATTGAAAAGGCTCCAATATTCTCAATAGCTTTCTCCTCATAAACTTTTAGAGAGGATACAACCAATTCGGTGCCGGTCAAAGGGACCGAACATACCGCCCCCTTTGAACTCACCGAGTTCAATACTAAAAATCTATGAAGTTAAACAAAATACAAAAAACAACACAACACAAGAGAATACAGATCTCGTGACAACTTAGCATAAGAAACACATGAATATGAAGAAACAACCAAAATTGCGCATTAGTGTCTCTCTCACTGTCTCTTACGGCTAACACTTGCGCAACACGCACTTCAAAGGACCATCGGCCTTACACAATCATCACCAGCACTAAACGTCCAAGAGGAGATGCACAGGCGAACCTTGCCCATCTTCTGACGAAGCGATGGTTGATTGTCCTCAGGGACGATGTCCAAATCCTGGACTGGAGGATCACAGTCCGGAACGATCACTTGAGACGGACCCGCAGCTGTACCGCATCCCCGCGAACTCACTCGCATGTGAGCGAAGTCGCGCTTCGTTGACATCGGGATAGCCTGCTCGTGTGGAAGTCGTCCAAGTCGTCTGCGTTCCGCGAAGTCACCGGACCTCGGCTTGTTGAAAGGCCAAGGGGTCGGGGTTGGAGGTGGCCAAATGAATGGGACACGAGGAATGTGGGGCGGGAATTCAAACCGGACCCGACTCGACAACGTCAACGATTCAACCTGCGCGACAATTCCTTCGGCCATCGCTGCGAAGCGTTTCGATCGGGATTTGACCGCACCCGACATTCGGTTCAACAATTGCCAGACTCGCTGGCGGATGAAAGACAACTTGGCTAATTGGCTGATAGCTGGCTGCAATTCGCGAAATCTCCAAACTGGACCGAATTCGCCTTCGTCTTTCGACTCGACACCGCGAAACCGGGATTTCTTTCGCGCTCTCGACGCATTCATCGGCTCTAAGCGCAAACCGTTTCGCGGCTGATTGTCACTTGCCTGGGTGAACTCTGGGCCGCGTGCCCAAGTCACTTGCTTCGATGGCGGCTTGAATGCGACGACTCTGCGACTCAGATTCGCGAATTCGCTCGCGGGATTCACACGCCGCGGTTTCACCGAAGCGCTCAAATTTCGGACGTCGACTCCGCGAATCGCAATTGACCCATGCCGATCCGCGGATGACTCCTTCAACCGAACTGGTTCTCTCGTCATAACACCGCTCTTTCTCGTGACGTTTGGTTTCGACAAACTCGCGCTCCTCGCGACTGATTTTGCTGATCGGCGAGCCGTACCGAGCTCCGATTTCGATTCCGCAACAATTTGTCGGAGAGACACGCGACTCCTTGACTTCGTGATTTTCGTCTTACATCTGCTGCCCGGTGCACCCGCGCTGATGTCAATAGTGGCCCCGTGCTTCTCGCGGGAAGCCTCTGAACGCAACACATGGTCTTTAATTGAAAACCGCTCCGAAGTTCCGATTCCGACCCGTACCGCGGCCGGTTCCGCGAGTACGTCGGAGAATTGCGCACATGTTCTCGTAACATGCACGGCTGCCAACTGGTCCAATGACCATTTCGATTTCGGCTGTTTTCGAATTATTGACCGTTTGCGCGCCGTTAGCAGCCTCGCACATACTGCTAACCCGTTCGCGCTTGATGACGATCCGACAAGTTTCGTCGTACTTTCGGATGTCTGCTTCGCGTGTGTGGAGAGCTCCGAGCTCCTCAAGTCGGAATCGTTTTCCATACACGCATTCTGATCAATTTCATGAGTTTTCTTCTCAGTCGATTCGTTGTCCTCGACGCTCGTCGTCTTCGGACCCTTTTGGGCGCTCGCGCCGCTCTCAACCCGTTCGCGGTCTGCCGTCGCCAGACCACTTCGCGTCTCATCGCTCAGAATCGGTAGCTCCTCTACGCGTTTCTGACCTTCGTGTGACCGATCGAGCTCGTCGTCGTCACCACGTTTGCTCTGGCACCTGGAGGTGCGTCTTGTTTTCTCACCCTTCGATTCATCGATTGAATCTGGAGGGCCTTCCGGTACCGCAATCTCCCCGACAAGATCGGACGCGACTTTACGCCATTCGTTGATTCCGCCGTCTTGGTCGCTGAAGGCCGGTAGACCGAAAGCCGCGGTCGGGTTCCTCGTTGGAACCGCGGTTGCCGATGTTGGAATTGCAAAATTTACTTTACGTTGTTCTAATAAAGTTGTGATCTTTGCACGTGTATTATGAAACTGCCCGTCGAAAGCGTCTCTTTCGGCATCGTCGGGAGATTTCAGAATTGACTCGATTTCTCTTTGAACGGTCGCGAATTCGTCGGCCATCGGTTGCATTGTGTCGAGTCGCGACATTAACTCGTACACATCATGCTCGTTGTTAAACCGCTCCACGAATCGCCTTATCCGTTGGATGTTACCTTTTATTGCATCGCGGGATACAATTAGCCAATTTAAATGAGCCGAAGTCGATTCGGTCATGTTTATGAATTTCACTCGCGACGCGCGGCCGAATGAAATGGAACAAATTACTGAAAATGGTGAAGGCCAGTTATCGGAACTGCTACCTTGCACGCTTTTCGAATCGAATTGGTTCAAATGTGAAGCAGAGGAAGTTAGATTAGGACTGACCTTTCTCTCTTCGGTGATGATCTCGCTTGGACTTCTGAAGACCGCGGACGCTGCGGTCGCTGGATCTCCTGCAGATCGGACGCTGGGGTCGCGTGGATTCTGGAGAATGGACGCTCCGGTCGCTGATTCTCCTACTGAGTGGACGCTACGGTCGCATGGCTTCTTGGAGATGGACGCTGCGGTCGCTGGATCTCCCCTTCACTTGATATGGACGCTGGGGTCGCATGTGATCTTTCGCTGATCTCGTTCTTGAATTGGACGACTTCTTGGAGTTGTCCCTCACTGTTGTGCGACTTCTCTTAAGTCGGCTTCATGGATGTTCCTCGTTGCTGGAACTTCTGCTGCCTGGACGCTGCGGTCGCTTACAGCTTCTGGATTCCTGGAGAACGGACGTCGTGGGCGTCGCTGATCTCCCAGGAGATGGACACTGTGGTCGCTTGAGTTCCTTTGCGGTCGTCGCTGAACCCCTGTTGGACACAGCCGTAGCCTCTCGATGCTTCACGGTTTCTAACGGACTGCTGGCGCTGAATCCGGCTCGAAGGACCAAAAATGTACAGTCAACACGGCAGAATCTCGTGTGACTGACGTTATTGGTGAAGAAGAACAAAACACGCACTCGAAGGACCAGCTGGTGGTAGTGCAACAGCAACACGGAGTTGATGATCAAAAGACGTTTAAACTTAACAATTTAATTCACACACAATTGCGAGTGATCAGGAGCACTTCGACTGATTTCACTCGCAGTAGAAACTTTATTTTACACGAACACGACTCAATTTAACTCTTCTTGATTCTAATTCAAAACTCTATCAACCATACAACTCAATAAAATG
Organism: Eledona agricola; assembly: GCA_964023215.1. Classification (NCBI taxonomy): domain Eukaryota; kingdom Metazoa; phylum Arthropoda; class Insecta; order Coleoptera; family Tenebrionidae; genus Eledona; species Eledona agricola. The sequence goes on from CAXIEJ010000157.1 coordinate 2,211,129, forward strand.
GGCCATGTCAAGGCCTTTTAAGCCCGAACCCCCTTCCGTCCAATAATGGTCACCTGACAACAACCGGGGGTAAAACCACACAACCCACTGGAAATCCCCAGCCTAAGTGCGGCTCGGTGTTGTTTGTCGGCACCTTCAAATTAGACGGACAGGAAGCTCGTCTTAAAATTACACAAAGAAATTAGCATATTCCCAACAAATTAGGAAAAATTGAAAAGGCTCCAATATTCTCAATAGCTTTCTCCTCATAAACTTTTAGAGAGGATACAACCAATTCGGTGCCGGTCAAAGGGACCGAACATCATCTTTAAATTACAAAAAAAGGTGTACAAATCATAACAAACAATGCCAGACTCACCTAAATTAATTTGGCTACTCTAAATCATCACCAACTAACCCTTACCACAACAAACTAAACCCAATCACTTTTAAATTACAAAAAAATGCTAGTAACCATAGCAAACTATGCCAAACTCACCTAAATTACTTCGGCTTTCAAAAATCACACCCAACTACACTTTACAGCAACAAACTAAGCCGAATCACTTTAAAATTACAAAAAAATGCTAAAAATCATAACAAACTATACCAGAACTACCTAAATTACTTCGGCTACCGTAAATCACCCCCAACTATCCCTTACCACAACAAACCAAACCATATCATCTTAAAATTACAAAAAAAGGTGTACAAATCATAACAAACTATGCCAGACTTACCTAAATTACTTCGGCTACCATAAATCATCACCACCTAACCCTTACCACAACAAACTAAACCCAATCACTTTTAAATTACAAAAAAATGCTAGTAACCAAAGCAAACTATGCCAAACTCACCTAAATTACTTCGGCTACCATAAATCATCACCAACTAACCCTTACCACAACAAACTAAACCCAATCACTTTTAAATTACAAAAAAATGCTACTAACCATAGCAAACTATGCCAAACTCACCTAAATTACTTCGGCTATCAAAAATCACCCCCAACTACACTTTACAGCAACAAACTGAGCCCAATCACTTTAAAATTACACAAAAATGCTAAAAATCATAACAAACTATACCAGAATCACCTAAATTACTTCGGCTATCGTAAATCACCCCCAACTATCCCTTACCACAACAAACCAAACCATATCAACTTAAAATTACAAAAAAAGGTGTACAAATCATAACAAACTATGCCAGACTCACCTAAATTACTTCGGCTACTCTAAATCATCACCAACTAACCCTTACCACAACAAACTAAACCAAATCACTTTTAAATTACAAAAAAATGCTAGTACCTATAGCAAACAATGCCAAACTCACCTAAATTACTTCAGCTACCATAAATCAACACCAACTATCCCTTACCACAACAAACTAAACCCAATCAATTTTAAATTACAAAAAAATGCTACTAACCATAGCAAACTATGCCAAACTCACCTAAATTACTTGGGCTATCAAAAATCACCCCCAACTACACTTTACAGCAACAAACTAAATCCAATCACTTTAAAATTACAAAAAAATGCTAAAAATTATAACAAACTATACCAGAATCACCTAAATTACTTCGGCTACCGTAAATCACCCCCAACTATCCCTTACCACAACAAACCAAACCATATCATCTTTAAATTACAAAAAAAGGTGTACAAATCATAACAAACAATGCCAGACTCACCTAAATTAATTTGGCTACTCTAAATCATCACCAACTAACCCTTACCACAACAAACTAAACCCAATCACTTTTAAATTACAAAAAAATGCTAGTAACCATAGCAAACTATGCCAAACTCACCTAAATTACTTCGGCTACCATAAATCATCACCAACTAACCCTTACCACAACAAACTAAACCCAATCACTTTTAAATTACAAAAAAATGCTACTAACCATAGCAAACTATGCCAAACTCACCTAAATTACTTCGGCTTTCAAAAATCACCCCCAACTACACTTTACAGCAACAAACTAAGCCCAATCACTTTAAAATTACAAAAAAATGCTAAAAATCATAACAAACTATACCAGAACTACCTAAATTACTTCGGCTACCGTAAATCACCCCCAACTATCCCTTACCACAACAAACCAAACCATATCATCTTAAAATTATAAAAAAAGATGTACAAATCATAACAAACTATGCCAGACTCACCTAAATTACTTCGGCTACTCTAAATCATCACCAACTAACCCTTACCACAACAAACTAAACCCAATCACTTTTAAATTACAAAAAAATGCTAGTAACCATAGCAAACTATGCCAAATTCACCTAAATTACTTCGGCTACCATAAAACATCACCAACTAACCCTTACCACAACAAACTAAACCCAATCACTTTTAAATTACAAAAAATTGCTACTAACCATAGCAAACTATGCCAAACTCACCTAAATTACTTCGGCTATCAAAAATCACCCCCAACTACACTTTACAGCAACAAACTAAGCCCAATCACTTTAAAATTACAAAAAAATGCTAAAAATCATAACAAACTATACCAGAATCACCTAAATTACTTCGGCTACCGTAAATCACCCCCAACTATCCCTTACCACAACAAACCAAACCATATCATCTTAAAATTACAAAAAAAGGTGTACAAATCATAACAAACTATGCCAGACTTACCTAAATTACTTCGGCTACCATAAATCATCACCAACTAACCCTTACCACAACAAACTAAACCCAATCACTTTTAAATTACAAAAAAATGCTAGTAACCAAAGCAAACTATGCCAAACTCACCTAAATTACTTCGGCTACCATAAATCATCACCAACTAACCCTTACCACAACAAACTAAACCCAATCACTTTTAAATTACAAAAAAATGCTACTAACCATAGCAAACTATGCCAAACTCACCTAAATTACTTCGGCTATCAAAAATCACCCCCAACTACACTTTACAGCAACAAACTGAGCCCAATCACTTTAAAATTACACAAAAATGCTAAAAATCATAACAAACTATACCAGAATCACCTAAATTACTTCGGCTATCGTAAATCACCCCCAACTATCCCTTACCACAACAAACCAAACCATATCAACTTAAAATTACAAAAAAAGTTGTACAAATCATAACAAACTATTCCAGACTCACCTAAATTACTTCGGCTACTCTAAATCATCACCAACTAACCCTTACCACAACAAACTAAACCCAATCACTTTTAAATTACAAAAAAATGCTAGTACCTATAGCAAACAATGCCAAACTCACCTAAATTACTTCAGCTACCATAAATCAACACCAACTATCCCTTACCACAAGAAACTAAACCCAATCAATTTTAAATTACAAAAAAATGCTACTAACCATAGCAAACTATGCCAAACTCACCTAAATTACTTGGGCTATCAAAAATCACCCCCAACTACACTTTACAGCAACAAACTAAATCCAATCACTTTAAAATTACAAAAAAATGCTAAAAATTATAACAAACTATACCAGAATCACCTAAATTACTTCGGCTACCGTAAATCACCCCCAACTATCCCTTACCACAACAAACCAAACCATATCATCTTAAAATTACAAAAAAAGGTGTACAAATCATAACAAACTATGCCAGACTCACCTAAATTACTTCGGCTACTCTAAATCATCACCAACTAACCCTTACCACAACAAACTAAACCCACTCACTTTTAAATTACAAAAAAATGCTAGTAACCATAGCAAACTATGCCAAACTCACCTAAATTACTTCGGCTACCATAAATAATCACCAACTAACCCTTACCACAACAAACTAAACCCAATCAATTTTAAATTACAAAAAAATGCTACTAACCACAGCAAACTATGCCAAACTCACATAAATTACTTCGGCTATCAAAAATCACCCCCAACTACACTTTACAGCAACAAACTAAATCCAATCACTTTAAAATTACAAAAAAATGCTAAAAATTATAACAAACTATACCAGAATCACCTAAATTACTTCGGCTACCGTAAACCACCCCCAACTATCCCTTACCACAACAAACCAAATAATATCATCTTAAAATTACAAAAAAAGGTGTACAAATCATAACAAACTATGCCAGACTCACCTAAATTACTTCGGCTACTCTAAATTATCACCAACTAATCCTTACCACAACAAACTAAACCCAATCACTTTTAAATTACAAAAAAATGCTAGTAACCATAGCAAACTATGCCAAACTCACCCAAATTACTTCGGCTACCATAACTCATCACCAACTAACCCTTACCACAACAAACTAAACCCAATCACTTTTAAATTACAAAAAAATGCTACTAACCATAGCAAACTATGCCAAACTCACCTAAATTACTTCGGCTATCAAAAATCACCCCCAACTACACTTTACAGCAACAAACTATGCCCAATCACTTTAAAATTACGTAAAAATGCTAAAAATCATAACAAACTATACCAGAATCACCTAAATTACTTCGGCTACCGTAAATCACCCCCAACTATCCCTTACCACAACAAACCAAACCGTATCATATTAAAATTACAAAAAAAAGATGTACAAATCATAACAAACTATGCCAGACTCACCTAAATTACTTCGGCTACTCTAAATCATCACCAACTAACCCTTACTACAACAAACTAAACCCAATCACTTTTAAATTACAAAAAAATGCTAGTACCTATAGCAAACTATGCCAAACTCACCTAAATTACTTCGGCTACCATAAATCATCACCAACTAACCCTTACCACAACAAACTAAACCCAATCAATTTTAAATTACAAAAAAAATGCTACTAACCATAGCAAACTATGCCAAACTCACCTAAATTACTTCGGCTATCAAAAATCACCCCCAACTACACTTTACAGCAACAAACTAAGCCCAGTCACTTTAAAATTATAAAAAAATGCTAAAAATCATAACAAACTATACCAGAATCACCTAAATTACTTCGGTTTCCGTAAATCACCCCTAATTATCCCTTACCACAACAAACCAAACCATATCATCTTAAAATTACAAAAAAAGGTGTACAAATCATAACAAACTATGCCAGACTCACCTAAATTACTTCGGCAACACTAAATCATCACCAACTAACCCTTACCACAACAAACTAAACCCAATCACTTTTAAATTACAAAAAAATGCTAGTAACCATAGCAAACTATGCATAACTCACCTAAATTACTTCTGCTACCATAAATCATCACCAACTAACCCTTACCACAACAAACTAAACCCAATCACTTTTAAATTACAAAAAAATGCTACTAACCATAGCAAACTATGCCAAACTCACCTAAATTACTTCGGCTATCAAAAATCACCCCCAACTACACTTTACAGCAACAAACTAAGCCCAATCACTTTAAAATTACAAAAAAATGCTAAAAATCATAACAAATTATACCAGAATCACCTAAATTACTTCGGCTACCGTAAATCACCCCCAACTATCCCTTACCACAACAAACCAAACTATATCATCTTAAAATTACAAAAAAAGGTGTACAAATCATAACAAACTATGCCAGACTCACCAAAATTACTTCGGCTACTCTAAATCATCACCAACTAACCCTTACCACAACAAACTAAACCCAATCACTTTTAAATTACAAAAAAATGCTACTAACCATAGCAAACTATGCCAAACTCACCTAAATTACTTCGGCTATCAAAAATCACCCCCAACTACACTTTACAGCAACAAACTAAACCCAATCACTTTAAAATTACAAAAAAATGCTAAAAATTATAACAAACTATACCAGAATCACCTAAATTACTTCGGCTACCGTAAATCACCCCCAACTATCCCTTACCACAACAAACTAAACCCAATCACTTTTAAATTACAAAAAAATGCTACTAACCATAGCAAACTATGCCAAACTCACCTAAATTACTTCGGCTATCAAAAATCACCCCCAACTACACTTTACAGCAACAAACTAAACCCAATCACTTTAAAATTACAAAAAAATGCTAAAAATTATAACAAACTACACCAGAATCACCTAAATTACTTCGGCTACCGTAAATCACCCCCAACTATCCCTTACCACAACAAACCAAACCATATCATCTTAAAATTACAAAAAAAGGTGTACAAATCATAACAAACTATGCCAGACTCACCTAAATTAATTCGGCTACTCTAAATCATCACCAACTAACCCTTACCACAACAAACTAAACCCAATCACTTTTAAATTACAAAAAAATGCTACTAACCATAGCAAACTAAACCCAATCACTTTTAAATTACAAAAAAATGCTAGTAACCATAGCATACTATGCCAAACTCACCTAAATTACTTCGGCTACCATAAATCATCACCAACTAACCCTTACCACAACAAACTGAACCCAATCAATTTTAAATTACAAAAAAATGCTACTAACCATAGCAAACTATGCCAAACTCACCTAAATTACTTCGGCTATCAAAAATCACCCCCAGCTACACTTTACAGCAACAAACTAAGCCCAGTCACTTTAAAATTATAAAAAAATGCTAAAAATCATAACAAACTATACCAGAATCACCTAAATTACTTCGGTTACCGTAAATCACCCCTAATTATCCCTTACCACAACAAACCAAACCATATCATCTTAAAATTACAAAAAAAGGTGTACAAATCATAACAAACTATGCCAGACTCACCTAAATTACTTCGGCTACTCTAAATCATCACCAACTAACCCTTACCACAACAAACTAAACCCAATCACTTTTAAATTACAAAAAAATGCTACTAACCATAGCAAACTATGCCAAACTCACCTAAATTACTTCGGCTATCAAAAATCACCCCCAACTACACTTTACAGCAACAAACTAAACCCAATCACTTTAAAATTACAAAAAAATGCTAAAAATTATAACAAACTATACCAGAATCACCTAAATTACTTCGGCTACCGTAAATCACCCCCAACTATCCCTTACCACAACAAACTAAACCCAATCACTTTTAAATTACAAAAAAATGCTACTAACCATAGCAAACTATGCCAAACTCACCTAAATTACTTCGGCTATCAAAAATCACCCCCAACTACACTTTACAGCAACAAACTAAACCCAATCACTTTAAAATTACAAAAAAATGCTAAAAATTATAACAAACTACACCAGAATCACCTAAATTACTTCGGCTACCGTAAATCACCCCCAACTATCCCTTACCACAACAAACCAAACCATATCATCTTAAAATTACAAAAAAAGGTGTACAAATCATAACAAACTATGCCAGACTCACCTAAATTAATTCGGCTACTCTAAATCATCACCAACTAACCCTTACCACAACAAACTAAACCCAATCACTTTTAAATTACAAAAAAATGCTACTAACCATAGCAAACTAAACCCAATCACTTTTAAATTACAAAAAAATGCTAGTAACCATAGCATACTATGCCAAACTCACCTAAATTACTTCGGCTACCATAAATCATCACCAACTAACCCTTACCACAACAAACTGAACCCAATCAATTTTAAATTACAAAAAAATGCTACTAACCATAGCAAACTATGCCAAACTCACCTAAATTACTTCGGCTATCAAAAATCACCCCCAGCTACACTTTACAGCAACAAACTAAGCCCAGTCACTTTAAAATTATAAAAAAATGCTAAAAATCATAACAAACTATACCAGAATCACCTAAATTACTTCGGTTACCGTAAATCACCCCTAATTATCCCTTACCACAACAAACCAAACCATATCATCTTAAAATTACAAAAAAAGGTGTACAAATCATAACAAACTATGCCAGACTCACCTAAATTACTTCGGCAACTCTAAATCATCACCAACTAACCCTTACCACAACAAACTAAACCCAATCACTTTTAAATTACAAAAAAATGCTAGTAACCATAGCAAACTATGCCAAACTCACCTAAATTACTTCTGCTACCATAAATCATCACCAACTAACCCTTACCACAACAAACTAAACCCAATCACTTTTAAATTACAAAAAAATGCTACTAACCATAGCAAACTATGCCAAACTCACATAAATTACTTCGGCTATCAAAAATCACCCCCAACTACACTTTACAGCAACAAACTAAGCCCAATCACTTTAAAATTACAAAAAAATGCTAAAAATCATAACAAATTATACAAGAATCACCTAAATTACTTCGGCTACCGTAAATCACCCCCAACTATCCCTTACCACAACAAACCAAACCGTATCATATTAAAATTACAAAAAAAGATGTACAAATCATAACAAACTATGCCAGACTCACCTAAATTACTTCGGCTACTCTAAATCATCACCAACTAACCCTTACTACTACAAACTAAACCCAATCACTTTTAAATTACAAAAAAATGCTAGTACCTATAGCAAACTATGCCAAACTCACCTAAATTACTTCGGCTACCATAAATCATCACCAACTAACCCTTACCACAACAAACTAAACCCAATCAATTTTAAATTACAAAAAAATGCTACTAACCATAGCAAACTATGCCAAACTCACCTAAATTACTTCGGCTATCAAAAATCACCCCCAACTACACTTTACAGCAACAAACTAAGCCCAGTCACTTTAAAATTATAAAAAAATGCTAAAAATCATAACAAACTATACCAGAATCACCTAAATTACTTCGGTTACCGTAAATCACCCCTAATTATCCCTTACCACAACAAACCAAACCATATCATCTTAAAATTACAAAAAAAGGTGTACAAATCATAACAAACTATGCCAGACTCACCTAAATTACTTCGGCAACTCTAAATCATCACCAACTAACCCTTACCACAACAAACTAAACCCAATCACTTTTAAATTACAAAAAAATGCTACTAACCATAGCAAACTATGCCAAACTCACCTAAATTACTTCGGCTATCAAAAATCACCCCCAACTACACTTTACAGCAACAAACTAAGCCCAATCACTTTAAAATGACAAAAAAATGCTAAAAATCATAACAAATTATACCAGAATCACCTAAATTACTTCGGCTACCGTAAATCACCCCCAACTATCCCTTACCACAACAAACCAAACTATATCATCTTAAAATTACAAAAAAAGGTGTACAAATCATAACAAACTATGCCAGACTCACCAAAATTACTTCGGCTACCGTAAATCACCCCCAACTATCCCTTACCACAACAAACCAAACCGTATCATATTAAAATTACAAAAAAAGATGTACAAATCATAACAAACTATGCCAGACTCACCTAAATTACTTCGGCTACTCTAAATCATCACCAACTAACCCTTACTACAACAAACTAAACCCAATCACTTTTAAATTACAAAAAAATGCTAGTACCTATAGCAAACTATGCCAAACTCACCTAAATTACTTCGGCTACCATAAATCATCACCAACTAACCCTTACCACAACAAACTAAACCCAATCAATTTTAAATTACAAAAAAATGCTACTAACCATAGCAAACTATGCCAAACTCACATAAATTACTTCGGCTATCAAAAATCACCCGCAACTACACTTTACAGCAACAAACTAAGCCCAGTCACTTTAAAATTATAAAAAAATGCTAAAAATCATAACAAACTATACCAGAATCACCTAAATTACTTCGGTTACCGTAAATCACCCCTAATTATCCCTTACCACAACAAACCAAACCATATCATCTTAAAATTACAAAAAAAGGTGTACAAATCATAACAAACTATGCCAGACTCACCTAAATTACTTCGGCAACTCTAAATCATCACCAACTAACCCTTACCACAACAAACTAAACCCAATCACTTTTAAATTACAAAAAAATGCTAGTAACCATAGCAAACTATGCCAAACTCACCTAAATTACTTCTGCTACCATAAATCATCACCAACTAACCCTTACCACAACAAACTAAACCCAATCACTTTTAAATTACAAAAAAATGCTACTAACCATAGCAAACTATGCCAAACTCACCTAAATTACTTCGGCTATCAAAAATCACCCCCAACTACACTTTACAGCAACAAACTAAGCCCAATCACTTTAAAATTACAAAAAAATGCTAAAAATCATAACAAATTATACCAGAATCACCTAAATTACTTCGGCTACCGTAAATCACCCCCAACTATCCCTTACCACAACAAACCAAACTATATCATCTTAAAATTACAAAAAAAGGTGTACAAATCATAACAAACTATGCCAGACTCACCAAAATTACTTCGGCTACTCTAAATCATCACCAACTAACCCTTACCACAACAAACTAAACCCAATCACTTTTAAATTACAAAAAAATGCTACTAACCATAGCAAACTATGCCAAACTCACCTAAATTACTTCGGCTATCAAAAATCACCCCCAACTACACTTTACAGCAACACACTAAACCCAATCACTTTAAAATTACAAAAAAATGCTAAAAATTATAACAAACTATACCAGAATCACCTAAATTACGTCGGCTACCGTAAATCACCCCCAACTATCCCTTACCACAACAAACTAAACCCAATCACTTTTAAATTACGAAAAAATGCTACTAACCATAGCAAACTATGCCAAACTCACCTAAATTACTTCGGCTATCAAAAATCACCCCCAACTACACTTTACAGCAACAAACTAAACCCAATCACTTAAAAATTACAAAAAAATGCTAAAAATTATAACAAACTATACCAGAATCACCTAAATTACTTCGGCTACTCTAAATCATCACCAAGTAACCCTTACCACAACAAACTAAACCCAATCACTTTTAAATTACAAAAAAATGCTACTAACCATAGCAAACTAAACCCAATCACTTTTAAATTACAAAAAAATGCTAGTAACCTTAGCATACTATGCCAAACTCAACTAAATTACTTCGGCTACCATAAATCATCACCAACTAACCCTTACCACAACAAACTGAACCCAATCAATTTTAAATTACAAAAAAATGCTACTAACCATAGCAAACTATGCCAAACTCACCTATATTACTTCGGCTATCAAAAATCACCCCCAACTACACTTTACAGCAACAAACTAAGCCCAGTCACTTTAAAATTATAAAAAAATGCTAAAAATCATAACAAACTATACCAGAATCACCTAAATTACTTCGGTTACCGTAAATCACCCCTAATTATCCCTTACCACAACAAACCAAACCATATCATCTTAAAATTACAAAAAAAGGTGTACAAATCATAACAAACTATGTCAGACTCACCTAAATTACTTCGGCAACTCTAAATCATCACCAACTAACCCTTACCACAACAAACTAAACCCAATCACTTTTAAATTACAAAAAAATGCTAGTAACCATAGCAAACTATGCCAAACTCACCTAAATTACTTCAGCTACCATAAATCATCACCAACTAACAATTACCACAACAAACTAAACCCAATCACTTTTAAATTACAAAAAAATGCTACTAACCATAGCAAACTATGCCAAACTCACCTAAATTACTTCGGCTTTCAAAAATCACCCCCAACTACACTTTACAGCAACAAACTAAGCCCAATCACTTTAAAATTACAAAAAAATGCTAAAAATCATAACAAACTATACCAGAATTACCTAAATTACTTCGGCTACCGTAAATCACCCCCAACTATCCCTTACCACAACAAACCAAACCATATCATCTTAAAATTACAAAAAAAGATGTACAAATCATAACAAACTATGCCAGACTCACCTAAATTACTTCGGCTACTCTAAATCATCACCAACTAACCCTTACCACAACAAACTAAACCAAATCACTTTTAAATTACAAAAAAATGCTAGTAACCATAGCAAACTATGCCAAATTCACCTAAATTACTTCGGCTACCATAAATCATCACCAACTAACCCTTACCACAACAAACTAAACCCAATCAATTTTAAATTACAAAAAAATGCTACTAACCATAGCAAACTATGCCAAACTCACCTAAATTACTTCGGCTATCAAAAATCACCCCCAACTACACTTTACAGCAACAAACTAAGCCCAGTCACTTTAAAATTATAAAAAAATGCTAAAAATCATAACAAACTATACCAGAATCACCTAAATTACTTCGGTTACCGTAAATCACCCCTAATTATCCCTTACCACAACAAACCAAACCATATCATCTTAAAATTACAAAAAAAGGTGTACAAATCATAACAAACTATGCCAGACTCACCTAAATTACTTCGGCAACTCTAAATCATCACCAACTAACCCTTACCACAACAAACTAAACCCAATCACTTTTAAATTACAAAAAAATGCTAGTAACCATAGCAAACTATGCCAAACTCACCTAAATTACTTCTGCTACCATAAATCATCACCAACTAACCCTTACCACAACAAACTAAACCCAATCACTTTTAAATTACAAAAAAATGCTACTAACCATAGCAAACTATGCCAAACTCACCTAAATTACTTCCGCTATCAAAAATCACCCCCAACTACACTTTACAGCAACAAACTAAGCCCAATCACTTTAAAATTACAAAAAAATGCTAAAAATCATAACAAATTATACCAGAATCACCTAAATTACTTCGGCTACCGTAAATCACCCCCAACTATCCCTTACCACAACAAACCAAACTATATCATCTTAAAATTACAAAAAAAGGTGTACAAATCATAACAAACTATGCCAGACTCACCAAAATTACTTCGGCTACTCTAAATCATCACCAACTAACCCTTACCACAACAAACTAAACCCAATCACTTTTAAATTACAAAAAAATGCTACTAACCATAGCAAACTATGCCAAACTCACCTAAATTACTTCGGCTATCAAAAATCACCCCCAACTACACTTTACAGCAACACACTAAACCCAATCACTTTAAAATTACAAAAAAATGCTAAAAATTATAACAAACTATACCAGAATCACCTAAATTACGTCGGCTACCGTAAATCACCCCCAACTATCCCTTACCACAACAAACTAAACCCAATCACTTTTAAATTACAAAAAAATGCTACTAACCATAGCAAACTATGCCAAACTCACCTAAATTACTTCGGCTATCAAAAATCACCCCCAACTACACTTTACAGCAACAAACTAAACCCAATCACTTTAAAATTACAAAAAAATGCTAAAAATTATAACAAACTATACCAGAATCACCTAAATTACTTCGGCTACTCTAAATCATCACCAACTAACCCTTACCACAACAAACTAAACCCAATCACTTTTAAATTACAAAAAAATGCTACTAACCATAGCAAACTAAACCCAATCACTTTTAAATTACAAAAAAATGCTAGTAACCTTAGCATACTATGCCAAACTCACCTAAATTACTTCGGCTACCATAAATCATCACCAACTAACCCTTACCACAACAAACTGAACCCAATCAATTTTAAATTACAAAAATATGCTACTAACCATAGCAAACTATGCCAAACTCACCTATATTACTTCGGCTATCAAAAATCACCCCCAACTACACTTTACAGCAACAAACTAAGCCCAGTCACTTTAAAATTATAAAAAAATGCTAAAAATCATAACAAACTATACCAGAATCACCTAAATTACTTCGGTTACCGTAAATCACCCCTAATTATCCCTTACCACAACAAACCAAACCATATCATCTTAAAATTACAAAAAAAGGTGTACAAATCATAACAAACTATGTCAGACTCACCTAAATTACTTCGGCAACTCTAAATCATCACCAACTAACCCTTACCACAACAAACTAAACCCAATCACTTTTAAATTACAAAAAAATGCTAGTAACCATAGCAAACTATGCCAAACTCACCTAAATTACTTCAGCTACCATAAATCATCAACAACTAACAATTACCACAACAAACTAAACCCAATCACTTTTAAATTACAAAAAAATGCTACTAACCATAGCAAACTATGCCAAACTCACCTAAATTACTTCGGCTTTCAAAAATCACCCCCAACTACACTTTACAGCAACAAACTAAGCCCAATCACTTTAAAATTACAAAAAAATGCTAAAAATCATAACAAACTATACCAGAATTACCTAAATTACTTCGGCTACCGTAAATCACCCCCAACTATCCCTTACCACAACAAACCAAACCATATCATCTTAAAATTACAAAAAAAGATGTACAAATCATAACAAACTATGCCAGACTCACCTAAATTACTTCGGCTACTCTAAATCATCACCAACTAACCCTTACCACAACAAACTAAACCAAATCACTTTTAAATTACAAAAAAATGCTAGTAACCATAGCAAACTATGCCAAATTCACCTAAATTACTTCGGCTACCACAAAACATCACCAACTAACCCTTACCACAACAAACTAAACCCAATCACTTTTAAATTACAAAAAATTGCTACTAACCATAGCAAACTATGCCAAACTCACCTAAATTACCTCGGTAATCAAAAATCACCCCCAACTACACTTTACAGCAACAAACTAAGCCCAATCACTTTAAAATTACAAAAAAATGCTAAAAATCATAACAAACTATACCAGAATCACCTAAATTACTTCGGCTACCGTAAGTCACCCCCAACTATCCCTTACCACAACAAACCAAGCCATATCATCTTAAAATTACAAAAAAAGGTGTACAAATCATAACAAACTATGCCAGACTCACCTAAATTACTTCGGCTACTCTAAATCATCACCAACTAACCCTTACCACAACAAAGTAAACCCAATCACTTTAAAATTACAAAAAAATGCTACTAACCATAGCAAACTATGCCAAACTCACTTAAATTACTTCGGCTATCAAAAATTACCCCCAACTACACTTTACAGCAACAAACTAAGCCCAATCACTTTAAAATTACAAAAAAATGCTAGAAATCATAACAAACTATACCAGAATCACCTAAATTACTTCGGCTAACGTAAATCACCCCCAACTATCCCTTACCACAACAAACCAAACCATATCATCTTAAAATTACAAAAAAAGGTGTACAAATCATAAGAAACTATGCCAGACTCACCTAAATTACTTCGGCTACTCTAAATCATCACCAACTAACCCTTACCACAACAAACTAAACCCAATCACTTTTAAATTACAAAAAAATGCTAGTAACCATAGCAGACTATGCCAAACTCACCTAAATTATTTCGGCTACCATAAATCATCACCGACTAACCCTTACCACAACAAACTAAACCCAGTCAATTTTAAATTACAAAAAAATGCTACTAACCATAGCAAACTATGCCAAACTCACCTAAATTACTTCGGCTATCAAAAATCACCCCCAACTACACTTTACAGCAACAAACTAAACCCAATAACTTTAAAATTACAAAAAAATGCTAAAAATTATAACAAACTATACCAGAATCACCTAAATTACTTCGGCTACCGTAAATCACCCCCAACTATCCCTTACCACAACAAACCAAACCATATCATCTTAAAATTACAAAAAAGGTGTACAAATCATAAGAAACTATGCCAGACTCACCTAAATTACTTCGGCTACTCTAAATCATCACCAACTAACCCTTACCACAACAAACTAAACCCAATCACTTTTAAATTACAAAAAAATGCTAGTAACCATAGCAGACTATGCCAATCTCACCTAAATCACTTCGGCTACCATAAATCATCACCAACTAACCCTTACCACAACAAACTATACCCAATTACTTTTAAATTACAAAAAAATGCTAGTAACCATAGCAAACTATGCCAAACTCACTTAAATTACTTCGGCTATCAAAAATTACCCCCAACTACACTTTACAACAACAAACTAAGCCCAATCACTTTAAAATTACAAAAATATGCTAAAAATTATAACAAACTATACCAGAATCACCTAAATTACTTCGGC
This sequence comes from Eledona agricola, assembly GCA_964023215.1. Taxonomy (NCBI): domain Eukaryota; kingdom Metazoa; phylum Arthropoda; class Insecta; order Coleoptera; family Tenebrionidae; genus Eledona; species Eledona agricola. Next base: position 2,226,977 of record CAXIEJ010000157.1, read on the forward strand.
TACCGTAAATCACCCCCAACTATCCCTTACCACAACAAACCAAACCATATCATCTTAAAATTACAAAAAAGGTGTACAAATCATAACAAACTATGCCAGACTCACCTAAATTAATTCGGCTACTCTAAATCATCACCAACTAACCCTTACCACAACAAACTAAACCCAATCACTTTTATATTACAAAAAAATGCTAGTACCTATATCAAACAATGCCAAACTCACCTAAATTACTTCGGCTACCATAAATCAACACCAACTAACCCTTACCACAACAAACTAAACCCAATCAATTTTAAATTACAAAAAAATGCTACTAACCATAGCAAACTATGCCAAACTCACCTAAATTACTTTGGCTATCAAAAATCACCCCCAACTACACTTTACAGCAACAAACTAAGCCCAATCACTTTAAAATTACACAAAAATGCTAAAAATCATAACAAACTATACCAGAATCACCTAAATTACTTCGGCTACCGTAAATCACCCCCAACTATCCCTTACCACAACAAACCAAACCATATCATCTTAAAATTACAAAAAAAGGTGTACAAATCATAACAAACTATGCCAGACTCACCTAAATTACTTCGGCTACACTAAATCATCACCAACTAACCCTTACCACAACAAAGTAAACCCAATCACTTTTATATTACAAAAAAATGCTAGTACCTATATCAAACAATGCCAAACTCACCTAAATTACTTCGGCTACCATAAATCAACACCAACTAACCCTTTCCACAACAAACTAAACCCAATCAATTTTAAATTACAAAAAAATGCTACTAACCATAGCAAACTATGCCAAACTCACCTAAATTACTTTGGCTATCAAAAATCACCCCCAACTACACTTTACAGCAACAAACTAAGCCCAATCACTTTAAAATTACACAAAAATGCTAAAAATCATAACAAACTATACCAGAATCACCTAAATTACTTCGGCTACCGTAAATCACCCCCAACTATCCCTTACCACAACAAACCAAACCATATCATCTTAAAATTACAAAAAAAGGTGTACAAATCATAACAAACTATGCCAGACTCACCTAAATTACTTCGGCTACACTAAATCATCACCAACTAACCCTTACCACAACAAAGTAAACCCAATCACTTTTAAATTACAAAAAAATGCTACTAACCATAGCAAACTATGCCAAACTCACCTAAATTACTTTGGCTATCAAAAATCACCCCCAACTACACTTTACAGCAACAAACTAAGCCCAATCACTTTAAAATTACACAAAAATGCTAAAAATCATAACAAACTATACCAGAATCACCTAAATTACTTCGGCTACCGTAAATCACCCCCAACTATCCCTTACCACAACAAACCAAACCATATCATCTTAAAATTACAAAAAAAGGTGTACAAATCATAACAAACTATGCCAGACTCACCTAAATTACTTCGGCTACACTAAATCATCACCAACTAACCCTTACCACAACAAAGTAAACCCAATCACTTTTAAATTACAAAAAAATGCTACTAACCATAGCAAACTATGCCAAACTCACTTAAATTACTTCGGCTATCAAAAATCACCCCCAACTACACTTTACAGCAACAAACTAAGCCCAATCACTTTAAAATTACAAAAAAATGCTAAAAATCATAACAAACTATACCAAAATCACCTAAATTACTTCGGCTACCGTAAATCACCCCCAACTATCCCTTACCACAACAAACCAAACCATATCATTTTAAAATTACAAAAAAAGTTGTACAAATCATAACAAACTATGCCAGACTCACCTAAATTACTTCGGCTACTCCAAATCATCACCAACTAACCCTTACCACAACAAACTAAACCCAATCACTTTTAAATTACAAAAAAATGCTAGTACCTATAGCAAACAATGCCAAACTCACCTAAATTACTTCGGCTACCATAAATCAACACCAACTAACCCTTACCACAACAAACTAAACCCAATCAATTTTAAATTACAAAAAAATGCTACTAACCATAGCAAACTATGCCAAACTCACCTAAATTACTTCGGCTATAAAAAATCACCCCCAACTACACTTTACAGCAACAAACTAAATCCAATCACTTTAAAATTACAAAAAAATGCAAAAAATTATAACAAACTATACCAGAATCACCTAAATTACTTCGGCTACCGTAAATCACTCCCAACTATCCCTTACCACAACAAACCAAACCATATCATCTTAAAATTACAAAAAAAGGTGTACAAATCATAACAAACTATGCCAGACTCACCTAAATTACTTCGGCTACTCTAAATCATCACCAACTAACCCTTACCACAACAAACTAAACCCAATCACTTTTAAATTACAAAAAAGTGCTTCTAACCATAGCAAACTATGCCAAACTCACCTAAATTACTTCGGCTATCAAAAATCACCCCCAACTACACTTTACAGCAACAAACTAAACCCAATCACTTTAAAATTACACAAAAATGCTAAAAATCATAACAAACTATACCAGAATCACCTAAATTACTTCGGCTACCGTAAATCACCCCCAACTATCCCTTACCACAACAAACCAAACCATATCATCTTAAAATTACAAAAAAAGGTGTACAAATCATAACAAACTATGCCAGACTCACCTAAATTACTTCGGCTACTCTAAATCATCACCAACTAACCCTTACCACAACAAACTAAACCCAATCATTTTTAAATTACAAAAAAAATGCTACTAACCATAGCAAACTATGCCAAACTCACTTAAATTACTTCGGCTATCAAAAATCACCCCCAACTACACTTTACAGCAACAAACTAATCCCAATCACTTTAAAATTACAAAAAAATGCTAAAAATCATAACAAACTATACCAGAATCACCTAAATTACTTCGACTACCGTAAATCACCCCCAACTATCCCTTACCACAACAAACCAAACCATATCATCTTAAAATTACAAAAAAAGTTGTACAAATCATAACAAACTATGCCAGACTCACCTAAATTACTTCGGCTACTCCAAATCATCACCAACTAACCCTTACCACAACAAACTAAACCCAATCACTTTTAAATTACAAAAAAATGCTAGTAACCATAGCAGACTATGCCAAACTTACCTAAATTACTTCGGCTACCATAAATCATCACCAACTAACCCTTACCACAACAAACTAAACCCAATCACTTTTAAATTACAAAAAAATGCTACTAACCATAGCAAACTATGCCAAACTCACCTAAATTACTTCGGCTATCAAAAATCACCCCCAACTACACTTTACAGCAACAAACTAAACCCAATCACTTTAAAATTACAAAAAAATGCTAAAAATTATAACAAACTATACCAGAATCACCTAAAATACTTCGGCTACCGTAAATCACCCCCAACTATCCCTTACCACAACAAACCAAACCATATCATCTTAAAATTACAAAAAAAGGTGTACAAATCATAACAAAATATGCCAGACTCACCTAAATTAATTCGGCTACTCTAAATCATCACCAACTAACCCTAACTACAACAAACTAAACCCAATCACTTTTAAATTACAAAAAAATGCTAATAACCATAGCAAACTATGCCAAACTCACTTAAATTACTTCGGCTACCATAAATCATCACCAACTAACCCTTACCACAACAAACTAAACCCAATCACTTTTAAATTACAAAAAAGTGCTTCTAACCATAGCAAACTATGCCAAACTCACCTAAATTACTTCGGCTATCAAAAATCACCCCCAACTACACTTTACAGCAACAAACTAAACCCAATCACTTTAAAATTACACAAAAATGCTAAAAATCATAACAAACTATACCAGAATCACCTAAATTACTTCGGCTACCGTAAATCACCCCCAACTATCCCTTACCACAACAAACCAAACCATATCATCTTAAAATTACAAAAAAAGGTGTACAAATCATAACAAACTATGCCAGACTCACCTAAATTACTTCGGCTACTCTAAATCATCACCAACTAACCCTTACCACAACAAACTAAACCCAATCACTTTTAAATTACAAAAAAAATGCTACTAACCATAGCAAACTATGCCAAACTCACTTAAATTACTTCGGCTATCAAAAATCACCCCCAACTACACTTTACAGCAACAAACTAATCCCAATCACTTTAAAATTATAAAAAAATGCTAAAAATCATAACAAACTATACCAGAATCACCTAAATTACTTCGACTACCGTAAATCACCCCCAACTATCCCTTACCACAACAAACCAAACCATATCATCTTAAAATTACAAAAAAAGTTGTACAAATCATAACAAACTATGCCAGACTCACCTAAATTACTTCGGCTACTCCAAATCATCACCAACTAACCCTTACCACAACAAACTAAACCCAATCACTTTTAAATTACAAAAAAATGCTAGTAACCATAGCAGACTATGCCAAACTTACCTAAATTACTTCGGCTACCATAAATCATCACCAACTAACCCTTACCACAACAAACTAAACCCAATCACTTTTAAATTACAAAAAAATGCTACTAACCATAGCAAACTATGCCAAACTCACCTAAATTACTTCGGCTATCAAAAATCACCCCCAACTACACTTTACAGCAACAAACTAAACCCAATCACTTTAAAATTACAAAAAAATGCTAAAAATTATAACAAACTATACCAGAATCACCTAAAATACTTCGGCTACCGTAAATCACCCCCAACTATCCCTTACCACAACAAACCAAACCATATCATCTTAAAATTACAAAAAAAGGTGTACAAATCATAACAAAATATGCCAGACTCACCTAAATTAATTCGGCTACTCTAAATCATCACCAACTAACCCTAACTACAACAAACTAAACCCAATCACTTTTAAATTACAAAAAAATGCTAGTAACCATAGCAAACTATGCCAAACTCACTTAAATTACTTCGGCTACCATAAATCATCACCAACTAACCCTTACCACAACAAACTAAACCCAATCACTTTTAAATTACAAAAAAATGCTAAAAATCATAACAAACTATACCAGAATCGCCTACATTACTTCGGCTACCGTAAATCACCCCCAACAATCCCTTACCACAACAAACCAAACCATATCATCTTAAAATTACAAAAAAAGGTGTACAAATCATAACAAACTATGCCAGACTCACCTAAATTACTTCGGCTACTCTAAATCATCACCAACTAACCCTTACAACAACAAACTAAACCCAATCACTTTTAAATTACAAAAAAATGCTAGTAACCATAGCAGACTATGCCAAACTCACCTAAATTACTTCGGCTACCATAAATCATCACCAACTAACCCATACCACAACAAATTAAACCCAATCACTTTTAAATTACAAAAAAATGCTACTAACCATAGCAAACTATGCCAAACTCACCTAAATTACTTCGGTTATCAAAAATCACCCCCAACTACACTTTACAGCAACAAACTAAGCCCAATCACTTTAAAATTACAAAAAAATGCTAAAAATCATAACAAACTATACCAGAATCACCTAAATTACTTCGGCTACCGTAAATCACCCCCAACTATCCCTTACCACAACAAAACAAACCATATCATCTTAAAATTACAAAAAAGGTGTACAAATCATAACAAACTATGCCAGACTCACCTAAATTACTTTGGCTACTCTAAATCATCACCAACTAACCCTTACCACAACAAACTAAACCCAATCACTTTTAAATTACAAAAAAATGCTAGTAACCATAGCAAACTATGCCAAACTCACCTAAATTACTTCGGCTACCATAAATCATCACCAACTAACCCTTACCACAACAAACTAAACCCAATCACTTTTAAATTACAAAAAAATGCTACTAACCATAGCAAACTATGCCAAACTCACCTAAATTACTTCGGCTACTCTAAATCATCACCAACTAACCCTTAACACAACAAACTATACACAATCTCTTTTAAATTTAAAAAAATGCTACTAACCATAGTAAACTATGCCAAACTCACCTAAATTACTTCGGCTATCAAAAATCACCCCCAACTACACTTTACAGCAACAAACTAAACCCAATCACTTTAAAATTACAAAAAAATGCTAAAAATCATAACAAACTATACCAGAATCACCTAAATTACTTCGGCTACCGTAAATTACCCCCAACTATCCCTTACCACAACAAACCAAACCATATCATCTTAAAATTACAAGAAAAGGTGTACAAATCATAACAAACTATGCCAGACTCACCTAAATTACTTCGGCTACTCTAAATCATCACCAACTAACCCTTACCACAACAAACTAAACCCAATCACTTTTAAATTACAAAAAAATGCTAGTAACCATAGTAAACTATGCCAAACTCACCTAAATTACTTCGGCTACCATAAATCATCACCAACTAACCCTTACCACAACAAACTAAACCCAATCACTTTTAAATTACAAAAAAATGCTAGTAACCATAGCAGACTATGCCAAACTCACCTAAATTACTTCGGCTACCATAAATCATCACCAACTAACCCATACCACAACAAACTAAACCCAATCACTTTTAAATTACAAAAAAATGCTACTAACCATAGCAAACTATGCCAAACTCACCTGAATTACTTCGGCTATCAAAAATCACCCCCAACTACACTTTACAGCAACAAACTAAGTTCAATAACTTTAAAATTACAAAAAAATCACTTTAAAATTACACAAAAATGCTAAAAATCATAACAAACTATACCAGAATCACCTAAATTACTTCGGCTACCGTAAATCACCCCGAACTATCCCTTACCACAACAAACCAAACCATATCATCTTAAAATTACAAAAAAAGGTGTACAAATCATAACAAACTATGCCAGACTCACCTAAATTAATTCGGCTACTTTAAATCATCACCAACTAACCCTAACCACAACAAACTACACCCAATCACTTTTAAATTACAAAAAAATGCTAGTAACCATAGCAAACTATGCCAAACTCACCTAAATTACTTCGGCTACTATAAATCATCACCAACTAACCCTTACCACAACAAACTAAACCCAATCACTTTTAAATTACAAAAAAATGCTACTAACCATAGCAAACTATGCCAAACTCACCTAAATTACTTCGGCTATCAAAAATCACCCCCAACCACACTTTACAGCAACAAACTAAGCCCAATCACTTTAAAATTACAAAAAAAATGCTAAAAATCATAACAAACTATACCAGAATCACCTAAATTACTTCGGCTACCGTAAATCACCCCCAACTATCCCTTACCACAACAAACCAAACCATATCATCTTAAAATTACAAAAAAAGTTGTACAAATCATAACAAACTATGCCAGACTCACCTAAATTACTTCGGCTACTCTAAATCCTCACCACCTAACCCTTACCACAACAAACTAAACCCAATCACTTTTAAATTACAAAAAAATGCTAGTAACCATAGCAGACTATGCCAAACTCACCTAAATTACTTCGGCTACCATAAATCATCACCAACTAACCCATACCACAACAAACTAAACCCAATCACTTTTAAATTACAAAAAAATGCTACTAACCATAGCAAACTATGCCAAACTCACCTAAATTACTTCGGCTATCAAAAATCACCCCCAACTACACTTTACAGCAACAAACTAAGCCCAATCACTTTAAAATTACAAAAAAATGCTAAAAATCATAACAAACTATACCAGAATCACCTAAATTACTTCGGCTACCGTAAATCACCCCCAACTATCCCTTACCACAACAAAACAAACCATATCATCTTAAAATTACAAAAAAGGTGTACAAATCATAACAAACTATGCCAGACTCACCTAAATTACTTCGGCTACTCTAAATCATCACCAACTAACCCTTACCACAACAAACTAAACCCAATCACTTTTAAATTACAAAAAAATGCTAGTAACCATAGCAAACTATGCCAAACTCACCTAAATTACTTCGGCTACCATAAATCATCACCAACTAACCCTTACCACAACAAACTAAACCCAATCACTTTTAAATTACAAAAAAATGCTACTAACCATAGCAAACTATGCCAAACTCACCTAAATTACTTCGGCTACTCTAAATCATCACCAACTAACCCTTAACACAACAAACTATACACAATCTCTTTTAAATTAAAAAAAATGCTACTAACCATAGCAAACTATGCCAAACTCACCTAAATTACTTTGGCTATCAAAAATCACCCCCAACTACACTTTACAGCAACAAACTAAACCCAATCACTTTAAAATTACAAAAAAATGCTAAAAATCATAACAAACTATACCAGAATCACCTAAATTACTTCGGCTACCGTAAATTACCCCCAACTATCCCTTACCACAACAAACCAAACCATATCATCTTAAAATTACAAGAAAAGGTGTACAAATCATAACAAACTATTCCAGACTCACCTAAATTACTTCGGCTACTCTAAATCATCACCAACTAACCCTTACCACAACAAATTAAACCCAATCACTTTTAAATTACAAAAAAATGCTAGTAACCATAGTAAACTATGCCAAACTCACCTAAATTACTTCGGCTACCATAAATCATCTCCAACTAACCCTTACCACAACAAACTAAATCCAATCACTTTTAAATTACAAAAAAATGCTACTAACCATAGCAAACTATTCCAAACTCACCTTAATTACTTCGGCTATTAAAAATCACCCCCAACTACACTTTACAGCAACAAACTAAGCCCAATCACTTTAAAATTACAAAAAAATGCTAAAAATCATAACAAACTATACCAGAATCACCTAAATTACTTCGGCTTCCGTAAATCACCCCCAACTATCCCTTACCACAACAAACCAAACCATATCATCTTAAAATTACAAAAAAAGATATACAAATCATAACAAACTATGCCAGACACACCTAAATTACTTCGGTTACTCTAAATCATCACCAACTAACCCTTACCACAACAAACTAAAACCAATCACTTTTAAATTACAAAAAAATGCTACTAACCATGGCAAACTATGCCAAACTCACCTAAATTACTTCGGCTATCAAAAATCACCCACAACTACACTTTACAGCAACAAACTAAGCCCAATCACTTTAAAATTACAAATAAATGCTAAAAATCATAACAAACTATACCAGAATCACCTAAATTACTTAGGCTAGCGTAAATCACCCCCAACTATTCCTTACCACAACAAACCAAACCATATCATCTTAAAATTACAAAAAAGGTGTACAAATTATAACAAACTATGCCAGACTCACCTAAATTACTTCGGCTACTCTAAATCATCACCAAATAACCCTTACCACAACAAACTAAAACCAATCAGTTTTAAATTACAAAAAAATGCTAGTAACCATAGCAAACTATGCCAAACTCTCCTAAATTACTTCGGCTGCCATAAATCATCACCAACTAACCCTTACCACAACAAACTAAACCCAATCACTTTTAAATTAAAAAAAATGCTACTAACCATAGCAAACTATGCCAAACTCACCTAAATTACTTCGGCTATCAAAAATCACCCCCAACTACACTTTACAGCAACAAACTAAACCCAATCAATTTAAAATTACAAAAAAATGCTAAAAATCATAACAAACTATACCAGAATCACCTAAATTACTTCGGCTACCCTAAATCACCCCCAACTATCCCTTACCACAACAAACCAAACCATATCATCTTAAAATTACAAAAAAGGTGTACAAATTATAACAAACTATGCCAGACTCACCTAATTTACTTCGGCTACTCTAAATCATCACCAACTAACCCTTACCACAACAAATTAAACCCAATCACTTTTAAATTACAAAAAAATGCTAGTAACCATAGCAAACTATGCCAAACTCACCTTAATTACTTCGGCTATCAAAAATCACACCCAACTACACTTTACAGCAACAAACTAGGCCCAATCACTTTAAAATTACAAAAAAATGCTAAAAATCATAACAAACTATACCAGAATCACCTAAATTACTTCGGCTACCGTAAATCACCCCCAACTATCCCTTACCACAACAAACCAATCCATATCATCTTAAAATTACAAAAAAAGATATACAAATCATAACAAACTATGCCAGACACACCTAAATTACTTCGGCTACTCTAAATCATCACCAACTAACCCTTACCACAACAAACTAAACCCAATCCCTTTTAAATTACAAAAAAATGCTAGTAACCATAGCAAACTATGTTAAAACTCACCTAAATTACTTCGGCTACCATAAATCATCACCAACTAACCCTTACCACAACAAACTAAACCCAATCACTTTTAAATTACAAAAAAATGCTAGTAACCATAGCAAACTATGCCAAACTCACCTAAATTACTTCGGCTACCATAAATCATCACCAACTAACCCTTACCACAACAAACAAACCCAATCACTTTTAAATTACAAAAAAATGCTACTAACCATAGCAAGCTATGCCAAACTCACATAAATTACTTCGGCTAACATAAATCACCACCAACTAACCCTTACCACAACAAACTAAGCCCAATCACTTTAAAATTACAAAAAAATGCTAAAAATCATAACAAACTATACCAGAATCACCTAAATTATTTCGGCTACCGTAAATCACCCCCAACTATCCCTTACCACAACAAACCAAACCATATCATCTTAAAATTACAAAAAAAGATATACAAATGATAACAAACTATGCCAGACACACCTAAATTACTTCGGCTACTCTAAATCATCACCAACTAACCCTTACCACAACAAACTAAACCCAATCACTTTTAAGTTACAAAAAAATGCTAGTAACCATAGCAAACTATTCCAAACTCACCTAAATTACTTCGGCTACCATAAATCATCACCAACTAACCCTTACCACAACAAACTAAACCCAATCACTTTTAAATTACAAAAAAATGCTAGTAACCATAGCAAACTATGCCAAACTCACCTAAATTACTTCGGCTACCATAAATCATCACCAACTAACCCTTACCACAACAAACTAAACCCAATCACTTTTAAATTACAAAAAAATGCTACTAACCATAGCAAACTATGCCAAACTCACATAAATTACTTCGGCTAACATAAATCACCACCAACTAACCCTTACCACAACAAACTAAACCCAATCACTTTTAAATTACAAAAATTGCTACTAACCATAGCAAACTATGCCAAACTCACCTAAATTACTTCGGCTATCAAAAATCATCCCCCAACTACACTTTACAGCAATAAACTAAGCCCAATCATTTTAAAATTACAAAAAAATGCTAAAAATCATAACAAACTATACCAGAATCACCTAAATTACTTCGGCTACCGTAAATCACCCTCAACTATCCCTTACCACAACAAACCAAACCATATCATCTTAAAATTACAAAAAAAGGTTTACAAATCATAACAATCTATGCCAGACTCACCTAAATTACTTCGGCTACTCTAAATCATCACCAACTAACCCTTACCACAACAAACTAAACCCAATCACTTTTAAATTACAAAAAAATGCTACAACCATAGAAAAATATGCCAACCTCACCTAAATTACTTCGGCTACCATAAATCATCACCAACTAACCCTTACCACAACAAACTAAACCTAATCACTTTTAAATTACAAAAAAATGCTACTAACCATAGCAAACTATGCCAAACTCACCTAAATTATTTCGGATATCAAAAATCACCCCCAACTACACTTTACAGCAACAAACTGAGCCCAATCACTTTAAAATTACAAAAAAATGCTAAAAATCATAACAAACTATACCAGAATCACCTAAATTACTTCGGCTACCGTAAATCACCCCCAACTATCCCTTACCACAACAAACCAAACCATATCATCTTAAAATTACAAAAAAAGGTGTACAAATCATAACAAACTATGCCAGACTCACCTAAATTACTTCGGCTACTCTAAATCATCACCAACTAACCCTTACCACAACAAACTAAACCCAATCACTTTTAAATTACAAAAAAATGCTACAACCATAGCAAAATATGCCAACCTCACCTAAATTACTTCGGCTACCATAAATCATCACCAACTAACCCTTACCACAACAAACTAAACCTAATCACTTTTAAATTACAAAAAAATGCTACTAACCATAGCAAACTATGCCAAACTCACCTAAATTATTTCGGGTATCAAAAATCAACCCCAACTACACTTTACAGCAACAAACTGAGCCCAATCACTTTATAATTACAAAAAAATGCTAAAAATCATAACAAACTATACCAGAATCACCTAAATTACTTCGGCTACCGTAAATCACCCCCAACTATCCCTTACCACAACAAACCAAACCATATCATCTTAAAATTACAAAAAAAGGTGTACAAATCATAACAAACTATGCCAGACTCACCTAAATTACTTCGGCTACTCTAAATCATCACCAACTAACCCTTACCACAACAAACTAAACCCAATCACTTTTAATTTACAAAAAAATGCTAGTAACCATAGCTAACTATGCCAAACTCACCTAAATTACTTCGGCTACCATAAATCATCACCAACTAACCCTTACCACAACAAACTAAACCCAATCACTTTTAAATTACAAAAAAATGCTACTAACCATAGCAAACTATGCCAAACTCACATAAATTACTTCGGCTATCAAAAATCACCCCCAACTACACTCTACAGCAACAAACTAAGCCCAATCACTTTAAAATTACAAAAAAATGCTAAAAAGCATAACAAACAATACCAGAATCACCTAAATTACTTCGGCTACCGTAAATCACCCCCAACTATTCCTTACCACAACAAACCAAACCATATCATCTTAAAATTACAAAAAAAGGTGTACAAATCATAACAAACTATGCCAGACTCACCTAAATTACTTCGGCTACTCTAAATCATCACCAACTAACCCTTACCACAACAAACTAAACCCAATCACTTTTAAATTACAAAAAAATGCTAGTAACCATAGCAAACTATGCCAAACTCACCTAATTTACTTCGGCCACCATAAATCATCACCAACTAACCCTTACCACAACAAACTAAACCCAATCACTTTTAAATTACAAAAAAATGCTACTAACCATAGCAAACTATGCCAAACTCACCTAAATTACTTCGGCTATCAAAAATCACCCCCAACTACACTTTACAGCAATAAACTAAGCCCAATCACTTTAAAATTACAAGAAAATGCTCAAAATTATAACAAACATTACCAGAATCACCTAAATTACTTCGGCTACCGTAAATCACCCCCAACTATCCCTTACCACAACAAACCAAACAATATCATCTTAAAATTACAAAAAAAGGTGTACAAATTATAACAAACTATGCCAGACTCACCTAAATTACTTCGGCTACTCTAAATCATCACCAACTAACCCTTACCACAACAAAATAAACCCAATCACTTTTAAATTACAAAAAAATACTAGTAACCGTAGCAAACTATGCCAAACTTACCTAAATTACTTCGGCTACCATAAATCATCACCAACCAACCCTTACCACAACAAACTAAACCCAATCACTTTTAAATTACAAAAAAATGCTACTAACCATAGCAAACTATGCCAAACTCACTTAAATTACTTCGGCTATCAAAAATCACCCCCAACTACACTTTACAGCAACAAACTGAGCCCAATCACTTTAAAATTACAAAAATTGCTACTAACCATAGCAAACTATGCCAAACTCACCTAAATTACTGCGGCTATCAAAAATCACCCCCCAACTACACTTTACAGGAATAAACTAAGCCCAATCACTTTAAAATTACAAAAAAATGCTAAAAATCATAACAAACTATACCAGAATCACCTAAATTACTTCGGCTAACGTAAATCACCCTCAACTATCCCTTACCACAACAAACCAAACCATATCATCTTAAAATTACAAAAAAAGGTGTACAAATCATAACAATCTATGTTAGACTCACCTAAATTACTTCGGCTACTCTAAATCATCACCAACTAACCCTTACCACAACAAACTAAACCCAATCACTTTTAAATTACAAAAAAATGCTACTAACCATAGCAAAATATGCCAAACTCACCTAAATTACTTCGGCTACCATAAATCATCACCAACTAACCCTTACCACAACAAACTAAACCTAATCACTTTTAAATTACAAAAAAATGCTATTAACCATAGCAAACTATGCCAAACTCACCTAAATTACTTCGGCTATCAAAAATCACCCCCAACTACAATTTACAGCAACAAACTGAGCCCAATCACTTTAAAATTACAAAAAAATGCTAAAAATCATAACAAACTATACCAGAATCACCTAAATTACTTCGGCTACCGTAAATCACCCCCAACTATCCCTTACCACAACAAACCAAACCATATCATCTTAAAATTACAAAAAAAGATATAAAAATCATAACAAACTATGCCAGACACACCTAAATTACTTCGGCTACTCTAAATCATCACCAACTAACCCTTACCACAACAAACTAAAACCAATCACTTTTAAATTACAAAAAAATGCTAGTAACCAGAGCAAACTATGCCAAACTCACCTAAATTACTTCGGCTACCATAAATCATCACCAACTAACCCTTACAACAACAAACTAAACCCAATCACTTTTAAATTACAAAAAAATGCTACTAACCATAGCAAACTATGCCAAACTCACCTAAATTACTTCGGCTATCAAAAATCACCCACAACTACACTTTACAGCAACAAACTAAGCCCAATCACTTCAAAATTACAAAAAAATGCTAAAAATCATAACAAACTATACCAGAATCACCTAAATTACTTAGGCTACCGTAAATCACCCCCAACTATTCCTTACCACAACAAACCAAACCATATCATCTTAAAATTACAAAAAAAGGTGTACAAATTTTAACAAACTATGCCAGACTCACCTAAATTACTTCGGCTACTCTAAATCATCACCAACTAACCCTTACAACAACAAACTAAACCCAATCACTTTTAAATTACAAAAAAATGCTACTAACCATAGCAAACTATGCCAAACTCACCTAAATTACTTCGGCTATCAAAAATCACCCACAACTACACTTTACAGCAACAAACTAAGCCCAATCACTTCAAAATTACAAAAAAATGCTAAAAATCATAACAAACTATACCAGAATCACCTAAATTACTTAGGCTACCGTAAATCACCCCCAACTATTCCTTACCACAACAAACCAAACCATATCATCTTAAAATTACAAAAAAAGGTGTACAAATTTTAACAAACTATGCCAGACTCACCTAAATTACTTCGGCTACTCTAAATCATCACCAACTAACCCTTACCACAACAAACAAAAACCAATCACTTTTAAATTACAAAAAAATGCTAGTAACCATAGCAAACTATGCCAAACTCTCCTAAATTACTTCGGCTACCATAAATCATCACCAACTAACCCTTACCACAACAAACTAAACCCAATCACTTTTAAATTAAAAAAAATGCTACTAACCATAGCAAACTATGCCAAACTCACCTAAATTACTTTGGCTATCAAAAATCACCCCCAACTACACTTTACAGCAACAAACTAAACCCAATCACTTTAAAATTACAAAAAAATGCTAAAAATCATAACAAACTATACCAGAATCACGTAAATTACTTCGGCTACCGTAAATCACCCCCAACTATCCCTTACCACAACAAACCAAACCATATCATCTTAAAATTACAAAAAAAGGTGTACAAATCATAACAAACTATGCCAGACTCACCTAAATTACATCGGCTACTCTAAATCATCACCAACTAACCCTTACCACAACAAACTAAACCCAATCACTTTTAAATTACAAAAAAATGCTAGTAACCATAGCAAACTATGCCAAACTCACCTTAGTTACTTCGGCTATCAAAAATTACACCCAACTACACTTTACAGCAACAAACTAAGCCCAATCACTTTAAAATTACAAAAAAATGCTAAAAATCATAACAAACTATACCAGAATCACCTAAATTACTTCGGCTACCGTAAATCACCCCCAACTATCCCTTACCACAACAAACCAAACCATATCATCTTAAAATTACAAAAAAAGATATACAAATCATAACAAACTATGCCAGACACACCTAAATTACTTCGGCTACTCTAAATCATCACCAACTAACCCTTACCACAACAAACTAAACCCAATCACATTTAAATTACAAAAAAATGCTAGTAACCATAGCAAACTATGCCAAACTCACCTAAATTACTTCGGCTACCATAAATCATCACCAACTAACCCTTACCACAACAAACTAAACCCAATCACTTTTAAATTACAAAAAAATGCTTGTAACCATAGCAAACTATGTCAAACTCACCTAAATTACTTCGGCTACCATAAATCATAACCAACTAACCCTTACCACAACAAACTAAACCCAATCACTTTTAAATTACAAAAATTGCTACTAACCATAGCAAACTATGCCAAATTCTCCTAAATTACTTCGGCTATCAAAAATCACCCCCCAACTACACTTTACAGCAATAAACTAAGCCCAATCACTTTAAAATTACAAAAAAATGCTAAAAATCATAACAAACTATACCAGAATCACCTAAATTACTTCGGCAACCGTAAATCACCCTCAACTATCCCTTACCACAACAAACCAAACCATATCGTCTTAAAATTACAAAAAAAGGTGTACAAATCATAACAATCTATGCCAGACTCACCTAAATTACTTCGGCTACTCTAAATCATCACCAACTAACCCTTACCACAACAAACAAAACCCAATCACTTTTAAATTACAAAAAAATGCTACAATTATAGCAAAATATGCCAACCTCACCTAAATTACTTCGGCTACCATAAATCATCACCAACTAACCCTTACCACAACAAACTAAACCTAATCACTTTTAAATTACAAAAAAATGCTACTAACCATAGCAAAGTATGCCAAACTCACCTAAATTATTTCGGGTATCAAAAATCACCCCCAACTACATTTTACAGCAACAAACTGAGCCCAATCACTTTAAAATTACAAAAAAATGCTAAAAATCATAACAAACTATACCAGAATCACCTAAATTACTTCGGCTACCGTAAATCACCCCCAACTATCCCTTACCACAACAAACCAAACCATATCATCTTAAAATTACAAAAAAAGGTGTACAAATCATAACAATCTATGTTAGACTCACCTAAATTACTTCGGCTACTCTAAATCATCACCAACTAACCCTTACCACAACAAACTCAACCCAATCACTTTTAAATTACAAAAAAATGCTACTAACCATAGCAAAATATGCCAAACTCACCTAAATTACTTCGGCTACCATAAATCATCACCAACTAACCCTTACCACAACAAACTAAACCTAATCACTTTTAAATTACAAAAAAATGCTACTAACCATAGCAAACTATGCCAAACTCACCTAAATTACTTCGGCTATCAAAAATCACCCCCAACTACAATTTACAGCAACAAACTGAGCCCAATCACTTTAAAATTACAAAAAAATGCTAAAAATCATAACAAACTATACCAGAATCACCTAAATTACTTCGGCTACCGTAAATCACCCCCAACTATCCCTTACCACAACAAACCAAACCATATCATCTTAAAATTACAAAAAAAGATATAAAAATCATAACAAACTATGCCAGACACACCTAAATTACTTCGGCTACTCTAAATCATCACCAACTAACCCTTACCACAACAAACTAAAACCAATCACTTTTAAATTACAAAAAAATGCTAGTAACCAGAGCAAACTATGCCAAACTCACCTAAATTACTTCGGCTACCATAAATCATCACCAACTAACCCTTACAACAACAAACTAAACCCAATCACTTTTAAATTACAAAAAAATGCTACTAACCATAGCAAACTATGCCAAACTCACCTAAATTACTTCGGCTATCAAAAATCACCCACAACTACACTTTACAGCAACAAACTAAGCCCAATCACTTCAAAATTACAAAAAAATGCTAAAAATCATAACAAACTATACCAGAATCACCTAAATTACTTAGGCTACCGTAAATCACCCCCAACTATTCCTTACCACAACAAACCAAACCATATCATCTTAAAATTACAAAAAAAGGTGTACAAATTATAACAAACTATGCCAGACTCACCTAAATTACTTCGGCTACTCTAAATCATCACCAACTAAGCCTTACCACAACAAACAAAAACCAATCACTTTTAAATTACAAAAAAATGCTAGTAACCTTAGCAAACTATGCCAAACTCTCCTAAATTACTTCGGCTACCATAAATCATCACCAACTAACCCTTACCACAACAAACTAAACCCAATCACTTTTAAATTAAAAAAAATGCTACTAACCATAGCAAACTATGCCAAACTCACCTAAATTACTTCGGCTATCAAAAATCACCCCCAACTACACTTTACAGCAACAAACTAAACCCAATCACTTTAAAATTACAAAAAAATGCTAAAAATCATAACAAACTATACCAGAATCACGTAAATTACTTCGGCTACCGTAAATCACCCCCAACTATCCCTTACCACAACAAACCAAACCATATCATCTTAAAATTACAAAAAAAGGTGTACAAATCATAACAAACTATGCCAGACTCACCTAAATTACATCGGCTACTCTAAATCATCACCAACTAACCCTTACCACAACAAACTAAACCCAATCACTTTTAAATTACAAAAAAATGCTAGTAACCATAGCAAACTATGCCAAACTCACCTTAGTTACTTCGGCTATCAAAAATTACACCCAACTACACTTTACAGCAACAAACTAAGCCCAATCACTTTAAAATTACAAAAAAATGCTAAAAATCATAACAAACTATACCAGAATCACCTAAATTACTTCGGCTACCGTAAATCACCCCCAACTATCCCTTACCACAACAAACCAAACCATATCATCTTAAAATTACAAAAAAAGATATACAAATCATAACAAACTATGCCAGACACACCTAAATTACTTCGGCTACTCTAAATCATCACCAACTAACCCTTACCACAACAAACTAAACCCAATCACATTTAAATTACAAAAAAATGCTAGTAACCATAGCAAACTATGCCAAACTCACCTAAATTACTTCGGCTACCATAAATCATCACCAACTAACCCTTACCACAACAAACTAAACCCAATCACTTTTAAATTACAAAAAAATGCTTGTAACCATAGCAAACTATGTCAAACTCACCTAAATTACTTCGGCTACCATAAATCATAACCAACTAACCCTTACCACAACAAACTAAACCCAATCACTTTTAAATTACAAAAATTGCTACTAACCATAGCAAACTATGCCAAATTCTCCTAAATTACTTCGGCTATCAAAAATCACCCCCCAACTACACTTTACAGCAATAAACTAAGCCCAATCACTTTAAAATTACAAAAAAATGCTAAAAATCATAACAAACTATACCAGAATCACCTAAATTACTTCGGCAACCGTAAATCACCCTCAACTATCCCTTACCACAACAAACCAAACCATATCGTCTTAAAATTACAAAAAAAGGTGTACAAATCATAACAATCTATGCCAGACTCACCTAAATTACTTCGGCTACTCTAAATCATCACCAACTAACCCTTACCACAACAAACAAAACCCAATCACTTTTAAATTACAAAAAAATGCTACAATTATAGCAAAATATGCCAACCTCACCTAAATTACTTCGGCTACCATAAATCATCACCAACTAACCCTTACCACAACAAACTAAACCTAATCACTTTTAAATTACAAAAAAATGCTACTAACCATAGCAAAGTATGCCAAACTCACCTAAATTATTTCGGGTATCAAAAATCACCCCCAACTACATTTTACAGCAACAAACTGAGCCCAATCACTTTAAAATTACAAAAAAATGCTAAAAATCATAACAAACTATACCAGAATCACCTAAATTACTTCGGCTACCGTAAATCACCCCCAACTATCCCTTACCACAACAAACCAAACCATATCATCTTAAAATTACAAAAAAAGGTGTACAAATCATAACAATCTATGTTAGACTCACCTAAATTACTTCGGCTACTCTAAATCATCACCAACTAACCCTTACCACAACAAACTCAACCCAATCACTTTTAAATTACAAAAAAATGCTACTAACCATAGCAAAATATGCCAAACTCACCTAAATTACTTCGGCTACCATAAATCATCACCAACTAACCCTTACCACAACAAACTAAACCTAATCACTTTTAAATTACAAAAAAATGCTACTAACCATAGCAAACTATGCCAAACTCACCTAAATTACTTCGGCTATCAAAAATCACCCCCAACTACAATTTACAGCAACAAACTGAGCCCAATCACTTTAAAATTACAAAAAAATGCTAAAAATCATAACAAACTATACCAGAATCACCTAAATTACTTCGGCTACCGTAAATCACCCCCAACTATCCCTTACCACAACAAACCAAACCATATCATCTTAAAATTACAAAAAAAGATATAAAAATCATAACAAACTATGCCAGACACACCTAAATTACTTCGGCTACTCTAAATCATCACCAACTAACCCTTACCACAACAAACTAAAACCAATCACTTTTAAATTACAAAAAAATGCTAGTAACCAGAGCAAACTATGCCAAACTCACCTAAATTACTTCGGCTACCATAAATCATCACCAACTAACCCTTACAACAACAAACTAAACCCAATCACTTTTAAATTACAAAAAAATGCTACTAACCATAGCAAACTATGCCAAACTCACCTAAATTACTTCGGCTATCAAAAATCACCCACAACTACACTTTACAGCAACAAACTAAGCCCAATCACTTCAAAATTACAAAAAAATGCTAAAAATCATAACAAACTATACCAGAATCACCTAAATTACTTAGGCTACCGTAAATCACCCCCAACTATTCCTTACCACAACAAACCAAACCATATCATCTTAAAATTACAAAAAAAGGTGTACAAATTATAACAAACTATGCCAGACTCACCTAAATTACTTCGGCTACTCTAAATCATCACCAACTAAGCCTTACCACAACAAACAAAAACCAATCACTTTTAAATTACAAAAAAATGCTAGTAACCTTAGCAAACTATGCCAAACTCTCCTAAATTACTTCGGCTACCATAAATCATCACCAACTAACCCTTACCACAACAAACTAAACCCAATCACTTTTAAATTAAAAAAAATGCTACTAACCATAGCAAACTATGCCAAACTCACCTAAATTACTTCGGCTATCAAAAATCACCCCCAACTACACTTTACAGCAACAAACTAAACCCAATCACTTTAAAATTACAAAAAAATGCTAAAAATCATAACAAACTATACCAGAATCACGTAAATTACTTCGGCTACCGTAAATCACCCCCAACTATCCCTTACCACAACAAACCAAACCATATCATCTTAAAATTACAAAAAAAGGTGTACAAATCATAACAAACTATGCCAGACTCACCTAAATTACATCGGCTACTCTAAATCATCACCAACTAACCCTTACCACAACAAACTAAACCCAATCACTTTTAAATTACAAAAAAATGCTAGTAACCATAGCAAACTATGCCAAACTCACCTTAGTTACTTCGGCTATCAAAAATTACACCCAACTACACTTTACAGCAACAAACTAAGCCCAATCACTTTAAAATTACAAAAAAATGCTAAAAATCATAACAAACTATACCAGAATCACCTAAATTACTTCGGCTACCGTAAATCACCCCCAACTATCCCTTACCACAACAAACCAAACCATATCATCTTAAAATTACAAAAAAAGATATACAAATCATAACAAACTATGCCAGACACACCTAAATTACTTCGGCTACTCTAAATCATCACCAACTAACCCTTACCACAACAAACTAAACCCAATCACTTTTAAATTACAAAAAAATGCTAGTAACCATAGCAAACTATGCCAAACTCACCTAAATTACTTCGGCTACCATAAATCATCACCAAATAACCCTTACCACAACAAACTAAACCCAATCACTTTTAAATTACAAAAAAATGCTAGTAACCATAGCAAACTATGCCAAACTCACCTAAATTACTTCGGCTACCATAAATCATCACCAACTAACCCTTACCACAACAAACTAAACCCAATCACTTTTAAATTACAAAAATTGCTACTAACCATAGCAAACTATGCCAAATTCTCCTAAATTACTTCGGCTATCAAAAATCACCCCCCAACTACACTTTACAGCAATAAACTAAGCCCAATCACTTTAAAATTACAAAAAAATGCTAAAAATCATAACAAACTATACCAGAATAACCTAAATTACTTCGGCAACCGTAAATCACCCTCAACTATCCCTTACCACAACAAACCAAACCATATCGTCTTAAAATTACAAAAAAAGGTGTACAAATCATAACAATCTATGCCAGACTCACCTAAATTACTTCGGCTACTCTAAATCATCACCAACTAACCCTTACCACAACAAACAAAACCCAATCACTTTTAAATTACAAAAAAATGCTACAATTATAGCAAAATATGCCAACCTCACCTAAATTACTTCGGCTACCATAAATCATCACCAACTAACCCTTACCACAACAAACTAAACCTAATCACTTTTAAATTACAAAAAAATGCTACTAACCATAGCAAAGTATGCCAAACTCACCTAAATTATTTCGGGTATCAAAAATCACCCCCAACTACATTTTACAGCAACAAACTGAGCCCAATCACTTTAAAATTACAAAAAAATGCTAAAAATCATAACAAACTATACCAGAATCACCTAAATTACTTCGGCTACCGTAAATCACCCCCAACTATCCCTTACCACAACAAACCAAACCATATCATCTTAAAATTACAAAAAAAGGTGTACAAATCATAACAAACTCTGCCAGACTCACCTAAATTACTTCGGCTACTCTAAATCATCACCAACTAACCCTTACCACAACAAACTAAACCCAATCACTTTTAAATTACAAAAAAATGCTAGTAACCATAGCAAACTATGCCAAACTCACCTAAATTACTTCGGCTACCATAAATCATCACCAACTAACCCTTACCACAACAAACTAAACCCAATCACTTTTAAATTACAAAAAAAATGCTACTAACCATAGCAAACTATGCCAAACTCACCTAAATTACTTCGGCTATCAAAAATCACCCCCAACTACACTTTACAGTAACAAACTAAGCCCAATCACTTTAAAATTACAAAAAAATGCTAAAAATCATAATAAACTATACCAGAATCACCTAAATTATTTCGGCTACCGTAAATCACCCCCAACTATCCCTTACCACAACAAACCAAACCATATCATCTTAAAATTACAAAAAAAGGTGTACAAATCATAACAAACTATGCCAGACTCACCTAAATTACTTCGGCTACTCTAAATCATCACCAACTAACCCTTACCACAACAAACTAAACCCAATCAATTTTAAAATACAAAAAAATGCTACTAACCATAGCAAACTATGCCAAACTCACCTAAATTACTTCGGCTATCAAAAATCACCCCCAACTACACTTTACAGCAACAAACTAAGCCCAATCACTTTAAAATTACAAAAAAATGCTCAAAATTATAACAAACTATACCAGAATCACCTAAATTACTTCGGCTACCGTAAATCACCCCCAACTATCCCTTACCACAACAAACCAAACCATATCATCTTAAAATTACAAAAAAAGGTGTACAAATCATAACAAACTATGCCAGACTCACCTAAATTACTTCGGCTACTCTAAATCATCACCAACTAACCCTTACCACAACAAAATAAACCCAATCACTTTTAAATTACAAAAAAATACTAGTAACCGTAGCAAACTATGCCAAACTCACCTAAATTACTTCGGCTACCATAAATCATCACCAACCAACCCTTACCACAACAAACTAAACCCAATCACTTTTAAATTACAAAAAAATGCTACTAACCATAGCAAACTATGCCAAACTCACCTAAATTACTTCGGCTACCATAAATCATCACCAACCAACCCTTACCACAACAAACTAAACCTAATCACTTTTAAATTACAAAAAAATGCTACTAACCATAGCAAAGTATGCCAAACTCACCTAAATTATTTCGGGTATCAAAAATCACCCCCAACTACATTTTACAGCAACAAACTGAGCCCAATCACTTTAAAATTACAAAAAAATGCTAAAAATCATAACAAACTATACCAGAATCACCTAAATTACTTCGGCTACCGTAAATCACCCCCAACTATCCCTTACCACAACAAACCAAACCATATCATCTTAAAATTACAAAAAAAGGTGTACAAATCATAACAAACTCTGCCAGACTCACCTAAATTACTTCGGCTACTCTAAATCATCACCAACTAACCCTTACCACAACAAACTAAACCCAATCACTTTTAAATTACAAAAAAATGCTAGTAACCATAGCAAACTATGCCAAACTCACCTAAATTACTTCGGCTACCATAAATCATCACCAACTAACCCTTACCACAACAAACTAAACCCAATCACTTTTAAATTACAAAAAAAATGCTACTAACCATAGCAAACTATGCCAAACTCACCTAAATTACTTCGGCTATCAAAAATCACCCCCAACTACACTTTACAGTAACAAACTAAGCCCAATCACTTTAAAATTACAAAAAAATGCTAAAAATCATAATAAACTATACCAGAATCACCTAAATTATTTCGGCTACCGTAAATCACCCCCAACTATCCCTTACCACAACAAACCAAACCATATCATCTTAAAATTACAAAAAAAGGTGTACAAATCATAACAAACTATGCCAGACTCACCTAAATTACTTCGGCTACTCTAAATCATCACCAACTAACCCTTACCACAACAAACTAAACCCAATCAATTTTAAAATACAAAAAAATGCTACTAACCATAGCAAACTATGCCAAACTCACCTAAATTACTTCGGCTATCAAAAATCACCCCCAACTACACTTTACAGCAACAAACTAAGCCCAATCACTTTAAAATTACAAAAAAATGCTCAAAATTATAACAAACTATACCAGAATCACCTAAATTACTTCGGCTACCGTAAATCACCCCCAACTATCCCTTACCACAACAAACCAAACCATATCATCTTAAAATTACAAAAAAAGGTGTACAAATCATAACAAACTATGCCAGACTCACCTAAATTACTTCGGCTACTCTAAATCATCACCAACTAACCCTTACCACAACAAAATAAACCCAATCACTTTTAAATTACAAAAAAATACTAGTAACCGTAGCAAACTATGCCAAACTCACCTAAATTACTTCGGCTACCATAAATCATCACCAACCAACCCTTACCACAACAAACTAAACCCAATCACTTTTAAATTACAAAAAAATGCTACTAACCATAGCAAACTATGCCAAACTCACCTAAATTACTTCGGCTATCAAAAATCACCCCCAACTACACTTTACAGCAACAAACTGAGCCCAATCACTTTAAAATTACAAAAAAATGCTAAAAATCATAACAAACTATACCAGAATCACCTAAATTACTTCGGCTAACGTAAATCACCCCCAACTATCCCTTACCACAACAAACCAAACCATATCATCTTAAAATTACAAAAAAAGGTGTACAAATCATAACAATCTATGTTAGACTCACCTAAATTACTTCGGCTACTCTAAATCATCACCAACTAACCCTTACCACAACAAACTAAACCCAATCACTTTTAAATTACAAAAAAATGCTACTAACCATAGCAAAATATGCCAAACTCACCTAAATTACTTCGGCTACCATAAATCATCACCAACTAACCCTTACCACAACAAACTAAACCCAATCACTTTTAAATTAAAAAAAATGCTACTAACCATAGCAAACTATGCCAAACTCACCTAAATTACTTCGGCTATCAAAAATCACCCCCAACTACACTTTACAGCAACAAACTAAACCCAATCACTTTAAAATTACAAAAAAATGCTAAAAATCATAACAAACTATACCAGAATCACGTAAATTACTTCGGCTACCGTAAATCACCCCCAACTATCCCTTACCACAACAAACCAAACCATATCATCTTAAAATTACAAAAAAAGGTGTACAAATCATAGCAAACTATGCCAGACTCACCTAAATTACATCGGCTACTCTAAATCATCACCAACTAACCCTTACCACAACAAACTAAACCCAATCACTTTTAAATTACAAAAAAATGCTAGTAACCATAGCAAACTATGCAAAACTCACCTTAGTTACTTCGGCTATCAAAAATTACACCCAACTACACTTTACAGCAACA
Source organism: Eledona agricola (assembly GCA_964023215.1). Taxonomy (NCBI): domain Eukaryota; kingdom Metazoa; phylum Arthropoda; class Insecta; order Coleoptera; family Tenebrionidae; genus Eledona; species Eledona agricola. The sequence continues at coordinate 2,253,360 of CAXIEJ010000157.1, forward strand.
AACTAAGCCCAATCACTTTAAAATTACAAAAAAATGCTAAAAATCATAACAAACTATACCAGAATCACCTAAATTACTTCGGCTACCGTAAATCACCCCCAACTATCCCTTACCACAACAAACCAAACCATATCATCTTAAAATTACAAAAAAAGATATACAAATCATAACAAACTATGCCAGACACACCTAAATTACTTCGGCTACTCTAAATCATCACCAACTAACCCTTACCACAACAAACTAAACCCAATCACTTTTAAATTACAAAAAAATGCTAGTAACCATAGCAAACTATGCCAAACTCACCTAAATTACTTCGGCTACCATAAATCATCACCAACTAACCCTTACCACAACAAACTAAACCCAATCACTTTTAAATTACAAAAAAATGCTAGTAACCATAGCAAACTATGCCAAACTCACCTAAATTACTTCGGCTACCATAAATCATCACCAACTAACCCTTACCACAACAAACTAAACCCAATCACTTTTAAATTACAAAAATTGCTACTAACCATAGCAAACTATGCCAAATTCTCCTAAATTACTTCGGCTATCAAAAATCACCCCCCAACTACACTTTACAGCAATAAACTAAGCCCAATCACTTTAAAATTACAAAAAAATGCTAAAAATCATAACAAACTATACCAGAATCACCTAAATTACTTCGGCAACCGTAAATCACCCTCAACTATCCCTTACCACAACAAACCAAACCATATCGTCTTAAAATTACAAAAAAAGGTGTACAAATCATAACAATCTATGCCAGACTCACCTAAATTACTTCGGCTACTCTAAATCATCACCAACTAACCCTTACCACAACAAACAAAACCCAATCACTTTTAAATTACAAAAAAATGCTACAATTATAGCAAAATATGCCAACCTCACCTAAATTACTTCGGCTACCATAAATCATCACCAACTAACCCTTACCACAACAAACTAAACCTAATCACTTTTAAATTACAAAAAAATGCTACTAACCATAGCAAAGTATGCCAAACTCACCTAAATTATTTCGGGTATCAAAAATCACCCCCAACTACATTTTACAGCAACAAACTGAGCCCAATCACTTTAAAATTACAAAAAAATGCTAAAAATCATAACAAACTATACCAGAATCACCTAAATTACTTCGGCTACCGTAAATCACCCCCAACTATCCCTTACCACAACAAACCAAACCATATCATCTTAAAATTACAAAAAAAGGTGTACAAATCATAACAAACTCTGCCAGACTCACCTAAATTACTTCGGCTACTCTAAATCATCACCAACTAACCCTTACCACAACAAACTAAACCCAATCACTTTTAAATTACAAAAAAATGCTAGTAACCATAGCAAACTATGCCAAACTCACCTAAATTACTTCGGCTACCATAAATCATCACCAACTAACCCTTACCACAACAAACTAAACCCAATCACTTTTAAATTACAAAAAAAATGCTACTAACCATAGCAAACTATGCCAAACTCACCTAAATTACTTCGGCTATCAAAAATCACCCCCAACTACACTTTACAGTAACAAACTAAGCCCAATCACTTTAAAATTACAAAAAAATGCTAAAAATCATAATAAACTATACCAGGATCACCTAAATTATTTCGGCTACCGTAAATCACCCCCAACTATCCCTTACCACAACAAACCAAACCATATCATCTTAAAATTACAAAAAAAGGTGTACAAATCATAACAAACTATGCCAGACTCACCTAAATTACTTCGGCTACTCTAAATCATCACCAACTAACCCTTACCACAACAAACTAAACCCAATCAATTTTAAAATACAAAAAAATGCTACTAACCATAGCAAACTATGCCAAACTCACCTAAATTACTTCGGCTATCAAAAATCACCCCCAACTACACTTTACAGCAACAAACTAAGCCCAATCACTTTAAAATTACAAAAAAATGCTCAAAATTATAACAAACTATACCAGAATCACCTAAATTACTTCGGCTACCGTAAATCACCCCCAACTATCCCTTACCACAACAAACCAAACCATATCATCTTAAAATTACAAAAAAAGGTGTACAAATCATAACAAACCATGCCAGACTCACCTAAATTACTTCGGCTACTCTAAATCATCACCAACTAACCCTTACCACAACAAAATAAACCCAATCACTTTTAAATTACAAAAAAATACTAGTAACCGTAGCAAACTATGCCAAACTCACCTAAATTACTTCGGCTACCATAAATCATCACCAACCAACCCTTACCACAACAAACTAAACCCAATCACTTTTAAATTACAAAAAAATGCTACTAACCATAGCAAACTATGCCAAACTCACCTAAATTACTTCGGCTACCATAAATCATCACCAACCAACCCTTACCACAACAAACTAAACCTAATCACTTTTAAATTACAAAAAAATGCTACTAACCATAGCAAAGTATGCCAAACTCACCTAAATTATTTCGGGTATCAAAAATCACCCCCAACTACATTTTACAGCAACAAACTGAGCCCAATCACTTTAAAATTACAAAAAAATGCTAAAAATCATAACAAACTATACCAGAATCACCTAAATTACTTCGGCTACCGTAAATCACCCCCAACTATCCCTTACCACAACAAACCAAACCATATCATCTTAAAATTACAAAAAAAGGTGTACAAATCATAACAAACTCTGCCAGACTCACCTAAATTACTTCGGCTACTCTAAATCATCACCAACTAACCCTTACCACAACAAACTAAACCCAATCACTTTTAAATTACAAAAAAATGCTAGTAACCATAGCAAACTATGCCAAACTCACCTAAATTACTTCGGCTACCATAAATCATCACCAACTAACCCTTACCACAACAAACTAAACCCAATCACTTTTAAATTACAAAAAAAATGCTACTAACCATAGCAAACTATGCCAAACTCACCTAAATTACTTCGGCTATCAAAAATCACCCCCAACTACACTTTACAGTAACAAACTAAGCCCAATCACTTTAAAATTACAAAAAAATGCTAAAAATCATAATAAACTATACCAGAATCACCTAAATTATTTCGGCTACCGTAAATCACCCCCAACTATCCCTTACCACAACAAACCAAACCATATCATCTTAAAATTACAAAAAAAGGTGTACAAATCATAACAAACTATGCCAGACTCACCTAAATTACTTCGGCTACTCTAAATCATCACCAACTAACCCTTACCACAACAAACTAAACCCACTCAATTTTAAAATACAAAAAAATGCTACTAACCATTGCAAACTATGCCAAACTCACCTAAATTACTTCGGCTATCAAAAATCATCCCCAACTACACTTTACAGCAACAAACTAAGCCCAATCACTTTAAAATTACAAAAAAATGCTCAAAATTATAACAAATTATACCAGAATCACCTAAATTACTTCGGCTACCGTAAATCACCCCCAACTATCCCTTACCACAACAAACCAAACCATATCATCTTAAAATTACAAAAAAAGGTGTACAAATCATAACAAACTATGCCAGACTCACCTAAATTACTTCGGCTACTCTAAATCATCACCAACTAACCCTTACCACAACAAAATAAACCCAATCACTTTTAAATTACAAAAAAATACTAGTAACCGTAGCAAACTATGCCAAACTCACCTAAATTACTTCGGCTACCATAAATCATCACCAACCAACCCTTACCACAACAAACTAAACCCAATCACTTTTAAATTACAAAAAAATGCTACTAACCATAGCAAACTATGCCAAACTCACCTAAATTACTTCGGCTATCAAAAATCACCCCCAACTACACTTTACAGCAACAAACTGAGCCCAATCACTTTAAAATTACAAAAAAATGCTAAAAATCATAACAAACTATACCAGAATCACCTAAATTACTTCGGCTACCGTAAATCACCCCCAACTATCCCTTACCACAACAAACCAAACCATATTATCTTAAAATTACAAAAAAAGGTGTACAAATCATAACAAACTATGCCAGACTCACCTAAATTACTTCGGCTACTCTAAATCATCACCAACTAACCCTTACCACAACAAACAAAACCCAATCACTTTTAAATTACAAAAAAATGCTACAATTATAGCAAAATATGCCAACCTCACCTAAATTACTTCGGCTACCATAAATCATCACCAACTAACCCTTACCACAACAAACTAAACCTAATCACTTTTAAATTACAAAAAAATGCTACTAACCATAGCAAAGTATGCCAAACTCACCTAAATTATTTCGGGTATCAAAAATCACCCCCAACTACATTTTACAGCAACAAACTGAGCCCAATCACTTTAAAATTACAAAAAAATGCTAAAAAGCATAACAAACTATACCAGAATCACCTAAATTACTTCGGCTACCGTAAATCACCCCCAACTATCCCTTACCACAACAAACCAAACCATATCATCTTAAAATTACAAAAAAAGGTGTACAAATCATAACAAACTCTGCCAGACTCACCTAAATTACTTCGGCTACTCTAAATCATCACCAACTAACCCTTACCACAACAAACTAAACCCAATCACTTTTAAATTACAAAAAAATGCTAGTAACAATAGCAAACTATGCCAAACTCACCTGAATTACTTCGGCTACCATAAATCATCACCAACTAACCCTTACCACAACAAACTAAACCCAATTACTTTTAAATTACAAAAAAAATGCTACTAATCATAGCAAACTATGCCAAACTCACCTAAATTACTTCGGCTATCAAAAATCACCCCCAACTACACTTTACAGTAACAAACTAAGCCCAATCACTTTAAAATTACAAAAAAATGCTAAAAATCATAATAAACTATACCAGAATCACCTAAATTATTTCGGCTACCGTAAATCACACCCAACTATCCCTTACCACAACAAACCAAACCATATCATCTTAAAATTACAAAAAAAGGTGTACAAATCATAACAAACTATGCCAGACTCACCTAAATTACTTCGGCTACTCTAAATCATCACCAACTAACCCTTACCACAACAAACTAAACCCAATCAATTTTAAAATACAAAAAAATGCTACTAACCATAGCAAACTATGCCAAACTCACCTAAATTACTTCGGCTATCAAAAATCACCCCCAACTACACTTTACAGCAACAAACTAAGCCCAATCACTTTAAAATTACAAAAAAATGCTCAAAATTATAATAAACTATACCAGAATCACCTAAATTACTTCGGCTACCGTAAATCACCCCCAACTATCCCTTACCACAACAAACCAAACCATATCATCTTAAAATTACAAAAAAAGGTGTACAAATCATAACAAACTATGCCAGGCTCACCTAAATTACTTCGGCTACTCTAAATCATCACCAACTAACCCTTACCACAACAAAATAAACCCAATCACTTTTAAATTACAAAAAAATACTAGTAACCGTAGCAAACTATGCCAAACTCACCTAAATTACTTCGGCTACCATAAATCATCACCAACCAACCCTTACCACAACAAACTAAACCCAATCACTTTTAAATTACAAAAAAAAGCTACTAACCATAGCAAACTATGCCAAACTCACCTAAATTACTTCGGCTATCAAAAATCACCCCCAACTACACTTTACAGCAACAAACTGAGCCCAATCACTTTAAAATTACAAAAAAATGCTAAAAATCATAACAAACTATACCAGAATCACCTAAATTACTTCGGCTAACGTAAATCACCCCCAACTATCCCTTACCACAACAAACCAAACCATATCATCTTAAAATTACAAAAAAAGGTGTACAAATCATAACAAAATATGCCAGACTCACCTAAATTACTTCGGCTACTCTAAATCATCACTAACTAACCCTTACCACAACAAACTAAACCCAATCACTTTTAAATTACAAAAAAATGCTAGTAACCATAGCAAACTATGCCAAACTCACCTAAATTACTTCGGCTACCATAAATCATCACCAACCAACCCTTACCACAACAAACTAAACCCAATCACTTTTAAATTACAAAAAAATGCTACTAACCATAGCAAACTATGCCAAACTCACCTAAATTACTTCGGCTATCAAAAATCACCCCCAACTACACTCTACAGCAACAAACTAAGCCCAATCACTTTAAAATTACAAAAAAATGCTAAAAAGCATAACAAACTATACCAGAATCACCTAAATTACTTCGGCTACCCTAAATCACCCCCAACTATCCCTTACCACAACAAACCAAACCATATCATCTTAAAATTACAAAAAAAGGTGTACAAATCATAACAAACTATGCCAGACTCACCTAAATTACTTCGGCTACTCTAAATCATCACCAACTAACCCTTACCACAACAAACTAAACCCAATCACTTTTAATTTACAAAAAAATGCTAGTAACCATAGCAAACTATGCCGAACTCACCTAAATTACTTCGGCTACCATAAATCATCACCAACTAACCCTTACCACAACAAACTAAACCCAATCACTTTTAAATTACAAAAAAATGCTACTAACCATAGCAAACTATGCCAAACTCACCTAAATTACTTCGGCTATCAAAAATCACCCCCAACTACACTCTACAGCAACAAACTAAGCCCAATCACTTTAAAATTACAAAAAAATGCTAAAAATCATAATAAACTATACCAGAATCACCTAAATTATTTCGGCTACCGTAAATCACCCCCAACTATCCCTTACCGCAACAAACCAAACCATATCATCTTAAAATTACAAAAAAAGGTGTACAAATCATAACAAACTATGCCAGACTCACCTAAATTACTTCGGCTACTCTAAATCATCACCAACTAACCCTAACCACAACAAACTAAACCCAATCACTTCTAATTTACAAAAAAATGCTCGTAGCCATAGCAAACTATGCCAAACTCACCTAAATTACTTCGGCTACCATAAATCATCACCAACTAACCCTTACCACAACAAACTAAACCCAATCAATTTTAAAATACAAAAAATGCTACTAACCATAGCAAACTATGCCAAACTCACCTAAATTACTTCGGCTATCAAAAATCACCCCCAACTACACTCTACAGCAACAAACTAAGCCCAATCACTTTAAAATTACAAAAAAATGCTAAAAAGCATAACAAACTATACCAGAATCACCTAAATTACTTCGGCTACCGTAAATCACTCCCAACTATCCCTTACCACAACAAACCAAACCATATCATCTTAAAATTACAAAAAAAGGTGTACAAATCATAACAAACTATGCCAGACTCACCTAAATTACTTCGGCTACTCTAAATCATCACCAACTAACCCTTACCACAACAAACTAAACCCAATCACTTTTAAATTACAAAAAAATGCTAGTAACCATAGCAACCTATGCCAAACTCACCTAAATTACTTCGGCTACCATAAATCATCACCAACTAACCCTTACCACAACAAACTAAACCCACTCAATTTTAAAATACAAAAAAATGCTACTAACCATAGCAAACTATGCCAAACTCACCTAAATTACTTCGGCTATCAAAAATCACCCCCAACTACACTTTACAGCAACAAACTAAGCCCAATCACTTTAAAATTACAAAAAAATGCTCAAAATTATAACAAACTATACCAGAATCACCTAAATTACTTCGGCTACCGTAAATCACCCCCAACTATCCCTTACCACAACAAACCAAACCATATCATCTTAAAATTACAAAAAAAGGTGTACAAATCATAACAAACTATGCCAGACTCACCTAAATTACTTCGGCTACTCTAAATCATCACCAACTAACCCTTACCACAACAAAATAAACCCAATCACTTTTAAATTACAAAAAAATACTAGTAACCGTAGCAAACTATGCCAAACTCACCTAAATTACTTCGGCTACCATAAATCATCACCAACCAACCCTTACCACAACAAACTAAACCCAATCACTTTTAAATTACAAAAAAATGCTACTAACCATAGCAAACTATGCCAAACTCACCTAAATTACTTCGGCTATCAAAAATCACCCCCAACTACACTTTACAGCAACAAACTGAGCCCAATCACTTTAAAATTACAAAAAAATGCTAAAAATCATAACAAACTATACCAGAATCATCTAAATTACTTCGGCTAACGTAAATCACCCCCAACTATCCCTTACCACAACAACCCAAACCATATCATCTTAAAATTACAAAAAAAGGTGTACAAATCATAACAAAATATGCCAGACTCACCTAAATTACTTCGGCTACTCTAAATCATCACTAACTAATCCTTACCACAACAAACTAAACCCAATCACTTTTAAATTACAAAAAAATGTTAGTAACCATAGCAAACTATGCCAAACTCACCTAAATTACTTCGGCTACCCTAAATCACCCCCAACTATCCCTTACCACAACAAACCAAACCATATCATCTTAAAATTACAAAAAAAGGTGTACAAATCATAACAAATTATGCCAGACTCACCTAAATTACTTCGGCTACTCTAAATCATCACCAACTAACCCTTACCACAACAAACTAAACCCAATCACTTTTAAATTACAAAAAAAATGCTACTAACCATAGCAAACTATGCCAAACTCACCTAAATTACTTCGGCTATCAAAAATCACCCCCAACTACACTTTACAGCAACAAACTAAGCCCAATCACTTTAAAATTACAAAAAAATGCTCAAAATTATAATAAACTATACCAGAATCACCTAAATTACTTCGGCTACCGTAAATCACCCCCAACTATCCCTTACCACAACAAACCAAACCATATCATCTTAAAATTACAAAAAAAGGTGTACAAATCATAACAAACTATGCCAGGCTCACCTAAATTACTTCGGCTACTCTAAATCATCACCAACTAACCCTTACCACAACAAAATAAACCCAATCACTTTTAAATTACAAAAAAATACTAGTAACCGTAGCAAACTATGCCAAACTCACCTAAATTACTTCGGCTACCATAAATCATCACCAACCAACCCTTACCACAACAAACTAAACCCAATCACTTTTAAATTACAAAAAAAAGCTACTAACCATAGCAAACTATGCCAAACTCACCTAAATTACTTCGGCTATCAAAAATCACCCCCAACTACACTTTACAGCAACAAACTGAGCCCAATCACTTTAAAATTACAAAAAAATGCTAAAAATCATAACAAACTATACCAGAATCACCTAAATTACTTCGGCTAACGTAAATCACCCCCAACTATCCCTTACCACAACAACCCAAACCATATCATCTTAAAATTACAAAAAAAGGTGTACAAATCATAACAAAATATGCCAGACTCACCTAAATTACTTCGGCTACTCTAAATCATCACTAACTAACCCTTACCACAACAAACTAAACCCAATCACTTTTAAATTACAAAAAAATGCTAGTAACCATAGCAAACTATGCCAAACTCACCTAAATTACTTCGGCTACCATAAATCATCACCAACCAACCCTTACCACAACAAACTAAACCCAATCACTTTTAAATTACAAAAAAATGCTACTAACCATAGCAAACTATGCCAAACTCACCTAAATTACTTCGGCTATCAAAAATCACCCCCAACTACACTCTACAGCAACAAACTAAGCCCAATCACTTTAAAATTACAAAAAAATGCTAAAAAGCATAACAAACTATACCAGAATCACCTAAATTACTTCGGCTACCCTAAATCACCCCCAACTATCCCTTACCACAACAAACCAAACCATATCATCTTAAAATTACAAAAAAAGGTGTACAAATCATAACAAACTATGCCAGACTCACCTAAATTACTTCGGCTACTCTAAATCATCACCAACTAACCCTTACCACAACAAACTAAACCCAATCACTTTTAATTTACAAAAAAATGCTAGTAACCATAGCAAACTATGCCGAACTCACCTAAATTACTTCGGCTACCATAAATCATCACCAACTAACCCTTACCACAACAAACTAAACCCAATCACTTTTAAATTACAAAAAAATGCTACTAACCATAGCAAACTATGCCAAACTCACCTAAATTACTTCGGCTATCAAAAATCACCCCCAACTACACTCTACAGCAACAAACTAAGCCCAATCACTTTAAAATTACAAAAAAATGCTAAAAATCATAATAAACTATACCAGAATCACCTAAATTATTTCGGCTACCGTAAATCACCCCCAACTATCCCTTACCGCAACAAACCAAACCATATCATCTTAAAATTACAAAAAAAGGTGTACAAATCATAACAAACTATGCCAGACTCACCTAAATTACTTCGGCTACTCTAAATCATCACCAACTAACCCTAACCACAACAAACTAAACCCAATCACTTCTAATTTACAAAAAAATGCTCGTAGCCATAGCAAACTATGCCAAACTCACCTAAATTACTTCGGCTACCATAAATCATCACCAACTAACCCTTACCACAACAAACTAAACCCAATCAATTTTAAAATACAAAAAATGCTACTAACCATAGCAAACTATGCCAAACTCACCTAAATTACTTCGGCTATCAAAAATCACCCCCAACTACACTCTACAGCAACAAACTAAGCCCAATCACTTTAAAATTACAAAAAAATGCTAAAAAGCATAACAAACTATACCAGAATCACCTAAATTACTTCGGCTACCGTAAATCACTCCCAACTATCCCTTACCACAACAAACCAAACCATATCATCTTAAAATTACAAAAAAAGGTGTACAAATCATAACAAACTATGCCAGACTCACCTAAATTACTTCGGCTACTCTAAATCATCACCAACTAACCCTTACCACAACAAACTAAACCCAATCACTTTTAAATTACAAAAAAATGCTAGTAACCATAGCAACCTATGCCAAACTCACCTAAATTACTTCGGCTACCATAAATCATCACCAACTAACCCTTACCACAACAAACTAAACCCACTCAATTTTAAAATACAAAAAAATGCTACTAACCATAGCAAACTATGCCAAACTCACCTAAATTACTTCGGCTATCAAAAATCACCCCCAACTACACTTTACAGCAACAAACTAAGCCCAATCACTTTAAAATTACAAAAAAATGCTCAAAATTATAACAAACTATACCAGAATCACCTAAATTACTTCGGCTACCGTAAATCACCCCCAACTATCCCTTACCACAACAAACCAAACCATATCATCTTAAAATTACAAAAAAAGGTGTACAAATCATAACAAACTATGCCAGACTCACCTAAATTACTTCGGCTACTCTAAATCATCACCAACTAACCCTTACCACAACAAAATAAACCCAATCACTTTTAAATTACAAAAAAATACTAGTAACCGTAGCAAACTATGCCAAACTCACCTAAATTACTTCGGCTACCATAAATCATCACCAACCAACCCTTACCACAACAAACTAAACCCAATCACTTTTAAATTACAAAAAAATGCTACTAACCATAGCAAACTATGCCAAACTCACCTAAATTACTTCGGCTATCAAAAATCACCCCCAACTACACTTTACAGCAACAAACTGAGCCCAATCACTTTAAAATTACAAAAAAATGCTAAAAATCATAACAAACTATACCAGAATCATCTAAATTACTTCGGCTAACGTAAATCACCCCCAACTATCCCTTACCACAACAACCCAAACCATATCATCTTAAAATTACAAAAAAAGGTGTACAAATCATAACAAAATATGCCAGACTCACCTAAATTACTTCGGCTACTCTAAATCATCACTAACTAATCCTTACCACAACAAACTAAACCCAATCACTTTTAAATTACAAAAAAATGTTAGTAACCATAGCAAACTATGCCAAACTCACCTAAATTACTTCGGCTACCCTAAATCACCCCCAACTATCCCTTACCACAACAAACCAAACCATATCATCTTAAAATTACAAAAAAAGGTGTACAAATCATAACAAATTATGCCAGACTCACCTAAATTACTTCGGCTACTCTAAATCATCACCAACTAACCCTTACCACAACAAACTAAACCCAATCACTTTTAAATTACAAAAAAAATGCTACTAACCATAGCAAACTATGCCAAACTCACCTAAATTACTTCGGCTATCAAAAATCACCCCCAACTACACTTTACAGCAACAAACTAAGCCCAATCACTTTAAAATTACAAAAAAATGCTCAAAATTATAATAAACTATACCAGAATCACCTAAATTACTTCGGCTACCGTAAATCACCCCCAACTATCCCTTACCACAACAAACCAAACCATATCATCTTAAAATTACAAAAAAAGGTGTACAAATCATAACAAACTATGCCAGGCTCACCTAAATTACTTCGGCTACTCTAAATCATCACCAACTAACCCTTACCACAACAAAATAAACCCAATCACTTTTAAATTACAAAAAAATACTAGTAACCGTAGCAAACTATGCCAAACTCACCTAAATTACTTCGGCTACCATAAATCATCACCAACCAACCCTTACCACAACAAACTAAACCCAATCACTTTTAAATTACAAAAAAAAGCTACTAACCATAGCAAACTATGCCAAACTCACCTAAATTACTTCGGCTATCAAAAATCACCCCCAACTACACTTTACAGCAACAAACTGAGCCCAATCACTTTAAAATTACAAAAAAATGCTAAAAATCATAACAAACTATACCAGAATCACCTAAATTACTTCGGCTAACGTAAATCACCCCCAACTATCCCTTACCACAACAAACCAAACCATATCATCTTAAAATTACAAAAAAAGGTGTACAAATCATAACAAAATATGCCAGACTCACCTAAATTACTTCGGCTACTCTAAATCATCACTAACTAACCCTTACCACAACAAACTAAACCCAATCACTTTTAAATTACAAAAAAATGCTAGTAACCATAGCAAACTATGCCAAACTCACCTAAATTACTTCGGCTACCATAAATCATCACCAACCAACCCTTACCACAACAAACTAAACCCAATCACTTTTAAATTACAAAAAAATGCTACTAACCATAGCAAACTATGCCAAACTCACCTAAATTACTTCGGCTATCAAAAATCACCCCCAACTACACTCTACAGCAACAAACTAAGCCCAATCACTTTAAAATTACAAAAAAATGCTAAAAAGCATAACAAACTATACCAGAATCACCTAAATTACTTCGGCTACCCTAAATCACCCCCAACTATCCCTTACCACAACAAACCAAACCATATCATCTTAAAATTACAAAAAAAGGTGTACAAATCATAACAAACTATGCCAGACTCACCTAAATTACTTCGGCTACTCTAAATCATCACCAACTAACCCTTACCACAACAAACTAAACCCAATCACTTTTAATTTAAAAAAAAATGCTAGTAACCATAGCAAACTATGCCGAACTCACCTAAATTACTTCGGCTACCATAAATCATCACCAACTAACCCTTACCACAACAAACTAAACCCAATCACTTTTAAATTACAAAAAAATGCTACTAACCATAGCAAACTATGCCAAACTCACCTAAATTACTTCGGCTATCGAAAATCACCCCCAACTACACTCTACAGCAACAAACTAAGCCCAATCACTTTAAAATTACAAAAAAATGCTAAAAATCATAATAAACTATACCAGAATCACCTAAATTATTTCGGCTACCGTAAATCACCCCCAACTATCCCTTACCGCAACAAACCAAACCATATCATCTTAAAATTACAAAAAAAGGTGTACAAATCATAACAAACTATGCCAGACTCACCTAAATTACTTCGGCTACTCTAAATCATCACCAACTAACCCTAACCACAACAAACTAAACCCAATCACTTCTAATTTACAAAAAAATGCTCGTAGCCATAGCAAACTATGCCAAACTCACCTAAATTACTTCGGCTACCATAAATCATCACCAACTAACCCTTACCACAACAAACTAAACCCAATCAATTTTAAAATACAAAAAAATGCTACTAACCATAGCAAACTATGCCAAACTCACCTAAATTACTTCGGCTATCAAAAATCACCCCCAACTACACTCTACAGCAACAAACTAAGCCCAATCACTTTAAAATTACAAAAAAATGCTAAAAAGCATAACAAACTATACCAGAATCACCTAAATTACTTCGGCTACCGTAAATCACTCCCAACTATCCCTTACCACAACAAACCAAACCATATCATCTTAAAATTACAAAAAAAGGTGTACAAATCATAACAAACTATGCCAGACTCACCTAAATTACTTCGGCTACTCTAAATCATCACCAACTAACCCTTACCACAACAAACTAAACCCAATCACTTTTAAATTACAAAAAAATGCTAGTAACCATAGCAACCTATGCCAAACTCACCTAAATTACTTCGGCTACCATAAATCATCACCAACTAACCCTTACCACAACAAACTAAACCCACTCAATTTTAAAATACAAAAAAATGCTACTAACCATAGCAAACTATGCCAAACTCACCTAAATTACTTCGGCTATCAAAAATCACCCCCAACTACACTTTACAGCAACAAACTAAGCCCAATCACTTTAAAATTACAAAAAAATGCTCAAAATTATAACAAACTATACCAGAATTACCTAAATTACTTCGGCTACCGTAAATCACCCCCAACTATCCCTTACCACAACAAACCAAACCATATCATCTTAAAATTACAAAAAAAGGTGTACAAATCATAACAAACTATGCCAGACTCACCTAAATTACTTCGGCTACTCTAAATCATCACCAACTAACCCTTACCACAACAAAATAAACCCAATCACTTTTAAATTACAAAAAAATACTAGTAACCGTAGCAAACTATGCCAAACTCACCTAAATTACTTCGGCTACCATAAATCATCACCAACCAACCCTTACCACAACAAACTAAACCCAATCACTTTTAAATTACAAAAAAATGCTACTAACCATAGCAAACTATGCCAAACTCACCTAAATTACTTCGGCTATCAAAAATCACCCCCAACTACACTTTACAGCAACAAACTGAGCCCAATCACTTTAAAATTACAAAAAAATGCTAAAAATCATAACAAACTATACCAGAATCATCTAAATTACTTCGGCTAACGTAAATCACCCCCAACTATCCCTTACCACAACAACCCAAACCATATCATCTTAAAATTACAAAAAAAGGTGTACAAATCATAACAAAATATGCCAGACTCACCTAAATTACTTCGGCTACTCTAAATCATCACTAACTAATCCTTACCACAACAAACTAAACCCAATCACTTTTAAATTACAAAAAAATGCTAGTAACCATAGCAAACTATGCCAAACTCACCTAAATTACTTCGGCTACCCTAAATCACCCCCAACTATCCCTTACCACAACAAACCAAACCATATCATCTTAAAATTACAAAAAAAGGTGTACAAATCATAACAAACTATGCCAGGCTCACCTAAATTACTTCGGCTACTCTAAATCATCACCAACTAACCCTTACCACAACAAAATAAACCCAATCACTTTTAAATTACAAAAAAATACTAGTAACCGTAGCAAACTATGCCAAACTCACCTAAATTACTTCGGCTACCATAAATCATCACCAACTAACCCTTACCACAACAAACTAAACCCAATCACTTTTAAATTACAAAAAAATGCTAGTAACCATAGCAAACTATGCCAAACTCACCTAAATTACTTCGGCCACCATAAATCATCACCAACTAACCCTTACCACAACAAACTAAACCCACTCAATTTTAAAATACAAAAAAATGCTACTAACCATTGCAAACTATGCCAAACTCACCTAAATTACTTCGGCTATCAAAAATCATCCCCAACTACACTTTACAGCAACAAACTAAGCCCAATCACTTTAAAATTACAAAAAAATGCTCAAAATTATAACAAATTATACCAGAATCACCTAAATTACTTCGGCTACCGTAAATCACCCCCAACTATCCCTTACCACAACAAACCAAACCATATCATCTTAAAATTACAAAAAAAGGTGTACAAATCATAACAAACTATGCCAGACTCACCTAAATTACTTCGGCTACTCTAAATCATCACCAACTAACCCTTACCACAACAAAATAAACCCAATCACTTTTAAATTACAAAAAAATACTAGTAACCGTAGCAAACTATGCCAAACTCACCTAAATTACTTCG
The DNA here is from genome assembly GCA_964023215.1 of Eledona agricola. Lineage (NCBI taxonomy): Eukaryota > Metazoa > Arthropoda > Insecta > Coleoptera > Tenebrionidae > Eledona > Eledona agricola. Next base: position 2,269,558 of record CAXIEJ010000157.1, read on the forward strand.
GCTACCATAAATCATCACCAACCAACCCTTACCACAACAAACTAAACCCAATCACTTTTAAATTACAAAAAAATGCTACTAACCATAGCAAACTATGCCAAACTCACCTAAATTACTTCGGCTATCAAAAATCACCCCCAACTACACTTTACAGCAACAAACTGAGCCCAATCACTTTAAAATTACAAAAAAATGCTAAAAATCATAACAAACTATACCAGAATCACCTAAATTACTTCGGCTACCGTAAATCACCCCCAACTATCCCTTACCACAACAAACCAAACCATATTATCTTAAAATTACAAAAAAAGGTGTACAAATCATAACAAACTATGCCAGACTCACCTAAATTACTTCGGCTACTCTAAATCATCACCAACTAACCCTTACCACAACAAACAAAACCCAATCACTTTTAAATTACAAAAAAATGCTACAATTATAGCAAAATATGCCAACCTCACCTAAATTACTTCGGCTACCATAAATCATCACCAACTAACCCTTACCACAACAAACTAAACCTAATCACTTTTAAATTACAAAAAAATGCTACTAACCATAGCAAAGTATGCCAAACTCACCTAAATTATTTCGGGTATCAAAAATCACCCCCAACTACATTTTACAGCAACAAACTGAGCCCAATCACTTTAAAATTACAAAAAAATGCTAAAAAGCATAACAAACTATACCAGAATCACCTAAATTACTTCGGCTACCGTAAATCACCCCCAACTATCCCTTACCACAACAAACCAAACCATATCATCTTAAAATTACAAAAAAAGGTGTACAAATCATAACAAACTCTGCCAGACTCACCTAAATTACTTCGGCTACTCTAAATCATCACCAACTAACCCTTACCACAACAAACTAAACCCAATCACTTTTAAATTACAAAAAAATGCTAGTAACAATAGCAAACTATGCCAAACTCACCTGAATTACTTCGGCTACCATAAATCATCACCAACTAACCCTTACCACAACAAACTAAACCCAATTACTTTTAAATTACAAAAAAAATGCTACTAATCATAGCAAACTATGCCAAACTCACCTAAATTACTTCGGCTATCAAAAATCACCCCCAACTACACTTTACAGTAACAAACTAAGCCCAATCACTTTAAAATTACAAAAAAATGCTAAAAATCATAATAAACTATACCAGAATCACCTAAATTATTTCGGCTACCGTAAATCACACCCAACTATCCCTTACCACAACAAACCAAACCATATCATCTTAAAATTACAAAAAAAGGTGTACAAATCATAACAAACTATGCCAGACTCACCTAAATTACTTCGGCTACTCTAAATCATCACCAACTAACCCTTACCACAACAAACTAAACCCAATCAATTTTAAAATACAAAAAAATGCTACTAACCATAGCAAACTATGCCAAACTCACCTAAATTACTTCGGCTATCAAAAATCACCCCCAACTACACTTTACAGCAACAAACTGAGCCCAATCACTTTAAAATTACAAAAAAATGCTAAAAATCATAACAAACTATACCAGAATCACCTAAATTACTTCGGCTAACGTAAATCACCCCCAACTATCCCTTACCACAACAAACCAAACCATATCATCTTAAAATTACAAAAAAAGGTGTACAAATCATAACAAAATATGCCAGACTCACCTAAATTACTTCGGCTACTCTAAATCATCACTAACTAACCCTTACCACAACAAACTAAACCCAATCACTTTTAAATTACAAAAAAATGCTAGTAACCATAGCAAACTATGCCAAACTCACCTAAATTACTTCGGCTACCATAAATCATCACCAACCAACCCTTACCACAACAAACTAAACCCAATCACTTTTAAATTACAAAAAAATGCTACTAACCATAGCAAACTATGCCAAACTCACCTAAATTACTTCGGCTATCAAAAATCACCCCCAACTACACTCTACAGCAACAAACTAAGCCCAATCACTTTAAAATTACAAAAAAATGCTAAAAAGCATAACAAACTATACCAGAATCACCTAAATTACTTCGGCTACCCTAAATCACCCCCAACTATCCCTTACCACAACAAACCAAACCATATCATCTTAAAATTACAAAAAAAGGTGTACAAATCATAACAAACTATGCCAGACTCACCTAAATTACTTCGGCTACTCTAAATCATCACCAACTAACCCTTACCACAACAAACTAAACCCAATCACTTTTAATTTACAAAAAAATGCTAGTAACCATAGCAAACTATGCCGAACTCACCTAAATTACTTCGGCTACCATAAATCATCACCAACTAACCCTTACCACAACAAACTAAACCCAATCACTTTTAAATTACAAAAAAATGCTACTAACCATAGCAAACTATGCCAAACTCACCTAAATTACTTCGGCTATCAAAAATCACCCCCAACTACATTCTACAGCAACAAACTAAGCCCAATCACTTTAAAATTACAAAAAAATGCTAAAAATCATAATAAACTATACCAGAATCACCTAAATTATTTCGGCTACCGTAAATCACCCCCAACTATCCCTTACCGCAACAACCCAAACCATATCATCTTAAAATTACAAAAAAGGTGTACAAATCATAACAAACTATGCCAGACTCACCTAAATTACTTCGGCTACTCTAAATCATCACCAACTAACCCTAACCACAACAAACTAAACCCAATCACTTCTAATTTACAAAAAAATGCTCGTAGCCATAGCAAACTATGCCAAACTCACCTAAATTACTTCGGCTACCATAAATCATCACCAACTAACCCTTACCACAACAAACTAAACCCAATCAATTTTAAAATACAAAAAAATGCTACTAACCATAGCAAACTATGCCAAACTCACCTAAATTACTTCGGCTATCAAAAATCACCCCCAACTACACTCTACAGCAACAAACTAAGCCCAATCACTTTAAAATTACAAAAAAATGCTAAAAAGCATAACAAACTATACCAGAATCACCTAAATTACTTCGGCTACCGTAAATCACTCCCAACTATCCCTTACCACAACAAACCAAACCATATCATCTTAAAATTACAAAAAAAGGTGTACAAATCATAACAAACTATGCCAGACTCACCTAAATTACTTCGGCTACTCTAAATCATCACCAACTAACCCTTACCACAACAAACTAAACCCAATCACTTTTAAATTACAAAAAAATGCTAGTAACCATAGCAACCTATGCCAAACTCACCTAAATTACTTCGGCTACCATAAATCATCACCAACTAACCCTTACCACAACAAACTAAACCCACTCAATTTTAAAATACAAAAAAATGCTACTAACCATAGCAAACTATGCCAAACTCACCTAAATTACTTCGGCTATCAAAAATCACCCCCAACTACACTTTACAGCAACAAACTAAGCCCAATCATTTTAAAATTACAAAAAAATGCTCAAAATTATAACAAACTATACCAGAATCACCTAAATTACTTCGGCTACCGTAAATCACCCCCAACTATCCCTTACCACAACAAACCAAACCATATCATCTTAAAATTACAAAAAAAGGTGTACAAATCATAACAAACTATGCCAGACTCACCTAAATTACTTCGGCTACTCTAAATCATCACCAACTAACCCTTACCACAACAAAATAAACCCAATCACTTTTAAATTACAAAAAAATACTAGTAACCGTAGCAAACTATGCCAAACTCACCTAAATTACTTCGGCTACCATAAATCATCACCAACCAACCCTTACCACAACAAACTAAACCCAATCACTTTTAAATTACAAAAAAATGCTACTAACCATAGCAAACTATGCCAAACTCACCTAAATTACTTCGGCTATCAAAAATCACCCCCAACTACACTTTACAGCAACAAACTGAGCCCAATCACTATAAAATTACAAAAAAATGCTAAAAATCATAACAAACTATACCAGAATCATCTAAATTACTTCGGCTAACGTAAATCACCCCCAACTATCCCTTACCACAACAACCCAAACCATATCATCTTAAAATTACAAAAAAAGGTGTACAAATCATAACAAAATATGCCAGACTCACCTAAATTACTTCGGCTACTCTAGATCATCACTAACTAATCCTTACCACAACAAACTAAACCCAATCACTTTTAAATTACAAAAAAATGCTAGTAACCATAGCAAACTATGCCAAACTCACCTAAATTACTTCGGCTACCCTAAATCACCCCCAACTATCCCTTACCACAACAAACCAAACCATATCATCTTAAAATTACAAAAAAAGGTGTACAAATCATAACAAATTATGCCAGACTCACCTAAATTACTTCGGCTACTCTAAATCATCACCAACTAACCCTTACCACAACAAACTAAACCCAATCACTTTTAAATTACAAAAAAAATGCTACTAACCATAGCAAACTATGCCAAACTCACCTAAATTACTTCGGCTATCAAAAATCACCCCCAACTACACTTTACAGTAACAAACTAAGCCCAATCACTTTAAAATTACAAAAAAATGCTAAAAATCATAATAAACTATACCAGAATCACCTAAATTATTTCGGCTACCGTAAATCACCCCCAACTATCCCTTACCACAACAAACCAAACCATATCATCTTAAAATTACAAAAAAAGGTGTACAAATCATAACAAACTATGCCAGACTCACCTAAATTACTTCGGCTACTCTAAATCATCACCAACTAACCCTTACCACAACAAACTAAACCCAATCAATTTTAAAATACAAAAAAATGCTACTAACCATAGCAAACTATGCCAAACTCACCTAAATTACTTCGGCTATCAAAAATCACCCCCAACTACACTTTACAGCAACAAACTAAGCCCAATCACTTTAAAATTACAAAAAAATGCTCAAAATTATAATAAACTATACCAGAATCACCTAAACTACTTCGGCTACCGTAAATCACCCCCAACTATCCCTTACCACAACAAACCAAACCATATCATCTTAAAATTACAAAAAAAGGTGTACAAATCATAACAAACTATGCCAGACTCACCTAAATTACTTCGGCTACTCTAAATCATCACCAACTAACCCTTACCACAACAAACTAAACCCAATCACTTTTAAATTACAAAAAAAATGCTACTAACCATAGCAAACTATGCCAAACTCACCTAAATTACTTCGGCTATCAAAAATCACCCCCAACTACACTTTACAGCAACAAACTAAGCCCAATTACTTTAAAATTACAAACAAATGCTCAAAATTATAATAAACTATACCAGAATCACCTAAATTACTTCGGCTACCGTAAATCACCCCCAACTATCCCTTACCACAACAAACCAAACCATATCATCTTAAAATTACAAAAAAAGGTGTACAAATCATAACAAACTATGCCAGACTCACCTAAATTACTTCGGCTACTCTAAATCATCACCAACTAACCCTTACCACAACAAAATAAACCCAATCACTTTTAAATTACAAAAAAATATTAGTAACCGTAGCAAACTATGCCAAACTCACCTAAATTACTTCGGCTACCATAAATCATCACCAACCAACCCTTACCACAACAAACTAAACCCAATCACTTTTAAATTACAAAAAAATGCTACTAACCATAGCAAACTATGCCAAACTCACCTAAATTACTTCGGCTATCAAAAATCACCCCCAACTACACTTTACAGCAACAAACTGAGCCCAATCACTTTAAAATTACAAAAAAATGCTAAAAATCATAACAAACTATACCAGAATCACCTAAATTACTTCGGCTAACGTAAATCACCCCCAACTATCCCTTACCACAACAAACCAAACCATATCATCTTAAAATTACAAAAAAAGGTGTACAAATCATAACAAAATATGCCAGACTCACCTAAATTACTTCGGCTACTCTAAATCATCACTAACTAACCCTTACCACAACAAACTAAACCCAATCACTTTTAAATTACAAAAAAATGCTAGTAACCATAGCAAACTATGCCAAACTCACCTAAATTACTTCGGCTACCATAAATCATCACCAACCAACCCTTACCACAACAAACTAAACCCAATCACTTTTAAATTACAAAAAAATGCTACTAACCATAGCAAACTATGCCAAACTCACCTAAATTACTTTGGCTATCAAAAATCACCCCCAACTACACTCTACAGCAACAAACTAAGCCCAATCACTTTAAAATTACAAAAAAATGCTAAAAAGCATAACAAACTATACCAGAATCACCTAAATTACTTCGGCTACCGTAAATCACTCCCAACTATCCCTTACCACAACAAACCAAACCATATCATCTTAAAATTACAAAAAAAAGGTGTACAAATCATAACAAACTATGCCAGACTCACCTAAATTACTTCGGCTACTCTAAATCATCACCAACTAACCCTTACCACAACAAACTAAACCCAATCACTTTTAAATTACAAAAAAATGCTAGTAACCATAGCAAACTATGCCAAACTCACCTAAATTACTTCGGCTACCATAAATCATCACCAACTAACCCTTACCACAACAAACTAAACCCACTCAATTTTAAAATATAAAAAAATGCTACTAACCATAGCAAACTATGCCAAACTCACCTAAATTACTTCGGCTATCAAAAATCACCCCCAACTACACTTTACAGCAACAAACTAAGCCCAATCACTTTAAAATTACAAAAAAATTCTCAAAATTATAACAAACTATACCAGAATCACCTAAATTACTTCGGCTACCGTAAATCACCCCCAACTATCCCTTACCACAACAAACCAAACCATATCATCTTAAAATTACAAAAAAAGGTGTACAAATCATAACAAACTATGCCAGACTCACCTAAATTACTTCGGCTACTCTAAATCATCACCAACTAACCCTTACCACAACAAAATAAACCCAATCACTTTTAAATTACAAAAAAATACTAGTAACCGTAGCAAACTATGCCAAACTCACCTAAATTACTTCGGCTACCATAAATCATCACCAACCAACCCTTACCACAACAAACTAAACCCAATCACTTTTAAATTACAAAAAAATGCTACTAACCATAGCAAACTATGCCAAACTCACCTAAATTACTTCGGCTATCAAAAATCACCCCCAACTACACTTTACAGCAACAAACTGAGCCCAATCACTTTAAAATTACAAAAAAATGCTAAAAATCATAACAAACTATACCAGAATCATCTAAATTACTTCGGCTAACGTAAATCACCCCCAACTATCCCTTACCACAACAACCCAAACCATATCATCTTAAAATTAAAAAAAAAGGTGTACAAATCATAACAAAATATGCCAGACTCACCTAAATTACTTCGGCTACTCTAAATCATCACTAACTAATCCTTACCACAACAAACTAAACCCAATCACTTTTAAATTACAAAAAAATGCTAGTAACCATAGCAAACTATGCCAAACTCACCTAAATTACTTCGGCTACCATAAATCTTCACCAACCAACCCTTACCACAACAAACTAAACCCAATCACTTTTAAATTACAAAAAAATGCTACTAACCATAGCAAACTATGCCAAACTCACCTAAATTACTTCGGCTACCATAAATCATCACCAACTACACTTTACAGTAACAAACTAAGCCCAATCACTTTAAAATTACAAAAAAATGCTAAAAATCATAATAAACTATACCAGAATCACCTAAATTATTTCGGCTACCGTAAATCACCCCCAACTATCCCTTACCACAACAAACCAAACCATATCATCTTAAAATTACAAAAAAAGGTGTACAAATCATAACAAACTATGCCAGACTCACCTAAATTACTTCGGCTACTCTAAATCATCACCAACTAACCCTTACCACAACAAACTAAACCCAATACTTTTAATCTATATATATAAAGCGAAGTGTCCTCACTGACACACTCATCTACACATCTACACATCTACACATTCACTGATTCACCGACAACCTACAGCCCAAACCGGGAGGGCTGGAGACTTGAAATTTTAGACACGGGTCTATCAAGGGCCGAGAATGAACGCTAATAAGGAGATTTTGCAAAATTCGGTCCGGTTCCTTTGTATTTAAATAAAAACCGAATAAAAACCGGTTAAAATAAGCAAAAAATGATCGGCTCGCGGAGACCGGGTTTTTTTTAGAAGCACGTGTCTAGCCAAAACAACTTCGACGTCGGGCGACCGGTTTACATTAAAAGCACTTTCACTTTCTGCGTTCCTGATCATACTTTTGCCGTACCTAGCGAGGCGCAGATATTTCAATTATAATTTTGATTTCAATTATAATGTCCCCGATCCGTGACTCATTTAAAAATTACCAAACCACTCCAAATTTAATCCGCCTACATTAAAAATCCTCAAATATCTCTTACCATTGCAAACTTTACCAAATCAACCCCAAAAAATTCCCGAACTACGCCAAACTGACAAATTAGATCCGTTATCTTAAATCACCCCTTACCACCCCTTAGCAACCCCAAGTAACTCCAATCACTTTAAAATAAAACAAAATGACACAAACCATAGCAGACTATTCTCACACTCACACACATTATTTCGGCTACCAAAATTCACCCCCAACTACCCCTTACCACCCCAAACTAAGCCCAATCACTTTAAAATTAGAAAAAATGCTACAAAAAATAGCAAAACTATGCCAAACTCACCCAAATTACTTCGGCTATCATAAATCACCCCCAACTACCCCTTACCACCCCAAACTAAGCCCAATCACTTTAAAATTACAAAAAATGCCACAAACCATAGCAAACTATGCCAAACTCACCCAAATTACTTCGGCTACCATAAATCACCCCCAACTACCCCTTACCACCCCAAACTAAGCGCAGTCACTTTAAAATTACAAAAAATGTTACAAATCATACTAAACTATGCCAAACTCAACCAAATTACTTCGGTTACCATAAATCAACCCCCAACTACCCCTTACCTCCCCAAACTAAACCAAATCACTTTAAAATTACAAAAAATGCTACAAACCATAGCAAACTATGCCAAACTCACCCAAATTACTTCGGCTATCATAAACCACCCCCAACTACCCCTTACCACCTCAAACTAAGCCCAATCACTTTAAAATTACAAAAAATGCCACAAACCATAGCAAACTATGCCAAACTCACCCAAATTACTTCGGCTATTATAAATCACCCCCAACTACCCCTTACCGCCCCAAACTAAGCCCACTCACTTTAAAATTACAAAAAATGATACAAACCATAGCAAACTATGCCAAAATCACCCAAATTACTACGGCTACCATAAATCACCCCCAACTACCCCTTACCACCCCAAACTAAGCCCAATCACTTTAAAATTACAAAAAATGCCACAAACCATAGCAAACTATGCCAAACTCACCCAAATTACCTCGGCTATTATAAATCACCCCCAACTACCCCTTACCGCCCCAAACTAAGCCCACTCACTTTAAAATTACAAAAAATGATACAAACCATAGCAAACTATGCCAAAATCACCCAAATTACTTCGGCTACCATAAATCACCCCCAACTACCCCTTACCACCACAAACTAAGCCAAATCACTTTAAAATTACAAAAAATGCCACAAACCATAGCAAACTATGCCAAACTCACCCAAATTACTTCGGCTAATTTATTGCTCTGTTTTCAGAGTATTTCGGCAAATGATGTTGGGGGGCCGTCCCCAATAAAAAATTTACACAACCCGAAAATTGAAAAAAAAAATAAAAGGGGGTCAAGATTATGGCAGCCGGTGTCGACTGCCACGCGGTGGACCGAAACACAAGACAATAAGACTCTAAGGGTCAGTATTGGTGGTTACAGAGTCTAAGTCCACAAGTATATAAGGGTGATATTCAGGACTTAGACTCTGTAACTACCAGTAAAGACAACACAAGATGGAATTATAATAGTAGAGATTGATTGCTTATCTGCGAATCGGTCGACTGTCGCACACAAAATGGACGAGTTTGACACGATTCGCCGAGGAGAATGCATTTCGCGCATGTGTACATTTCGCGCATGTCTGTAAGGTTCGGAAATGTTGTGACGCTTTGATGTTTATTCGAAACGAAATGCATTCGTAGTTGGTAACATTGGTGAGTATAGGCTAAGTTAAAGTTGTTAGAACTAGTAATTATTACTCAGCCGGTAACGGTGAACTCTGCCGTGTTTGGTTGGTAGATTGATCGGGGCGAAAAGGCGGTCATCGATCGTTTTATAAAAGTGAGGTTATGGAAACCAAAACATCACGATGACCTGGTTTGAACGGCAAAGTTCCCGATAGACTCGTAAGTACGCACATCCAACCGCACTAACAGGCCATGTATTAATCAAAGCACTTTCACAGGCGGCGGTCCCACACTCTAGTGCTGAACCTTCCGTGACACATCCAGCCTCCTTTGATTACATCGCACACCAGGGACTCCAAGCTGTTTTTACCGAGTCCGATGGTGTCGATGAATTGGTTGTTCAGAGGACACCAACCGCCGCGAGCTCCAATTATAGTTGGAAGGACCTGTATATCCTTATCCTTATGGAGGCGTTTTACTCCGGCAAGGAAGGAGTCGCTGCTGTAATGGGCCGCCTTGTTTCTGAATGCCACGTCCAGGTTGTTGGGACCTTCCCAGTGGATTCCTATCTCTCCTATTATAAGTCGGCTTTCTTTGATTAAAATTAAATCCAGTTTGTGAAGCGCCCCGTTAAGATCGTATATCCTCGGTTCCACAGAGACTTCCCAACCTTTCTCTCTGGCCATTGCCGCGATGCGGTTGACGGTGTGGTCGTGCCTCGCTATCCTCTCCACGTGCGTGACTGGACATCTCTGCAATATATGGCAGACCGTCTCTCTCCGTTGACAGCCTGCTCTGCAGAGGACCTCTCCTGATCGATTATGCACACCCCCATGGACCGGTAGAAGGTTACCCCTTAGTTGGATTGCTTTAACGTAGTCGCCTCCATTCCAGTGGCCGGGAGGCCGATCAACCCATCGATAGCAACCCGAACAGCCACCGACCTGCCAAAGCCCGCCTCCTGATACTGAAGCTTCTAGTTGACCTGACCAATAGTGGGCGAGATTGTTGGGGTTGGTGCCTATATCTCGCAGCCAGAGGGAAAGTTTTTCGGTAAATTTCTGTAGGTAGTTGTTGTTATTAAAAAGTTCCAGGAGATCGGAATCATCGGTTGCCGAGAGCTTGTTTAGGCGGCCCAGTAGGATTCCCGGAATTCTGCGAGAGAGATTTAATAGACCGAGACCTCCATCTGATGTTCTAGAATATAGGTAAGCATTAGAGGTGCTGGAGGGTAGGTGGAGGGTTTTTTTTGCGGCAAGGCGTACCAGTCGATCGGCGCTGCGTAGGGCCTTTAGATAAAATTTAATTAGATGAATTTTCTGTTGAGGTTTTAGGGGGGCCTTTTGTATTCGATCCAGTTGGGGTTTGAGGTCCGCCAGAGTGGAGAATTTTGCCCCCGAGAACTCATAGTTGTGACCAAGGTAGCGAAATTGATCACCCACTCCGATGTTTGGTAGTGGGACGCTTCCGATGTAGACGTGGGACCGCCGATCTGTGTTCACGTACAGCTTCTGTTTCATGGGCAGGCGTTTCACAGTTAAGTTGGTGCATTTTTTAGTGTTGATCTGCATCCTGCGCTGTTCCAAGAAACGTGTTACGTCCCTGACCAGAAACTGCATGTCTTCCCGGCTCTCCGATAGTAAAATGAGGTCATCCGCATAGGCAAGGGTGTTTATGCGGGCGTCGCCAAGTTTTAGTCCGGCTGGTCGTGTTTCCAGGATGTAGAGCAACTCGTCAATCACCATATTAAATAAGAACGGTGAGATGGGATCTCCCTGCTTAACCCCTTTAGTAATGTGAATCGCTCTTGTTTGATCCCCTCCCACTGATATGTTGGTTGTGCATCCCTCGTAGCTGTTGGTGATCATCTTAATTATTTTGGGGTGCAGACCGAAGCGTTTCATGGCCCTGACGATGGAAGAATGCGGCACTGTGTCGAACGCTTTCTTGAGGTCGAGGGTGGTTATGGAATGCGGCGTGATCTTTTCCTTGCAGGTCTTAATAAGTGACTGCAACAGCATGGTGTTAGCGAGAGTGCCATCAAGAGATAAAAAACCTCGTTGGGAACGATGGAATGGAAGTTTCGACATCCTCTTTCCTAAAATTTTATTAAGTAGTCGAAGGAATGCAGAAGAGATTGTTATCGGCCTCCAGTTGTCAACATTTTCGGGGTTGTTTCGATCTTTTGGAATAAGGATTGTTCGGTTGCACTTCCAGGAGTTGGGGATGTGAGTGCTGAACAAAATAAAGTTGTAGAGTAGTGATATTTCAGCAGTCGGTAGTCGTTTCAGATCGCTCATTTTTATGTTGTCTGGGCCCTTGGAGTTGGATTGGCGTCTATCTAATGTATCACTCACTTGTTGGATGGTCACAGGTGAGTAGATGTTTGTAGAATTTGTTTTGATGACACCAATTTCGCCCGAGTCAACCCATACGTCGCCCCCGTAAATGTCCCTGTAAGCCTCCTCGACGTCGATGATGTTGGGTGATATTTCTTCGCTGTCTTCCAGTTTACCATCGATCACCTGGGTGGCTAATTTGGAGAGGTTTGTCCTGTAGAGCGTTTGTGCCATCTTGTACTTATAGGCTCTACTTTTCTTTACGGTGTTACTTCCGCCTTTCCCGGGTTTGTGTTTGCGGGGTCGAGTTGGGAGGTTTAACTTTCTGGTTAGAGCTGCCATCATCTCTTCAATTATATTTTGTTGTTCCGTCTGATTGCTGCAAAATTCCAGTAGTATGCCCTTCATGTAATCGTCTAAATTTTGATGTAGTTCTTGTGTCATGTATTGCATAACCGGATCGGTATCCGTGGAATTTTGTGGCTCGTGAGTGGCGGCCCCTTCGTCTGTGGTTATTTTATGACGCGTTGGAGTGCCTGTCCTAGAGATGTTGGGTGTAGGAGATTGAGGATCTGACAAATCGGCGTTGTTTTGAGAATAGTTCTTTTCCCGGCGTGCAGGTGGATATTCGTAAGTCGTATCTTTTTCAACAGGCGAAGGGAGCGGTGTTTCCGGTAAGGGAGGCGTCGATGATGTTTGAGGTTCGGCAGCTTCGGTTAATTCTGCCCGAATTCTGAGGACCAACGATTTGTAGATCGGGGTCGCCCGGTACGATCTAATGGACCAGATAGTACGTTCGGGGAAAAGCTCGTGTAGATATTTGTTGATATTTCTGCCGTCGTAGGTCACCTCGGCATGAGCTAGATGGTACTGTTCGAGTTGCGACCACGCTCTGTTAACTCTCTTATCTTCCGTCTGCATGAAGTCATTATATTCGATTGGGTGGCTTCTGCGTTGGTGTTGACGGAGACCAGCGTAGGTTTTATATGCTTTGTTGCAGAGTTCGCAAGAGAACAGTTCTGGGTCGATAGTTCGACCACAGGGATGGTTTCTAATAGAGTCCTCGTCTTCGAATGCCGATCCACATTCGGAGCACATGAAGTGGTCTCCGGGTTGTGCCATTGGTTTACCGACGTCCGCTGGGGATATTAACTCCCAGCGGAATAATGTATTTAAATAAAAATCGTCGGCTGTAAAAAAACCGTTACAGGTTAAAAGAAACGTTCCCCAAGGAAGAAGGATGGGGAACGTTGGGACAATACAATAATGCGAGGACAGAACCTTTAAAAATCACTCCCTTTTTTTTTTTTTTTTTTTTTTTTTTTAATTAATTAATTAATATTGAACTCCTTATTTGCTCTTATGGTGTTGACGATCGCCGTGGGGAGAGAGTTGACGGACGCCTATAATTAAGGGTTCGTCAGCGATGGTAGAATAAGAAAAAGACAATGGAATTGTAAGGTGGCTGACCTTCCTGCAATCGTTATCGAGCGTGGATTCTGGGACCGAAATGAAGCGCAGGGCAAGAAAAACTGGTCTTTGGTATTTCCACGCGATAAAAGAGAATATTGGAGTCAAGGTGAAATAAAAAAAAAGATTTGTACGTTTGGCTGATTTATTGCTCTGTTTTCAGAGTATTTCGGCAAATGATGTTGGGGGGCCGTCCCCAATAAAAAATTTACACAACCCGAAAATTGAAAAAAAAAATAAAAGGGGGTCAAGATTATGGCAGCCGGTGTCGACTGCCACGCGGTGGACCGAAACACAAGACAATAAGACTCTAAGGGTCAGTATTGGTGGTTACAGAGTCAAAGTCCACAAGTATATAAGGGTGATATTCAGGACTTTGACTCTGTAACTACCAGTAAAGACAACACAAGATGGAATTATAATAGTAGAGATTGATTGCTTATCTGCGAATCGGTCGACTGTCGCACACAAAATGTATAAATCACCCCCAACTACCCCTTACCGCCCCAAACAAAGCCCAATCACTTTAAAATTACAAAAAATGCCACAAACCATAGCAAACTATGCCAAACTCACCCAAATTACTTCGGCTATTATAAATCACCCCCAACTACCCCTTACCGCCCCAAACTAAGCCCAATCACTTTAAAATTAGAAAAAATGATACAAACCATAGCAAACTATGCCAAACTCTCCCAAATTACTTCGGCTATTATAAATCACCCCCAACTACCCCTTACCGCCCCAAACTAAGCCCAATTACTTTAAAATTACAAAAAATGATACAAACCATAGCAAACTATGCCAAAATCACCCAAATTACTTGGGCTACCATAAATCATCCCCAACTACCCCTTACCACCCCAAACTAAGCTAAATCACTTTAAAATTACAAAAAATGATACAAACCATAGCAAACTATGCCAAACTCACCCAAATTACTTCGGCTACCATAAATCACCCCCAACTTCCCCTTACCTCCACAAACTAAGCCAAATCACTTTAAAATTACAAAAAATGATACAAACCATAGCAAACTATGCCAAACTCACCTAAATTACTTCGGTTACCATAAATTAATAATCATTTTCAATCAAAATCTTCCATTTGGTTGTGTCATTTATAAATGCCTTATCGTATTAAATCATAAAATATTAATAAATATCTGCACATAAAACATATTGTTTCGACTAATAGACGTTATTCTGAATACTAAATTTGCTAATACCAATTTTGATTTTCTTCCACTTTCCAATAATTATTTGTTCCAGTTGAGATGCAAACATAAACGTATTTCTGAATTGCAACACGCTGACGGGGCAAGCCCTACCTTCTCAACATGCGTGAATTTGTATAAACAGCTCTATGGTTTTTAACTTTAAAGCGGTATAAACGCGGTGTAAACCCTAGATTTTCGTGAAAATATCTGAAAATTTCGAAATTCTGCAATTGAATTACAGAACTATTGTTGTGTTCGATAGTAAATTTATATTTGGAGTGGCACTGCCAACTATGCCACCCCTGACGAGCCCCTTGCTGAATACTCTCCTTCCAGGGAAACTTTTGAAATCAACGGCAAAATAATTTTGGGCGCCTGAATGTGAAAATATCACTGTGTAATAAGTTCAGACTGACGTGGAACACTTGAAATTTCGGTATTCGTTTGTAATTCGTCACAGGTCCATGAAGGAATGCATGTTAATGTAAACAAGTGTTAGTTTGTCGGAAAGGCCGAATAAGATTTTTAACATTCCCGTCAAAATATTTATTTACTTTAGAATGTTAATTTCTTAAATTCATTTCGTGAAAATTATGACGGGCCATACGAGTACACCTGTGCGAGTATTATTTGGTACATACAAATTAATCTCTTTTGTTATCCAAATTGTTTTTATACGCACTAGGCACGTGCACCTCATATAATTGTGAAAATTGCTGCTTCAGCGTCTGGAACGCTGGTATTCAACGTCGCCAAGGTCGAGGCGACGCATCGGTATTCGAAGTTCTATCGCTATTAAATAAATTATTTTATTCCCGATATTCCCGATTTGTTCTTGCCGTTAACCACAACTCTCCCCAATCGATTTTCGAAAAATTTCCAGCGTCGGAGCGGACTTCACTTATTATCGTACGCTAATTTTTACGTTCAGTTAATGATAGTGGTGTATTTGTTCTTCACCAAACCTGCTCCGGCCAAAATCCGAAATTTTCACTGACATCATACGCTTAAGTATTGTGTGCTTATACACGATTTACACTATTTATTTTACGTACATTGCGTTCATTAATGGTTCTGCATTATTTATAACTAAGATGGAGCAGTTTGAAAATCTAATAGTAAGCGGAGAACAAATACCACCATGTATAATTCCCGTGAAAAGTGATGGAAATAGTCTTTTTTACTATTTTTCCTATTGCATTTTAATACCGGAAATAGAGCTCAAGAGGTTCGCACTTTAATTCTTCATTTTAAAATTACCAAAATTTTTGTAAAATTTACCTGAATACGTTAAACACCCCAAACATAACGCACCATTCTATCCCTATCTATCCCTATCCATTCCACCTACTATCCCTAAAAGTCATACACTTACCATTCAAAACTACTCCAGGTCAACCCATAATTAAAAAAAAATTACGAATTCTAAGCAAACTACGCCAAACTCGCATAATGACTTCGAATTCCCCTAAATCACCCCAACCACTTCTTACCAAGCCAACCAAAGCTCAATCACATTATAATTACCAAAAATTTCGTTTAATCCGCCAAAGCTAAACCCTGCCAACCATCAATAACCATTCCAAACAATCCTCAAAGAAACCCATATCATCCGAAACAACCCCAAATCAACCTAATATTTTTGCATTTTTTTGAACCATAGCAAATCACGCCAAATTAACATAAATAACTTCGACTTTTTTTATACATAATTCCCAAATACTTCGTTTTTATGGTGTGAAATTTTGTATTTATATATTTCAACATTGTCTTTAACGTTGTCAGAGAACAAAATTTGAATAATTTGGAATAATTTAGCTTCTCTGTCAACTCTCCTTCTCTTGAAACTTTTGAAAACAACGACAAAAATATTTGGGGCGCCTGGATTTGAAAATATCACTCTGTGTAATAAGTTCAGACTGACTAGAGTGAAAAGAAAGGAGCTTGCACCCAGAAACGAAATTAAATGGAACACTTGAAGTTGCAATATTTGTTTGTAATTCGTCACAAGTCCATGAAGGAATGCGTGTTAATGTAAACAAATGTGAGTTTATTGGAGATGCCGAATAAGATTTTTACATTATTGAAGCAGCTTGAGCCTGCCACGTCAAGGGCAAGGTCACAAACGTGAAAAGGCGATGCTCGATTTGGTTTTATTCAATATCTATGCAGAAATTCGCACATTCCAAGCATTGAATAAGCCTTTCTTATCGTTTCTTAGAATTCGAGAATTGCTGGTTCAGCGTGTGGAGCAGTACTCGATCGCGGTGTTTAATTTTAACACAACTACAATTGTGAAAATTGCTGCTCCAGCGTCGAAAACTGTTCGCAAAGTCGCCAAATTCGATGAAGCGACGCATCAGTGTTCGAACGTCTACCACTATCAAATAAAGTATTTTAATTTAACATTTGATCCTCGCGTTAACCAAATCTGCCCCCAATCAATTTTCGAAAAATTACCAGCGTCGAACCGGACTCCACTTATATTTGTACGCTAATTTTTACGTTCAGTTAATGGTAGTGGTGTATTTGTTTTTCACCAAATTTGCCCTGGCTGAAATCCGAAATTTTCACCGTTGTATGTACCAGACATCACTGACATTCATACCCTTAATAATTATGTGCTTATACACGTTTTACACTATTTATTTTACGTATAATGTGTTCATTATTGCTTTACATCATTTATAACTAAGATGGAGAAGTTTGAAAATCTAGCGATGTACAATTACCACACCGTATTATGAAAGGTGATGGAAATTGTCTTTTTTAATATCTATGGTATTGGTATTGATATTTTAATACTGGAACGGGAGCACAAGAGGTTCGCACTTTAATTGTTCAACAAGTTTGTGTTAATGTAAACAAGTGTGAGTTCGTCGGAGAAGCCGAATAAGATTTTTACATCCACCATATTCCCGTCAAAATATATATTTATTTTATATAGAATGTTAATTTTGCCGTTAACCAAATTTGCTCCCAATCACCATCGTCGTACCGGACCGTTCAGTTAATGATAATGTTGTTTTTATTTTTCACCAAATCTGCCTCGGCTGAAATCCAAAATTTACAGCGTTGGATCAGACTTTACTGACATTGATACGCGTTTTACACTATTTATTTTACGTAAATACATTGTGTTCATTATTGCTTTACATCATTTATAACTAAGATGGACAAGTTTGAAAATCTAGCGATGCACAAATACCACCAAATACCACATTTTACCACATACCAAAATTTTAATACTGGAAAGGGAGCTCAAAAGGTTCGCACGGTATTTGTCCAACCAGTTGCGGCCAGGTTTTAATAATTTTTGTGCAGTTTAGAAGAAGATAATTATGCTGAAGTGTTTGTTTATTCTGAAGATAAGTCAAAATCATCTACATACTGTTCTGTTTGTGAGTTGACTGCAGCAAAAGGAATGGTTCCATTGTGTTTTCAATTTTATCATAACATGATCAGCTAATTTGTAAACTTCGATTTCCCCGAAAATTATCTAAAGTTAATTTCGATTTCCTGGAATCGCTTATAGAACAACTGCGTCTTTGCCTAAAGAGTCTATTCAAGATTTTTCATCTCAGATATCAACCAAGGTATCCTCTTTGTCCAAATCATATTGAAGTACCCGGTCCTGACAACGAAGGTTAATTTCAACAAATTTGTTTATTTTGTGATTGAAAAAGTAGAGGATTCCCGTTTAATTGTATTATAATGTCGATTAGTCAACATCACCACTTTAGTCAACACTGCGTTTATTTAATCTACGTCCGGGCAACGCCGGGTACATTCAGCTAGTTTACAATAAAATGCTAGTAACCATAGCAAACTATGCCAAACTCACCTAAATTACTTCGGCTACCATAAATCATCACCAACTAACCCTTACCACAACAAACTAAACCCAATCACTTTTAAATTACAAAAAAATGCTACTAACCATAGCAAACTATGCCAAACTCACCTAAATTACTTCGGCTATCAAAAATCACACCCAACTACACTCTACAGCAACAAACTAAGCCCAATCACTTTAAAATTACAAAAAAATGCTAAAACGCAGAACAAACAATACCAGAATCACCTAAATTACTTCGGCTACCGTAAATAACTCCCAACTATTCCTTACTACAACAAACCAAACCATATCATCTTAGAATTACAAAAAAAGGTGTACAAATCATAACAAACTATGCCAGACTCACCTAAATTACTTCGGCTACTCTAAATCATCACCAACTAACCCTTACAACAACAAACTAAACCCAATCAATTTTAAATTACAAAAAAATGCTAGTAACCATAGCAAACTATGCCAAACTCACCTAAATTACTTCGGCTACCATAAATCATCACCAACTAACCCTTACCACAACAAACTAAACCCAATCAATTTTAAATTACAAAAAAATGCTACTATCCATAGCAAACTATGCCAAACTCACCTAAATTACTTCGGCTATCAAAAATCACCCCCAACTACACTTTACAGCAACAAACTAAGCCCAATCACTTTAAAATTACAAAAAAATGCTAAAAAGCATAACAAACTATACCAGAATCACCTAAATTACTTCGGCTACCGTAAATCACCCCCAACTATCCCTTACCATAACAAACCAAACCATATCATCTTAAAATTACAAAAAAAGGTGTACAAATCATAACAAATTATGCCAGACTCACCCAAATTACTTCGGCTACTCTAAATCATCACCAACTAACCCTTACCACAACAAACTAAACCCAATCACTTTTAAATTACAAAAAAATGCTAGTAACAATAGCAAACTATGCCAAACTCACCTAAATTACTTCGGCTACCATAAATCATCACCAACTAACCCTTACCACAACAAACTAAACCCAATCACTTTTCATTACAAAAAAATGCTACTAACCATAGCAAACTATGCCAAACTCACCTAAATTACTTCGGCTATCAAAAATCACCCCTAACTACACTTTACAGCAACAAACTAAGCCCAATCACTTTAAAATTACAAAAAAATGCTCAAAATTATAACAAACTATACAAGAATCACCTAAATTACTTCGGCTACCGTAAATCACCCCCAACTATCCCTTACCACAACAAACCAAACCATATCATCTTAAAAATACAAAAAAAGGTGTACAAATCATAACAAAATATGCCAGACTCACCTAAATTACTTCGGCTACTCTAAATCATCACTAACTAACCCTTACCACAACAAACTGAACCCAATCACTTTTAAATTACAAAAAAATGCTAGTAACCATAGCAAACTATGCCAAACTCACCTAAATTACTTCGGCTACTCTAAATCAGCACCAACTAACCCTTACCACAACAAAATAAACCCAATCACTTTTAAATTACAAAAAAATACTAGTAACCGTAGCAAACTATGCCAAACTCACCTAAATTACTTCGGCTACCATAAATCATCACCAACTAACCCTTACCACAACAAACTAAACCCAATCAATTTTAAATTACAAAAAAATGCTACTAACCATAGCAAACTATGCCAAACTCACCTAAATTACTTCGGCTATTAAAAATCACCCCCAACTACACTTTACAGCAACAAACTAAGCCCAATCACTTTAAAATTACAAAAAAATGCTCAAAATTATAACAAACTATACCAGAATCACCTAAATTACTTCGGCTACCGTAAATCACCCCCAACTATACCTTACCACAACAAACCAAACCATATCATCTTAAAATTACAAAAAAAGGTGTACAAATCATAACAAACTATGCCAGACTCACCTAAATTACTTCGGCTACTCTAAATCATCACCAACTAACCCTTACCACAACAAAATAAACCCAATCACTTTTAAATTACAAAAAAATACTAGTAACCGTAGCAAACTATGCCAAACTCACCTAAATTACTTCGGCTACCATAAATCATCACCAACCAACCCTTACCACAACAAACTAAATCCAATCACTTTTAAATTACAAAAAAATGCTACTAACCATAGCAAACTATGCCAAACTCACCTAAATTACTTCGGCTATCAAAAATCACCCCCAACTACACTTTACAGCAACAAACTGAGCCCAATCACTTTAAAATTACAAAAAAATGCTAAAAATCATAACAAACTATACCAGAATCACGTAAATTACTTCCGCTAACGTAAATCACCCCCAACTATCCCTTACCACAACAAACCAAACCATATCATCTTAAAATTACAAAAAAAGGTGTACAAATCATAACAAAATATGCCAGACTCACCTAAATTACTTCGGCTACTCTAAATCAACACTAACTAACCCTTACCACAACAAACTGAACCCAATCACTTTTAAATTACAAAAAAATGCTAGTAACCATAGCAAACTATGCCAAACTCACCTAAATTACTTCGGCTACCATAAATCATCACCAACCAACCCTTACCACAACAAACTAAACCCAATCACTTTTAAATTACAAAAAAATGCTACTAACCATAGCAAACTATGCCAAACTCACCTAAATTACTTCGGCTATCAAAAATCACCCCCAACTACACTCTACAGCAACAAACTAAGCCCAATCACTTTAAAATTACAAAAAAATGCTAAAAAGCATAACAAACTATACCAGAATCACCTAAATTACTTCGGCTACCGTAAATCACCCCCAACTATCCCTTACCATAACAAACCAAACCATATCATCTTAAAATTACAAAAAAAGGTGTACAAATCATAACAAATTATGCCAGACTCACCTAAATTACTTCGGCTACTCTAAATCATCACCAACTAACCCTTACCACAACAAACTAAACCCAATCACTTTTAAATTACAAAAAAATGCTAGTAACCATAGCAAACTATGCCAAACTCACCTAAATTACTTCGGCTACCATAAATCATCACCAACTAACCCTTACCACAACAAACTAAACCCAATCACTTTTAATTACAAAAAAATGCTACTAACCATAGCAAACTATGCCAAACTAACCTAAATTACTTCGGCTATCAAAAATCACCCCTAACTACACTTTACAGCAACAAACTAAGCCCAATCACTTTAAAATTACAAAAAAATGCTCAAAATTATAACAAACTATACTAGAATCACCTAAATTACTTCGGCTACCGTAAATCACCCCCAACTATCCCTTACCACAACAAACCAAACCATATCATCTTAAAATTACAAAAAAAGGTGTACAAATCATAACAAAATATGCCAGACTCACCTAAATTACTTCGGCTACTCTAAATCATCACTAACTAACACTTACCACAACAAACTGAACCCAATCACTTTTAAATTACAAATAAATTCTAGTAACCATAGCAAACTATGCTAAACTCACCTAAATTACTTCGTCTACCATAAATCATCACCAACCAACCCTTACCACAACAAACTAAACCCAATCACTTTTAAATTACAAAAAAATGCTACTAACCATAGCAAACTATGCCAAACTCACCTAAATTACTTCGGCTATCAAAAATCACACCCAACTACACTTTACAGCAACAAACTAAGCGCAATCACTTTAAAATTACAAAAAAATTCTAAAAATTATAACAAACTATACCAGAATCACCTAAATTACTTCGGCTACCGTAAATCACCCCCAACTATCCCTTACCACAACAAACCAAACCATATCATCTTAAAATTACAAAAAACAGTGTACAAATCATAACAAACTATGCCAGACTCACCTAAATTACTTCGGCTACTCTAAATCATCACCAACTAACCCTTACCACAACAAACTAAACCCAATCACTTTTAAATTACAAAAAAATGCTAGTAACCATAGCAAACTATGCCAAACTCACCTAAATTACTTCGGCTACCATAAATCATCACCAACTAACCCTTACCACAACAAACTAAACCCAATCACTTTTAATTACAAAAAAATGCTACTAACCATAGCAAACTATGCCAAACTCACCTAAATTACTTCGATTATCAAAAATCACCCCTAACTACAATTTACAGCAACAAACTAAGCCCAATCACTTTAAAATTACAAAAAAATGCTCAAAACTATAACAAACTATACCAGAATCACCTAAATTACTTCGGCTACCGTAAATCACCCCCAACTATACCTTACCACAACAAACCAAACCATATCATCTTAAAATTACAAAAAAAGGTGTACAAATCATAACAAACTATGCCAGACTCACCTAAATTACTTCGGCTACTCTAAATCATCACCAACTAACCCTTACCACAACAAAATAAACCCAATCACTTTTAAATTACAAAAAAATACTAGTAACCGTAGCAAACTATGCCAAACTCACCTAAATTACTTCGGCTACCATAAATCATCACCAACCAACCCTTACCACAACAAACTAAATCCAATCACTTTTAAATTACAAAAAAATGCTACTAACCATAGCAGACTATGCCAAACTCACCTAAATTACTTCGGCTATCAAAAATCACCCCTAACTACACTTTACAGCAACAAACTAAGCCCAATCACTTTAAAATTACAAAAAAATGCTCAAAATTATAACAAACTATACTAGAATCACCTAAATTACTTCGGCTACCGTAGATCACCCCCAACTATCCCTTACCACAACAAACCAAACCATATCATCTTAAAAATACAAAAAAAGGTGTACAAATCATAACAAACTATGCCAGACTCACCTAAATTACTTCGGCTACTCTAAATCAGCACCAACTAACCCTTACCACAACAAAATAAACCCAATCACTTTTAAATTACAAAAAAATGCTCAAAATTATAACAAACTATACTAGAATCACCTAAATTACTTCGGCTACCGTAGATCACCCCCAACTATCCCGTACCACAACAAACCAAACCATATCATCTTAAAATTACAAAAAAAGGTGTACAAATCATAACAAACTATGCCAGACTCACCTAAATTACTTCGGCTACTCTAAATCATCACCAACTAACCCTTAAAACAACAAACTAAACCCAATCACTTTTAAATTACAAAAAAATGATAGTAACCATAGCAAACTATGCCAAACTCACCTAAATTACTTCGGCTACCATAAATCATCACCAGCTAACCCTTAATACAACAAACTAAACCCAATCACTTTTAAATTACAAAAAAATGCTAGTAACCATAGCAAACTATGCCAAACTCACCTAAATTACTTCGGCTACCATAAATCATCACCAACTAACCCTTACCACAACAAACTTAAACCCAATCACTTTTAAATTACAAAAAAATGCTACTAACCATAGCAAACTATACCAAACTCACCTAAATTACTTCGGCTATCAAAAATCACCCCCAACTACACTTTACAGCAACAAACTAAGCCCAATCACTTTACAATTACAAAAAAATGCTAAAAATCATAACAAACTATACCAGAATCACTTAAATTACTTCGGCTAACGTAAATCACCCCCAACTATCCCTTACCACAACAAACCAAACCATATCATCTTAAAATTACAAAAAAAGGTGTACAAATCATAACAAAATATGCCAGACTCACCTAAATTAATTCGGCTACTCTAAATCATCACCAACTAACCCTTACCACAACAAACTAAACCCAATCACTTTTAAATTACAAAAAAATGCTAGTAACCATAGCAAACTATGCCAAACTCACCTAAATGTCTTCGGCTACCATAAATCATCACCAACTAACGCTTACCACCACAAACTAAATCCAATCACTTTTAAATTACAAAAAAATGCTACTAACCATAGCAAACTATGCCAAACTCACTTAAATTACTTCGGCTATCAAAAATCACCCCAACTACAATTTACAGCAACAAACTAAGCCCAATCACTTTAAAATTACAAAAAAATGCTACTAACCATAGCAAAATAGGCCAAACTCACCTAAATTATTTCGGCTATCAAAAATCACCCCCAACTACACTTTACAGCAACAAACTAAGCCCAATCACTTTAAAATTACAAAAAAATGCTAAAAATCATAACAAACTATACCAGAATCAGCCAAATTACTTCGGCTACCGTAAATCACCCCCAACTATCCCTTACCACAACAAACCAAACCATATCATCTTAAAATTACAAAAAAAGGTGTACAAATCATAACAAACAATGCCAGACTCACCTTAATTACTTCGGCTACTCTAAATCATCACCAACTAACCCTTAAAACAACAAACTAAACCCAATCACTTTTAAATTACAAAAAAATGCTAGTAACCATAGCAAACTATGCCAAACTCACCTAAATTACTTCGGCTACCATAAATCATCACCAACTAACCCTTACAACAACAAACTAAACCCAATAACGTTTAAATTACAAAAAAATGCCACTAACCGTAGCAAGCTATGCCAAACTCACCTAAATTACTTCGGCTATCAATAATCACCCCCAACTACACTTTACAGCAACAAACTAAGCCCAATCACTTTAAAATTACAAAAAAATGTTATAAATCATAACAAACTATACCAGAATCACCTAAATTACTTCGACTAGCGTAAATCACCCCCAACTATCCTTTACCACAACAAACCAAACCATATCATCTTAAAATTACAAAAAAAGGTGTACAAATCATAACAAACTATGCCAGACTCACCTAAATTACTTCGGCTACTCTAAATCATCACCAACTAACCCTTACCACAACAAACTAAACCCAATCACTTTTAAATTACAAAAAATGCTAGTAACAATAGCAAACTATGCCAAACTCACCTAAATTACTTCGGCTATCAAATATCAGCCCCAACTACACTTTACAGCAACAAACTAAGCCCAATCACTTTAAAATTACAAAAAAATACTAAAAATCATAACAAACAATACCAGAATCACCTAAATTACTTCGGCTACCGTAAATTACCCCCAACTATCCCTTACCACAACAAACCAAACCATATCATCTTAAAATTACAAAAAAAGGTGTACAAATCATAACAAACTATGCCAGACTCACCTAAATTACTTCGGCTATTCTAAATCATTACCAACTAACCCTTACCACAACAAACTAAACCCAATCACTTTTAAATTACAAAAAATGCTAGTAACAATAGCAAACTATGCCAAACTCACCTAAATTACTTCGGCTACCATAAATCATTACCAACTAACCCTTACCACAACAAACTAAACCCAATCACTTTTAAATTACAAAAAAATGCTACTAACCATAGCAAAATAGGCCAAACTTACCTAAATTACTTCGGCTATCAAAAATCACCCCCAACTACACTTTACAGCAACAAACTAAGCCCAATCACTTTAAAATTACAAAAAAATACTAAAAATCATAACAAACTATACCAGAATCACCTAAATTACTTCGGCTACCGTAAATCACCCCCAACTATCCCTTACCACAACAAACCAAACCATATCATCTTAAAATTACAAAAAAAGGTGTACAAATCATAACAAACTATGCCAGACTCACCTAAATTACTTCGGCTACTCTAAATCATCACCAACTAACCCTTACCACAACAAACTAAACCCAATCACTTTTAAATTACAAAAAATGCTAGTAACAATAGCAAACTATGCCAAACTCACCTAAATTACTTAGGCTACCGTAAATCACCCCCAACTATCCTTTACCACAACAAACCAAACCATATCATCTTAAAATTACAAAAAAAGGTGTACAAATCATAACAAACTATGCCAGACTCACATAAATTACTTCGGCTACCATAAATCATCACTAACTAACCCTTACCACAACAAACTAAACCCAATCACTTTTAAATTACAAAAAATGCTAGTAACCATAGCAAACTATGCCAAACTCACCTAAATTATTTCGGCTACTATAAATCATCACCAACTAACCCTTACCACACAAACCAAACCATATCATCTTAAAATTACAAAAAAAGGTGTACAAATCATAACAAACTATGCCAGACTCACCTAAATTACTTCGGCTACTCTAAATCATCACCAACTAACCCTTACCACAACAAACTAAACCCAATCACTTTTAAATTACAAAAAATGCTAGTAACAATAGCAAACTATGCCAAACTCACCTAAATTACTTAGGCTACCGTAAATCACCCCCAACTATCCTTTACCACAACAAACCAAACCATATCATCTTAAAATTACAAAAAAAGGTGTACAAATCATAACAAACTATGCCAGACTCACATAAATTACTTCGGCTACCATAAATCATCACTAACTAACCCTTACCACAACAAACTAAACCCAATCACTTTTAAATTACAAAAAATGCTAGTAACCATAGCAAACTATGCCAAACTCACCTAAATAATTTCGGCTACTATAAATCATCACCAACTAACCCTTACCACAACAAACTAAACCCAATCACTTTTAAATTACAAAAAAATGCTACTAACCATAGCAAACTATGCCAAACTCACCTAAATTACTTCGGCTATCAAAAATCACCCCCAACTACACTTTACAGCAACAAACTAAGCCCAATCACTTTAAAATTACAAAAAAATGCTAAAAATCATAACAAACTATACCAGAATCACCTAAATTACTTCGGCTACCATAAATCACCCCCAACTATCCCTTACCACAACAAACCAAACCATATCATCTTAAAATTACAAAAAAAGGTGTACAAATCATAACAAACTATGCCAGACTTACCTAAATTACTTCGGCTACTCTAAATCATCACCCACTAACCCTTACCACAACAAACAAAACCCAATCACTTTTAAATTACAAAAAAATGCTAGTAACCATAGCAAACTATGCCAAACTGACCTAAATTACTTCGGCTACCATAAATCATCACCAACTAACCCTTACCACAACAAACTAAACCCAATCACTTTTAAATTACAAAAAAATGCTAGTAACCTTAGCAAACTATGCCAAACTCTCCTAAATTACTTCGGCTACCATAAATCATCACCAACTAACCCTTACCACAACAAACTAAACCCAATCACTTTTAAATTACAAAAAAATGCTACTAACCATAGCAAACTATGCCAAACTCACCTAAATTACTTCGGCTATCAAAAATCACCCCCAACTACACTCTGCAGCAACAAACTATTCCCAATCACTTTAAAATTACAAAAAAATGCTAAAAATCATAACATACTATACCAGAATCACCTAAATTACTTCGGCTACCGTAAATCACCCCCAACTATCCCTTACCACAACAAACCAAACCATATCATCTTAAAATTACAAAAAAAGGTGTGCAAATCATAACAACCTATGCCAGACTGACTTAAATTACTTCGGCTACCATAAATCATCACCAACTAACCCTTACCACAACAAACTAAACCCAATCACTTTTAAATTACAAAAAAATGCTACTAACCATAGCAAACTATGCCAAACTCACCCAAATTACTTGAACTATCAAAAACCACCCCAACTACACTTTACAGCAACAAACAAAGCCCAATCACTTTAAAATTACAAAAAAATGCTAAAAATCATAACAAACTATACCAGAATCACCTAAATTACTTCGGCAACCGTAAATCACCATAAACTATCCCTTACCACAACAAACCAAACCATATCATCTTAAAATTACAAAAAAAGGTGTACAAATCATAACAAACTATGCCAGACTTACCTAAATTACTTCGGCTAATCTAAATCATCACCAACTAACCCTTACCACAACAAACTAAACCCAATCACTTTTAAATTACATAAAAATGCTAGTAACCATAGCAAACTATGCCAAACTCTCCTAAATTACTTCGGCTACCATATATCATCACCAACTAACCCTTACCACAACAAACTAAACCCAATCACTTTTAAATTACAAAAAAATGCTACTAACCATAGCAAACTATGCCAAACTCACCTAAATTACTTCAACTATCAAAAACCACCCCAACTACACTTTACAGCAACAAAGTAAACCCAATCAATTTCAAATTACAAAAAAATGCTAAAAATCATAACAAACTATACCAGAATCACCTAAATTGCTTCGGCTACCGTAAATCACCCCTAACTATCCCTTACCATAACAAACCAAACCATATCATCTTAAAATTACAAAAAAAGGTGTACAAATCATAACAAACTATGCCAGACTCACCTAAATTACTTCGGCTACTCTAAATCATCACCAACTAACCCTTACCACAACAAACTAAACCTAATCACTTTTAAATTTCAAAAAAATGCTAGTAACCATAGCAAACTATGCCAAACTCACCTAAATTACTTCGGCTACCATAAATCATCACCAACTAACCCTTACCACAACAAACTAAAACCGATCACTTTTAAATTACACAAAAATGCTACTAACCATAGCAAAGTATGCCAAACTCACCTAAATTACTTCGGTTATCAAAAACCACTTCCAACTACACTTTACAGCAACAAACTAAGCCCAATCACTTTAAAATTACAAAAAAATGCTAAAGATCATAACAAACTATACCAGAATCACCTAAATTATTTCGGCTACCGTAAATCACCCCCAACTATCCCTTACCACAACAAACCAAACCATATCATCTGAAAATTACAAAAAAAGGTGTACAAATCATAACAAACTATGCCAGACTCACCTAAATTACTTCGGCTAATCTAAATCATCACCAACTAACCCTTACCACAACAAACTAAACCCAATCACTTTTAAATTACAAAAAAATGCTACTAACCATAGCAAAGTATGCCAAACTCACCTAAATTACTTCGGTTATCAAAAATCACTTCCAACTACACTTTACAGCAACAAACTAAGCCCAATCACTTTAAAATTACAAAAAAATGCTAAAGATCATAACAAACTATACCAGAATCACCTAAATTATTTCGGCTACCGTAAATCACCCCCAACTATCCCTTACCACAACAAACCAAACCATATCATCTGAAAATTACAAAAAAAGGTGTACAAATCATAACAAACTATGCCAAACTCTCCTAAATTACTTCGGCTACCATAAATCATCACCAACTAACCCTTACCACAACAAACTAAACCCAATCACTTTTAAATTACAAAAAAATGCTACTAACCATAGCAAACTATGCCAAACTCACCTAAATTACTTCGGCTATCAAAAATCACCCCCAACTACACTCTGCAGCAACAAACTATTCCCAATCACTTTAAAATTACAAAAAAATGCTAAAAATCATAACATACTATACCAGAATCACCTAAATTACTTCGGCTACCGTAAATCACCCCCAACTATCCCTTACCACAACAAACCAAACCATATCATCTTAAAATTACAAAAAAAGGTGTGCAAATCATAACAACCTATGCCAGACTGACTTAAATTACTTCGGCTACCATAAATCATCACCAACTAACCCTTACCACAACAAACTAAACCCAATCACTTTTAAATTACAAAAAAATGCTACTAACCATAGCAAACTATGCCAAACTCACCCAAATTACTTGAACTATCAAAAACCACCCCAACTACACTTTACAGCAACAAACAAAGCCCAATCACTTTAAAATTACAAAAAAATGCTAAAAATCATAACAAACTATACCAGAATCACCTAAATTACTTCGGCTACCGTAAATCACCATAAACTATCCCTTACCACAACAAACCAAACCATATCATCTTAAAATTACAAAAAAAGGTGTACAAATCATAACAAACTATGCCAGACTTACCTAAATTACTTCGGCTAATCTAAATCATCACCAACTAACCCTTACCACAACAAACTAAACCCAATCACTTTTAAATTACATAAAAATGCTAGTAACCATAGCAAACTATGCCAAACTCTCCTAAATTACTTCGGCTACCATATATCATCACCAACTAACCCTTACCACAACAAACTAAACCCAATCACTTTTAAATTACAAAAAAATGCTACTAACCATAGCAAACTATGCCAAACTCACCTAAATTACTTCAACTATCAAAAACCACCCCAACTACACTTTACAGCAACAAAGTAAACCCAATCAATTTCAAATTACAAAAAAATGCTAAAAATCATAACAAACTATACCAGAATCACCTAAATTGCTTCGGCTACCGTAAATCACCCCTAACTATCCCTTACCATAACAAACCAAACCATATCATCTTAAAATTACAAAAAAAGGTGTACAAATCATAACAAACTATGCCAGACTCACCTAAATTACTTCGGCTACTCTAAATCATCACCAACTAACCCTTACCACAACAAACTAAACCCAATCACTTTTAAATTTCAAAAAAATGCTAGTAACCATAGCAAACTATGCCAAAC
Organism: Eledona agricola; assembly: GCA_964023215.1. NCBI lineage: Eukaryota > Metazoa > Arthropoda > Insecta > Coleoptera > Tenebrionidae > Eledona > Eledona agricola. The sequence goes on from CAXIEJ010000157.1 coordinate 2,300,889, forward strand.
TCACCTAAATTACTTCGGCTACCATAAATCATCACCAACTAACCCTTACCACAACAAACTAAAACCGATCACTTTTAAATTACACAAAAATGCTACTAACCATAGCAAAGTATGCCAAACTCACCTAAATTACTTCGGTTATCAAAAATCACTTCCAACTACACTTTACAGCAACAAACTAAGCCCAATCACATTAAAATTACAAAAAAATGCTAAAGATCATAACAAACTATACCAGAATCACCTAAATTATTTCGGCTACCGTAAATCACCCCCAACTATCCCTTACCACAACAAACCAAACCATATCATCTGAAAATTACAAAAAAAGGTGTACAAATCATAACAAACTATGCCAGACTCACCTAAATTACTTCGGCTAATCTAAATCATCACCAACTAACCCTTACCACAACAAACTAAACCCAATCACTTTTAAATTACAAAAAAATGCTACTAACCATAGCAAACTATGCCAAACTCACCTGAATTACTTCGGCTATCAAAAAACACCCCCAACTACACTTTACAGCAACAAGCTAAGCCCAATCACTTTAAGATTACAAAAAAATTTTAAAAATCATAACAAACTATACCAGAATCACCTAAATTATTTCGGCTACCGTAAATCACCCCCAACTATCCCTTACTACAACAAACCAAACCATATCATCTTAAAATTACAAAAAAAGGTGTACAAATCATAACAAACTATGCCAGACTCACCTAAATTATTTCGGCTACTCTAAATCATCACCAACTAACCCTTACCACCACAAACTAAACCCAATCATTTTTAAATTACAAAAAAATGCTAGTAACCTTAGCAAACTATGCCAAACTCACCTAAATTACTTCGGCTACCATAAATCATCACCAACTAACCCTTACCACAACAAATTAAACCCAATCACTTTTAAATTACAAAAAAATGCTACTAACTCTAGCAAAATATGCCAAACTCACCTAAATTACTTCGGATATCAAAAATCACCCCCAACTACACTTTACAGCAACAAACTAAGCCCAATCATTTTAAGAATACAAAAAAATATTAAAAATCATAACAAATTATACCAGAATCACCTAAATTACTTCGGCTACCGTAAATTACCCCCAACTATACCTTACCACAACAAACCAAACCATATCATCTTAAAATTACAAAAAAAGGTGTACAAATCATAACAAACTATGCCAGACTCACCTAAATTACTTCGGCTACTCTAAATCATCACCAACTAACCCTTACCACAACAAACTAAGCCCAATCACTTTTAAATTACAAAAAAATGCTAGTAACCATTGCAAACTATGCCAAACTTACCTAAATTACTTCGGCTACTCTAAATCATCACCAACTAACCCTTACCACAACAAACTAAACCCAATCACTTTTAAATTACTAAAAAATGCTACTAACCATAGCAAACTATGCCAAACTCACCTAAATTACTTCGGCTAACATAAATCACCACCAACTAACCCTTACCACAACAAACTAAACCCAATCACTTTTAAATTACAAAAAAATGCTACTAACCATAGCAAACTATGCCAAACTCACCTAAATTACTTCGGCTATCAAAAATCACCCCTAACTACACTTTACAGCAACAAACTAAGCCCAATTATTTTAAAATTACAAAAAAATGCTAAAAATCATAACAAACTATACCAGAATCACCTAAATTACATCGGCTACCGTAAATCACCTCCAACTATCCCTTACCACAACAAACCAAACCATATCATCTTAAAATTACAAAAAAAGGTGTACAAATCATAACAAACTATACCAGACTCACCTAAATTACTTCGGCTACTCTAAATCATCACCAAATAACCCTTACCACAACAAACTAAACCCAATCAATTTAAATTACAAAAAAATGCTAGTAACCATAGCAAACTATGCCAAACTCACGTAAATTACTTCGGCTACCATAAATACCATAAATCATCACCAACTAACCCTTTCGGGAGCCAATAATCAAACTAAATGTCAGAAAACCAAGACTTCATCTGATCAGGACCTATTATGGTCTCAAATGGAATCTGAGTCAACTGGAAGCCCTCCACGTCACCGACTACATAACCATCTCTTTCCAAAACGCGACGGAAAACGTAGTGACCCTTAAATTTTGGCATAAACTTCTTATTAGCGCCTACGGTTGAATCAACATTCCTGATAACAACGTAGTCACCAACTTTGTAAACGCGGGGCGACTTACGACGCTTGTTGTAAGACACCTCGCTAACGGATTGTGCATGGCTAATGTTAGCAGCAGTTTCTTCTCGAACCTCCTTGAGTGAAACATAAGAACGATCGGATTTGAGAAAAGCTCGTAAAGAATCATTCACGCTACCAATCTGAGGTCGCCCAAATAGAACTTCACTAGGGGATTTACCCAAAGATCGGTGTATTGTATTATTAAGAGCAAACTCGACTCTATCCAGAATGGTATCCCATTTATCGGGGACTAGCTGAATGTACCCGGCGTTGCCCGGACGTAGATTAAATAAACGCAGTGTTGACAAAAGTGGTGTATTTGTGATGTAGACTAATCGACATTATAATACAATTAAACAGGAATGCTCTACTTTTCCAATCACAAAATAAACAAATTTGCTGAAATTAACCTGCATTGCCAGGACCGGGTACTTCAATATGATTTGGAAAATGACGATAATTTCGTTTCTGGGTGCAAGCTCCTTTTTTTTCACTCTTTTTCACTCTTCAAGAGAAGGAGAGTTGACAGAGAAGCTGAACTATTCCAAATTATTCCCATTTAGTTCTCTAACAACGTTAAAGAATGTCGTCGAAAAATGTTGAAATATATAAATACATAATTTCACACCATAAAAACGATGTATTTGGTGTAGTTTCGGATGATAAGGTTTTTTTTGGGGATTGTTTTGAATGGTTATTGATGGTTGGCGGGGTTTAGCTTTGGCGGATTAAACGAAACTTTTGGTAATTTTAATGCGATTGGGTTTAGTTTGGCTTGGTAAGAAGTGGTTGGGGTGATATAGCGGAAGTCGAAGTAATTTATGCGAGTTTAGCGTAGTTTGCTTGTAATTCGTAATTTTTTTACATTTTAGGTTGATGTGGGGTAGTTTGGAATGGCAAGTGTATGATTTTTGAGAGTAGTTTGGAATGGTACATTATGTTTAGAGGTGTTTAACGTATTCAGGTAAAATATACAGAAAATTTGGTAATTTAAAAATGAACAATTATAGTGCGAACCTCTTGAGCTCTATTTTCGGTAATAAAATGCAATAGGAAAGATAGTAAAAAAGACTATTTCCATCACTTTTCAGAGGAATTATACGTGGTGGTATTTGTACCCCGCTTACTATTCCTCCATCTTAGTTATAAATAATGCAGAACAATAATGAACACAATGTACATAAAATAAATAGTGTAAATCGTGTATAAGCACACATTACTTATGATGTCAGTGAAATCCGGTAAAACTGCAAATTTCGGATTTTGGCCGGAGCAGGTTTGGTGAAGATCAAATACACCACTATCATTAAATGAACGTAAAAATTAGCGTACGGTATATAAGTGGAGTCCGGTACGACGATGGTAATTTTTCTAAAATCGATTGGGGAGATATTTACTTAACGTCAAGAACAAATCGGGAATATTATATTAAAAAAATTAATTTAATAGCGATAGAACTTCGAATACTGATGCGTCGCCTCGACCTTGGCGACGTTGAGTACCAGCGTTCCAGACGCTGAAGCAGCAATTTTAACAATTATATTAGGTTCACGTGCCTAGTGCGTATTAAAAGAATTATGTTTAGGGGTGTTTAACGTATTCAGGTAAAATATACAGAAAATTTGGTAATTTTAAAATGAACAATTATAGTGCGAACCTTTTGAGCTCTATTTTCGGTAATAAAATGCAATAGGAAAGATAGTAAAAAAGACTATTTCCATCACTTTTCAGAGGAATTATACGTGGTGGTATTTGTACCCCGCTTACTATTCCTCCATCTTAGTTATAAATAATGCAGAACAATAATGAACACAATGTACATAAAATAAATAGTGTAAATCGTGTATAAGCACACATTACTTATGATGTCAGTGAAATCCGGTTAAACTGCAAATTTCGGATTTTGGCCGGAGCAGGTTTGGTGAAGATCAAATACACCACTATCATTAAATGAACGTAAAAATTAGCGTACGGTATATAAGTGGAGTCCGGTACGACGATGGTAATTTTTCTAAAATCGATTGGGGAGATATTTACTTAACGTCAAGAACAAATCGGGAATATTATATTAAAAAAATTAATTTAATAGCGATAGAACTTCGAATACTGATGCGTCGCCTCGACCTTGGCGACGTTGAGTACCAGCGTTCCAGACACTGAAGCAGCAATTTTAACAATTATATTAGGTGCGCACGTGCCTAGTGCGTATTAAAAGAATTTGGATTACCAAATAATACTCGCGCAGGTGTACTCGACTGGCCCGTCATAATTTGCACAAAATGATTTAACATACTAAAGTAAATAAATATTTTGACGGGAATGTGGTGGGTGTAAAAATCTTATTCGGCATCTCCGACAAACTAACACTTGTTTACATTAACATGCATGCCTTCATGGACCTGTGACGAATTACAAACAAATATCTAAATTGTGTTCAAGTGTTCCATTTGATTTCGTTTCTGGATGCAAGCGGTTTTTTTCACTCTTGTCAGTCTGAACTTATTACATAGTGATATTTTCACATCCAAATGCCCTAAATTTATTTTGCCGCTGATTTCAAAAATTTTTCTGGAAGGAAAGTAGTCAGCAGTGGGGCTCGTCAGGGGTGGCAGGTTTAGCAGTGCCACTCCAAGTATAAATTTACTATCGAACACAAAATTAGTTCTGTAATTCAGTTGCAGAATTATGAATTTTTCAGATATTGTCACGAAAATTTAACGCATACCGCCACCGGTATGAATGTCAGTGATATCTGGTACATACAACGGTGAAAATTTCGGGGCAAATTTGGTGAAAAACAAATACACCACTATCATTAACTAAACGTAAAAATTAGCGTACAAATATAAGTGGAGTCCGGTCCGATGCTGATAATTTTTCGAAAATTGATTGGGGGCAGATTTGGTTAACGCGAGGATCAAATGTTAAATTAAAATACTTTATTTGATAGCGGTAGACCTTCGAACACTGATGCGTCGCCTCATCGAATTTGGCGACTTTGCGAACAGTTTCCGACGCTGGAGCAGCAATTTTCACAATTGTAGTTGTGTTAAAATTAAACACCGCGATCGAGTACTGCTCCACACGCTGAACCAGCAATTCTCGAATTCTAAGAAACGATAATAAAGGCTTATCCAACGCTTGGTATGTGCGAATTTCTGCATATATATTTATGCATACATTCTGCATCAAACTAAATCGAGCATCGCCTTTTCACGTTTCTGACCTTGCCCTTGACGTGGCAGGCTCCAGCTGCTTCAATAATGTAAAAATCTTATTCGGCCTCTCCAATAAACTCACATTTGTTTACATTAACACGCATTCCCTCATGGACTTGTGACGAATTACAAACAAATATTTCAACTTCAAGTGTTTCATTTAATTTCGTTTCTGGATGCAAGCTCCTTTCTTTTCACTCTAGTCAGTATAAACTTATTACACAGAGTTATATTTTCAAATCCAGGCGCCCTAAAGAATTTTGTCGTTGTTTTCAAAAGTTTCAAGAGAAGGAGAGTTGACATAGAAGCTAAATTATTCCAAATTATTCCCATTTAGTTCTCTGACAACGTTAAAGACAATGTTGAAATATATAAATACAAAATTTTACACCATAAAAACGAAGTATTTAGGAATTATGTATAAAAAAAGTCGAAGTTATTCTTCGCTCTTGAGCTCTATTTCCGGTATTAAAAATGCAATAGGAAAGATAGTAAGAAAGACTATTTCCATCACTTTTCACGTGAATTATACGTGGTGGTATTTGTTCTCCGCTTACTATTAGATTTTCAAACTGCTCCATCTTAGTTATAAATAATGCAGAACAATAATGTACGCAATGTACGTAAAATAAATAGTGTAAATAAATCGTGTATAAGCATACAATACTTAAGCGTATGATGTCAGTTAAAATTTCGGCCGGAGCAGGTTTGGTGAAGAACAAATACACCACTATCATTAACTGAACGTAAAAATTAGCGTACGAAAATAAGTGAAGTCCGGTCCGACGCTGGAAATTTTTCGAAAATCGATTGGGGAGAGTTTTGGTTAACGGCAAGAACAAATCGGGAATATTATATTAAAATAATTTATTTAATAGCGATAGAACTTTGAATACCGATGCGTCGCCTCGACCTTGGCGACGTTGAGTACCAGCGATCCAGACGCTGAAGCAGCAATTTTCACAATTATATGAGGTGTACGTGCCTAGTGCGTATAAAAACAATTTGGATAACAAAAGATATTAATTTGTATGTACCAAATAATACTCGCACAGGTGTACTCGTATGGCCCGTCATAATTTTCACAAAATCAATTTAAGAAATTAACATTCTAAAGTAAATAAATATTTTGACAGGAATGTTAAAAATCTTATTCGGTCTCTCCGACAAACTAACACTTGTTTACATTAACATGCATTCCTTAATGGACCTGTGACGAATTACAAACAAATATCGAAATTTCAAGTGTTCCATGTCAGTCTGAACTTATTACACAGTGATATTTTCACATTCAGGCGCCCTAAATTATTTTGACGTTGATTTATAAAGTTTCCCTGGAAGGAGAGTAGTCAGCAGGTGCCTCGTCAGGGGTGGCAGGGTTGGCAGTGCCACTCCAAGTTCAAATTTACTATCGAACACAAAGAGAGTTCTGATTCAATTGCAGAATTTCGAATTTTTCAGATATTTTTACGAAACTCTAGCGCTTACACCGCCTTTATACCTCTTTAAAGTTAAAAACCATAGAGCTGTTTATACAAATGCACGCATGTTGAAAAGGTAGGGCTTGCCCCGTCAGCGTGTTGCAATTCAGAAATACGTTTATGTTTGCATCTCAACTGGAACAAATATTTATTGGAAGGTGGAAGAGAATCAAAATAGGTATCAGCATATTTAATATTCAGAATAACGACTATTAGTCGGAACAATATATTTTATGTGCAGATATTTATTAATATTTTATGATTTAATACGATAAGGCATTTATAAATAACACAACCAAATAGAAGATTTTGATTGAAAACGATTATTAATTTATGGTAGCCGAAGTAATTTAAGTGAGTTTGGCATAGCTTGCTATGTTTTGTAGCATTTTTGTAATTTTAAGTGATTAGGCTAATTTTTGGGCGGTAAGGGGTAGTTGGGGGTGATTTATGGTAGCCGAAGTAATTTAGGTGAGTTTGGAATAGTTTGCTATGGTTTGTAGCATTTTTTGTAATTTTAAAGTGATTGGGCTTAGTTTGGGGTGGTAAGGGGTAGTTGGGGGTGATTTATGGTAGCCGAAGTAATTCAGGTGAGTTTGAGATAGTTTGCTATGGCTTGTAGCATTTTTCGTAATTTTAAAGTGATTGCGCTTATTTTGGGGTGGTAAGGGGTAGTTGGGGGTGATTTATGGTAGCCGAAGTAATTTAGGTGAGTTAGGCATAGTTTGCTATGGTTTGAAGCATTTTTTGTAATTTTAAAGTGATTGGGTTTATTTTGGGGTGGTAAGGGGTAGTTGGGGGTGATTTATGGTAGCCGAAGTAATTTAGGTGAGTTAGGCATAGTTTGCTATGATTTGTTAAATATTTTGTAATTTTAAAGTGATTGGGCTTATTTTGGGGTTGTAAGGGGTAGTTCGGGGTGATTTATGGTAGCCGAAGTAATTCAGGTGAGTTTGAGATAGTTTGCTATGGCTTGTAGCATTTTTCGTAATTTTAAAGTGATTGCGCTTATTTTGGGGTGGTAAGGGGTAGTTGGGGGTGATTTATGGTAGCCGAAGTAATTTAGGTGAGTTAGGCATAGTTTGCTATGGTTTGAAGCATTTTTTGTAATTTTAAAGTGATTGGGCTTATTTTGGGGTGGTAAGGGGTAGTTGGGGGTGATTTATGGTAGCCGAAGTAATTTAGGTGAGTTAGGCATAGTTTGCTATGATTTGTTAAATGATTTGTAATTTTAAAGTGATTGGGCTTATTTTGGGGTTGTAAGGGGTAGTTCGGGGTGATTTATGGTAGCCGAAGTAATTTAGGGGAGTTTGGCATAGTTTGCTACGGTTTGTAGAATTTTTTTGTAATTTTAAATTGATTGAGCCTATTTTGGGGCGGTAAGGGGTAGTTGGGGGTAATTTATAGAAGCCAAAGTAATTTAAGTGAGTTTGGCATAGTTTGCTATGGTTTGTAGCATTTTTTGTAATTTTAAAGTGATTGGGCTTATTTTGGGGTGGTAAGGGGTAGTTGGGGGTGATTTATGGTAGCCGAAGTAATTTAGGTGAGTTAGGCATAGTTTGCTATGATTTGTTGAATATTTTGTAATTTTAAAGTGATTGGGTTTATTTTGGGGTTGTAAGGGGTAGTTCGGGGTGATTTATGGTAGCCGAAGTAATTTAGGGGAGTTTGGCATAGCTTGCTATGGTTTGTAGCATTTTTTATAATTTTATAGTGATTGGGCTTATTTTGGGGTAGTAAGAAGTAGTTGGGTGTGATTTATGTTAGCCGAAGTAATTTAGGTGAGTTAGGCATAGTTTGCTATGGTTTGTAGCATTTTTTGTAATTTTAAAGTGATTGGGATGAGTTAGGGGCGGTAAGGGGGTAGTTGGGGGTGATTTATCATAGCCGAAGTAATTTAAGTGAGTTTGGCATAGTTTGCTATGGTTTGTAGCATTTTTTATAATTTTAAAGTGATTGGGCTTATTTTGGGGTAGTAAGGGGTAGTTGGGGGTGATTAATGTTAGCCGAAGTAATTTAGGTGAGTTAGGCATAGTTTGCTATGGTTTGTAGCATTTTTTGTAATTTTAAAGTGATTGGGCTTATTTTGGGGCGGTAAGGGGTTGTTGGGGGTTGATTTATGGTAGCCGAAGTAATTTAGGTGAGTTAGGCATAGTTTGCTATGGTTTGTAGCATTTTTTTGTAATTTTAAAGTGATTGGGCTTATTTTGGGGTAGTAAGGGGTTGTTGGGGGTGATTTATGTTAGCCGAAGTAATTTAGGTGAGTTAGGCATAGTTTGCTATGGTTTGTGGCATTTTTTTGTAATTTTAAAGTGATTGGGTTTAGTTTGTGGTTGGTAAGGGGTAGTTGGGGGTGATTTATGGTAGCCGCAGTAATTTAAGTGAGTTTGGCATAGTTTGATATTGCTTGTAACATTTTTTGTAATTTTAAAGTGATTGGGCTGAGTTTGGGGTGGTAAGGGGTAGTTGGGGGTGATTTATGGTAGCCGAAGTAATTTAGGTGAGTTAGGCATAGTTTGCTATGATTTGTTAAATATTTTGTAATTTTAAAGTGATTGGGCTTATTTTGGGGTAGTAAGGGGTAGTTGGGGGTGATTTATGTTAGCCGAAGTAATTTAGGTGAGTTAGGCACAGTTTGCTATGGTTTGTAGCATTTTTTGTAATTTTAAAGTGATTGGGCTTATTTTGGGGCGGTAAGGGGTTGTTGGGGGTTGATTTATGGTAGCCGAAGTAATTTAGGTGAGTTAGGCATAGTTTGCTATGGTTTGTAGCATTTTTTTGTAATTTTAAAGTGATTGGGCTTATTTTGGGGTAGTAAGGGGTTGTTGGGGGTGATTTATGTTAGCCGAAGTAATTTAGGTGAGTTAGGCATAGTTTGCTATGGTTTGTGGCATTTTTTTGTAATTTTAAAGTGATTGGGTTTAGTTTGTGGTTGGTAAGGGGTAGTTGGGGGTGATTTATGGTAGCCGCAGTAATTTAAGTGAGTTTGGCATAGTTTGATATTGCTTGTAACATTTTTTATAATTTTAAAGTGATTGGGCTTATTTTGGGGTAGTAAGGGGTAGTTGGGGGTGATTTATGTTAGCCGAAGTAATTTAGGTGAGTTAGGCATAGTTTGCTATGGTTTGTAGCATTTTTTGTAATTTTAAAGTGATTGGGCTTATTTTGGGGCGGTAAGGGGTTGTTGGGGGTTGATTTAAGGTAGCCGAAGTAATTTAGGTGAGTTAGGCATAGTTTGCTATGGTTTGTAGCATTTTTTTGTAATTTTAAAGTGATTGGGCTTATTTTGGGGTAGTAAGGGGTTGTTGGGGGTGATTTATGTTAGCCGAAGTAATTTAGGTGAGTTAGGCATAGTTTGCTATGGTTTGTGGCATTTTTTTGTAATTTTAAAGTGATTGGGTTTAGTTTGTGGTTGGTAAGGGGTAGTTGGGGGTGATTATTGGTAGCCGCAGTAATTTAAGTGAGTTTGGCATAGTTTGATATTGCTTGTAACATTTTTTGTAATTTTAAAGTGATTGGGCTGAGTTTGGGGTGGTAAGGGGTAGTTGGGGGTGATTTATGGTAGCCGAAGTAATTTAGGTGAGTTAGGGATAGTTTGCTATGATTTGTGTCATTTTGTTTTATTTTAAAGTGATTGGAGTTACTTGGGGTTGCTAAAGGGTGGTAAGGGATGATTTAAGATAACGGATCTAATTTATGTCAGTTTGGCTTAGTTCGGGAATTTTTTGGGGTTGATTTGGTAAAGTTTGCAGTGGTAAGAGATATTTGAGGATGTTTAATGTTGACGGATAAAATTTGGAGTGATTTGGTAATTTTTAATTGAGTCACGGATCGACATTATAATTGAAATCAAAATTATAATTGAAATATCGGCGGCCTCGCTAGGTACGGCAAAAGTATGATCACGAAAGCAGAAACTCGACGTTGAAATTGTTTAGGTTAAATAAGTGCTTTTAATGTAAACCGGTCGCCCGTCGTCGAAGTTGTTTTGGCTAGATACGTGCTTCTAACATAAACACGGTCTCCGCGATCGGATCATTTTTTGTTTATTTTAGCCGGTTTTTATTGAATTACAAAGGAACCGGGCCGAATTTCGCAAAATCCCTTCTTAGTGTTCAGTTTCGGCACATGATACACCCGTGTCTAAAATTTCAAGTCGCCAGCCCTCACGGTTTGGGCTGTGGGTTGTCGGTGAATCAGTGAATGTGTAGATGTGTAGATGAGTGTGTCAGTGAGGACACTTCGCTTTATATATATAGACTAGCTGAATGTACCCGGCGTTGCCCGGACGTAGATTAAATAAACGCAGTGTTGACTAAAGTGGTGATGTTGACTAATCGACATTATAATACAATTAAACAGGAATCCTCTACTTTTTCAATCACAAAATAAACAAATTTGTTGAAATTAACGTTCGTTGTCAGGACCGGGTACTTCAATATGATTTGGACAAAGAGGATACCTTGGTTGATATCTGAGATAAAAAATCTTGAATAGACTCTTTAGGCAAAGACGCAGTTGTTCTATAAGCGATTCCAGGAAATCGAAATTAACTTTAGATAATTTTCGGGGAAATCGAAGTTTACAAATTAGCTGATCATGTTATGATAAAATTGAAAACACAATGGAACCATTCCTTTTGCTGCAGTCAACTCACAAACAGAACAGTATGTAGATGATTTTGACTTATCTTCAGAATAAACAAACACTTCAGCATAATTATCTTCTTCTAAACTGCACAAAAATTATTAAAACCTGGCCGCAACTGGTTGGACAATTACAGTGCGAACCTTTTGAGCTCCCTTTCCAGTATTAAAATTTTGGTATGTGGTAAAATGTGGTATTTGGTGGTATTTGTGCATCGCTAGATTTTCAAACTTGTCCATCTTAGTTATAAATGATGTAAAGCAATAATGAACACAATGTATTTACGTAAAATAAATAGTGTAAAACGCGTATCAATGTCAGTAAAGTCTGATCCAACGCTGTAAATTTTGGATTTCAGCCGAGGCAGATTTGGTGAAAAATAAAAACAACATTATCATTAACTGAACGGTCCGGTACGACGATGGTGATTGGGAGCAAATTTGGTTAACGGCAAAATTAACATTCTATATAAAATAAATAAATATTTTGACGGGAATATGGTGGATGTAAAAATCTTATTCGGCTTCTCCGACGAACTCACACTTGTTTACATTAACACAAACTTGTTGAACAATTAAAGTGCGAACCTCTTGTGCTCCCGTTCCAGTATTAAAATATCAATACCAATACCATAGATATTAAAAAAGACAATTTCCATCACCTTTCATAATACGGTGTGGTAATTGTACATCGCTAGATTTTCAAACTTCTCCATCTTAGTTATAAATGATGTAAAGCAATAATGAACACATTGTACGTAAAATAAATAGTGTAAAACGTGTATAAGCACATAATTATTAAGGGTATGAATGTCAGTGATGTCTGGTACATACAACGGTGAAAATTTCGGATTTCAGCCAGGGCAAATTTGGTGAAAAACAAATACACCACTACCATTAACTGAACGTAAAAATTAGCGTACAAATATAAGTGGAGTCCGGTTCGACGCTGGTAATTTTTCGAAAATTGATTGGGGGCAGATTTGGTTAACGCGAGGATCAAATGTTAAATTAAAATACTTTATTTGATAGTGGTAGACGTTCGAACACTGATGCGTCGCTTCATCGAATTTGGCGACTTTGCGAACAGTTTCCGACGCTGGAGCAGCAATTTTCACAATTGTAGTTGTGTTAAAATTAAACACCGCGATCGAGTACTGCTCCACACGCTGAACCAGCAATTCTCGAATTCTAAGAAACGATAAGAAAGGCTTATCCAATGCTTGGAATGTGCGAATTTCTGCATAGATATTGAATAAAACCAAATCGAGCATCGCCTTTTCACGTTTGTGACCTTGCCCTTGACGTGGCAGGCTCAAGCTGCTTCAATAATGTAAAAATCTTATTCGGCATCTCCAATAAACTCACATTTGTTTACATTAACACGCATTCCTTCATGGACTTGTGACGAATTACAAACAAATATTGCAACTTCAAGTGTTCCATTTAATTTCGTTTCTGGGTGCAAGCTCCTTTCTTTTCACTCTAGTCAGTCTGAACTTATTACACAGAGTGATATTTTCAAATCCAGGTGCCCCAAATAATTTTGTCGTTGTTTTCAAAAGTTTCAAGAGAAGGAGAGTTGACAGAGAAGCTAAATTATTCCAAATTATTCCCATTTAGTTCTCTGACAACGTTAAAGACAATGTTGAAATATATAAATACAAAATTTCACACCATAAAAACGAAGTATTTGGGAATTATGTATAAAAAAAGTCGAAGTTATTTATGTTAATTTGGCGTGATTTGCTATGGTTCAAAAAAATGCAAAAATATTAGGTTGATTTGGGGTTGTTTCGGATGATATGGGTTTCTTTGAGGATTGTTTGGAATGGTTATTGATGGTTGGCAGGGTTTAGCTTTGGCGGATTAAACGAAATTTTTGGTAATTATAATGTGATTGGGCTTTGGTTGGCTTGGTAAGAAGTGGTTGGGGTGATTTAGGGGAATTCGAAGTCATTTATGCGAGTTTGGCGTAGTTTGCTTAGAATTCGTAATTTTTTTTTAATTATGGGTTGACCTGGAGTAGTTTTGAATGGTAAGTGTATGACTTTTAGGGATAGTTTGGAATGGTGCGTTATGTTTGGGGTGTTTAACGTATTCAGGTAAATTTTACAAAAATTTTGGTAATTTTAAAATGAAGAATTAAAGTGCGAACCTCTTGAGCTCTATTTCCGGTATTAAAAATGCAATAGGAAAAATAGTAAAAAAGACTATTTCCATCACTTTTCACGGGAATTATACATGGTGGTATTTGTTCTCCGCTTACTATTAGATTTTCAAACTGCTCCATCTTAGTTATAAATAATGCAGAACCATTAATGAACGCAATGTACGTAAAATAAATAGTGTAAATCGTGTATAAGCACACAATACTTAAGCGTATGATGTCAGTGAAAATTTCGGATTTTGGCCGGAGCAGGTTTGGTGAAGAACAAATACACCACTATCATTAACTGAACGTAAAAATTAGCGTACGATAATAAGTGAAGTCCGGTCCGACGCTGGAAATTTTTCGAAAATCGATTGGGGAGAGTTGTGGTTAACGGCAAGAACAAATCGGGAATATCGGGAATAAAATAATTTATTTAATAGCGATAGAACTTCGAATACCGATGCGTCGCCTCGACCTTGGCGACCTTGAATACCAGCGTTCCAGACGCTGAAGCAGCAATTTTCACAATTATATGAGGTGCACGTGCCTAGTGCGTATAAAAACAATTTGGATAACAAAAGAGATTAATTTGTATGTACCAAATAATACTCGCACAGGTGTACTCGTATGGCCCGTCATAATTTTCACGAAATGAATTTAAGAAATTAACATTCTAAAGTAAATAAATATTTTGACGGGAATGTTAAAAATCTTATTCGGCCTTTCCGACAAACTAACACTTGTTTACATTAACATGCATTCCTTCATGGACCTGTGACGAATTACAAACGAATACCGAAATTTCAAGTGTTCCACGTCAGTCTGAACTTATTACACAGTGATATTTTCACATTCAGGCGCCCTAAATTATTTTGCCGTTGATTTCAAAAGTTTCCCTGGAAGGAGAGTATTCAGCAAGGGGCTCGTCAGGGGTGGCAGAGTTGGCAGTGCCACTCCAAATATAAATTTACTATCGAACACAACAATAGTTCTGTAATTCAATTGCAGAATTTCGAAATTTTCAGATATTTTCACGAAAATCTAGGGTTTACACCGCGTTTATACCGCTTTAAAGTTAAAAACCATAGAGCTGTTTATACAAATTCACGCATGTTGAGAAGGTAGGGCTTGCCCCGTCAGCGTGTTGCAATTCAGAAATACGTTTATGTTTGCATCTCAACTGGAACAAATAATTATTGGAAAGTGGAAGAAAATCAAAATTGGTATTAGCAAATTTAGTATTCAGAATAACGTCTATTAGTCGAAACAATATGTTTTATGTGCAGATATTTATTAATATTTTATGATTTAATACGATAAGGCATTTATAAATGACACAACCAAATGGAAGATTTTGATTGAAAATGATTATTAATTTATGGTAACCGAAGTAATTTAGGTGAGTTTGGCATAGTTTGCTATGGTTTGTATCATTTTTTGTAATTTTAAAGTGATTTGGCTTAGTTTGTGGAGGTAAGGGGTAGTTGGGGGTGATTTATGGTAGCCGAAGTAATTTGGGTGAGTTTGGCATAGTTTGCTATGGTTTGTATCATTTTTTGTAATTTTAAAGTGATTTAGCTTAGTTTGGGGTGGTAAGGGGTAGTTGGGGATGATTTATGGTAGCCCAAATAATTTGGGTGATTTTGGCATAGTTTGCTATGGTTTGTATCATTTTTTGTAATTTTAAAGTGATTGGGCTTAGTTTGGGGCGGTAAGGGGTAGTTGGGGGTGATTTATGATAGCCGAAGTAATTTGGGTGAGTTTGGCATAGTTTGCTATGGTTTGTATCATTTTTTGTAATTTTAAAGTGATTGGGCTTAGTTTGGGGCGGTAAGGGGTAGTTGGGGGTGATTTATAATAGCCGAAGTAATTTGGGTGAGTTTGGCATAGTTTGCTATGGTTTGTATCATTTTTTCTAATTTTAAAGTGATTGGGCTTAGTTTGGGGCGGTAAGGGGTAGTTGGGGGTGATTTATAATAGCCGAAGTAATTTGGGTGAGTTTGGCATAGTTTGCTATGGTTTGTGGCATTTTTTGTAATTTTAAAGTGATTGGGCTTAGTTTGGGGCGGTAAGGGGTAGTTGGGGGTGATTTATGGTAGCCGAAGTAATTTGGGTGAGTTTGGCATAGTTTGCTATGGTTTGTGGCATTTTTTGTAATTTTAAAGTGATTTGGCTTAGTTTGTGGTGGTAAGGGGTAGTTGGGGGTGATTTATGGTAGCCGAAGTAATTTGGGTGATTTTGGCATAGTTTGCTATGGTTTGTATCATTTTTTGTAATTTTAAAGTGAGTGGGCTTAGTTTGGGGCGGTAAGGGGTAGTTGGGGGTGATTTATAATAGCCGAAGTAATTTGGGTGAGTTTGGCATAGTTTGCTATGGTTTGTGGCATTTTTTGTAATTTTAAAGTGATTGGGCTTAGTTTGGGGTGGTAAGGGGTAGTTGGGGGTGATTTAGAATAGCCGAAGTAATTTGGGTGAGTTTGGCATAGTTTGCTATGGTTTGTAGCATTTTTTGTAATTTTAAAGTGATTGGGCTTAGTTTGTGGTGGTAAGGGGTAGTTGGGGGTGATTTATGGTAGCCGTAGTAATTTGGGTGATTTTGGCATAGTTTGCTATGGTTTGTATCATTTTTTGTAATTTTAAAGTGAGTGGGCTTAGTTTGGGGCGGTAAGGGGTAGTTGGGGGTGATTTATAATAGCCGAAGTAATTTGGGTGAGTTTGGCATAGTTTGCTATGGTTTGTGGAATTTTTTGTAATTTTAAAGTGATTGGGCTTAGTTTGAGGTGGTAAGGGGTAGTTGGGGGTGATTTATGATAGCCGAAGTAATTTGGGTGAGTTTGGCATAGTTTGCTATGGTTTGTAGCATTTTTTGTAATTTTAAAGTGATTTGGTTTAGTTTGGGGTGGTAAGGGGTAGTTGGGGGTTGATTTATGGTAACCGAAGTAATTTGGTTGAGTTTGGCATAGTTTAGTATGATTTGTAACATTTTTTGTAATTTTAAAGTGATTGCGCTTAGTTTGGGGTGGTAAGGGGTAGTTGGGGGTGATTTATGGTAGCCGAAGTAATTTGGGTGAGTTTGGCATAGTTTGCTATGGTTTGTGGCATTTTTTGTAATTTTAAAGTGATTGGGCTTAGTTTGGGGTGGTAAGGGGTAGTTGGGGGTGATTTATGATAGCCGAAGTAATTTGGGTGAGTTTGGCATAGTTTTGCTATTGTTTGTAGCATTTTTTCTAATTTTAAAGTGATTGGGCTTAGTTTGGGGCGGTAAGGGGTAGTTGGGGGTGAATTTTGGTAGCCGAAATAATGTGTGTGAGTGTGAGAATAGTCTGCTATGGTTTGTGTCATTTTGTTTTATTTTAAAGTGATTGGAGTTACTTGGGGTTGCTAAGGGGTGGTAAGGGATGATTTAAGATAACGGATCTAATTTGTCAGTTTGGCGTAGTTCGGGAATTTTTTGGGGTTGATTTGGTAAAGTTTGTAATGGTAAGAGATATTTGAGGATTTTTAATGTAGGCGGATTAAATTTGGAGTGGTTTGGTAATTTTTAAATGAGTCACGGATCGGGGACATTATAATTGAAATCAAAATTATAATTGAAATATCTGCGCCTCGCTAGGTACGGCAAAAGTGAAAGTGCTTTTAATGTAAACCGGTCGCCCGACGTCGAAGTTGTTTTGGCTAGACACGTGCTTCTAAAAAAAACCCGGTCTCCGCGAGCCGATCATTTTTTGCTTATTTTAACCGGTTTTTATTCGGTTTTTATTTAAATACAAAGGAACCGGACCGAATTTTGCAAAATCTCCTTATTAGCGTTCATTCTCGGCCCTTGATAGACCCGTGTCTAAAATTTCAAGTCTCCAGCCCTCCCGGTTTGGGCTGTAGGTTGTCGGTGAATCAGTGCATGTGTAGATGTGTAGATGTGTAGATGAGTGTGTCAGTGAGGACACTTCGCTTTATATATATAGATTTCAGTCATTTTCGAAATCATGGGGGTCAAGGAACGGTTCACCCTTTCGACTTGGCCATTTGATCTTGGAGTGTGCGTTGCGATTAGGACATGATCGATCCCATAATCTCGAACGAAATCGGCAAATGCATGCGACGTAAAACAAGTTCCTCTGTCAGAAATGATTCGATGAGGTCTACTGTAAACTCGGGAGTACATCTTGAGATGCCTAATAGTCTCTTCAGATTTCGTACTTTTGCAGGCATAAAGTGAAACGTACTTGCTAAAAGCATCGACTATAACGAGAATATGCTTAAAGCCTTTACTAGTAGTAGGTATAGGACCATAATGATCGATATGCACAGTCTCAAAGGGTAAGTTACCCTTGGGAATCGAATTAAGAAAACCTTCGATTTTCCCTGACTTTGGCGAGAAAGTAATGCACTTAAGGCAGTTCGCGACATAATCATAAACCTTGTGACGCATTTGAGGAAACCAGTATATACGAGAAATATACTCCAATGTCTTCTCGATCGCCGCGTGACCAATATCTTCATGACACGCGTGCATAACCGAAACTTCCATGGATGAGGGAACATAGCACATCAGTTTACCATGAGATCCCTTACGATAAACTAAGCCGTTCCTAAGCTCAAAGAATTTATCCTCACGCTGTTCTAAAAGATCTCTAATTTCCTTAATTTTCACATCAGTCTCCTGACGAATGGATAAGACTTGTTCGAAAGTATTCTCCTCGAGAATTAATATGCTATGGTCCCTACTCAGTGCATCGACGTGAACCATACTCAATCCGGGACAATGTCGAATTTCGTAATCGTAACTTTGTAAAAACATTGCCCAACGAGATATACGAGGATGTACATTTTTTTTTGCGAGCGTAAGACGGAAACTATCACAGTCGGTTACAATGGTAAATTTCAGGCCAAACAGATAAGTATGGAAACGTTTGATGGCATAAATCACAGACAAGCATTCAAGCTCAAAGCTATGATACCTCGACTCGGTAGGAGTAGTCCTCTTACTAAAATAAAATACGGGGTGCCATTTGCCACCGCTTTTTTGAAGAAGAATAGCTCCGTAACCTACCGAACTGGCATCACAATGCAACTCTGTTGGTAACTCTGGAGAGAATTGACAGGAATTCCAGGTCCAGTCAAATCAATGGGTATGCTAAAGTTGCCTAAAACTCGAAGTTTGGAGCCGTTGATTCCAGTGAAGCTGTGGTCAGACTCCACGGGTTCACAATCAGCGACGTTCACGTAGCGCTGCTTAATCAGGCTGATGGGACTTCCGGAATCTAGCAGGGCATTAATGGCGTACTTACAGCGGCATCTATCGCTGTCAAATACAGTCAACTCGATGGGGACCAAAAAAGGCGACGTTGGCTTCAATGACTGGATGATATGGGTGCTCGAGTCAGCAGCCACTCTCACAGCTTTCTCCGGGCAGTCCTTTACCTGATGGTCGCTTTTCCCACATCGAAAGCAAGATCCACGCTGACGCTTGGGATTAGGACAGTCAGACATTCGGTGTCCCTCACCAAAACAATTGAAGCATCGGCCAGCTCTAGCAGGTGCAACGCCAACGGGTCGAATCATGGCTGAAGATTTCCCTGCAGGCTGAGTCACTGTCGAGCCGGTACTCCTTGACACAGCATAATGGGGGTTACGAATCGCCTGTAGTGTCTTCCCGCTCAATCTAACCTTGCTCATTGTACGCAGGACCTCTTGCAGCGATACAAAATCTTTCATTCGGGCGTTGTTTTGCACATTTTCGTCAGGTATCCCTTCAATCAAGTAGTCGATAATTTCAGATTCTCCTAAATTCGCCCAGTTTCCTAATGTGACCTTCGAGTGAAAGTACTCGGAGAACCTCTCTTCTCGTTTCCATGTACGTGCCTCGAACTTACGGCGGTGGGCCACAATATCGGACGAGATCGTAAAATAGGATTTCATTTCCCGCTTTAGTTGTCTCCATGGCATTCCGACATGTTCCACTCTTGACTGATACCACTTTTGAGCAACACCCGTTAATTTGTTGACGACGATCAGCTGCAGAATTTCGTCTCTCAATCCATACACGCCCTGAACGGTGTCGATTCGTTCCAGCCAAGTGGCGGCGTCCATTTCCTCACCACTACCACTGAACTCTGGCAACAATGCGGCGATTTCCTTGTTAGAAAACACCAGGGGACGGGCGGCATCATCCACGTTCTCTCTCGGTGGTCTCGATGGCGTATTATTACGGAAGTTCTGTTGTTGAGACAAGACGGTTTGTACTGTACGAGTCACGAGCTCTTCGATGGTCAATTCTTCAGGGTTTGTCGACGGACCACGTGCCTCCGCACCATCATCTCTGTTAAAACTCATTACTCAGGAAAATCACACATCAAATTACACTCGATCCCACTTCTGAAACTGTAGGGCACTTTTGGGGCTGTCTTTAATAACGGATGGCGTAGTGTTTTAATGATTTTTATTTCTCTCGATCTACATAACGTGTTTGTTTCGCTCACTCAACCGGCATGCTCTCTTCTCTCAACGTAACCAACCTAAAGTAACTAAACTTAAGGCGCTCAATTCAAACAGATCGGATTTTATCCTACACTACTAACCATAGCAAACTATGCCAAACTCACCTAAATTACTTTGGATATCAAAAATCACCCTCAACTACACTTTACAGTAACAAACTAAGCACAATCACTTTAAAATTACAAAAAAATTCTAAAAATCATAACAACCTATACCAGAATCACGTAAATTACTTCGGCTACCGGAAATCACCCCCAACTATCCCTTACCACAACAAACCAAACCATATCATCTTAAAATTACAAAAAAAGGTGTACAAATCATAACAATCTATGCCAGACTCACCTAAATTACTTCGGCTACTCTAAATCATCACCAACTAACCCTTACCACAACAAACTTAACCCAATCACTTTTAAATTACAAAAAAATGCTAGTAACCATAGCAAACTATGCCAGACTCAGCTAAATTACTTCGGCTACTCTAAATCATCACCAACTAACCCTTACCACAACAAACTAAACCCAATAACTTTTAAATTACAAAAAAATGCTACTAACCATAGCAAACTATGCCAAACTCACCTAAATTACTTCGGATATCAAAAATCACCCCCAACTACACTTTACAGCAACAAACTAAGCCCAATCATTTTAAGAATACAAAAAAATATTAAAAATCATAACAAATTATACCAGAATCACCTAAATTACTTCGGCTACCGTAAATCACCCCCAACTATACCTTACCACAACAAACCAAACCATATCATCTTAAAATTACAAAAAAAGGTGTACAAATCATAACAAACTATGCCAGACTCACCTAAATTACTTCGGCTACTCTAAATCATCACCAACTAACCCTTACCACAACAAACTAAACCCAATCACTTTTAAATTACAAAAAAATGCTAGTAACCATTGCAAACTATGCCAAACTTACCTAAATTACTTCGGCTACTCTAAATCATCACCAACTAACCCTTACCACAACAAACTAAACCCAATCACTTTTAAATTACTAAAAAATGCTACTAACCATAGCAAACTATGCCAAACTCACCTAAATTACTTCGGCTAACATAAATCACCACCAACTAACCCTTACCACAACAAACTAAACCCAATCACTTTTAAATTACAAAAAAATGCTACTAACCATAGCAAACTATGCCAAACTCACCTAAATTACTTCGGCTATCAAAAATCACCCCTAACTACACTTTACAGCAACAAACTAAGCCCAATTACTTTAAAATTACAAAAAAATGCTAAAAATCATAACAAACTATACCAGAATCACCTAAATTACATCGGCTACCGTAAATCACCTCCAACTATCCCTTACCACAACAAACCAAACCATATGATCTTAAAATTACAAAAAAAGGTGTACAAATCATAACAAACTATACCAGACTCACCTAAATTACTTCGGCTACTCTAAATCATCACCAAATAACCCTTACCACAACAAACTAAACCCAATCAATTTAAATTACAAAAAAATGCTAGTAACCATAGCAAACTATGCCAAACTCACCTAAATTACTTCGGCTACCATAAATACCATAAATCATCACCAACTAACCCTTACCACAACAAACTAAACCCAATCACTTTTAAATTACAAAAAATGCTACTAACCATAGCAATCTATCCCAAACTTACCTAAATTACTTCGGCTATCAAAATCACCCCCAACTACACTTTACAGCAACAAACTAAGCCCAATCATTTTAAAATTACAAAAAAATGCTAAAAATCATAACAAACTCTACCAGAATCACTTAAATTACTTTGGCTACCGTAAATCACCCCCAACTATCCCTTACCACAACAAACCAAACCATATCATCTTATAATTACAAAAAAAGGTGTACAAATCATAACAAACTATGCCAGACTCTCCTAAATAACTTCGGCTACTCTAAATCATCACCAACTAACCCTTACCACAACAAACTAAACCCAATCACTATTAAATTACAAAAAAATGCTAGTAACCATAGCAAACTATGCCAAACTTACCTAAATTACTTCGGCTACCATAAATCATCACCTTCTAACCCTTACCACAACAAACTAAACCCAATCACTTTTAAATTACTAAAAAATGCTACTAACCATATCAAACTATGCCAAACTCACCTAAATTACTTCGGCTATCAAAAATCACCCCCAACTACACTTTACAGCAACAAACTAAGCCCAATCACTTTAAAATTACAAAAAAATGCTAAAAATCATTACAAACTATACCAGAATCACCTAAATTACTTCGGCCACCGGAAATCACCCCCAACTATCCCTTACCACAACAAACCAAACCATATCATCTTAAAATTACAAAAAAAGGTGTACAAATCATAACAAACTATGCCAGACTTACCTAAATTACTTCGGCTACTCTAAATCATCACCAACTAACCCTTACCACAACAAACTAAACCCAATCAATTTAAATTACAAAAAAATGCTAGTAACCATAGCAAACTATGCCAAACTCACCTAAATTACTTCGGCTACCATAAATCATCACCAACTAACACTTACCACAACAAATTAAACCCAATCACTTTTAAATTACAAAAAAATGCTATTAACTATAGCAAACTATGCCAAACTCACCTAAATTACTTTGGCTATCAAAAATCACCCCCAACTACACTTTACAGCAACAAACTAAGCCCAATCACTTTAAAATTACAAAAAAATGCTAAAAATCATAACAAACTATACCAGAATCACCTAAATTACTTCGGCTAAGGTAAATCACCCCCACTATCCCTTACCACAACAAACCAAACCATATCATTTTAAAATTACAAAAAAAGGTGTACAAATCATAACAAACTATGCCAGACTCACCTAAATTACTTCGGCTACTCTAAATCACCACCAACAAACCCTTACCACAACAAACTAAACCCAATCACTTTTAAATTACAAAAAAATGCTAGTAACCATAGCAAACTATGCCAAACTCACCTAAATTACTTCGGCTACGATAAATCATCACCAACTATCTCTTACCACAACAAACTAAACCCAATCACTTTTAAATTACAAAAAAATGCTACTAATCATAGCAAACTATGCTAAACTCACCTAAATTACTTCGGCTATCAAAAATCACCCCCAACTACACTATACAGCAACAAACTAAGCCCAATCACTTTAAAATTACAAAAAAATGCTAAAAATCATAACAAACTATACCAGAATCACCTAAGTTACTTCGGTTACCGTAAATCACCCCCAACTATCCCTTACCACAACAAACCATATCATCTTAAAATTACAAAAAAAGGTGTACAAATTATAACAAACTATGCCAGACTCACCTAAATTACTTCGGCTACTCTAAATCATCACCAACTAACCCTTACCACAACAAACTAAACCCAATCACTTTTAAATTACAAAAAAATGCTACTAACCATAGCAAACTATGCCAAACTGACCTAAATTACTTTGGCTATCAAAAATCACCCCCAACTACACTTTACAGCAACAAACTAAGCCCAATCACTTTAAAATTACAAAAAAATGCTAAAAATCATAACAAACTATACCAGAATCACCTAAATTACATCGGCTACCGTAAATCACCCCCAAATATCCCTTACCACAACAAACCAAACCATATCATCTTAAAATTACAAAAAAAGGTGTACAAATCATAACAAACTATGCCAGACTCACCTAAATTACTTCGGCTACCGTAAATCACCCCCAACTATCCCTTACCACAACAAACCAAACCATATCATTTGAAAATTACAAAAAAAGGTGTACAAATCATAACAAACTATGCCAGACTCACCTAAATTACTTCGGCTACTCTAAATCATCACCAACTAACCCTTACCACAACAAACTAAACCCAATCACTTTTAAATTACAAAAAAATGCTACTAACCATAGCAAACTATGCCAAACTGACCTAAATTACTTTGGCTATCAAAATTCACCCCCAACTACACTTTACAGCAACAAACTAAGCCCAATCACTTTAAAATTACAAAAAAATGCTAAAAATCATAACAAACTATACCAGAATCACCTAAATTACTTCGGCTACCGTAAATCACCCCCAACTATCCCTTACCACAACAAACCAAACCATATCATTTTAAAATTACAAAAAAAGGTGTACAAATCATAACAAACTATGCCAGATTCACCTAAATTACTTCGGCTACCGTAAATCACCCCCAACTATCCCTTACCACAACAAACCAAACCATATCATTTTAAAATTACAAAAAAAGGTGTACAAATCATAACAAACTATGCCAGACTCACCTAAATTACTTCGACTACCATAAATCATCACCAACTAACCCTTACCATAACAAACTAAACCCAATCACTTTTAAATTACAAAAAAATGCTACTAACCATAGCAAACTAGGCCAAACTCACCTGAATTACTTCGGCTATCAAAAATCACCCCCAACTACACTTTACAGCAACAAACTAAGCCCAATAACTTTAAAATTACAAAAAAATGCTAAAAATCATAACAAACTATACCAGAATCACCTAAATTACTTCGGCTACCGTAAATCACCCCCAAATATCCCTTACCACAACAAACCAAACCATATCATCTTAAAATTACAAAAAAAGGTGTACAAATCATAACAAACTATGCCAGACTCACCTAAATTACTTCGGCTACTCTAAATCATCACCAACTAACCCTTATCACAACAAACTAAACCCAATCACTTTTAAATTACAAAAAAATGCTACTAACCATAGTAAACTATGCCAAACTCACCTAAATTACTTCGGCTATCAAAAATCACCCCCAACTACACTATACAGCAACAAACTAAGCCCAATCACTTTAAAATTACAAAAAAATGCTAAAAATCATAACAAACTCTACCAGAATCACCTAAATTACTTCGGCTACCGTAAATCACCCCCAACTATCCCTTACCACAACAAACCAAACCATATCATTTTAAAATTACAAAAAAAGGTGTACAAATCATAACAAACTATGCCAGACTCACCTAAATTACTTCGGCTACTCTAAATCATCACCAACTAACCCTTACCACAACAAACTAAACCCAATCACTTTTAAATTACAAAAAAATGCTAGTAACCATAGCAAACTATGCCAAATTCACCTAAATTACTTCGGCTACGATAAATCATCACCAACTAACTCTTACCACAACAAACTAAACCCAATCACTTTAAAATTACAAAAAAATGCTACTAATCATAGCAAACTATGCCAAACTCACCTAAATTACTTCGGCTATCAAAAATCACCCCCAACTACACTATACAGCAACAAACTAAGCCCAATCACTTTAAAATTACAAAAAAATGCTAAAAATCATTACAAACTATACCCGAATCACCTAAATTACTTCGGCTACCGTAAATCACCCCCAACTATCCCTTACCACAACAAACCATATCATCTTAAAATTACAAAAAAAGGTGTACAAATTATAACAAACTATGCCAGACTCACCTAAATTACTTCGGCTACTCAAAATCATAACCAACTAACCCTTACCACAACAAACTAAACCCAATCACTTTTAAATTACAAAAAAATGCTACTAACCATAGCAAACTATGCCAAACTGACCTAAATTACTTTGGCTATCAAAAATCACCCCCAACTACACTTTACAGCAACAAAATAAGCCCAATCACTTTAAAATTACAAAAAAATGCTAAAAATGATAACAAACTATACCAGAATCACCTAAATTACATCGACTACCGTAAATCACCCCCAACTATCCCTTACCACAACAAACCAAACCATATCATCTTAAAATTTAAAAAAAAGGTGTACAAATCATAACAAACTATGCCAGACTCACATAAATTACTTCGGCTACCATTAATCATCACCAACTAACCCTTACCACAACAAACTAAACCCAATCACTTTTAAATTACAAAAAAATGCTAGTAACCATAGCAAACTATGCCAAACTCACCTAAATTACTTCGGCTACCACAAATCATCACCAACTAACCCTTACCACAACAAACTAAACCCAATCACTTTTAAATTACAAAAAAATGCTAGTAACCATAGCAAACTATGCCAAACTCACCTAAATTACTTCGGCTACCATAAATCATCACCAACTAACCCTTACCACAACAAACTAAACCCAATCACTTTTAAATTAAAACAAAATGCTACTAATCATTGCAAACTATGCCAAACTCACCTAAATTACTTCGGCTATCAAAAATCACCCCCAACTGCACTTTACAGCAACAAACTAAGCCCAGTCACTTTAAAATTACAAAAAAATGCTAAAAATCATAACAAACTATACCAGAATCACCTAAATTACTTCGGCTACCGTAAATCACCCCCAACTATCCCTTACCACAACAAACCAAACCATATCATCTTAATATTACAAAAAAAGGTGTACAAATCATAACAAACTATGCCAGACTCACCTAAATTACTTCGGCTACTCTAAATTATCACCAACTAACCCTTACCACAACAAACTAAACCCAATCACTTTTAAATTACAAAAAAATGCTACTAATCATAGCAAACTATGCCAAACTCACCTAAATTACTTCGGCTATCAAAAATCACCGTCAACTACACTTTACAGCAACAAACTAAGCCCAATAACTTTAAAATTACAAAAAAATGCTAAAAATCTTAACAAACTATACCAGAATCGCCTAAATTACTTCGGCTTCCGTAAATCACCCCCAAATATCCCTTACCACAACAAACCAAACCATATCATCTTAAAATTACAAAAAAAGGTGTACAAATCATAACAAACTATGCCAGACTTACCTAAATTACTTCGGCTACTCTAAATTATCACCAACTAACCCTTACCACAACAAACTAAACCCAATCAATTTTAAATTACAAAAAAATACTACTAACCATAGCAAGCTATGCCAAACTCACCTAAATTACTTCGGCTATCAAAAATCACCCCCAACTACATTTTACAGCAACAAACTAAGCCGAATCACTTTAAAATTACAAAAAAATGCTAAAAATCATAACAAACTATACCAGAATCTCCTAAATTATTTCGGCTACCGTAAATCACCCCCAACTATCCCTTACCACAACAAACCAAACCATATCATCTTAAAATTACAAAAAAAGGTGTACAAATCATAACAAACTATGCCAGACTCACCTAAATTACTTCGGCTACTCTAAATCATCACCAACTAACCCTTACCACAACAAACTAAACCCAATCACTTTTAAATTACAAAAAAATGCCACTAACCATAGCAAATTATGCCAAACTCACCTAAATTACTTCGGCTATCAAAAATCACCCCCAACTACATTTTACAGCAACAAACTAAGCCCAATCACTTTAAAATTACAAAAAAATGCAAAAAATCATAACAAACTATACCAGAATCACCTAAATAACTTCGGCTACCGTAAATCACCCCCAACTATCCCTTACCAAAACAAACCAAACCATATCATCTTAAAATTACAAAAAAAGGTGTACAAATCATAACAAACTATGCCAGACTCACCTAAATTACTTCGGCTACCCTAAATCATCACCAACTAACCCTTACCACAACAAACTAAACCCAATCACTTTTAAATAACAAAAAAATGCTACTAACCATAGCAAACTATGCCAAACTCATCTAAATTACTTCGGCTATCAAAAATTTCCCCCAACTACACTTTACAGCAACAAACTAAGCCCAATCACTTTAAAATTACAAAAAAATTCTAAAAATCATAACAAACTATACCAGAATCACCTAAATTACTTCGGCTACCGTAAATCACCTCCAACTATTCCTTACCACAACAAACCAAACCGTATCATCTTAAAATTACAAAAAAAGGTGTACAAATCTTAACAAACTATGCCAGACTCACCTAAATTACTTCGGCTACTCTAAATCATCACCAACTAACCCTTACCACAACAAACTAAACCCAATCACTTTTAAATTACAAAAAAATGCCACTAACCATAGCAAACTATGTCAAACTCACCGAAATTACTTCGGCTATCAAAAATCATCCCCAACTACATTTTACAGCAACAAACTAAGCCCAATCACTTTAAAATTACAAAAAAATGCTAAAAATCATAACAAACTATACCAGAATCACCTAAATTACTTCGGCTACCGTAAATCACCTCCAACTATCCCTTACCACAACAAACCAAACCATATCATCTTAAAATTACAAAAAAAGTTGTACAAATCTTAACAAACTATGCCAGACTCACCTAAATTACTTCGGCTACCATAAATCATCACCAACTAACCCTTACCACAACAAACTAAACCCAATCACTTTTAAATTACAAAAAAATGCTACTAACCATAGCAAACTATGCCAAACTCAACTCACCTAAATTACTTCGGCTATCAAAAATCACCCCCAACTACACTTTACAGCAACAAACTAAGCCCAATCACTTTAAAATTACAAAAAAATGCTAAAAATTATAACAAATTATACCAGAATCACTTAAATTACTTCGGCTACCGTAAATCACACCCAACTATCCCTTACCACAACAAACCAAACCATATCATCTTAAAATTACAAAAAAAAGGTGTACAAATCATAACAAACTATGCCAGACTCACCTAAATTACTTCGGCTATTCTAAATCATCACCAACTAACCCTTAACACAACAAACTAAACCCAATCACTTTTAAATTACAAAAAAATGCTACTAACCATAGCAAACTATGCCAAACTCAACTCACCTAAATTACTTCGGCTATCAAAAATCACCCCCAACTACACTTTACAGCAACAAACTAAGCCCAATCACATTAAAATTACAAAAAAATGTTAAAAATCATAACAAACTATACCAGAATCACCTAAATTACTTCGGCTACCGTAAATCACCTCCAACTATCCCTTACCACAACAAACCAAACCATATCATCTTAAAATTACGAAAAAAGGTGTACAAATCTTAACAAACTATGCCAGACTCACCTAAATTACTTCGGCTACTCTAAATCATCACCAACTAACCCTTACCACAACAAACTAAACCCAATCACTTTTAAATTACAAAAAAATGCCACTAACCATAGCAAACTATGCCAAACTCACCTAAATTACTTCGGCTATCAAAAATCACCCCCAACTACATTTTACAGCAACAAACTAAGCCCAATCACTTTAAAATTACAAAAAAATTCAAAAAATCATAACAAATTATACCAGAATCACCTAAATAACTTCGGCTACCGTAAATCACCCCCAACTATCCCTTACCACAACAAACCAAACCATATCATCTTAAATTACAAAAAAGGTGTACAAATCATAACAAACTATGCCAGACTCACCTAAATTACTTCGGCTACTCTAAATCATCACCAACTAACCCTTACCACAACAAACTAAACCCAATCACTTTTAAATAACAAAAAAATGCTACTAACCATAGCAAACTATGCCAAACTCACCTAAATTACTTCGGCTATCCAAAATCTCCCCCAACTACACTTTACAGCAACAAACTAAGCCCAATCACTTTAAAATTACAAAAAAATGCTAAAAATCATAACAAACTCTACCAGAATCACCTAAATTACTTCGGCTACCGTAAATCACCTCCAACTATCCCTTACCACAACAAACTGTTGTAGTTGATCAAAGTTGCCCAAATTTTAATACTTTATATGTAGTTAGCTATTTTTTGAATTTTGAGAGATATTGTCGGGGAGACGGGGTGTTGTGGATTTTTTGGAAAAAGTAAAATATAGAGAAGAAACTTTGAGTTAAGGGTTTTTTTTTTAAAGTGTCGAAATTTGTTCAGCTGTCCGACGAACTTAGTGCGCGTCCCGCCCACATCGACTGAGGAAGAATCGCTGAACGGCGCTGGACGACGACACATGGCGCCCAACGTGGGGCAAATCTCAATTCTGATTCTTCACATTGCTGTGAAGCGAACTACAGAAGAGTGAAAGATTGGCTCTAGACGCCGGACAAGAACAAATTTCAGATGACACCGCCACCAATGACTAGAGCAATGGCTTCTGTTAGGGAGTCGTCAAAAATAGAAGATACAACAGAAGGATCGTCGATTAGTTCTGCGACGGAGGCCGTCCAAATGACGGAAATTTTAATGACATTAACAAAGATATTACAGAAAAATCCAACACCGATTCGACCAGAAGAGACGCTCGTCACTTTTAGTGGAGAACCTGAAGAGGATCCAGAAGAGTTCGAGCAGATTCTCCGGGAGTACTTCCGTGCAGAGGGGACTCAATTGTCTCCGCAGGCGCAGACGGCAATTGTGTTCCGACAACTTCGGGGTGCCGCGGCTCGTCGTTATAAAGCCTTTATCGGGCGCAACGAACCACCAGAAATTGTGTTTGGGCGACTAAAGAACCACTACAGCGTAGAAAACAATTTTACGGCCTTGCACGAACGGTTTATTGGACGCTCGTTCAATGGTCCGCCCCAAGATGTCGAATTCTACGTAGATCAGCAAGAGCGGTTGTTTCGACGATTGTTTCCGGAAGCACCGAAACAACGATTAATATCTCTGCTAATAAAACAAATGCCGAGATCTTGCCGACCCATTCTTGTTCTGAATGAGTTTTCAAACGTCGATAGCTTCACCAAAGTGTTACGACGAGTTCTGGAACAGTTCCATTACGAACAAAACCCTAAGAAGCAGTCGGAAAACTGGAGGAGGACCGCGGACAAGTCTCCATCCCGGTCCGGTCCCTCGGCTTAGGTACATATAACATACCCCAGGTACCGGTTGTTGTTGCAGGAAAAAGCTACGCTGCTACGCTAGACACCGGTGCCACCCTCAACTTCATAAATGCACACATCGCTGAACCAAGTAAACATTGCCAACACTACGTACAATTAAGTATCAGTAACGCGTCTGCCAACGCAATCGGTACAAAGCGCTTGGATATCCAGCTCGGAAGCAGAGAGTATCGTGACGTGGAGTTCACCATCGTCGAGGACCTCGTTGAGGATGTAATCATGGGCGCACCATGGCTTCGCGAAACACGTGCCATGCTAGATTACGACCTGCGATGCATCCATCATGGCCGAGAACATAGAACGACAACATACTGGACGAATCCTTTTATTGGGGCTTCCGACCGTGTAGAAGTTCGGCTTCCGACACACGGTTTTCCAGAGGAATACATTGATCAGTTTAAACAGATAGTGCGCGAGTACGAAAAAGTTTTAGATGAAAAAAAAGTTGTAGGTTCAGCGCAAACGGTCAGTCACAAAATTAGATTAATAAAAGACGAACCTTTCCGCTTACGTCCATATCACTTAAATGACGACAAAAAACGCGAGATGTACAGTTGCGTGAAAGATATGCTAGCCGCGGGTGTTATAGAACGCTCAACTAGTGACTATTGTTCCCCTGCTGTGTTAGTACGGAAAAAAGATGGTACAGTGAGGTTTTGCACAGACTATCGTCGCCTTAATCTTATAACGCGTGACGAAGCGGCTCCTTTACCGCGCATAACGGAAGCGTTACGCGATTTTGGTGCGGCGATTGTATTTTCATCCATAGATTTAAAATCTGGATATTGGCAAATTCCAATGCACCCGGAGTCGAAGCACCTCACAACGTTTTCAACTCCAGACGGAGCTACTTATCAGTACAACGTTATGCCGTTTGGGTTGAAAAATGCACCCGCGACATTCCAGAAGTTGATGACCCGTGTTTTGGTCGGATTACTGGGAGAATGCGTACACGTGTACCTCGACGACATTATCGTATACTCATCAAGTTATGAGGAACACCTGGAACATCTTCAACGGGTCTTTCAGCGTCTTCGTGAGTTTGGGTTACGATGCGCCTTTGCCAAGTGTCGTTTCGGCGTTACCGAACTTCCATATCTTGGCCACACGATAGGACGTTATTGTAATCAGCCACAATCGACTCACTTGCGACAGATCCAAGAAGCTGTACCACCTAGAAACCGGAAACAACTTCAAAAATTCCTTGGATTGGCCAATTGGGTGCGTGAGTTCATCTCGGACTACGCTATCATCGCAGCTCCATTGACCGACCTCCTCACCACCAAAAAGCTTTTTAAATGGGACCATAACGCACAAAAAGCATTCGACGAGTTGAAGAAGGCGATTGACCAACCGCTTCAGTTGAAGAGACCGGAACCGCAACTGCCGTTTGTCTTGCAGACTGATGCCAGCGGAGTTGGTATAGCTGCAGTTTTATTTCAAGAAAAAGACGACGTGCGACACGTAGTGTCATATAGTAGCGCACGACTCACTGCGACGCAACGGAAATATCACATAAATGAGCAAGAATGTTTGGCGATTGTATGGGCGATTAAGAGATATCGACCATACCTGGAGGATGTGCCGTTTACGCTGAGAACGGATAATAAAGCGTTATTGTGGCTCAATACTGCCAAAGACAGTAACGCCAAATTAACTAGGTGGGCGTTATTGTTGCAGGAATTTCGTTTTCGCGTCGAACACTGTGAAGGAAAACACAACGAACTTCCAGATCTTCTTTCCCGACAACCCGAGACGTCAGAGGTACCGGTGGAAGCCGAAGATCTCGACAGGATGTTTGTTCCCACGCTGCCATCCGATCGATTGTGTCTGATGGAAAGTGTCACATTTATGGACACAGTCAAAGAGGCACAACAGAAAGATCCTGAGTTTCCGTTAATGGTCCAGCGCCTCACGCAGACGAACCATCAACGGGGTACTGCCACATTCCAGAAATATTATGAATTGCGTGACGGCTACCTTTACCGAAACGGAGAAGTGTCCCAACTCTGGGTACCTAAAACAGAGCGCGAACGGGTCCTGCACGAATTCCACGACATTATAAACCATCCTGGACGCGATGAAACTATTCGTGCAATTCGTGAAGAATTCACCTGGCCGTCTCTTAACAATGACGTTGCAACCTACGTACGAAACTGTCTTGTGTGCGCGACCACCAAACCTGAAACAACACAGACACATGCACCTTTGCGTGC
This sequence comes from Eledona agricola, assembly GCA_964023215.1. Lineage (NCBI taxonomy): Eukaryota > Metazoa > Arthropoda > Insecta > Coleoptera > Tenebrionidae > Eledona > Eledona agricola. Next base: position 2,334,147 of record CAXIEJ010000157.1, read on the forward strand.
ATATGTTCCGACGAAGCCGTGGCAAACAATTGCGGTTGACTACATGGGTCCTTTCGAAGAAACACCAAAAAGAAATCGCTTTATTCTCGTTGTCATGGACACTTTCTCGAGATGGGTAGAAGCATTTCCAACAAAACGCATGACCGCAAAATCTACGCTTGCAGTTCTGCGCGACGAAATTTTTCCACGCTGGGGGTATCCACGCGCCCTAATCAGCGATAATGGTCCTCAGTTCAGGAAAATTAAACACTGGCCCACAGCAGTTTATCATCCACGAGCCAACCCAACTGAGCGCCGTAATCAAGAACTAAAGAAAATTATACGCCATCTTCAGTTTGCTGATGCAAAACGGCCATGGGACCGTCAGCTGGGCCAGGCGTTATTTTCTTTGCGGCGACGTCGGAATGCTGCCACCAGACAAACTCCTAGCGTGACACTTCTTGGCTTCGACATTATGCGACCTGGCCATCCAGAGAAAAATGAGTCTACTGCACTTTTACCGGAAGAACGTATTAAAAATGCACTAACAAATCAAAAGCTCTATCGACGACGCTATGACCGAGACATGGATGACTCTTGCCGTTACAATGTAGGCGAACAAGTAATGGTTAGAAGACATGTCCGGTCTGGTTTTAAGGGGAAATGAATCGGCCCCGTCAAAATAACTGGTGTCGCAGGGAATTGCTACCTGGTGGACCGCAATGGCGTTACCGTTCGGGAACATATAGATAATATTCGCCGGGCGCCGTCACATCGCGGAACATTCCCAACGTCACGTGAGGATTCAGACGATGGAACAGAACTGCGAATCTACCGACGGAAAAAAAGACAGAATCCATCTTCATCCGAGGTAGTCCAAAATCAGAGTGTGACAACATCAAGCGAAATCAGCGACTTCGAATATGATTCAAAGGAGACTGGTCATGACAGAGAAGATGCTGACAAGAGGTGTTATCACACGTAGATTAGAATTAGATTAAAATTTGGCCATTTGGAGGAGGGAAAGTGTTGTAGTTGATCAAAGTTGCCCAAATTTTAATACTTTATATGTAGTTAGCTATTTTTTGAATTTTGAGAGATATTGTCGGGGAGACGGGGTGTTGTGGATTTTTTGGAAAAAGTAAAATATAGAGAAGAAACTTTGAGTTAAGGGTTTTTTTTTAAGTGTCGAAATTTGTTCAGTTGTCCGACGAATTTAGTGCGCGTCCCGCCCACATCGACTGAGGAAGAATCGCTGAACGGCGCTGGACGACGACAAAACCAAACCATATCATCTTAAAATTACAAAAAAAGGTGTACAAATCTTAACAAACTATGCCAGACTCACCTAAATTACTTCGGCTACTCTAAGTCATCACCAACTAACCCTTACCACAACAAACTAAACCCAATAACTTTTAGATAATAAAAAAATGCTACTAACCATAGCAAACTATGCCAAACTCACCTAAATTACTTCGGCTATCAAAAATCACCCCCAACTACACTTTACAGCAACAAACTAAACCCAATCACTTTTAAATTACAAAAAAATGCTAGTAACCATAGCAAGCTATGCCAAACTCACCTAAATTACTTCGGCTACCATAAATCATCACCAACTAACCCTTACCACGACAAACTAAACCCAATCACTTTTAAATTACAAAAAAATGCTACTAACCATAGCAAGCTATGCCAAACTCACCTAAATTACTTCGGCTACCATAAATCATCACCAACTAACCCTTACCACAACAAACTAAACCCAATCACTTTTAAATTACAAAAAAATGCTACTAACCATAGCAAACTATGCCAAACTCAACTCACCTAAATTACTTCGGCTATCAAAAATCACCCCCAACTACACTTTACAGCAACAAACTAAGCCCAATCACTTTAAAATTACAAAAAAATGCTAAAAATCATAACAAATTATACCAGAATCACTTAAATTACTTCGGCTACCGTAAATCACACCCAACTATCTCTTACCACAACAAACCAAACCATATCATCATAAAATTACAAAAAAAGGTGTACAAATCATAACAAACTATGCCAGACTCACCTAAATTACTTCGGCTATTCTAAATCATCACCAACTAACACTTACCACAACAAACTAAACCCAATCACTTTTAAATTACAAAAAAATGCTACTAACCATAGCAAACTATGCCAAACTCAACTCACATAAATTACTTCGGCTATCAAAAATCACCCCCAACTACACTTTACAGCAACAAACTAAGCCCAATCACTTTAAAATTACAAAAAAATGCTAAAAATCATAACAAATTATACCAGAATCACTTAAATTACTTCGGCTACCGTAAATCACACCCAACTATCCCTTACCACAACAAACCAAACCATATCATCTTAAAATTACAAAAAAAGGTGTACAAATCATAACAAACTATGCCAGACTCATCTAAATTACTTCGGCTATTCTAAATCATCACCAACTAACCCTTACCACAACAAACTAAACCCAATCACTTTTAAATTACAAAAAAATGCTAGTAACCATAGCAAACTATGCCAAACTCACCTAAATTACTTCGGCTAACATAAATCATCACCAACTAACCCTTACCACAACAAACTAAACCTAATCACTATTAAATTACAAAAAAATGCTAGTAACCATAGCAAACTATGCCAAACTCACCTAAATTACTTCGGCTACCATAAATCATCACCAACTAACCCTTACCACAACAAACTATACCCAATCAATTTTAAATTACAAAAAAATGCTACTAACCATAGCAAACTATGCCAAACTCACCTAAATTACTTCGGCTATCAAAAATCACCCCCAACTACACTATACAGCAACAAACTAAGCCCAATTACTTTAAAATTACAAAAAAATGCTAAAAATCATAACAAACTATACCAGAATCACCTAAATTACTTAGGCTACCCTAAATCACCCCCAAATATCTCTTACCACAACAAACCAAACCATATCATCTTAAAATTACAAAAAAAGTGTACAAATCATAACAAACTATGCCAAACTAACCTTAATTACTTCGGCTACTCTAAATCATCACCAACTAACCCTTATTACCACAAACTAAACCCAATCACTTTTAAACTACAAAAAAATGCTAGTAACCATAGCAAACTATGCCAAACTCACCTAAATTACTTCGGCTACCATAAATCATCACCAACTAACCCTTACCACAACAAACTAAACCCAATCATTTTTAAATTACAACAAAATGCTACTAATCATTGCAAACTATGCCAAACTCACCTAAATTACTTTGGCTATCAAAAATCACCCCCAACTACACTTTACAGCAACAACCTATACCCAATCACTTTTAAATTACAAAAAAATGCTAGTAACCATAGCAAGCTATGCCAAACTCACCTAAATTACTTCGGCTACCATAAATCATCACCAACTAACCCTTACCACGACAAACTAAACCCAATCACTTTTAAATTACAAAAAAAAGTACTAACCATAGCAAGCTATGCCAAACTCACCTAAATTACTTCGGCTACCATAAATCATCACCAACTAACCCTTACCACGACAAACTAAACCCAATCACTTTTAAATTACAAAAAAATGCTACTAACCATAGCAAGCTATGCCAAACTCACCTAAATTACTTCGGCTACCATAAATCATCACCAACTAACCCTTACCACAACAAACTAAACCCAATCACTTTTAAATTACAAAAAAATGCTACTAACCATAGCAAACTATGCCAAACTCAACTCACCTAAATTACTTCGGCTATCAAAAATCACCCCCAACTACACTTTACAGCAACAAACTAAGCCCAATCACTTTAAAATTACAAAAAAATGCTAAAAATCATAACAAATTATACCAGAATCACTTAAATTACTTCGGCTACCGTAAATCACACCCAACTATCTCTTACCACAACAAACCAAACCATATCATCATAAAATTACAAAAAAAGGTGTACAAATCATAACAAACTATGCCAGACTCACCTAAATTACTTCGGCTATTCTAAATCATCACCAACTAACACTTACCACAACAAACTAAACCCAATCACTTTTAAATTACAAAAAAATGCTACTAACCATAGCAAACTATGCCAAACTCAACTCACATAAATTACTTCGGCTATCAAAAATCACCCCCAACTACACTTTACAGCAACAAACTAAGCCCAATCACTTTAAAATTACAAAAAAATGCTAAAAATCATAACAAATTATACCAGAATCACTTAAATTACTTCGGCTACCGTAAATCACACCCAACTATCCCTTACCACAACAAACCAAACCATATCATCTTAAAATTACAAAAAAGGGTGTACAAATCATAACAAACTATGCCAGACTCATCTAAATTACTTCGGCTATTCTAAATCATCACCAACTAACCCTTACCACAACAAACTAAACCCAATCACTTTTAAATTACAAAAAAATGCTAGTAACCATAGCAAACTATGCCAAACTCACCTAAATTACTTCGGCTACCATAAATCATCACCAACTAACCCTTACCACAACAAACTAAACCTAATCACTATTAAATTACAAAAAAATGCTAGTAACCATAGCAAACTATGCCAAACTCACCTAAATTACTTCGGCTACCATAAATCATCACCAACTAACCCTTACCACAACAAACTATACCCAATCAATTTTAAATTACAAAAAAATGCTACTAACCATAGCAAACTATGCCAAACTCACCTAAATTACTTCGGCTATCAAAAATCACCCCCAACTACACTATACAGCAACAAACTAAGCCCAATTACTTTAAAATTACAAAAAAATGCTAAAAATCATAACAAACTATACCAGAATCACCTAAATTACTTAGGCTACCCTAAATCACCCCCAAATATCTCTTACCACAACAAACCAAACCATATCATCTTAAAATTACAAAAAAAGTGTACAAATCATAACAAACTATGCCAAACTAACCTTAATTACTTCGGCTACTCTAAATCATCACCAACTAACCCTTATTACCACAAACTAAACCCAATCACTTTTAAATTACAAAAAAATGCTAGTAACCATAGCAAACTATGCCAAACTCACCTAAATTACTTCGGCTACCATAAATCATCACCAACTAACCCTTACCACAACAAACTAAACCTAATCACTATTAAATTACAAAAAAATGCTAGTAACCATAGCAAACTATGCCAAACTCACCTAAATTACTTCGGCTACCATAAATCATCACCAACTAACCCTTACCACAACAAACTAAACCCAATCATTTTTAAATTACAACAAAATGCTACTAATCATTGCAAACTATGCCAAACTCACCTAAATTACTTTGGCTATCAAAAATCACCCCCAACTACACTTTACAGCAACAACCTATACCCAATCACTTTTAAATTACAAAAAAATGCTAGTAACCATAGCAAGCTATGCCAAACTCACCTAAATTACTTCGGCTACCATAAATCATCACCAACTAACCCTTACCACGACAAACTAAACCCAATCACTTTTAAATTACAAAAAAAAGTACTAACCATAGCAAGCTATGCCAAACTCACCTAAATTACTTCGTCTACCATAAATCATCACCAACTAACCCTTACCACGACAAACTAAACCCAATCACTTTTAAATTACAAAAAAATGCTACTAACCATAGCAAGCTATGCCAAACTCACCTAAATTACTTCGGCTACCATAAATCATCACCAACTAACCCTTACCACAACAAACTAAACCCAATCACTTTTAAATTACAAAAAAATGCTACTAACCATAGCAAACTATGCCAAACTCAACTCACCTAAATTACTTCGGCTATCAAAAATCACCCCCAACTACACTTTACAGCAACAAACTAAGCCCAATCACTTTAAAATTACAAAAAAATGCTAAAAATCATAACAAATTATACCAGAATCACTTAAATTACTTCGGCTACCGTAAATCACACCCAACTATCTCTTACCACAACAAACCAAACCATATCATCATAAAATTACAAAAAAAGGTGTACAAATCATAACAAACTATGCCAGACTCACCTAAATTACTTCGGCTATTCTAAATCATCACCAACTAACACTTACCACAACAAACTAAACCCAATCACTTTTAAATTACAAAAAAATGCTACTAACCATAGCAAACTATGCCAAACTCAACTCACATAAATTACTTCGGCTATCAAAAATCACCCCCAACTACACTTTACAGCAACAAACTAAACCCAATCACTTTAAAATTACAAAAAAATGCTAAAAATCATAACAAATTATACCAGAATCACTTAAATTACTTCGGCTACCGTAAATCACACCCAACTATCCCTTACCACAACAAACCAAACCATATCATCTTAAAATTACAAAAAAGGGTGTACAAATCATAACAAACTATGCCAGACTCATCTAAATTACTTCGGCTATTCTAAATCATCACCAACTAACCCTTACCACAACAAACTAAACCCAATCACTTTTAAATTACAAAAAAATGCTAGTAACCATAGCAAACTATGCCAAACTCACCTAAATTACTTCGGCTACCATAAATCATCACCAACTAACCCTTACCACAACAAACTAAACCTAATCACTTTTAAATTACAAAAAAATGCTAGTAACCATAGCAAACTATGCCAAACTCACCTAAATTACTTCGGCTACCATAAATCATCACCAACTAACCCTTACCACAACAAACTATACCCAATCAATTTTAAATTACAAAAAAATGCTACTAACCATAGCAAACTATGCCAAACTCACCTAAATTACTTCGGCTATCAAAAATCACCCCCAACTACACTATACAGCAACAAACTAAGCCCAATTACTTTAAAATTACAAAAAAATGCTAAAAATCATAACAAACTATACCAGAATCACCTAAATTACTTAGGCTACCCTAAATCACCCCCAAATATCTCTTACCACAACAAACCAAACCATATCATCTTAAAATTACAAAAAAAGTGTACAAATCATAACAAACTATGCCAAACTAACCTTAATTACTTCGGCTACTCTAAATCATCACCAACTAACCCTTATTACCACAAACTAAACCCAATCACTTTTAAATTACAAAAAAATGCTAGTAACCATAGCAAACTATGCCAAACTCACCTAAATTACTTCGGCTACCATAAATCATCACCAACTAACCCTTACCACAACAAACTAAACCCAATCATTTTTAAATTACAACAAAATGCTACTAATCATTGCAAACTATGCCAAACTCACCTAAATTACTTTGGCTATCAAAAATCACCCCCAACTACACTTTACAGCAACAACCTATACCCAATCACTTTTAAATTACAAAAAAATGCTAGTAACCATAGCAAACTATGCCAAACTCACCTAAATTACTTCGGCTAACATAAATCATCACCAACTAATCCTTACCACAACAAACTAAACCCAATCACTTTTAAATTACAACAAAATGCTACTAATCATTGCAAACTATGCCAAACTCACCTAAATTACTTCGGCTATTAAAAATCACCCCCAACTACACTTTACAGCAACAAACTAAGCCCAATCACTTTAAAATTACAAAAAAATGCTAAAAATCATAACAAACTATGCCAGAATCACCTAAATTACTTCGGGTACCGTAAATCACCCTCAACTATCCCTTACCACAACAAACCAAACCATATCATCTTAAAATTACAAAAAAAGGTGTACAAATCATAACAAACTATGCCAGACTCACCTAAATTACTTCGGCTACTCTAAATCATCACCAACTAACCCTTACCACAACAAACTAAACCCAATCACTTTTAAATTACAAAAAAATGCTAGTAACCATAGCAAACTATGCCAAACTCACCTAAATTACTTCGGCTACCATAAATCATCACCAACTAACCCTTACCACAACAAACTAAACCCAATCACTTTTAAATTACAAAAAAATGCTACTAACCATAGCAAACTGTGCCAAACACACCTAAATTTCTTCGGCTATCAAAAATCTCCCCCAACTACACTTTACAGCAACAAACTAAGCCCAATCACTTTAAAATTACAAAAAAATGCTAAAAATCATAACAAAGTATACCAGAATCACCTATATTACTTCGGCTTCCGTAAATCACCCCCACCTATCCCTTACCACAACAAACCAAACCATATCATTTTAAAATTACAAAAAAAGGTGTACAAATCATAACAAACTATGCCAGACTCACCTAAATTACTTCGGCTACTCTAAATCATCACCAACTAACCCTTACCACAACAAACTAAACCCAATCACTTTTAAATTACAAAAAAATGCTAGTAACCATAGCAAACTATGCCAAACTCACCTAAATTACTTCGGCTACCATAAATCATCACCAACTAACCCTTACCACAACAAACTAAACCCAATCACTTTTAAATTACAAAAAAATGCTACTAACCATAACAAACTGTGCCAAACACACCTAAATTTCTTCGGCTATCAAAAATCTCCCCCAACTACACTTTACAGCAACAAACTAAGCCCAATCACTTTAAAATTATAAAAAAATGCTAAAAATCATAACAAAGTATACCAGAATCACCTATATTACTTCGGCTTCCGTAAATCACCCCCACCTATCCCTTACCACAACAAACCAAACCATATCATTTTAAAATTACAAAAAAAGGTGTACAAATCATAACAAACTATGCCAGACTCACCTAAATTACTTCGGCTACTCTAAATCATCACCAACTAACCCTTACCACAACAAACTAAACCCAATGATTTTTAAATTACAAAAAATGCAACTAACCATAGCAAGCTATGCCAAACTCACCTAAATTATTTCGGCTATCAAAAATCACCCCCAACTACACTTTACATCAACAACCTAAGCCCAATCACTTTAAAATTACAAAAAAATGCTAAAAATCATAACAAACTATACCAGAATCACCTAAATTACTTCGGCTACCGTAAATCACCTCCAACTATCCCTTACCTTAACAAACCAAACCATATCACCTTAAAATTTAAAAAAAAAAGTGTACAAATCATAACAAACTATGCCAGACTTACCTAAATTACTTCGGCTACTCTAAATCATCACCAACTAACCCTTACCACAACAAACTAAACCCAATGACTTTTAAATTACAAAAAAATGCTACTAACCCTAGCAAGCTATGCCAAACTAACCTAAATTACTTCGGCTATCAAAAATCACCCCCAACTACACTTTACAGCAATAAACTAAGCCCAATCACTTTAAAATTACAAAAAAATGCTAAAAATCATAACAAACTATACCAGAATCACCTAAATTACTTCGGCTACCGTAAATCACCCCCAAATATCCTTTACCACAACAAACCAAACCATATCATCTTAAAATTACAAAAAAAGGTGTACAAATCATAACAAACTATGCCAGACTCAACTAAATTACTTCGGCTACTCTAAATCATCACCAACTAACCCTTACCACATCAAACTAAACCCAATGACTTTTAAATTACAAAAAAATGCAACTAACCATAGCAAGCTATGCCAAACTCACCTAAATTACTTCGGCCATCAAAAATCACCCCCAACTACACTTTACAGCAACAAACTAAGCCCAATCACTTTAAAATTACAAAAAAATGCTAAAAATCATAACAAACTATACCAGAATCACCTAAATTACTTCGGCTATCGTAAATCACCCCCAACTATCCCTTACCTTAACAAACCAAACCATATCACCTTAAAATTTAAAAAAAAAAGTGTACAAATCATAACAAACTATGCCAGACTTAACTAAATTACTTCGGCTACCATAAATCATCACCAACTAAACTTACCACAACAAACTAAACCCAATCACTCTTAAATTACAAAAAAATGCTACTAACCATAGCAAACTATGCCAAACTCACCTAAATTACTTCGGCTATCAAAAATCACCCCCAACTACACTTTACAGCAACAAACTGAGCCCAATCACTTTAAAATTACAAAAAAATGCTAAAAATCATAACAAACTATACCAGAATCACCTAAATTACTTCGGCTACCGTAAATCACCCCCAACTATCCCTTACCTTAACAAACCAAATTATATCACCTTAAAATTTAAAAAAAAAGTGTACAAATCATAACAAACTATGCCAGACTTACCTAAATTACTTCGGCTACTCTAAATCATCACCAACTAACCCTTACCACAACAAACTAAACCCAATGACTTTTAAATTACAAAAAAATGCTACTAACCATAGCAAGCTATGCCAAACTAACCTAAATTACTTCGGCTATCAAAAATCACCCCCAACTACACTTTACAGCAACAAACTAAGCCCAATCACTTTAAAATTACAAAAAAATGCTAAAAATCATAACAAACTATACCAGAATCACCTAAATTACTTCGGCTACCGTAAATCACCCCCAACTATCCTTTACCACAACAAACCAAACCATATCATCTTAAAATTACAAAAAAAGGTGTACAAATCATAACAAACTATGCCAGACTCAACTAAATTACTTCGGCTACTCTAAATCATCACCAACTAACCCTTACCACAACAAACTAAACCCAATCACTTTTAAATTACAAAAAAATGCTACTAACCAAAGCAAGCTATGCCAAACTCACCTAAATTACTTCGGCTATCAAAAATCACCCCCAACTACACTTTACAGCTACAAACTAAGCCCAATCACTTTAAAATTACAAAAAAATGTTAAAAATCATAACAAACTATACCAGAATCACCTAAATTACTTCGGCTACCGTAAATCACCTTCAACTATATCTTATCACAACAAAAACCAAACCATGTGATCTTAAAATTACAAAAAAAGGTGTACAAATCATAACAAACTAGGCCAGACTCACCAAAATTTCTTCGGCTACTCTAAATCATCACCAACTAACCCTTACCACAACAAACTAAACCCAATCACTTTTAAATTACAAAAAAATGCTACTAACCATAGCAAACTATGCCAAACTCACTTAAATTACTTCGGCTATCAAAAATCACCCCCAACTACACTTTACAGCAACAAACTAAGCCCAATCATTTTTAAATTACAACAAAATGCTACTAATCATTGCAAACTATGCCAAACTCACCTAAATTACTTCGGCTACCATAAATCATCACCAACTAACCCTTACCACAACAAACTATACCCAATCAATTTTAAATTACAAAAAAATGCTACTAACCATAGCAAACTATGCCAAACTCAACTCACATAAATTACTTCGGCTATCAAAAATCACCCCCAACTACACTTTACAGCAACAAACTAAGCCCAATCACTTTAAAATTACAAAAAAATGCTAAAAATCATAACAAATTATACCAGAATCACTTAAATTACTTCGGCTACCGTAAATCACACCCAACTATCCCTTACCACAACAAACCAAACCATATCATCTTAAAATTACAAAAAAAGGTGTACAAATCATAACAAACTATGCCAGACTCATCTAAATTACTTCGGCTATTCTAAATCATCACCAACTAACCCTTACCACAACAAACTAAACCCAATCACTTTTAAATTACAAAAAAATGCTAGTAACCATAGCAAACTATGCCAAACTCACCTAAATTACTTCGGCTACCATAAATCATCACCAACTAACCCTTACCACAACAAACTAAACCTAATCACTATTAAATTACAAAAAAATGCTAGTAACCATAGCAAACTATGCCAAACTCACCTAAATTACTTCGGCTACCATAAATCATCACCAACTAACCCTTACCACAACAAACTATACCCAATCAATTTTAAATTACAAAAAAATGCTACTAACCATAGCAAACTATGCCAAACTCACCTAAATTACTTCGGCTATCAAAAATCACCCCCAACTACACTATACAGCAACAAACTAAGCCCAATTACTTTAAAATTACAAAAAAATGCTAAAAATCATAACAAACTATACCAGAATCACCTAAATTACTTAGGCTACCCTAAATCACCCCCAAATATCTCTTACCACAACAAACCAAACCATATCATCTTAAAATTACAAAAAAAGTGTACAAATCATAACAAACTATGCCAAACTAACCTTAATTACTTCGGCTACTCTAAATCATCACCAACTAACCCTTATTACCACAAACTAAACCCAATCACTTTTAAATTACAAAAAAATGCTAGTAACCATAGCAAACTATGCCAAACTCACCTAAATTACTTCGGCTACCATAAATCATCACCAACTAACCCTTACCACAACAAACTAAACCCAATCATTTTTAAATTACAACAAAATGCTACTAATCATTGCAAACTATGCCAAACTCACCTAAATTACTTTGGCTATCAAAAATCACCCCCAACTACACTTTACAGCAACAACCTATACCCAATCACTTTTAAATTACAAAAAAATGCTAGTAACCATAGCAAGCTATGCCAAACTCACCTAAATTACTTTGGCTACCATAAATCATCACCAACTAACCCTTACCACGACAAACTAAACCCAATCACTTTTAAATTACAAAAAAAAGTACTAACCATAGCAAGCTATGCCAAACTCACCTAAATTACTTCGGCTACCATAAATCATCACCAACTAACCCTTACCACGACAAACTAAACCCAATCACTTTTAAATTACAAAAAAATGCTACTAACCATAGCAAGCTATGCCAAACTCACCTAAATTACTTCGGCTACCATAAATCATCACCAACTAACCCTTACCACAACAAACTAAACCCAATCACTTTTAAATTACAAAAAAATGCTACTAACCATAGCAAACTATGCCAAACTCAACTCACCTAAATTACTTCGGCTATCAAAAATCACCCCCAACTACACTTTACAGCAACAAACTAAGCCCAATCACTTTAAAATTACAAAAAAATGCTAAAAATCATAACAAATTATACCAGAATCACTTAAATTACTTCGGCTACCGTAAATCACACCCAACTATCTCTTACCACAACAAACCAAACCATATCATCATAAAATTACAAAAAAAGGTGTACAAATCATAACAAACTATGCCAGACTCACCTAAATTACTTTGGCTATTCTAAATCATCACCAACTAACCCTTACCACAACAAACTAAACCCAATCACTTTTAAATTACAAAAAAATGCTACTAACCATAGCAAACTGTGCCAAACACACCTAAATTTCTTCGGCTATCAAAAATCTCCCCCAACTACACTTTACAGCAACAAACTAAGCCCAATCACTTTAAAATTACAAAAAAATGCTAAAAATCATAACAAAGTATACCAGAATCACCTATATTACTTCGGCTTCCGTAAATCACCCCCACCTATCCCTTACCACAACAAACCAAACCATATCATTTTAAAATTACAAAAAAAGGTGTACAAATCATAACAAACTATGCCAGACTCACCTAAATTACTTCGGCTACTCTAAATCATCACCAACTAACCCTTACCACAACAAACTAAACCCAATCACTTTTAAATTACAAAAAAATGCTAGTAACCATAGCAAACTATGCCAAACTCACCTAAATTACTTCGGCTACCATAAATCATCACCAACTAACCCTTACCACAACAAACTAAACCCAATCACTTTTAAATTACAAAAAAATGCTACTAACCATAGCAAACTGTGCCAAACACACCTAAATTTCTTCGGCTATCAAAAATCTCCCCCAACTACACTTTACAGCAACAAACTAAGCCCAATCACTTTAAAATTATAAAAAAATGCTAAAAATCATAACAAAGTATACCAGAATCACCTATATTACTTCGGCTTCCGTAAATCACCCCCACCTATCCCTTACCACAACAAACCAAACCATATCATTTTAAAATTACAAAAAAAGGTGTACAAATCATAACAAACTATGCCAGACTCACCTAAATTACTTCGGCTACTCTAAATCATCACCAACTAACCCTTACCACAACAAACTAAACCCAATGATTTTTAAATTACAAAAAATGCAACTAACCATAGCAAGCTATGCCAAACTCACCTAAATTACTTCGGCTATCAAAAATCACCCCCAACTACACTTTACAGCAACAACCTAAGCCCAATCACTTTAAAATTACAAAAAAATGCTAAAAATCATAACAAACTATACCAGAATCACCTAAATTACTTCGGCTACCGTAAATCACCTCCAACTATCCCTTACCTTAACAAACCAAACCATATCACCTTAAAATTTAAAAAAAAAAGTGTACAAATCATAACAAACTATGCCAGACTTACCTAAATTACTTCGGCTACTCTAAATCATCACCAACTAACCCTTACCACAACAAACTAAACCCAATGACTTTTAAATTACAAAAAAATGCTACTAACCCTAGCAAGCTATGCCAAACTAACCTAAATTACTTCGGCTATCAAAAATCACCCCCAACTACACTTTACAGCAATAAACTAAGCCCAATCACTTTAAAATTACAAAACAATGCTAAAAATCATAACAAACTATACCAGAATCACCTAAATTACTTCGGCTACCGTAAATCACCCCCAAATATCCTTTACCACAACAAACCAAACCATATCATCTTAAAATTACAAAAAAAGGTGTACAAATCATAACAAACTATGCCAGACTCAACTAAATTACTTCGGCTACTCTAAATCATCACCAACTAACCCTTACCACAACAAACTAAACCCAATGACTTTTAAATTACAAAAAAATGCAACTAACCATAGCAAGCTATGCCAAACTCACCTAAATTACTTCGGCCATCAAAAATCACCCCCAACTACACTTTACAGCAACAAACTAAGCCCAATCACTTTAAAATTACAAAAAAATGCTAAAAATCATAACAAACTATACCAGAATCACCTAAATTACTTCGGCTATCGTAAATCACCCCCAACTATCCCTTACCTTAACAAACCAAACCATATCACCTTAAAATTTAAAAAAAAAAGTGTACAAATCATAACAAACTATGCCAGACTTAACTAAATTACTTCGGCTACCATAAATCATCACCAACTAAACTTACCACAACAAACTAAACCCAATCACTCTTAAATTACAAAAAAATGCTACTAACCATAGCAAACTATGCCAAACTCACCTAAATTACTTCGGCTATCAAAAATCACCCCCAACTACACTTTACAGCAACAAACTGAGCCCAATCACTTTAAAATTACAAAAAAATGCTAAAAATCATAACAAACTATACCAGAATCACCTAAATTACTTCGGCTACCGTAAATCACCCCCAACTATCCCTTACCTTAACAAACCAAATTATATCACCTTAAAATTTAAAAAAAAAGTGTACAAATCATAACAAACTATGCCAGACTTACCTAAATTACTTCGGCTACTCTAAATCATCACCAACTAACCCTTACCACAACAAACTAAACCCAATGACTTTTAAATTACAAAAAAATGCTACTAACCATAGCAAGCTATGCCAAACTAACCTAAATTACTTCGGCTATCAAAAATCACCCCCAACTACACTTTACAGCAACAAACTAAGCCCAATCACTTTAAAATTACAAAAAAATGCTAAAAATCATAACAAACTATACCAGAATCACCTAAATTACTTCGGCTACCGTAAATCACCCCCAACTATCCTTTACCACAACAAACCAAACCATATCATCTTAAAATTACAAAAAAAGGTGTACAAATCATAACAAACTATGCCAGACTCAACTAAATTACTTCGGCTACTCTAAATCATCACCAACTAACCCTTACCACAACAAACTAAACCCAATCACTTTTAAATTACAAATAAATGCTACTAACCAAAGCAAGCTATGCCAAACTCACCTAAATTACTTCGGCTATCAAAAATCACCCCCAACTACACTTTACAGCTACAAACTAAGCCCAATCACTTTAAAATTACAAAAAAATGTTAAAAATCATAACAAACTATACCAGAATCACCTAAATTACTTCGGCTACCGTAAATCACCTTGAACTATATCTTATCACAACAAAAACCAAACCATGTGATCTTAAAATTACAAAAAAAGGTGTACAAATCATAACAAACTAGGCCAGACTCACCAAAATTTCTTCGGCTACTCTAAATCATCACCAACTAACCCTTACCACAACAAACTAAACCCAATCACTTTTAAATTACAAAAAAATGCTACTAACCATAGCAAACTATGCCAAACTCACTTAAATTACTTCGGCTATCAAAAATCACCCCCAACTACACTTTACAGCAACAAACTAAGCCCAATCATTTTTAAATTACAACAAAATGCTACTAATCATTGCAAACTATGCCAAACTCACCTAAATTACTTCGGCTACCATAAATCATCACCAACTAACCCTTACCACAACAAACTATACCCAATCAATTTTAAATTACAAAAAAATGCTACTAACCATAGCAAACTATGCCAAACTCAACTCACATAAATTACTTCGGCTATCAAAAATCACCCCCAACTACACTTTACAGCAACAAACTAAGCCCAATCACTTTAAAATTACAAAAAAATGCTAAAAATCATAACAAATTATACCAGAATCACTTAAATTACTTCGGCTACCGTAAATCACACCCAACTATCCCTTACCACAACAAACCAAACCATATCATCTTAAAATTACAAAAAAAGGTGTACAAATCATAACAAACTATGCCAGACTCATCTAAATTACTTCGGCTATTCTAAATCATCACCAACTAACCCTTACCACAACAAACTAAACCCAATCACTTTTAAATTACAAAAAAATGCTAGTAACCATAGCAAACTATGCCAAACTCACCTAAATTACTTCGGCTACCATAAATCATCACCAACTAACCCTTACCACAACAAACTAAACCTAATCACTATTAAATTACAAAAAAATGCTAGTAACCATAGCAAACTATGCCAAACTCACCTAAATTACTTCGGCTACCATAAATCATCACCAACTAACCCTTACCACAACAAACTATACCCAATCAATTTTAAATTACAAAAAAATGCTACTAACCATAGCAAACTATGCCAAACTCACCTAAATTACTTCGGCTATCAAAAATCACCCCCAACTACACTATACAGCAACAAACTAAGCCCAATTACTTTAAAATTACAAAAAAATGCTAAAAATCATAACAAACTATACCAGAATCACCTAAATTACTTCGGCTACCCTAAATCACCCCCAACTATCTCTTACCACAACAAACCAAACCATATCATCTTAAAATTACAAAAAAAGTGTACAAATCATAACAAACTATGCCAAACTAACCTTAATTACTTCGGCTACTCTAAATCATCACCAACTAACCCTTATTACCACAAACTAAACCCAATCACTTTTAAATTACAAAAAAATGCTAGTAACCATAGCAAACTATGCCAAACTCACCTAAATTACTTCGGCTACCATAAATCATCACCAACTAACCCTTACCACAACAAACTAAACCCAATCATTTTTAAATTACAACAAAATGCTACTAATCATTGCAAACTATGCCAAACTCACCTAAATTACTTTGGCTATCAAAAATCACCCCCAACTACACTTTACAGCAACAACCTATACCCAATCACTTTTAAATTACAAAAAAATGCTAGTAACCATAGCAAGCTATGCCAAACTCACCTAAATTACTTCGGCTACCATAAATCATCACCAACTAACCCTTACCACGACAAACTAAACCCAATCACTTTTAAATTACAAAAAAAAGTACTAACCATAGCAAGCTATGCCAAACTCACCTAAATTACTTCGGCTACCATAAATCATCACTAACTAACCCTTACCACAACAAACTAAACCCAATCACTTTTAAATTACAAAAAAATGCTACTAACCATAGCAAACTATGCCAAACTCAACTCACCTAAATTACTTCGGCTATCAAAAATTACCCCCAACTACACTTTACAGCAACAAACTAAGCCCAATCACTTTAAAATTACAAAAAAATGCTAAAAATCATAACAAATTATACTAGAATCACCTAAATTACTTCGGCTACCGTAAATCACACCCAACTATCCCTTACCACAACAAACCAAACCATATCATCCTAAATTACAAAAAAAGGTGTACAAATCATAACAAACTATGCCAGAATCACCTAAATTACTTCGGCTATTCTAAATCATCACCAACTAACCCTTACCACAACAAACTAAACCCAATCACTTTTAAATTACAAAAAAATGCTAGTAACCATAGCAAACTATGCCAAACTCACCTAAATTACTTCGGCTACCATAAATCATCACCAACTAACCCTTACCACAACAAACTAAACCCAATCACTTTTAAATTACAAAAAAATGCTACTAACCATAGCAAACTATGCCTAACTCACCTAAATTGCTTCGGCTATCAAAAATCACCCCCAACAACACTTTACAGCAACAAACTAAGCCCAATCAATTTAAAATTACAAAAAAATGCTAAAAATCATAACAAACTATACCAGAATCACCTAAATTACTTCGGCTACCGTAAATCACCCCCAACTATCTCTTACCACAACAAACCAAACCATATCATCTTAAAATTACAAAAAAGGTGTACAAATCATAACAAACTATGCCAAACTCACCTTAATTACTTCGGCTACTCTAAATCATCACCAACTAACCCTTACCACAACAAACTAAACCCAATCACTTTTAAATTACAAAAAAATGCTAGTAACCATAGCAAACTATGCCAAACTCACCTAAATTACTTCGGCTAACATAAATCATCACCAACTAATCCTTACCACAACAAACTAAACCCAATCACTTTTAAATTACAACAAAATGCTACTAATCATTGCAAACTATGCCAAACTCACCTAAATTACTTCGGCTATTAAAAATCACCCCCAACTACACTTTACAGCAACAAACTAAGCCCAATCACTTTAAAATTACAAAAAAATGCTAAAAATCATAACAAACTATGCCAGAATCACCTAAATTACTTCGGGTACCGTAAATCACCCTCAACTATCCCTTACCACAACAAACCAAACCATATCATCTTAAAATTACAAAAAAAGGTGTACAAATCATAACAAACTATGCCAGACTCACCTAAATTACTTCGGCTACTCTAAATCATCACCAACTAACCCTTACCACAACAAACTAAACCCAATCACTTTTAAATTACAAAAAAATGCTAGTAACCATAGCAAACTATGCCAAACTCACCTAAATTACTTCGGCTACCATAAATCATCACCAACTAACCCTTACCACAACAAACTAAACCCAGTCACTTTTAAATTGCAAAAAAATGCTACTAACCATAGCAAACTGTGCCAAACACACCTAAATTTCTTCGGCTATCAAAAATCTCCCCCAACTACACTTTACAGCAACAAACTAAGCCCAATCACTTTAAAATTACAAAAAAATGCTAAAAATCATAACAAAGTATACCAGAATCACCTATATTACTTCGGCTTCCGTAAATCACCCCCACCTATCCCTTACCACAACAAACCAAACCATATCATTTTAAAATTACAAAAAAAGGTGTACAAATCATAACAAACTATGCCAGACTCACCTAAATTACTTCGGCTACTCTAAATCATCACCAACTAACCCTTACCACAACAAACTAAACCCAATCACTTTTAAATTACAAAAAAATGCTAGTAACCATAGCAAACTATGCCAAACTCACCTAAATTACTTCGGCTACCATAAATCATCACCAACTAACCCTTACCACAACAAATTAAACCCAATCACTTTTAAATTACAAAAAAATGCTACTAACCATAGCAAACTGTGCCAAACACACCTAAATTTCTTCGGCTATCAAAAATCTCCCCCAACTACACTTTACAGCAACAAACTAAGCCCAATCACTTTAAAATTATAAAAAAATGCTAAAAATCATAACAAAGTATACCAGAATCACCTATATTACTTCGGCTTCCGTAAATCACCCCCACCTATCCCTTACCACAACAAACCAAACCATATCATTTTAAAATTACAAAAAAAGGTGTACAAATCATAACAAATTATGCCAGACTCACCTAAATTACTTCGGCTACTCTAAATCATCACCAACTAACCCTTACCACAACAAACTAAACCCAATGATTTTTAAATTACAAAAAATGCAACTAACCATAGCAAGCTATGCCAAACTCACCTAAATTACTTCGGCTATCAAAAATCACCCCCAACTACACTTTACAGCAACAAACTAAGCCCAATCACTTTAAAATTACAAAAAAATGCTAAAAATCATAACAAACTATACCAGAATCACCTAAATTACTTCGGCTACCGTAAATCACCCCCAACTATCCCTTACCTTAACAAACCAAACCATATCACCTTAAAATTTAAAAAAAAAAGTGTACAAATCATAACAAACTATGCCAGACTTACCTAAATTACTTCGGCTACTCTAAATCATCACCAACTAACCCTTACCACAACAAACTAAACCCAATGACTTTTAAATTACAAAAAAATGCTACTAACCCTAGCAAGCTATGCCAAACTAACCTAAATTACTTCGGCTATCAAAAATCACCCCCAACTACACTTTACAGCAATAAACTAAGCCCAATCACTTTAAAATTACAAAAAAATGCTAAAAATCATAACAAACTATACCAGAATCACCTAAATTACTTCGGCTACCGTAAATCACCCCCAACTATCCTTTACCACAACAAACCAAACCATATCATCTTAAAATTACAAAAAAAGGTGTACAAATCATAACAAACTATGCCAGACTCAACTAAATTACTTCGGCTACTCTAAATCATCACCAACTAACCCTTACCACAACAAACTAAACCCAATCACTTTTAAATTACAAAAAAATGCTACTAACCATAGCAAGCTATGCCAAACTCACCTAAATTACTTCGGCTATCAAAAATCACCCCCAACTACACTTTACAGCTACAAACTAAGCCCAATCACTTTAAAATTACAAAAAAATGTTAAAAATCATAACAAACTATACCAGAATCACCTAAATTACTTCGGCTACCGTAAATCACCTTCAACTATATCTTATCACAACAAAAACCAAACCATGTGATCTTAAAATTACAAAAAAAGGTGTACAAATCATAACAAACTAGGCCAGACTCACCAAAATTTCTTCGGCTACTCTAAATCATCACCAACTAACCCTTACCACAACAAACTAAACCCAATCACTTTTAAATTACAAAAAAATGCTACTAACCATAGCAAACTATGCCAAACTCACTTAAATTACTTCGGCTATCAAAAATCACCCCCAACTACACTTTACAGCAACAAACTAAGCCCAATCATTTTTAAATTACAACAAAATGCTACTAATCATTGCAAACTATGCCAAACTCACCTAAATTACTTCGGCTATCAAAAATCACCCCCAACTACACTTTACAGCAACAAACTAAGCCCAATCACTTTAAAATTACAAAAAAATGCTAAAAATCATAACAAACTATACCAGAATCACCTAAATTACTTCGGCTACCGTAAATCACCCTCAACTATCCCTTACCACAACAAACCAAACCATATCATCTTAAAATTACAAAAAAAGTTATACAAATCATAACAAACTATGCCAGACTCACCTAAATTACTTCGGCTACTCTAAATCATCTCCAACTAACCCTTACCACAACAAACTAAACCCAATCACTTTTAAATTACAAAAAAATGCTAGTAACCATAGCAAACTATGCCAAACTCACCTAAATTACTTCGGCTACCATAAATCATCACCAACTAACCCTTACCACAACAAACTAAACCCAATCACTTTTAAATTACAAAAAAATGTTACTAACCATAGCAAACTGTGCCAAACACACCTAAATTTCTTCGGCTATCAAAAATCTCCCCCAACTACACTTTACAGCAACAAACTAAGCCCAATCACTTTAAAATTACAAAAAAATGCTAAAAATCATAACAAACTATACCAGAATCACCTAAATTACTTCGGCTAACGTAAATCACCCCCAACTATCCCTTACCACCACAAACCAAACCATATCATCTTAATATTACAAAAAAAGGTGTACAAATCATAACAAACTATGCCAGACTTACCTAAATTACTTCGGCTACTCTAAATCATCACCAACTAACCCTTACCACAACAAACTAAACCCAATCACTTTTAAATTACAAAAAAATACTACTAACCATAGCAAACTATGCCAAACTCACCTAAATTACTTTGGCTATCAAAAATCACCCCCAACTACACTTTACAGCAACAAACTATACCCAATCACTTTTAAATTACAAAAAAATGCTAGTAACCATAGCAAGCTATGCCAAACTCACCTAAATTACTTCGGCTACCATAAATCATCACCAACTATCCCTTACCACAACAAACTAAACCCAATCACTTTTAAATTACAAAAAAATGCTACTAACCATAGCAAACTATGCCAAACTCAACTCACCTAAATTACTTCGGCTATCAAAAATCACCCCCAACTACACTTTACAGCAACAAACTAAGCCCAATCACTTTAAAATTACAAAAAAATGCTAAAAATCATAACAAATTATACTAGAATCACCTAAATTACTTCGGCTACCGTAAATCACACCCAACTATCCCTTACCACAACAAACCAAACCATATCATCTTAAAATTACAAAAAAAGGTGTACAAATCATAACAAACTATGCCAGAATCACCTAAATTACTTCGGCTATTCTAAATCATCACCAACTAACCCTTACCACAACAAACTAAACCCAATCACTTTTAAATTACAAAAAAATGCTAGTAACCATAGCAAACTATGCCAAACATACCTAAATTACTTCGGCTACCATAAATCATCACCAACTAACCCTTACCACAACAAACTAAACCCAATCACTTTTAAATTACAAAAAAATGCTACTAACCATAGCAAACTATGCCAAACTCACCTAAATTGCTTCGGCTATCAAAAATCACCCCCAACAACACTTTACAGCAACAAACTAAGCCCAATCAATTTAAAATTACAAAAAAATGCTAAAAATCATAACAAACTATACCAGAATCACCTAAATTACTTCGGCTACCGTAAATCACCCCCAACTATCTCTTACCACAACAAACCAAACCATATCATCTTAAAATTACAAAAAAGGTGTACAAATCATAACAAACTATGCCAAACTCACCTTAATTACTTCGGCTACTCTAAATCATCACCAACTAACCCTTACCACAACAAACTAAACCCAATCACTTTTAAATTACAAAAAAATGCTAGTAACCATAGCAAACTATGCCAAACTCACCTAAATTACTTCGGCTACCATAAATCATCACCAACTAATCCTTACCACAACAAACTAAACCCAATCACTTTTAAATTACAACAAAGTGCTACTAATCATTGCAAACTATGCCAAACTCACCTAAATTACTTCGGCTATTAAAAATCACCCCCAACTACACTTTACAGCAACAAACTAAGCCCAATCACTTTAAAATTACAAAAAAATGCTAAAAATCATAACAAACTATGCCAGAATCACCTAAATTACTTCGGCTACCGTAAATCACCCTCAACTATCCCTTTCCACAACAAACCAAACCATATCATCTTAAAATTACAAAAAAAGGTGTACAAATCATAACAAACTATGCCAGACTCACCCAAATTACTTCGGCTACTCTAAATCATCACCAACTAAACATTACCACAACAAACTAAACCCAATCACTTTTAAATTACAAAAAAATGCTAGTAACCATAGCAAACTATGCCAAACTCACCTAAATTACTTCGGCTACCATAAATCATCACCAACTAACCCTTACCACAACAAACTAAACCCAATCACTTTTAAATTACAAAAAAATGCTACTAACCATAGCAAACAGTGCCAAACACACCTAAATTTCTTCGGCTATCAAAAATCTCCCCCAACTGCACTTTACAGCAACAAACTAAGCCCAATCACTTTAAAATTACAAAAAAATGCTAAAAATCATAACAAACTTTACCAGACTCACCTAAATTACTTCGGCTACTCTAAATCATCACCAACTAACCCCTACCACAACAAACTAAACCCAATCACTTTTAAATTACAAAAAATGATAGTAACCATAGCAAACTATGCCAAACTCACCTAAATTACTTCGGCTATCAAAAATCACCCCCAACTACAGTTTACAGCAACAAACGAAGCCCAATCACTTTAAAATTACAAACAAATGCTAAACATCATAACAAACTATACCAGAATCACCTAAATTACTTCGGCTACCGTAAATCACCCCCAACTATCCCTTACCACAACAAACCAAACCATATCATCTTAGAATTACAAAAAAAGGTGTACAAATCATAACAAACTATGCCAGACTCACCTAAATTACTTGGGCTACTCTAAATCATCACCAACTAACCCTTACCACAACAAACTAAACCCAATCACATTTAAATTACAAAAAAATTCTACTAACCATAGCAAGCTATGCCAAACTCACCTAAATTACTTCGGCTATCAAAAATCACCCCCAACTACATTCTACAGCAACAAACTAAGCCCAATCAGTTTAAAATTACAAAAAAATGCTAAAAATCATAACAAACTATACCAGAAACACCTAAATTATTTCGGCTAACGTAAATCACCCCCAACTATCCCTTACCAAAACAAACCAAACCATATCATCTTAAAATTTCAAAAAAGGTGTACAAATCATAACAAACTAAGCCAGACTCACTTAAATTACTTCGGCTACTCTAAATCATCACCAACTAACCCTTACCACAACAAACTAAACCCAATCATTTTTAAATTACAAAAAATGCTACTAATCATAGCAAACTATGCCAAACTTACCTAAATTACTTCGGCTATCAAAAATCACCCCCAACTACACTTTACAGCAACAAACTAAGCCCAATCACTTTAAAATTACAAAAAAATGCTAAAAATCATAACAAACAATACCAGAATTACCTAAATTACTTCGGCTACCGTAAATCACCCCCAACTATCCCTTACCACAACAAACCAAACCATATCATCTTAAAATTACAAAAAAAGGTGTACAAATCATAAGAGACTAAGCCAGACTCACCTAAATTACTTCGGCTACTCTAAATCATCACCAACTAACCCTTACCACAACAAACTAAACCCAATCATTTTTAAATAACAAAAAAATGCTACTAACCATAGCAAACTATGCCAAACTCACCTAAATTACTTCGGCTATCAAAAATCTCCCCCAACTACACTTTACAGCAACAAACTAAGCCCAATCACTTTAAAATTACAAAAAAATGCTAATAATCATAACAAACTTTACCAGACTCACCTAAATTACTTCGGCTACTCTAAATCATCACCAACTAACCCCTACCACAACAAACTAAACCCAATCACTTTTAAATTACAAAAAATGATAGTAACCATAGCAAACTATGCCAAACTCACCTAAATTACTTCGGCTACCGTAAATCACCCCCAACTATCCCTTACCACAACAAACCAAACCATATCATCTTAGAATTACAAAAAAAGGTGTACAAATCATAACAAACTAGGCCAGACTCACCTAAATTACTTGGGCTACTCTAAATCATCACCAACTAACCCTTACCACAACAAACTAAACCCAATAACTTTTAAATTACAAAAAAATGCTACTAACCATAGCAAACTATGCCAAACTCACCTAAATTACTTCGGCTATCAAAAATCACCCCCAACTACACTTTACAGCAACAAACTAAGCCCAATCACTTTAAAATTACAAAAAAATGCTAAAAATCATAACAAACTATACCAGGATCACCTAAATTACTTCGGCTACCGTAAGTTACCCCCTACTATCCCTTACCACAACAAACCAAACCATGTGATCTTAAAATTCCAAAAAAAGGTGTACAAATCATAACAAACTAGGCCAGACTCACCAAAATTACTTCGGCTACTCTAAATCATCACCAACTAACCCTTACCACAACAAACTAAACCCAATCACTTTTAAATTACAAAAAAATGCTACTAACCATAGCAAACTATGCCAAACTCACCTAAATTACTTCGGCTATCAAAAATCACCCCCAACTACACTTAACAGCAACAAACTAAGCCCAATCACTTTTAAATTACAAAAAATTTTAAAAATCATAACA
The DNA here is from genome assembly GCA_964023215.1 of Eledona agricola. Classification (NCBI taxonomy): domain Eukaryota; kingdom Metazoa; phylum Arthropoda; class Insecta; order Coleoptera; family Tenebrionidae; genus Eledona; species Eledona agricola. The sequence goes on from CAXIEJ010000157.1 coordinate 2,360,270, forward strand.
AACTATACCAGAATCACCTTAATTACTTCGCCTACCGTAAATCACCCCCAACTATCCCTTACCACAACAAACCAAACCATATCATCTTAGAATTACAAAAAAAGGTGTACAAATCATAACAAACTATGCCAGACTCACCTAAATTACTTGGGCTACTCTAAATCATCACCAACTAACCCTTACCACAACAAACAAAGATTTTTAAATCATAACAAACTATGCCGGACTCACCTAGATTACTTCGGCTACTCTAAATCATCACCAACTAACCCTTACCACAACAAACTGAACCCAATCACTTTTAAATTACAAAAAAATGCTACTAACCATAGCAAACTATGCCAAACTCACCTAAATTACTTCGGCTATCAAAAATCACCCCCAACTACAATTTACAGCAACAAACTAAGCCCAATCACTTTAAAATTACAAAAAAATGCTAAAAATCATAACAAACTATACCAGAATCACCTAAATTACTTCGGCTACCGTAAATCACCCCCAACTATCCCTTACCACAACAAACCAAACCATATCATCTTAAAATTACAAAAAAAGGTTGTCATAACAAACTATGCCAGACTCACCTAAATTACTTCGGCTACTCTAAATCATCACCAACTAACCCTTACCACAACAATCTAAACCCAATCACTTTTAAATTTTAAAAAAATAAAGACTAACCATAACAAACTATGCCAAACTCACCTAAATTACTTCGGCTACCATAAATCATCACCAACTAATCCTTACCACAACAAACTAAACCCAATCACTTTTAAATTACAACAAAATGCTACTAATCATTGCAAACTATGCCAAACTCACCTAAATTACTTCGGCTATTAAAAATCACCCCCAACTACACTTTACAGCAACAAACTAAGCCCAATCACTTTGAAATTACAAAAAAATGCTAAAAATCATAACAAACTATGCCAGAATCACCTAAATTACTTCGGCTACCGTAAATCACCCTCAACTATCCCTTACCACAACAAACCAAACCATATCATCTTAAAATTACAAAAAAAGGTGTACAAATCATAACAAACTATGCCAGACTCACCCAAATTACTTCGGCTACTCTAAATCATCACCAACTAAACCTTACCACAACAAACTAAACCCAATCACTTTTAAATTACAAAAAAATGCTAGTAACCATAGCAAACTATGCCAAACTCACCTAAATTACTTCGGCTACCATAAATCATCACCAACTAACCCTTACCACAACAAACTAAACCCAATCACTTTTAAATTACCAAAAAATGCTACTAACCATAGCAAACTGTGCCAAACACACCTAAATTTCTTCTGCTATCAAAAATCTCCCCCAACTGCACTTTACAGCAACAAACTAAGCCCAATCACTTTAAAATTACAAAAAAATGCTAAAAATCATAACAAACTTTACCAGACTCACCTAAATTACTTCGGCTACTCTAAATCATCACCAACTAACCCCTACCACAACAAACTAAACCCAATCACTTTTAAATTACAAAAAATGATAGTAACCATAGCAAACTATGCCAAACTCACCTAAATTACTTCGGCTATCAAAAATCACCCCCAACTACAGTTTACAGCAACAAACGAAGCCCAATCACTTTAAAATTACAAACAAATGCTAAACATCATAACAAACTATACCAGAATCACCTAAATTACTTCGGCTACCGTAAATCACCCCCAACTATCCCTTACCACAACAAACCAAACCATGTGATCTTAAAATTCCAAAAAAAGGTGTACAAATCATAACAAACTAGGCCAGACTCACCAAAATTACTTCGGCTACTCTAAATCATCACCAACTAACCCTTACCACAACAAACTAAACCCAATCACTTTTAAATTACAAAAAAATGCTACTAACCATAGCAAACTATGCCAAACTCACCTAAATTACTTCGGCTATCAAAAATCACCCCCAACTACACTTAACAGCAACAAACTAAGCCCAATCACTTTTAAATTACAAAAAATTCTAAAAATCATAACAAACTATACCAGAATCACCTAAATTACTTCGCCTACCGTAAATCACCCCCAACTATCCCTTACCACAACAAACCAAACCATATCATCTTAGAATTACAAAAAAAGGTGTACAAATCATAACAAACTATGCCAGACTTACCTAAATTACTTCGGCTACTCTAAATCATCACCAACTAACCCTTACCACAACAAACTAAACCCAATCACATTTAAATTACAAAAAAATTCTACTAACCATAGCAAGCTATGCCAAACTCACCTAAATTACTTCGGCTATCAAAAATCACCCCCAACTACATTTTACAGCAACAAACTAAGCCCAATCACTTTAAAATTACAAAAAAATGCTAAAAATCATAACAAACTATACCAGAAACACCTAAATTATTTCGGCTAACGTAAATCACCCCCAACTATCCCTTACCAAAACAAACCAAACCATATCATCTTAAAATTTCAAAAAAGGTGTACAAATCATAACAAACTAAGCCAGACTCACTTAAATTACTTCGGCTACTCTAAATCATCACCAACTAACCCTTACCACAACAAACTAAACCCAATCATTTTTAAATTACAAAAAATGCTACTAATCATAGCAAACTATGCCAAACTTACCTAAATTACTTCGGCTATCAAAAATCACCCCCAACTACACTTTACAGCAACAAACTAAGCCCAATCACTTTAAAATTACAAAAAAATGCTAAAAATCATAACAAACAATACCAGAATTACCTAAATTACTTCGGCTACCGTAAATCACCCCCAACTATCCCTTACCACAACAAACCAAACCATATCATCTTAAAATTACAAAAAAAGGTGTACAAATCATAAGAGACTAAGCCAGACTCACCTAAATTACTTCGGCTACTCTAAATCATCACCAACTAACCCTTACCACAACAAACTAAACCCAATCATTTTTAAATAACAAAAAAATGCTACTAACCATAGCAAACTATGCCAAACTCACCTAAATTACTTCGGCTATCAAAAATCTCCCCCAACTACACTTTACAGCAACAAACTAAGCCCAATCACTTTAAAATTACAAAAAAATGCTAATAATCATAACAAACTTTACCAGACTCACCTAAATTACTTCGGCTACTCTAAATCATCACCAACTAACCCCTACCACAACAAACTAAACCCAATCACTTTTAAATTACAAAAAATGATAGTAACCATAGCAAACTATGCCAAACTCACCTAAATTACTTCGGCTACCGTAAATCACCCCCAACTATCCCTTACCACAACAAAACAAACCATATCATCTTAGAATTACAAAAAAAGGTGTACAAATCATAACAAACTATGCCAGACTCACCTAAATTACTTGGGCTACTCTAAATCATCACCAACTAACCCTTACCACAACAAACTAAACCCAATAGCTTTTAAATTACAAAAAAATGCTACTAACCATAGCAAACTATGCCAAACTCACCTAAATTACTTCGGCTATCAAAAATCACCCCCAACTACACTTAACAGCAACAAACTAAGCCCAATCACTTTTAAATTACAAAAAATTTTAAAAATCATAACAAACTATACCAGAATCACCTTAATTACTTCGCCTACCGTAAATCACCCCCAACTATCCCTTACCACAACAAACCAAACCATATCATCTTAGAATTACAAAAAAAGGTGTACAAATCATAACAAACTATGCCAGACTCACCTAAATTACTTGGGCTACTCTAAATCATCACCAACTAACCCTTACCACAACAAACAAAGATTTTTAAATCATAACAAACTATGCCGGACTCACCTAGATTACTTCGGCTACTCTAAATCATCACCAACTAACCCTTACCACAACAAACTGAACCCAATCACTTTTAAATTACAAAAAAATGCTACTAACCATAGCAAACTATGCCAAACTCACCTAAATTACTTCGGCTATCAAAAATCACCCCCAACTACAATTTACAGCAACAAACTAAGCCCAATCACTTTAAAATTACAAAAAAATGCTAAAAATCATAACAAACTATACCAGAATCACCTAAATTACTTCGGCTACCGTAAATCACCCCCAACTATCCCTTACCACAACAAACCAAACCATATCATCTTAAAATTACAAAAAAGGTTGTCATAACAAACTATGCCAGACTCACCTAAATTACTTCGGCTACTCTAAATCATCACCAACTAACCCTTACCACAACAATCTAAACCCAATCACTTTTAAATTTTAAAAAAATAAAGACTAACCATAACAAACTATGCCAAACTCACCTAAATTACTTCGGCTACCATAAATCATCACCAACTAATCCTTACCACAACAAACTAAACCCAATCACTTTTAAATTACAACAAAATGCTACTAATCATTGCAAACTATGCCAAACTCACCTAAATTACTTCGGCTATTAAAAATCACCCCCAACTACACTTTACAGCAACAAACTAAGCCCAATCACTTTAAAATTACAAAAAAATGCTAAAAATCATAACAAACTATGCCAGAATCACCTAAATTACTTCGGCTACCGTAAATCACCCTCAACTATCCCTTACCACAACAAACCAAACCATATCATCTTAAAATTACAAAAAAAGGTGTACAAATCATAACAAACTATGCCAGACTCACCCAAATTACTTCGGCTACTCTAAATCATCACCAACTAAACCTTACCACAACAAACTAAACCCAATCACTTTTAAATTACAAAAAAATGCTAGTAACCATAGCAAACTATGCCAAACTCACCTAAATTACTTCGGCTACCATAAATCATCACCAACTAACCCTTACCACAACAAACTAAACCCAATCACTTTTAAATTACAAAAAAATGCTACTAACCATAGCAAACTGTGCCAAACACACCTAAATTTCTTCGGCTATCAAAAATCTCCCCCAACTGCACTTTACAGCAACAAACTAAGCCCAATCATTTTAAAATTACAAAAAAATGCTAAAAATCATAACAAACTATACCAGAATCACCTAAATTACTTCGGCTACCGTAAATCACCCCCAACTATCCCTTACCACAACAAACCAAACCATATCATCTTAATATTACAAAAAAAGGTGTACAAATCATAACAAACTATGCCAGACTTACCTAAATTACTTCGGCTACTCTAAATCATCACCAACTAACCCTTACCACAACAAACTAAACCCAATCATTTTTAAATAACAAAAAAATGCTACTAACCATAGCAAACTATGCCAAACTCACCTAAATTACTTCGGCTATCAAAAATCTTCCCCAACTACACTTTACAGCAACAAACTAAGCCCAATCACTTTAAAATTACAAAAAAATGCTAAAAATCATAACAAACTTTACCAGACTCACCTAAATTACTTCGGCTACTCTAAATCATCACCAACTAACCCCTACCACAACAAACTAAACCCAATCACTTTTAAATTACAAAAAATGATAGTAACCATAGCAAACTAGGCCAAACTCACCTAAATTACTTCGGCTATCAAAAATCACCCCCAACTACAGTTTACAGCAACAAACGAAGCCCAATCACTTTAAAATTACAAACAAATGCTAAACATCATAACAAACTATACCAGAATCACCTAAATTACTTCGGCTACCGTAAATCACCCCCAACTATCCCTTACCACAACAAACCAAACCATATCATCTTAGAATTACAAAAAAAGGTGTACAAATCATAACAAACTATGCCAGACTCACCTAAATTACTTGGGCTACTCTAAATCATCACCAACTAACCCTTACCACAACAAACTAAACCCAATAACTTTTAAATTACAAAAAAATGCTACTAACCATAGCAAACTATGCCAAACTCACCTAAATTACTTCGGCTATCAAAAATCACCCCCAACTACACTTTACAGCAACAAACTAAGCCCAATCACTTTAAAATTACAAAAAAATGCTAAAAATCATAACAAACTATACCAGGATCACCTAAATTACTTCGGCTACCGTAAGTTACCCCCTACTATCCCTTACCACAACAAACCAAACCATATCATCTTAAAATTACAAAAAAAGGTGTACAAATCATAACAAACTATGCCAGACTCACCTAAATTACTTTGGCTACCATAAATCATCACCAACTAATCCTTACCACAACAAACTAAACCCAATCACTTTTAAATTACAACAAAATGCTACTAATCATTGCAAACTATGCCAAACTCACCTAAATTACTTCGGCTATTAAAAATCACCCCCAACTACACTTTACAGCAACAAACTAAGCCCAATCACTTTAAAATTACAAAAAAATGCTAAAAATCATAACAAACTATGCCAGAATCACCTAAATTACTTCGGCTACCGTAAATCACCCTCAACTATCCCTTACCACAACAAACCAAACCATATCATCTTAAAATTACAAAAAAAGGTGTACAAATCATAACAAACTATGCCAGACTTACCTAAATTACTTCGGCTACTCTAAATCATCACCAACTAACCCTTACCACAACAAACTAAACCCAATCACATTTAAATTACAAAAAAATTCTACTAACCATAGCAAGCTATGCCAAACTCACCTAAATTACTTCGGCTATCAAAAATCACCCCCAACTACATTTTACAGCAACAAACTAAGCCCAATCACTTTAAAATTACAAAAAAATGCTAAAAATCATAACAAACTATACCAGAAACACCTAAATTATTTCGGCTAACGTAAATCACCCCCAACTATCCCTTACCAAAACAAACCAAACCATATCATCTTAAAATTTCAAAAAAGGTGTACAAATCATAACAAATTATGCCAGACTCACTTAAATTACTTCGGCTACTCTAAATCATCACCAACTAACCCTTACCACAACAAACTAAACCCAATCATTTTTAAATTACAAAAAATGCTACTAATCATAGCAAACTATGCCAAACTTACCTAAATTACTTCGGCTATCAAAAATCACCCCCAACTACACTTTACAGCAACAAACTAAGCCCAATCACTTTAAAATTACAAAAAAATGCTAAAAATCATAACAAACAATACCAGAATTACCTAAATTACTTCGGCTACCGTAAATCACCCCCAACTATCCCTTACCACAACAAACCAAACCATATCATCTTAAAATTACAAAAAAAGGTGTACAAATCATAAGAGACTAAGCCAGACTCACCTAAATTACTTCGGCTACTCTAAATCATCACCAACTAACCCTTACCACAACAAACTAAACCCAATCATTTTTAAATAACAAAAAAATGCTACTAACCATAGCAAACTATGCCAAACTCACCTAAATTACTTCGGCTATCAAAAATCTCCCCCAACTACACTTTACAGCAACAAACTAAGCCCAATCACTTTAAAATTACAAAAAAATGCTAATAATCATAACAAACTTTACCAGACTCACCTAAATTACTTCGGCTACTCTAAATCATCACCAACTAACCCCTACCACAACAAACTAAACCCAATCACTTTTAAATTACAAAAAATGATAGTAACCATAGCAAACTATGCCAAACTCACCTAAATTACTTCGGCTACCGTAAATCACCCCCAACTATCCCTTACCACAACAAACCAAACCATATCATTTTAGAATTACAAAAAAAGGTGTACAAATCATAACAAACTATGCCAGACTCACCTAAATTACTTGGGCTACTCTAAATCATCACCAACTAACCCTTACCACAACAAACTAAACCCAATAACTTTTAAATTACAAAAAAATGCTACTAACCATATCAAACTATGCCAAACTCACCTAAATTACTTCGGCTATCAAAAATCACCCCCAACTACACTTTACAGCAACAAACTAAGCCCAATCACTTTAAAATTACAAAAAAATGCTAAAAATCATAACAAACTATACCAGGATCACCTAAATTACTTCGGCTACCGTAAGTTACCCCCTACTATCCCTTACCACAACAAACCAAACCATGTGATCTTAAAATTCCAAAAAAAGGTGTACAAATCATAACAAACTAGGCCAGACTCACCAAAATTACTTCGGCTACTCTAAATCATCACCAACTAACCCTTACCACAACAAATTAAACCCAATCACTTTTAAATTACAAAAAAATGCTACTAACCATAGCAAACTATGCCAAACTCACCTAAATTACTTCGGCTATCAAAAATCACCCCCAACTACACTTAACAGCAACAAACTAAGCCCAATCACTTTTAAATTACAAAAAATTCTAAAAATCATAACAAACTATACCAGAATCACCTTAATTACTTCGCCTACCGTAAATCACCCCCAACTATCCCTTACCACAACAAACCAAACCATATCATCTTAGAATTACAAAAAAAGGTGTACAAATCATAACAAACTATGCCAGACTCACCTAAATTACTTGGGCTACTCTAAATCATCACCAACTAACCCTTACCACAACAAACAAAGATTTTTAAATCATAACAAACTATGCCGGACTCACCTAGATTACTTCGGCTACTCTAAATCATCACCAACTAACCCTTACCACAACAAACTAAACCCAATCACTTTTAAATTACAAAAAAATGCTACTAACCATAGCAAACTATGCCAAACTCACCTAAATTACTTCGGCTATCAAAAATCACCCCCAACTACAATTTACAGCAACAAACTAAGCCCAATCACTTTAAAATTACAAAAAAATGCTAAAAATCAAAACAAACTATACCAGAATCACCTAAATTACTTCGGCTACCGTAAATCACCCCCAACTATCCCTTACCACAACAAACCAAACCATATCATCTTAAAATTACAAAAAAAGGTTGTCATAACAAACTATGCCAGACTCACCTAAATTACTTCGGCTACTCTAAATCATCACCAACTAACCCTTACCACAACAATCTAAACCCAATCACTTTTAAATTTTAAAAAAATAAAGACTAACCATAACAAACTATGCCAAACTCACCTAAATTACTTCGGCTATCAAAAATCACCCCCAACTACACTTTACAGCAACAAACTAAGCCCAATCACTTTAAAATTACAAAAAAATGCTACTAAACATAACAAACTATGCCAGACTCACCTAAATTACTTCGGCTACTCTAAATCATCACCAACTAACCCTTACCACAACAAACTAAACCCAATCACTTTTAAATTACAAAAAAATGCTACTAACCATAGCAAACTATGCCCAACTCATCTAAATTACTTCGGTTATCAAAAATCACCCCCAACTACACTTTACAGCAATAAACTAAGCCCAATCGCTTTAAAATTACAAAAAATGCTAAAAATCATAACAAACTATACCAGATTTACCTAAATTACTTAGGCTACCGTAAATCACCCCCAACTATCCCGTACCACAACAAACCAATCCATATCATCTTAAAATTACAAAAAAAGGTGTACAAATCATAACACACTATGCCAGACTCACCTAAATTACTTCGGCTACTCTAAATCATCACCAACTAACCCTTACCACAACAAACTAAACCCAGCACTTTTAAATTACAAAAAAATGCTACTAACCATAGCAAACTATGCCAAACTCACCTAAATTACTTCGGCTATCAAAAATCACCCCCAACTACACTTTACAGCAATAAACTAAGCCCAATCGCTTTAAAATTACAAAAAAATGCTAAAAATCATAACAAACTATACCAGAATTACCTAAATTACTTAGGCTACCGTAAATCACCCCCAACTATCCCGTACCACAACAAACCAATCCATATCATCTTAAAATTACAAAAAAAGGTGTACAAATCATAACACACTATGCCAGACTCACCTAAATTACTTCGGCTACTCTAAATCATCACCAACTAACCCTTACCACAACAAACTAAACCCAGCACTTTTAAATTACAAAAAAATGCTACTAACCATAGCAAACTATGCCAAACTCACCTAAATTACTTCGGTTATCAAAAATCACCCCCAACTACACTTTACAGCAATAAACTAAGCCCAATCGCTTTAAAATTACAAAAAAATGCTAAAAATCATAACAAACTATACCAGAATTACCTAAATTACTTAGGCTACCGTAAATCACCCCCAATTATCCCGTACCACAACAAACCAAACCATATCATCTTAAAATTACAAAAAAAGGTTGTCATAACAAACTATGCCAGACTCACCTAAATTACTTCGGCTACTCTAAATCATCACCAACTAACCCTTACCACAACAATCTAAACCCAATCACTTTTAAATTTTAAAAAAATAAAGGCTAACCATAACAAACTATGCCAAACTCACCTAAATTACTTCGGCTATCAAAAATCACCCCCAACTACACTTTACAGCAACAAACTAAGCCCAATCACTTTAAAATTACAAAAAAATGCTACTAAACATAACAAACTATGCCAGACTCACCTAAATTACTTCGGCTACTCTAAATCATCACCAACTAACCCTTACCACAACAAACTAAACCCAATCACTTTTAAATTACAAAAAAATGCTACTAACCATAGCAAACTATGCCAAACTCACCTAAATTACTTCGGTTATCAAAAATCACCCCCAACTACACTTTACAGCAATAAACTAAGCCCAATCGCTTTAAAATTACAAAAAAATGCTAAAAATCATAACAAACTATACCAGAATTAACTAAATTACTTAGGCTACCGTAAATCACCCCCAACTATCCCGTACCACAACAAACCAATCCATATCATCTTAAAATTACAAAAAAAGGTGTACAAATCATAACACACTATGCCAGACTCACCTAAATTACTTCGGCTACTCTAAATCATCACCAACTAACCCTTACCACAACAAACTAAACCCAGCACTTTTAAATTACAAAAAAATGCTACTAACCATAGCAAACTATGCCAAACTCACCTAAATTACTTCGGCTATCAAAAATCACCCCCAACTACACTTTACAGCAACAAACTAAGCCCAATCACTTTTAAATTATAAAAAATTCTAAAAATCATAACAAACTATACCAGAATCACCTAAATTACTTCGCCTACCGTAAATCACCCCCAACTATCCCTTACCACAACAAACCAAACCATATCATCTTAGAATTACAAAAAAAGGTGTACAAATCATAACAAACTATGCCAGACTCACCTAAATTACTTGGGCTACTCTAAATCATCACCAACTAACCCTTACCACAACAAACTAAACCCAATCACATTTAAATTACAAAAAAATGCTACTAACCATAGCAAACTATGCCAAACTCACCTAAATTTTTTCGGCTATCAAAAATCACCCCCAACTACACTTTACAGCAACAAACTAAGCCTAATCACTTTAAAATTCAAAAAAATGCTAAAAATCATAACAAACTATACCAGAATCACCTATATTACTTCGGCTTCCGTAAATCACCCCCAACTATCCCTTACCACAACAAACCAAACCATATCATCTTAAAATTACAAAAAAAGGTGTACAAATCATAACAAACTATGCCAGACTCACCTAAATTACTTCGGCTACTCTAAATCATCACCTACTAACCCTTACCACAACAAACTAAACCCAATCATTTTTAAATTACAAAAAAATGCTACTAACCATAGCAAACTATGCCAAACTCACCTAAATCAGTTCGGCTATCAAAAAATCACCCCCAAATACACTTTACAGCAACAAACTAAGCCCAATCACTTTAAAATTACAAAAAAATGCTAAAAATCATAACAAACTATACCAGAATCTCCTAAATTACTTCGGCTACCGTAAATCACCCCCAACTATCCCTTACCACAACAAACCATACCATATCATCTTAAAATTACAATAAAAGGTGTACAAATCATAACAAACTATGCCAGACTCACTTAAATTACTTCGCTACTCTAAATCATCACCAACTAACCCTTACCACAACAAACTAAACCCAATCATTTTTAAATTTAAAAAAATGCTACTAACCATAGCAAACTATGCCAAACTCACCTAAATTACTTCGGCTATCAAAAATCACCCCCAACTACACTTTACAGCAACAAACTAAGCCCAATCACTTTAAAATTACAAAAAAATGCTAAAAATCATAACAAACTATAACAGAATCACCTAAATTACTTCGGCTACCGTAAATCACGCCCAACTATCCCTTACCACAACAAACCAAACCATATCATCTTAAAATTACAAAAAAAGGTGTACAAATCATAACAAACTATGCCAGACTCACCTAAATTACTTCGGCTACTCTAAATCATCACCAACTAACCCTTACCACAACAAACTAAACCAAACCACTTTTAAATTACAAAAAAATGCTACTAACCATAGCAAACTATGCCAGACTCACCTAAATTACTTCGGCTACTCTAAATCATCACCAACTAATCCTTACCACAACAAACTATACCCAATCACTTTTAAAATACAAAAAAATGCTACTAACCATAGCAAACTATGCCAAACTCACCTAAATTACTTCGGCTATCAAAAATCACCCCCAACTACACTTTACAGCAACAAACTAAGCCCAATCACTTTAAAATTACAAAAAAATGCTAAAAATCATAACAAACTATACCAGAATCACCTAAATTACTTCGGCTACCGTAAATCACCCCCAACTATCCCTTACCACAACAAACCAAACCATATCATCTTAGAATTACAAAAAAAGGTGTACAAATCATAACAAACTATGCCAGACTCACCTAAATTACTTGGGCTACTCTAAATCATCACCAACTAACCCTTACCACAACAAACTAAACCCAATCACATTTAAAATACAAAAAAATGCTACTAACCATAGCAAACTATGCCAAACTCACCTAAATTTTTTCGGCTATCAAAAATCACCCCCAACTACACTTTACAGCAACAAACTAAGCCCAATCACTTTAAAATTACAAAAAAATGCTAAAAATCATAACAAACTATACCAGAATCACCTATATTACTTCGGCTTCCGTAAATCACCCCCAACTATCCCTTACCACAACAAACCAAACCATATCATCTTAAAATTACAAAAAAAGGTGTACAAATCATAACAAAGTATGCCAGACTCACCTAAATTACTTCGGCTACTCTAAATCATCACCAACTAACCCTTACCACAACAAACTAAACCCAATCACTTTTAAATTACAAAAAAATGCTACTAACCATAGCAAACTATGCTAAACTCACCTAAATTACTTCGGCTACCATAAATCATCACCAACTAAACTTACCACAACAAACTAAACCCAATCACTTTTAAATTACAAAAAAATGCTACTAACCATAGCAAACTATGCCAAACTCACCTAAATTACTTCGGCTATCAAAAATCACCCCCAACTACACTTTACAGCAACAAACTAAGCCCAATCACTTTAAAATTACAAAAAAATGCTAAAAATCATAACAAACTATACCAGAATCACCTAAATTACTTCGGCTACCGTAAATCACCCCCAACTATCCCTTACCACAACAAACCAAATCATATCATCTTAAAATTACAAAAAAAAGTTTTTAAATCATAACAAACTATGCCGGACTCACCTAGATTACTTCGGCTACTCTAAATCATCACCAACTAACCCTTACCACAACAAACTGAACCCAATCACTTTTAAATTACAAAAAAATGCTACTAAACATAGCAAACTATGTCAAACTCACCTAAATTACTTCGGCTATCAAAAATCACCCCCAACTACAATTTACAGCAACAAACTAAGCCCAATCACTTTAAAATTACAAAAAAATGCTAAAAATCATAACAAACTATACCAGAATCACCTAAATTACTTCGGCTACCGTAAATCACCCCCAACTATGCCTTACCTTAACAAACCAAACCATATTATCTTAAAATTTAAAAAAAAAGTGTACAAATCATAACAAACTATGCCAGACTTACCTAAATTACTTCGGCTACTCTAAATCATCACCAACTAACCCTTACCACAACAAACTAAACCCAATCACTTTTAAATTACAAAAAAATGCTACTAACCATAGCAAACTATGCCAAACTCACCTAAATTACTTCGGCTATCAAAAATCACCCCCAACTACACTTTACAGCAACAAACTAAGCCCAATCACTTTAAAATTACAAAAAAATGCTAATAATCATAACAAACTATAACAGAATCACCTAAATTACTTCGGCTACCGTAAATCACGCCCAACTATCCCTTACCACAACAAACCAAACCATATCATCTTAAAATTACAAAAAAGGTGTACAAATCATAACAAACTATGCCAGACTCACCTAAATTACTTCGGCTACTCTAAATCATCACCAACTAACCCTTACCACAACAAACTAAACCCAATCACTTTTAAATTACAAAAAAATGCTACTAACCATAGCAAACTATGTCAAACTCACCTAAATTATTTCGGCTATCAAAAATCACCCCCAACTACACTTTACAGCAATAAACTAAGCCCAATCACTTTAAAATTACAAAAAAATGCTAAAAATCATAACAAACTATAACAGAATCACCTAAATTACTTCGGCTACCGTAAATCACCCCCAACTATCCCTTACCACAACAAACCAAACCATATCATCTTAAAATTACAAAAAAAGGTGTACAAATCATAACAAACTATGCCAGACTCACCTAAATTACTTCGGCTACTCTAAATCATCACCAACTAACCCTTACCACAACAAACTAAACCCAATCACTTTTAAATTACAAAAAAATGCTACTAACCATAGCAAACTATGCCAAACTCACCTAAATTACTTCGGCTACCATAAATCATCACCAACTAAACTTACCACAACAAACTAAACACAATCACTTTTAAATTACAAAAAAAATGCTACTAACCATAGCAAACTATGCCAAACTCACCTAAATTACTTCGGCTATCAAAAATCACCCCCAACTACACTTTACAGCAACAAACTAAGCCCAATCACTTTAAAATTACAAAAAAATGCTAAAAATCATAACAAACTATACCAGAATCACCTAAATTACTTCGGCTACCGTAAATCACCCCCAACTATCCCTTACCACAACAAACCAAACCATATCATCTTAAAATTACAAAAAAAAGTTTTTAAATCATAACAAACTATGCCGGACTCACCTAGATTACTTCGGCTACTCTAAATCATCACCAACTAACCCTTACCACAACAAACTGAACCCAATCACTTTTAAATTACAAAAAAATGCTACTAACCATAGCAAACTATGTCAAACTCACCTAAATCACTTCAGCTATCAAAAATCACCCCCCAACTACACTTTACAGCAACAAGCTAAGCCCAATCACTTTAAAATTACAAAAAAATGCTAAAAATCATAACAAACTATAACAGAATCACCTAAATTACTTCGGCTACCGTAAATCACGCCCAACTATCCCTTACCACAACAAACCAAACCATATCATCTTAAAATTACAAAAAAAGGTGTAAAAATCATAACAAACTATGCCAGACTCACCTAAATTACTTCGGCTACTCTAAATCATCACCAACTAACCCTTACCACAACAAACTAAACCCAATCACTTTTAAAATACAAAAAAATGCTACTAACCATAGCAAACTATGCCAAACTCACCTAAATTACTTCTGCTATCAAAAATCACCCCCAACTACACTTTACAGCAACAAACTAAGCCCAATCACTTTAAAATTACAAAAAAATGCTAAAAATCATAACAAACTATACCAGAATCACCTAAATTACTTCGGCTACCGTAAATCACCCCCAACTATCTTTTACCACAACAAACCAAACCATATCATCTTAAAATTACAAAGAAGGTGTACAAATCATAACAAGCTATGCCAGACTCACCTAAATTACTTCGGTTACTCTATATCATCACCAACTAACCCTTACCACAACAAACTAAACCCAATCACTTTTAAATTACAAAAAAATGCTACTAACCATAGCAAACTATGCCAAACTCACCTGAATCACTTCGGCTATCAAAAATCACCCCCAACTACACTTTACAGCAACAAACTAAGCCCAATCACTTTAAAATTACAAAAAAATGCTAAAAATTATAACAAACTATACCCGAATCACCTAAATTACTTCGGCTACCGTAAATCACCCCCAACTACCTTTTACCACAACAAACCAAACCATATCATCTTAAAATTAGAAAAAAAGGTGTATAAATCATAACAAACTATGCCAGACTCACCTAAATTACTTCGGTTACTCTATATCATCACCAACTAACCCTTACCACAACAAACTAAACCCAATCACTTTTAAATTACAAAAAAATGCTACTAAACATAGCAAACTTGCCAAACTCACCTAAATTACTTCGGCCATCAAAAATCACCCCCAACTACAATTTACAACATCAAACTAAGCCCAATCACTTTAAAATTACAAAAAAATGCTAAAAATCATAGCAAACTATACCAGAATCAACTAAATTACTTCGGCTACCGTAAATCATTCCCAATTATCCCAAACCACAACAAACCAAACCATATCATCTTAAAATTACAAAAAAAGGAGTAAAAATCATAACAAACTATGCCAGATTCACCTAAATTACTTCGGCTACTCTAAATCATCACCAACTAACACTTACCACAACAAACTAAACCCAATCACTTTTAAATTACAAAAAAATGCTACTAACCATAGCAAACTATGCCAAACTCACCTAAATCACTTCGGCTATCAAAAATCACCCCCAACTACACTTTACAGCAACAAACTAAGCCCAATCACTTTAAAATTACAAAAAAATGCTAAAAATCATAACAAACCATACCAGAATCACCTAAATTACTTCGGCTACCGTAAATCACTCCCAACTATTCCTTACCACAACAAACCAAACCATATCATCTTAAAATTACAAAAAAAGGTGTACAAATCATAACAAACTATGCCAGACTCACCTAAATTACTTCGGCTACTCTAAATCATCACCAACTAACCCTTACAACAACAAACTAAACCCAATCACTTTTAAATTACAAAAAAATGCTACAAACCATAGCAAACTATGCCAAACTCACCTAAATTACTTTGGCTATCAAAAATCACCCCCAACTACACTTTACAGCAACAAACTAAGCCCAATCACTTTAAAATTACTAAAAAATGCTAAAAATCATAACAAACTATACCAGAATCACCTAAATTACTTCGGCTACCGTAAATCACCCCCAACTATCCCTTACCACAACAAACCAAACTATATCATCTTAAAATTACAAAAAAAGTTGTACAAATCATAACAAACTATGCCAGACTCACCTAAATTACTTCGGTTACTCTAAATCATCACCAACTAACCCTTACCACAACAAACTAAACCCAATCACTTTTAAATTTCAAAAAAATGCTACTAACCATAGCAAACTATGCCAAACTCACCTAAATTACTTTGGCTATCAAAAATCACCCCCAACTACACTTTACAGCAACAAACTAAGCCCAATCACTTTAAAATTACTAAAAAATGCTAAAAATCATAACAAACTATACCAGAATCACCTAAATTACTTCGGCTACCGTAAATCACCCCCAACTATCCCTTACCACAACAAACCAAACTATATCATCTTAAAATTACAAAAAAAGGTGTACAAATCATAACAAACTATGCCAGACTCACCTAAATTACTTCGGCTACTCTAAATCATCACCAACTAACCCTTACCACAACAAACTATACCCAATCACTTTTAAATTACAAAAAATGCTACTAACCATAGCAAACTATGCCAAAATCACCTAAATTACTTCGGCTATCAAAAATCACCCCCAACTACACTTTTCAGCAACAAACAAAGCCGAATCACTTTAAAATTACAAAAAAATGCTAAAAATCATAACAAACTATACCAGAATCTCCTAAATTACTTCGGCTACCGTAAATCACCCCCAACTATCCCTTACCACAACAAACCAAATCATATCATCTTAAAATTACAAAAAAAGGTGTACAAATCATAACAAACTATGCCAGACTCACCTAACTTATTTCGGCTACTCTAAATCATCACCAACTAACCCTTACCACATCAAACTAATCCCAATAACTTTTAAATTACAAAAAAATGCTACTAGTCATAGCAAACTATGCCAAACTCACCTAAATTACTTCGGCTATCAAAAATTACCCACAACTACACTTTACAGCAACAAACTAAACCCAATCACTTTAAAATTACAAAAAAATGCTAAAAATCATAACAAACTATACCAGAATCACCTAAATTACTTCGGCTACCGTAAATCACCCCTAACTATCCCTTACCACAACAAACCAAACCATATCATCTTAAAATTACAAAAAAGGTGTACAAATCATAACAAACTATGCCAGACTAACCTAAATTACTTGGGCTACTCTAAATCATCACCAACTAACCCTTACCACAACAAACTAAACCCAATCACTTTTAAATTACCAAAAAATGCTACTAACCATAGCAAACTATGCCAAACTCACCTAAATTACTTCGGCTATCAAAAATCACCCCCAACTACACTTTACAGCAACAAACTAAGCCCAATCACTTTAAAATTACAAAAAAATGCTAAAAGTCATAACAAACTATACCAGAATCACCTAAATTACTTCGGCTACCGTAAATCACCCCCAACTATCCCTTACCACAACAAACCAAACCATATCATCTTAAAATTACAAAAAAAAATGTACAAATCATAACAAACTATGCCAGACTCACCTAAATTTCTTCGGCTACTCTAAATCATCACCAACTAACCCTTACCACAACAAACTAAACCCAATCACTTTTAAATTACAAAAAAATGCTACTAATCATAGCAAACTATGCCAAACTCACCTAAATTACTTCGGCTATCAAAAATTACCCCCAACTACACTTTACAGCAACAAACTAAGCCCAATCACTTTAAAATTACAAAAAAATGCTAAAAATCATAACAAACTATACCAGAATCACCTAAATTACTTCGGCTACCGTAAATCACCCCCAACTATCCCTTACCACAACAAACCAAACCATATCATCTTAAAATAAAAAAAAAGATGTACAAATCATAACAAACTATGCCAGACTCACCTAAATTTCTTCGGCTACTCTAAATCATCACCAACTAACCCTTACCACAACAAACTAAACCCAATCACTTTTAAATTACAAAAAAATGCTACTAATCATAGCAAACTATGCCAAACTCACCTAAATTACTTCGGCTATCAAAAATTACCCCCAACTACACTTTACAGCAACAAACTAAGCCCAATCACTTTAAAATTACAAAAAAATGCTAAAAATCATAACAAACTATACCAGAATCACCTAAATTACTTCGGCTACCGTAAATCACCCCCAACTATCCCTTACCACAACAAACCAAACCATATCATCTTAAAATTACAAAAAAAGATGTACAAATCATAACAAACTATGCCAGACTCACCTAAATTACTTCGGCTACTCTAAATCATCACCAACTAACCCTTACCACAACAAACTAAACCCAATCACTTTTAAATTACAAAAAAATGCTACTAATCATAGCAAACTATGCCAAACTCACCTAAATTACTTCGGCTATCAAAAATCACCCCCAACTACACTTTACAGCAACAAACTAAAACCAATCACTTTTAAATTTCAAAAAAATGCTACTAACCATAGCAAACTTGCCAAAATCACCTAAATTACTTCGGCTATCAAAAATCACCCCCAACTACACTTTACAGCAACAAACTAAGCCCAATCACTTTAAAATTACAAAAAAATGCTAAAAATCATAACAAACTATACCAGAATCACCTAAATTACTTCGGCTCCCGTAAATCACCCCCAACTATCCCTTACCACAACAAACCAAACTATATCATTTTAAAATTACAAAAAAAGGTGTACAAATCATAACAAACTATGCCAGACTCACCTAAATTACTTCGGCTACTCTAAATCATCACCAACTAACCCTTACCACAACAAACTATACCCAATCACTTTTAAATTACAAAAAATGCTACTAACCATAGCAAACTATGCCAAACTCACCTAAATTACTTCGGCTATCAAAAATCACCCCCAACTACACTTTACAGCAACAAACAAAGCCCAATCACTTTAAAATTACAAAAAAATGCTAAAAATCATAACAAACTATACCAGAATCTCCTAAATTACTTCGGCTCCCGTAAATCACCCCCAGCTTTCCCTTACCACAACAAACCAAACTATATCATCTTAAAATTACAAAAAAAGGAGTACAAATCATAACAAACTATGCCAGACTCACCTAAATTACTTTGGCTACTCTAAATCATCACCAACTAACCCTTACCACAACAAACTAAACCCAATCACTTTTAAATTACAAAAAAATGCTACTGACTATAGCAAACTATGCCAAACTCGCCTAAATTACTTCGGCTATCAAAAATCACCCCCAACTACACTTTACAGCAACAAACTAAGTCCAATCACTTTAAAATTACAAAAAAATGCTAAAAATCATAACAAACTATACCAGAATCTCCTAAATTACTTCGGCTACCGTAAATCACCCCCAACTATCCCTTACCACAACAAACCAAACCATATCATCTTAAAATTACAAAAAAAGGTGTACAAATCATAACAAACTATGCCAGACTCACCTAAATTACTTCGGTTACTCTAAATCATCACCAACTAACCCTTACCACAACAAACTAAACCCAATCAATTTTAAATTTCAAAAAAATGCTACTAACCATAGCAAACTTGCCAAAATCACCTAAATTACTTCGGCTATCAAAAATCACCCCCAACTACACTTTACAGCAACAAACTAAGCCCAATCACTTTAAAATTACAAAAAAATGCTAAAAATCATAACAAACTATACCAGAATCACCTAAATTACTTCGGCTACCGTAAATCACCCCCAACTATCCCTCCACAACAAACCAAACCATATCATCTTAAAATTACAAAAAAAGGTGTACAAATCATAACAAACAATGCCAGACTCACCTAAATTACTTCGGCTACTCTAATTCATCACCAACTAACCCCTACCACAACAAACTAAACCCAATCAATTTTAAATTACAAAAAAATGCTACTAACCATAGCAAACTATGCCAAACACACCTAAATTACTTCGTCTATCAAAAATCACCCCCAACTACACTTTACAGCAACAAACTAAGCCCAATCACTTTAAAATTACAAAAAAATGCTAAAAATCATAACAAACTATACCAGAATCGCTAAATTACTTCGGCTACCGTAAATCACAACCAACTAACCCTTACCACAACAAACCAAACCATATCATCTTAAAATTACAAAAAAAGGTGTACAAATCATAACAAACTATGCTAGACTCACCTAAATTACTTCGGCTACACTAAATCATCACCAATTAACCCTTACCACAACAAACTAAACCCAATCACTTTTAAATTCAAAAAAAATGCTACTAACCATAGCAAACTATGCCAAACTCACCTAAATTACTTCGGCTATCAAAAATCACCCCCAACTACACTTTACAGCAACAAACTAAGCCCAATCATTTTAAAATTACAAAAAAATTCTAAAAATCATAACAAACTATACCAGAATCACCTAAATTACTTCGGCTACCGTAAATCACCCCCAACTATCCCTTACCACAACAAACCAAACCATATCATCTTAAAATTACAAAAAAAGGTGTACAAATCATAACAAACTATGCCAGACTCACCTAAATTACTTCGGCTACACTAAATCATCACCAATTAACCCTTACCACAACAAACTAAACTCAATCACTTTTAAATTCAAAAAAAATGCTACTAACCATAGCAAACTATGCCAAACTCACCTAAATTACTTCGGCTATCAAAAATCACCCCCAACTACACTTTACAGCAACAAACTAAGCCCAATCATTTTAAAATTACAAAAAAATTCTAAAAATCATAACAAACTATACCAGAATCACCTAAATTACTTCGGCTACCGTAAATCACACCAAACTATCCCTTACCACAACAAACCAAACCATATCATCTTAAAATTACAAAAAAGGTGTACAAATCATAACAAACTATGCCAGACTCATCTAAATTACTTCGGCTACTCTAATTCATCACCAACTAACCCCTACCACAACAAACTAAACCCAATCAATTTTAAATTACAAAAAAATGCTACTAACCATAGCAAACTATGCCAAACACACCTAAATTACTTCGTCTATCAAAAATCACCCCCAACTACACTTTACAGCAACAAACTAAGCCCAATCACTTTAAAATTACAAAAAAATGCTAAAAATCATAACAAACTATACCAGAATCACCTAAATTACTTCGGCTACCGTAAATCACCCCCAACTATCCCTTACCACAACAAACCAAACCATATCATCTTAAAATTACAAAAAAAGGTGTACAAATCATAACAAACTATGCCAGACTCACCTAAATTACTTCGGCTACACTAAATCATCACCAATTAACCCTTACCACAACAAACTAAACCCAATCACTTTTAAATTCAAAAAAAATGCTACTAACCATAGCAAACTATGCCAAACTCACCTAAATTACTTCGGCTATCAAAAATCACCCCCAACTACACTTTACAGCAACAAACTAAGCCCAATCATTTTAAAATTACAAAAAAATTCTAAAAATCATAACAAACTATACCAGAATCACCTAAATTACTTCGGCTACCGTAAATCACCCCCAACTATCCCTTACCACAACAAACCAAACCATATCATCTTAAAATTACAAAAAAAGGTGTACAAATAATAACAAACTATGCCAGACTCACCTAAATTACTTCGGCTACACTAAATCATCACCAATTAACCCTTACCACAACAAACTAAACCCAATCACTTTTAAATTACAAAAAAAATGCTACTAACCATAGCAAACTATGCCAAACTCACCTAAATTACTTCGGCTATCAAAAATCACCCCCAACTACACTTTGCAGCAACAAACTAAGCCCAATCACTTTAAAATTACAAAAAATGCTAAAAATCATAACAAACTATACCAGAATCACCTAAATTACTTTGGCTACCGTAAATCACCCCCAACTATCCCTCCACAACAAACCAAACCATATCATCTTAAAATTACAAAAAAAGGTGTACCAATCATAACAAACAATGCCAGACTCACCTAAATTACTTCGGCTACTCTAATTCATCACCAACTAACCCCTACCACAACAAACTAAACCCAATCAATTTTAAATTACAAAAAAATGCTACTAACCATAGCAAACTATGCCAAACACACCTAAATTACTTCGTCTATCAAAAATCACCCCCAACTACACTTTACAGCAACAAACTAAGCCCAATCACTTTAAAATTACAAAAAAATGCTAAAAATCATAACAAACTATACCAGAATCACCTAAATTACTTCGGCTACCGTAAATCACAACCAACTAACCCTTACCACAACAAACCAAACCATATCATCTTAAAATTACAAAAAAAGGTGTACAAATCATAACAAACTATGCCAGACTCACCTAAATTACTTCGGCTACACTAAATCATCACCAATTAACCCTTACCACAACAAACTAAACCCAATCACTTTTAAATTCAAAAAAAATGCTACTAACCATAGCAAACTATGCCAAACTCACCTAAATTACTTCGGCTATCAAAAATCACCCCCAACTACACTTTACAGCAACAAACTAAGCCCAATCATTTTAAAATTACAAAAAAATTCTAAAAATCATAACAAACTATACCAGAATCACCTAAATTACTTCGGCTACCGTAAATCACCCCCAACTATCCCTTACCACAACAAACCAAACCATATCATCTTAAAATTACAAAAAAAGGTGTACAAATCATAACAAACTATGCCAGACTCACCTAAATTACTTCGGCTACACTAAATCATCACCAATTAACCCTTACCACAACAAACTAAACCCAATCACTTTTAAATTCAAAAAAAAATGCTACTAACCATAGCAAACTATGCCAAACTCACCTAAATTACTTCGGCTATCAAAAATCACCCCCAACTACACTTTACAGCAACAAACTAAGCCCAATCATTTTAAAATTACAAAAAAATTCTAAAAATCATAACAAACTATACCAGAATCACCTAAATTACTTCGGCTACCGTAAATCACACCAAACTATCCCTTACCACAACAAACCAAACCATATCATCTTAAAATTACAAAAAAGATGTACAAATCATAACAAACTATGCCAGACTCATCTAAATTACTTCGGCTACTCTAATTCATCACCAACTAACCCCTACCACAACAAACTAAACCCAATCAATTTTAAATTACAAAAAAATGCTACTAACCATAGCAAACTACGCCAAACACACCTAAATTACTTCGTCTATCAAAAATCACCCCCAACTACACTTTACAGCAACAAACTAAGCCCAATCACTTTAAAATTACAAAAAAATTCTAAAAATCATAACAAACTATACCAGAATCACCTAAATTACTTCGGCTACCGTAAATCACCCCCAACTATCCCTTACCACAACAAACCAAACCATATCATCTTAAAATTACAAAAAAAGGTGTACAAATCATAACAAACTATGCCAGACTCACCTAAATTACTTCGGCTACACTAAATCATCACCAATTAACCCTTACCACAACAAACTAAACCCAATCACTTTTAAATTCAAAAAAAATGCTACTAACCATAGCAAACTATGCCAAACTCACCTAAATTACTTCGGCTATCAAAAATCACCCCCAACTACACTTTGCAGCAACAAACTAAGCCCAATCACTTTAAAATTACAAAAAATGCTAAAAATCATAACAAACTATACCAGAATCACCTAAATTACTTTGGCTACCGTAAATCACCCCCAACTATCCCTCCACAACAAACCAAACCATATCATCTTAAAATTACAAAAAAAGGTGTACCAATCATAACAAACAATGCCAGACTCACCTAAATTACTTCGGCTACTCTAATTCATCACCAACTAACCCCTACCACAACAAACTAAACCCAATCAATTTTAAATTACAAAAAAATGCTACTAACCATAGCAAACTATGCCAAACACACCTAAATTACTTCGTCTATCAAAAATCACCCCCAACTACACTTTACAGCAACAAACTAAGCCCAATCACTTTAAAATTACAAAAAAATGCTAAAAATCATAACAAACTATACCAGAATCACCTAAATTACTTCGGCTACCGTAAATCACAACCAACTAACCCTTACCACAACAAACCAAACCATATCATCTTAAAATTACAAAAAAAGGTGTACAAATCATAACAAACTATGCCAGACTCACCTAAATTACTTCGGCTACACTAAATCATCACCAATTAACCCTTACCACAACAAACTAAACCCAATCACTTTTAAATTCAAAAAAAATGCTACTAACCATAGCAAACTATGCCAAACTCACCTAAATTACTTCGGCTATCAAAAATCACCCCCAACTACACTTTACAGCAACAAACTAAGCCCAATCATTTTAAAATTACAAAAAAATTCTAAAAATCATAACAAACTATACCAGAATCACCTAAATTACTTCGGCTACCGTAAATCACCCCCAACTATCCCTTACCACAACAAACCAAACCATATCATCTTAAAATTACAAAAAAAGGTGTACAAATCATAACAAACTATGCCAGACTCACCTAAATTACTTCGGCTACACTAAATCATCACCAATTAACCCTTACCACAACAAACTAAACCCAATCACTTTTAAATTCAAAAAAAAATGCTACTAACCATAGCAAACTATGCCAAACTCACCTAAATTACTTCGGCTATCAAAAATCACCCCCAACTACACTTTACAGCAACAAACTAAGCCCAATCATTTTAAAATTACAAAAAAATTCTAAAAATCATAACAAACTATACCAGAATCACCTAAATTACTTCGGCTACCGTAAATCACACCAAACTATCCCTTACCACAACAAACCAAACCATATCATCTTAAAATTACAAAAAAGATGTACAAATCATAACAAACTATGCCAGACTCATCTAAATTACTTCGGCTACTCTAATTCATCACCAACTAACCCCTACCACAACAAACTAAACCCAATCAATTTTAAATTACAAAAAAATGCTACTAACCATAGCAAACTACGCCAAACACACCTAAATTACTTCGTCTATCAAAAATCACCCCCAACTACACTTTACAGCAACAAACTAAGCCCAATCACTTTAAAATTACAAAAAAATTCTAAAAATCATAACAAACTATACCAGAATCACCTAAATTACTTCGGCTACCGTAAATCACCCCCAACTATCCCTTACCACAACAAACCAAACCATATCATCTTAAAATTACAAAAAAAGGTGTACAAATCATAACAAACTATGCCAGACTCACCTAAATTACTTCGGCTACACTAAATCATCACCAATTAACCCTTACCACAACAAACTAAACCCAATCACTTTTAAATTCAAAAAAAATGCTACTAACCATAGCAAACTATGCCAAACTCACCTAAATTACTTCGGCTATCTAAAATCACCCCCAACTACACTTTACAGCAACAAACTAAGCCCAATCACTTTAAAATTACAAAAAAATGCTAAAAATCATAACAAACTATACCAGAATCACCTAAATTACTTCGGCTACCGTAAATCACAACCAACTAACCCTTACCACAACAAACCAAACCATATCATCTTAAAATTACAAAAAAAGGTGTACAAATCATAACAAACTATGCCAGACTCACCTAAATTACTTCGGCTACACTAAATCATCACCAATTAACCCTTACCACAACAAACTAAACCCAATCACTTTTAAATTCAAAAAAAATGCTACTAACCATAGCAAACTATGCCAAACTCACCTAAATTACTTCGGCTATCAAAAATCACCCCCAACTACACTTTACAGCAACAAACTAAGCCCAATCATTTTAAAATTACAAAAAAATTCTAAAAATCATAACAAACTATACCAGAATCACCTAAATTACTTCGGCTACCGTAAATCACCCCCAACTATCCCTTACCACAACAAACCAAACCATATCATCTTAAAATTACAAAAAAAGGTGTACAAATCATAACAAACTATACCAGAATCACCTAAATTACTTCGGCTACCGTAAATCACAACCAACTAACCCTTACCACAACAAACCAAACCATATCATCTTAAAATTACAAAAAAAGGTGTACAAATCATAACAAACTATGCCAGACACACCTAAATTACTTCGGCTACACTAAATCATCACCAATTAACCCTTACCACAACAAACTAAACCCAATCACTTTTAAATTCAAAAAAAATGCTACTAACCATAGCAAACTATGCCAAACTCACCTAAATTACTTCGGCTATCAAAAATCACCCCCAACTACACTTTACAGCAACAAACTAAGCCCAATCATTTTAAAATTACAAAAAAATTCTAAAAATCATAACAAACTATACCAGAATCACCTAAATTACTTCGGCTACCGTAAATCACCCCCAACTATCCCTTACCACAACAAACAAAACCATATCATCTTAAAATTACAAAAAAAGGTGTACAAATCATAACAAACTATGCCAGACTCACCTAAATTACTTCGGCTACACTAAATCATCACCAATTAACCCTTACCACAACAAACTAAACCCAATCACTTTTAAATTCAAAAAAAAATGCTACTAACCATAGCAAACTATGCCAAACTCACCTAAATTACTTCGGCTATCAAAAATCACCCCCAACTACACTTTACAGCAACAAACTAAGCCCAATCATTTTAAAATTACAAAAAAATTCTAAAAATCATAACAAACTATACCAGAATCACCTAAATTACTTCGGCTACCGTAAATCACACCAAACTATCCCTTACCACAACAAACCAAACCATATCATCTTAAAATTACAAAAAAGGTGTACAAATCATAACAAACTATGCCAGACTCATCTAAATTACTTCGGCTACTCTAATTCATCACCAACTAACCCCTACCACAACAAACTAAACCCAATCAATTTTAAATTACAAAAAAATGCTACTAACCATAGCAAACTATGCCAAACACACCTAAATTACTTCGTCTATCAAAAATCACCCCCAACTACACTTTACAGCAACAAACTAAGCCCAATCACTTTAAAATTACAAAAAAATGCTAAAAATCATAACAAACTATACCAGAATCACCTAAATTACTTCGGCTACCGTAAATCACCCCCAACTATCCCTTACCACAACAAACCAAACCATATCATCTTAAAATTACAAAAAAAGGTGTACAAATCATAACAAACTATGCCAGACTCACCTAAATTACTTCGGCTACACTAAATCATCACCAATTAACCCTTACCACAACAAACTAAACCCAATCACTTTTAAATTCAAAAAAAATGCTACTAACCATAGCAAACTATGCCAAACTCACCTAAATTACTTCGGCTATCAAAAATCACCCCCAACTACACTTTACAGCAACAAACTAAGCCCAATCATTTTAAAATTACAAAAAAATTCTAAAAATCATAACAAACTATACCAGAATCACCTAAATTACTTCGGCTACCGTAAATCACCCCCAACTATCCCTTACCACAACAAACCAAACCATATCATCTTAAAATTACAAAAAAAGGTGTACAAATAATAACAAACTATGCCAGACTCACCTAAATTACTTCGGCTACACTAAATCATCACCAATTAACCCTTACCACAACAAACTAAACCCAATCACTTTTAAATTACAAAAAAAATGCTACTAACCATAGCAAACTATGCCAAACTCACCTAAATTACTTCGGCTATCAAAAATCACCCCCAACTACACTTTGCAGCAACAAACTAAGCCCAATCACTTTAAAATTACAAAAAATGCTAAAAATCATAACAAACTATACCAGAATCACCTAAATTACTTTGGCTACCGTAAATCACCCCCAACTATCCCTCCACAACAAACCAAACCATATCATCTTAAAATTACAAAAAAAGGTGTACCAATCATAACAAACAATGCCAGACTCACCTAAATTACTTCGGCTACTCTAATTCATCACCAACTAACCCCTACCACAACAAACTAAACCCAATCAATTTTAAATTACAAAAAAATGCTACTAACCATAGCAAACTATGCCAAACACACCTAAATTACTTCGTCTATCAAAAATCACCCCCAACTACACTTTACAGCAACAAACTAAGCCCAATCACTTTAAAATTACAAAAAAATGCTAAAAATCATAACAAACTATACCAGAATCACCTAAATTACTTCGGCTACCGTAAATCACAACCAACTAACCCTTACCACAACAAACCAAACCATATCATCTTAAAATTACAAAAAAAGGTGTACAAATCATAACAAACTATGCCAGACTCACCTAAATTACTTCGGCTACACTAAATCATCACCAATTAACCCTTACCACAACAAACTAAACCCAATCACTTTTAAATTCAAAAAAAATGCTACTAACCATAGCAAACTATGCCAAACTCACCTAAATTACTTCGGCTATCAAAAATCACCCCCAACTACACTTTACAGCAACAAACTAAGCCCAATCATTTTAAAATTACAAAAAAATTCTAAAAATCATAACAAACTATACCAGAATCACCTAAATTACTTCGGCTACCGTAAATCACCCCCAACTATCCCTTACCACAACAAACCAAACCATATCATCTTAAAATTACAAAAAAAGGTGTACAAATCATAACAAACTATGCCAGACTCACCTAAATTACTTCGGCTACACTAAATCATCACCAATTAACCCTTACCACAACAAACTAAACCCAATCACTTTTAAATTCAAAAAAAATGCTACTAACCATAGCAAACTATGCCAAACTCACCTAAATTACTTCGGCTATCAAAAATCACCCCCAACTACACTTTACAGCAACAAACTAAGCCCAATCATTTTAAAATTACAAAAAAATTCTAAAAATCATAACAAACTATACCAGAATCACCTTAATTACTTCGGCTACCGTAAATCACACCAAACTATCCCTTACCACAACAAACCAAACCATATCATCTTAAAATTACAAAAAAGGTGTACAAATCATAACAAACTATGCCAGACTCATCTAAATTACTTCGGCTACTCTAATTCATCACCAACTAACCCCTACCACAACAAACTAAACCCAATCAATTTTAAATTACAAAAAAATGCTACTAACCATAGCAAACTATGCCAAACACACCTAAATTACTTCGTCTATCAAAAATCACCCCCAACTACACTTTACAGCAACAAACTAAGCCCAATCACTTTAAAATTACAAAAAAATGCTAAAAATCATAACAAACTATACCAGAATCACCTAAATTACTTCGGCTACCGTAAATCACCCCCAACTATCCCTTACCACAACAAACCAAACCATATCATCTTAAAATTACAAAAAAAGGTGTACAAATCATAACAAACTATGCCAGACTCACCTAAATTCCTTCGGCTACACTAAATCATCACCAATTAACCCTTACCACAACAAACTAAACCCAATCACTTTTAAATTCAAAAAAAATGCTACTAACCATAGCAAACTATGCCAAACTCACCTAAATTACTTCGGCTATCAAAAATCACCCCCAACTACACTTTACAGCAACAAACTAAGCCCAATCATTTTAAAATTACAAAAAAATTCTAAAAATCATAACAAACTATACCAGAATCACCTAAATTACTTCGGCTACCGTAAATCACCCCCAACTATCCCTTACCACAACAAACCAAACCATATCATCTTAAAATTACAAAAAAAGGTGTACAAATAATAACAAACTATGCCAGACTCACCTAAATTACTTCGGCTACTCTAAATCATCACCAATTAACCCTTACCACAACAAACTAAAGCCAATCACTTTTAAATTACAAAAAAAATGCTACTAACCATAGCAAACTATGCCAAACTCACCTAAGTTACTTCGGCTATCAAAAATCACCCCCAACTACACTTTACAGCTACAAACTAAGCCCAATCATTTTAAAATTACAAAAAAGTGCTAAAAATCATAACAAACTATACCAGAATCACCTAAATTACTTCGGCTACCGTAAATCACCCCCAACTATCCCTTACCACAACAAACCAAACCATATCATCTTAAAATTACAAAAAAGGTGTACAAATCATAACAAACTATGCCAGGCTCACCTAAATTACTTCGGCTACTCTAAATCATCACCAACTAACCCTTACCACAACAAACTAAACCCAATCAGTTTAAATTACAAAAAAATGGTACTAACCATAGCAAACTATGCCAAATACACCTAAATTACTTCAGCTATCAACAATCACCCCCAACTACACTTTACAGCAACAAACTAAGCCCAATCACTTTAAAATTACAAAAAAATGCTAAAAATCATAACAAACTATACAAGAATCACCTAAATTACTTCGGCTATCATAAATAACCCCCAAGTATCCCTTACCACAACAAACCAAACCATATCATCTTAAAATTACAAAAAAAGGTGTACAAATCATAACAAACTATGCCAGACTCACCTAAATTACTTCGGCTACACTAAATCATCACCAATTAACCCTTGCCACAACAAACTAAACCCAATCACTTTTAAATTCAAAAAAAATGCTACTAACCATAGCAAACTATGCCAAACTCACCTAAATTACTTCGGCTATCAAAAATCACCCCCAACTACACATTACAGCAACAAACTAAGCCCAATCATTTTAAAATTACAAAAAAATTCTAAAAATCATAACAAACTATACCAGAATCACCTTAATTACTTCGGCTACCGTAAATCACACCAAACTATCCCTTACCACAACAAACCAAACCATATCATCTTAAAATTACAAAAAAGGTGTACAAATCATAACAAACTATGCCAGACTCATCTAAATTACTTCGGCTACTCTAATTCATCACCAACTAACCCCTACCACAACAAACTAAACCCAATCAATTTTAAATTACAAAAAAATGCTACTAACCATAGCAAACTATGCCAAACACACCTAAATTACTTCGTCTATCAAAAATCACCCCCAACTACACTTTACAGCAACAAACTAAGCCCAATCACTTTAATTACAAAAAAAGGTGTACAAATAATAACAAACTATGCCAGACTCACCTAAATTACTTCGGCTACTCTAAATCATCACCAATTAACCCTTACCACAACAAACTAAAGCCAATCACTTTTAAATTACAAAAAAAATGCTACTAACCATAGCAAACTATGCCAAACTCACCTAAGTTACTTCGGCTATCAAAAATCACCCCCAACTACACTTTACAGCTACAAACTAAGCCCAATCATTTTAAAATTACAAAAAAGTGCTAAAAATCATAACAAACTATACCAGAATCACCTAAATTACTTCGGCTACCGTAAATCACCCCCAACTATCCCTTACCACAACAAACCAAACCATATCATCTTAAAATTACAAAAAAAGGTGTACAAATAATAACAAACTATGCCAGACTCACCTAAATTACTTCGGCTACTCTAAATCATCACCAATTAACCCTTACCACAACAAACTAAAGCCAATCACTTTTAAATTACAAAAAAAATGCTACTAACCATAGCAAACTATGCCAAACTCACCTAAGTTACTTCGGCTATCAAAAATCACCCCCAACTACACTTTACAGCTACAAACTAAGCCCAATCATTTTAAAATTACAAAAAAGTGCTAAAAATCATAACAAACTATACCAGAATCACCTAAATTACTTCGGCTACCGTAAATCACCCCCAACTATCCCTTACCACAACAAACCAAACCATATCATCTTAAAATTACAAAAAAGGTGTACAAATCATAACAAACTATGCCAGGCTCACCTTAATTACTTCGGCTACTCTAAATCATCACCAACTAACCCTTACCACAACAAACTAAACCCAATCAGTTTAAATTACAAAAAAATGGTACTAACCATAGCAAACTATGCCAAATACACCTAAATTACTTCAGCTATCAACAATCACCCCCAACTACACTTTACAGCAACAAACTAAGCCCAATCACTTTAAAATTACAAAAAAATGCTAAAAATCATAACAAACTATACAAGAATCACCTAAATTACTTCGGCTATCATAAATAACCCCCAAGTATCCCTTACCACAACAAACCAAACCATATCATCTTAAAATTACAAAAAAAGGTGTACAAATCATAACAAACAATGACAGACTCACCTAAATTACTTCGGCTACTCTAATTCATCACCAACTAACCCCTACCACAACAAACTAAACCCAATCAATTTTAAATTACAAAAAAATGCTACTAACCATAGCAAACTATGCCAAACACACCTAAATTACTTTGTCTATCAAAAATCACCCCCAACTACACTTTACAGCAACAAACTAAGCCCAATCACTTTAAAATTACAAAAAAATGCTAAAAATCATAACAAACTATACCAGAATCACCTAAATTACTTCGGCTACCGTAAATGACAACCAACTAACCCTTACCACAACAAACCAAACCATATCATCTTAAAATTACAAAAAAAGGTGTACAAATCATAACAAACTATGCCAGACTCACCTAAATTACTTCGGCTACACTAAATCATCACCAATTAACCCTTACCACAACAAACTAAACCCAATCACTTTTAAATTCAAAAAAAATGCTACTAACCATAGCAAACTATGCCAAACTCACCTAAATTACTTCGGCTATCAAAAATCACCCCCAACTACACTTTACAGCAACAAACTAAGCCCAATCATTTTAAAATTACAAAAAAATTCTAAAAATCATAACAAACTATACCAGAATCACCTAAATTACTTCGGCTACCGTAAATCACCCCCAACTATCCCTTACCACAACAAACCAAACCATATCATCTTAAAATTACAAAAAAAGGTGTACAAATCATAACAAACTATGCCAGACTCACCTAAATTACTTCGGCTACACTAAATCATCACCAATTAACCCTTACCACAACAAACTAAACCCAATCACTTTTAAATTCAAAAAAAATGCTACTAACCATAGCAAACTATGCCAAACTCACCTAAATTACTTCGGCTATCAAAAATCACCCCCAACTACACTTTACAGCAACAAACTAAGCCCAATCATTTTAAAATTACAAAAAAATTCTAAAAATCATAACAAACTATACCAGAATCACCTAAATTACTTCGGCTACCTTAAATCACACCAAACTATCCCTTACCACAACAAACCAAACCATATCATCTTAAAATTACAAAAAAGGTGTACAAATCATAACAAACTATGCCAGACTCATCTAAATTACTTCGGCTACTCTAATTCATCACCAACTAACCCCTACCACAACAAACTAAACCCAATAAATTTTAAATTACAAAAAAATGCTACTAACCATAGCAAACTATGCCAAACACACCTAAATTACTTCGTCTATCAAAAATCACCCCCAACTATACTTTACAGCAACAAACTAAGCCCAATCACTTTAAAATTACAAAAAAATGCTAAAAATCATAACAAACTATACCAGAATCACCTAAATTACTTCGGCTACCGTAAATCACCCCCAACTATCCCTTACCACAACAAACCAAACCATATCATCTTAAAATTACAAAAAAAGGTGTACAAATCATAACAAACTATGCCAGACTCACCTAAATTACTTCGGCTACACTAAATCATCACCAATTAACCCTTACCACAACAAACTAAACCCAATCACTTTTAAATTCAAAAAAAATGCTACTAACCATAGCAAACTATGCCAAACTCACCTAAATTACTTCGGCTATCAAAAATCACCCCCAACTACACTTTACAGCAACAAACTAAGCCCAATCATTTTAAAATTACAAAAAAATCTAAAAATCATAACAAACTATACCAGAATCACCTAAATTACTTCGGCTACCGTAAATCACCCCCAACTATCCCTTACCACAACAAACCAAACCATATCATCTTAAAATTACAAAAAAAGGTGTACAAATCATAACAAACTATGCCAGACTCACCTAAATTACTTCGGCTACACTAAATAATCACCAATTAACCCTTACCACAACAAACTAAACCCAATCACTTTTAAATTCAAAAAAAATGCTACTAACCATAGCAAACTATGCCAAACTCACCTAAATTACTTCGGCTATCAAAAATCACCCCCAACTACACTTTACAGCAACAAACTAAGCCCAATCATTTTAAAAATACAAAAAAATTCTAAAAATCATAACAAACTATACCAGAATCACCTAAATTACTTCGGCTACCGTAAATCACACCAAACTATCCCTTACCACAACAAACCAAACCATATCATCTTAAAATTACAAAAAAGGTGTACAAATCATAACAAACTATGCCAGACTCATCTAAATTACTTCGGCTACTCTAATTCATCACCAACTAACCCCTACCACAACAAACTAAACCCAATCAATTTTAAATTACAAAAAAATGCTACTAACCATAGCAAACTATGACAAACACACCTAAATTACTTCGTCTATCAAAAATCACCCCCAACTACACTTTACAGCAACAAACTAAGCCCAATCACTTTAAAATTACAAAAAAATGCTAAAAATCATAACAAACTATACCAGAATCACCTAAATTACTTCGGCTACCGTAAATCACCCCCAACTATCCCTTACCACAACAAACCAAACCATATCATCTTAACATTACAAAAAAAGGTGTACAAATCATAACAAACTATGCCAGACTCACCTAAATTACTTCGGCTAAACTAAATCATCACCAATTAACCCTTACCACAACAAACTAAACCCAATCACTTTTAAATTCAAAAAAAATGCTACTAACCATAGCAAACTATGCCAAACTCACCTAAATTACTTCGGCTATCAAAAATCACCCCCAACTACACTTTACAGCAACAAACTAAGCCCAATCATTTTAAAATTACAAAAAAATTCTAAAAATCATAACAAACTATACCAGAATCACCTAAATTACTTCGGCTACCGTAAATCACCCCCAACTATCCCTTACCACAACAAACCAAACCATATCATCTTAAAATTACAAAAAAAGGTGTACAAATAATAACAAACTATGCCAGACTCACCTAAATTACTTCGGCTACACTAAATCATCACCAATTAACCCTTACCACAACAAACTAAACCCAATCACTTTTAAATTACAAAAAAAATGCTACTAACCATAGCAAACTATGCCAAACTCACCTAAATTACTTCGGCTATCAAAAATCACCCCCAACTACACTTTGCAGCAACAAACTAAGCCCAATCACTTTAAAATTACAAAAAATGCTAAAAATCATAACAAACTATACCAGAATCACCTAAATTACTTTGGCTACCGTAAATCACCCCCAACTATCCCTCCACAACAAACCAAACCATATCATCTTAAAATTACAAAAAAAGGTGTACCAATCATAACAAACAATGCCAGACTCACCTAAATTACTTCGGCTACTCTAATTCATCACCAACTAACCCCTACCACAACAAACTAAACCCAATCAATTTTAAATTACAAAAAAATGCTACTAACCATAGCAAACTATGCCAAACACACCTAAATTACTTCGTCTATCAAAAATCACCCCCAACTACACTTTACAGCAACAAACTAAGCCCAATCACTTTAAAATTACAAAAAAATGCTAAAAATCATAACAAACTATACCAGAATCACCTAAATTACTTCGGCTACCGTAAATCACAACCAACTAACCCTTACCACAACAAACCAAACCATATCATCTTAAAATTACAAAAAAAGGTGTACAAATCATAACAAACTATGCCAGACTCACCTAAATTACTTCGGCTACACTAAATCATCACCAATTAACCCTTACCACAACAAACTAAACCCAATCACTTTTAAATTCAAAAAAAATGCTACTAACCATAGCAAACTATGCCAAACTCACCTAAATTACTTCGGCTATCAAAAATCACCCCCAACTACACTTTACAGCAACAAACTAAGCCCAATCATTTTAAAATTACAAAAAAATTCTAAAAATCATAACAAACTATACCAGAATCACCTAAATGACTTCGGCTACCGTAAATCACCCCCAACTATCCCTTACCACAACAAACCAAACCATATCATCTTAAAATTACAAAAAAAGGTGTACAAATCATAACAAATTATGCCAGACTCACCTAAATTACTTCGGCTACACTAAATTATCACCAATTAACCCTTACCACAACAAACTAAACCCAATCACTTTTAAATTCAAAAAAAATGCTACTAACCATAGCAAACTATGCCAAACTCACCTAAATTACTTCGGCTATCAAAAATCACCCCCAACTACACTTTACAGCAACAAACTAAGCCCAATCATTTTAAAATTACAAAAAAATTCTAAAAATCATAACAAACTATACCAGAATCACCTTAATTACTTCGGCTACCGTAAATCACACCAAACTATCCCTTACCACAACAAACCAAACCATATCATCTTAAAATTACAAAAAAGGTGTACAAATCATAACAAACTATGCCAGACTCATCTAAATTACTTCGGCTACTCTAATTCATCACCAACTAACCCCTACCACAACAAACTAAACCCAATCAATTTTAAATTACAAAAAAATGCTACTAACCATAGCAAACTATGCCAAACACACCTAAATTACTTCGTCTATCAAAAATCACCCCCAACTACACTTTACAGCAACAAAATAAGCCCAATCACTTTAATTACAAAAAAAGGTGTACAAATAATAACAAACTATGCCAGACTCACCTAAATTACTTCGGCTACTCTAAATCATCACCAATTAACCCTTACCACAACAAACTAAAGCCAATCACTTTTAAATTACAAAAAAAATGCTACTAACCATAGCAAACTATGCCAAACTCACCTAAGTTACTTCGGCTATCAAAAATCACCCCCAACTACACTTTACAGCTACAAACTAAGCCCAATCATTTTAAAATTACAAAAAAGTGCTAAAAATCATAACAAACTATACCAGAATCACCTAAATTACTTCGGCTACCGTAAATCACCCCCAACTATCCCTTACCTCAACAAACCAAACCATATCATCTTAAAATTACAAAAAAGGTGTACAAATCATAACAAACTATGCCAGGCTCACCTAAATTACTTCGGCTACTCTAAATCATCACCAACTAACCCTTACCACAACAAACTAAACCCAATCAGTTTAAATTACAAAAAAATGCTACTAACCATAGCAAACTATGCCAAATACACTTAAATTACTTCAGCTATCAACAATCACCCCCAACTACACTTTACAGCAACAAACTAAGTCCAATCACTTTAAAATTACAAAAAAATGCTAAAAATCATAACAAACTATACCAGAATCACCTAAATTACTTCGGCTACCGTAAATCACCCCCAACTATCCCTTACCACAACAAACCAAACCATATCATCTTAAAATTACAAAAAAGGTGTACAAATCATAACAAACTATGCCAGGCTCACCTAAATTACTTCGGCTACTCTAAATCATCACCAACTAACCCTTACCACAACAAACTAAACCCAATCAGTTTAAATTACAAAAAAATGCTACTAACCATAGCAAACTATGCCAAATACACCTAAATTACTTCAGCTATCAACAATCACCCCCAACTACACTTTACAGCAACAAACTAAGTCCAATCAATTTAAAATTACAAAAAAATGCTAAAAATCATAACAAACTATACCAGAATCACCTAAATTACTTCGGCTACCGTAAATCACCCCCAACTATCCCTTACCACAACAAACCAAACCATATCATCTTAAAATTACAAAAAAAGGTGTACAAATCATAACAAACTATGCCAGACTCACCTAAATTACTTCGGCTACTCTAAATCATCACCAACTAACCCTTACCACAACAAACTAAACCCAATCACTTTTAAATTACAAAAAAATGCTACTAACCATAGCAAACTATGCCAAACTCACCTAAATTACTTCGGCTATCAAAAATCACCTCCAACTACACTCTACAGCAGCAAATTAAGCCCAATCACTTTAAAAATACAAAAAAATGCTAAAAATCATAACAAACTATACCAGAATCACCTAAATTACTTCGGCTACCGTAAATCACCCCCAACTATCCCTTACCACAACAAACTAAACCATTTCACCTTAAAATTACAAAAAAAGGTGTAAAAATCATAACAAACTATGCCAGACTCACCTAAATTACTTCGGCTACTCTAAATCATCACCAACTAACCCTTACTACAACAAACTAAACCCAATCACTTTTAAATTACAAAAAAATGCTACTAACCATAGCAAACTATGCCAAACTCACCTAAATTACTTCGGCTATCAAAAATCACTCCCAACTACACTTTACAGCAACAAACTAAATCTAATCACTTTAAAATTACAAAAAAATGCTAAAAATCATAACAAACTATACCAGAATCACCTAAATTACTTCGGCTACCGTAAATCACCCCCAACTATCCCTTACCACAACAAACCAAACCATATCATCTTAAAATTACAAAAAAAGGTGTACAAATCATAACAAACTATGCCAGACTCACCTAAATTACTTCGGCTACACTAAATCATCACCAACTAACCCTTACCACAACAAACTAAACCCAATCACTTTTAAATTACAAAAAAATGCTACTAACCATAGCAAACTATGCCAAACTCACCTAAATTACTTCGGCTATCAAAAATCACCCCCAACTACACTTTACAGCAACAAACTAAGCACAATCACTTTAAAATTACAAAAAAATGCTAAAAATCATAACAAACTATACAAGAATCACCTAAATTACTTCGGCTATCATAAATCACCCCCAACTATCCCTCACCACAACAAACCAAATCATATCATCTTAAAATTACAAAAAAAGGTGTACAAATCATAACAAATTATGCCAAACTCACCTAAATTACTTCGGCTACTCTAAATCATCACCCACTAACCCTTACCACAACAAACTAAACCCAATCACTTTTAAATTACAAAAAAATGCTACTAACCATAGCAAACTATGCCAAACTTACCTAAATTACTTCGGCTATCAAAAATCACCCCCAACTACACTTTATAGCAACAAACTAAGCCCAATCACTCTAAAATTACAAAAAAATGCTAAAAATCATAACAAACTATACCAGAATCACCTAAATTACTTCGGCTACCGTAAAACACCCCCAACTATCCCTTACCACAACAAACTAAACCATTTAATCTTAAAATTACAATAAAAGGTGTACAAATCATAACAAACTATGCCAGACTCACCTAATATACTTCGGCTACTCTAAATCATCACCAACTAACCCTTACTACAACAAACTAAACCCAATCACTTTTAAATTACAAAAAAATGCTACTAAGCATAGCAAACTATGCCAAACTCACCTAAATTACTTCAGCTTTCAAAAATCACCCCCAACTACACTTTACAGCAACAAACTAAGCCCAATCACTTTAAAATTATAAAAAAATGCTAAAAAGCATAACAAACTATACCAGAATCACCTAAATTACTTCGGCTACCGTAAATCACCCTCAACTATCCCTTACCACAACAAACCAAACCATATCATCTTAAAATTACAAAAAAAGGTGTACAAATCATAACAAACTATGCCAGACTCACCTAAATTACTTCGGCTACACTAAATCATCACCAACTAACCCTTACCACAACAAACTAAACCCAATCACTTTTAAATTACAAAAAAATGCTACTAACCATAGCAAACTATGCCAAACTCACCTAAATTACTTCGGCTATCAAAAATCACCCCCAACTACACTTTACAGCAACAAACTAAGCACAATCACTTTAAAATTACAAAAAAATGCTAAAAATCATAACAAACTATACAAGAATCACCTAAATTACTT
Source organism: Eledona agricola (assembly GCA_964023215.1). NCBI lineage: Eukaryota > Metazoa > Arthropoda > Insecta > Coleoptera > Tenebrionidae > Eledona > Eledona agricola. The sequence goes on from CAXIEJ010000157.1 coordinate 2,401,174, forward strand.
CGGCTATCATAAATCACCCCCAACTATCCCTCACCACAACAAACCAAATCATATCATTTTAAAATTACAAAAAAAGATGTACAAATCATAACAATATATGCCCGACCCAAATAAATTACTTCGGCTACTCTAAATCATCACCAACTAACCCTTACCACAGCAATCTAAACCCAATCACTTTTAAATTACAAAAAAATGCTACTAACCATAGCAAACTATGTCAAACTCACATAAATTACTTCGGCTATAAAAAATCACCCTCAACTACACTTTACAGCAACAAACTAAGCCCAATCACTTTAAAATTACAAAAAATGCTAAAAATCATAACAAACTATACCAGAATCACCTAAATTACTTCGGCTACCGTAAATCATCCCCAACTATCCCTCCACAACAAACCAAACCATATCATCTTAAAATTACAAAAAAAGGTGTACAAATCATAACAAACAACGCCAGACTCACCTAAATTACTTCGGCTACTCTAAATCATCACCAACTAACCCCTACCACAACAAACTAAACCCAATCAATTTTAAATTACAAAAAAATGCTACTAACCATAGCAAACTATGCCAAACACACCTAAATTACTTCGTCTATCAAAAATCACCCCCAACTACACTTTACAGCAACAAACTAAGCCCAATCACTTCAAAATTACAAAAAAATGCTAAAAATCATAACAAACTATACCAGAATCACCTAAATTACTTCGGCTACCATAAATCATCACCAACTAACCCTTACCACAACAAACTATACCCAATCACATTTAAATTACAAAAAAATGCTACTAACCATAGCAAACTATGCCAAACTCACCTAAATTACTTCGGCTATCAAAAATCACCCCCAACTACACTTTACAGCAACAAACTAAGCCCAATCACTTTAAAATTACAAAAAAATGCTAAAAATCATAACAAACTATACCAGAATCACCTAAATTACTTCGGCTACCGTAAATCACCCCCAACTAACCCTTACCACAACAAACCAAACCATATCATCTTAAAATTACAAAAAAGGTGTACAAATCAAGTTCTTCTCGACTCCGAGTTGAGCTGCGGTACAGTGCGGTAGTGTGTTTTGCAGCGGAGATAAGGGGAGATAGCGGGCGACGAGATAGGCGAATGGAAAAAAGGAAGCGAGAAGAGTCGAGCAAATCATTTGAGGAAGTGAACCCGTTTACAAAGAGCGGAAGGACCGAAAGGTCGCCAGTAAGCAGTAAGAAAACAAGGGACGAACAGAAAATGGAGAGGATGGAAGAGATTTTGTGAAAAATCAAGAAAAACACAGAAGACTTAAAAAGGGGACACGAGGACATTAAGAAGGAGATGGAGGAAATGAGGGCAGAAATGAGAGAAAAGGAAAAAAGATGGGAAGAAGAACGAAGGGAAATGAACAGAAAAATAAAAAACATGGAGGAAAGACTAGATGAAGGCGAGAAAAAGGAAAGGAAAAACAACATAGTAATAACGGGACTAAAAAATGCAGACGGGAAACTAGAACTAAATATAGAAAACTGGTTAAAAACGGAACTAGGGGTGGAAATAAAGGTAGACGAAGCATACAAAGTAGCGCAAGGGAGGATGATAGTGGCAAAGATAAGAAGCTGGGGAGAAAAAAAAGAAGTAATGAAGAGTAAGGGAAAGCTATGGGAGAAAAATGAAAAAATATATATAGACGACGACCTCACGAAGATGGAACGAGAAACGCAAAAGAAGATAAGGGGAGAAGCAATGAAGAAAAGAAACGAGGGAAATAGAGTAAAAGTAGGATACAAGAAAATAGAAGTAAACGGGACATGGTATAAATGGGACGAAGAAAGGGAGAAAATAGAGTGGGAAAAAAAAAATTTTTAGAGAAAAGAGGAGAAAAGAAAGGAGAACAACACGGAGCGAGAAATAGGCAAAAGAAGAAGAAAATAAAGATAGTATTCTGGAATGTAGCAGGACTAGAAAAAAAAGGGAAAAGCTTCTGGGAATATATACAAAAATTTTACAGCGTAGGACAACCAGAAACATGGGTTGAAGAAGGGGGAAGAAAAAGAATAGAAGAGAGACTGCCGGAGGAGTTCAATTGGTATGGCAAATGGCAAAGAAACAAAAGAAAAAAGGGAGGGCGAGTGGGGGGATACTAACGGGAGTAAAGAAATATATAAAAGAAATAAGTAAGGGGAAGAGAGAAGAGTCAGATCAGGAGGAAGGGATAATGGAGGGAGAAATAGTGATAGAAAATGGTACATGGAGGATAGCAACCATATACAGCGTAAATATGAAGAAAACAGGAGAGAAGCTAGAAGAGAAAATGCAGGGAAAGGAAAGAACAACAATACTGATAGGGGGAGACTTTAATGCAAGAATAGGAGAACAAGGAGCAAGAACAGAAGAGGACAAGGTAGAGGACAGGAAAAGATAAACGAAAGACAAGAAGATGAATAAAGAAGGAAGAATACTGCTAAAAGTAGCAGAAGAAATGGGCTGGGAAGTACTGAATGGCAACAAAGAAGGAGATGAGCAAGGGGAATACACCTTCACGAATAAAAGAGGAGAATCAGTCATTGACTACGCACTGGTAGAGGAAAAAGGGTGGCAAGAAGTAACGAAATTCAGAGTGGAAGGGAGACTGGAGTCAGACCACATGCCGATAGAAGTTGAAATTGGAGAAGAGGAAGAGGAAATGATACTAGAGGAAAAGGAGATGAGAAAGAGGGGCAAAAAAGGAAGGAGAAGAAAGTGGGATGAACAGGGAATAGAAAACTACAGGAAAAAATAGAGAAAAGTGAGTACAAGGCAAAAGGAACGGAGGATAAGATGAAAGAATTAAAGGCCAACATCGAGAAAGCAGCAGCACCACGAAAAGAAGGAAAACCGAAGATAAAAAGGAAACAAGAGAATAACTGGTGGGATAAGGAATGTAGTAATTTGAAGAAAGAAGCAAAAGCAGCACTGAAGAAGTGGAGACAGGACAAGGAAAAAAAATGGAATACATAAAGGCGAAAGAAAAATTCAGGGAAAAATGTAAAGAAAGGAAAGAAACAAAGAAAAAAGAAGAAGAGAAAGAAATCAAGGAAATTAAAACGGAAAATGAAGCATGGAGATACATAAACAAAGAAAGAAGGAAGAGGAAGGTGAGGGCAACAGAAAGGATAAATATAGAAGGGTGGGAAAAGTACTTCAGGGAACTGCTGGACGGGGAGAGGAAGAAGGAAATAGAAGAGCAGAAAAGAACAGGGACCAGGGAAATAGGGGGAGGGGATGAAATAACGAAAGAAGAAATGGAAGGGAAAATAAGAAAGCTGAAGAAGAGAAAAGCGCCGGGGAGGGACGAGATAGAGAACGAAGTCTGGATATACGGAACGGAGGGAACAACGGAAAGGCTGAGAGAAATTATAAACGATGTATGGATGGGTGAAAGGATGCCGAGCGAATGGAGAGAGAGTCTGGTGTGCCCGGTACACAAAAAAGGGAGCAAAGAGGAGGGATGAGTAACTATAGAGGAGTGAGTCTGTTGTGCACGGCGTACAAGATATATGCGATGTGCCTGGGAGAAAGATTGGTGAAGGAGGTAGAAACGAAAGGAATGATTCAGGATGGGCAGGCGGGATTCAGGGCCGGGAGGGGAACAATGGACAATGTGTACATCCTACAACACATAGTGAGCAGAGAGTTGAAAAAGAGGGGAGGTAGGAAGTAGGTGTATGCATTGTTCGTAGACCTGAAGGCGGCTATTGATAGTGTGGATAGAGAGAAACTATGGGAATGTATGAGAGAAAGAGGAGTGAATGAAAAGCTAGTGTGCAGAATAGAAGATATATATAGAGAGACAAGAAATAGAGTGAAGGTGGGAGAGAAAGAGTGAATGCTTTTGGACGAAAAAAGGGGTGAGACAAGGGTGTCCGCTCAGTCCCACACTGTTTACTCTATTCATTAGTGATGTAGAGAGGGTACTGAGCGAAGCGCAGGATGGAGGAATGGTAATAGGAAGAAAGAAAGTATGGTCGCTGGCGTATGCGGATGATTTGGTGCTAGTGGCAGGGAATGAAAGAGCAATGAGAGGAATGATAAAAACATTAGAAGCATACATGAGGAAAAAGAAATTAGAAGTGAATGCTAAAAAGACAAAGATGCTGGTGTTTAATAAAGGGGGAAGAGAAAGAAGAGAGGAAGAATGGATGTGGGAGAAAACGCAGGTGATAGAAAAAGTGAAAGAGATGTATTATTTGGGATATGTGTTTAACGAAAGAGGAACAGCAGGGGCACAGGTAAAGGAACAAGTCAAAAAGGCAAATAGAGTGGTAGGAGTAGTATGGGGAATAGGAGAAAGGAAGTTCGGGCATAATTTTAGAAGAAGGATGATGATGTTTGATAGCCTAGTAAAAAGTGTGTTGATGTATGGGGCGGAGATATGGGGTTGGAAAGAATGGGAGGAGGTCTGAAATGGGTGCTAGGAGTGGACAGAGAAACACCAGGGTACATAGTGAGAGAGGAAACGAAAAGAGAAAAGATGAGAGTGGAAGCAGGAAAAAGGGCGGCAACATTTGAGGAGAGAATTAGCGAAAGGACTTGGTGTGAACTGTTGCAGGAATGTCGGAGAGAGAAAAAGAGAGAAGCAGAAAATGATAGAGTGAGTGAAAGGGCAAAGTATTATGAAAGGAATGGGTATAGCTTAGGAGAAGCGACGAGAATGAGTGGACGAGGGGTGAGAATGAGAGAAAAACTGAGAGACAGAGATAGGGATGTGGAGAGACAAGAGAGAAGGGAGAGAATAAAAGAGTCCAGGTACAATAACAAGTATAAAGAAATAATATCGGAAAAACTACCGAAGTACCTGGAAAGAGTGAATGCAAATGAGAAAAGAATGATTGCAAGATTCAGGTGCGGGAATGAAGAGAGAGAATGCAAATTCTGGGAGAAAGAGGAGAAGAGAGTATGTAGAATATGCGGAGAAGGACGAGAAACAGTCGAACATCTGATGAAGGAATGTGAGAGTCTGAGACAGGATGAAAGAAGGAGGGATGAGGTATTGAATGAGGATGGAAGAGGAATAGAATGGATGAGAAGCGTGGTGAGAGAGAGAAAGAGGGGGGAGAGTGCGTAAAAGAAGGAATGAAGGAATGAAGGAAGAAGAAATCGGTTTTAGAAGAAATTAATATTAAGTTGAAGAAAAATTGTATGATTTTGTAGGAGTCTTAAGGCCGAAAGGCAAATAAAACGATTTATATATATATATACTAGCTGAATGTACCCGGCGTTGCCCGGACGTAGATTAAATAAACTCAGTGTTGACTAAAGTGGTGATGTTGACTAATCGACATTATAATACAATTAAACAGGAATGCTCTACTTTTCCAATCACAAAATAAACAAATATGCTGAAATTAACCTGCGTTGCCAGGACCGGGTACTTCAATATGATTTGGACAAAGAGGATACCTTGGTTGATATCTGAGATGAAAAATTTTGAATAGTCTCTTTAGGCAGTTGTTCTATAAGCGATTCCAGGAAATCGAAATTAACTTTATATAATTTTAGGGGAAATCGAAGTTTACAAATTAGCTAATCATGTTATGATAAAATTGAAAACACAATGGAACAATTCCTCTTGCTGCAGTCAACTCACAAACAGAACAGTATGTAGATGATTTTGACTTATCTCCGGAATAAACAAACACTTATCTCCTTCTGAACTGCACAAAAATTATTACAACCTGGCCCTAACTGGTTGGACAATTAAAGTGCGAACCTTTGGAGCTCCCTTTCTAGTATTAAAATTTTGGTATGTGGTAAAATGTGGTATTTTATGGTATTTGTGCATCGCTAGATTTTCAAACTTGTCCATCTTAGTTATAAATGATGTAAAGCAATAATGAACACAATGTATTTACGTAAAATAAACAGTGTAAAACGCGTATCAATGTCAGTAATGTCTGGTCCAACGCTGTAAATTTTGGATTTCAGCCGAGGCAGATTTGGTGAAAAATAAATACACCATTATCATTAACTGAACGGTCGTCCGGTACGACGAAGGTGATTGGGAACAAATTTTGTTAACGGCAAAATTAACATTCTAAAATAAATAAATATTTTGACGGGAATATGGTGGATGTAAAAATCTTATTCGGTCTCTCCGACGGACTCACACCTGTTTACATTAACACACACTTGTTGAACAATTAAAGTGCCAACCTATTGAGCTTCCGTTCCAGTATTAAAATATCAATACCAATACCATAGATATAAAAAAAGACAATTTCCATAACCTTTCATAATACGGTGTGGTATTTGTACATCGCTAGATTTTCAAACTTTTCCATCTTAGTTATAAATGATGTAAAGCAATAATAAACACAGTGAACGTAAAATAAATAGTGTAAAACGAGTATAAGCACATAATTATTAAGGGTATGAATGTCAGTGATCTCTGGTACATACAACGGTGAAAATTTCGGATTTCAGCCGGGGCAAATTTGGTGAAAAACAAATACACCACTACCATTAACTGAAAGTAAAAATTAGCGTACAAATATAAGTGGAATCCGGTTCGACGCTGGTAATTTTTCGAAAATTGATTGGGGGCAGATTTGGTTAACGCGAGGATCAAATGTTAAATTAAAATACTTTATTTGATAGCGGTAGACCTTTCGAACACTGATGCGTCGCCTCATCGAATTTGGCGACTTTGCGAACAGTTTCCGACGCTGGAGCAGCAATTTTCACAATTGTAGTTGTGTTAAAATTAAACACCGCGATCGAGTACTGCTCCACACGCTGAACCAGCAATTCTCGAATTCTAAGAAACGATAAGAAAGGCTTATCCAACGCTTGGTATGTGCGAATTTCTGCATAGATACTCAATCAAACTAAATCGAGCATCGCCTTTTCACGTTTGTGACCTTGCCCTTGACGTGGCAGGCTCCAGCTGCTTTAATAATGTAAAAATCTTATTCGGCCTCTCCAATAAACTCACATTTGTTTACATAAACACGCATTCCCTCATGGACTTCTGACGAATTACAAACAAATATTGCAACTTCAAGTGTTCCATTTAATTTCGTTTCTGGGTGCAAGCTCCTTTCTTTTCACTCTAGTCAGTCTAAACTTATTATACAGAGTTATATTTTCAAATCCAGGCGCCCTAAAGAATTTTGTCGTTGTTTTCCAAAGTTTCAAGAGAAGGAGAGTTGACATAGAAGCTAAATTATTCAAAATTATACCCATTTAGTTCTCTGACAACGTTAAAGACAATGTTGAAATATATAGATACAAAATTTTACACCATAAAAACGAAGTATTTAGGAATTATGTATAAAAAAAGTCGAAGTTATTCTTCGCTCTTGAGCTCTATTTCCGGTATTAAAAATGCAATAGGAAAGATAGTAAGAAAGACTATTTCCATCACTTTTCACGGGAATTATACATGGTGGTATTTGTTCTCCGCTTACTATTAGATTTTCAAACTGCTCCATCTTAGTTATAAATAATGCAGAACCATAATGAACGCAATGTACGTAAAATAAATAGTGTAAATCGTGTATAAGCACACAATACTTAAAATTTCGGATTTTGGCCGGAGCAGGTTTGGTGAAGAACAAATACACCACTATGATTAACTGAACGTAAAAATTAGCGTACGATAATAAGTGACGTCCGGTCCGACGCTGGAAACTTTTCGAAAATCGATTGGGGAGAGTTTTGGTTAACGGCAAGAACAAATCGGGAATATCGGGAATAAAATAATTTATTTAATAGCGATAGAACTTCGAATACCGATGCGTCGCCTCGACCTTGGCGACGTTGAGGACCAGCGTTTCAGACGCTGAAGCAGCAATTTTCACAATTATATGAGGTGCACGTGTCTAGTGCGTATGTAAACAATTTGGATAACAAAAGAGATTAATTTGTATGTACCAAATAATACTCGCACAAGTGTACTCGTATGGCCCGTCATAATTTTCACGAAATGAATTTAAAAAATTAACAGTCTAAAGTAAATAAATATTTTGACAGGAATGTTAAAAATCTTATTCGGTCTCTCCAACAAACTAACACTTGTTTACATTAACATGCATTCCTTCATGGACCTGTGACGAATTACAAACAAATATCGAAATTTCAAGTGTTCCATGTCAGTCTGAACTTATTACACAGTGATATTTTCACATTCAGGCGCCCTAAATTATTTTGACGTTGATTTATAAAGTTTCCCTGGAAGGAGAGTAGTCAGCAGGTGACTCGTCAGGGGTGGCAGGGTTGGCAGTGCCACTCCAAGTATAAATTTACTATCGAACACAAAGATAGTTCTGATTCAATTGCAGAATTTCGAATTTTTGAGATATTTTTACGAAACTCTAGCGCTTACACCGCCTTTATACATCTTTATAGTTAAAAACCATAGAGCTGTTTATACAAATGCACGCATGTTGAAAAGGTAGGGCTTGCCCCGTCAGCGTGTTGCAATTCAGAAATACGTTTATGTTTGCATCTCAACTGGAACAAATATTTATTGGAAGGTGGAAGAGAATCAAAATAGGTATCAGCATATTTAATATTCAGAATAACGACTATTAGTCGATTTATGGTAGCCGAAGTAATTCAGGTGAGTTTGAGATAGTTTGCCATGATTTGTAGCATTTTTCGTAATTTTAAAGTGATTGGGCTAATTTTGGGGTTGTAAGGGGTAGTTGGGGGTGATTTATGGTAGCCGAAGTAATTTAGGTGAGTTAGGCATAGTTTGCTATGATTTGTTGAATATTTTGTAATTTTAAAGTGATTGGGCTTATTTTGGGGTTGCAAGGGGTAGTTCGGGGTGATTTATAGTAGCCGAAGTAATTTAGGGGAGTTTGGCATAGTTTGCTACGGTTTGTAGAATTTTTTTGTAATTTTAAAGTGACTGAGCCTATTTTGGGGTGGTAAGGGGTAGTTGGGGGTGATTTATAAAAGCCAAAGTAATTTAAGTGAGTTTGGCATAGTTTGCTATGGTTTGTAGAATTTTTTTTTAATTTTAAAGTGATTGAGCCTATTTTGGGGTGGTAAGGGGTAGTTGGGGGTGATTTATGGAAGCCAAAGTAATTTAGATGAGTTTGGCATAGTTTGATATGGCTTGTAACATTTTTTGTAATTTTAAAGTGATTGGGCTGAGTTTGGGGTGGTAAGGGGTAGTTGGGGGTGATTTATGATAGCCGAAGTAATTTAAGTAAGTTTGGCATAGTTTGCTATGGTTTGTAGCATTTTTTGTAATTTTAAAGTGATTGGGTTTAGTTTGTGGTTGGTAAGGGGTAGTTGGGGGTGATTTATGGTAGCCGAAGTAATTTAGGTGAGTTAGGCATAGTTTGCTATGATTTGTTAAATATTTTGTAATTTTAAAGTGATTGGGTTTATTTTGGGGTTGTAAGGGGTAGTTCGGGGTGATTTAAGGTAGCCGAAGTAATTTAGGGGAGAATTTGGCATAGTTTGCTACGGTTTGTAGAATTTTTTTGTAATTTTAAAGTGATTGAGCCTATTTTGGGGTGGTAAGGGGTAGTTGGGGGTGATTTATGTTAGCCGAAGTAATTTAGGTGAGTTAGGCATAGTTTGCTATGGTTTGTAGCATTTTTTGTAATTTTAAAATGATTGGGATGAGTTAGGGGTGGTAAGGGGTAGTTGGGGGTGATTTATGATAGCCGAAGTAATTTAAGTGAGTTTGGCATAGTTTGCTATGGTTTGTAGCATTTTTTGTAATTTTAAAGTGATTGGGCTTATTTTGGGGTAGTAAGGGGTTGTTGGGGGTGATTTATGTTAGCCGAAGTAATTTAGGTGAGTTTGGCATAGTTTGCTATGGTTTGTAGCATTTTTTGTAATTTTAAAGTGATTGGGCTTATTTTGGGGTGGTAAGGGGTAGTTGGGGGTGATTTATGGTAGCCGAAGTAATTTAGGTGAGTTAGGCATAGTTTGCTATGGTTTGTAGCATTTTTTTGTAATTTTAAAGTGATTGGGTTTATTTTGGGGTAGTAAGGGGTTGTTGGGGGTAATTTATGTTAGCCGAAGTAATTTAGGTGAGTTTGGCATAGTTTGCTATGGTTTGTAGCATTTTTTGTAATTTTAAAGTGATTGGGCTTATTTTGGGGTGGTAAGGGGTAGTTGGGGGTGATTTATGGTAGCCGAAGTAATTTAGGTGAGTTAGGCATAGTTTGCTATGGTTTGTAGCATTTTTTTGTAATTTTAAAGTGATTGGGCTTATTTTGGGGTAGTAAGGGGTTGTTGGGGGTGATTTATGTTAGCCGAAGTAATTTAGGTGAGTTAGGCATAGTTTGCTATGGTTTGTAGCATTTTTTGTAATTTTAAAGTGATTGGGATGAGTTAGGGGTGGTAAGGGGTAGTTGGGGGTGATTTATGATAGCCGAAGTAATTTAAGTGAGTTTGACATAGTTTGCTATGGTTTGTAGCATTTTTTGTAATTTTAAAGTGATTGGGCTTATTTTGGGGTAGTGAGGGGTTGTAGGGGGAGATTTATGTTAGCCGAAGTAATTTAGGTGAGTTAGGCATAGTTTGCTATGGTTTGTAGCATTTTTTGTAATCTTAAAGTGATTGGGATGAGTTAGGGGTGGTAAGGGGTAGTTGGGGGTGATTTATGTTAGCCGAAGTAATTTAAGTGAGTTAGGCATAGTTTGCTATGGTTTGTAGCATTTTTTGTAATTTTAAAGTGATTGGGATGAGTTAGGGGTGGTAAGGGGTAGTTGGGGGTGATTTATGATAGCCGAAGTAATTTAAGTGTGTTTGGCATAGTTTGCTATGGTTTGTAGCATTTTTTGTAATTTTAAAACGATTGGGCTTATTTTGGGGTAGTAAGGGGTTGTTGGGGGTGATTTATGTTAGCCGAAGTAATTTGGGTGAGTTAGGCATAGTTTGCTATGCTTTGTAGCATTTTTTGTAATTTTAAAGTGATTGGGATGAGTTAGGGGTGGTAAGGGGTAGTTGGGGGTGATTTATGATAGCCGAAGTAATTTAAGTGAGTTTGGCATAGTTTGCTATGGTTTGTAGCATTTTTTGTAATTTTAAAGTGATTGGGCTTATTTTGGGGTAGTAAGGGGTTGTTGGGGGTGATTTATGTTAGCCGAAGTAATTTGGGTGAGTTAGGCATAGTTTGCTATGCTTTGTAGCATTTTTTGTAATTTTAAAGTGATTGGCATGAGTTAGGGGTGGTAAGGGGTAGTTGGGGGTGATTTATGATAGCCGAAGTAATTTAAGTGAGTTTGGCATAGTTTGCTATGGTTTGTAGCATTTTTTGTAATTTTAAAGTGATTGGGCGTATTTTGGGGTAGTAAGGGGTTGTTGGGGGTGATTTATGTTAGCCAAAGTAATTTAGGTGAGTTAGGCATAGTTTGCTATGGTTTGTAGCATTTTTTATAATTTTAAAGTGATTGGGCTTATTTTGGGGTGGTAAGGGGTAGTTTGGGGTGATTTATGGAAGTCAAAGTAATTTAGATGAGTTTGGCATAGTTTGCTACGGTTTGTAGAATTTTTTTGTAATTTTAAAGTGATTGGGCTTATTTTGGGGTGGTAAGGGGTAGTTGGGGGTGATTTTTGGTAGACGAAATAATATGTGTGAGTTCGAAATAGTCTGCTATGGTTTGTGTCATTTTGTTTTATTTTAAACTGATTGGAGTTACTTGGGGTTGCTAAGGGGTGGTAAGGGATGATTTAAAATAACGGATCTAGTTTATGTCAGTTTGGCATAGTTCGGGAATTTTTTGGGGTTGATTTGGTAAAGTTTGCAGTGGTAAGAGATATTTGAGGATGTTTAATGTTGACGGATTAAATTTGGAGTGGTTTGGTAATTTTTAATTGAGTCACGGATCGACATTATAATTGAAATCAAAATTATAATTGAAATATCTGCGGCCTCGCTAGGTACGGCAAAAGTATGATCACGAAAGCAGAAACTCGACGTTGAAATTGTTTAGGTTAAATAAGTGCTTTTAATGTAAACCGGTCGCCCGTCGTCGAAGTTGTTTTGGCTAGATACGTGCTTCTAACATAAACACGTTCTCCGCGATCCGATCATTTTTTGTTTATTTTAGCCGGTTTTTATTGAATTACAAAGGAACCGGGCCGAATTTCGCAAAATCCCTTCTTAGTGTTCAGTTTCGGCGCATGATACACCCGTGTCTAAAATTTCAAGTCTCCAGCCCTCACGGTTTGGGCTGTGGGTTGATTATGAATCAGTGTGTAGATGAATGAGTGAATGAATGAGTGTGTCAGTGAGGACACTTCGCTTTATATATATAGATATATATATACAAATCATAACAAACTATGCCAGACTCACCTAAATTACTTCGGCTACTCTAAATCATCACCAACTAACCCCTACCACAACAAACTAAACCCAATCAATTTTAAATTACAAAAAAAAATGCTACTAACCATAACAAACTATGCCAAACTCACCTAAATTACTTCGGCTATCAAAAATCACTCCCAACTACACTTTACAGCAACAAACTAAGGCCAATCACTTTAAAATTACAAAAAAATGCTAAAAATCATAACAAACTTTACCAGAATCACCTAAATTACTTCGGCTACCGTAAATCACCCCCAACTATCCCTTACTACAACAAACCAAACCATATCATCTTAAAATTATAAAAAAAGGTGTACAAATCATAACAAACTCTGCCAGACTCACCTAAATTACTTTGGCTATTCTAAATCATCACCAACTAACCCTTACCACAACAAACTAAACCCAATCAATTTTAAATTACAAAAAAATGCTACTAGCCATATCAAACTATGCCAAACACACCTAAATTACTTCGTCTATCAAAAATCACCCCCAACTACACTTTACAGCAACAAACTAAGCCCAATCACTTTAAAATTACGAAAAAATGCTAAAAATCATAAACTATACCAGAATCACCTAAATTACTTTGGCTACCGTAAATCACCCCCAACTATCCCTTACCACAACAAACCAAACCATATCATCTTAAAATTACAAAAAAAGGTGTACAAATCATAACAAACTAGGCCAGACTCACCTAAATTACTTCGGCTACTCTAAATCATCACCAACTAATCCTTACCACAACAAACTAAACCCAATCACTTTTAAATTACAAAAAAATGCTACTAACCATAGCAAACTATGCCAAACTCACCTAAATTACTTCGGCTATCAAAAATCACCCCCAACTACACTTTACAGCAACAAACTAAACCCAATCACTTTAAAATTACAAAAAAATGCTAAAAATCATAACAAACTGTACCAGAATCACCTAAATTACTTCGGCTACCGTAAATCACCCCCAACTATCCTTTACCACAACAAACCAAACCATATCATCCTAAAATTAGAAAAAAAGGTGTACAAATCATAACAAACTATGCCAGAGTCACCTAAATTACTTCGGCTACTCTAAATCATCACTAACTAACCCTTACCACAACAAACTAAACCCAATCACTTTTAAATTACAAAAAAATGCTACTAACCATAGCAAACTATGCCAAACTCACCTAAATTACTTCAGCTATCAAAAATCACCCCCAACTACACTTTACAGCAACAAACTAAGCCCAATCACTTTAAAATTACAAAAAAATGCTAAAAATCATAACAAACTATACCAGAATCACCTAAATTACTTCGGCTACCGTAAATCACCCCCAACTAACCCTTACCACAACAAACCAAACCATATCATCTTAAAATTACAAAAAAGGTGTACAAATCATAACAAACTATGCCAGACTCACCTAAATTACTTTGGCTACTCTAAATCATCACCAACTAACCCTTACCACAACAAACTAAACCCAATCAATTTTAAATTACAAAAAAATGCTACTAACCATAGCAAACTATGCCAAACTCACCTAAATTACTTCGGCTATCAAAAATCACCCCCAACTACACTTTACAGCAACAAACTAAGGCCAATCACTTTAAAATTACAAAAAAATGCTAAAAATCATAACAAACTTTACCAGAATCACCTAAATTACTTCGGCTACCGTAAATCACCCCCAACTATCCCTTACCAGAACAAACCAAACCATATCATCTTAAAATTACAAAAAAAGGTGTACAAATCATAACAAACTATGCCAGACTCACCTAAATTAATTCGGCTACTCTAAATCATCACCAACTAACCCTTACCACAACAAACTAAACCCAATCACTTTTAAATTACAAAAAAATGCTACTAACCATAGCAAACTATGCCAAACTCACCTAAATTACTTCAGCTATCAAAAATCACCCCCAACTCCACTTTACAGCAACAAACTAAGCCCAATCACTTTAAAATTACAAAAAAATGCTAAAAATCATAACAAACTATACCAGAATCACCTAAATTACTTCGGCTACCGTAAATCACCCCCAACTAACCCTTACCACAACAAACCAAACCATATCATCTTAAAATTACAAAAAAGGTGTACAAATCATAACAAACTATGCCAGACTCACCTAAATTACTTTGGCTACTCTAAATCATCACCAACTAACCCTTACCACAACAAACTAAACCCAATCAATTTTAAATTACAAAAAAATGCTACTAACCATAGCAAACTATGCCAAACTCACCTAAATTACTTCGGCTATCAAAGATCACCCCCAACTACACTTTACAGCAACAAACTAAGCCCAATCACTTTAAAATTACAAAAAAATGCTAAAAATCATAACAAACTATACCAGAATCACCTAAATTACTTCGGCTACCGTAAATCACCCCCAACTAACCCTTACCACAACAAACCAAACCATATCATTTTAAAATTACAAAAAAAGGTGTACAAATCATAACAAACTATGCCAGACTCACCTAAATTACTTCCGCTACTCTAAATCATCACCAACTAACCCTTACCACAACAAAATAAACCCAATCACTTTTAAATTACAAAAAAATGCTACTAACCATAGCAAACTCTGCCAAACTCACCTAAATTACTTCGGCTATCAAAAATCACCCCCAACTACACTTTACAGCAACAAACTAAGCCCAATCACTTTAAAATTACAAAAAAATGCTAAAAATCATAACAAACTATACCAGAATCACCTAAATTACTTCGGCAACCGTAAATCACCCCCAACTATTCCTTACCACAACAAACCAAACCATATCATCTTAAAATTACAAAAAAAGGTGTACAAATCATAACAAACTATGCCAGAATCACCTAAATTACTTCGGCTACTCTAAATCATCACCAACTAACCCTTACCACAACAAACTAAACCCAATCACTTTTAAATTACAAAAAAATGCTACTAATAATAGCAAACTATGCCAAACTCACCTAAATTACTTCAGCTATCAAAAATCACCCCCAACTGCACTTTACAGCAACAAACTAAGCCCAATCACTTTAAAATTACAAAAAAATGCTAAAAATCATAACAGACTATACCAGAATCACCTAAATTACTTCGGCTACCGTAAATCACCCCCAACTATCCCTTACCACAACAAACCAAACCATATCATTTTAAAATTACAAAAAAAGGTGTACAAATCATAACAAATTATGCCAGACTCACCTAAATTACTTCGGCTACTCTAAATCATCACCAACTACCCCTTACCACAACCAACTAAACCCAATCACTTTTAAATTACAAAAAAATGCTACTAATCATAGCAGACTATGCCAAACTCACCTAAATTACTTCGGCTATCAAAAATCACCCCCAACTACACTTTACAGCAACAAACTAAGCCCAATCACTTTAAAATTACAAAAAAATGCTAAAAATCATAACAAACTATACCAGAATCACCTAAATTACTTCGGCTACCGTAAATCACCCCCAACTAACCCTTACCACAACAAACCAAACCATATCATCTTAAAATTACAAAAAAGGTGTACAAATCATAACAAACTATGCCAGACTCACCTAAATTACTTTGGCTACTCTAAATCGTCACCAACTAACCCTTACCACAACAAACTAAACCCAATCAATTTTAAATTACAAAAAAATGCTACTAGCTATAGCAAACTATGCCAAACTCACCTAAATTACTTCGGCTATCAAAAATCACCCCCAACTACACTTTACAGCAACAAACTAAAGCCAATCACTTTAAAATTCCAAAAAAATGCTAAAAATCATAACAAACTATACCAGAATCACCTAAATTACTTCGGCTACCGTAAATCACCCCCAACTATCCCTTACCACAACAAACCAAACCATATCATCTTAAAATTACAAAAAAAGGTGTACAAATCATAACAAACTATGCCAGACTCACCTAAATTACTTCCGCTACTCTAAATCATCACCAACTAACCCTTACCACAACAAAATAAACCCAATCACTTTTAAATTACAAAAAAATGCTACTAACCATAGCAAACTCTGCCAAACTCACCTAAATTACTTCGGCTATCAAAAATCACCCCCAACTACACCTTACAGCAACAAACTAAGCCCAATCACTTTAAAATTACAAAAAAATGCTAAAAATTATAACAAACTATACCAGAATCACCTAAATTACTTCGGCAACCGTAAATCACCCCCAACTATTCCTTACCACAACAAACCAAACCATATCATCTTAAAATTACAAAAAAAGGTGTACAAATCATAACAAACTATGCCAGAATCACCTAAATTACTTCGGCTACTCTAAATCATCACCAACTAACCCTTACCACAACAAACTAAACCCAATCACTTTTAAATTACAAAAAAATGCTACTAATAATAGCAAACTATGCCAAACTCACCTAAATTACTTCAGCTATCAAAAATCACCCCCAACTGCACTTTACAGCAACAAACTAATCCCAATCACTTTAAAATTACAAAAAAATGCTAAAAATCATAACAGACTATTCCAGAATCACCTAAATTACTTCGGCTACCGTAAATCACCCCCAGCTATCCCTTACCACAACAAACCAAACCATATCATTTTAAAATTACAAAAAAAGGTGTACAAATCATAACAAATTATGCCAGACTCACCTAAATTACTTCGGCTACTCTAAATCATCACCAACTAACCCTTACCAAAACCAACTAAACCCAATCACTTTTAAATTACAAAAAAATGCTACTAACCATAGCAGACTATGCCAAACTCACCTAAATTACTTTGGCTATCAAAAATCACCCCCAACTACACTTTACAGCAACAAACTAAGCCCAATCACTTTAAAATTAAAAAAAAATGCTAAAAATCATAACAAACTATACCAGAATCACCTAAATTACTTCGGCTACCGTAAATCACCCCTAACTATCCCTTACCACAACAAACCAAACCATATCATCTTAAAATTACAAAAAAGGTGTACAAATTATAACAAACTATGCCAGACTCACCTAAATTACTTTGGCTACTCTAAATCATCACCAACTAACCCTTACCACAACAAACTAAACCCAATCACTTTTAAATTATAAAAAAATGCTACTAACCATAGCAAACTATGCCAAACTCACCTAAATTACTTCGGCTATCAAAAATCACCCCCAACTACACTTTACAGCAACAAACTAAGCCGAATCACTTTAAAATTACAAAAAAATGCTAAAAATCATAACAGACTATACCAGAATCACCTAAATTACTTCGGCTACCGTAAATCACCCCCAGCTATCCCTTACCACAACAAACCAAACCATATCATTTTAAAATTACAAAAAAAGGTGTACAAATCATAACAAATTATGCCAGACTCACCTAAATTACTTCGGCTACTCTAAATTATCACCAACTAACCCTTACCACAACAAACTAAACCCAATCACTTTTAAATTACAAAAAAATGCTACTATCCATAGCAAACTATGCCAAATTCACCTAAATTACTTCGGCTATCAAAAATCACCCCCAACTACACTTTACAGCAACAAACTAAGCCGAATCAATTTAAAATTACAAAAAAATGCTAAAAATCATAACAAACTATACCAGAATCACCTAAACTACTTCGGCTACCGTAAATCACCCCCAACTATCCCTTACCACAACAAACCAAACCATATCATCTTAAAATTACAAAAAAGGTGTACAAATTATAACAAACTATGCCAGACTCACCTAAATTACTTTGGCTACTCTAAATCATCACCAACTAACCCTTACAACAACAAACTAAACCCAATCACATTTAAATTACAAAAAAATGCTACTAATAATAGCAAACTATGCCAATCTCACCTAAATTACTTCAGCTATCAAAAATCACCCCCAACTGCACTTTACAGCAACAAACTAAGCCCAATCACTTTAAAATTACAAAAAAATGCTAAAAATCATAACAGACTATACCAGAATCACCTAAATTACTTCGGCTAACGTAAATCACCCTCAGCTATCCCTTACCACAACAAACCAAACCATATAATTTTAAAATTACAAAAAAAGGTGTACAAATCATAACAAATTATGCCAGACTCACCTAAATTACTTCGGCTACTCTAAATCATCACCAACTAACCCTTACCACAACAAACTAAACCCAATCACTTTTAAATTACAAAAAAATGCTACTAACTATAACAAACTATGCCAAACTCACCTAAATTACTTCGGCTATCAAAAATCACCCCCAACTACACTTTACAGCAACAAACTAAGCCGAATCACTTTAAAATTACAAAAAAATGCTAAAAATCATAACAAACTATACCAGAATCACCTAAACTACTTCGGCTACCGTAAATCACCCCCAACTATCCCTTACCACAACAAACCAAACCATATCATCTTAAAATTACAAAAAAAGGTGTACAAATCATAACAAACTATGCCAGACTCACCTAAATTACTTCGGCTACTCTAAATCATCACCAACTAACCCTTACCACAACAAACTAAACCCAATCACTTTTAAATTACAAAAAAATGCTACTAACCATAGCAAACTATGCCAAACTCACCTAAATTATTTCGGCTATCAAAAATCACCCCAACTACACTTTACAGCAACAAACTAAGCCCAATCAATTTAAAATTACAAAAAAATGCTAAAAATTATAACAAACTATACCAGAATCACCTAAATTACTTCGGCTACCGTAAATCACCCCCAACTATCCCTTACCACAACAAATCGAACCATATCATCTTAAAATTACAAAAAAAGGTGTACAAGTGATAACAAACTATGCCAGACTCACCTAAATTACTTCGGCTACTCTAAATCATCACCAACTAACCCTTACCACAACAAACTAAACCCAATCACTTTTAAATTACAAAAAAATGCTACTAACCATAGCAAACTATGCCAAACTCAATTAAATTACTTCGGCTATCAAAAATCACCCCCAACTACACTTTACAGCAACAAACTAAGCCCAATCACTTTAAAATTACAAAAAAATGCTAAAAATCATAAAAACTATACCAGAATCACCTAAATTACTTCGGCTACCGTAAATCACCCCCAACTATCCCTTACCACAACAAACCAAACCATATCATCTTAAAATTACAAAAAAAGGTGTACAAATCATAACAAACTCTGCCAGACTCACCTAATTTACTTCGGCTACTCTAAATCATTACCAACTAAGCCTTACCACAACAAACTAAACCCAATCACCTTTAAATTTCAAAAAAATACTACTAACCATAGCAAACTATGCCAAACTCACCTAAATTACTTCGGCTATCAAAAATCACCCCCAACTACACTTTACAGCAACAAACTAAGCCCAATCACTTTAAAATTACAAAAAAATGCTAAAAATCATAACAAACTATACCAGAATCACCTAAATTACTTCGGCTTCCGTAAATCACCCCCAACTATCCCTTACCACAACAAACCAAACCATATCATTTTAAAATTACAAAAAAAGGTGTACAAATCATAACAAACTATGCCAGACTCACCTAAATTCCTTCGGCTACTCTAAATCATCACCAACTAACCCTTACCACAACAATCTAAACCCAATCACTTTTAAATTACAAAAAAATGCTATTAACCATAGCAAACTATGCCAAACTCACCTAAATTACTTCAACTATCAAAAATCTCCCCCAACTACACTTTACAGCAACAAACTAAGCCCAATCACTTTAAAATTACAAAAAAATTCTAAAAATCATAACAGACTATACCAGAATCACCTAAATTACTTCGGCTACCGTAAATCACCCCCAACTATCCCTTACCACAACAAACCAAAGCATATCATCTTAAAATTACAAAAAAGGTGTACAAATCATAACAAATTATGCCAGACTCACCTAAGTTACTTCGGCTACTCTAAATCATCACCAACTAACCCTTACCACAACAAACTAAACCCAATCACTTTTAAATTACAAAAAAATGCTACTAACCATAGCAAACTATGCCAGACTCACCTAAATTACTTCAGCTATCAAAAATCACCCCCAACTACACTTTACAGCAACAAACTAAGCCCAATCACTTTAAAATTACAAAAAAATGCTAAAAAGCATAACAAGCTATACCAGAATCACCTAAATTACTTCGGCTACCGTAAATCACCCTCAACTATCCCCTACCACAACAAACCAAACCATATCATCTTAAAATTACAAAAAAAGGTGTACAAATCATAACAAACAATGCTAGACTCACCTAAATTACGTCGGCTAGTCTAAGTCAACACAAACTAACACTTACCACAACAAACTAAACCCAATCACTTTTAAATTACAAAAAAATTCTACTAACCATAGCAAACTATGCCAAACACACCTAAATTACTTCGGCTATCAAAAATCACACCCAACTACACTTTACAACAACAAACTAAGCCCAATCACTTTAAAATTACAAAAAAATGCTAAAAATCATAACAAACTATACCAGAATCACCTAAATTACTTCGGCTACCGTAAATCACCCCAACTATCCCTTACCACAACAAACCAAACAATATCATCTTAAAATTACAAAAAAAGGTGTGCAAATCATAACAAACTATGCCAGATTCACCTAAATTACTTCGGCTACCCTAAATCATCACCAACGAACCCTTACCACAACAAACTAAACCCAATCACTTTTACATTACAAAAAAATGCTATTAACCATAGCAAACTATGCCAGACTCACCTAAATTACTTCAGCTATCAAAAATCACCCCCAACTACACTTTACAGCAACAAACTAAGCCCAATCACTTTAAAATTACGAAAAAATGCTAAAAATCATAACAAACTATACCAGAATCACCTAAATTACTTTGGCTACCGTAAATCACCCCCAACTATCCCTTACCACAACAAACCAAACCATATCATCTTAAAATTACAAAAAAAGGTGTACAAATCATAACAAACTATGCCAGACTCACCTAAATTACTTCGGCTACTCTAAATCATCACCAACTAATCCTTACCACAACAAACTAAACATAATCACTTTTAAATTAAAAAAATGCTACTAACCATAGCAAACTATGCCAAACTCACCTAAATTACTTCGGCTATCAAAAATCACCCCCAACTACACTTTACAGCAACAAACTAAGGCCAATCACTTTAAAATTACAAAAAAATGCTAAAAATCATAACAAAGTATACCAGAATCACCTAAATTACTTCGGCTACCGTAAATCACCCCCAACTATCCCTTACCACAACAAACCAAACCATATCATCTTAAAATTACAAAAAAAGGTGTACAAATCATAACAAACTATGCCAGACTCACCTAAATTACTTCGGCTACTCTAAATCATCACCAACTAATCCTTACCACAACAAACTAAACCCAATCACTTTTAAATCACAAAAAAATGCTACTAACCATAGCTAACTATGCCAAACTCACCTAAATTATTTCGGCTATCAAAAATCACCCCCAACTACACTTTACAGCAACAAACTTAGCCCAATCACTTAAAATTTACAAAAAAATGCTAAAAATCATAACAAACTATACCAGAATTACCTAAATGACTTCGGCTACCGTAAATCACCCCCAAATATCCCTTACCACAACAAACCAAACCATATCATCTTAAGATTACAAAAAAAGGTGTACAAATCATAACAAACTATGCCAGACTCACCTAAATTAATTCGGCTACTCTAAATCATCACCAACTAACCCTTACCACAACAAACTAAACCCAATCACTTTTAAATTACAAAAAAATGCTACTACCCATAGCAAACTATGCCAAACTCACCTAAATTACTTCGGCTATCAAAAATCAGCCCCAACTACACTTTACAGCAACAAACTAAACCCAATCACTTTAAAATTACAAAAAAATGCTAAAAATCCTAACAAAATATACCAGAATCACCTAAATTACTTCGGCTACCGTAAATCACCCCCAACTATCCCTTACCACAACAAACCAAACCATATCATCTTAAAATTACAAAAAAAGGTGTACAAATCATAACAAATTATGCCAGACTCACCTAAATTACTTCGGCTACTCTAAATCATCACTAACTAACCCTTACCACAACAAACTAAACCCAATCACTTTTAAATTACAAAAAAATTCTACTAACCATAGCAAACTATGCCAAACTCACCTAAATTACTTCGGCAATCAAAAATCACCCCCAACTACACTTTACAGCAACAAACTAAGCCCAATCAGTTTAAAATTACAAAAAAATGCTAAAAATCATAACAAACTATACCAGAATCACCTAAATTACTTCGGCTACCGTAAATCACCGCCAACTATCCCTTACCACAACAAACCAAACCATATCATCTTAAAATTACAAAAAAGGTGTACAAATCATAACAAACTCTGCCAGACTTACCTAAATTACTTTGGCTACCCTAAATCATCACCAACTAACCCTTACCACAACAAACTAAACCCAATCAATTTAAAATTACAAAAAAATGCTACTAGCCATAGCAAACTATGACAAACTCACCTAAATTACTTCGGCTATCAAAAATCACCCCCAACTACACTTTACTGCAACAAACTAAGGCCAATCACTTTAAAATTACAAAAAAATGCTAAAAATCATAACAAACTATACCAGAATCACCTAAATTACTTCGGCTACCGTAAATCACCCCCAACTATCCCTTACCACAACAAACCAAACCATATCATCTTAAAATTACAAAAAAAGGTGTACAAATCATAACAAACTATGCCAGACTCACCTAAATTACTTCGGCTACTCTAAATCATCACCAACTAACCCTTACCACAACAAACTAAACCCAATCACTTTTAAATTACAAAAAAATGCTACTAACCATAGCAAACTCTGCCAAACTCACCTAAATTACTTCGGCTATCAAAAACCACCCCCAACTACACTTTACAGGAACAAACTAAGCCCAATCACTTTAAAATTACAAAAAAATTCTAAAAATCATAACAAACTATACCAGAATCACCTAAATTACTTCGGCTACCGTAAATCACCCCCAACTATTCCTTACCACAACAAACCAAACCATATCATCTTAAAATTACAAAAAAAGGTGTACAAATCATAACAAACTATGCCAGACTCACCTAAATTAGTTCGGCTACTCTAAATCATCACCAACTAACCCTTACCACAACAAACTAAACCCAATCACTTTTAAATTACAAAAAAATGCTACTAATAATAGCAAACTATGCCAAACTCACCTAAATTACTTCAGCTATCAAAAATCACCCCCAACTGCACTTTACAGCAACAAACTAAGCCCAATCACTTTAAAATTACAAAAAAATGCTAAAAATCATAACAGACTATACCAGAATCACCTAAATTACTTCGGCTACCGTAAATCACCCCCAACTATTCCTTACCACAACAAACCAAACCATATCATTTTAAAATTACAAAAAAAGGTGTACAAATCATAACAAATTATGCCAGACTCACCTAAATTACTTCGACTACTCTAAATCATCACCAACTAACCCTTACTACAACCAACTAAACCCAATCACTTTTAAATTACAAAAAAATGCTACTAACCATAGCAGACTATGCCAAACTCACCTAAATTACTTCGGCTATCAAAAATCACCCCCAACTACACTATACAGCAACAAACTAAGCCCATACACTTTAAAATTACAAAAAAATGCTAAAAATCATAACAAACTATACCAGAATCACCTAAATTACTTCGGCTACCGTAAATCACCCCCAACTAACCCTTACCACAACAAACCAAACCATATCATCTTAAAATTACAAAAAAGGTGTACAAATCATAACAAACTATGCCAGACTCACCTAAATTACTTTGGCTACTCTAAATCATCACCAACTAACCCTTACCACAACAAACTAAACCCAATCAATTTTAAATTACAAAAAAATGTTACTAACCATAGCAAACTATGCCAAACTCAACTAAATTACTTCGGCTATCAAAAATCACTCCCAACTACACTTTACAGCAACAAACTAAGGCCAATCACTTTAAAATTACAAAAAAATGCTAAAAATCATAACGAACTTTACCAGAATCACCTAAATTACTTCGGCTACCGTAAATCACCTCCAACTATCCCTTACCACAACAAACCAAACCATATCATCTTAAAATTACAAAAAAAGGTGTACAAATCATAACAAACTATACCAGACTCACCTAAATTACTTCGGCTACTCTAAATCATCACCAACTAACCTTTACCACAACAAACTAAACCCAATCACTTTTAAATTACAAAAAAATGCTACTAACCATAGCAAACTATGCCAAACACACCTAAATTATTTCGGCTATCAAAAATCACCCCCAACTACACTTTACAGCAACAAACTAAGCCCAATCAATTTAAAATTACAAAAAAATGCTAAAAATTATAACAAACTATACCAGAATCACCTAAATTACTTCGGCTACCGTAAATCACCCCCAACTATCCCTTACCACAACAAACCAAACCATATCATCTTAAAATTACAAAAAAAGGTGTACAAATCATAACAAACTATGCCAGACTCACCTAAATTACTTCGGCTACTCTAAATCATCACCAACTAACCCTTACCACAACAAATTAAACCCAATCACTTTTTAATTACAAAAAAATGCAACTAACCATAGCAAACTATGCCAAACTCAATTAAATTACTTCGGCTATCAAAAATCACCCCCAACTACACTTTACAGCAACAAACTAAGCCCAATCACTTTAAAATTACAAAAAAATGCTAAAAATCATAACAAACTATACCAGAATCACCTAAATTACTTCGGATACCGTAAATCACCTCCAACTATCCCTTACCACAACAAACCAAACCATATCATCTTAAAATTACAAAAAAAGGTGTACAAATCATAACAAACTATGCCAGACTCACCTAAATTACTTCGGCTACTCTAAATCATCACCAACTAACCCTTACCACAACAAACTAAACCCAATCACTTTTAAATTACAAAAAAATGCTGCTAACCATAGCAAACTATGCCAAACTCACCTAAATTACTTCGGCTATCAAAAATCACCCCCAACTACACTTTACAGCAACAAACTAAGCCCAATCACATTAAAATTACAAAAAAATGCCAAAAATCATAACAAACTATACCAGAATCACCTAAATTACTTCGGCTACCGTAAATCACCCCCAACTATCCCTTACCACAACAAACCAAACCATATCATCTTAAAATTACAAAAAAAGGTGTACAAATCATAACAAACTATGCCAGACTCACCTAAATTACTTCGGCTACTCTAAATCATCACCAACTAACCCTTACCACAACAAACTAAACCCAATCACTTTTAAATTACAAAAAAATGCTACTAACCATAGCAAACTATGCCAAACTCACCTAAATTACTTCGGCTATCAAAAATCACCCCCAACTACACTTTACAGCAACAAACTAAGCCCAATCACTTTAAAATTACAAAAAAATGCTAAAAATCATAACAAACTATACCAGAATCACCTAAACTACTTCGGCTACCGTAAATCACCCCCAACTATCCCTTACCACAACAAACCAAACCATATCATCTTAAAATTACAAAAAAAGGTGTACAAATCATAACAAACTATGCCAGACTCACCTGAATTACTTCGGCTACTCTAAATCATCACCAACTAACCCTTACCACAACAAACTAAACCCAATCACTTTTAAATTACAAAAAAATGCTACTAACCATAGCAAACTATGCCAAACTCACCTAAATGACTTCGGCTATCAAAAATCACCCCCAACTACACTTTACAGCAACAAACTAAGCCCAATCACTTTAAAATTACAAAAAAATGCTAAAAATCATAACAAACTATACCAGAATCACCTAAACTACTTCGGCTAACGTAAATCACCCCCAACTATCCCTTACCACAACAAACCAAACCATATCATCTTAAAATTACAAAAAAAGGTGTACAAATCATAACAAACTATGCCAGACTCACCTAAATTACTTCGGCTACTCTAAATCATCACCAACTAACCCTTACCACAACAAACTAAACCCAATCACTTTTTAATTACAAAAAAATGCTACTAACCATAGCAAACTATGCCAAACTCAATTAAATTACTTCGGCTATCAAAAATCACCCCCAACTACACTTTACAGCAACAAACTAAGCCCAATCACATTAAAATTACAAAAAAATGCCAAAAATCATAACAAACTATGCCAGACTCACCTAAATTACTTCGGCTACTCTAAGTCATCACCAACAAACCCTTACCACAACAAACTAAACCCTATCACTTTTAAATTACAAAAAAATGCTACTAACCATAGCAAACTATGCCAAACTCACCTAAATTATTTCGGCTATCAAAAATCACCCCCAACTACACTTTACAGCAACAAACTAAGCCCAATCACTTTAAAATTACAAAAAAATGCTAAAAATCATAACAAACTATACCAGAATCACCTAAATTACTTCGGCTACCGTAAATCACCCCCAACTATCCCTTACCACAACAAACCAAACCATATCATCTTAAAAT
This sequence comes from Eledona agricola, assembly GCA_964023215.1. NCBI lineage: Eukaryota > Metazoa > Arthropoda > Insecta > Coleoptera > Tenebrionidae > Eledona > Eledona agricola. Next base: position 2,428,110 of record CAXIEJ010000157.1, read on the forward strand.
TACAAAAAAAGGTGTACAAATCATAACAAACTATGCCAGACTCACCTAATTTACTTCGGCTACTCTAAATCATCACCAACTAAGCCTTACCACAACAAACTAAACCCAATCACTTTTAAATTACAAAAAAATGCTGCTAACCATAGCAAACTATGCCAAACTCACTTAAATTACTTCGGCTATCAAAAATCACCCCCAACTACACTTTACAGCAACAAACTAAGCCCAATCACATTAAAATTACAAAAAAATGCCAAAAATCATAACAAATTATACCAGAATCACCTAAATTACTTCGGCTACCGTAAATCACCCCCAACTATCCCTTACCACAACAAACCAAACCATATCATCTTAAAATTACAAAAAAAGGTGTACAAATCATAACAAACTATGCCAGACTCACCTAAATTACTTCGGCTACTCTAAATCATCACCAACTAACCCTTACCACAACAAACTAAACCCAATCACTTTTAAATTACAAAAAAATGCTACTAACCATAGCAAACTATGCCAAACTCACCTAAATTACTTCGGCTATCAAAAATCACCCCCAACTACACTTTACAGCAACAAACTAAGCCCAATCACTTTAAAATTACAAAAAAATGCTAAAAATCATAACAAACTATACCAGAATCACCTAAACTACTTCGGCTAACGTAAATCACCCCCAACTATCCCTTACCACAACAAACCAAACCATATCATCTTAAAATTACAAAAAAAGGTGTACAAATCATAACAAACTATGCCAGACTCACCTAAATTACTTCGGCTACTCTAAATCATCACCAACTAACCCTTACCACAACAAACTAAACCCAATGACTTTTTAATTACAAAAAAATGCTACTAACCATAGCAAACTATGCCAAACTCAATTAAATTACTTCGGCTATCAAAAATCACCCCCAACTACACTTTACAGCAACAAACTAAGCCCAATCACTTTAAAATTACAAAAAAATGCTAAAAATCATAACAAACTATACCAGAATCACCTAAATTACTTCGGCTACCGTAAATCACCTCCAACTATCCCTTACCACAACAAACCAAACCATATCATCTTAAAATTACAAAAAAAGGTGTACAAATCATAACAAACTATGCCAGACTCACCTAAATTACTTCGGCTACTCTAAATCATCACCAACTAACCCTTACCACAACAAACTAAACCCAATTACTTTTAAATTACAAAAAAATGCTGCTAACCATAGCAAACTATGCCAAACTCACCTAAATTACTTCGGCTATCAAAAATCACCCCCAACTACACTTTACAGCAACAAACTAAGCCCAATCACATTAAAATTACAAAAAAATGCCAAAAATCATAACAAACTATGCCAGACTCACCTAAATTACTTCGGCTACTCTAAGTCATCACCAACTAACCCTTACCACAACAAACTAAACCCTATCACTTTTAAATTACAAAAAAATGCTACTAACCATAGCAAACTATGCCAAACTCACCTAAATTATTTCGGCTATCAAAAATCACCCCCAACTACACTTTACAGCAACAAACTAAGCCCAATCACTTTAAAATTACAAAAAAATGCTAAAAATCATAACAAACTATACCAGAATCACCTAAATTACTTCGGCTACCGTAAATCACCCCCAACTATCCCTTACCACAACAAACCAAACCATATCATCTTAAAATTACAAAAAAAGGTGTACAAATCATAACAAACTATGCCAGACTCACCTAATTTACTTCGGCTACTCTAAATCATCACCAACTAAGCCTTACCACAACAAACTAAACCCAATCACTTTTAAATTACAAAAAAATGCTGCTAACCATAGCAAACTATGCCAAACTCACTTAAATTACTTCGGCTATCAAAAATCACCCCCAACTACACTTTACAGCAACAAACTAAGCCCAATCACATTAAAATTACAAAAAAATGCCAAAAATCATAACAAATTATACCAGAATCACCTAAATTACTTCGGCTACCGTAAATCACCCCCAACTATCCCTTACCACAACAAACCAAACCATATCATCTTAAAATTACAAAAAAAGGTGTACAAATCATAACAAACTATGCCAGACTCACCTAAATTACTTCGGCTACTCTAAATCATCACCAACTAACCCTTACCACAACAAACTAAACCCAATCACTTTTAAATTACAAAAAAATGCTACTAACCATAGCAAACTATGCCAAACTCACCTAAATTACTTCGGCTATCAAAAATCACCCCCAACTACACTTTACAGCAACAAACTAAGTCCAATCACTTTAAAATTACAAAAAAATGCTAAAAATCATAACAAACTATACCAGAATCACCTAAACTACTTCGGCTACCGCAAATCACCCCCAACTATCCCTTACCACAACAAACCAAACCATATCATCTTAAAATTACAAAAAAAGGTGTACAAATCATAACAAACTATGCCAGACTCACCTAAATTACTTCGGCTACTCTAAATCATCACCAACTAACCCTTACCACAACAAACTAAACCCAATTACTTTTAAATTACAAAAAAATGCTGCTAACCATAGCAAACTATGCCAAACTCACCTAAATTACTTCGGCTATCAAAAATCACCCCCAACTACACTTTACAGCAACAAACTAAGCCCAATCACTTTAAAATTAAAAAAAATGCTAAAAATCATAACAAACTATACCAGAATCACCTAAATTACTTCGGCTACCGTAAATCACCCCCAACTATCCCTTACCACAACAAACCAAACCATATCATCTTAAAATTACAAAAAAAGGTGTACAAATCATAACAAACTATGCCAGACTCACCTAATTTACTTCGGCTACTCTAAATCATCACCAACTAAGCCTTACCACAACAAACTAAACCCAATCACTTTTAAATTACAAAAAAATGCTGCTAACCATAGCAAACTATGCCAAACTCACTTAAATTACTTCGGCTATCAAAAATCACCCCCAACTACACTTTACAGCAACAAACTAAGCCCAATCACATTAAAATTACAAAAAAATGCCAAAAATCATAACAAATTATACCAGAATCACCTAAATTACTTCGGCTACCGTAAATCACCCCCAACTATCCCTTACCACAACAAACCAAACCATATCATCTTAAAATTACAAAAAAAGGTGTACAAATCATAACAAACTATGCCAGACTCACCTAAATTACTTCGGCTACTCTAAATCATCACCAACTAACCCTTACCACAACAAACTAAACCCAATCACTTTTACATTACAAAAAAATGCTAGTAACCATAGCAAACTATGCCAAACTCACCTAAATTACTTCAGCTATCAAAAATCTCCCCCAACTACACTTTACAGCAACAAACTAAGCCCAATCACTTTAAAATTACAAAAAAATGCTAAAAATCATAACAGACTATACCAGAATCACCTAAATTACTTCGGCTACCGTAAATCACCCCCAACTATCCCTTACCACAACAAACCAAAGCATATCATCTTAAAATTACAAAAAAGGTGTACAAATCATAACAAATTATGCCAGACTCACCTAAATTACTTCGGCTACTCTAAATCATCACCAACTAACCCTTACCACAACAAACTAAACCCAATCACTTTTAAATTACAAAAAAATGCTACTAACCATAGCAAACTATGCCAGACTCACCTAAATTACTTCGGCTATCAAAAATCACCCCCAACTACACTTTACAGCAACAATCTAAGGCCAATCACATAATAATTACAAAAAAATGCTAAAAATCATAACAAACTATACCAGAATCACCTAAATGACTTCGGCTACCGTAAATCATCCCCAACTATCCCTTACCACAACAAACCAAACCATATCATCTTAAAATTACAAAAAAGGTGTACAAATCATAACAAACTCTGCCAGACTCACCTAAATTACTTTGGCTACTCTAAATCATCACCAACTAAACTTTACCACAACAAACTAAACCCAATCAATTTTAAATTACAAAAAAATGCTACTAACCATAGCAAACTATGCCAAACGCACCTAAATTACTTCGGCTATCAAAAAGCACCCCCAACTACACTTTACAGCAACAAACTAAGGCCAATCACTTTAAAATTACAAAAAAATGCTAAAAATCATAACAAAGTATACCAGAATCACCTAAATTACTTCGGCTACCGTAAATCACCCCCAACTATCCTTTACCACAACAAACCAAACCATATCATCTTAAAATTACAAAAAAAGGTGTACAAATCATAACAAACTATGCCAGACTCACCTAAATTACTTCGGCTACTCTAAATCATCACCAACTAACCCTTACCACAACAAACTAAACCCAATCACTTTTAAATTACAAAAAAATGCTACTAACCATAGCAAACTATGCCAAACTCACCTAAATTACTTCGGCTATCAAAAATCACCCCCAACTACACTTTACAGCAACAAACTAAGCCCAATCACTTTAAAATTACAAAAAAATGCTAAAAATCATAACAAACAATACCAGAATCACCTAAATTACTTCGGCTATCGTAAATCACCCCCAACTATCCCTTACCACAACAAACCAAACCATATCATTTTAAAATTACAAAAAAGTGTACAAATCATAACAAACTATGCCAGACTCACCTAAATTACTTCGGCTACTCTAAATCATCACCAACTAACCCTTACCACAACAAACTAAACCCAATCACTTTTAAATTACAAAAAAATGCTACTAACCATAGCAAACTATGCCAAACTCACCTAAATTACTTCGGCTATCAAAAATCACCCCCAACTACACTTTACAGCAACAAACTAAGTCCAATCACTTTAAAATTACAAAAAAATGCTAAAAATCATAACAAACTATACCAGAATCACCTAAACTACTTCGGCTACCGTAAATCACCCCCAACTATCCCTTACCACAACAAACCAAACCATATCATCTTAAAATTACAAAAAAAGGTGTACAAATCATAACAAACTATGCCAGACTCACCTAAATTACTTCGGCTACTCTAAATCATCACCAACTAACCCTTACCACAACAAACTAAACCCAATCACTTTTACATTACAAAAAATGCTAGTAACCATAGCAAACTATGCCAAACTCACCTAAATTACTTCAGCTATCAAAAATCTCCCCCAACTACACTTTACAGCAACAAACTAAGCCCAATCACTTTAAAATTACAAAAAAATGCTAAAAATCATAACAGACTATACCAGAATCACCTAAATTACTTCGGCTACCGTAAATCACCCCCAACTATCCCTTACCACAACAAACCAAAGCATATCATCTTAAAATTACAAAAAAGGTGTACAAATCATAACAAATTATGCCAGACTCACCTAAATTACTTCGGCTACTCTAAATCATCACCAACTAACCCTTACCACAACAAACTAAACCCAATCACTTTTAAATTACAAAAAAATGCTACTAACCATAGCAAACTATGCCAGACTCACCTAAATTACTTCGGCTATCAAAAATCACCCCCAACTACACTTTACAGCAACAAACTAAGGCCAATCACATAATAATTACAAAAAAATGCTAAAAATCATAACAAACTATACCAGAATCACCTAAATGACTTCGGCTACCGTAAATCATCCCCAACTATCCCTTACCACAACAAACCAAACCATATCATCTTAAAATTACAAAAAAGGTGTACAAATCATAACAAACTCTGCCAGACTCACCTAAATTACTTTGGCTACTCTAAATCATCACCAACTAAACTTTACCACAACAAACTAAACCCAATCAATTTTAAATTACAAAAAAATGCTACTAACCATAGCAAACTATGCCAAACGCACCTAAATTACTTCGGCTATCAAAAAGCACCCCCAACTACACTTTACAGCAACAAACTAAGGCCAATCACTTTAAAATTACAAAAAAATGCTAAAAATCATAACAAAGTATACCAGAATCACCTAAATTACTTCGGCTACCGTAAACCACCCCCAACTATCCCTTACCACAACAAACCAAACCATATCATCTTAAAATTACAAAAAAAGGTGTACAAATCATAACAAACTATGCCAGACTCACCTAAATTACTTCGGCTACTCTAAATCATCACCAACTAACCCTTACCACAACAAACTAAACCCAATCACTTTTAAATTACAAAAAAATGCTACTAACCATAGCAAACTATGCCAAACTCACCTAAATTACTTCGGCTACCATAAATCATCACCAACTAACCCTTACCACAACAAACTAAACCCAATCACTTTTAAATTACAAAAAAATGCTACTAACAATAGCAAACTATGCCAAACTCACCTAAATTACTTCGGCTATCAAAAATCACCCCCAACTACACTTTACAGCAACAAACTAAGCCCAATCACTTTAAAATTACAAAAAAATGCTAAAAATCATAACAAACAATACCAGAATCACCTAAATTACTTCGGCTATCGTAAATCACCCCCAACTATCCCTTACCACAACAAACCAAACCATATCATTTTAAAATTACAAAAAAGTGTACAAATCATAACAAACTATGCCAGACTCACCTAAAGTACTTTGGCTACTCTAAATCATCACCAACTAACCCTTACCACAACAAACTAAACCCAATCAATTTTAAATTACAAAAAAATGCTACTAACCATAGCAAACTATGCCAAACTCACCTAAATTACTTCGGCTACCATAAATCATCACCAACTAACCCTTACCACAACAAACTAAACCCAATCACTTTTAAATTACAAAAAAATGCTACTAACAATAGCAAACTATGCCAAACTCACCTAAATTACTTCAGCTACCATAAATCATCACCAACTAACCCTTACCACAACAAACTAAACCCAATCACTTTTAAATTACAAAAAAATGCTACTAACCATAGCAAACTATGCCAAACTCATCTAAATTACTTCGGCTATCAAAAATTACTTCCAACTACACTTTACAGCAACAAACTAATCCCAATCACTTTAAAATTTAAAAAAAATGCTAAAAATCATAACAAACTATACCAGAATCACCTAAATTACTTCGGCTACCGTAAATCACCCCCAACTATCCCTTACCACAACAAACCAAACCATATTATCTTAAAATAACAAAAAAAAATGCTAAAAATCATAAGAAACTATGCCAAACTCACCTAAATTACTTCGGCTACCGTAAATAACCCCCAACTATCCCTTACAACAACAAACCAAACCATATCATCTTAAAATTACAAAAAAAGATGTACAAATCATAACAAACTATGCCCGACTCACCTAAATTACTTCGCCTACTCTAAGTCATTACCAACTAACCCTTACCACAACAAACTAAACCCAATCACTTTTAAATTACAAAAAAATGCTACTAACCATAGCAAACTATGCCAGACTCACCTAAATTACTTCGGCTACTCTAAATCATCACCAACTAACCCTTACCACAACAAACTAAACCCAATCACTTTTAAATTACAAAAAAATGATACTAACCATAGCAAACTATGCCAAACTTACCTAAATTACTTCGGCTATCAAAAATCACCCCCAACTACACTTTACAGCAACAAACTAAGCCCAATCACTTTAAAATTACAAAAAAATGCTAAAAATCATAACAGACTATACCAGAATCACCTAAATTACTTCGGCTACCGTAAATCACCCCCAACTATCCCTTACCACAACAAACCAAAGCATATCATCTTAAAATTACAAAAAAGGTGTACAAATCATAACAAATTATGCCAGACTCACCTAAATTACTTCGGCTATCAAAAATCAACCCCAACTACACTTTACAGCAACAAACTAAGGCCAATCACATTGAAATTACAAAAAAATGCTAAAAATCATAACAAACTATACCAGAATCACCTAAATGACTTCGGCTACCGTAAATCATCCCCAACTATCCCTTACCACAACAAACCAAACCATATCATCTTAAAATTACAAAAAAGGTGTACAAATCATAACAAACTCTGCCAGACTCACCTAAATTACTTTGGCTACTCTAAATCATCACCAACTAACCTTTACCACAACAAACTAAACCCAATCAATTTTAAATTACAAAAAAATGCTACTAACCATAGCAAACTATGCCAAACGCACCTAAATTACTTCGGCTATCAAAAAGCACCCCCAACTACACTTTACAGCAACAAACTAAGGCCAATCACTTTAAAATTACAAAAAAATGCTAAAAATCATAACAAAGTATACCAGAATCACCTAAATTACTTCGGCAACCGTAAATCACCCCCAACTATCCCTTACCACAACAAACCAAACCATATCATCTTAAAATTACAAAAAAAGGTGTACAAATCATAACAAACTATGCCAGACTCACCTAAATTACTTCGGCTACTCTAAATCATCACCAACTAACCCTTACCACAACAAACTAAACCCAATCACTTTTAAATTACAAAAAAATGCCACTAACCATAGCAAACTATGCCAAACTCACCTAAATTACTTCGGCGATCAAAAATCACCCCCAACTACACTTTACAGAAACAAACTAAGCCCAATCACTTTAAAATTACAAAAAAATGCTAAAAATCATAACAAACTATACCAGAATCACCTAAATTACTTCGGCTATTGTAAATCACCCCCAACTATCCCTTACCACAACAAACCAAACCATATCATTTTAAAATTACAAAAAAGTGTACAAATCATAACAAACTATGCCAGACTCACCTAAAGTACTTTGGCTACTCTAAATCATCACCAACTAACCCTTACCACAACAAACTAAACCCAATCAATTTTAAATTACAAAAAAATGCTACTAACCATAGCAAACTATGCCAAACTCACCTAAATTACTTCGGCTACCATAAATCATCACCAACTAACCCTTACCACAACAAACTAAACCCAATCACTTTTAAATTACAAAAAAATGCTACTAACAATAGCAAACTATGCCAAACTCACCTAAATTACTTCAGCTACCATAAATCATCACCAACTAACCCTTACCACAACAAACTAAACCCAATCACTTTTAATTTACAAAAAAATGCTACTAACCATAGCAAACTATGCCAAACTCATCTAAATTACGTCGGCTATCAAAAATCACTTCCAACTACACTTTACAGCAACAAACTAAGCCCAATCACTTTAAAATTAAAAAAAAATGCTAAAAATCATAACAAACTATACCAGAATCACATAAATTACTTCGGCTACTCTAAGTCATTACCAACTAACCCTTACCACAACAAACTAAACCCAATCACTTTTAAATTATAAAAATATGCTACTAACCATAGCAAACTATGCCAAACTCACCTAAATTACTTCGGCTATCAAAAATCACCCCCAACTACACTTTACAGCAACAAACTAAGCCCAATCACTTTAAAATTACAAAAAAATGCTAAAAATCATAACAAACTATACCAGAATAACCTAAATTACTTCGGCTACCGTAAATCACCCCCAACTATCCCTTACCACAACAAACCAAACCATATCATCTTAAAATTACAAAAAAAGGTGTACAAATCATAACAAACTATGCCAGACTCACCTAAATTACTTCGGCTACTCTAAATCATCACCAACTAACCCTTACCACAACAAACTAAACCCAATCACTTTTAAATTACAAAAAAATGCCACTAACCATAGCAAACTATGCCAAACTCACCTAAATTACTACGTCTACCATAAATCATCACCAACTAACCCTTACCACAACAAACTAAACCCAATCACTTTTAAATTACAAAAAAATGCTACTAATAATAGCAAACTATGCCAAACTCACCTAAATTACTTTGGCTATCAAAAATCACCCCCAACTACACTTTACAGCAACAAACTAAACCCAATCACTTTAAAATTACAAAAAAATGCTAAAAATCATAACAAACTATACCAGGATTACCTAAATTACTTCGGCTACCGTAAATCACCCCCAACCATCCCTTACCACAACAAACCAAACCATATCATCTTAAAATTACAAAAAAAGGTGTACAAATCATAACAAACTATGCCAGACTCACCTAGATTACGTCGGCTACTCTAAATCATCACCAACTAACCTCTACCACAACAAACTGAACCCAATCACTTTTAAATTACAAAAAAATGCTACTAACCATAGCAAACTATGCCAAACTCACCTAAATTACTTCGGCTATCAAAAATCACTCCCAACTACACTTTACAGCCACAAACTAAGCCCAATCACTTTAAAATTACAAAAAAATGCTAAAAATCATAACAAACTATACCAGAATCACCTAAATTACTTCTGCTACCGTAAATCACCCCCAATTATCCCTTACCACAACAAACCAAACCATATCATCTTAAAATTTAAAAAAAAAGTGTACAAATCATAACAAATTATGCCAGACTCACCTAAATTACTTCGGCTACTCTAAATCATCACCAACTAACCCTTACCACGACAAACTAAACCCAATCACTTTTAAATTACAAAAAAATGCTACTAACCATTGCAAACTATGCCAAACTCACCTAAATTATTTCGGCTACTCTAAATAATCACTAACTAACCCTTACCACAACAAACTAAACCCAATCACTTTTAAATTACAAAAAAATGCTACTAACCATAGCAGACTATGCCAAACTCACCTAAATTACTTCAGCTATCAAAAATCACCCCCAACTACACTTTACAGCAACAAACTAAGCCCAATCACTTTAAAATTACAAAAAAATGCTAAAAATCATAACAAACTATACCAGAATCACCTAAATTACTTCGGCTATCGTAAATCACCCCCAACTATCCCTTACCACAACAAACCAAACCATATCATCTTAAAATTACAAAAAAAGGTGTACAAATCATAACAAATTATGCCAGACTCACCTAAATTACTTCGGCTACTCTAAATCATCACCAACTAACCCTTACCACAACAAACTAAACCCAATCACTTTTAAATTACAAAAAAATTCTACTAACCATAGCAAACTATGCCAAACTCACCTAAATTACTTCGGCTATCAAAAATCACCCCCAACTACACTTTACAGCAACAAACTAAAGCCAATCACTTTAAAATTACAAAAAAATGCTAAAAATCATAACAAACTATACCAGAATCACCTAAATTACTTCGGCTACCGTAAATCACCCCCAACTATCCCTTACCACAACAAACCAAACCATATCATCTTAAAATTACAAAAAAAGGTGTACAAATCATAACAAACTATGCCAGACTCACCTAAATTACTTCGGCTACTCTAAATCATCACCAACTAACCCTTACCACAACAAACTAAATTCAATCACTTTTAAATTACAAAAAAATGCTACTAACCATAGCAAACTCTGCCAAACTCACCTAAATTACTTCGGCTATCAAAAACCACCCCCAACTACACTTTACAGGAACAAACTAAGCCCAATCACTTTAAAATTACAAAAAAATGCTAAAAATCATAACAAACTATACCAGAATCACCTAAATTACTTCGGCTACCGTAAATCACCCCCAACTATTCCGTACCACAACAAACCAAACCATATCATCTTAAAATTACAAAAAAAGATGTACAAATCATAACAAACTATGCCAGACTCACCTAAATTACTTCGGCTACTCTAAATCATCACCAACTAACCCTTACCACAACAAACTAAACCCAATCACTTTTAAATTACAAAAAAATGCTACTAATAATAGCAAACTATGCCAAACTCACCTAAATTACTTCAGCTATCAAAAATCAACCCCCAACTGCACTTTACAGCAACAAACTAAGCCCAATCACTTTAAAATTACAAAAAAATGCTAAAAATCATAACAGACTATACCAGAATCACCTAAATTACTTCGGCTACCGTAAATCACCCCCAACTATCCCTTACCACAACAAACCAAACCATATCATTTTAAAATTACAAAAAAAGGTGTACAAATCATAACAAATTATGCCAGACTCACCTAAATTACTTCGGCTACTCTAAATCATCACCAACTAACCCTTACCACAACCAACTAAACCCAATCACTTTTAAATTACAAAAAAATGCTACTAACCATAGCAGACTATGCCAAACTCACCTAAATTACTTCGGCTATCAAAAATCACCCCCAAATACACTTTACAGCAACAAACTAAGCCCAATCACTTTAAAATTACAAAAAAATGCTAAAAATCATAACAAACTATACCAGAATTACCTAAATTACTTCGGCTACCGTAAATCACCCCCAACTAACCCTTACCACAACAAACCAAACCATATCATCTTAAAATTACAAAAAAGGTGTACAAATTATAACAAACTATGCCAGACTCACCTAAATTACTTTGGCTACTCTAAATCATCACCAACTAACCCTTACCACAACAAACTAAACCCAATCAATTTTAAATTACAAAAAAATGCTACTAGCCATAGCAAACTATGCCAAACTCACCTAAATTACTTCGGCTATCAAAAAGCACCCCCAACTACACTTTACAGCAACTAACTAAGGCCAATCACTTTAAAATTACAAAAAAATGTTAAAAATCATAACAAACTATACCAGAATCACCTAAATTACTTCGGCTACCGTAAATCACCCCCAACTATCCCTTACCACAACAAACCAAACCATATCATCTTAACATTACAAAAAAAGGTGTACAAATCATAACAAACTATGCCAGACTCACCTAAATTACTTCGGCTACTCTAAATCATCACCAACTAACCCTTACCACAACAAACTAAACCCAATCACTTTTAAATTACAAAAAAATGCTACTAACCATAGCAAACTCTGCCAAACTCACCTAAATTATTCCGGCTATCAAAAACCACCCCCAATTACACTTTACAGGAACAAACTAAGCCCAATCACTTTAAAATTACAAAAAAATGTTAAAAATCATAACAAACTATACCAGAATCACCTAAATTACTTCGGCTACCGTAAATCACCCCCAACTATTCCTTACCACAACAAACCAAACCATATCATCTTAAAATTACAAAAAAAGGTGTTCAAATCATAACAAACTATGCCAGACTCACCTAAATTACTTCGGCTACTCTAAATCATCACCAACTAACCCTTACCACAACAAACTAAACAAAATCACTTTTAAATTACAAAAAAATGCTACTAATAATAGAAAACTATGCCAAACTCACCTAAATTACTTCAGCTATCAAAAATCACCCATAACTGCACTTTACAGCAACAAACTAAGCCCAATCACTTTAAAATTACAAAAAAATGCTAAAAATCATAACAGACTATACCAGAATCACCTAAATTACTTCGGCTACTGTAAATCACCCCCAACTATCCCTTACCACAACAAACCAAACCATATCATTTTAAAATTACAAAAAAAGGTGTACAAATCATAACAAATTATGCCAGACTCACCTAAATTACTTCGGCTACTCTAAATCATCACCAACTAACCCTTACCACAACCAACTAAACCCAATCACTTTTAAATTACAAAAAAATGCTACTAACCATAGCAGACTATGCCAAACTCACCTAAATTACTTCGGCTATCAAAAATCACCCCCAACTACACTTTACAGCAACAAACTAAGCCCAATCACTTTAAAATTACAAAAAAATGCTAAAAATCATAACAAACTATACCAGAATCACCTAAATTACTTCGGCTACCGTAAATCACCCCCAACTAACCCTTACCACAACAAACCAAACCATATCATCTTAAAATTACAAAAAAGGTGTACAAATTATAACAAACTATGCCAGACTCACCTAAATTACTTTGGCTACTCTAAATCATCACCAACTAACCCTTACCACAACAAACAAAACCCAATCAATTTTAAATTACAAAAAAAATGCTACTAACCATAGCAAACTATGCCAAACTCTTCCCCAGGGACTTTGGCAGAAATGCCAGAGGACGGGTATGGCTAACCCGGGGTACCCGAGCTAGAGATGTCTGAACGCCAGATATCTGCTTAAAACCGGAAGCTGAACCTGGTGCTTCAAAGACCGCTGCGGGGCGTGGCAGTGGTACGTTGCACTAAGAGGACAGTCGGGGGACCTGGCTTCACCGCCCGGTCCGCGAGGAGACAATCTCTATAAAAAACCCTCAGAGTCACGGTGGAACAGCATATGCCAAAGGCTCGCCTGGCCAATGAGGTAGGATTGGTCATAAATATGCGAACTCACAGGAACCTGGCGCACCTGTGTTTCAATTAGCCTTCGTGTGGTAATGCGGGGCTCTGCCACACGCGACCTCTTTTCCCTTGCTACTCGTGGGAACATTTATGGAACCAAGTACAAAAACACAAGAGGTTATCAAAGACCTCGAAACATATCCTCCAACGGTAAGGGAAGAACTTCCCCACCCGGAGGAGGATAAGTTAACTGACAGCGTCACCAAAATCGGAGAAAACCTTAAGGCTCTCAATGTGAAAGAGCAAAAGGTCCGATTAGGAGGAGCTGCCAGAAAAAGGCTGAAGTATCTTCTCGCCAAAGGACTCTCCAAGGAAGAGGCCCTTGAGAAGGCGCTGAAGCCAATCGAAAGGGCAACGCCGCCAGGAAAAGGAGCCAAAAGGATCCGATCTGACGGCAGTACCCCTGAAACAGCAAACGCTAAGAGAGCGAAGAAGCAGGAGAGCAGTTCTGCCAAGCCCTCATTTAGCCAAGCTGTGACTGGAGTGAGGGTTGGAATTATACCCTCAGACTATCCACAGTCACTCCTGACAGCGGCACAACAGGAAGCCGTGCAGGAGGCTGTTGTGGAGAAAATGGCAGCCATGGGAGCAGGGGACAAAATAAGACCCAAGTTCCACGGCCTCCATTACAGGCCAGGTTGGCTTTCATTGGTGTGTGCCGACAAAGACACCGCGCAGTGGCTAGGAAGCATCGCCGATGAAATCAGACCGTGGGAGGGTGCGTCGCTCAGGATGGTAGAAGAGGCAGAAATGCCTCACACTGTCGTCCTGGTGGCGTATCTTCCCGGAAGTCAGGACTACTCGAACGAGAAAATCCTGAATCTAATAGAGGCCCAAAACGAAGGCCTCAGTGCAAAGAGCTGGAGGGTGCTTAGGAGAAATCCGATAGGCCCCACACTCGAAACAACGCTCTCTGTCGACCATCAGTCGACGGAGATATTGAAAACCATGGGCTTTAAGGTAAGCTATAAGTTCGGCCAAGTTCAACTTAGGCCAAGGACCGCTGGCGCCAACAAAGCCCAAGACAAAGGGGCGAGCACCTCTATTAGCTCTGCAACCAAGCCAGCTAGCACTGGTGTTGCTAGTGAAAGGAGATTGCCCGCCTCAACGTCTGCTGCAGCCAACTCTGGAGCAAAGCCTAAAGGCAGGAAATTGCCTAAGGTAGCGCAAAAGAAAGGCTGCGGCAAAAAGAAGTAACTGCAACAATGGCAGGCAGGATAAACTTCACCCAGATAAACCTCCAACACTCAAAAGCCGCATCCAGTGTGCTTTATTGGGGGTTTGTCAGAGGGTCCGCAGACGTGGGGCTAATCCAAGAGCCCTGGATAAATGGGGGAAACATAAAGGGACTTCCAACCAGATCATGTAAGGTAATAAGTGACCACCATGAACATCCAAGAGCAGCAATACTGCTCAAAAAACATATCAAATTTGTTCCGATTCCAGAGTTCATCTCCAGGGACTTAGTTGCAGTAGCTGTAGAGGTACCCACGGAAGGTGGCAAAAGGCCAATTGTAATGGCCTCTGCCTACTTCCCAGGCGACGAAAATAACTCCATTCCAGAGGAAGTTATACGCCTCATAAGCTGGTGCAAAAGGAGGAACAAACACTACATTCAACAACGGTGGTATTAATCGGGTTTGTTGACCGTGTTCCATGCGAAGTTCCATGAGGGGGGGTGTAGTGAGCGCCCCGAGAGGCTAACTCAGCAAGTGATCCCCATGAATCTCTGCCAAACGTTTCGTCCACAGCTGCGGTGGACATCTTCAGTGGCGGTGTGGTCGTGGTCGAAGTACTCTCCCAGCTGTCACAGTCGCGACTGGCTGGAGTACTTCGACCACGACCACACCGCCACTGAAGATGTCCACCGCAGCTGTGGACGAAACGTTTGGCAGAGATTCATGGGGATCACTTGCTGAGTTAGCCTCTCGGGGCGCTCACTACACCCCCCCTCATGGAACTTCGCATGGAACACGGTCAACAAACCCGATTAATACCACCGTTGTTGACAACACCGACCGTGAAAGCCTACACACTTTTATAAACACTACATTCTGGGCTGCGACGCCAACGCACACCATCTCATGTGGGGCAGCACGGACACAAACAAAAGAGGTGAGTCCCTTTTTGAATATTTGTCCGCGAACGACGTGGACATTATCAACCGGGGGAACAAAGCCACCTTCATAAATGCGATTAGGAAAGAGGTTTTAGATCTAACCCTGGCGAGTCCATTTATTGCAAATTTTATTAAAAATTGGCACGTGGCGGACGAGGCCTCCATGTCGGACCATTGCACAATCCGATTCCACATGGAGGCATCCCCCCACAGCCTCGAAACGTGCAGAGTGCCGAAGGAGACGGACTGGTGTCTCTACACGGAGCACATCAGAGCCGAAACCGACGGACTCCGTTACCAAATCGACACAAGAGAGGACCTCGATGCGGCCTCGGTACATCTTCGCGATCTCATAGTCTCGTCCTATGAGAAAAGTTGTCCTCTGAAACAAAGAGTGACTTCGAGGAACGTTCCTTGGTGGAACAAAGAACTCGGCCGACGTAGGGCCGAAGTAAGGAAGCTATTCAATAGAGCTAAAAGTTTAGGAACGTGGATCGACTACAAAAAAGCTCTCACAGAATACAACAAAGAATTGAGGAAGTCAAAGAGGCGCTCATGGAGCACTTTCTGCGAAGGGATCGAGCAATTGATCCCAGCAGTAAGGCTCCAAAAAGTGCTCTCAAAAGACCACTCAAACGGAATAGGCTTAATAAAAAAACCTAACGGCGAATACACCGGCGATCTAAAGGAAAGCTTAAGGGTACTTCTAGAGACCCATTTTCCTGGGTCAAAGGCGCTAACAGACATAGAGATCAGAGACGTGACTCAAGGGCCGATAACACGCCCAACCCGGCAAACCAAGAGCCTAGCAGGAAAAATGTTTACTGCTAACAAAATACAATGGGCGATCAACAGCTTCAAGCCGTTCAAATCGCCGGGCAGAGACGGAATCTTTCCAGCCCTGCTCCAAAGGGGAACAGACTACCTGATACCCAGCTTAATGAGAATATTCAAAGCTAGCTACATTCTCGGATATATACCCGAGACCTGGAGAGAGGCTAAAGTGGTATTCATACCAAAAAGCGGTAGAAGGCCTCCTGAAGAGGCTAAATCTTACCGCCCCATAAGCCTCACTTCCTTTCTCCTCAAAACCATGGAGAAAATAATTGATAACTACATCAGAGGAGCTATCCTAAAGCAAACTCCGCTTCATAATAATCAATTTGCTTATCAAGCAGGCAAATCCACAGTAGACGCCCTACATTGCCTCATCAAGGGCATTGAAAGGACGCTGATGGCTAAACAAGTAGCTCTGGGAATATTCATTGACGTAGAGGGAGCCTTCGACAATACCTCCTATGAATCCATCGAAAGAGCTGCTTTACTAAGAGGCGTCGAAACCTCAACCGTAGAATGGATAAAATCCATGCTGAGGAGCCGAGTCATAACGGCAAGCGTCGGTGGAGAGGAGACGATGGTCACCACAGTAAAAGGGTGTCCGCAAGGCGGAGTTCTATCGCCCCTACTGTGGTCGATTGTTGTCGACGACCTACTGAGCAAGCTCAATGACTCGGGAATCTATACCCAAGGTTACGCAGATGACCTGGTTGTACTCATCAGGGGCAAACACGAAGGCACGATCTCTGGCCTAGCGCAAAATGCCCTAAACATCATCTCAAGATGGTGCTCGGACGAACAGCTCAATGTTAATCCGAGCAAAACTGTTCTAGTTCCCTTTACGAAGAGAAGGAAGCTAAATTTAACAGCTCCAACTCTGCACGGGAAAAAGCTGCAGTTCTCCAGAGAGGTCAAATATCTAGGTGTAAATCTAGACGCGAAACTCAACTGGAAAACGCATGTTGACAAAACTCTTACAAAAGGCACAGCGGCACTCTGGTGTTGCCGCAGGCTCTTTGGGAGAACTTGGGGACTCAAACCGGAGATGATCTACTGGTCATACCTGACGGTGGTAAGACCCGTGGTAACCTATGCATCCCTGCTGTGGTGGCCAAAAACTGAAGAAACAACAACGCAAAGCAAAATGCAGAAATTGCAAAGGCTTGCTTGTCTAGGCGTGACGGGCTCAATGCGCTCCACCCCTACGGCCGCCTTAGAGGCGCTGCTTGATCTTCTTCCTTTACATCTACATGTGAGGAAGGAGGCAGCACTGAGTGCCTTGAGGTCAACACAGACAAAAAATCTAAAACTAGGGGACATGGTTGGTCACTGCAGGATTATGAATCTGATAAGAGCAGAGTCCTGGAACCAACCAACGGACGTAATGCCAGCCGAACTCGACTTCGATGTTCCATTCGAAGTGGCCATTTTAGGCCGCCAATGTGGAACATTCGATACGACTCGACTTCCAAAGAACTCACTCGTCTGGTACACAGACGGGTCAAAATCGCAGCAGGGGACTGGAATAGGAGTCTATGGTCCGCAGACCAGGATCCATCAGCCCTTAGGAAGTACCCCCTCGATTCATCAGGCCGAAATATGTGCCATAGATGTTTGTGCTCGGAAATGCCTCGAAAGGCGCATAAAGGGTGCAAATATCTACATACTGTCAGACAGTCAAGCAGCCTTAAAGGCCCTGAGAGCCTACCGCTGTGTACAGAGGACTGTCTGGGAATGCAAACAATCCCTGAAGCAACTGGCGATGGGCAACAGAATCACTCTGTTGTGGATCCCAGGGCATGAGGGGATTGAAGGAAATGAAATGGCAGACGCCCTCGCCAAGAAAGGTGCGACAGCTCCATTTATTGGACCAGAACCATTCTGCGGGCTAACCAAAGCCCAGAGAATGTCCGACATCCATAAATGGGAAAAGGAACAGAAAGAATCCTACTGGAGAAATACTCCAGGCCAACGCCAGGCGAAAAAGTTCATACACTATTCGTCAAAGAAGACTAAGATGCTTCTCAAACTGGAAAAGAATGATCTGAGGCAAGTAACTGGCCTCCTGACAGGACACGGTCCAGTCAGATACCATCTCCAGAAAATGGGGAAAGCAGAAGTCGCTACATGTCGACTCTGTGGATCGGCGGTAGAAACGGCCGAACACATTCTCTGTGAGTGCAACACCATCGCTCATAATAGGTTACAACATCTGGGTGCGGCTGCACTCACGGCCGCCCAGATACGTAAATCAACTCCCAAGGATCTGGCCCACTTCATCAGGGGGCTAGACTCCCTGGGATTCCAATAGGAAGCAGGGTTATTCACAATAGACCAACAATGGTCGCAGTGACGAAGGGCTTCAGTAGCCAAACGACCCCCCTACAATACAATACAATGCCAAACTCACCTAAATTACTTTGGCTATCAAAAATCACCCCCAACTACACTTTACAGCAACAAACTAAGGCCAATCAATTTAAAATTACAAAAAATTGCTAAAAATCATAACAAACTATACCAGAATCACCTAAATTACTTCGGCTACCGTAAATCACCCCCAAATTTCCCTTACCACAACAAACTAAACCATATCATTTTAAGATTTCAAAAAAAGGTGTACAAATCATAACAAACTATGCCAGACTCACCTAAATTAATTCGGCTACTTTAAATCATCACCAACTAACCCTTACCACAACAAACTAAACCCAATCACTTTTAAATTACAAAAAAATGCTACTAACCATAGCAAACTATGCCAAACTCACCTAAATTACTTCGGCTATCAAAAATCACCTCCAACTACACTTTACAGCAACAAACTAAGCCCAATCACTTTAAAATTACAAATAAATGCTAAAAATCATAACAAACTATACCAGAATCACCTAAATTACTTCGGCTACCGTAAATCACCCCCAACTATCCCTTACCACAACAAACCAGACCATATCATCTTAAAATTACAAAAAAAGGTGTACAAATCATAACAAACTATGCCAGAATCACCTAAATTACATCGGCTACTCTAAATCATCACCAACTAACCCTTACCACAACCAACTAAACCCAATCATTTTTAAATTACAAAAAAATGCCAGTAACCATGGCAAACTATGCCAAACTCACCTAAATTACTTCGGCTACCATAAATCATCACCAACTTACCCTTACCACAACAAACTAAACCCAATCACTTTTAAATTACAAAAAAATGCTACTAACCATAGCAAACTATGCCAAACTCACCTAAATTACTTCGGCTATCAAAAATCACCCCCAACTACACTTTACAGCAACAAACTAAGCCCAATCACTTTAAAATTACCAAAAAATGCTAAAAATCATAACAAACTATACCAGAATCACCTAAATTACTTCGGCTACCGTAAATCACCCCCAACTATCCCTTACCACAACAAACCAAACCATATCATCTTAAAATTACAAAAAAAGTTGTACAAATCATAACAAACTATTCCAGACTCACCTAAATTACTTCGGCTACTCTAAATCATCACCAACTAACCCTTACCACAACAAACTAAACCCAATCACTTTTAAATTACAAAAAAATGCTAGTAACCATAGCAAACTATGCCAAACTCACCTAAATTACTTCGGCTATCAAAAATCACCCCCAACTACACTTTACAGCAACAAACTTAGCCCAATCACCTTAAAATTACAAAAAAATGCTAAAAATCATAACAAACTATACCAGAATCACCTAAATTACTTCGGCTACCGTAAATCACCCCCAACTATCCCTTACCACAACAAACCAAACCATATCATCTTAACATTACAAAAAAAGGTGTACAAATCATAACAAACTATGCCAGACTCACCTAAATTACTTCGGCTACTCTAAATCATCACCAACTAACCCTTACCACAACAAACTAAACCCAATCACTTTTAAATTACAAAAAAATGCTACTAACCATAGCAAACTCTGCCAAACTCACCTAAATTATTCCGGCTATCAAAAACCACCCCCAACTACACTTTACAGGAACAAACTAAGCCCAATCACTTTAAAATTACAAAAAAATTTTAAAAATCATAACAAACTATACCAGAATCACCTAAATTACTTCGGCTACCGTAAATCACCCCTAACTATTCCTTACCACAACAAACCAAACCATATCATCTTAAAATTACAAAAAAAGGTGTTCAAATCATAACAAACTATGCCAGACTCACCTAAATTACTTCGGCTACTCTAAATCATCACCAACTAACCCTTACCACAACAAACTAAACAAAATCACTTTTAAATTACAAAAAAATGCTACTAATAATAGAAAACTATGCCAAACTCACCTAAATTACTTCAGCTATCAAAAATCACCCATAACTGCACTTTACAGCAACAAACTAAGCCCAATCACTTTAAAATTACAAAAAAATGCTAAAAATCATAACAGACTATACCAGAATCACCTAAATTACTTCGGCTACTGTAAATCACCCCCAACTATCCCTTACCACAACAAACCAAACCATATCATTTTAAAATTACAAAAAAAGGTGTACAAATCATAACAAATTATGCCAGACTCACCTAAATTACTTCGGCTACTCTAAATCATCACCAACTAACCCTTACCACAACCAACTAAACCCAATCACTTTTAAATTACAAAAAAATGCTACTAACCATAGCAGACTATGCCAAACTCACCTAAATTACTTCGGCTATCAAAAATCACCCACAACTACACTTTACAGCAACAAACTAAGCCCAATCACTTTAAAATTACAAAAAAATTCTAAAAATCATAACAAAGTATATCAGAATTACCTAAATTACTGCGGCTACCGTAAATCACCCCCAACTATCCCTTACCACAACAAACCAAACCATATCATCTTAAAATTACAAAAAAAGGTGTACAAATCATAACAAACTATGCCAGATTCACCTAAATTACTTCGGCTACTCTAAATCATCACCAACTAACCCTTACCACAACAAACAAAACCCAATCACTTTTAAATTACAAAAAAATGCTACTAATAATAGCAAACTATGCCAAACTCACCTAAATTACTTCAGCTATCAAAAATCAACCCCCAACTGCACTTTACAGCAACAAACTAAGCCCAATCACTTTAAAATTACAAAAAAATGCTTAAAATCATAACAGACTATACCAGAATCACCTAAATTACTTCGGCTACCGTAAATCACCCCCAACTATCCCTTACCACAACAAACCAAACCATATCATTTTAAAATTACAAAAAAAGGTGTACAAATCATAACAAATTATGCCAGACTCACCTAAATTACTTCGGCTACTCTAAATCATCACCAACTAACCCTTACCACAACCAACTAAACCCAATCACTTTTAAATTACAAAAAAATGCTACTAACCATAGCAGACTATGCCAAACTCACCTAAATTACTTCGGCTATCAAAAATCACCCACAACTACACTTTACAGCAACAAACTAAGCCCAATCACTTTAAAATTACAAAAAAATGCTAAAAATCATAACAAACTATACCAGAATTACCTAAATTACTTCGGCTACCGTAAATCACCCCCAACTAACCTTTAACACAACAAACCAAACCATATCATCTTAAAATTACAAAAAAGGTGTACAAATTATAACAAACTATGCCAGACTCACCTAAATTACTTTGGCTACTCTAAATCATCACCAACTAACCCTTACCACAACAAACTAAACCCAAACAATTTTAAATTACAAAAAAATGCTACTAGCCATAGCAAACTATGCCAAACTCACCTAAATTACTTCGGCTATCAAAAAACACCCCCAACTACACTTTACAGCAACTAACTAAGCCCAATCACCTTAAAATTACAAAAAAAATGCTAAAAATCATAACAAGCTATACCAGAATCACCTAAATTACTTCGGCTACCGTAAATCACCCCCAACTATCCCTTACCACAACAAACCAAACCATATCATCTTTAAATTACAAAAAAAGGTGTACAAATCATAACAAACTATGCCAGATTCACCTAAATTACTTCGGCTACTCTAAATCATCACCAACTAACCCTTACCACAACAAACAAAACCCAATCACTTTTAAATTACAAAAAAATGCTAGTAACCATAGCAAACTATGCCAAATTCACCTAAATTACTTCGGCTACCATAAATCATCACCAACTAACCCTTACCACAATAAACTAAACCCAATCACCTTTAAATTACAAAAAAATGCTACTAACCATAGCAAACTATGCCAAACTCACCTAAATTACTTCGGCTATCAAAAATCACCCCCAACTACACTTTACAGCAACAAACTAAGCCCAATCACCTTAAAATTACAAAAAAAATGCTAAAAATCATAACAAGCTATACCAGAATCACCTAAATTACTTCGGCTACCGTAAATCACCCCCAAATATCCCTTACCACAACAAACCAAACCATATCATCATTAAATTACAAAAAAAGGTGTACAAATCATAACAAACTATGCCAGACTCACCTAAATTACTTCGGCTACTCTAAATCATCACCAACTAACCCTTACCACAACAAACTAAACCCAATCACTTTTAAATTACAAAAAATGCTAGTAACCATAGCAAACTATGCCAAACTCACCTAAATTACTTCGGCTACCATAAATCATCACCAACTAACCCTTACCACAAGAAACTAAACCCAATCAATTTTAAATTACAAAAAAATGCTACTAACCATAGCAAACTATGCCAAACTCACCTAAATTACTTCGGCTATCAAAAAGCACCCCCAACTACACTTTACAGCAACTAACTAAGGCCAATCACTTTAAAATTACAAAAAAATGCTAAAAATCATAACAAACTATACCAGAATCACCTAAATTACTTCGGCTACCGGAAATCACCCCCAACTATCCCTTACCACAACAAACCAAACCATATCATCTTAACATTACAAAAAAAGGTGTACAAATCATAACAAACTATGCCAGACTCACCTAAATTACTTCGGCTACTCTAAATCATCACCAACTAACCCTGACCACAACAAACTAAACCCAATCACTTTTAAATTACAAAAAAATGCTACTAACCATAGCAAACTCTGCCAAACTCACCTAAATTATTCCGGCTATCAAAAACCACCCCCAACTACACTTTACAGGAACAAACTAAGCCCAATCACTTTAAAATTACAAAAAAATTTTAAAAATCATAACAAACTATACCAGAATCACCTAAATTACTTCGGCTACCGTAAATCACCCCTAACTATTCCTTACCACAACAAACCAAACCATATCATCTTAAAATTACAAAAAAAGGTGTTCAAATCATAACAAACTATGCCAGACTCACCTAAATTACTTCGGCTACTCTAAATCATCACCAACTAACCCTTACCACAACAAACTAAACCCAATCACTTTTAAATTACAAAAAAATGCTACTAATAATAGCAAACTATGCCAAACTCACCTAAATTACTTCAGCTATCAAAAATCAACCCCCAACTGCACTTTACAGCAACAAACTAAACCCAATCACTTTAAAATTACAAAAAAATGCTAAAAATCATAACAGACTATACCAGAATCACCTAAATTACTTCGGCTACCGTAAATCACCCCCAACTATCCCTTACCACAACAAACCAAACCATATCATTTTAAAATTACAAAAAAAGGTGTACAAATCATAACAAATTATGCCAGACTCACCTAAATTACTTCGGCTACTCTAAATCATCACCAACTAACCCTTACCACAACCAACTAAACCCAATCACTTTTAAATTACAA
This sequence comes from Eledona agricola, assembly GCA_964023215.1. Classification (NCBI taxonomy): domain Eukaryota; kingdom Metazoa; phylum Arthropoda; class Insecta; order Coleoptera; family Tenebrionidae; genus Eledona; species Eledona agricola. The sequence continues at coordinate 2,453,030 of CAXIEJ010000157.1, forward strand.
AAAAATGCTACTAACCATAGCAGACTATGCCAAACTCACCTAAATTACTTCGGCTATCAAAAATCACCCCCAAATACACTTTACAGCAACAAACTAAGCCCAATCACTTTAAAATTACAAAAAAATGCTAAAAATCATAACAAACTATACCAGAATTACCTAAATTACTTCGGCTACCGTAAATCACCCCCAACTAACCCTTACCACAACAAACCAAACCATATCATCTTAAAATTACAAAAAAGGTGTACAAATTATAACAAACTATGCCAGACTCACCTAAATTACTTTGGCTACTCTAAATCATCACCAACTAACCCTTACCACAACAAACTAAACCCAATCAATTTTAAATTACAAAAAAATGCTACTAGCCATAGCAAACTATGCCAAACTCACCTAAATTACTTCGGCTATCAAAAAGCTCCCCAACTACACTTTACAGCAACTAACTAAGGCCAATCACTTTAAAATTACAAAAAAATGCTAAAAATCATAACAAACTATACCAGAATCACCTAAATTACTTCGGCTACCGTAAATCACCCCCAACTATCCCTTACCACAACAAACCAAACCATATCATCTTAACATTACAAAAAAAGGTGTACAAATCATAACAAACTATGCCAGACTCACCTAAATTACTTCGGCTACTCTAAATCATCACCAACTAACCCTTACCACAACAAACTAAACCCAATCACTTTTAAATTACAAAAAAATGCTACTAACCATAGCAAACTCTGCCAAACTCACCTAAATTATTCCGGCTATCAAAAACCACCCCCAACTACACTTTACAGGAACAAACTAAGCCCAATCACTTTAAAATTACAAAAAAATTTTAAAAATCATAACAAACTATACCAGAATCACCTAAATTACTTCGGCTACCGTAAATCACCCCTAACTATTCCTTACCACAACAAACCAAACCATATCATCTTAAAATTACAAAAAAAGGTGTTCAAATCATAACAAACTATGCCAGACTCACCTAAATTACTTCGGCTACTCTAAATCATCACCAACTAACCCTTACCACAACAAACTAAACAAAATCACTTTTAAATTACAAAAAAATGCTACTAATAATAGAAAACTATGCCAAACTCACCTAAATTACTTCAGCTATCAAAAATCACCCATAACTGCACTTTACAGCAACAAACTAAGCCCAATCACTTTAAAATTACAAAAAAATGCTAAAAATCATAACAGACTATACCAGAATCACCTAAATTACTTCGGCTACTGTAAATCACCCCCAACTATCCCTTACCACAACAAACCAAACCATATCATTTTAAAATTACAAAAAAAGGTGTACAAATCATAACAAATTATGCCAGACTCACCTAAATTACTTCGGCTACTCTAAATCATCACCAACTAACCCTTACCACAACCAACTAAACCCAATCACTTTTAAATTACAAAAAAATGCTACTAACCATAGCAGACTATGCCAAACTCACCTAAATTACTTCGGCTATCAAAAATCACCCACAACTACACTTTACAGCAACAAACTAAACCCAATCACTTTAAAATTACAAAAAAATGCTAAAAATCATAACAAAGTATATCAGAATTACCTAAATTACTGCGGCTACCGTAAATCACCCCCAACTATCCCTTACCACAACAAACCAAACCATATCATCTTAAAATTACAAAAAAAGGTGTACAAATCATAACAAACTATGCCAGATTCACCTAAATTACTTCGGCTACTCTAAATCATCACCAACTAACCCTTACCACAACAAACAAAACCCAATCACTTTTAAATTACAAAAAAATGCTACTAATAATAGCAAACTATGCCAAACTCACCTAAATTACTTCAGCTATCAAAAATCAACCCCCAACTGCACTTTACAGCAACAAACTAAGCCCAATCACTTTAAAATTACAAAAAAATGCTTAAAATCATAACAGACTATACCAGAATCACCTAAATTACTTCGGCTACCGTAAATCACCCCCAACTATCCCTTACCACAACAAACCAAACCATATCATTTTAAAATTACAAAAAAAGGTGTACAAATCATAACAAATTATGCCAGACTCACCTAAATTACTTCGGCTACTCTAAATCATCACCAACTAACCCTTACCACAACCAACTAAACCCAATCACTTTTAAATTACAAAAAAATGCTACTAACCATAGCAGACTATGCCAAACTCACCTAAATTACTTCGGCTATCAAAAATCACCCACAACTACACTTTACAGCAACAAACTAAGCCCAATCACTTTAAAATTACAAAAAAATGCTAAAAATCATAACAAACTATACCAGAATTACCTAAATTACTTCGGCTACCGTAAATCACCCCCAACTAACCCTTACCACAACAAACCAAACCATATCATCTTAAAATTACAAAAAAGGTGTACAAATTATAACAAACTATGCCAGACTCACCTAAATTACTTTGGCTACTCTAAATCATCACCAACTAACCCTTACCACAACAAACTAAACCCAATCAATTTTAAATTACAAAAAAATGCTACTAGCCATAGCAAACTATGCCAAACTCACCTAAATTACTTCGGCTATCAAAAAACACCCCCAACTACACTTTACAGCAACTTACTAAGCCCAATCACCTTAAAATTACAAAAAAAATGCTAAAAATCATAACAAGCTATACCAGAATCACCTAAATTACTTCGGCTACCGTAAATCACCCCCAACTATCCCTTACCACAACAAACCAAACCATATCATCTTTAAATTACAAAAAAAGGTGTACAAATCATAACAAACTATGCCAGACTCACCTAAATTACTTCGGCTACTCTAAATCATCACCAACTAACCCTTACCACAACAAACTAAACCCAATCACTTTTAAATTACAAAAAATGCTAGTAACCATAGCAAACTATGCCAAACTCACCTAAATTACTTCGGCTACCATAAATCATCACCAACTAACCCTTACCACAAGAAACTAAACCCAATCAATTTTAAATTACAAAAAAATGCTACTAACCATAGCAAACTATGCCAAACTCACCTAAATTACTTCGGCTATCAAAAAGCACCCCCAACTACACTTTACAGCAACTAACTAAGGCCAATCACTTTAAAATTACAAAAAAATGCTAAAAATCATAACAAACTATACCAGAATCACCTAAATTACTTCGGCTACCGTAAATCACCCCCAACTATCCCTTACCACAACAAACCAAACCATATCATCTTAACATTACAAAAAAAGGTGTACAAATCATAACAAACTATGCCAGACTCACCTAAATTACTTCGGCTACTCTAAATCATCACCAACTAACCCTGACCACAACAAACTAAACCCAATCACTTTTAAATTACAAAAAAATGCTACTAACCATAGCAAACTCTGCCAAACTCACCTAAATTATTCCGGCTATCAAAAACCACCCCCAACTACACTTTACAGGAACAAACTAACCCCAATCACTTTAAAATTACAAAAAAATTTTAAAAATCATAACAAACTATACCAGAATCACCTAAATTACTTCGGCTACCGTAAATCACCCCTAACTATTCCTTACCACAACAAACCAAACCATATCATCTTAAAATTACAAAAAAAGGTGTTCAAATCATAACAAACTATGCCAGACTCACCTAAATTACTTCGGCTACTCTAAATCATCACCAACTAACCCTTACCACAACAAACTAAACCCAATCACTTTTAAATTACAAAAAAATGCTACTAACCATAGCAAACTCTGCCAAACTCACCTAAATTATTCCGGCTATCAAAAACCACCCCCAACTACACTTTACAGGAACAAACTAAGCCCAATCACTTTAAAATTACAAAAAAATTTTAAAAATCATAACAAACTATACCAGAATCACCTAAATTACTTCGGCTACCGTAAATCACCCCCAACTATCCCTTACCACAACAAACCAAACCATATCATCTTAAAATTCCAAAAAATGGTGTACAAATCATAACAAACTATGCCAGACTCACCTAAATTACTTCTGCTACTCTAAATCATCACCAGCTAACCCTTACCACAACAAACTAAACCCGTCTCACTTTTAAATTACAAAAAAATTCTAGTAACCATAGCAAACTATGCCAAACTCACCTAAATTACTTCGGATACCATAAATCATCACCAACTAACCCTTACCACAACAAATTAACCCAATCACTTTTAAATTACAAAAAAATGCTACTAACCATAGCAAACTATGCCAAACTCACCTAAATTACTTCGGCTATCAAAAATCACACCCAACTACACTTTACAGCAACAAACTAAGCCCAATCACTTTAAAATTACAAAAAAATGCTAAAAATCATAACAAACTATACCAGAATCACCTAAATTACTTCGGCTACCGTAAATCACCCCCAACTATCCCTTACCACAACAAACCAAACCATATCATCTTAAAATTACAAAAAAAGGTGAACAAATCATAACAAACTATGCCAGACTCACCTAAATTACTTCGGCTACTCTAAATCATCACCAACTAACCCTTACCACAACAAACAAAACCCAATCACTTTTAAATTACAAAAAAATGCTAGTAACCATAGCAAACTATGCCAAACACACCTAAATTACTTCGGCTACCATAAATCAACACCAACTAACCCTTACCACAATAAACTAAACCCAATCACCTTTAAATTACAAAAAAATGCTACTAACCATAGCAAACTATGCCAAACTCACCTAAATTACTTCGGCTATCAAAAATCACTCCCAAATACACTTTACAGCATCAAACTAAGCCCAATAACTTTAAAATTACAAAAAAATTCTAAAAATTATAACAAACTATACCAGAATCACCTAAATTACTTCGGCTACCGTAAATCACCCCCAACTATCCCTTACCACAACAAACCAAACCATATCATCTTAAAATTCCAAAAAATGGTGTACAAATCATAACAAACTATACCAGAATCACCTAAATTACTTCGGCTACCGTAAATCACCCCCAACTATCCCTTACCACAACAAACCAAACCATATCATCTTAAAATTCCAAAAAATAGTGTACAAATCATAACAAACTATGCCAGACACACCTAAATTACTTCTGCTACTCTAAATCATCACCAGCTAACCCTTACCACAACAAACTAAACCCATCTCACTTTTAAATTAAAAAAAAATTCTAGTAACCATAGCAAACTATGCCAAACTCACCTAAATTACTTCGGATACCATAAATCATCACCAACTAACCCTTACCACAACAAACTAAACCCAATCACTTTTAAATTACAAAAAAATGCTACTAATAATAGCAAACTATGCCAAACTCACCTAAATTACTTCAGCTATCAAAAATCAACCCCCAACTGCACTTTACAGCAACAAACTAAGCCCAATCACTTTAAAATTACAAAAAAATGCTAAAAATCATAACAGACTATACCAGAATCACCTAAATTACTTCGGCTACCGTAAATCACCCCCAACTATCCCTTACCACAACAAACCAAACCATATCATTTTAAAATTACAAAAAAAGGTGTACAAATCATAGCAAATTATGCCAGACTCACCTAAATTACTTCGGCTACTCTAAATCATCACCAACTAACCCTTACCACAACCAACTAAACCCAATCATTTTTAAATTACAAAAAAATGCTATTAACCATAGCAGACTATGCCAAACTCACCTAAATTACTTCGGCTATCAAAAATCACCCCCAAATACACTTTACAGCAACAAACTAAGCCCAATCACTTTAAAATTACAAAAAAATGCTAAAAATCATAACAAACTATACCAGAATTACCTAAATTACTTCGGCTACCGTAAATCACCCCCAACTAACCCTTACCACAACAAACCAAACCATATCATCTTAAAATTACAAAAAAGGTGTACAAATTATAACAAACTATGCCAGACTCACCTAAATTACTTTGGCTACTCTAAATCATCACCAACTAACCCTTACCACAACAAACTAAACCCAATCAATTTTAAATTACAAAAAAATGCTACTAGCCATAGCAAACTATGCCAAACTCACCTAAATTACTTCGGCTATCAAAAAGCACCCCCAACTACACTTTACAGCAACTAACTAAGGCCAATCACTTTAAAATAACAAAAAAATGCTAAAAATCATAACAAACTATACCAGAATCACCTAAATTACTTCGGCTACCGTAAATCACCCCCAACTATCCCTTACCACAACAAACCAAACCATATCATCTTAGCATTACAAAAAAAGGTGTACAAATCATAACAAACTATGCCAGACTCACCTAAATTGTATTGTATTGTATTGTATTGTAGGGGGGTCGTTTGGCTACTGAAGCCCTTCGTCACTGCGACCATTGTTGGTCTATTGTGAATAACCCTGCTTCCTATTGGAATCCCAGGGAGTCTAGCCCCCTGATGAAGTGGGCCAGATCCTTGGGAGTTGATTTACGTATCTGGGCGGCCGTGAGTGCAGCCGCACCCAGATGTTGTAACCTATTATGAGCGATGGTGTTGCACTCACAGAGAATGTGTTCGGCCGTTTCTACCGCCGATCCACAGAGTCGACATGTAGCGACTTCTGCTTTCCCCATTTTCTGGAGATGGTATCTGACTGGACCGTGTCCTGTCAGGAGGCCAGTTACTTGCCTCAGATCATTCTTTTCCACACCTAAATTACTTCGGCTACTCTAAATCATCACCAACTAACCCTTACCACAACAAACTAAACCCAATCACTTTTAAATTACAAAAAAATGCTACTAACCATAGCAAACTCTGCCAAACTCACCTAAATTATTCCGGCTATCAAAAACCACCCCCAACTACACTTTACAGGAACAAACTAAGCCCAATCACTTTAAAATTACAAAAAAATTTTAAAAATCATAACAAACTATACCAGAATCACCTAAATTACTTCGGCTACCGTAAATCACCCCCAACTAACCCTTACCACAACAAACCAAACCATATCATCTTAAAATTACAAAAAAGGTGTACAAATTATAACAAACTATGCCAGACTCACCTAAATTACTTCGGCTACTCTAAATCATCACCAACTAACCCTTACCACAACAAACTAAACAAAATCACTTTTAAATTACAAAAAAATGCTACTAATAATAGAAAACTATGCCAAACTCACCTAAATTACTTCAGCTATCAAAAATCACCCATAACTGCACTTTACAGCAACAAACTAAGCCCAATCACTTTAAAATTACAAAAAAATGCTAAAAATCATAACAGACTATACCAGAATCACCTAAATTACTTCGGCTACTGTAAATCACCCCCAACTATCCCTTACCACAACAAACCAAACCATATCATTTTAAAATTACAAAAAAAGGTGTACAAATCATAACAAATTATGCCAGACTCACCTAAATTACTTCGGCTACTCTAAATCATCACCAACTAACCCTTACCACAACCAACTAAACCCAATCACTTTTAAATTACAAAAAAATGCTACTAACCATAGCAGACTATGCCAAACTCACCTAAATTACTTCGGCTATCAAAAATCACCCACAACTACACTTTACAGCAACAAACTAAGCCCAATCACTTTAAAATTACAAAAAAATGCTAAAAATCATAACAAAGTATATCAGAATTACCTAAATTACTGCGGCTACCGTAAATCACCCCCAACTATCCCTTACCACAACAAACCAAACCATATCATCTTAAAATTACAAAAAAAGGTGTACAAATCATAACAAACTATGCCAGATTCACCTAAATTACTTCGGCTACTCTAAATCATCACCAACTAACCCTTACCACAACAAACAAAACCCAATCACTTTTAAATTACAAAAAAATGCTACTAATAATAGCAAACTATGCCAAACTCACCTAAATTACTTCAGCTATCAAAAATCAACCCCCAACTGCACTTTACAGCAACAAACAAAGCCCAATCACTTTAAAATTACAAAAAAATGCTTAAAATCATAACAGACTATACCAGAATCACCTAAATTACTTCGGCTACCGTAAATCACCCCCAACTATCCCTTACCACAACAAACCAAACCATATCATTTTAAAATTACAAAAAAAGGTGTACAAATCATAACAAATTATGCCAGACTCACCTAAATTAATTCGGCTACTCTAAATCATCACCAACTAACCCTTACCACAACCAACTAAACCCAATCACTTTTAAATTACAAAAAAATGCTACTAACCATAGCAGACTATGCCAAACGCACCTAAATTACTTCGGCTATCAAAAATCACCCACAACTACACTTTACAGCAACAAACTAAGCCCAATCACTTTAAAATTACAAAAAAATGCTAAAAATCATAACAAACTATACCAGAATTACCTAAATTACTTCGGCTACCGTAAATCACCCCCAACTAACCCTTACCACAACAAACCAAACCATATCATCTTAAAATTACAAAAAAGGTGTACAAATTATAACAAACTATGCCAGACTCACCTAAATTACTTTGGCTACTCTAAATCATCACCAACTAACCCTTACCACAACAAACTAAACCCAATCAATTTTAAATTACAAAAAAATGCTACTAGCCATAGCAAACTATGCCAAACTCACCTAAATTACTTCGGCTATCAAAAAACACCCCCAACTACACTTTACAGCAACTAACTAAGCCCAATCACCTTAAAATTACAAAAAAATGCTAAAAATCATAACAAGCTATACCAGAATCACCTAAATTACTTCGGCTACCGTAAATCACCCCCAACTATCCCTTACCACAACAAACCAAACCATATCATCTTTAAATTACAAAAAAAGGTGTACAAATCATAACAAACTATGCCAGATTCACCTAAATTACTTCGGCTACTCTAAATCATCACCAACTAACCCTTACCACAACAAACAAAACCCAATCACTTTTAAATTACAAAAAAATGCTAGTAACCATAGCAAACTATGCCAAATTCACCTAAATTACTTCGGCTACCATAAATCATCACCAACTAACCCTTACCACAATAAACTAAACCCAATCACCTTTAAATTACAAAAAAATGCTACTAACCATAGCAAACTATGCCAAACTCACCTAAATTACTTCGGCTATCAAAAATCACCCCCAACTACACTTTACAGCAACAAACTAAGCCCAATCACCTTAAAATTACAAAAAAAATGCTAAAAATCATAACAAGCTATACCAGAATCACCTAAATTACTTCGGCTACCGTAAATCACCCCCAACTATCCCTTACCACAACAAACCAAACCATATCATCTTTAAATTACAAAAAAAGATGTACAAATCATAACAAACTATGCCAGACTCACCTAAATTACTTCGGCTACTCTAAATCATCACCAACTAACCCTTACCACAACAAACTAAACCCAATCACTTTTAAATTACAAAAAATGCTAGTAACCGTAGCAAACTATGCCAAACTCACCTAAATTACTTCGGCTACCATAAATCATCACCAACTAACCCTTACCACAAGAAACTAAACCCAATCAATTTTAAATTACAAAAAAATGCTACTAACCATAGCAAACTATGCCAAACTCACCTAAATTACTTCGGCTATCAAAAAGCACCCCCAACTACACTTTACAGCAACTAACTAAGGCCAATCACTTTAAAATTACAAAAAAATGCTAAAAATCATAACAAACTATACCAGAATCACCTAAATTACTTCGGCTACCGTAAATCACCCCCAACTATCCCTTACCACAACAAACCAAACCATATCATCTTAACATTACAAAAAAAGGTGTACAAATCATAACAAACTATGCCAGACTCACCTAAATTACTTCGGCTACTCTAAATCATCACCAACTAACCCTGACCACAACAAACTAAACCCAATCATTTTTAAATTACAAAAAAATGCTACTAACCATAGCAAACTCTGCCAAACTTACCTAAATTATTCCGGCTATCAAAAACCACCCCCAACTACACTTTACAGGAACAAACTAAGCCCAATCACTTTAAAATTACAAAAAAATTTTAAAAATCATAACAAACTATACCAGAATCACCTAAATTACTTCGGCTACCGTAAATCACCCCTAACTATTCCTTACCACAACAAACCAAACCATATCATCTTAAAATTACAAAAAAAGGTGTTCAAATCATAACAAACTATGCCAGACTCACCTAAATTACTTCGGCTACTCTAAATCATCACCAACTAACCCTTACCACAACAAACTAAACCCAATCACTTTTAAATTACAAAAAAATGCTACTAACCATAGCAAACTCTGCCAAACTCACCTAAATTATTCCGGCTATCAAAAACCACCCCCAACTACACTTTACAGGAACAAACTAAGCCCAATCACTTTAAAATTACAAAAAAATTTTAAAAATCATAACAAACTATACCAGAATCACCTAAATTACTTCGGCTACCGTAAATCACCCCTAACTATTCCTTACCACAACAAACCAAACCATATCATCTTAAAATTACAAAAAAAGGTGTTCAAATCATAACAAACTATGCCAGACTCACCTAAATTACTTCGGCTACTCTAAATCATCACCAACTAACCCTTACCACAACAAACTAAACAAAATCACTTTTAAATTACAAAAAAATGCTACTAATAATAGAAAACTATGCCAAACTCACCTAAATTACTTCAGCTATCAAAAATCACCCATAACTGCACTTTACAGCAACAAACTAAGCCCAATCATTTTAAAATTACAAAAAAATGCTAAAAATCATAACAGACTATACCAGAATCACCTAAATTACTTCGGCTACTGTAAATCACCCCCAACTATCCCTTACCACAACAAACCAAACCATATCATTTTAAAATTACAAAAAAAGGTGTACAAATCATAACAAATTATGCCAGACTCACCTAAATTACTTCGGCTACTCTAAATCATCACCAACTAACCCTTACCACAACCAACTAAACCCAATCACTTTTAAATTACAAAAAAATGCTACTAACCATAGCAGACTATGCCAAACTCACCTAAATTACTTCGGCTATCAAAAATCACCCACAACTACACTTTACAGCAACAAACTAAGCCCAATCACTTTAAAATTACAAAAAAATGCTAAAAATCATAACAAAGTATATCAGAATTACCTAAATTACTGCGGCTACCGTAAATCACCCCCAACTATCCCTTACCACAACAAACCAAACCATATCATCTTAAAATTACAAAAAAAGGTGTACAAATCATAACAAACTATGCCAGATTCACCTAAATTACTTCGGCTACTCTAAATCATCACCAACTAACCCTTACCACAACAAACAAAACCCAATCACTTTTAAATTACAAAAAAATGCTACTAATAATAGCAAACTATGCCAAACTCACCTAAATTACTTCAGCTATCAAAAATCAACCCCCAACTGCACTTTACAGCAACAAACTAAGCCCAATCACTTTAAAATTACAAAAAAATGCTTAAAATCATAACAGACTATACCAGAATCACCTAAATTACTTCGGCTACCGTAAATCACCCCCAACTATCCCTTACCACAACAAACCAAACCATATCATTTTAAAATTACAAAAAAAGGTGTACAAATCATAACAAATTATGCCAGACTCACCTAAATTAATTCGGCTACTCTAAATCATCACCAACTAACCCTTACCACAACCAACTAAACCCAATCACTTTTAAATTACAAAAAAATGCTACTAACCATAGCAGACTATGCCAAACTCACCTAAATTACTTCGGCTATCAAAAATCACCCACAACTACACTTTACAGCAACAAACTAAGCCCAATCACTTTAAAATTACAAAAAAATGCTAAAAATCATAACAAACTATACCAGAATTACCTAAATTACTTCGGCTACCGTAAATCACCCCCAACTAACCCTTACCACAACAAACCAAACCATATCATCTTAAAATTACAAAAAAGGTGTACAAATTATAACAAACTATGCCAGACTCACCTAAATTACTTTGGCTACTCTAAATCATCACCAACTAACCCTTACCACAACAAACTAAACCCAATCAATTTTAAATTACAAAAAAATGCTACTAGCCATAGCAAACTATGCCAAACTCACCTAAATTACTTCGGCTATCAAAAAACACCCCCAACTACACTTTACAGCAACTAACTAAGCCCAATCACCTTAAAATTACAAAAAAAATGCTAAAAATCATAACAAGCTATACCAGAATCACCTAAATTACTTCGGCTACCGTAAATCACCCCCAACTATCCCTTACCACAACAAACCAAACCATATCATCTTTAAATTACAAAAAAAGGTGTACAAATCATAACAAACTATGCCAGACTCACCTAAATTACTTCGGCTACTCTAAATCATCACCAACTAACCCTTACCACAACAAACTAAACCCAATCACTTTTAAATTACAAAAAATGCTAGTAACCGTAGCAAACTATGCCAAACTCACCTAAATTACTTCGGCTACCATAAATCATCACCAACTAACCCTTACCACAAGAAACTAAACCCAATCAATTTTAAATTACAAAAAAATGCTACTAACCATAGCAAACTATGCCAAACTCACCTAAATTACTTCGGCTATTAAAAAGCACCCCCAACTACACTTTACAGCAACTAACTAAGGCCAATCACTTTAAAATTACAAAAAAATGCTAAAAATCATAACAAACTATACCAGAATCACCTAAATTACTTCGGCTACCGTAAATCACCCCCAACTATCCCTTACCACAACAAACCAAACCATATCATCTTAACATTACAAAAAAAGGTGTACAAATCATAACAAACTATGCCAGACTCACCTAAATTACTTCGGCTACTCTAAATCATCACCAACTAACCCTGACCACAACAAACTAAACCCAATCACTTTTAAATTACAAAAAAATGCTACTAACCATAGCAAACTCTGCCAAACTTACCTAAATTATTCCGGCTATCAAAAACCACCCCCAACTACACTTTACAGGAACAAACTAAGCCCAATCACTTTAAAATTACAAAAAAATTTTAAAAATCATAACAAACTATACCAGAATCACCTAAATTACTTCGGCTACCGTAAATCACCCCTAACTATTCCTTACCACAACAAACCAAACCATATCATCTTAAAATTACAAAAAAAGGTGTTCAAATCATAACAAACTATGCCAGACTCACCTAAATTACTTCGGCTACTCTAAATCATCACCAACTAACCCTTACCACAACAAACTAAACCCAATCACTTTTAAATTACAAAAAAATGCTACTAACCATAGCAAACTCTGCCAAACTCACCTAAATTATTCCGGCTATCAAAAACCACCCCCAACTACACTTTACAGGAACAAACTAAGCCCAATCACTTTAAAATTACAAAAAAATTTTAAAAATCATAACAAACTATACCAGAATCACCTAAATTACTTCGGCTACCGTAAATCACCCCCAACTATCCCTTACCACAACAAACCAAACCATATCATCTTAAAATTCCAAAAAATGGTGTACACATCATAACAAACTATGCCAGCCTCACCTAAATTACTTCTGCTACTCTAAATCATCACCAGCTAACCCTTACCACAACAAACTAAACCCATCTCACTTTTAAATTACAAAAAAATTCTAGTAACCATAGCAAACTATGCCAAACTCACCTAAATTACTTCGGATACCATAAATCATCACCAACTAACCCTTACCACAACAAACTAAACCCAATCACTTTTAAATTACAAAAAAATGCTACTAACCATTGCAAACTATGCCAAACTCACCTAAATTACTTCGGCTATCAAAAATCACACCCAACTACACTTTACAGCAACAAACTAAGCCCAATCACTTTAAAATTACAAAAAAATGCTAAAAATCATAACAAACTATACCAGAATCACCTAAATTACTTCGGCTACCGTAAATCACCCCCAACTATCCCTTACCACAACAAACCAAACCATATCATCTTAAAATTACAAAAAAAGGTGAACAAATCATAACAAATTATGCCAGACTCACCTAAATTACTTCGGCTACTCTAAATCATCACCAACTAACCCTTACCACAACAAACAAAACCCAATCACTTTTAAATTACAAAAAAATGCTAGTAACCATAGCAAACTATGCCAAACACACCTAAATTACTTCGGCTACCATAAATCAACACCAACTAACCCTTACCACAATAAACTAAACCCAATCACCTTTAAATTACAAAAAAATGCTACTAACCATAGCAAACTATGCCAAACTCACCTAAATTACTTCGGCTGTGGATGTTTAGCGCGGGCGATATAATTGGGGCGCAAGGAGTCACAATGAAAGTCAGCTTTTCGGTTTTACTGTCGTGCCGTGGAGATGATGTCGTGATGCTGGAGTTGGACCGACTGGAGTTTTGAGTTGGAAAAAGTGGGAATTTGGTGTTGAAGGAAGGAGGGTGAAACAGGATGGTTCTCACGGTCATGTTGACATGGATTTATGACGGGGTTGGAAATTGGAGGCGGCACGACTTGTTTATTTGAGAATATGTACACTTTATTACAGATTTACAATTTGCAGCTGGGGCCTGCGACGTGGGAAGGTCGCGGCCGCCACAGTACCCCCCTGCCAGTGATTAACCCGCTGGATGTTTAGCGGATAAGCGCGATTTTTTGGATCAGCCGCTGACCTGCAGGCGATCTGCAAAGCGTACGCGTCTTCCGCTGCGCGTGACGATTTGTGTTGGCTGGTTCGGCCTCGTCGGCGGTGATGGAGCTACTGATGGAGTGGGTGATGGCACTGGGGGTGGTGTTGATTGTTGCGTTTCGTCCGCCAGAATGTATGCCGGTTTCAGGCGGTCGATGGAGACGGTGGTGTTCTTGTCTTTCACCTGCACGATGAACGTCTTGGGGTTGCGCTGCACTACCCTGAAGGGGCCGTCATACGGCATCTGCAGGGGTCCATTGGGTCCGTCGTGTCGGATGAACACCTGTTCGGCGGTCGCAAGGTCCTTGAAAATGAACGTTTTGCGGTCGCCGTGTCGTGAACCGTTCGTCGGTTGGAGGTCCTGGAAGAAGCGTCGCAGGTCCGTAACGTAATCTGAGGCGTTGTCTTCGTGATCGGCGGTGCGCGGGACCAGGAATTCGCTCGGAAGTCGCAGGGGTTCGCCGTACACCATTTCTGCGGCGGTGGCTTGTAGGTCGTCCCTCCATGCGGCGCGAATGCCCAGCAGGACTGTTGGGAGAACTCGCGTCCACTGCTCGGCTTGGTGGCACTTGATTGCTGCTTTTAGCTGGCGGTGGAGGCGCTCGACCATGCCATTGGCTGCTGGGTGGTATGCGGTGGTCCTGAGGTGTGTTGATCCGGCCAACATGTTCAGATTTCTGAACAAGTTTGATTCAAACTGTCGGCCTTGGTCGGTGGTCACTCGAAGAGGGGTTCCGTAGCGACAGATCCACCCCTCGTAGAAGGCTCTCGCCACGGTGGTTGCTTCTTGGTTCTCCAGGGGGAATGCTTCGGGCCAGCGTGAGAATCGGTCCACGCAGGTGAGGCAATATCTGCATCCTTCCGATGGTGGCATGATCACGAGATCGATGTGGATTTTTCGCACCGGCCGCGGATGAGTGTCCTAGGATAAACACAAATGTCGGCCCCGGTGTCCACCAGAAAGCGCGTCTTTGTGGTGCGGTCGGTGATGAATAAACGGCTGGTCGCTGTGGGGCTGGAGTCGTTCGCCGTCTCTAACGATTGCCCTGGCCGTTTCCCGATCGCCACGTACATGGAGGTTGGCATCTCTTAGCTTCGCTGCCGAATCGATGGTGGTACCAGCAGATGTCCGTGTTGCGTCGCTCGCGAGAAGGTTGACGCTGCTGCGGGTAGGACCTAGCGCCGAACGGACGCTGCTTACCGTTTCGGCCTCTCTGGGTGTCGACTGCTTCGACTTCTCCTTGGAGAGAGGATGAGATTTCCTCGGAGAGGCTGATACGAAGTTTCGTCAACTTCTCGTCCAGCATTGTTTCCATTTGTTGTCTGCTCGTGGGGGCGGGTTCCGTCGTTGCCACTTGGGGGGTGTAGGACCTGGCTTCGACGATATGGTCCGCTACCTCGGCCGCAGCGTCCAGGGGGGCGTCTTTCTGGGTGGCTAGGATAGCTTGTATGTCCGTCGGCAGCCGTTGCAACCACAGCATGCGGATAATCGTTTCCGGCACCGCGCAACCCGCTAGGTTGCGCAGGTGGCGAAGGAATTGGCTGGGTCTCCTATCACCCAGCTCTTCGACCTCCAGCAGACGTCGGGTCTTCTGGTCCTGCGTGGCGCCGAGTCTTTTAATAAGTTCGCGCTTGAGAGTTGCGTACTTATTTTTCTGCGGCGGGTCCATAATTATGTCGCGGACTTCTGACCAGACCTTGGGGTCTAGCGTCTTGATAATATGACTAAACCTTGTATTATCAGTGGTAATGCGGGAGGACTCGAAGATTTGTTCGCAGGCTCTGAACCACATCTCTGGGTCCCAGGCGAGGAAGGGTGGCAGATGCTCGGTAATGCGGTCCACGCTTCCCGTCGTTGTCGTCGGCTGCGATGTCTGCGGGGTGGGTTCCTCTACCTGTGGTTGTCGGCGTAAAGCATCTCGTTCGGCCCGGAATTGCTCCAGTTCCTGGCGTTCGCGTTCGTATTCTTCGCGGTCGACCGTTAGCTGCTGCGGGGGTTGAGCCATCTTGCGCTGGGTGATGATTTAATCGCGCACTATCACCACTGCTTTTGATCGAGATCGTTGGGATCACGTCGGGGTCACCAATGTGGATGTTTAGCGCGGGCGATATAATTGGGGCGCAAGGAGTCACAATGAAAGTCAGCTTTTCGGTTTTACTGTCGTGCCGTGGAGATGATGTCGTGATGCTGGAGTTGGACCGACTGGAGTTTTGAGTTGGAAAAAGTGGGAATTTGGTGTTGAAGGAAGGAGGGTGAAACAGGATGGTTCTCACGGTCATGTTGACATGGATTTATGACGGGGTTGGAAATTGGAGGCGGCACGACTTGTTTATTTGAGAATATGTACACTTTATTACAGATTTACAATTTGCAGCTGGGGCCTGCGACGTGGGAAGGTCGCGGCCGCCACACGGCTATCAAAAATCACCCCCAACTACACTTTACAGCATCAAACTAAGCCCAATAACTTTAAAATTACAAAAAAATTCTAAAAATTATAACAAACTATACCAGAATCACCTAAATTACTTCGGCTACCGTAAATCACCCCCAACTATCACTTACCACAACAAACCAAACCATATCATCTTAAAATTCCAAAAAATGGTGTACAAATCATAACAAACTATACCAGAATCACCTAAATTACTTCGGCTACCGTAAATCACCCCCAACTATCCCTTACCACAACAAACCAAACCATATCATCTTAAAATTCCAAAAAATAGTGTACAAATCATAACAAACTATGCCAGACACACCTAAATTACTTCTGCTACTCTAAATCATCACCAGCTAACCCTTACCACAACAAACTAAACCCATCTCACTTTTAAATTACAAAAAAATTCTAGTAACCACAGCAAACTATGCCAAACTCACCTAAATTACTTCGGATACCATAAATCATCACCAACTAACCCTTACCACAACAAACTAAACCCAATCACTTTTAAATTACAAAAAAATGCTACTAATAATAGCAAACTATGCCAAACTCACCTAAATTACTTCAGCTATCAAAAATCAACCCTCAACTGCACTTTACAGCAACAAACTAAGCCCAATCACTTTAAAATTACAAAAAAATGCTAAAAATCATAACAGACTATACCAGAATCACCTAAATTACTTCGGCTACCGTAAATCACCCCCAACTATCCCTTACCACAACAAACCAAACCATATCATTTTAAAATTACAAAAAAAGGTGTACAAATCATAGCAAATTATGCCAGACTCACCTAAATTACTTCGGCTTCTCTAAATCATCACCAACTAACCCTTACCACAACCAACTAAACCCAATCACTTTTAAATTACAAAAAAATGCTATTAACCATAGCAGACTATGCCAAACTCACCTAAATTACTTCGGCTATCAAAAATCACCCCCAAATACACTTTACAGCAACAAACTAAGCCCAATCACTTTAAAATTACAAAAAAATGCTAAAAATCATAACAAACTATACCAGAATTACCTAAATTACTTCGGCTACCGTAAATCACCCCCAACTAACCCTTACCACAACAAACCAAACCATATCATCTTAAAATTACAAAAAAGGTGTACAAATTATAACAAACTATGCCAGACTCACCTAAATTACTTTGGCTACTCTAAATCATCACCAACTAACCCTTACCACAACAAACTAAACCCAATCAATTTTAAATTACAAAAAAATGCTACTAGCCATAGCAAACTATGCCAAACTCACCTAAATTACTTCGGCTATCAAAAAGCACCCCCAACTACACTTTACAGCAACTAACTAAGGCCAATCACTTTAAAATTACAAAAAAATGCTAAAAATCATTACAAACTATACCAGAATCACCTAAATTACTTCGGCTACCGTAAATCACCCCCAACTATCCCTTACCACAACAAACCAAACCATATCATCTTAGCATTACAAAAAAAGTTGTACAAATCATAACAAACTATGCCAGACTCACCTAAATTACTTCGGCTACTCTAAATCATCACCAACTAACCCTTACCACAACAAACTAAACCCAATCACTTTTAAATTACAAAAAAATGCTACTAACCATAGCAAACTCTGCCAAACTCACCTAAATTATTCCGGCTATCAAAAACCACCCCCAACTACACTTTACAGGAACAAACTAAGCCCAATCACTTTAAAATTACAAAAAAATGTTAAAAATCATAACAAACTATACCAGAATCACCTAAATTACTTCGGCTACCGTAAATCACCCCCAACTATTCCTTACCACAACAAACCAAACCATATCATCTTAAAATTACAAAAAAAGATGTACAAATCATAACAAACTATGCCAGACTCACCTAAATTACTTCGGCTACTCTAAATCATCACCAACTAACCCTTACCACAACAAACTAAACCCAATCACTTTTAAATTACAAAAAAATGCTACTAATAATAGCAAACTATGCCAAACTCACCTAAATTACTTCAGCTATCAAAAATCAACCCCCAACTGCACTTTACAGCAACAAACTAAGCCCAATCACTTTAAAATTACAAAAAAATGCTAAAAATCATAACAGACTATACCAGAATCACCTAAATTACTTCGGCTACCGTAAATCACCCCCAACTATCCCTTACCACAACAAACCAAACCATATCATTTTAAAATTACAAAAAAAGGTGTACAAATCATAACAAATTATGCCAGACTCACCTAAAATACTTCGGCTACTCTAAATCATCACCAACTAACCCTTACCACAACAAACAAAACCCAATCACTTTTAAATTACAAAAAAATGCTAGTAACCATAGCAAACTATGCCAAACACACCTAAATTACTTCGGCTACCATAAATCAACACCAACTAACCCTTACCACAATAAACTAAACCCAATCACCTTTAAATTACAAAAAAATGCTACTAACCATAGCAAACTATGCCAAACTCACCTAAATTACTTCGGCTATCAAAAATCACTCCCAACTACACTTTACAGCATCAAACTAAGCCCAATAACTTTAAAATTACAAAAAAATTCTAAAAATTATAACAAACTATACCAGAATCACCTAAATTACTTCGGCTACCGTAAATCACCCCCAACTATCCCTTACCACAACAAACCAAACCATATCATCTTAAAATTCCAAAAAATGGTGTACAAATCATAACAAACTATACCAGAATCACCTAAATTACTTCGGCTACCGTAAATCACCCCCAACTATCCCTTACCACAACAAACCAAACCATATCATCTTAAAATTCCAAAAAATAGTGTACAAATCATAACAAACTATGCCAGACACACCTAAATTACTTCTGCTACTCTAAATCATCACCAGCTAACCCTTACCACAACAAACTAAACCCATCTCACTTTTAAATTACAAAAAAATTCTAGTAACCATAGCAAACTATGCCAAACTCACCTAAATTACTTCGGATACCATAAATCATCACCAACTAACCCTTACCACAACAAACTAAACCCAATCACTTTTAAATTACAAAAAAATGCTACTAACCATAGCAAACTATGCCAAACTCACCTAAATTACTTCGGCTATCAAAAATCACACCCAACTACACTTTACAGCAACAAACTAAGCCCAATCACTTTAAAATTACAAAAAAATGCTAAAAATCATAACAAACTTTACCAAAATCACCTAAATTACTTCGCCTACCGTAAATCAACCCCAACTATCCCTTACCACAACAAACCAAACCATATCATCTTAAAATTACAAAAAAAGGTGTACAAATCATAACAAACTATGCCAGACTCACCTAAATTACTTCGGCTACTCTAAATCATCACCAACTATCCCTTACCACAACAAACTAAACCCAATCACTTTTAAATTACAAAAAAATGCTAGTAACCATAGCAAACTATGCCAAACTCACCTAAATTACTTCGGCTACCATAAATCATCACCAACTAACCCTTACCACAACAAACTAAACCCAATCACTTTTAAATTACAAAAAAATGCTACTAACCATAGCAAACTATGCCAAACTCACCTAAATTACTTCGGCTATCAAAAATCACCCCCAACTACACTTTACAGCAACAAACTAAGCCCAATCACCTTAAAAGTACAAAAAAATGCTAAAAATCATAACAAACTATACCAGAATCACCTAAATTACTTCGGCTACCGTAAATCACCCCCAACTATCCCTTACCACAACAAACCAAACCTATCATCTTAAAATTAAAAAAAAGGTGTACAAATCATAACAAACTATGCCAGACTCACCTAAATAACTTCGGCTACTCTAAATTATCACCAACTAAACCTTACCACAACAAACTAATCCCAATCACTTTTAAATTACAAAAAAATGCTAGTAACCATAGCAAACTATGCCAAACTCACCTAAATTACTTCGGCTACCATAAATCATCACCAACTAACCCTTACCACAACAAACTAAACCCAATCAATTTTAAATTACAAAAAAATGCTACTAACTATAGCAAACTATGCCAAACTCACCTAAATTACTTCGGCTATCAAAAATCACCCCCAACTACACTTTACAGCAACAAACTAAGCCCAGTCACTTTAAAATTACAAAAAAATGCTAAAAATCATAACAAACTATACCAGAATCACCTAAATTACTTCGGCTACCGTAAATCACCCCCAACTATCCCTTACCACAACAAACCAAACCATATCATCTTAAAATTACAAAAAAAGTGTACAAATCTTAACAAACTATGCCAGACTCACCTAAATTACTTCGGCTACTCTAAATCATCACCAACTAGCCCTTACCACAACAAACTAAACCCAATCACTTTTAAATTACAAAAAAATGCTAGTAACCATAGCAAACTATGCCAAACTCACCTAAATTACTTCGGCTACCATAAATCATCACCAACTAATCCTTACCACAACAAACTAAACCCAATCACTTTTAAATTACAAAAAAATGCTACTAACCATAGCAAACTATGCCAAACTCACCTAAATTACTTCGGCTATCAAAAATCACCCCCAACTACACTTTACAGCAACAAACTAAGCCCAATCACTTTAAAATTACAAAAAAATGCTAAAAATCATAACAAACTATACCAGAATCACCTAAATTACTTCGGCTACCGTAAATCACCCCCAACTATCCCTTACCACAACAAACCAAACTATATCATCTAAAAATTACAAAAAAAGGTGTACAAATCATAACAAACTATGCCAGACTCACTTAAATTACTTCGGCTACTCTAAATCATCACCAACTAACCCTTACCACAACAAACTAAACCCAATCACTTTTATATTAGAAAAAAATGCTAGTAACCATAGCAAACTATGCCAAACTCACCTAAATTACTTCGGCTACTATAAAGCATCACCAACTAACCATTAACACAACAAACTAAACCCAATCACTTTTAAATAAAAAAAAATGCTACTAACCATAGCAAACTATGCCAAACTCACCTAAATTACTTCGGCTTCCATAAAGCATCACCAACTATCCCTTACCACAACAAACCAAACCATATCATCTTAAAATTACAAAAAAAGGTGTACAAATCCTAACAAACTATGCGAAACTCACCTAAATTACTTCGGCTACTCTAAATCATCACCAACTAACCCTTACCACAACAAACTAAACCCAATCACTTTTAAATTACAAAAAAATGCTACTAACCATAGCAAATTATGCCAAACTCACCTAAATTACTTCGGCTATCACAAATCACCCCCAACTACACTTTACAGCAACAAACTAAGACCAATCATTTTAAAATTACAAAAAAATGCTAAAAATCATAACAAACTATACCAGAATCACCTAAATTACTTCGGATACCGTAAATCACCCCCAAATATCTCTTCCACAACAAACCAAACCATATCATCTTAAAATTACAAAAAAAGGTGTACAAATCATAACAAACTATGCCAGACTCACCTAAATTACTTCGGTTACTCTAGATCATCACCAACTAACCCTTACCACAACAAACTAAACCCAATCACTTTTAAATTCCAAAAAAATGCTAGTAACCATAGCAAACTATGCCAAACTCACCTAAGTTACTTCGGCTACCATAAATCATCACCAACTAACCCTTACCACAACAAACTAAACCCAATCACTTTTAAATTACAAAAAAATGCTACTAACCAAAGCAAACTATGCCAAACTCACCTAATTTACTTCGGCTATCAAAAATCACCCCCAACTACACTTTACAGCAACAAACTAAACCCAATAACTTTAAAATTACAAAAAAATGCTAAAAATCATAACAAACTATACCAGAATCACCTAAATTACTTTGGCTACCGTAAATCACCCCCATCTATCCCTTACCACAACAAACCAAACCATATCATCTTAAAATTACAAAAAAAGGTGTACAAATCATAACAAACTATGCCAGATTTACCTAAATTACTTCGGCTACTCTAAATCATCACCAACTAACCCTTACCACAACAAACTAAACCCAATCACTTTTAAATTACAAAAAAATGCTAGTAACCATAGCAAGCTATGCCAAACTCACCTAAATTACTTCGGCTACCATAAATCATCACCAACTAACCCTTACCACAACAAACTAAACCCAATCACTTTTAAATTACAAAAAAATGCTATAATCATAGCAAACTATGCCAAACTTACCTAAATTATTTCGGCTATCAAAAATCACCCCCAACTACGCTTTACAGCAACAAACTAAGCCCAATCACTTTAAAATTAAAAAAAAATGTTAAAAACCATAACAAATTATACCAGAATCACCTAAAGTACTTCGGCTACCGTAAATCACCCCCAACTATCCCTTACCACAACAAACCAAACCATATCATCTTAAAATTACAAAAAAAGGTGTACAAATTATAACAAACTATGCCAGACTCACCTAAATTACTTCGGCTACTCTAAATCATCACCAACTAACCCTTACCACAACAGACTAAACCCAATCACTTTTAAATTACAAAAAAATGCTACTAACCATAGCAAACTATGCCAAACACACCTAAATTACTTCGGCTATCAAAAATCACCCCCAACTACACTTTACAGCAACAAACTAAGCCCAATCACTTTAAAATTACAAAAAAATGCTAAAAATCATAACAAACTATACCAGAATCACCTAAATTACTTCGGGCACCGTAAATCATCCCCAACTATCCCTTACCACAACAAACCAAACCATATCATCTTAAAATTACAAAAAAAGTGTACAAATCATAACAAACTATGCCAGACTCACCTAAATTACTTCGGCTACTCTAAATCATCACTAACTAACCCTTACCACAACAAACTAAACCCAATCACTTTTAAATTACAAAAAAATGCTAGTAACCATAGCAAACTATGCCAAACTCACCTAAATTACTTCGGCTACCATAAATCATCACCAACTAACCCTTACCACAACAAACTAAACCCAATCACTTTTAAATTACAAAAAATTGCTACTAACCATAGCAAACTATGCCAAACACACCTAAATTACTTCGGCTATCAAAAATCACCCCCAACTATACTTTACAGCAACAAACTAAGCCCAATCACTTTAAAATTACAAAAAAATGCTAAAAATCATAACAAACTATACCAGAATCACCTAAATTACTTCGGCTACCGTAAATCACCCCCAACTATCCCTTACCACAACAAACCAAAGCATATCATCTTAAAATTACAAAAAAAGGTGTACAAATCATAACAAACTATGCCAGACTCACCTAAATTACTTCGGTTACTCTAAATTATCACCAACTAAACCTTACCACAACAAACTAAACCCAATCACTTTTAAATTACAAAAAAATGCTAGTAACCATAGCAAACTATGTCAAACTCACCTAAGTTACTTCGGCTACCATAAATCATCACCAACTAACCCTTACCACAACAAACTAAACCCAATCACTTTTAAATTACAAAAAAAATGCTACTAACCAAAGCAAACAATGCCAAACTCACCTAAATTACTTCGGCTATCAAAAATCACCCCCAGCTACACTTTACAGCAACAAACTAAACCCAATCACTTTAAAATTACACAAAAATGCCAAAAACCATAACAAACTATACCAGAATCACCTAAATTACTTCGGCTACCGTAAATCACCCCCAACCATCCCTTACCACAACAAACCAAACCATATCATCTTAAAATTACAAAAAAAGGTGTACAAATCATAACAAACTATGCCAGACTTACCTAAATTACTTCGGCTACTCTAAATCATCACCAACTAACCCTTACTACAACAAACTAAACCCAATCACTTTTAATTTACAAAAAAAAGGTAGTTACCATAGCAAGCTATGCCAAACTCACCTAAATTACTTCGGCTACCATAAATCATCACCAACTAACCCTTACCACAACAAACTAAACCCAATCACTTTTAAATTACAAAAAAATGCTACTAACCATAGCAAACTAGGCCAAACATACCTAAATTACTTCGGTTATCAAAAATCACCCCCAACTACACTTTACAGCAACAAACTAAGCCCAATCACTTTAAAATTACAAAAAAATGCTAAAAATCATAACAAACTATACCAGAATCACCTAAATTACTTCGGCTACCATAAATCACCCCCAACTATCCCTTACCACAACAAACTAAACCATATCATCTTAAAATTACAAAAAAAAGTGTACAAATCATAACAAACTATGCCAGACTCACCTAAATTACTTGGGCTACTCTAAATCATAACCAACTAACCCTTACCACAACAAACTAAACCCAATCGCTTTTAAATTACAAAAAAATGCTAGTAACCATAGCAAACTATGCCAAACTCACCTAAATTACTTCGGCTACCATTAATCATCACCAACTAATCCTTACCACAACAAACTAAACCCAATCACTTTTAAATTACAAAAAAATGCTACTAACCATAGCAAACTATGCCAAACTCACTTAATTACTTCGGCTATCACAAATCACCCCCAACTACACTTTACAGCAACAAACTAAGCCCAATCACTTTAAAATTACAAAAAAATGCTAAAAATCATAACAAACTATACCAGAATCACCTAAATTACTTCGGATACCCTAAATCACCCCTAACTATCCCTTCCACAACAAACCAAACCATATCATCTTAAAATTACAAAAAAAGGTGTACAAATCATAACAAACTATGCCAGACTCACCTAAATTACTTCGGTTACTCTAAATCATCACCAACTAACCCTTACCACAACAAACTAAACCCAATCACTTTTAAATTACAAAAAAATGCTAGTAACAATAGCAAGCTATGCCAAACTCACCTAAATTACTTCGGCTACCATAAATCATCACCAACTAACCCTTACCACAACAAACTAAACCCAATCACTTTTAAATTACAAAAAAATGCAACTAATCATAGCAAACTATGCCAAACTCACCTAAATTAATTCGGCTATCAAAAATCACCCCCAACTACGCTTTACAGCAACAAACTAAGCCCAATCACTTTAAAATTACAAAAAAATTTTAAAAACCATAACAAACTATACCAGAATCACCTAAATTACTTCGGCTACCGTAAATCACCCCCAACTATCCCTTACCACAACAAACCAAACCATATCATCTTAAAATTACAAAAAAAGGTGTACAAATCATAACAAACTATGCCAGACTCACCTAAATTACTACGGCTACTCTAAATCATCACCAACTAACCCTTACCACAACAGACTAAACCCAATAACTTTTAAATTACAAAAAAATGCTACTAACCATAGCAAACTATGCCAAACACACCTAAATTACTTCGGCTATCAAAAATCACCCCCAACTACACTTTACAGCAACAAACTAAGCCCAAACACTTTAAAATTACAAAAAAATGCTAAAAATCATAACAAACTATACCAGAATCACCTAAATTACTTCGGGCACCGTAAATCACCCCAACTATCCCTTACCACAACAAACCAAACCATATCATCTTAAAATTACAAAAAAAGGTGTACAAATCATAACAAACTATGCCAGACTCACCTAAATTACTTCGGCTATTCTAAATTATCACCAACTAACCCTTACCATAACAAACTAAACCCAATCACTTTTAAATTACAAAAAAATGCTAGTAACCATAGCAAACTATGCCAAACACACCTAAGTTACTTCGGATACCATAAATCATCACCAACTAACCCTTACCACAACAAACTAAACCCAATCACTTTTAAATTACAAAAAAATGCTACTAATCATAGCAAACTATGCCAAACACACCTAAATTACTTCGGCTATCAAAAATCACCCCCAACTACACTTTACAGCAACGAACTAAGCCCAATCGCTTTAAAATTACAAAAAAATGCTAAAAATCATAACAAAGTATACCAGAAACACCTAAATTACTTCGGCTACCGTAAATCACCCCCAACTATCCCTTACCACAACAAACTAAACCATATCATCTTAAAATTACAAAAAAAGGTGTACAAATCATAACAAACTATGCCAGAATCACCTAAATTACTTCAGTTACTCTAAATTATCACCAACTAACCCTTACCACAACAAACTAAACCCAATCACTTTTAAATTACAAAAAAATGCTAGTAACCATAGCAAACTATGCCAAACTCACCTAAATTACTTCGGCTACCATAAATCATCACCAACTAACCCTTACCACAACAAACTAAACCCAATCACTTTTAAATTACAAAAAAATGCTACTAATAATAGCAAACTATGCCAAACTCACCTAAATTACTTCAGCTATCAAAAATCAACCCCCAACTGCACTTTACAGCAACAAACTAAGCCCAATCACTTTAAAATTACAAAAAAATGCTAAAAATCATAACAGACTATACCAGAATCACCTAAATTACTTCGGCTACCGTAAATCACCCCCAACTATCCCTTACCACAACAAACCAAACCATATCATTTTAAAATTACAAAAAAAGGTGTACAAATCATAACAAATTATGCCAGACCCACCTAAATTACTTCGGCTACTCTAAATCATCACCAACTAACCCTTACCACAACCAACTAAACCCAATCACTTTTAAATTACAAAAAAATGCTACTAACCATAGCAGACTATGCCAAACTCACCTAAATTATTTCGGCTATCAAAAATCACCCCCAAATACACTTTACAGCAACAAACTAAGCCCAATCACTTTAAAATTACAAAAAAATGCTAAAAATCATAACAAACTATACCAGAATTACCTAAATTACTTCGGCTACCGTAAATCACCCCCAACTAACCCTTACCACAACAAACCAAACCATATCATCTTAAAATTACAAAAAAGGTGTACAAATTATAACAAACTATGCCAGACTCACCTAAATTACTTTGGCTACTCTAAATCATCACCAACTAACCCTTACCACAACAAACTAAACCCAATCAATTTTTAATTACAAAAAAATGCTACTAGCCATAGCAAACTATGCCAAACTCACCTAAATTACTTCGGCTATCAAAAAGCACCCCCAACTACACTTTACAGCAACTAACTAAGGCCAATCACTTTAAAATTACAAAAAAATGCTAAAAATCATAACAAACTATACCAGAATCACCTAAATTACTTCGGCTACCGTAAATCACCCCCAACTATCCCTTACCACAACAAACCAAACCATATCATCTTAACATTACAAAAAAAGGTGTACAAATCATAACAAACTATGCCAGACTCACCTAAATTACTTCGGCTACTCTAAATCATCACCAACTAACCCTTACCACAACAAACTAAACCCAATCACTTTTAAATTACAAAAAAATGCTACTAACCATAGCAAACTCTGCCAAACTCACCTAAATTATTCCGGCTATCAAAAACCACCCCCAATTACACTTTACAGGAACAAACTAAGCCCAATCACTTTAAAATTACAAAAAAATGTTAAAAATCATAACAAACTATACCAGAATCACCTAAATTACTTCGGCTACCGTAAATCACCCCCAACTATTCCTTACCACAACAAACCAAACCATATCATCTTAAAATTACAAAAAAAGGTGTTCAAATCATAACAAACTATGCCAGACTCACCTAAATTACTTCGGCTACTCTAAATCATCACCAACTAACCCTTACCACAACAAACTAAACAAAATCACTTTTAAATTACAAAAAAATGCTACTAATAATAGAAAACTATGCCAAACTCACCTAAATTACTTCAGCTATCAAAAATCACCCATAACTGCACTTTACAGCAACAAATTAAGCCCAATCACTTTAAAATTACAAAAAAATGCTAAAAATCATAACAGACTATACCAGAATCACCTAAATTACTTCGGCTACTGTAAATCACCCCCAACTATCCCTTACCACAACAAACCAAACCATATCATTTTAAAATTACAAAAAAAGGTGTACAAATCATAACAAATTATGCCAGACTCACCTAAATTACTTCGGCTACTCTAAATCATCACCAACTAACCCTTACCACAACCAACTAAACCCAATCACTTTTAAATTACAAAAAAATGCTACTAACCATAGCAGACTATGCCAAACTCACCTAAATTACTTCGGCTATCAAAAATCACCCCCAACTACACTTTACAGCAACAAACTAAGCCCAATCACTTTAAAATTACAAAAAAATGCTAAAAATCATAACAAACTATACCAGAATCACCTAAATTACTTCGGCTACCGTAAATCACCCCCAACTAACCCTTACCACAACAAACCAAACCATATCAACTTAAAATTACAAAAAAGGTGTACAAATTATAACAAACTATGCCAGACTCACCTAAATTACTTTGGCTACTCTAAATCATCACCAACTAACCCTTACCACAACAAACAAAACCCAATCAATTTTAAATTACAAAAAAATACTACTAACCATAGCAAACTATGCCAAACTCACCTAAATTACTTTGGCTATCAAAAATCACCCCCAACTACACTTTACAGCAACAAACTAAGGCCAATCAATTTAAAATTACAAAAAATTGCTAAAAATCATAACAAACTATACCAGAATCACCTAAATTACTTCGGCTACCGTAAATCACCCCCAAATTTCCCTTACCACAACAACCTAAACCATATCATTTTAAGATTACAAAAAAAGGTGTACAAATCATAACAAACTATGCCAGACTCACCTAAATTAATTCGGCTACTTTAAATCATCACCAACTAACCCTTACCACAACAAACTAAACCCAATCACTTTTAAATTACAAAAAAATGCTACTAACCATAGCAAACTATGCCAAACTCACCTAAATTACTTCGGCTATCAAAAATCACCACCAACTACACTTTACAGCAACAAACTAAGCCCAATCACTTTAAAATTACAAATAAATGCTAAAAATCATAACAAACTATACCAGAATCACCTAAATTACTTCGGCTACCGTAAATCACCCCCAACTATCCCTTACCACAACAAACCAGACCATATCATCTTAAAATTACAAAAAAAGGTGTACAAATCATAACAAACTATGCCAGAATCACCTAAATTACATCGGCTACTCTAAATCATCACCAACTAACCCTTACCACAACCAACTAAACCCAATCATTTTTAAATTACAAAAAAATGCCAGTAACCATGGCAAACTATGCCAAACTCACCTAAATTACTTCGGCTACCATAAATCATCACCAACTAACCCTTACCACAACAAACTAAACCCAATCACTTTTAAATTACAAAAAAATGCTACTAACCATAGCAAACTATGCCAAACTCACCTAAATTACTTCGGCTATCAAAAATCACCCCCAACTACACTTTACAGCAACAAACTAAGCCCAATCACTTTAAAATTACCAAAAAATGCTAAAAATCATAACAAACTATACCAGAACCACCTAAATTACTTCGGCTACCGTAAATCACCCCCAACTATCCCTTACCACAACAAACCAAACCATATCATCTTAAAATTACAAAAAAAGTTGTACAAATCATAACAAACTATTCCAGACTCACCTAAATTACTTCGGCTACTCTAAATCATCACCAACTAACCCTTACCACAACAAACTAAACCCAATCACTTTTAAATTACAAAAAAATGCTAGTAACCATAGCAAACTATGCCAAACTCACCTAAATTACTTCGGCTATCAAAAATCACCCCCAACTACACTTTACAGCAACAAACTAAGCCCAATCACTTTAAAATTACCAAAAAATGCTAAAAATCATAACAAACTATACCAGAATCACCTAAATTACTTCGGCTACCGTAAATCACCCCCAACTATCCCTTACCACAACAAACCAAACCATATCATCTTAAAATTACAAAAAAAGTTGTACAAATCATAGCAAACTATGCCAAGCTCACCTAAATTACTTCGGCTACCATAAATCATCACCAATTAACCCTTACCACAACAAACTAAACCCAATCACCTTTAAATTACAAAAAAATGCTACTAACCATAGCAAACTATGCCAAACTCACCTAAATTACTTCGGCTATCAAAAATCACCCCCAACTACACTTTACAGCAACAAACTAAGCCCAATCACCTTAAAATTACAAAAAAATGCTAAAAATCATAACAAACTATACCAGAATCACCTAAATTACTTCGGCTACCGTAAATCACCCCCAACTATCCCTTACCACAACAAACCAAACCATATCATCTTACAATTAAAAAAAAGGTGTACAAATCATAACAAACTATGCCAGATTCACCTAAATTACTTCGGCTACTCTAAATTATCACCAACTAAACCTTACCACAACAAACTAAACCCAATCACTTTTAAATTACAAAAAAATGCTAGTAACCATAGCAAACTATGCCAAACTCATCTAAATTACTTCGGTTACCATAAATCATCACCAAATAACCCTTACCACAACAAACTAAACCCAATCACTTTCAAATTACAAAAAAATGCTCCTTACCATAGCAAACTATGCCAAACAAACCTAAATTACTTCGGCTATCAAAAATCACCCCCAACTACACTTTACAGCAACAAACTAACCCCAATCACTTTAAAATTACAAAAAAATGCTAAAAATCATAACAAACTATACCAGAATCACCTAAATTACTTCGGCTACCGTAAATCACCCCCAACTATCCTTTACCACAACAAACCAAACCATATCATTTTAAAATTACAAAAAAAGGTGTACAAATCATAACAAACTATGCCAGACACACCTAAATTACTTCGGCTACTCTAAATCATCACCAACTAACCCTTACCACAACAAAATAAACCCAATCACTTTTAAATTACAAAAAAATGCTAGTAACCATAGCAAACTATGCCAAACTCACCAAAATTACTTCGGCTACCATAAATCATCACCAACTAACCCTTACCACAACAAACTAAACCAAATCATTTTTAAATTACAAAAAAATGCTACTAACCATAGCAAACTATGCCAAACTCACCTAAATTACTTCGGCTATCAAAAATCACCCCCAACTACACTTTACAGCAACAAACTAAGCCCAATCACTTTAAAATTACAAAAAAATGCTAAAAATCATAACAAACTATACCAGAATCACCTAAATTACTTCGGCTACCGTAAATCACCCCCAACTATCCCTTACCACTACAAACCAAACCATATCATCTTAAAATTACAAAAAAAGGTGTACATATCATAACAAACTATGCCAGACTCACCTAAATTACTTTGGCTACTCTAAATCATCACCAACTAAACCTTACCACAACAAACAAAACCCAATCACTTTTAAATTACAAAAAAATGCTAGTAACCATAGCAAACTATGCCAAATTCACCTAAATTACTTCGGCTACCATAAATCATCACCAACTAACCCTTACCACAATAAACTAAACCCAATCACCTTTAAATTACAAAAAAATGCTACTAACCATAGCAAACTATGCCAAACTCACCTAAATTACTTCGGCTATCAAAAATCACCCCCAACTACACTTTACAGCAACAAACTAAGCCCAATCACCTTAAAATTACAAAAAAATGTTAAAAATCATAACAAACTATACCAGAATCACCTAAATTACTTCGGCTACCGTAAATCACCCCCAACTATCCCTTACCACAACAAACCAAACCATTACATCTTAAAATAAAAAAAAAGGTGTACAAATCATAACAAACTATGCCAGACTCACCTAAATTACTTCGGCTACTCTAAATTATCACCAACTAAACCTTACCACAACAAACTAAACCCAATCACTTTTAAATTACAAAAAAATGCTAGTAACCATAGCAAACTATGCCAAACTCATCTAAATTACTTCGGCTACCATAAATTATCACCAACTAACCCTTACCACAACAAACTATACCCAATCACTTTCTAATTACAAAAAAATGCTACTAACCATAGCCAACTATGCCAAAGTAACCTAAATTACTTTGGCTATCAAAAATCACCACCAACTACACTTTACAGCAACAAAATAAGCCCAATCACTTTAAAATTACAAAAAAATGCTAAAAATCATAACAAACTATACCAGAATCACCTAAATTACTTCGGCTACCGTAAATCACCCCCAACTATCCCTTACCACAACAAACCAAACCATATCATCTTAAAATTACAAAAAAAGGTGTACAAATCATAACAAACTATGCCAGACTCACCTAAATTACTTCGGCTACTCTAAATCATCACCAACTAACCCTTACCACAACAAACTAAACCCAATCACTTTTAAATTACAAAAAAATGCTAGTAACCAAAGCAAACTAAGCCAAACTCATCTAAATTACTTCGGCTACCATAAATCATCACCAACTAACTCTTACCACAACAAACTAAACCCAATCACTTTCAAATTACAAAAAAATGCTACTAACCATAGCAAACTATGCCAAACTCACCTAAATTACTTCGGCTATCAAAAATCACCCACAACTACACTTTACAGCAACAAACTAAGCCCAATCACTTTAAAATTACAAAAAAATGCTAAAAATCATAACAAACTATACCAGAATTACCTAAATTACTTCGGCTACCGTAAATCACCCCCAACTAACCCTTACCACAACAAACCAAACCATATCATCTTAAAATTACAAAAAAGGTGTACAAATTATAACAAACTAT
Source organism: Eledona agricola (assembly GCA_964023215.1). Lineage (NCBI taxonomy): Eukaryota > Metazoa > Arthropoda > Insecta > Coleoptera > Tenebrionidae > Eledona > Eledona agricola. The sequence goes on from CAXIEJ010000157.1 coordinate 2,486,820, forward strand.
GCCAGACTCACCTAAATTACTTTGGCTACTCTAAATCATCACCAACTAACCCATACCACAACAAACTAAACCCAATCAATTTTAAATTACAAAAAAATGCTACTAGCCATAGCAAACTATGCCAAACTCACCTAAATTACTTCGGCTATCAAAAAGCACCCCCAACTACACTTTAAAGCAACTAACTAAGGCCAATCACTTTAAAATTACAAAAAAATGCTAAAAATCATAACAAACTATACCAGAATCACCTAAATTACTTCGGCTACCGTAAATCACCCCCAACTATCCCTTACCACAACAAACCAAACCATATCATCTTAACATTACAAAAAAAGGTGTACAAATCATAACAAACTATGCCAGACTCACCTAAATTACTTCGGCTACTCTAAATCATCACCAACTAACCCTTACCACAACAAACTAAACCCAATCACTTTTAAATTACAAAAAAATGCTACTAACCATAGCAAACTCTGCCAAACTCACCTAAATTATTCCGGCTATCAAAAACCACCCCCAACTACACTTTACAGGAACAAACTAAGCCCAATCACTTTAAAATTACAAAAAAATTTTAAAAATCATAACAAACTATACCAGAATCACCTAAATTACTTCGGCTACCGTAAATCACCCCTAACTATTCCTTACCACAACAAACCAAACCATATCATCTTAAAATTACAAAAAAAGGTGTTCAAATCATAACAAACTATGCCAGACTCACCTAAATTACTTCGGCTACTCTAAATCATCACCAACTAACCCTTACCACAACAAACTAAACAAAATCACTTTTAAATTACAAAAAAATGCTACTAATAATAGAAAACTATGCCAAACTCACCTAAATTACTTCAGCTATCAAAAATCACCCATAACTGCACTTTACAGCAACAAACTAAGCCCAATCACTTTAAAATTACAAAAAAATGCTAAAAATCATAACAGACTATACCAGAATCACCTAAATTACTTCGGCTACTGTAAATCACCCCCAACTATCCCCTACCACAACAAACCAAACCATATCATTTTAAAATTACAAAAAAAGGTGTACAAATCATAACAAATTATGCCAGACTCACCTAAATTACTTCGGCTACTCTAAATCATCACCAACTAACCCTTACCACAACCAACTAAACCCAATCACTTTTAAATTACAAAAAAATGCTACTAACCATAGCAGACTATGCCAAACTCACCTAAATTACTTCGGCTATCAAAAATCACCCACAACTACACTTTACAGCAACAAACTAAGCCCAATCACTTTAAAATTACAAAAAAATGCTAAAAATCATAACAAAGTATATCAGAATTACCTAAATTACTGCGGCTACCGTAAATTACCCCCAACTATCCCTTACCACAACAAACCAAACCATATCATCTTAAAATTACAAAAAAAGGTGTACAAATCATAACAAACTATGCCAGATTCACCTAAATTACTTCGGCTACTCTAAATCATCACCAACTAACCCTTACCACAACAAACAAAACCCAATCACTTTTAAATTACAAAAAAATGCTACTAATAATAGCAAACTATGCCAAACTCACCTAAATTACTTCAGCTATCAAAAATCAACCCCCAACTGCACTTTACAGCAACAAACTAAGCCCAATCACTTTAAAATTACAAAAAAATGCTTAAAATCATAACAGACTATACCAGAATCACCTAAATTACTTCGGCTACCGTAAATCACCCCCAACTATCCCTTACCACAACAAACCAAACCATATCATTTTAAAATTACAAAAAAAGGTGTACAAATCATAACAAATTATGCCAGACTCACCTAAATTACTTCGGCTACTCTAAATCATCACCAACTAACCCTTACCACAACCAACTAAACCCAATCACTTTTAAATTACAAAAAAATGCTACTAACCATAGCAGACTATGCCAAACTCACCTAAATTACTTCGGCTATCAAAAATCACCCACAACTACACTTTACAGCAACAAACTAAGCCCAATCACTTTAAAATTACAAAAAAATGCTAAAAATCATAACAAACTATACCAGAATTACCTAAATTACTTCGGCTACCGTAAATCACCCCCAACTAACCCTTACCACAACAAACCAAACCATATCATCTTAAAATTACAAAAAAGGTGTACAAATTATAACAAACTATGCCAGACTCACCTAAATTACTTTGGCTACTCTAAATCATCACCAACTAACCCTTACCACAACAAACTAAACCCAATCAATTTTAAATTACAAAAAAATGCTACTAGCCATAGCAAACTATGCCAAACCCACCTAAATTACTTCGGCTATCAAAAAACACCCCCAACTACACTTTACAGCAACTAACTAAGCCCAATCACCTTAAAATTACAAAAAAAATGCTAAAAATCATAACAAGCTATACCAGAATCACCTAAATTACTTCGGCTACCGTAAATCACCCCCAACTATCCCTTACCACAACAAACCAAACCATATCATCTTTAAATTACAAAAAAAGGTGTACAAATCATAACAAACTATGCCAGATTCACCTAAATTACTTCGGCTACTCTAAATCATCACCAACTAACCCTTACCACAACAAACAAAACCCAATCACTTTTAAATTACAAAAAAATGCTAGTAACCATAGCAAACTATGCCAAATTCACCTAAATTACTTCGGCTACCATAAATCATCACCAACTAACCCTTACCACAATAAACTAAACCCAATCACCTTTAAATTACAAAAAAATGCTACTAACCATAGCAAACTATGCCAAACTCACCTAAATTACTTCGGCTATCAAAAATCACCCCCAACTACACTTTACAGCAACAAACTAAGCCCAATCACCTTAAAATTACAAAAAAAATGCTAAAAATCATAACAAGCTATACCAGAATCACCTAAATTACTTCGGCTACCGTAAATCACCCCCAACTATCCCTTACCACAACAAACCAAACCATATCATCTTTAAATTACAAAAAAAGGTGTACAAATCATAACAAACTATGCCAGACTCACCTAAATTACTTTGGCTACTCTAAATCATCACCAACTAACCCATACCACAACAAACTAAACCCAATCAATTTTAAATTACAAAAAAATGCTACTAGCCATAGCAAACTATGCCAAACTCACCTAAATTACTTCGGCTATCAAAAAGCACCCCCAACTACACTTTAAAGCAACTAACTAAGGCCAATCACTTTAAAATTACAAAAAAATGCTAAAAATCATAACAAACTATACCAGAATCACCTAAATTACTTCGGCTACCGTAAATCACCCCCAACTATCCCTTACCACAACAAACCAAACCATATCATCTTAACATTACAAAAAAAGGTGTACAAATCATAACAAACTATGCCAGACTCACCTAAATTACTTCGGCTACTCTAAATCATCACCAACTAACCCTTACCACAACAAACTAAACCCAATCACTTTTAAATTACAAAAAAATGCTACTAACCATAGCAAACTCTGCCAAACTCACCTAAATTATTCCGGCTATCAAAAACCACCCCCAACTACACTTTACAGGAACAAACTAAGCCCAATCACTTTAAAATTACAAAAAAATTTTAAAAATCATAACAAACTATACCAGAATCACCTAAATTACTTCGGCTACCGTAAATCACCCCTAACTATTCCTTACCACAACAAACCAAACCATATCATCTTAAAATTACAAAAAAAGGTGTTCAAATCATAACAAACTATGCCAGACTCACCTAAATTACTTCGGCTACTCTAAATCATCACCAACTAACCCTTACCACAACAAACTAAACAAAATCACTTTTAAATTACAAAAAAATGCTACTAATAATAGAAAACTATGCCAAACTCACCTAAATTACTTCAGCTATCAAAAATCACCCATAACTGCACTTTACAGCAACAAACTAAGCCCAATCACTTTAAAATTACAAAAAAATGCTAAAAATCATAACAGACTATACCAGAATCACCTAAATTACTTCGGCTACTGTAAATCACCCCCAACTATCCCCTACCACAACAAACCAAACCATATCATTTTAAAATTACAAAAAAAGGTGTACAAATCATAACAAATTATGCCAGACTCACCTAAATTACTTCGGCTACTCTAAATCATCACCAACTAACCCTTACCACAACCAACTAAACCCAATCACTTTTAAATTACAAAAAAATGCTACTAACCATAGCAGACTATGCCAAACTCACCTAAATTACTTCGGCTATCAAAAATCACCCACAACTACACTTTACAGCAACAAACTAAGCCCAATCACTTTAAAATTACAAAAAAATGCTAAAAATCATAACAAAGTATATCAGAATTACCTAAATTACTGCGGCTACCGTAAATTACCCCCAACTATCCCTTACCACAACAAACCAAACCATATCATCTTAAAATTACAAAAAAAGGTGTACAAATCATAACAAACTATGCCAGATTCACCTAAATTACTTCGGCTACTCTAAATCATCACCAACTAACCCTTACCACAACAAACAAAACCCAATCACTTTTAAATTACAAAAAAATGCTACTAATAATAGCAAACTATGCCAAACTCACCTAAATTACTTCAGCTATCAAAAATCAACCCCCAACTGCACTTTACAGCAACAAACTAAGCCCAATCACTTTAAAATTACAAAAAAATGCTTAAAATCATAACAGACTATACCAGAATCACCTAAATTACTTCGGCTACCGTAAATCACCCCCAACTATCCCTTACCACAACAAACCAAACCATATCATTTTAAAATTACAAAAAAAGGTGTACAAATCATAACAAATTATGCCAGACTCACCTAAATTACTTCGGCTACTCTAAATCATCACCAACTAACCCTTACCACAACCAACTAAACCCAATCACTTTTAAATTACAAAAAAATGCTACTAACCATAGCAGACTATGCCAAACTCACCTAAATTACTTCGGCTATCAAAAATCACCCACAACTACACTTTACAGCAACAAACTAAGCCCAATCACTTTAAAATTACAAAAAAATGCTAAAAATCATAACAAACTATACCAGAATTACCTAAATTACTTCGGCTACCGTAAATCACCCCCAACTAACCCTTACCACAACAAACCAAACCATATCATCTTAAAATTACAAAAAAGGTGTACAAATTATAACAAACTATGCCAGACTCACCTAAATTACTTTGGCTACTCTAAATCATCACCAACTAACCCTTACCACAACAAACTAAACCCAATCAATTTTAAATTACAAAAAAATGCTACTAGCCATAGCAAACTATGCCAAACCCACCTAAATTACTTCGGCTATCAAAAAACACCCCCAACTACACTTTACAGCAACTAACTAAGCCCAATCACCTTAAAATTACAAAAAAAATGCTAAAAATCATAACAAGCTATACCAGAATCACCTAAATTACTTCGGCTACCGTAAATCACCCCCAACTATCCCTTACCACAACAAACCAAACCATATCATCTTTAAATTACAAAAAAAGGTGTACAAATCATAACAAACTATGCCAGATTCACCTAAATTACTTCGGCTACTCTAAATCATCACCAACTAACCCTTACCACAACAAACAAAACCCAATCACTTTTAAATTACAAAAAAATGCTAGTAACCATAGCAAACTATGCCAAATTCACCTAAATTACTTCGGCTACCATAAATCATCACCAACTAACCCTTACCACAATAAACTAAACCCAATCACCTTTAAATTACAAAAAAATGCTACTAACCATAGCAAACTATGCCAAACTCACCTAAATTACTTCGGCTATCAAAAATCACCCCCAACTACACTTTACAGCAACAAACTAAGCCCAATCACCTTAAAATTACAAAAAAAATGCTAAAAATCATAACAAGCTATACCAGAATCACCTAAATTACTTCGGCTACCGTAAATCACCCCCAACTATCCCTTACCACAACAAACCAAACCATATCATCTTTAAATTACAAAAAAAGGTGTACAAATCATAACAAACTATGCCAGACTCACCTAAATTACTTCGGCTACTCTAAATCATCACCAACTAACCCTTACCACAACAAACTAAACCCAATCACTTTTAAATTACAAAAAATGCTAGTAACCATAGCAAACTATGCCAAACTCACCTAAATTACTTCGGCTACCATAAATCATCACCAACTAACCCTTACCACAAGAAACTAAACCCAATCAATTTTAAATTACAAAAAAATGCTACTAACCATAGCAAACTATGCCAAACTCACCTAAATTACTTCGGCTATCAAAAAGCACCCCCAACTACTCTTTACAGCAACTAACTAAGGCCAATCACTTTAAAATTACAAAAAAATGCTAAAAATCATAACAAACTATACCAGAATCACCTAAATTACTTCGGCGACCGTAAATCACCCCCAACTATCCCTTACCACAACAAAACAAACCATATCATCTTAACATTACAAAAAAAGGTGTACAAATCATAACAAACTATGCCAGACTCACCTAAATTACTTCGGCTACTCTAAATCATCACCAACTAACCCTTACCACAACAAACTAAACCCAATCACTTTTAAATTACAACAAAATGCTACTAACCATAGCAAACTCTGCCAAACTCACCTAAATTATTCCGGCTATCAAAAACCACCCCCAACTACACTTTACAGGAACAAACTAAGCCCAATCACTTTAAAATTACAAAAAAATTTTAAAAATCATAACAAACTATACCAGAATCACCTAAATTACTTCGGCTACCGTAAATCACCCCTAACTATTCCTTACCACAACAAACCAAACCATATCATCTTAAAATTACAAAAAAAGGTGTTCAAATCATAACAAACTATGCCAGACTCACCTAAATTACTTCGGCTACTCTAAATCATCACCAACTAACCCTTACCACAACAAACTAAACAAAATCACTTTTAAATTACAAAAAAATGCTACTAATAATAGAAAACTATGCCAAACTCACCTAAATTACTTCAGCTATCAAAAATCACCCATAACTGCACTTTACAGCAACAAACTAAGCCCAATCACTTTAAAATTACAAAAAAATGCTAAAAATCATAACAGACTATACCAGAATCACCTAAATTACTTCGGCTACTGTAAATCACCCCCAACTATCCCTTACCACAACAAACCAAACCATATCATTTTAAAATTACAAAAAAAGGTGTACAAATCATAACAAATTATGCCAGACTCACCTAAATTACTTCGGCTACTCTAAATCATCACCAACTAACCCTTACCACAACCAACTAAACCCAATCACTTTTAAATTACAAAAAAATGCTACTAACCATAGCAGACTATGCCAAACTCACCTAAATTACTTCGGCTATCAAAAATCACCCACAACTACACTTTACAGCAACAAACTAAGCCCAATCACTTTAAAATTACAAAAAAATGCTAAAAATCATAACAAAGTATATCAGAATTACCTAAATTACTGCGGCTACCGTAAATCACCCCCAACTATCCCTTACCACAACAAACCAAACCATATCATCTTAAAATTACAAAAAAAGGTGTACAAATCATAACAAACTATGCCAGATTCACCTAAATTACTTCGGCTACTCTAAATCATCACCAACTAACCCTTACCACAACAAACAAAACCCAATCACTTTTAAATTACAAAAAAATGCTACTAATAATAGCAAACTATGCCAAACTCACCTAAATTACTTCAGCTATCAAAAATCAACCCCCAACTGCACTTTACAGCAACAAACTAAGCCCAATCACTTTAAAATTACAAAAAAATGCTTAAAATCATAACAGACTATACCAGAATCACCTAAATTACTTCGGCTACCGTAAATCACCCCCAACTATCCCTTACCACAACAAACCAAACCATATCATTTTAAAATTACAAAAAAAGGTGTACAAATCATAACAAATTATGCCAGACTCACCTAAATTACTTCGGCTACTCTAAATCATCACCAACTAACCCTTACCACAACCAACTAAACCCAATCACTTTTAAATTACAAAAAAATGCTACTAACCATAGCAGACTATGCCAAACTCACCTAAATTACTTCGGCTATCAAAAATCACCCACAACTACACTTTACAGCAACAAACTAAGCCCAATCACTTTAAAATTACAAAAAAATGCTAAAAATCATAACAAACTATACCAGAATTACCTAAATTACTTCGGCTACCGTAAATCACCCCCAACTAACCCTTACCACAACAAACCAAACCATATCATCTTAAAATTACAAAAAAGGTGTACAAATTATAACAAACTATGCCAGACTCACCTAAATTACTTTGGCTACTCTAAATCATCACCAACTAACCCTTACCACAACAAACTAAACCCAATCAATTTTAAATTACAAAAAAATGCTACTAGCCATAGCAAACTATGCCAAACCCACCTAAATTACTTCGGCTATCAAAAAACACCCCCAACTACACTTTACAGCAACTAACTAAGCCCAATCACCTTAAAATTACAAAAAAAATGCTAAAAATCATAACAAGCTATACCAGAATCACCTAAATTACTTCGGCTACCGTAAATCACCCCCAACTATCCCTTACCACAACAAACCAAACCATATCATCTTTAAATTACAAAAAAAGGTGTACAAATCATAACAAACTATGCCAGATTCACCTAAATTACTTCGGCTACTCTAAATCATCACCAACTAACCCTTACCACAACAAACAAAACCCAATCACTTTTAAATTACAAAAAAATGCTAGTAACCATAGCAAACTATGCCAAATTCACCTAAATTACTTCGGCTACCATAAATCATCACCAACTAACCCTTACCACAATAAACTAAACCCAATCACCTTTAAATTACAAAAAAATGCTACTAACCATAGCAAACTATGCCAAACTCACCTAAATTACTTCGGCTATCAAAAATCACCCCCAACTACACTTTACAGCAACAAACTAAGCCCAATCACCTTAAAATTACAAAAAAAATGCTAAAAATCATAACAAGCTATACCAGAATCACCTAAATTACTTCGGCTACCGTAAATCACCCCCAACTATCCCTTACCACAACAAACCAAACCATATCATCTTTAAATTACAAAAAAAGGTGTACAAATCATAACAAACTATGCCAGACTCACCTAAATTACTTCGGCTACTCTAAATCATCACCAACTAACCCTTACCACAACAAACTAAACCCAATCACTTTTAAATTACAAAAAATGCTAGTAACCATAGCAAACTATGCCAAACTCACTTAAATTACTTCGGCTACCATAAATCATCACCAACTAACCCTTACCACAAGAAACTAAACCCAATCAATTTTAAATTACAAAAAAATGCTACTAACCATAGCAAACTATGCCAAACTCACCTAAATTACTTCGGCTTTTAAAAATCACTCCCAACTACACTTTACAGCATCAAACTAAGCCCAATAACTTTAAAATTACAAAAAAATTCTAAAAATCATAACAAACTATACCAGAATCACCTAAATTACTTCGGCTACCGTAAATCACCCCTAACTATTCCTTACCACAACAAACCAAACCATATCATCTTAAAATTACAAAAAAAGGTGTTCAAATCATAACAAACTATGCCAGACTCACCTAAATTACTTCGGCTACTCTAAATCATCACCAACTAACCCTTACCACAACAAACTAAACAAAATCACTTTTAAATTACAAAAAAATGCTACTAATAATAGAAAACTATGCCAAACTCACCTAAATTACTTCAGCTATCAAAAATCACCCATAACTGCACTTTACAGCAACAAACTAAGCCCAATCACTTTAAAATTACAAAAAAATGCTAAAAATCATAACAGACTATACCAGAATCACCTAAATTACTTCGGCTACTGTAAATCACCCCCAACTATCCCTTACCACAACAAACCAAACCATATCATTTTAAAATTACAAAAAAAGGTGTACAAATCATAACAAATTATGCCAGACTCACCTAAATTACTTCGGCTACTCTAAATCATCACCAACTAACCCTTACCACAACCAACTAAACCCAATCACTTTTAAATTACAAAAAAATGCTACTAACCATAGCAGACTATGCCAAACTCACCTAAATTACTTCGGCTATCAAAAATCACCCACAACTACACTTTACAGCAACAAACTAAGCCCAATCACTTTAAAATTACAAAAAAATGCTAAAAATCATAACAAAGTATATCAGAATTACCTAAATTACTGCGGCTACCGTAAATCACCCCCAACTATCCCTTACCACAACAAACCAAACCATATCATCTTAAAATTACAAAAAAAGGTGTACAAATCATAACAAACTATGCCAGATTCACCTAAATTACTTCGGCTACTCTAAATCATCACCAACTAACCCTTACCACAACAAACAAAACCCAATCACTTTTAAATTACAAAAAAATGCTACTAATAATAGCAAACTATGCCAAACTCACCTAAATTACTTCAGCTATCAAAAATCAACCCCCAACTGCACTTTACAGCAACAAACTAAGCCCAATCACTTTAAAATTACAAACAAATGCTTAAAATCATAACAGACTATACCAGAATCACCTAAATTACTTCGGCTACCGTAAATCACCCCCAACTATCCCTTACCACAACAAACCAAACCATATCATTTTAAAATTACAAAAAAAGGTGTACAAATCATAACAAATTATGCCAGACTCACCTAAATTACTTCGGCTACTCTAAATCATCACCAACTAACCCTTACCACAACCAACTAAACCCAATCACTTTTAAATTACAAAAAAATGCTACTAACCATAGCAGACTATGCCAAACTCACCTAAATTACTTCGGCTATCAAAAATCACCCACAACTACACTTTACAGCAACAAACTAAGCCCAATCACTTTAAAATTACAAAAAAATGCTAAAAATCATAACAAACTATACCAGAATTACCTAAATTACTTCGGCTACCGTAAATCACCCCCAACTAACCCTTACCACAACAAACCAAACCATATCATCTTAAAATTACAAAAAAGGTGTACAAATTATAACAAACTATGCCAGACTCACCTAAATTACTTTGGCTACTCTAAATCATCACCAACTAACCCTTACCACAACAAACTAAACCCAATCAATTTTAAATTACAAAAAAATGCTACTAGCCATAGCAACCTATGCCAAACTCACCTAAATTACTTCGGCTATCAAAAAACACCCCCAACTACACTTTACAGCAACTAACTAAGCCCGATCACCTTAAAATTACAAAAAAAATGCTAAAAATCATAACAAGCTATACCAGAATCACCTAAATTACTTCGGCTACCGTAAATCACCCCCAACTATCCCTTACCACAACAAACCAAACCATATCATCTTTAAATTACAAAAAAAGGTGTACAAATCATAACAAACTATGCCAGACTCACCTAAATTACTTCGGCTACTCTAAATCATCACCAACTAACCCTTACCACAACAAACTAAACCCAATCACTTTTAAATTACAAAAAATGCTAGTAACCATAGCAAACTATGCCAAACTCACCTAAATTACTTCGGCTATCAAAAATCACCCCCAACTACACTTTACAGCAACAAACTAAGCCCAATCACCTTAAAATTACAAAAAAAATGCTAAAAATCATAACAAGCTATACCAGAATCACCTAAATTACTTCGGCTACCGTAAATCACCCCCAACTATCCCTTACCACAACAAACCAAACCATATCATCTTTAAATTACAAAAAAAGGTGTACAAATCATAACAAACTATGCCAGACTCACCTAAATTACTTCGGCTACTCTAAATCATCACCAACTAACTCTTACCACAACAAACTAAACCCAATCACTTTTAAATTACAAAAAATGCTAGTAACCATAGCAAACTATGCCAAACTCACCTAAATTACTTCGGCTACCATAAATCATCACCAACTAACCCCTACCACAAGAAACTAAACCCAATCAATTTTAAATTACAAAAAAATGCTACTAACCATAGCAAACTATGCCAAACTCACCTAAATTACTTCGGCTTTTAAAAATCACTCCCAACTACACTTTACAGCATCAAACTAAGCCCAATAACTTTAAAATTACAAAAAAATTCTAAAAATCATAACAAACTATACCAGAATCACCTAAATTACTTCGGCTACCGTAAATCACCCCCAACTATCCCTTACCACAACAAACCAAACCATATCATCTTAAAATTCCAAAAAATGGTGTACAAATCATAACAAACTATGCCAGACTCACCTAAATTACTTCTGCTACTCTAAATCATCACCAGCTAACCCTTACCACAACAAACTAAACCCATCTCACTTTTAAATTACAAAAAAATTCTAGTAACCATAGCAAACTATGCCAAACTCACCTAAATTACTTCGGATACCATAAATCATCACCAACTAACCCTTACCACAACAAACTAAACCCAATCACTTTTAAATTACAAAAAAATGCTACTAACCATAGCAAACTATGCCAAATTCACCTAAATTACTTCGGCTACCATAAATCATCACCAACTAACCCTTACCACAATAAACTAAACCCAATCACCTTTAAATTACAAAAAAATGCTACTAACCATAGCAAACTATGCCAAACTCACCTAAATTACTTCGGCTATCAAAAATCACCCCCAACTACACTTTACAGCAACAAACTAAGCCCAATCACCTTAAAATTACAAAAAAAATGCTAAAAATCATAACAAGCTATACCAGAATCACCTAAATTACTTCGGCTACCGTAAATCACCCCCAACTATCCCTTACCACAACAAACCAAACCATATCATCTTTAAATTACAAAAAAAGGTGTACAAATCATAACAAACTATGCCAGACTCACCTAAATTACTTCGGCTACTCTAAATCATCACCAACTAACCCTTACCACAACAAACTAAACCCAATCACTTTTAAATTACAAAAAATGCTAGTAACCATAGCAAACTATGCCAAACTCACCTAAATTACTTCGGCTACCATAAATCATCACCAACTAACCCCTACCACAAGAAACTAAACCCAATCAATTTTAAATTACAAAAAAATGCTACTAACCATAGCAAACTATGCCAAACTCACCTAAATTACTTCGGCTTTTAAAAATCACTCCCAACTACACTTTACAGCATCAAACTAAGCCCAATAACTTTAAAATTACAAAAAAATTCTAAAAATCATAACAAACTATACCAGAATCACCTAAATTACTTCGGCTACCGTAAATCACCCCCAACTATCCCTTACCACAACAAACCAAACCATATCATCTTAAAATTCCAAAAAATGGTGTACAAATCATAACAAACTATGCCAGACTCACCTAAATTACTTCTGCTACTCTAAATCATCACCAGCTAACCCTTACCACAACAAACTAAACCCATCTCACTTTTAAATTACAAAAAAATTCTAGTAACCATAGCAAACTATGCCAAACTCACCTAAATTACTTCGGATACCATAAATCATCACCAACTAACCCTTACCACAACAAACTAAACCCAATCACTTTTAAATTACAAAAAAATGCTACTAACCATAGCAAACTATGCCAAACTCACCTAAATTACTTCGGCTATCAAAAATCACACCCAACTACACTTTACAGCAACAAACTAAGCCCAATCACTTTAAAATTACAAAAAAATGCTAAAAATCATAACAAACTATACCAGAATCACCTAAATTACTTCGGCTACCGTAAATCACCCCCAACTATCCCTTACCACAACAAACCAAACCATATCATCTTAAAATTACAAAAAAAGGTGAACAAATCATAACAAACTATGCCAGACTCACCTAAATTACTTCGGCTACTCTAAATCATCACCAACTAACCCTTACCACAACAAACAAAACCCAATCACTTTTAAATTACAAAAAAATGCTAGTAACCATAGCAAACTATGCCAAACACACCTAAATTACTTCGGCTACCATAAATCAACACCAACTAACCCTTACCACAATAAACTAAACCCAATCACCTTTAAATTACAAAAAAATGCTACTAACCATAGCAAACTATGCCAAACTCACCTAAATTACTTCGGCTATCAAAAATCACTCCCAACTACACTTTACAGCATCAAACTAAGCCCAATAACTTTAAAATTACAAAAAAATTCTAAAAATTATAACAAACTATACCAGAATCACCTAAATTACTTCGGCTACCGTAAATCACCCCCAACTATCCCTTACCACAACAAACCAAACCATATCATCTTAAAATTCCAAAAAATGGTGTACAAATCATAACAAACTATACCAGAATCACCTAAATTACTTCGGCTACCGTAAATCACCCCCAACTTTCCCTTACCACAACAAACCAAACCATATCATCTTAAAATTCCAAAAAATAGTGTACAAATCATAACAAACTATGCCAGACACACCTAAATTACTTCTGCTACTCTAAATCATCACCAGCTAACCCTTACCACAACAAACTAAACCCATCTCACTTTTAAATTACAAAAAAATTCTAGTAACCATAGCAGACTATGCCAAACTCACCTAAATTACTTCGGCTATCAAAAATCACCCCCAAATACACTTTACAGCAACAAACTAAGCCCAATCACTTTAAAATTACAAAAAAATGCTAAAAATCATAACAAACTATACCAGAATTACCTAAATTACTTCGGCTACCGTAAATCACCCCCAACTAACCCTTACCACAACAAACCAAACCATATCATCTTAAAATTACAAAAAAGGTGTACAAATTATAACAAACTATGCCAGACTCACCTAAATTACTTTGGCTACTCTAAATCATCACCAACTAACCCTTACCACAACAAACTAAACCCAATCAATTTTAAATTACAAAAAAATGCTACTAGCCATAGCAAACTATGCCAAACTCACCTAAATTACTTCGGCTATCAAAAAGCACCCCCAACTACACTTTACAGCAACTAACTAAGGCCAATCACTTTAAAATTACAAAAAAATGCTAAAAATCATAACAAACTATACCAGAATCACCTAAATTACTTCGGCTACCGTAAATCACCCCCAACTATCCCTTACCACAACAAACCAAACCATATCATCTTAACATTACAAAAAAAGGTGTACAAATCATAACAAACTATGCCAGACTCACCTAAATTACTTCGGCTACTCTAAATCATCACCAACTAACCCTTACCACAACAAACTAAACCCAATCACTTTTAAATTACAAAAAAATGCTACTAACCATAGCAAACTCTGCCAAACTCACCTAAATTATTCCGGCTATCAAAAACCACCCCCAACTACACTTTACAGGAACAAACTAAGCCCAATCACTTTAAAATTACAAAAAAATGTTAAAAATCATAACAAACTATACCAGAATCACCTAAATTACTTCGGCTACCGTAAATCACCCCCAACTATTCCTTACCACAACAAACCAAACCATATCATCTTAAAATTACAAAAAAAGATGTACAAATCATAACAAACTATGCCAGACTCACCTAAATTACTTCGGCTACTCTAAATCATCACCAACTAACCCTTACCACAACAAACTAAACCCAATCACTTTTAAATTACAAAAAAATGCTACTAATAATAGCAAACTATGCCAAACTCACCTAAATTACTTCAGCTATCAAAAATCAACCCCCAACTGCACTTTACAGCAACAAACTAAGCCCAATCACTTTAAAATTACAAAAAAATGCTAAAAATCATAACAGACTATACCAGAATCACCTAAATTACTTCGGCTACCGTAAATCACCCCCAACTATCCCTTACCACAACAAACCAAACCATATCATTTTAAAATTACAAAAAAAGGTGTACAAATCATAACAAATTATGCCAGACTCACCTAAATTACTTCGGCTACTCTAAATCATCACCAACTAACCCTTACCACAACAAACAAAACCCAATCACTTTTAAATTACAAAAAAATGCTAGTAACCATAGCAAACTATGCCAAACACACCTAAATTACTTCGGCTACCATAAATCAACACCAACTAACCCTTACCACAATAAACTAAACCCAATCACCTTTAAATTACAAAAAAATGCTACTAACCATAGCAAACTATGCCAAACTCACCTAAATTACTTCGGCTATCAAAAATCACTCCCAACTACACTTTACAGCATCAAACTAAGCCCAATAACTTTAAAATTACAAAAAAATTCTAAAAATTATAACAAACTATACCAGAATCACCTAAATTACTTCGGCTACCGTAAATCACCCCCAACTATCCCTTACCACAACAAACCAAACCATATCATCTTAAAATTCCAAAAAATGGTGTACAAATCATAACAAACTATACCAGAATCACCTAAATTACTTCGGCTACCGTAAATCACCCCCAACTATCCCTTACCACAACAAACCAAACCATATCATCTTAAAATTCCAAAAAATAGTGTACAAATCATAACAAACTATGCCAGACACACCTAAATTACTTCTGCTACTCTAAATCATCACCAGCTAACCCTTACCACAACAAACTAAACCCATCTCACTTTTAAATTACAAAAAAATTCTAGTAACCATAGCAAACTATGCCAAACTCACCTAAATTACTTCGGATACCATAAATCATCACCAACTAACCCTTACCACAACAAACTAAACCCAATCACTTTTAAATTACAAAAAAATGCTACTAACCATAGCAAACTATGCCAAACTCACCTAAATTACTTCGGCTATCAAAAATCACACCCAACTACACTTTACAGCAACAAACTAAGCCCAATCACTTTAAAATTACAAAAAAATGCTAAAAATCATAACAAACTTTACCAAAATCACCTAAATTACTTCGCCTACCGTAAATCAACCCTAACTATCCCTTACCACAACAAACCAAACCATATCATCTTAAAATTACAAAAAAAGGTGTACAAATCATAACAAACTATGCCAGACTCACCTAAATTACTTCGGCTACTCTAAATCATCACCAACTATCCCTTACCACAACAAACTAAACCCAATCACTTTTAAATTACAAAAAAATGCTAGTAACCATAGCAAACTATGCCAAACTCACCTAAATTACTTCGGCTACCATAAATCATCACCAACTAACCCTTACCACAACAAACTAAACCCAATCACTTTTAAATTACAAAAAAATGCTACTAACCATAGCAAACTATGCCAAACTCACCTAAATTACTTCGGCTATCAAAAATCACCCCCAACTACACTTTACAGCAACAAACTAAGCCCAATCACCTTAAAAGTACAAAAAAATGCTAAAAATCATAACAAACTATACCAGAATCACCTAAATTACTTCGGCTACCGTAAATCACCCCCAACTCTCCCTTACCACAACAAACCAAACCTATCATCTTAAAATTAAAAAAAAGGTGTACAAATCATAACAAACTATGCCAGACTCACCTAAATAACTTCGGCTACTCTAAATTATCACCAACTAAACCTTACCACAACAAACTAATCCCAATCACTTTTAAATTACAAAAAAATTCTAGTAACCATAGCAAACTATGCCAAACTCACCTAAATTACTTCGGCTACCATAAATCATCACCAACTAACCCTTACCACAACAAACTAAACCCAATCAATTTTAAATTACAAAAAAATTCTACTAACTATAGCAAACTATGCCAAACTCACCTAAATTACTTCGGCTATCAAAAATCACCCCCAACTACACTTTACAGCAACAAACTAAGCCCGGTCACTTTAAAATTACAAAAAAATGCTAAAAATCATAACAAACTATACCAGAATCACCTAAATTACTTCGGCTACCGTAAATCACCCCCAACTATCCCTTACCACAACAAACCAAACCATATCATCTTAAAATTACAAAAAAAGTGTACAAATCATAACAAACTATGCCAGACTCACCTAAATTACTTCGGCTACTCTAAATCATCACCAACTAGCCCTTACCACAACAAACTAAACCCAATCAGTTTTAAATTACAAAAAAATGCTAGTAACCATAGCAAACTATGCCAAACTCACCTAAATTACTTCGGCTACCATAAATCATCACCAACTAATCCTTACCACAACAAACTAAACCCAATCACTTTTAAATTACAAAAAAATGCTACTAACCATAGCAAACTATGCCAAACTCACCTAAATTACTTCGGCTATCAAAAATCACCCCCAACTACACTTTACAGCAACAAACTAAGCCCAATCACTTTAAAATTACAAAAAAATGCTAAAAATCATAACAAACTATACCAGAATCACCTAAATTACTTCGGCTACCGTAAATCACCCCCAACTATCCCTTACCACAACAAACCAAACTATATCATCTAAAAATTACAAAAAAAGGTGTACAAATCATAACAAACTATGCCAGACTCACTTAAATTACTTCGGCTACTCTAAATCATCACCAACTAACCCTTACCACAACAAACTAAACCCAATCACTTTTATATTACAAAAAAATGCTAGTAACCATAGCAAACTATGCCAAACTCACCTAAATTACTTCGGCTACTATAAAGCATCACCAACTAACCCTTAACACAACAAACTAAACCCAATCACTTTTAAATAAAAAAAAATGCTACTAACCATAGCAAACTATGCCAAACTCACCTAAATTACTTCGGCTTCCATAAAGCATCACCAACTATCCCTTACCACAACAAACCAAACCATATCATCTTAAAATTACAAAAAAAGGTGTACAAATCCTAACAAACTATGCGAAACTCACCTAAATTACTTCGGCTACTCTAAATCATCACCAACTAACCCTTACCACAACAAACTAAACCCAATCACTTTTAAATTACAAAAAAATGCAACTAACCATAGCAAACTATGCCAAACTCGCCTAAATTACTTCGGCAATCAAAAATCACCCTCAACTACACTTTAAAGCAACAAACTAAGCCCAATCACTTTAAAATTACAAAAAAATGCTAAAAATCATAACAAACTATACCAGAATCACCTAAATTACTTCGGCTACCGTAAATCACCCCCAACTATCCCTTACCACAACAAACCAAACCATATCATCTTAAAATTACAAAAAAGGTGTACAAATCATAACAAACTATGCCAGATATACCTAAATTACTTCGGCTACTCTAAATCATCACCAACTAACCCTTACCACAACAAACTAAACCCAATCACTTTTAAATTACAAAAAAATGCTACTAACCATAGCAAACTATGCCAAACTCACCCAAAATACTTCGGCTATCACAAATCACCCCCAACTACACTTTACAGCAACAAACTAAGACCAATCACTTTAAAATTACAAAAAATTGCTAAAAATCATAACAAACTATACCAGAATCACCTAAATTACTTCGGATACCGTAAATCACCCCCAAATATCTCTTCCACAACAAACCAAACCATATCATCTTAAAATTACAAAAAAAGGTGTACAAATCATAACAAACTATGCCAGACTCACCTAAATTACTTCGGTTACTCTAAATCATCACCAACTAACCCTTACCACAACAAACTAAACCCAATCACTTTTAAATTCCAAAAAAATGCTAGTAACCATAGCAAACTATGCCAAACTCACCTAAGTTACTTCGGCTACCATAAATCATCACCAACTAACCCTTACCACAACAAACTAAACCCAATCACTTTTAAATTACAAAAAAATGCTACTAACCAAAGCAAACTATGCCAAACTCACCTAAATTACTTCGGCTATCAAAAATCACCCCCAACTACACTTTACAGCAACAAACTAAACCCAATAACTTAAAAATTACAAAAAAATGCTAAAAATCATAACAAACTATACCAGAATCACCTAAATTACTTTGGCTACCGTAAATCACCCCCATCTATCCCTTACCACAACAAACCAAACCATATCATCTTAAAATTACAAAAAAAGGTGTACAAATCATAACAAACTATGCCAGATTTACCTAAATTACTTCGGCTACTCTAAATCATCACCAACTAACCCTTACCACAACAAACTAAACCCAATCACTTTTAAATTACAAAAAAATGCTAGTAACCATAGCAAGCTATGCCAATCTCACCTAAATTACTTCGGCTACCATAAATCATCACCAACTAACCCTTACCACAACAAACTAAACCCAATCACTTTTAAATTACAAAAAAATGCTACTAATCATAGCAAACTATGCCAAACTTACCTAAATTACTTCGGCTATCAAAAATCACCTTCAACTACGCTTTACAGCAACAAACTAAGCCCAATCACTTTAAAATTACAAAAAAATGTTAAAAACCATAACAAATTATACCAGAATCACCTAAAGTACTTCGGCTACCGTAAATCACCCCCAACTATCCCTTACCACAACAAACCAAACCATATCATCTTAAAATTACAAAAAAAGGTGTACAAATTATAACAAACTATGCCAGACTCACCTAAATTACTTCGGCTACTCTAAATCATCACCAACTAACCCTTACCACAACAGACTAAACCCAATCACTTTTAAATTACAAAAAAATGCTACTAACCATAGCAAACTATGCCAAACACACCTAAATTACTTCGGCTATCAAAAATCACCCCCAACTACACTTTACAGCAACAAACTAAGCCCAATCACTTTAAAATTACAAAAAAATGCTAAAAATCATAACAAACTATACCAGAATCACCTAAATTACTTCGGGCACCGTAAATCATCCCCAACTATCCCTTACCACAAGAAACCAAACCATATCATCTTAAAATTACAAAAAAAGTGTACAAATCATAACAAACTATGCCAGACTCACCTAAATTACTTCGGCTACTCTAAATCATCACTAACTAACCCTTACCACAACAAACTAAACCCAATCACTTTTAAATTACAAAAAAATGCTAGTAACCATAGCAAACTATGCCAAACTCACCTAAATTACTTCGGCTACCATAAATCATCACCAACTAACCCTTACCACAACAAACTAAACCCAATCACTTTTAAATTACAAAAAATTGCTACTAACCATAGCAAACTATGCCAAACACACCTAAATTACTTCGGCTATCAAAAATCACCCCCAACTACACTTTACAGCAACAAACTAAGCCCAATCACTTTAAAATTACAAAAAAATGCTAAAAATCATAACAAACTATACCAGAATCACCTAAATTACTTCGGCTACCGTAAATCACCCCCAACTATCCCTTACCACAACAAACCAAAGCATATCATCTTAAAATTACAAAAAAAGGTGTACAAATCATAACAAACTATGCCAGACTCACCTAAATTACTTCGGTTACTCTAAATTATCACCAACTAAACCTTACCACAACAAACTAAACCCAATCACTTTTAAATTACAAAAAAATGCTAGTAACCATAGCAAACTATGTCAAACTCACCTAAGTTACTTCGGCTACCATAAATCATCACCAACTAACCCTTACCACAACAAACTAAACCCAATCACTTTTAAATTACAAAAAAAATGCTACTAACCAAAGCAAACAATGCCAAACTCACCTAAATTACTTCGGCTATCAAAAATCACCCCCAGCTACACTTTACAGCAACAAACTAAACCCAATCACTTTAAAATTACACAAAAATACCAAAAACCATAACAAACTATACCAGAATCACCTAAATTACTTCGGCTACCGTAAATCACCCCCAACCATCCCTTACCACAACAAACCAAACCATATCATCTTAAAATTACAAAAAAAGGTGTACAAATCATAACAAACTATGCCAGACTTACCTAAATTACTTCGGCTACTCTAAATCATCACCAACTAACCCTTACTACAACAAACTAAACCCAATCACTTTTAAATTACAAAAAAAAGGTAGTTACCATAGCAAGCTATGCCAAACTCACCTAAATTACTTCGGCTACCATAAATCATCACCAACTAACCCTTACCACAACAAACTAAACCCAATCACTTTTAAATTACAAAAAAATGCTACTAACCATAGCAAACTAGGCCAAACATACCTAAATTACTTCGGTTATCAAAAATCACCCCCAACTACACTTTACAGCAACAAACTAAGCCCAATCACTTTAAAATTACAAAAAAATGCTAAAAATCATAACAAACTATACCAGAATCACCTAAATTACTTCGGCTACCATAAATCACCCCCAACTATCCCTTACCACAACAAACCAAACCATATCATCTTAAAATTACAAAAAAAAGTGTACAAATCATAACAAACTATGCCAGACTCACCTAAATTACTTGGGCTACTCTAAATCATAACCAACTAACCCTTACCACAACTAACTAAACCCAATCGCTTTTAAATTACAAAAAAATGCTAGTAACCATAGCAAACTATGCCAAACTCACCTAAATTACTTCGGCTACCATAAATCATCACCAACTAATCCTTACCACAACAAACTAAACCCAATCACTTTTAAATTACAAAAAAATGCTACTAACCATAGCAAACTATGCCAAACTCACCTAAATTACTTCGGCTATCACAAATCACCCCCAACTACACTTTACAGCAACAAACTAAGCCCAATCACTTTAAAATTACAAAAAAATGCTAAAAATCATAACAAACTATACCAGAATCACCTAAATTACTTCGGATACCCTAAATCACCCCTAACTATCCCTTCCACAACAAACCAAACCATATCATCTTAAAATTACAAAAAAAGGTGTACAAATCATAACAAACTATGCCAGACTCACCTAAATTACTTCGGTTACTCTAAATCATCACCAACTAACCCTTACCACAACAAACTAAACCCAATCACTTTTAAATTACAAAAAAATGCTAGTAACAATAGCAAGCTATGCCAAACTCACCTAAATTACTTCGGCTACCATAAATCATCACCAACTAACCCTTACCACAACAAACTAAACCCAATCACTTTTAAATTACAAAAAAATGCAACTAATCATAGCAAACTATGCCAAACTCACCTAAATTAATTCGGCTATCAAAAATCACCCCCAACTACGCTTTACAGCAACAAACTAAGCCCAATCACTTTAAAATTACAAAAAAATTTTAAAAACCATAACAAACTATACCAGAATCACCTAAATTACTTCGGCTACCGTAAATCACCCCCAACTATCCCTTACCACAACAAACCAAACCATATCATCTTAAAATTACAAAAAAAGGTGTACAAATCATAACAAACTATGCCAGACTCACCTAAATTACTACGGCTACTCTAAATCATCACCAACTAACCCTTACCACAACAGACTAAACCCAATCACTTTTAAATTACAAAAAAATGCTACTAACCATAGCAAACTATGCCAAACACACCTAAATTACTTCGGCTATCAAAAATCACCCCCAACTACACTTTACAGCAACAAACTAAGCCCAAACACTTTAAAATTACAAAAAAATGCTAAAAATCATAACAAACTATACCAGAATCACCTAAATTACTTCGGGCACCGTAAATCACCCCCAACTATCCCTTACCACAACAAACCAAACCATATCATCTTAAAATTACAAAAAAAGGTGTACAAATCATAACAAACTATGCCAGACTCACCTAAATTACTTCGGCTATTCTAAATTATCACCAACTAACCCTTACCATAACAAACTAAACCCAATCACTTTTAAATTACAAAAAAATGCTAGTAACCATAGCAAACTATGCCAAACACACCTAAGTTACTTCGGATACCATAAATCATCACCAACTAACCCTTACCACAACAAACTAAACCCAATCACTTTTAAATTACAAAAAAATGCTACTAATCATAGCAAACTATGCCAAACACACCTAAATTACTTCGGCTATCAAAAATCACCCCCAACTACACTTTACAGCAACGAACTAAGCCCAATCGCTTTAAAATTACAAAAAAATGCTAAAAATCATAACAAAGTATACCAGAAACACCTAAATTACTTCGGCTACCGTAAATCACCCCCAACTATCCCTTACCACAACAAACTAAACCATATCATCTTAAAATTACAAAAAAAGGTGTACAAATCATAACAAACTATGCCAGAATCACCTAAATTACTTCAGTTACTCTAAATTATCACCAACTAACCCTTACCACAACAAACTAAACCCAATCACTTTTAAATTACAAAAAAATGCTAGTAACCATAGCAAACTATGCCAAACTCACCTAAGTTACTTCGGCTACCATAAATCATCACCAACTAACCCTTACCACAACAAACTAAACCCAATCACTTTTAAATTACAGAAAAAATGCTACTAACCAAAGCAAACTATGCCAAACTCACCTAAATTACTTCGGCTATCAAAAATCACCCCCAACTACACTTTACAGCAACAAACTAAACCCAATCACTTTAAAATTACAAAAAAATGCTAAAAATCATAACAAACTATACCAGAATCACCTAAATTACTTCGGTTACTCTAAATTATCACCAACTAACCCTTACCACAACAAACTAAACCCAATCACTTTTAAATTACAAAAAAATGCTAGTAACCATAGCAAACTATGCCAAACTCACCTAAGTTACTTCGGCTACCATAAATCATCACCAACTAACCCTTACCACAACAAACTAAACCCAATCACTTTTAAATTACAGAAAAAATGCTACTAACCAAAGCAAACTATGCCAAACTCACCTAAATTACTTCGGCTATCAAAAATCACCCCCAACTACACTTTACAGCAACAAACTAAACCCAATCATTTTAAAATTACAAAAAAATGCTAAAAATCATAACAAACTATACCAGAATCACCTAAATTACTTCGGCTACCGTAAATCACCCCCAACTATCCCTTACCACAACAAACCAAAAAATATCGTCTTAAAATTACAAAAAAAGGTGTACAAATCATAACAAACTATGCCAGAATTACCTAAATTACTTCGGTTACTCTAAATTATCACCAACTAACCCTTACCACAACAAACTAAACCCAATCACTTTTAAATTACAAAAAAATGCTAGTAACCATAGCAAACTATGCCAAACTCACCTAAATTACTTCGGCTACCATAAATCATCACCAACTAACCCTTACCACAACAAACTAAACCCAATCACTTTTAAATTACAAAAAAAATGCTACTAACCATAGCAAACTATGCCTAACTCACCAAAATTACTTCGGCTATCAAAAATCACCACCAACTACACTTTACAGCAACAAACTAAGCCCAATCACTTTAAAATTACAAAAAAATGCTAAAAATCATAACAAACTATACCAGAATCACCTAAATTACTTCGGCTACCGTAAATCACCCCCAACTATCCCTTACCACAACAAACCAAACCATATCATCTTAAAATTACAAAAAAAGGTGTACATATCATAACAAACTATGCCAGACTCACCTAAATTACTTCGGCTACTCTAAATCATCACCAACTAAACCTTACCACAACAAACTAAACCCAATCACTTTTAAATTACAAAAAAATGCTAGTAACCATAGCAAACTATGCCAAACTCACCTAAATTACTTCGGCTACCATAAATCATCACCAACTAACTCTTACCACAACAAACTAAACCCAATCATTTTAAATTATAAAAAAATGCTACTAACCTTAGCAGACTATGCCAAACTCACCTAAATTACTTCGGCTATCAAAAATCACCCTCAACTACACTTTACATCAACAAACTAAACCCAATCACTTTAAAATTAAAAAAAATGCTAAAAATTATAACAAACTATACCAGAATCACCTAAATTACTTCGGCTACCGTAAATCACCCCCAACTATCCCTTACCACAACAAACTAAACCATATCATCTTAAAATTAAAAAAAAGGTGTACAAATTATAACAAACTATGCCAGACTCACCTAAATTACTTCGGCTACTCTAAATCATCACCAACTAACCCTTACCACAACAAACTAAACCCAATCAATTTTAAATTACAAAAAAATGCTAGTAACCATAGCAAACTATGCCAAACTCACCTAAATTACTTCGGCTACCATAAATCATCACCAACTAACCATTACCACAAGAAACTAAACCCAATCACTTTTAAATTACAAAAAAATGCTAGTAACCATAGCAAACTATGCCAAACTCACCTAAATTACTTCGGCTACCATAAATCATCACCAACTAACCCTTACCACAACAAACTAAACCCAATCACTTTTAAATTACAAAAAAATGCTACTAACCATAGCAAACTATGCCAGACTCACCTAAATTACTTCGGCTACTCTAAATCATCACTAACTAACCCTTACCACAACAAACTAAACCCAATCACTTTTAAATTACAAAAAAATGCTAGTAACCATAGCAAACTATGCCAAACTCACCTAAATTACTTCGGCTACCATAAATCATCACCAACTAACCCTTACCACAACAGACTAAACCCAATCACTTTTAAATTACAAAAAAATGCTACTAACCATAGCAAACTATGCCAAACACACCTAAATTACTTCGGCTATCAAAAATCACCCCCAACTACACTTTACAGCAACAAACTAAGCCCAATCACTTTAAAATTACAAAAAAATGCTAAAAATCATAACAAACTATACCAGAATCACCTAAATAACTTCGGGCACCGTAAATCACCCCCAACTATCCCTTACCACAACAAACCAAACCATATCATCTTAAAATTACAAAAAAAGGTGTACAAATCATAACAAACTATGCCAGATTCACCTAAATTACTTCGGCTACTCTAAATCATCACTAACTAACCCTTACCACAACAAACTATACCCAATCACTTTTAAATTACAAAAAAATGCTAGTAACAATAGCAAACTATGCCAAACTCACCTAAATTACTTCGGCTACCATAAATCATCACCAACTAACCCTTACCACAACAAACTAAACCCAATCACTTTTAAATTACAAAAAAATGCTACTAATCATAGCAAACTATGCCAAACACACCTAAATTACTTCGGCTATCAAAAACCAGCCCCAACTACACTTTACAGCAACGAACTAAGCCCAATCGCTTTAAAATTACAAAAAAATGCTAAAAATTATAACAAAGTATACCAGAAACACCTAAATTACTTCGGCTACCGTAAATCACCCCCAACTATCCCTTACCACAACAAACTAAACCATATCATCTTAAAATTACAAAAAAAGGTGTACAAATCATAACAAACTATGCCAGAATCACCTAAATTACTTTGGTTACTCTAAATTATCACCAACTAACCCTTACCACAACAAACTAAACCCAATCACTTTTAAATTACAAAAAAATGCTAGTAACCATAGCAAACTATGCCAAACTCACCTAAGTTACTTCGGCTACCATAAATCATCACCAACTAACCCTTACCACAACAAACTAAACCCAATCACTTTTAAATTACAGAAAAAATGCTACTAACCAAAGCAAACTATGCCAAACTCACCTAAATTACTTCGGCTATCAAAAATCACCCCCAACTACACTTTACAGCAACAAACTAAACCCAATCACTTTAAAATTACAAAAAAATGCTAAAAATCATAACAAACTATACCAGAATCACCTAAATTACTTTGGCTACCGTAAATCACCCCCAACTATCCCTTACCACAACAAACCAAACCATATCAACTTAAAATTACAAAAAAAGGTGTACAAATCATAACAAACTATGCCAGAATCACCTAAATTACTTCGGTTACTCTAAATTATCACCAACTAACCCTTACCACAACAAACTAAACCCAATCACTTTTAAATTACAAAAAAATGCTAGTAACCATAGCAAACTATGCCAAACTCACCTAAATTACTTCGGCTACCATAAATCATCACCAACTAACCCTTACCACAACAAACTAAACCCAATCAATTTAAATTATAAAAAAATGCTACTAACCAAAGCAAACTATGCCAAACTCACCTAAATTACTTCGGCTATCAAAAATCACCCCCAACTACACTTTACAGCAAAAAACTAAACCCAATCACTTTAAAATTACAAAAAAATGCTAAAAATCATAACAAACTATACCAGAATCACCTAAATTACTTCGGCTACCGTAAATCACCCCCAACTATCCCTTACCACAACAAACCAAACCATATCATCTTAAAATTACAAAAAAAGGTGTACAAATCATAACAAACTATGCCAGACTCACCTAAATTACTTCGGCTACTCTAAATCATCACCAACTAACCCTTACCACAACAAACTAAACCCAATCACTTTTAAATTACAAAAAAATGCTAGTAACCATAGCAAACTATGTCAAACTCACCTAAATTACTTCGGCTACCATAAATCATCACCAACTAACCCTTACCACAACAAACTAAACCCAATCAATTTAAATTATAAAAAAATGCTACTAACCATAGCAGACTATGCCAAACTCACCTAAATTACTTCGGCTATCAAAAATCACCCCCAACTACACTTTACATCAACAAACTAAACCCAATCACTTTAAAATTAAAAAAAATGCTAAAAATCATAACAAACTATACCAGAATCACCTAAATTACTTCGGCTACCGTAAATCACCCCCAACTATCCCTTACCACAACAAACTAAACCAGATCATCTTAAAATTAAAAAAAAAAGATGTACAAATCATAACAAACTATGCCAGACTCACCTAAATTACTTCGGCTACTCTAAATCATCACCAACTAACCCTTACCACAACAAACTAAACCCAATCACTTTTAAATTACAAAAAAATGCTAGTAACCATAGCAAACTATGCCAAACTCACCTAAATTACTTCGGCTATCAAAAATCACCCCCAACTACACTTTACAGCAACAAACTAAGCCCAATCACTTTAAAATTACAAAAAAATGCTAAAAATCATAACAAATTATACCAGAATCACCTAAATTACTTCGGCTATCAAAAATCACCCCCAACTACACTTTACGGCAACAAACTAAGCCCAATCACCTTAAAATTACAAAAAAATGCTAAAAATCATAACAAACTATACCAGAATCACCTAAATTACTTCGGCTACCGTAAATTACCCCCAACTACCCCTTACCACAACAAACCAAACCATTACATCTTAAAATTAAAAAAAAGGAGTACAAATGATAACAAACTATGCCAGACTCACCTAAATTACTTCGGCTACTCTAAATTATTACCAACTAAACCTAACCACAACAAACTAAACCCAATCACTTTTAAATTACAAAAAAATGCTAGTAACCATAGCAAACTATGCCAAACTCACCTAAATTACTTCGGCTATCAAAAATCACCCCCAACTACACTTTACAGCAACAAACTAAGCCCAATCACTTTAAAATTACAAAAAAATGCTAAAAATCATAACAAACTATACCAGAATCACCTAAATTACTTCGGCTATCAAAAATCACCCCCAACTACACTTTACAGCAACAAACTAAGCCCAATCACCTTAAAATTACAAAAAAATGCTAAAAATCATAACAAACTATACCAGAATCACCTAAATTACTTCGGCTACCGTAAATCACCCCCAACTATCCCTTACCACAACAAACCATACCATTACATCTTAAAATTAAAAAAAAGGTGTACAAATCATAACAAACTATGCCAGACTCACCTAAAATACTTCGGCTACTCTAAATTATCACCAACTAAACCTAACCACAACAAACTAGACCCAATCACTTTTAAATTACAAAAAAATGCTAGTAACCATAGCAAACTATGCCAAACTCATCTAAATTACTTCGGCTACCATAAATCATCACCAACTAACCCTTACCACAACAAACTAAACCCAATCACTTTCAAATTACAAAAAAATGCTACTAACCATAGCAAACTATGCCAAACTAACCTAAATTACTTCGGCTATCAAAAATCACCCCCAACTACACTTTACAGCAACAAACTAAGCCCAATCACTTTAAAATTACAAAAAAATGCTAAAAATCATAAGAAACTATACCAGAATCACCTAAATTACTTCGGCTACCGTAAATCACCCCCAACTATCTCTTACCACAACAAACCAAACCATATCATCTTAAGATTACAAAAAAGGTGTACAAATCATAACAAACTATGCCAGACTCACCTAAATTACTTCGGCTACTCTAAATCATCACCAACTAACCCTTACCACAACAAACTAAACCCAATCACTTTTAAATTACACAAAAATGCTAGTAACCATAGCAAACTATGCCAAACTCACCTAAATTACTTCGGCTACCATAAATCATCACCAACTAACAGTTACCACAACAAACTAAACCCAATCACTTTTAAATTACAAAAAAATGCTAGTAACCATAGCAAACTATGCCAAACTCACCTAAATTACTTCGGCTACCATAAATCATCACCAACTAACCCTTACCACAACAATCTAAACCCAATCACTTTTAAATTACAAAAAAATGCTACTAACCATAGCAAACTATGCCAAACTCATCTAAATTACTTCGGCTATCAAAAATTACCCCCAACTACACTTTACAGCAACAAACTAAGCCCAATCACTTTAAAATTACAAAAAAATGCTAAAAATCATAACAAACTATACCAGAATCACCTAAATTACTTCGGCTAACGTAAATCAACCCCAACTATCCTTTACCACAACAAACCAAACCATATCATCTTAAAATTACAAAAAAAGTTGTACAAATCATAACAAACTATGCCAGACTCACCTAAATTACTTCGGCTACTCTAAATCATCACCAACTAACCCTTACCACAACAAACTAAACCCAATCACTTTTAAATTACAAAAAAATGCTAGTAACCATAGCAAACTATGCCAAACTCACCTAAATTACTTCGGCTATCAAAAATCACCCCCAACTACACTTTACGGCAACAAACTAAGCCCAATCACTTTAAAATTACAAAAAAATGGTAAAAATCATAACAAACTATACCAGAATCACCTAAATTACTTCGGCTATCAAAAATCACCCCCAACTACACTTTACAGCAACAAACTAAGCCCAATCACCTTAAAATTACAAAAAAATGCTAAAAATCATAACAAACTATACCAGAATCACCTAAATTACTTCGGCTACCGTAAATCACCCCCAACTATCCCTTACCACAACAAACCAAACCATTACATCTTAAAATTAAAAAAAAGGTGTACAAATCATAACAAACTATGCCAGACTCACCTAAATTACTTCGGCTACTCTAAATTATTACCAACTAAACCTAACCACAACAAACTAAACCCAATCACTTTTAAATTACAAAAAAATGCTAGTAACCATAGCAAACTATGCCAAACTCACCTAAATTACTTCGGCTACCATAAATCATCACCAACTAACCCTTACCACAACAAACTAAACCCAATCACTTTTAAATTACAAAAAAATGCTACTAACCATAGCAAACTATGCCAAACTCACCTAAATTACTTCGGCTATCAAAAATCACCCCCAACTACACTTTACAGCAACAAACTAAACCCAATCACTTTTAAATTACAAAAAATGCTACTAACCATAGCAAACTATGCCAAACTCACCTAAATTACTTCGGCTATCAAAAATCACCCCCAACTACACTTTACAGCAACAAACTAAGCTCAATCACTTTAAAATTACAAAAAAATGCTAAAAATCATAACAAACTATACCAGAATTACCTAAGTTACTTCGGCTACCGTTAATCACCCCCAACTATCCCTTACCACAACAAACCAAACCATATCATCTTAAAATTAAAAAAAAGGTGTACAAATCATAACAAACTATGCCAGACTCACCTAAATTACTTCGGCTACTCTAAATTACCACCAACTAAACCTTACCACAACAAACTAAACCCAATCACTTTTAAATTACAAAAAAATGGTAGTAACCATAGCAAACTATGCCAAACTCATCTAAATTACTTCGGCTACCATAAATCATCACCAACTAACCCTTACCACAACAAACTAAACCCAATCACTTTCAAATTACAAAAAAATGCTACTAACCATAGCAAACTATGCCAAACTAACCTAAATTACTTCGGCTATCAAAAATCACCCCCAACTACACTTTACAGCAACAAATTAAGCCCAATCACTTTAAAATTACAAAAAAATGCTAAAAATCATAACAAACTATGCCAGACTCACCTAAATTACTTCGGCTACTCTAAATTATCACCAACTAAACCTTACCACAAAAAACTAAACCCAATCACTTTTAAATTACAAAAAAATGCTAGTAACCATAACAAACTATGCCAAACTCACCTAACTTACTTCGGCTACCATAAATCATCACCAACTAACCCTTACCACAACAAACTAAACCCAATCACCTTTAAATTACAAAAAAATGCTACTAACCATTGCAAACTATGCCAAACTCACCTAAATTACTTCGGCTATCAAAAATCACCCCCAACTACACTTTACAGCAACAAACTAAGCCCAATCACCTTAAAATTACAAAAAAATGCTAAAAATCATAACAAACTATACCAGAATCACCTAAATTACTTCGGCTACCGTAAATCACCCCCAACTATCCCTTACCACAACAAATCAAACCATATAATCTTAAAATTACAAAAAAAGGTGTACAATTCATAACAAACTATGCCAGAATCACCTAAATTACATCGGCTATTCTAAATCATCACCAACGAACCCTTACCACAACCAACTAAACCCAATCATTTTTAAATTACAAAAAAATGCTAGTAACCATGGCAAACTATGCCAAACTCACCTAAATTACTTCGGCTACCATAAATCATCACCAACTAACCCTTACCACAACAAACTAAACCCAATCACTTTTAAATTACAAAAAAATGCTACTAATCATAGCAAACTATGCCAAACTCACCTAAATTACTTCGGCTATCAAAAGTCACCCCCAACTACACTTTACAGCAACAAACTAAGCCCAATCACTTTAAAATTACAAAAAAATGCTAAAAATCATAACAAACTATACCAGAATCATCTAAATTACTTCGGCTACCGTAAATCACCCCCAACTATCCTTTACCACAACAAACCAAACCATATCATCTTAAAATTAAAAAAAAGGTGTACAAATCATAACAAACTATGCCAGACTCACCTAAATTACTTCGGCTACTCTAAATCATCACCAACTTACCCTTACCACAACAAACTAAACCCAATCACTTTTAAATTACAAAAAAATGCTAGTAACCATAGCAAACTATGCCAAACTCACCTAAATTACTTCGGCTACCATAAATCATCACCAACTAACCCTTACCACAACAAACTAAACCCAATCACTTTTAAATTACAAAAAAATGCTACTAACCATAGCAAACTATGCCAAACTCACCTAAATTACTTCGGCTATCAAAAATCACCCCCAACTACACTTTACAGCAACAAACTAAGCCCAATCACTTTAAAATTACAAAAAAATGCTACTAACCATAGCAAACTATGCCAAACTCACCTAAATTACTTCGGCTATCAAAAATCAACCCCAACTACACTTTACAGCAACAAACTAAGCCCAATCACCTTAAAATTGCAAAAAAATGCTAAAAATCATAACAAACTATACCAGAATCACCTAAATTACTTCGGCTACCGTAAATCACCCCCAACTATCCCTTACCACAACAAACCAAACCATTACATCTTAAAATTAAAAAAAAGGTGTACAAATCATAACAAACTATGCCAGACTCACCTAAATTACTTCGGCTACTCTAAATTATCACCAACTAAACCTAACTACAACAAACTAAACCCAATCACTTTTAAATTACAAAAAAATGCTAGTAACCATAGCAAACTATGCCAAACTTATCTAAATTACTTCGGCTACAATAAATCATCACCAACTAACCCTTACCACAACAAACTAAACCCAATCACTTTCAAATTACAAAAGTTGCTACTAACCATAGCAAGCTATGCCAAACTAACCTAAATTACTTCGGCTATCAAAAATCACCCCCAACTACACTTTGCAGCAACAAACTAAGCCCAATCACTTTAAAATTACAAAAAAATGCTAAAAATCATCACAAACTATACCAGAATCACCTAAATTACTTCGGCTACCGTAAATCACCCCCAACTATCCCTTACCACAACAAACCAAACCATATCATCTAAAAATTACAAAAAAAGGTGTACAAATCATAACAAACTATGCCAGACTCACCTAAATTACTTCGGCTACTCTAAATCATCACCAACTAACCCTTACCACAACAAACTAAACCCAATCACTTTTAAATTACAAAAAAATGCTAGTAACCATAGCAAACTATGCCAAACTCACCTAAATTACTTCGGCTACCATAAATCATCACCAACTGACCCTTACCACAACAAACTAAACCCAATCACTTTTAAATTACAAAAAAATGCTACTAACCATAGCAAACTATGCCAAACTCACCTAAATTACTTCGGCTATCAAAAATCACCCCCAACTACACTTTACAGCAACAAACTAAGCCCAATCACTTTAAAATTACAAAAAAATGCTAAAAATCATTGCAAACTATACCAGAATCACCTAAATTACTTCGGCTACCCTAAATCACCCCCAACTATCCCTTACCACAACAAACCAAACCATATCATCTAAAAATTACAAAAAAAGGTGTACAAATCATAACAAACTATGCCAGACTCACCTAAATAACTTCGGCTACTCTAAATCATCACCAACTAACCCTTACCACAACAAACTAAACCCAATCACTTTTAAATTACAACAAAATGCTAGTAACCATAGAAAACTATGCCAAACTCTCCTAAATTACTTCGGCTATCAAAAATCACCCCCAACTACACTTTACAGCAACAAACTAAGCCCAATCACTTTAAAATTACAAAAAAATGCTAAAAATCAAAACAAACTATACCAGAATCACCTAAATTACTTCGGCTACGCTAAATCACCCCCAACTATTCCTTACCACAACAAACCAAACCATATCATCTTAAAATAACAAAAAAGGTGTACAAATCATAACAAACTATGCCAGACTCACCTAAATTACTTCGGCTACTCTAAATCATCACCAACTAACCCTTACCACAAGAAACTAAACCCAATCACTTTTAAATTGCAACTATGCCAAACTCACCTAAATTACTTCGGCTAACATAAATCATCACCAACTAACCCTTACCACAACAAACTAAACCCAATCACTTTTAAATTACAAAAAAATGCTACTATCCATAGCAAATTATGCCAAACTCACCTAAATTACTTCGGCTATCAAAAATCACCCCCAAATAGACTTTACAGCAACAAACTAAGCCCAATCACTTTAAAATTACAAAAAAATGCTAAAAATCATTACAATCTATAGTAGAATCACCTAAATTACTTCGGCTACCGTAAATCACCCCCAACTATCCCTTACCACAACAAACCAAACCATATCATCTTAAAATTACAAATAAAGGTGTACAAATCATAACAAACTATGCCAGACTCACCTAAATTACTTCGGCTACTCTAAATCATCACCAACTAACCCTAACCACAACAAACTAAACCCAATCACTTTTAAATTACTAAAAAATGCTAGTAACCATAGCAAACTATGCCAAACTCATCTAAATTACTTCGGCTACCATAAATCATCACCAACTAACCCTTACCACAACAAACTAAACCCAATGACTTTTAAATTACAAAAAAATGCTACTAACCATAGCAAACTATGCCAAACTCACCTAAATTACTTCGGCTATCAAAAATCACCCTCAACTACATTTTGCAGCAACAAACTAAGCCCAATCACTTTTAAATTACAAAAAAATGCTAAAAATCATAACAAACTATACCAGAATCACCTAAATTACTTCGGCTACTGTAAATCACCCCCAACTATCCCTTACCACAACTAACTAAACCATATCATCTTAAAATTACAAAAAAAGGTGTACAAATCATAACAAACTATGCCAGACTCACCTAAATTACTTCGGCTACTCGAAATCATCACCAACTAAGCCTTACCACAACAAACTAAACCCAATCACTTTTAAATTACAAAAAAATGCTAGTAACCATAGCAAACTATGCCAAACTCACCTAAATCACTTCGGCTACCATAAATCATCACCAACTAACCATTACCACAACAAACTAAACCCAATCACTTTTAAATTACAAAAAAATGCTACTAACCATAGCAAACTAGGCCAAACTCACCTAAATTATTTCGGCTATCAAAAAGCACCCCCAACTACACTTTACAGCAACAAACTAAGCCCAATCACTTTAAAACTACAAAAAAATGCTCAAAATCATAACAAACTATACCAGAATCACCTAAATTACTTCGGCTACCGTAAATTACCCCCAACTATCCCTTACCACAACAAACCAAACCATATCATCTTAAAATTACAAAAAAAGGTGTATAAATCAAAACAAACTATGCCAGACTCACCTAAATTACTTCGGCTACTCTAAATCATCACCAACTAAGCCTTACCACAACAAACTAAACCCAATCACTTTTAAATTACAAAAAAATGCTAGTAACCATAGCAAACTATGCCAAACTCACCCAAATAACTTCGGCTACCATAAATCATCACCAACTAACCCTTACCACAACAAACTAAACCCAATCACTTTTAAATTACAAAAAATGCTACTAACCATTGCAAACTATGCCAAACTCACCTAAATTACTTCGGCTATCAAAAATCACCCCCAACTACACTTTACAGCAACAAACTAAGCCCAATCACTTTAAAATTACAAAAAATGCGAAAAATCATAACAAACTATACCAGAATCACCTAAATTACTTAGGCTACCGTAAATCACCCCCAACTATCCCTCACCACAACAAACCAAACCATCTCATCTTAAAATTACAAAAAAAAATGTGTACAAATCATAACAAACTATGCCAGACACACCTAAATTACTTCGGCTACTCTAAATCATCACCAACTAACCCTTACCACAACAAACTAAACCCAATCACTTTTAAATTACAAAAAAATGCTAGTAACCATAGCAAACTATGCCAAACTCACCTAAATTACTTCGGCTACCATAAATCATCACCAACTAACCCTTACCACAACAAACTAAACCCAATCACTTTTAAATTACAAAAAAATAATACTAACCATAGCAAACTATGCCAAATTCACCTAAATTACTTTGGCTATCAAAAATCACCCCCAACTACACTTTACAGCAACAAACTAAGCCCAATCACTTTAAAATTACAAAAAAATGCTAAAAATCATAACAAACTATACCAGAATCACCTAAATTACTTCGGCTACCGTAAATCACCCCCAACTATTCCTTACCACAACAAACCAAACCATATCATCTTAAAATTACAAAAAAAGGTGTACAAATCATAACAAACTATGCCAGCCTCACCTAAATTACTTCGGCTACTCTAAATCATCACCAACTAACCCTTCCACAACAAACTAAACCCAATCACATTTAAAATACAAAAAAATGCTAGTAACCATAGCAAACTATGCCAAACTCACCTAAATTACTTCGGCTACCATAAATCATCACCAACTAACCCTTACCACAACAAACTAAACCCAATCACTTTTAAATTACAAAAAAATTCTACTAACCATAGCAAACTATGCCAAACTCACCTAAATTACTTCGGCTATCAAAAATCACCCCCAAATACACTTTACAGCAACAAACTAAGCCCAATCACTTTAAAATTACAAAAAAATGCTAAAAATCATAACAAACTATACCAGAATCACCTAAATTACTTCGGCTACCGTAAATCACCCCCAACTATCCCTTACCACAACAAACCAAACCATATCATCTTAAAATTACAAATAAAGATGTACAAATCATAACAAACTATGCCAGACTCACCTAAATTACTTCGGCTAATCTAAATCATCACCAACTAACTCTTACCACAACAAATTAAACCCAATCACTTTTAAAGTACAAAAAAATGCTAGTAACCATAGCAAACTATGCCAAACTCACCTAAATTACTTCGGCTACCATAAATCATCACCAACTAACCCTTACCACAACAAACTAAACCCAATCACTTTTAAATTACAAAAAAATGCTACTAACCATAGCAAACTATGCCAAACTCACCTAAATTACTTCGGCTATCAAAAATCACCCCCAACTACACTTTACATCAACAAACTAACCCCAATCACTTTAAAATTACAAAAAAATGCTAAAAATCATAACAAACTATACCAGAATCACCTAAATTACTTCGGCAACCGTAAATCACCCCCATCTATCCCTTACCACAACAAACCAAACCATATCATCTTAAAATTACAAAAAAGGTGTAAAATCATAACAAACTATGCCAGACTCACCTAAGTTACTTCGGCTATTCTAAATCATCACCAACTAACCCTTACCACAACAAACTAAACCCAATCACTTTTAAATTACAAAAAAATGCTAGTAAGCATAGCAAACTATGCCAAACTCACCAAAATTACTTCGGCTACCATAAATCATCACCAACTAACCCTTACCACAACAAACTAAACCCAATCAATTTTAAATTACAAAAAAATGCTACTAACCATAGCAAACTATGCCAAACTCACCTAAATTACTTCGGCTATCAAAAATCACCCCCAACTACACTTTACAGCAACAAACTAAGCCCAATCACTTTAAAACTACAAAAAAATGCTCAAAATCATAACAAACTATACCAGAATCACCTAAATTACTTCGGCTACCGTAAATTACCCCTAACTATCCCTCACCACAACAAACCAAACCATATCATCTTAAAATTACAAAAAAAAATGTGTACAAATCATAACAAACTATGCCAGACACACCTAAATTACTTCGGCTACTCTAAATCATCACCAACTAACCCTTACCACAACAAACTAAACCCAATCACTTTTAAATTACAAAAAAATGCTAGTAACCATAGCAAACTATGCCAAACTCACCTAAATTACTTCGGCTACCATAAATCATCACCAACTAACCCTTACCACAACAAACTAAACCCAATCACTTTTAAATTACAAAAAAATAATACTAACCATAGCAAACTATTCCAAATTCACCTAAATTACTTCGGCTATCAAAAATCACCCCCAACTACACTTTACAGCAACAAACTAAGCCCAATCACTTTAAAATTACAAAAAAATGCTAAAAATCATAACAAACTATACCAGAATCACCTAAATTACTTCGGCTACCGTAAATCACCCCCAACTATTCCTTACCACAACAAACCAAACCATATCATCTTAAAATTACAAATAAAGATGTACAAATCATAACAAACTATGCCAGACTCACCTAAATTACTTCGGCTAATCTAAATCATCACCAACTAACTCTTACCACAACAAACTAAACCCAATCACTTTTAAAGTACAAAAAAATGCTAGTAACCATAGCAAACTATGCCAAACTCACCTAAATTACTTCGGCTACCATAAATCATCACCAACTAACCCTTACCACAACAAACTAAACCCAATCACTTTTAAATTACAAAAAAATTCTACTAACTATAGCAAACTATGCCAAACTCACCTAAATTACTTCGGCTATTAAAAATCACCTCCAAATACACTTTACAGCAACAAACTAAGCCCAATCACTTTAAAATTACAATAAAATGCTAAAAATCATAACAAACTATACCAGAATCACCTAAATTACTTCGGCTACCGTAAATCACCCCTAACTATCCCTCACCACAACAAACCAAACCATATCATCTTAAAATTACAAAAAAAAATGTGTACAAATCATAACAAACTATGCCAGACACACCTAAATTACTTCGGCTACTCTAAATCATCACCAACTAACCCTTACCACAACAAACTAAACCCAATCACTTTTAAATTACAAAAAAATGCTAGTAACCATAGCAAACTATGCCAAACTCACCTAAATTACTTCGGCTACCATAAATCATCACCAACTAACCCTTACCACAACAAACTAAACCCAATCACATTTAAATTACAAAAAAATAATACTAACCATAGCAAACTATGCCAAATTCACCTAAATTACTTCGGCTATCAAAAATCACCCCCAACTACACTTTACAGCAACAAACTAAGCCCAATCACTTTAAAATTACAAAAAAATGCTAAAAATCATAACAAACTATACCAGAATCACCTAAATTACTTCGGCTACCGTAAATCACCCCCAACTATTCCTTACCACAACAAACCAAACCATATCATCTTAAAATTACAAAAAAAGGTGTACAAATCATAACAAACTATGCCAGCCTCACCTAAATTACTTCGGCTACTCTAAATCATCACCAACTAACCCTTCCACAACAAACTAAACCCAATCACTTTTAAAGTACAAAAAAATGCTAGTAACCATAGCAAACTATGCCAAACTCACCTAAATTACTTCGGCTACCAGAAATCATCACCAACTAACCCTTACCACAACAAACTAAACCCAATAACTTTTAAATTACAAAAAAATTCTACTAACTATAGCAAACTATGCCAAACTCACCTAAATTACTTCGGCTACCATAAATCATCACCAACTAACCCTTACCACAACAAACTAAACCCAATCACTTTTAAATTACAAAAAAATAATACTAACCATAGCAAACTATGCCAAATTCACCTAAATTACTTCGACTATCAAAAATCACCCCCAACTACACTTTACAGCAACAAACTAAGCCCAATCACTTTAAAATTACAAAAAAATGCTAAAAATCATAACAAACTATACCAGAATCACCTAAATTACTTCGGCTACCGTAAATCACCCCCAACTATTCCTTACCACAACAAACCAAACCATATCATCTTAAAATTACAAAAAAAGGTGTACAAATCATAACAAACTATGCCAGCCTCACCTAAATTACTTCGGCTACTCTAAATCATCACCAACTAACCCTTCCACAACAAACTAAACCCAATCACTTTTAAAGTACAAAAAAATGCTAGTAACCATAGCAAACTATGCCAAACTCACCTAAATTACTTCGGCTACCATAAATCATCACCAACTAACCTTTACCACAACAAACTAAACCCAATCACTTTTAAATTACAAAAAAATTCTACTAACCATAGCAATCTATACCAGAATCACCTAAATTACTTCGGCTACCGTAAATCACCCCCAACTATCCCTTACCACAACAAACCAAACCATATCATCTTAAAATTACAAAAAAAGGTGTACAAATCATAACAAACTATGCCAGCCTCACCTAAATTACTTCGGCTACTCTAAATCATCACCAACTAACCCTTACCACAACAAACTAAACCCAATCACTTTTAAATTACAAAAAAATAATACTAACCATAGCAAACTATGCCAAACTCACCTAAATTACTTCGGCTATCAAAAATCACCTCCAAATACACTTTACAGCAACAAACTAAGCCCAATCACTTTAAAATTACAAAAAAATGCTAAAAATCGTAGCAAACTACGCCAGAATCACCTAAATTACTTCGGCTACCGTAAATCACCCCCAACTATCCCTTACCACAACAAACCAAACCATATCATCTTAAAATTACAAAAAAAGGTGTACAAATCATAACAAACTATGCCAGCCTCACCTAAATTACTTCGGCTACTCTAAATCATCACCAACTAACCCTTCCACAACAAACTAAATCCAATCACTTTTAAAGTACAAAAAAATGCTATTAACTATAGCAAACTATGCCAAACTCACCTAAATTACTTCGGCTACCATAAATCATCACCAACTAACCCTTACCACAACAAACTAAACCCAATCAATTTTAAATTACAAAAAAATGCTACTAACCGTAGCAAACTATGCTAAACTCACCTAAATTACTTCGGCTATCAAAAATCACCCCCAACTACACTTTACAGCAACAAACTAAGCCCAATCACTTTAAAATTACAAAAAAATGCTAAAAATCATAACAAACTATACCAGAATCACCTAAATTACTTCGGCTACCGTAAATCACCCCCAACTATTCCTTACCACAACAAACCAAACCATATCATCTTAAAATTACAAAAAAAGGTGTACAAATCATAACAAACTATGCCAGCCTCACCTAAATTACTTCGGCTACTCTAAATTATCACCAACTAACCCTTACCACAACCAACTAAACCCAATCACTTTTAAATTACAAAAAAATGCTATTAACCATAGCAGACTATGCCAAACTCACCTAAATTACTTCGGCTATCAAAAATCACCCCCAAATACACTTTACAGCAACAAACTAAGCCCAATCACTTTAAAATTACAAAAAAATGCTAAAAATCATAACAAACTATACCAGAATTACCTAAATTACTTCGGCTACCGTAAATCACCCCCAACTAACCCTTACCACAACAAACCAAACCATATCATCTTAAAATTACAAAAAAGGTGTACAAATTATAACAAACTATGCCAGACTCACCTAAATTACTTTGGCTACTCTAAATCATCACCAACTAACCCTTACCACAACAAACTAAACCCAATCAATTTTAAATTACAAAAAAATGCTACTAGCCATAGCAAACTATGCCAAACTCACCTAAATTACTTCGGCTATCAAAAAGCACCCCCAACTACACTTTACAGCAACTAACTAAGGCCAATCACTTTAAAATTACAAAAAAATGCTAAAAATCATAACAAACTATACCAGAATCACCTAAATTACTTCGGCTACCGTAAATCACCCCCAACTATCCCTTACCACAACAAACCAAACCATATCATCTTAACATTACAAAAAAAGGTGTACAAATCATAACAAACTATGCCAGACTCACCTAAATTACTTCGGCTACTCTACATCATCACCAACTAACCCTTACCACAACAAACTAAACCCAATCACTTTTAAATTACAAAAAAATGCTACTAACCATAGCAAACTCTGCCAAACTCACCTAAATTATTCCGGCTATCAAAAACCACCCCCAACTACACTTTACAGGAACAAACTAAGCCCAATCACTTTAAAATTACAAAAAAATGTTAAAAATCATAACAAACTATACCAGAATCACCTAAATTACTTCGGCTACCGTAAATCACCCCCAACTATTCCTTACCACAACAAACCAAACCATATCATCTTAAAATTACAAAAAAAGATGTACAAATCATAACAAACTATGCCAGACTCACCTAAATTACTTCGGCTACTCTAAATCATCACCAACTAACCCTTACCACAACAAACTAAACCCAATCACTTTTAAATTACAAAAAAATGCTACTAATAATAGCAAACTATGCCAAACTCACCTAAATTACTTCAGCTATCAAAAATCAACCCCCAACTGCACTTTACAGCAACAAACTAAGCCCAATCACTTTAAAATTACAAAAAAATGCTAAAAATCATAACAGACTATACCAGAATCACCTAAATTACTTCGGCTACCGTAAATCACCCCCAACTATCCCTTACCACAACAAACCAAACCATATCATCTTAAAATTACAAAAAAAGGTGTACAAATCATAACAAACTATGCCAGACTCACCTAAATTACTTCGGCTACTCTAAATCATCACCAACTAACCCTTACCACAACAAACAAAACCCAATCACTTTTAAATTACAAAAAAATGCTAGTAACCATAGCAAACTATGCCAAACACACCTAAATTACTTCGGCTACCATAAATCAACACCAACTAACCCTTACCACAATAAACTAAACCCAATCACCTTTAAATTACAAAAAAATGCTACTAACCATAGCAAACTATGCCAAACTCACCTAAATTACTTCGGCTATCAAAAATCACACCCAACTACACTTTACAGCAACAAACTAAGCCCAATCACTTTAAAATTACAAAAAAATGCTAAAAATCATAACAAACTTTACCAAAATCACCTAAATTACTTCGCCTACCGTAAATCAACCCCAACTATCCCTTACCACAACAAACCAAACCATATCATCTTAAAATTACAAAAAAAGGTGTACAAATCATAACAAACTATGCCAGACTCACCTAAATTACTTCGGCTACTCTAAATCATCACCAACTATCCCTTACCACAACAAACTAAACCCAATCACTTTTAAATTACAAAAAAATGCTAGTAACCATAGCAAACTATGCCAAACTCACCTAAATTACTTCGGCTACCATAAATCATCACCAACTAACCCTTACCACAACAAACTAAACCCAATCACTTTTAAATTACAAAAAAATAATACTAACCATAGCAAACTATGCCAAATTCACCTAAATTACTTCGGCTATCAAAAATCACCCCCAACTACACTTTACAGCAACAAACTAAGCCCAATCACTTTAAAATTACAAAAAAATGCTAAAAATCATAACAAACTATACCAGAATCACCTAAATTACTTCGGCTACCGTAAATCACCCCCAACT
Source organism: Eledona agricola (assembly GCA_964023215.1). NCBI lineage: Eukaryota > Metazoa > Arthropoda > Insecta > Coleoptera > Tenebrionidae > Eledona > Eledona agricola. The sequence goes on from CAXIEJ010000157.1 coordinate 2,531,211, forward strand.
ATCCCTTACCACGACAAACCAAACCATATCATCTTAAAATTACAAAAAAAGGTGTACAAATCATAACAAACTATGCCAGACTCACCTAAATTACTTCGGCTACTCTAAATCATCACTAACTAATCCTTACCACAACAAACTAAACCCAATCACTTTTAAAGTACAAAAAAATGCTAGTAACCATAGCAAACTATGCCAAACTCACCTAAATTACTTCGGCTACCATAAATCATCACCAACTAACCCTTACCACAACAAACTAAACCCAATCACTTTTAAATTACAAAAAAATTCTACTAACTATAGCAAACTATGCCAAACTCACCTAAATTACTTCGGCTACCATAAATCATCACCAACTAACCCTTACCACAACAAACTAAACCCAATCACTTTTAAATTACAAAAAAATAATACTAACCATAGCAAACTATGCCAAATTCACCTAAATTACTTCGACTATCAAAAATCACCCCCAACTACACTTTACAGCAACAAACTAAGCCCAATCACTTTAAAATTACAAAAAAATGCTAAAAATCATAACAAACTATACCAGAATCACCTAAATTACTTCGGCTACCGTAAATCACCCCCAACTATTCCTTACCACAACAAACCAAACCATATCATCTTAAAATTACAAAAAAAGGTGTACAAATCATAACAAACTATGCCAGCCTCACCTAAATTACTTCGGCTACTCTAAATTATCACCAACTAACCCTTACCACAACCAACTAAACCCAATCACTTTTAAATTACAAAAAAATGCTATTAACCATAGCAGACTATGCCAAACTCACCTAAATTACTTCGGCTATCAAAAATCACCCCCAAATACACTTTACAGCAACAAACTAAGCCCAATCACTTTAAAATTACAAAAAAATGCTAAAAATCATAACAAACTATACCAGAATTACCTAAATTACTTCGGCTACCGTAAATCACCCCCAACTAACCCTTACCACAACAAACCAAACCATATCATCTTAAAATTACAAAAAAGGTGTACAAATTATAACAAACTATGCCAGACTCACCTAAATTACTTTGGCTACTCTAAATCATCACCAACTAACCCTTACCACAACAAACTAAACCCAATCAATTTTAAATTACAAAAAAATGCTACTAGCCATAGCAAACTATGCCAAACTCACCTAAATTACTTCGGCTATCAAAAAGCACCCCCAACTACACTTTACAGCAACTAACTAAGGCCAATCACTTTAAAATTACAAAAAAATGCTAAAAATCATAACAAACTATACCAGAATCACCTAAATTACTTCGGCTACCGTAAATCACCCCCAACTTTCCCTTACCACAACAAACCAAACCATATCATCTTAACATTACAAAAAAAGGTGTACAAATCATAACAAACTATGCCAGACTCACCTAAATTACTTCGGCTACTCTAAATCATCACCAACTAACCCTTACCACAACAAACTAAACCCAATCACTTTTAAATTACAAAAAAATGCTACTAACCATAGCAAACTCTGCCAAACTCACCTAAATTATTCCGGCTATCAAAAACCACCCCCAACTACACTTTACAGGAACAAACTAAGCCCAATCACTTTAAAATTACAAAAAAATGTTAAAAATCATAACAAACTATACCAGAATCACCTAAATTACTTCGGCTACCGTAAATCACCCCCAACTATTCCTTACCACAACAAACCAAACCATATCATCTTAAAATTACAAAAAAAGATGTACAAATCATAACAAACTATGCCAGACTCACCTAAATTACTTCGGCTACTCTAAATCATCACCAACTAACCCTTACCACAACAAACTAAACCCAATCACTTTTAAATTACAAAAAAATGCTACTAATAATAGCAAACTATGCCAAACTCACCTAAATTACTTCAGCTATCAAAAATCAACCCCCAACTGCACTTTACAGCAACAAACTAAGCCCAATCACTTTAAAATTACAAAAAAATGCTAAAAATCATAACAGACTATACCAGAATCACCTAAATTACTTCGGCTACCGTAAATCACCCCCAACTATCCCTTACCACAACAAACCAAACCATATCATCTTAAAATTACAAAAAAAGGTGTACAAATCATAACAAACTATGCCAGACTCACCTAAATTACTTCGGCTACTCTAAATCATCACCAACTAACCCTTACCACAACAAACAAAACCCAATCACTTTTAAATTACAAAAAAATGCTAGTAACCATAGCAAACTATGCCAAACACACCTAAATTACTTCGGCTACCATAAATCAACACCAACTAACCCTTACCACAATAAACTAAACCCAATCACCTTTAAATTACAAAAAAATGCTACTAACCATAGCAAACTATGCCAAACTCACCTAAATTACTTCGGCTATCAAAAATCACACCTAACTACACTTTACAGCAACAAACTAAGCCCAATCACTTTAAAATTACAAAAAAATGCTAAAAATCATAACAAACTTTACCAAAATCACCTAAATTACTTCGCCTACCGTAAATCAACCCCAACTATCCCTTACCACAACAAACCAAACCATATCATCTTAAAATTACAAAAAAAGGTGTACAAATCATAACAAACTATGCCAGACTCACCTAAATTACTTCGGCTACTCTAAATCATCACCAACTATCCCTTACCACAACAAACTAAACCCAATCACTTTTAAATTACAAAAAAATGCTAGTAACCATAGCAAACTATGCCAAACTCACCTAAATTACTTCGGCTACCATAAATCATCACCAACTAACCCTTACCACAACAAACTAAACCCAATCACTTTTAAATTACAAAAAAATGCTAGTAACCATAGCAAACTATGCCAAACTCACCTAAATTACTTCGGCTATCAAAAATCACCCCCAACTACACTTTACAGCAACAAACTAAGCCCAATCACCTTAAAAGTACAAAAAAATGCTAAAAATCATAACAAACTATACCAGAATCACCTAAATTACTTCGGCTACCGTAAATCACCCCCAACTATCCCTTACCACAACAAACCAAACCTATCATCTTAAAATTAAAAAAAAGGTGTACAAATCATAACAAACTATGCCAGACTCACCTAAATAACTTCGGCTACTCTAAATTATCACCAACTAAACCTTACCACAACAAACTAATCCCAATCATTTTTAAATTACAAAAAAATGCTAGTAACCATAGCAAACTATGCCAAACTCACCTAAATTACTTCGGCTACCATAAATCATCACCAACTAACCCTTACCACAACAAACTAAACCCAATCAATTTTAAATTACAAAAAAATGCTACTAACTATAGCAAACTATGCCAAACTCACCTAAATTACTTCGGCTATCAAAAATCACCCCCAACTACACTTTACAGCAACAAACTAAGCCCAGTCACTTTAAAATTACAAAAAAATGCTAAAAATCATAACAAACTATACCAGAATCACCTAAATTACTTCGGCTACCGTAAATCACCCCCAACTATCCCTTACCACAACAAACCAAACCATATCATCTTAAAATTACAAAAAAAGTGTACAAATCATAACAAACTATGCCAGACTCACCTAAATTACTTCGGCTACTCTAAATCATCACCAACTAGCCCTTACCACAACAAACTAAACCCAATCACTTTTAAATTACAAAAAAATGCTAGTAACCATAGCAAACTATGCCAAACTCACCTAAATTACTTCGGCTACCATAAATCATCACCAACTAATCCTTACCACAACAAACTAAACCCAATCACTTTTAAATTACAAAAAAATGCTACTAACCATAGCAAACTATGCCAAACTCACCTAAATTACTTCGGCTATCAAAAATCACCCCCAACTACACTTTACAGCAACAAACTAAGCCCAATCACTTTAAAATTACAAAAAAATGCTAAAAATCATAACAAACTATACCAGAATCACCTAAATTACTTCGGCTACCGTAAATCACCCCCAACTATCCCTTACCACAACAAACCAAACTATATCATCTTAAAATTACAAAAAAAGGTGTACAAATCATAACAAACTATGCCAGACTCACTTAAATTACTTCGGCTACTCTAAATCATCACCAACTAACCCTTACCACAACAAACTAAACCCAATCACTTTTATATTACAAAAAAATGCTAGTAACCATAGCAAACTATGCCAAACTCACCTAAATTACTTCGGCTACTATAAAGCATCACCAACTAACCCTTAACACAACAAACTAAACCCAATCACTTTTAAATAAAAAAAAATGCTACTAACCATAGCAAACTATGCCAAACTCACCTAAATTACTTCGGCTTCCATAAAGCATCACCAACTATCCCTTACCACAACAAACCAAACCATATCATCTTAAAATTACAAAAAAAGGTGTACAAATCCTAACAAACTATGCGAAACTCACCTAAATTACTTCGGCTACTCTAAATCATCACCAACTAACCCTTACCACAACAAACTAAACCCAATCACTTTTAAATTACAAAAAAATGCAACTAACCATAGCAAACTATGCCAAACTCGCCTAAATTACTTCGGCAATCAAAAATCACCCTCAACTACACTTTAAAGCAACAAACTAAGCCCAATCACTTTAAAATTACAAAAAAATGCTAAAAATCATAACAAACTATACCAGAATCACCTAAATTACTTCGGCTACCGTAAATCACCCCCAACTATCCCTTACCACAACAAACCAAACCATATCATCTTAAAATTACAAAAAAGGTGTACAAATCATAACAAACTATGCCAGATTTACCTAAATTACTTCGGCTACTCTAAATCATCACCAACTAACCCTTACCACAACAAACTAAACCCAATCACTTTTAAATTACAAAAAAATGCTACTAACCATAGCAAACTATGCCAAACTCACCTAAATTACTTCGGCTATCACAAATCACCCCCAACTACACTTTACAGCAACAAACTAAGACCAATCACTTTAAAATTACAAAAAAATGCTAAAAATCATAACAAACTATACCAGAATCACCTAAATTACTTCGGATACCGTAAATCACCCCCTAATATCTCTTCCACAACAAACCAAACCATATCATCTTAAAATTACAAAAAAAGGTGTACAAATCATAACAAACTATGCCAGACTCACCTAAATTACTTCGGTTACTCTAAATCATCACCAACTAACCCTTACCACAACAAACTAAACCCAATCACTTTTAAATTCCAAAAAAATGCTAGTAACCATAGCAAACTATGCCAAACTCACCTAAGTTACTTCGGCTACCATAAATCATCACCAACTAACCCTTACCACAACAAACTAAACCCAATCACTTTTAAATTACAAAAAAATGCTACTAACCAAAGCAAACTATGCCAAACTCACCTAAATTACTTCGGCTATCAAAAATCACCCCCAACTACACTTTACAGCAACAAACTAAACCCAATAACTTTAAAATTACAAAAAAATGCTAAAAATCATAACAAACTATACCAGAATCACCTAAATTACTTTGGCTACCGTAAATCACCCCCATCTATCCCTTACCACAACAAACCAAACCATATCATCTTAAAATTACAAAAAAAGGTGTACAAATCATAACAAACTATGCCAGATTTACCTAAATTACTTCGGCTACCCTAAATCATCACCAACTAACCCTTACCACAACAAACTAAACCCAATCACTTTTAAATTACAAAAAAATGCTAGTAACCATAGCAAGCTATGCCAAACTCACCTAAATTACTTCGGCTACCATAAATCATCACCAACTAACCCTTACCACAACAAACTAAACCCAATCACTTTTAAATTACAAAAAATGCTACTAATCATAGCAAACTATGCCAAACTTACCTAAATTACTTCGGCTATCAAAAATCACCCCCAACTACGCTTTACAGCAACAAACTAAGCCCAATCACTTTAAAATTACAAAAAAATATTAAAAACCATAACAAATTATACCAGAATCACCTAAAGTACTTCGGCTACCGTAAATCACCCCCAACTATCCCTTACCACAACAAACCAAACCATATCATCTTAAAATTACAAAAAAAGGTGTACAAATTATAACAAACTATGCCAGACTCACCTAAATTACTTCGGCTACTCTAAATCATCACCAACTAACCCTTACCACAACAGACTAAACTCAATCACTTTTAAATTACAAAAAAATGCTACTAACCATAGCAAACTATGCCAAACACACCTAAATTACTTCGGCTATCAAAAATCACCCCCAACTACACTTTACAGCAACAAACTAAGCCCAATCACTTTAAAATTACAAAAAAATGCTAAAAATCATAACAAACTATACCAGAATCACCTAAATTACTTCGGGCACCGTAAATCATCCCCAACTATCCCTTACCACAACAAACCAAACCATATCATCTTAAAATTACAAAAAAAGTGTACAAATCATAACAAACTATGCCAGACTCACCTAAATTACTTCGGCTACTCTAAATCATCACTAACTAACCCTTACCACAACAAACTAAACCCAATCACTTTTAAATTACAAAAAAATGCTAGTAACCATAGCAAACTATGCCAAACTCACCTAAATTACTTCGGCTACCATAAATCATCACCAACTAACCCTTACCACAACAAACTAAACCCAATCACTTTTAAATTACAAAAAATTGCTACTAACCATAGCAAACTATGCCAAACACACCTAAATTACTTCGGCTATCAAAAATCACCCCCAACTACACTTTACAGCAACAAACTAAGCCCAATCACTTTAAAATTACAAAAAAATGCTAAAAATCATAACAAACTATACCAGAATCACCTAAATTACTTCGGCTACCGTAAATCACCCCCAACTATCCCTTACCACAACAAACCAAAGCATATCATCTTAAAATTACAAAAAAAGGTGTACAAATCATAACAAACTATGCCAGACTCACCTAAATTACTTCGGTTACTCTAAATTATCACCAACTAAACCTTACCACAACAAACTAAACCCAATCACTTTTAAATTACAAAAAAATGCTAGTAACCATAGCAAACTATGTCAAACTCACCTAAGTTACTTCGGCTACCATAAATCATCACCAACTAACCCTTACCACAACAAACTAAACCCAATCACTTTTAAATTACAAAAAAAATGCTACTAACCAAAGCAAACAATGCCAAACTCACCTAAATTACTTCGGCTATCAAAAATCACCCCCAGCTACACTTTACAGCAACAAACTAAACCCAATCACTTTAAAATTACACAAAAATGCCAAAAACCATAACAAACTATACCAGAATCACCTAAATTACTTCGGCTACCGTAAATCACCCCCAACCATCCCTTACCACAACAAACCAAACCATATCAACTTAAAATTACAAAAAAAGGTGTACAAATCATAACAAACTATGCCAGACTTACCTAAACTACTTCGGCTACTCTAAATCATCACCAACTAACCCTTACTACAACAAACTAAACCCAATCACTTTTAAATTACAAAAAAAAGGTAGTTACCATAGCAAGCTATGCCAAACTCACCTAAATTACTTCGGCTACCATAAATCATCACCAACTAACCCTTACCACAACAAACTAAACCCAATCACTTTTAAATTACAAAAAAATGCTACTAACCATAGCAAACTAGGCCAAACATACCTAAATTACTTCGGTTATCAAAAATCACCCCCAACTACACTTTACAGCAACAAACTAAGCCCAATCACTTTAAAATTACAAAAAAATGCTAAAAATCATAACAAACTATACCAGAATCACCTAAATTACTTCGGCTACCATAAATCACCCCAACTATCCCTTACCACAACAAACCAAACCATATCATCTTAAAATTACAAAAAAAAGTGTACAAATCATAACAAACTATGCCAGACTCACCTAAATTACTTGGGCTACTCTAAATCATAACCAACTAACCCTTACCACAACAAACTAAACCCAATCGCTTTTAAATTACAAAAAAATGCTAGTAACCATAGCAAACTATGCCAAACTCACCTAAATTACTTCGGCTACCATAAATCATCACCAACTAATCCTTACCACAACAAACTAAACCCAATCACTTTTAAATTACAAAAAAATGCTACTAACCATAGCAAACTATGCCAAACTCACCTAAATTACTTCGGCTATCACAAATCACCCCCAACTACACTTTACAGCAACAAACTAAGCCCAATCACTTTAAAATTACAAAAAAATGCTAAAAATCATAACAAACTATACCAGAATCACCTAAATTACTTCGGATACCCTAAATCACCCCTAACTATTCCTTCCACAACAAACCAAACCATATCATCTTAAAATTACAAAAAAAGGTGTACAAATCATAACAAACTATGCCAGACTCACCTAAATTACTTCGGTTACTCTAAATCATCACCAACTAACCCTTACCACAACAAACTAAACCCAATCACTTTTAAATTACAAAAAAATGCTAGTAACAATAGCAAGCTATGCCAAACTCACCTAAATTACTTCGGCTACCATAAATCATCACCAACTAACCCTTACCACAACAAACTAAACCCAATCACTTTTAAATTACAAAAAATTGCTACTAACCATAGCAAACTATGCCAAACACACCTAAATTACTTCGGCTATCAAAAATCACCCCCAACTACACTTTACAGCAACAAACTAAGCCCAATCACTTTAAAATTACAAAAAAATGCTAAAAATCATAACAAACTATACCAGAATCACCTAAATTACTTCGGCTACCGTAAATCACCCCCAACTATCCCTTACCACAACAAACCAAAGCATATCATCTTAAAATTACAAAAAAAGGTGTACAAATCATAACAAACTATGCCAGACTCACCTAAATTACTTCGGTTACTCTAAATTATCACCAACTAAACCTTACCACAACAAACTAAACCCAATCACTTTTAAATTACAAAAAAATGCTAGTAACCATAGCAAACTATGTCAAACTCACCTAAGTTACTTCGGCTACCATAAATCATCACCAACTAACCCTTACCACAACAAACTAAACCCAATCACTTTTAAATTACAAAAAAAATGCTACTAACCAAAGCAAACAATGCCAAACTCACCTAAATTACTTCGGCTATCAAAAATCACCCCCAGCTACACTTTACAGCAACAAACTAAACCCAATCACTTTAAAATTACACAAAAATGCCAAAAACCATAACAAACTATACCAGAATCACCTAAATTACTTCGGCTACCGTAAATCACCCCCAACCATCCCTTACCACAACAAACCAAACCATATCAACTTAAAATTACAAAAAAAGGTGTACAAATCATAACAAACTATGCCAGACTTACCTAAACTACTTCGGCTACTCTAAATCATCACCAACTAACCCTTACTACAACAAACTAAACCCAATCACTTTTAAATTACAAAAAAAAGGTAGTTACCATAGCAAGCTATGCCAAACTCACCTAAATTACTTCGGCTACCATAAATCATCACCAACTAACCCTTACCACAACAAACTAAACCCAATCACTTTTAAATTACAAAAAAATGCTACTAACCATAGCAAACTAGGCCAAACATACCTAAATTACTTCGGTTATCAAAAATCACCCCCAACTACACTTTACAGCAACAAACTAAGCCCAATCACTTTAAAATTACAAAAAAATGCTAAAAATCATAACAAACTATACCAGAATCACCTAAATTACTTCGGCTACCATAAATCACCCCAACTATCCCTTACCACAACAAACCAAACCATATCATCTTAAAATTACAAAAAAAAGTGTACAAATCATAACAAACTATGCCAGACTCACCTAAATTACTTGGGCTACTCTAAATCATAACCAACTAACCCTTACCACAACAAACTAAACCCAATCGCTTTTAAATTACAAAAAAATGCTAGTAACCATAGCAAACTATGCCAAACTCACCTAAATTACTTCGGCTACCATAAATCATCACCAACTAATCCTTACCACAACAAACTAAACCCAATCACTTTTAAATTACAAAAAAATGCTACTAACCATAGCAAACTATGCCAAACTCACCTAAATTACTTCGGCTATCACAAATCACCCCCAACTACACTTTACAGCAACAAACTAAGCCCAATCACTTTAAAATTACAAAAAAATGCTAAAAATCATAACAAACTATACCAGAATCACCTAAATTACTTCGGATACCCTAAATCACCCCTAACTATTCCTTCCACAACAAACCAAACCATATCATCTTAAAATTACAAAAAAAGGTGTACAAATCATAACAAACTATGCCAGACTCACCTAAATTACTTCGGTTACTCTAAATCATCACCAACTAACCCTTACCACAACAAACTAAACCCAATCACTTTTAAATTACAAAAAAATGCTAGTAACAATAGCAAGCTATGCCAAACTCACCTAAATTACTTCGGCTACCATAAATCATCACCAACTAACCCTTACCACAACAAACTAAACCCAATCACTTTTAAATTACAAAAAAATGCAACTAATCATAGCAAACTATGCCAAACTCACCTAAATTAATTCGGCTATCAAAAATCACCCCCAACTACGCTTTACAGCAACAAACTAAGCCCAATCACTTTAAAATTACAAAAAAATTTTAAAAACCATAACAAACTATACCAGAATCACCTAAATTACTTCGGCTACCGTAAATCACCCCCAACTATTCCTTACCACAACAAACCAAACCATATCATCTTAAAATTACAAAAAAAGGTGTACAAATCATAACAAACTATGCCAGACTCACCTAAATTACTACGGCTACTCTAAATCATCACCAACTAACCCTTACCACAACAGACTAAACCCAATCACTTTTAAATTACAAAAAAATGCTACTAACCATAGCAAACTATGCCAAACACACCTAAATTACTTCGGCTATCAAAAATCACCCCCAACTACACTTTACAGCAACAAACTAAGCCCAAACACTTTAAAATTACAAAAAAATGCTAAAAATCATAACAAACTATACCAGAATCACCTAAATTACTTCGGGCACCGTAAATTACCCCCAACTATCCCTTACCACAACAAACCAAACCATATCATCTTAAAATTACAAAAAAATGTGTACAAATCATAACAAACTATGCCAGACTCACCTAAATTACTTCGGCTATTCTAAATTATCACCAACTAACCCTTACCATAACAAACTAAACCCAATCACTTTTAAATTACAAAAAAATGCTAGTAACCATAGCAAACTATGCCAAACACACCTAAGTTACTTCGGATACCATAAATCATCACCAACTAACCCTTACCACAACAAACTAAACCCAATCACTTTTAAATTACAACAAAATGCTACTAATCATAGCAAACTATGCCAAACACACCTAAATTACTTCGGCTATCAAAAATCACCCCCAACTACACTTTACAGCAACGAACTAAGCCCAATCGCTTTAAAATTACAAAAAAATGCTAAAAATCATAACAAAGTATACCAGAAACACCTAAATTACTTCGGCTACCGTAAATCACCCCCAACTATCCCTTACCACAACAAACTAAACCATATCATCTTAAAATTACAAAAAAAGGTGTACAAATCATAACAAACTATGCCAGAATCACCTAAATTACTTCAGTTACTCTAAATTATCACCAACTAACCCTTACCACAACAAACTAAACCCAATCACTTTTAAATTACAGAAAAAATGCTACTAACCAAAGCAAACTATGCCAAACTCACCTAAATTACTTCGGCTATCAAAAATCACCCCCAACTACACTTTACAGCAACAAACTAAACCCAATCACTTTAAAATTACAAAAAAATGCTAAAAATCATAACAAACTATACCAGAATCACCTAAATTACTTCGGTTACTCTAAATTATCACCAACTAACCCTTACCACAACAAACTAAACCCAATCACTTTTAAATTACAAAAAAATGCTAGTAACCATAGCAAACTATGCCAAACTCACCTAAGTTACTTCGGCTACCATAAATCATCACCAACTAACCCTTACCACAACAAACTAAACCCAATCACTTTTAAATTACAGAAAAAATGCTACTAACCAAAGCAAACTATGCCAAACTCACCTAAATTACTTCGGCTATCAAAAATCACCCCCAACTACACTTTACAGCAACAAACTAAACCCAATCATTTTAAAATTACAAAAAAATGCTAAAAATCATAACAAACTATACCAGAATCACCTAAATTACTTTGGCTACCGTAAATCACCCCCAACTATCCCTTACCACAACAAACCAAACCATATCGTCTTAAAATTACAAAAAAAGGTGTACAAATCATAACAAACTATGCCAGAATTACCTAAATTACTTCGGTTACTCTAAATTATCACCAACTAACCCTTACCACAACAAACTAAACCCAATCACTTTTAAATTACAAAAAAATGCTAGTAACCATAGCAAACTATGCCAAACTCACCTAAATTACTTCGGCTACCATAAATCATCACCAACTAACCCTTACCACAACAAACTAAACCCAATCACTTTTAAATTACAAAAAAAATGCTACTAACCATAGCAAACTATGCCTAACTCACCAAAATTACTTCGGCTATCAAAAATCACCACCAACTACACTTTACAGCAACAAACTAAGCCCAATCACTTTAAAATTACAAAAAAATGCTAAAAATCATAACAAACTATACCAGAATCACCTAAATTACTTCGGCTACCGTAAATCACCCCCAACTATCCCTTACCACAACAAACCAAACCATATCATCTTAAAATTACAAAAAAAGGTGTACATATCATAACAAACTATGCCAGACTCACCTAAATTACTTCGGCTGCTCTTAATCATCACCAACTAAACCTTACCACAACAAACTAAACCCAATCACTTTTAAATTACAAAAAAATGCTAGTAACCATGGCAAACTATGCCAAACTCACCTAAATTACTTCGGCTACCATAAATCATCACCAACTAACTCTTACCACAACAAACTAAACCCAATCAATTTAAATTATAAAAAAATGCTACTAACCTTAGCAGACTATGCCAAACTCACCTAAATTACTTCGGCTATCAAAAATCACCCTCAACTACACTTTACATCAACAAACTAAACCCAATCACTTTAAAATTTAAAAAAATGCTAAAAATTATAACAAACTATACCAGAATCACCTAAATTACTTCGGCTACCGTAAATCACCCCCAACTATCCCTTACCACAACAAACTAAACCATATCATCTTAAAATTAAAAAAAAAGGTGTACAAATTATAACAAACTATGCCAGACTCACCTAAATTACTTCGGCTACTCTAAATCATCACCAACTAACCCTTACCACAACAAACTAAACCCAATCAATTTTAAATTACAAAAAAATGCTAGTAACCATAGCAAACTATGCCAAACTCACCTAAATTACTTCGGCTACCATAAATCATCACCAACTAACCATTACCACAAGAAACTAAACCCAATCACTTTTAAATTACAAAAAAATGCTAGTAACCATAGCAAACTATGCCAAACTCACCTAAATTACTTCGGCTACCATAAATCATCACCAACTAACCCTTACCACAACAAACTAAACCCAATCACTTTTAAATTACAAAAAAATGCTACTAACCATAGCAAACTATGCCAGACTCACCTAAATTACTTCGGCTACTCTAAATCATCACTAACTAACCCTTACCACAACAAACTAAACCCAATCACTTTTAAATTACAAAAAAATGCTAGTAACCATAGCAAACTATGCCAAACTCACCTAAATTACTTCGGCTACCATAAATCATCACCAACTAACCCTTACCACAACAGACTAAACCCAATCACTTTTAAATTACAAAAAAATGCTACTAACCATAGCAAACTATGCCAAACACACCTAAATTACTTCGGCTATCAAAAATCACCCCTAACTACACTTTACAGCAACAAACTAAGCCCAATCACTTTAAAATTACAAAAAAATGCTAAAAATCATAACAAACTATACCAGAATCACCTAAATAACTTCGGGCACCGTAAATCACCCCCAACTATCCCTTACCACAACAAACCAAACCATATCATCTTAAAATTACAAAAAAAGGTGTACAAATCATAACAAACTATGCCAGATTCACCTAAATTACTTCGGCTACTCTAAATCATCACTAACTAACCCTTACCACAACAAACTATACCCAATCACTTTTAAATTACAAAAAAATGCTAGTAACAATAGCAAACTATGCCAAACTCACCTAAATTACTTCGGCTACCATAAATCATCACCAACTAACACTTACCACAACAAACTAAACCCAATCACTTTTAAATTACAAAAAAATGCTACTAATCATAGCAAACTATGCCAAACACACCTAAATTACTTCGGCTATCAAAAATCATCCCCAACTACACTTTACAGCAACGAACTAAGCCCAATCGCTTTAAAATTACAAAAAAATGCTAAAAATTATAACAAAGTATACCAGAAACACCTAAATTACTTCGGCTACCGTAAATCACCCCCAACTATCCCTTACCACAACAAACTAAACCATATCATCTTAAAATTACAAAAAAAGGTGTACAAATCATAACAAACTATGCCAGAATCACCTAAATTACTTCGGTTACTCTAAATTATCACCAACTAACCCTTACCACAACAAACTAAACCCAATCACTTTTAAATTACAAAAAAATGCTAGTAACCATAGCAAACTATGCCAAACTCACCTAAATTACTTCGGCTATCAAAAATCACCCCCAACTACACTTTACAGCAACAAACTAAACCCAATCACTTTAAAATTACAAAAAAATGCTAAAAATCATAACAAACTATACCAGAATCACCTAAATTACTTTGGCTACCGTAAATCACCCCCAACTATCCCTTACCACAACAAACCAAACCATATCAACTTAAAATTACAAAAAAAGGTGTACAAATCATAACAAACTATGCCAGAATCCCCTAAATTACTTCGGTTACTCTAAATTATCACCAACTAACCCTTACCACAACAAACTAAACCCAATCACTTTTAAATTACAAAAAAATGCTAGTAACCATAGCAAACTATGCCAAACTCACCTAAATTACTTCGGCTACCATAAATCATCACCAACTAACCCTTACCACAACAAACTAAACCCAATCAATTTAAATTATAAAAAAATGCTACTAACCAAAGCAAACTATGCCAAACTCACCTAAATTACTTCGGCTATCAAAAATCACCCCCAACTACACTTTACAGCAACAAACTAAACCCAATCACTTTAAAATTACAAAAAAATGCTAAAAATTATAACAAACTATACCAGAATCACCTAAATTACTTCGGCTACCGTAAATCACCCCCAACTATCCCTTACCACAACAAACCAAACCATATCATCTTAAAATTACAAAAAAAGGTGTACAAATCATAACAAACTATGCCAGACTCACCTAAATTACTTCGGCTACTCTAAATCATCACCAACTAACCCTTACCACAACAAACTAAACCCAATCACTTTTAAATTACAAAAAAATGCTAGTAACCATAGCAAACTATGTCAAACTCACCTAAATTACTTCGGCTACCATAAATCATCACCAACTAACCCTTACCACAACAAACTAAACCCAATCAATTTAAATTATAAAAAAATGCTACTAACCATAGCAGACTATGCCAAACTCACCTAAATTACTTCGGCTATCAAAAATCACCCCCAACTACACTTTACATCAACAAACTAAACCCAATCACTTTAAAATTAAAAAAAATGCTAAAAATCATAACAAACTATACCAGAATCACCTAAATTACTTCGGCTACCGTAAATCACCCCCAACTATCCCTTACCACAACAAACTAAACCATATCATCTTAAAATTAAAAAAAAAAGGTGTACAAATCATAACAAACTATGCCAGACTCACCTAAATTACTTCGGCTACTCTAAATCATCACCAACTAACCCTTACCACAACAAACTAAACCCAATCACTTTTAAATTACAAAAAAATGCTAGTAACCATAGCAAACTATGCCAAACTCACCTAAATTACTTCGGCGATCAAAAATCACCCCCAACTACACTTTACAGCAACAAACTAAGCCCAATCACTTTAAAATTACAAAAAAATGCTAAAAATCATAACAAACTATACCAGAATCACCTAAATTACTTCGGCTATCAAAAATCACCCCCAACTACACTTTACGGCAACAAACTAAGCCCAATCACCTTAAAATTACAAAAAAATGCTAAAAATCATAACAAACTATACCAGAATCACCTAAATTACTTCGGCTACCGTAAATTACCCCCAACTATCCCTTACCACAACAAACCAAACCATTACATCTTAAAATTAAAAAAAAGGAGTACAAATGGTAACAAACTATGCCAGACTCACCTAAATTACTTCGGCTACTCTAAATTATTACCAACTAAACCTAACCACAACAAACTAAACCCAATCTTTTAAATTACAAAAAAATGCTAGTAACCATAGCAAACTATGCCAAACTCACCTAAATTACTTCGGCTATCAAAAATCACCCCCAACTACACTTTACAGCAACAAACTAAGCCCAATCACTTTAAAATTACAAAAAAATGCTAAAAATCATAACAAACTATACCAGAATCACCTAAATTACTTCGGCTATCAAAAATCACCCCCAACTACACTTTACAGCAACAAACTAAGCCCAATCACCTTAAAATTACAAAAAAATGCTAAAAATCATAACAAACTATACCAGAATCACCTAAATTACTTCGGCTACCGTAAATCACCCCCAACTATCCCTTACCACAACAAACCATACCATTACATCTTAAAATTAAAAAAAAGGTGTACAAATCATAACAAACTATGCCAGACTCACCTAAAATACTTCGGCTACTCTAAATTATCACCAACTAAACCTAACCACAACAAACTAAACCCAATCACTTTTAAATTACAAAAAAACGCTAGTAACCATAGCAAACTATGCCAAACTCATCTAAATTACTTCGGCTACCATAAATCATCACCAACTAACCCTTACCACAACAAACTAAACCCAATCAATTTCAAATTACAAAAAAATGCTACTAACCATAGCAAACTATGCCAAACTAACCTAAATTACTTCGGCTATCAAAAATCACCCCCAACTACACTTTACAGCAACAAACTAAGCCCAATCACTTTAAAATTACAAAAAAATGCTAAAAATCATAACAAACTATACCAGAATCACCTAAATTACTTCGGCTACCGTAAATCACCCCCAACTATCCCTTACCACAACAAACCAAACCATATCATCTTAAAATTACAAAAAAATGTGTACAAATCATAACAAACTATGCCAGACTCACCGAAATTACTTCGGCTACTCTTAATCATCACCAACTAACCCTTACCACAACAAACTAAACCCAATCACTTTTAAATTACAAAAAAATGCTAGTAACCATAGCAAACTATGCCAAACTCACCTAAATTACTTCGGCTACCATAAATCATCACCAACTAACCCTTACCACAACAAACTAAACCCAATCACTTTTAAATTACAAAAAAATGCTAGTAACCATAGCAAACTATGCCAAACTCATCTAAATTACTTCGGCTACCATAAATCATCACCAACTAACCCTTACCACAACAAACTAAACCCAATCACTTTCAAATTACAAAAAAATGCTACTAACCATAGCAAACTATGCCAAACTAACCTAAATTACTTCGGCTATCAAAAATACCCCCAACTACACTTTACAGCAACAAACTAAGCCCAATCACTTTAAAATTACAAAAAAATGCTAAAAATCATAACAAACTATACCAGAATCACCTAAATTACTTCGGCTACCGTAAATCACCCCCAACTATCCCTTACCACCATAATCATCCCAAACCAAACCATATCATCTTAAAATTATAAAAAAAGCTGTACAAATCATAACAAACTATGCCAGACTCACCTAAATTACTTCGGCTACTCTAAATCATCACCAACTAACCTTTACCACAACAAACAAAACCCAATCACTTTTAAATTACAAAAAAATGCTAGTAACCATAGCAAACTATGCCAAACTCACCTAAATTACTTCGGCTACCATAAATCATCACCAACTAACCCTTACCACAATAAACTAAACCCAATCACCTTTAAATTACAAAAAAATGCTACTAACCATAGCAAACTAGGCCAAACTCACCTAAATTACTTCGGCTATCAAAAATCACCCCCAACTACACTTTACAGCAACAAACTAAGCCCAATCACCTTAAAATTACAAAAAAATGCTAAAAATCATAAGAAATTATACCAGAATCACCTAAATTACTTCGGCTACCGTAAATCACCCCCAACTATCCCTTACCACCATAATCATCCCAAACCAAACCATATCATCTTAAAATTATAAAAAAAGCTGTACAAATCATAACAAACTATGCCAGACTCACCTAAATTACTTCGGCTACTCTAAATCATCACCAACTAACCTTTACCACAACAAACAAAACCCAATCACTTTTAAATTACAAAAAAATGCTAGTAACCATAGCAAACTATGCCAAACTCACCTAAATTACTTCGGCTACCATAAATCATCACCAACTAACCCTTACCACAATAAACTAAACCCAATCACCTTTAAATTACAAAAAAATGCTACTAACCATAGCAAACTAGGCCAAACTCACCTAAATTACTTCGGCTATCAAAAATCACCCCCAACTACACTTTACAGCAACAAACTAAGCCCAATCACCTTAAAATTACAAAAAAATGCTAAAAATCATAAGAAATTATACCAGAATCACAAAAAAATGCTAAAAATCATAACAAACTATACCAGAATCACCTAAATTACTTCGGCTAACGTAAATCACCCCCAACTATCCTTTACCACAACAAACCAAACCATATCATCTTAAAATTACAAAAAAAGTTGTACAAATCATAACAAACTATGCCAGACTCACCTAAATTACTTCGGCTACTCTAATTTATCACCAACTAACCCTTACCACAACAAACTAAACCCAATCACTTTTAAATTACAAAAAAATGCTAGTAACCATAGCAAACTATGCCAAACTCACCTAAATTACTTCGGCTATCAAAAATCACCCCCAACTACACTTTACTGCAACAAACTAAGCCCAATCACTTTAAAATTACAAAAAAATGCTAAAAATCATAACAAACTATACCAGAATCACCGAAATTACTTCGGCTATCAAAAATCACCCCTAACTACACTTTACAGCAACAAACTAAGCCCAATCACCTTAAAATTACAAAAAAATGCTAAAAATCATAACAAACTATACCAGAATCACCTAAATTACTTCGGCTACCGTAAATCACCCCCAACTATCCCTTACCACAACAAACCAAACCATTACATCTTAAAATTAAAAAAAAGGTGTACAAATCATAACAAACTATGCCAGACTCACCTAAATTACTTCGGCTACTCTAAATTATCACCAACTAAACCTAACTACAACAAACTAAACCCAATCACTTTTAAATTACAAAAAAATGCTAGTAACCATAGCAAACTATGCCAAACTCACCTAAATTACTTCGGCTATCAAAAATCACCCCCAACTACACTTTACAGCAACAAACTAAGCCCAATCACTTTAAAATTACAAAAAAATGCTAAAAATCATAACAAACTATACCAGAATCACCTAAATTACTTCAGCTATCAAAAATCACCCCCAACTACACTTTACAGCAACAAACTAAGCCCAATCACCTTAAAATTACAAAAAAATGCTAAAAATAATAACAAACTATACCAGAATCACCTAAATTACTTCGGCTACCGTAAATCACCCCCAACTATCCCTTACCAGAACAAACCAAACCATTACATCCTAAAATTAAAAAAAAGGTGTACAAATCATAACAAACTATGCCAGACTCACCTAAAATACTTCGGCTACTCTAAATTATCACCAACTAAACCTAACCACAACAAACTAAACCCAATCACTTTTAAATTACAAAAAAATGCTAGTAACCATAGCAAACTATGCCAAACTCATCTAAATTACTTCGGCTACCATAAATCATCACCAACTAACCCTTACCACAACAAACTAAACCCAATCACTTTCAAATTACAAAAAAATGCTACTAACCATAGCAAACTATGCCAAACTAACCTAAATTACTTCGGCTATAAAAAATCACCCCCAACTACACTTTACAGCAACAAACTAAGCCCAATCACTTTAAAATTACAAAAAAATGCTAAAAATCATAACAAACTATACCAGAATCACCTAAATTACTTCGGCTAACGTAAATCAACCCCAACTATCCTTTACCACAACAAACCAAACCATATCATCTTAAAATTACAAAAAAATGCTAAAAATCATAAGAAACTATACCAGAATCACCTAAATTACTTCGGCTACCGTAAATCACCCCCAACTATCTCTTACCACAACAAACCAAACCATATCATCTTAAGATTACAAAAAAGGTGTACAAATCATAACAAACTATGCCAGACTCACCTAAATTACTTCGGCTACTCTAAATCATCACCAACTAACCCTTACCACAACAAACTAAACCCAATCACTTTTAAATTACAAAAAAATGCTAGTAACCATAGCAAACTATGCCAAACTCACCTAAATTACTTCGGCTACCATAAATCATCACCAACTAACAGTTACCACAACAAACTAAACCCAATCACTTTTAAATTACAAAAAAATGCTAGTAACCATAGCAAACTATGCCAAACTCACCTAAATTACTTCGGCTACCATAAATCATCACCAACTAACCCTTACCACAACAATCTAAACCCAATCACTTTTAAATTACAAAAAAATGCTACTAACCATAGCAAACTATGCCAAACTCATCTAAATTACTTCGGCTATCAAAAATTACCCCCAACTACACTTTACAGCAACAAACTAAGCCCAATCACTTTAAAATTACAAAAAAATGCTAAAAATCATAACAAACTATACCAGAATCACCTAAATTACTTCGGCTAACGTAAATCAACCCCAACTATCCTTTACCACAACAAACCAAACCATATCATCTTAAAATTACAAAAAAAGTTGTACAAATCATAACAAACTATGCCAGACTCACCTAAATTACTTCGGCTACTCTAAATCATCACCAACTAACCCTTACCACAACAAACTAAACCCAATCACTTTTAAATTACAAAAAAATGCTAGTAACCATAGCAAACTATGCCAAACTCACCTAAATTACTTCGTCTATCAAAAATCACCCCCAACTACACTTTACGGCAACAAACTAAGCCCAATCACTTTAAAATTACAAAAAAATGCTAAAAATCATAACAAACTATACCAGAATCACCTAAATTACTTCGGCTATCAAAAATCACCCCCAACTACACTTTACAGCAACAAACTAAGCCCAATCACCTTAAAATTACAAAAAAATGCTAAAAATCATAACAAACTATACCAGAATCACCTAAATTACTTCGGCTACCGTAAATCACCCCCAACTATCCCTTACCACAACAAACCAAACCATTACATCTTAAAATTAAAAAAAAGGTGTACAAATCATAACAAACTATGCCAGACTCACCTAAATTACTTCGGCTACTCTAAATTATTACCAACTAAACCTAACCACAACAAACTAAACCCAATCACTTTTAAATTACAAAAAAATGCTAGTAACCATAACAAACTATGCCAAACTCACCTAAATTACTTCGGCTACCATAAATCATCACCAACTAACCCTTACCACAACAAACTAAACCCAATCACTTTTAAATTACAAAAAAATGCTACTAACCATAGCAAACTATGCCAAACTCACCTAAATTACTTCGGCTATCAAAAATCACCCCCAACTACACTTTACAGCAACAAACTAAACCCAATCACTTTTAAATTACAAAAAATGCTACTAACCATAGCAAACTATGCCAAACTCACCTAAATTACTTCGGCTATCAAAAATCACCCCCAACTACACTTTACAGCAACAAACTAAACCCAATCACTTTTAAATTACAAAAAATGCTACTAACCATAGCAAACTATGCCCAACTCACCTAAATTACTTCGGCTATCAAAAATCACCCCCAACTACACTTTACAGCAACAAACTAAGCCCAATCACTTTAAAATTACAAAAAAAAGCTAAAAATCATAACAAACTATACCAGAATCACCTAAATTACTTCGGCTATCAAAAATCACCCCCAACTACACTTTACAGCAACAAACTAAGCCCAATCACCTTAAAATTACAAAAAAATGCTAAAAATCATAACAAACTATACCAGAATCACCTAAATTACTTCGGCTACCGTAAATCACCCCCAACTATCCCTTACCACAACAAACCAAACCATTACATCTTAAAATTAAAAAAAAGGTGTACAAATCATAACAAACTATGCCAGACTCACCTAAATTACTTCGGCTACTCTAAATGATCACCAACTAAACCTAACTACAACAAACTAAACCCAATCACTTTTAAATTACAAAAAAATGCTAGTAACCATAGCAAACTATGCCAAACTTATCTAAATTACTTCGGCTACAATAAATCATCACCAACTAACCCTTACCACAACAAACTAAACCCAATCACTTTCAAATTACAAAAGATGCTACTAACCATAGCAAGCTATGCCAAACTAACCTAAATTACTTCGGCTATCAAAAATCACCCCCAACTACACTTTGCAGCAACAAACCAAGCCCAATCACTTTAAAATTACAAAAAAATGCTAAAAATCATCACAAACTATACCAGAATCACCTAAATTACTTCGGCTACCGTAAATCACCCCCAACTATCCCTTACCACAACAAATCAAACCATATCATCTAAAAATTACAAAAAAAGGTGTACAAATCATAACAAACTATGCCAGACTCACCTAAATTACTTCGGCTACTCTAAATCATCACCAACTAACCCTTACCACAACAAACTAAACCCAATCACTTTTAAATTACAAAAAAATGCTAGTAACCATAGCAAACTATGCCAAACTCACCTAAATTACTTCGGCTACCATAAATCATCACCAACTGACCCTTACCACAACAAACTAAACCCAATCACTTTTAAATTACAAAAAAATGCTACTAACCATAGCAAACTATGCCAAACTCACCTAAATTACTTCGGCTATCAAAATTCACCCCCAACTACACTTTACAGCAACAAACTAAGCCCAATCACTTTAAAATTACAAAAAAATGCTAAAAATCATTGCAAACTATACCAGAATCACCTAAATTACTTCGGCTACCGTAAATCACCCCCAACTATCCCTTACCACAACAAACCAAACCATATCATCTTAAAATTACAAAAAAAGGTGTACAAATCATAACAAACTATGCCAGACTCACCTAAATTTCTTCGGCTACTTTAAATCATCACCAACTAACCCTTACCACAACAAACTAAACCCAATCACTTTTAAATTACAAAAAAATGCTAGTAACCATAGAAAACTATGCCAAACTCTCCTAAATTACTTCGGCTATCAAAAATCACCCCCAACTACACTTTACAGCAACAAACTAAGCCCAATCACTTTAAAATTACAAAAAAATGCTAAAAATCAAAACAAACTACACCAGAATCACCTAAATTACTTCGGCTACCCTAAATCACCCCCAACTATTCCTTACCACAACAAACCAAACCATATCATCTTAAAATAACAAAAAAGGTGTACAAATCATAACAAACTATGCCAGACTCACCTAAATTACTTCGGCTACTCTAAATCATCACCAACTAACCCTTACCACAAGAAACTAAACCCAATCACTTTTAAATTGCAACTATGCCAAACTCACCTAAATTACTTCGGCTAACATAAATCATCACCAACTAACCCTTACCACAACAAACTAAACCCAATCACTTTTAAATTACAAAAAAATGCTACTATCCATAGCAAATTATGCCAAACTCACCTAAATTACTTCGGCTATCAAAAATCACCCCCAAATACACTTTACAGCAACAAACTAAGCCCAATCATTTTAAAATTACAAAAAAATGCTAAAAATCATTACAATCTATACCAGAATCACCTAAATTACTTCGGCTACCGTAAATCACCCCCAACTATCCCTTACCACAACAAACCAAACCATATCATCTTAAAATTACAAATAAAGGTGTACAAATCATAACAAACTATGCCAGACTCACCTAAATTACTTCGGCTACTCTAAATCATCACCAACTAACCCTAACCACAACAAACTAAACCCAATCACTTTTAAATTACTAAAAAATGCTAGTAACCATAGCAAACTATGCCAAACTCATCTAAATTACTTCGGCTACCATAAATCATCACCAACTAACCCTTACCACAACAAACTAAACCCAATCACTTTTAAATTACAAAAAAATGCTACTAACCATAGCAAACTATGCCAAACTCACCTAAATTACTTCGGCTATCAAAAATCACCCTCAACTACATTTTGCAGCAACAAACTAAACCCAATCACTTTTAAATTACAAAAAAATGCTAAAAATCATAACAAACTATACCAGAATCACCTAAATTACTTCGGCTACTGTAAATCACCCCCAACTATCCCTTACCACAACTAACTAAACCATATCATCTTAAAATTACAAAAAAAGGTGTACAAATCATAACAAACTATGCCAGACTCACCTAAATTACTTCGGCTACTCTAAATCATCACCAACTAAGCCTTACCACAACAAACTAAACCCAATCACTTTTAAATTACAAAAAAATGCTAGTAACCATAGCAAACTATGCCAAACTCACCTAAATCACTTCGGCTACCATAAATCATCACCAACTAACCATTACCACAACAAACTAAACCCAATCACTTTTAAATTACAAAAAAATGCTACTAACCATAGCAAACTAGGCCAAACTCACCTAAATTATTTCGGCTATCAAAAAGCACCCCCAACTACACTTTACAGCAACAAACTAAGCCCAATCACTTTAAAACTACAAAAAAATGCTCAAAATCATAACAAACTATACCAGAATTACCTAAATTACTTCGGCTACCGTAAATTACCCCCAACTATCCCTTACCACAACAAACCAAACCATATCATCTTAAAATTACAAAAAAAGGTGTATAAATCAAAACAAACTATGCCAGACTCACCTAAATTACTTCGGCTACTCTAAATCATCACCAACTAAGCCTTACCACAACAAACTAAACCCAATCACTTTTAAATTACAAAAAAATGCTAGTAACCATAGCAAACTATGCCAAACTCACCCAAATAACTTCGGCTACCATAAATCATCACCAACTAACCCTTACCACAACAAACTAAACCCAATCACTTTTAAATTACAAAAAATGCTACTAACCATTGCAAACTATGCCAAACTCACCTAAATTACTTCGGCTATCAAAAATCACCCCCAACTACACTTTACAGCAACAAACTAAGCCCAATCACTTTAAAATTACAAAAAATGCGAAAAATCATAACAAACTATACCAGAATCACCTAAATTACTTCGGCTACCGTAAATCACCCCCAACTAACCATTACCACAACAAACCAAACCATATCATCTTAAAATTTCAAAAAAAGGTGTACAAATCATAACAAACTCTGCCAGACACACTTAAATTACTTCGGCTACTCTAAATCATCACCAACTAACCCTTACCACAACAAACTAAACCCAATCACTTTTAAATTACAAAAAAATGCTAGTAACCATAACAAACTATGCCAAACTCACCTAAATGACTTCGGCTACCATAAATCATCACCAACTAACCCTTACCACAACAAACTAAATCCAATCATTTTTAAATTACGAAAAAATTCTACTAACCATAGCAAACTATGCCAAACTCACCTAAATTACTTCGGCTATCAAAAATCACCCCCAACTACAGTTTACAGCAACAAACTAAGCCTAATCACTTTAAAATTACAAAAAAATGCTAAAAATCATAACAAACTATACCAGAATCACCTAAATTACTTTGGCTACCGTAAATGACCCCCAACTATCCCTTACCGCAACAAACCAAACCATATCATCTCAAAATTACAAAAAAAGATGTACAAATCATAACAAATTATGCCAGACTCACCTAAATTACTTTGGCTACTCTAAATCATCACCAACTAACCCTTACCACAACAAACTAAACCCAATCACTTTTAAATTACAAAAATATGCTAGTAAGCATAGCAAACTATGCCAAACTCACTAAAATTACTTCGGCTACCATAAATCATCACCAACTAACCCTTACCACAACAAACTAAACCCAATCACTTTTAAATTACAAAAAATGCTACTAACCATTGCAAACTATGCCAAACTCACCTAAATTACTTCGGCTATCAAAAATCACCCCCAACTACACTTTACAGCAACAAACTAAGCCCAATCACTTTAAAATTACAAAAAATGCGAAAAATCATAACAAACTATACCAGAATCACCTAAATTACTTCGGCTACCGTAAATCACCCCCAACTATCCATTACCACAACAAACCAAACCATATCATCTTAAAATTTCAAAAAAAGGTGTACAAATCATAACAAACTCTGCCAGACACACTTAAATTACTTCGGCTACTCTAAATCATCACCAACTAACCCTTACCACAACAAACTAAACCCAATCACTTTTAAATTACAAAAAAATGCTAGTAACCATAACAAACTATGCCAAACTCACCTAAATGACTTCGGCTACCATAAATCATCACCAACTAACCCTTACCACAACAAACTAAATCCAATCATTTTTAAATTACGAAAAAATTCTACTAACCATAGCAAACTATGCAAAACTCACCTAAATTACTTCGGCTATCAAAAATCACCCCCAACTACAGTTTACAGCAACAAACTAAGCCTAATCACTTTAAAATTACAAAAAAATGCTAAAAATCATAACAAACTATACCAGAATCACCTAAATTACTTTGGCTACCGTAAATGACCCCCAACTATCCCTTACCACAACAAACCAAACCATATCATCTCAAAATTACAAAAAAAGATGTACAAATCATAACAAATTATGCCAGACTCACCTAAATTACTTTGGCTACTCTAAATTATCACCAACTAACCATTACCACAACAAACTAAACCCAATCACTTTTAAATTACAAAAAAATGCTACTAACCATAGCAAACTAGGCCAAACTCACCTAAATTATTTCGGCTATCAAAAAGCACCCCCAACTACACTTTACAGCAACAAACTAAGCCCAATCACTTTAAAACTACAAAAAAATGCTCAAAATCATAACAAACTATACCAGAATCACCTAAATTACTTCGGCTACCGTAAATTACCCCCAACTATCCCTTACCACAACAAACCAAACCATATCATCTTAAAATTACAAAAAAAGGTGTATAAATCAAAACAAACTATGCCAGACTCACCTAAATTACTTCGGCTACTCTAAATCATCACCAACTAAGCCTTACCACAACAAACTAAACCCAATCACTTTTAAATTACAAAAAAATGCTAGTAACCATAGCAAACTATGCCAAACTCACCCAAATAACTTCGGCTACCATAAATCATCACCAACTAACCCTTACCACAACAAACTAAACCCAATCACTTTTAAATTACAAAAAATGCTACTAACCATTGCAAACTATGCCAAACTCACCTAAATTACTTCGGCTATCAAAAATCACCCCCAACTACACTTTACAGCAACAAACTAAGCCCAATCACTTTAAAATTACAAAAAATGCGAAAAATCATAACAAACTATACCAGAATCACCTAAATTACTTCGGCTACCGTAAATCACCCCCAACTATCCATTACCACAACAAACCAAACCATATCATCTTAAAATTTCAAAAAAAGGTGTACAAATCATAACAAACTCTGCCAGACACACTTAAATTACTTCGGCTACTCTAAATCATCACCAACTAACCCTTACCACAACAAACTAAACCCAATCACTTTTAAATTACAAAAAAATGCTAGTAACCATAACAAACTATGCCAAACTCACCTAAATGACTTCGGCTACCATAAATCATCACCAACTAACCCTTACCACTACAAACTAAATCCAATCATTTTTAAATTACGAAAAAATTCTACTAACCATAGCAAACTATGCCAAACTCACCTAAATTACTTCGGCTATCAAAAATCACCCCCAACTACAGTTTACAGCAACAAACTAAGCCTAATCACTTTAAAATTACAAAAAAATGCTAAAAATCATAACAAACTATACCAGAATCACCTAAATTACTTTGGCTACCGTAAATGACCCCCAACTATCCCTTACCACAACAAACCAAACCATATCATCTCAAAATTACAAAAAAAGATGTACAAATCATAACAAATTATGCCAGACTCACCTAAATTACTTTGGCTACTCTAAATCATCACCAACTAACCCTTACCACAACAAACTAAACCCAATCACTTTTAAATTACAAAAAAATGCTAGTAAGCATAGCAAACTATGCCAAACTCACCAAAATTACTTCGGCTACCATAAATCATCACCAACTAACCCTTACCACAACAAACTAAACCCAATCAATTTTAAATTTCAAAAAAATGCTACTAACCATAGCAAACTATGCCAAACTCACCTAAATTACTTCGGCTATCAAAAATCACCCCCAACTACACTTTACAGCAACAAACTAAGCCCAGTCACTTTAAAACTACAAAAAAATGCTCAAAATCATAACAAACTATACCAGAATCACCTAAATTACTTCGGCTACCGTAAATCACCCCCAACTATCCCTTACCACAACAAACCAAACCATATCATCTTAAAATTACAAAAAAAGGTGTACAAATCATAACAAACTATGCCAGACTCACCTAAATTACTTCGGCTACTCTAAATCATCACCAACTAACCCTTACCACAACAAACTAAACCCACTAACTTTTAAATTACAAAAAAATGCTAGTAACCATAGCAAACTATGCCAAACTCACCTAAATTACTTCGGCTACCATAAATCATCACCAACTAAACCTTACCACAACAAACTAAACCCAATCACTTTTAAATTACAAAAAAATGCTACTAACCTTAGCAAACTATGCCAAACTCACCTAAATTATTTCGGCTATCAAAAATCACCTTCAACTACACTTTACAGCAGCAAATTAAACCCAATCACTTTAAAATTACAAAAAAATGCTAAAAATCATAACAAACTATACCAGAATCACCTAAATTACTTCGGCTTCCGTAAATCACCCCCAACTATCCCTTACCACAACAAACCAAACCATATCATCTTAAAATTACAAAAAAAGTTGTACAAATCATAACAAACTCTGCCAGACTCACCTAAATTACTTCGGCTACTCTAAATCATCACCAACTAACCCTTACCACAACAAACTAAACCCAATCATTTTTAAATTACAAAAAAATGCTAGTAACCATAGCAAACTATGCCAAACTCACCCAAATTACTTCGGCTACCATAAATCAACACCAACTAACCCTTACCACAACAAACTAAACACAATCAATTTTAAATTACAAAAAAATGCTACTAACCCTAGCAAACTATGCCAAACTCACCTAAATTACTTCGGCTATCAAAAATCACACCCAACTACACTTTACAGCAACAAACTAAGCCCAATCACTTTAAAATTACAATAAAATGCTAAAAATCATAACAAACTATACCAGAATCACCTAAATTACTTCGGCTACCGTAAATCACCCCTAACTATCCCTCACCACAACAAACCAAACCAAATCATCTTAAAATTACAAAAAAAAATGTGTACAAATCATAACAAACTATGCCAGACACACCTAAATTACTTCGGCTACTCTAAATCATCACCAACTAACCCTTACCACAACAAACTAAACCCAATCACTTTTAAATTACAAAAAAATGCTAGTAACCATAGCAAACTATGCCAAACTCACCTAAATTACTTCGGCTACCATAAATCATCACCAACTAACCCTTACCACAACAAACTAAACCCAATCACTTTTAAATTACAAAAAAATAATACTAACCATAGCAAACTATGCCAAATTCACCTAAATTACTTCGGCTATCAAAAATCACCCCCAACTACACTTTACAGCAACAAACTAAGCCCAATCACTTTAAAATTACAAAAAAATGCTAAAAATCATAACAAACTATACCAGAATCACCTAAATTACTTCGGCTACCGTAAATCACCCCCAACTATTCCTTACCACAACAAACCAAACCATATCATCTTAAAATTACAAATAAAGATGTACAAATCATAACAAACTATGCCAGACTCACCTAAATTACTTCGGCTAATCTAAATCATCACCAACTAACTCTTACCACAACAAACTAAACCCAATCACTTTTAAAGTACAAAAAAATGCTAGTAACCATAGCAAACTATGCCAAACTCACCTAAATTACTTCGGCTACCATAAATCATCACCAACTAACCCTTACCACAACAAACTAAACCCAATCACTTTTAAATTACAAAAAAATTCTACTAACTATAGCAAACTATGCCAAACTCACCTAAATTACTTCGGCTATCAAAAATCACCTCCAAATACACTTTACAGCAACAAACTAAGCCCAATCACTTTAAAATTACAATAAAATGCTAAAAATCATAACAAACTATACCAGAATCACCTAAATTACTTCGGCTACCGTAAATCACCCCTAACTATCTCTCACCACAACAAACCAAACCATATCATCTTAAAATTACAAAAAAAAATGTGTACAAATCATAACAAACTATGCCAGACACACCTAAATTACTTCGGCTACTCTAAATCATCACCAACTAACCCTTACCACAACAAACTAAACCCAATCACTTTTAAATTACAAAAAAATGCTAGTAACCATAGCAAACTATGCCAAACTCACCTAAATTACTTCGGCTACCATAAATCATCACCAACTAACCCTTACCACAACAAACTAAACCCAATCACTTTTAAATAACAAAAAAATAATACTAACCATAGCAAACTATGCCAAATTCACCTAAATTACTTCGGCTATCAAAAATCACCCCCAACTACACTTTACAGCAACAAACTAAGCCCAATCACTTTAAAATTACAAAAAAATGCTAAAAATCATAACAAACTATACCAGAATCACCTAAATTACTTCGGCTACCTTAAATCACCCCCAACTATTCCTTACCACAACAAACCAAACCATATCATCTTAAAATTACAAAAAAAGGTGTACAAATCATAACAAACTATGCCAGCCTCACCTAAATTACTTCGGCTACTCTAAATCATCACCAACTAACCCTTCCACAACAAACTAAACCCAATCACTTTTAAAATACAAAAAAATGCTAGTAACCATAGCAAACTATGCCAAACTCACCTAAATTACTTCGGCTACCATAAATCATCACCAACTAACCCTTACCACAACAAACTAAACCCAATCACTTTTAAATTACAAAAAAATTCTACTAACCATAGCAAACTATGCCAAACTCACCTAAATTACTTCGGCTATCAAAAATCACCCCCAAATACACTTTACAGCAACAAACTAAGCCCAATCACTTTAAAATTACAAAAAAATGCTAAAAATCATAACAAACTATACCAGAATCACCTAAATTACTTCGGCTACCGTAAATCACCCCCAACTATCCCTTACCACAACAAACCAAACCATATCATCTTAAAATTACAAATAAAGATGTACAAATCATAACAAACTATGCCAGCCTCACCTAAATTACTTCGGCTACTCTAAATCATCACCAACTAACCCTTCCACAACAAACTAAACCCAATCACTTTTAAAGTACAAAAAAATGCTAGTAACCATAGCAAACTATGCCAAACTCACCTAAATTACTTCGGCTACCATAAATCATCACCAACTAACCCTTACCACAACAAACTAAACCCAATCACTTTTAAATTACAAAAAAATTCTACTAACCATAGCAAACTATGCCAAACTCACCTAAATTACTTCGGCTATCAAAAATCACCCCCAAATACACTTTACAGCAACAAACTAAGCCCAATCACTTTAAAATTACAAAAAAATGCTAAAAATCATAACAATCTATACCAGAATCACCTAAATTACTTCGGCTACCGTAAATCACCCCCAACTATCCCTTACCACAACAAACCAAACCATATCATCTTAAAATTACAAAAAAAGGTGTACAAATCATAACAAACTATGCCAGCCTCACCTAAATTACTTCGGCTACTCTAAATCATCACCAACTAACCCTTACCACAACAAACTAAACCCAATCACTTTTAAATTACAAAAAAATAATACTAACCATAGCAAACTATGCCAAACTCACCTAAATTACTTCGGCTATCAAAAATCACCTCCAAATACACTTTACAGCAACAAACTAAGCCAAATCACTTTAAAATTACAAAAAAATGCTAAAAATCGTAGCAAACTACGCCAGAATCACCTAAATTACTTCGGCTACCGTAAATCACCCCCAACTATCCCTTACCACAACAAACCAAACCATATCATCTTAAAATTACAAAAAAAGGTGTACAAATCATAACAAACTATGCCAGCCTCACCTAAATTACTTCGGCTACTCTAAATCATCACCAACTAACCCTTCCACAACAAACTAAATCCAATCACTTTTAAAGTACAAAAAAATGCTAGTAACTATAGCAAACTATGCCAAACTCACCTAAATTACTTCGGCTACCATAAATCATCACCAACTAACCCTTACCACAACAAACTAAACCCAATCACTTTTAAATTACAAAAAAATGCTACTAACCGTAGCAAACTATGCTAAACTCACCTAAATTACTTCGGCTATCAAAAATCACCCCCAACTACACTTTACAGCAACAAACTAAGCCCAATCACTTTAAAATTACAAAAAAATGCTAAAAATCATAACAAACTATACCAGAATCACGTAAATTACTTCGGTTAACGTAAATCACCCCCAACTATCCCTTACCACGACAAACCAAACCATATCATCTTAAAATTACAAAAAAGGTGTACAAATTATAACAAACTATGCCAGACTCACCTAAATTACTTCGGCTATTCTAAATCATCACCAACTAACCCTTACCACAACAAATTAAACCCAATGACTTTTAAATTACAAAAAAATGCTACTAACCATAGCAAACAATGCCAAACTCACCTAAATTACTTCGGCTATCAAAAATCACCCCCAACTACACTTTACAGACACAAACTAAGCCCAATCACTTTAAAATTACAAAAAAATGCTAAAAATCATAACAAACTATACCAGAATTACCTAAATTACTTCGGCTACCGTAAATCACCCCCAACTATCCCTTACCACAACAAACCAAACCATATCATCTTAAAATTACAAAAAAAGGTGTACAAATCATAACAAACTATGCCAGACTCACCTAAATTACTTCGGCTACTCTAAATCATCACTAACTAATCCTTACCACAACAAACTAAACCCAATCACTTTTAAAGTACAAAAAAATGCTAGTAACCATAGCAAACTATGCCAAACTCACCTAAATTACTTCGGCTACCATAAATCATCACCAACTAACCCTTACCACAACAAACTAAACCCAATCACTTTTAAATTACAAAAAAATGCTACTAACCATAGCAAACTATGCCAAACTCACCTAAATTACTTCGGCTATCAAAAATCACCCCCAACTACACTTTACATCAACAAACTAACCCCAATCACTTTAAAATTACAAAAAAATGCTAAAAATCATAACAAACTATACCAGAATCACCTAAATTACTTCGGCAACCGTAAATCAGCCCCATCTATCCCTTACCACAACAAACCAAACCATATCATCTTAAAATTACAAAAAAGGTGTAAAATCATAACAAACTATGCCAGACTCACCTAAGTTACTTCGGCTATTCTAAATCATCACCAACTAACCCTTACCACAACAAACTAAACCCAATCACTTTTAAATTACAAAAAAATGCTAGTAAGCATAGCAAGCTATGCCAAACTCACCAAAATTACTTCGGCTACCATAAATCATCACCAACTAACCCTTACCACAACAAACTAAACCCAATCAATTTTAAATTACAAAAAAATGCTACTAACCATAGCAAACTATGCCAAACTCACCTAAATTACTTCGGCTATCAAAAATCACCCCCAACTACACTTTACAGCAACAAACTAAGCCCAATCACTTTAAAACTACAAAAAAATGCTCAAAATCATAACAAACTATACCAGAATCACCTAAATTACTTCGGCTACCGTAAATCACCCCCAACTATCCCTTACCACAACAAACCAAACCATATCATCTTAAAATTACAAAAAAAGGTGTACAAATCATAACAAACTATGCCAGACTCACCTAAATTACTTCGGCTACTCTAAATCATCACCAACTAACCCTTACCACAACAAACTAAACCCACTCACTTTTAAATTACAAAAAAATGCTAGTAACCATAGCAAACTATGCCAAACTCACCTAAATTGCTTCGGCTACCATAAATCATCACCAACTAAACCTTACCACAACAAACTAAACCCAATCACTTTTAAATTACAAAAAAATGCTACTAACCTTAGCAAACTATGCCAAACTCACCTAAATTATTTCGGCTATCAAAAATCACCTTCAACTACACTTTACAGCAGCAAATTAAACCCAATCACTTTAAAATTACAAAAAAATGTTAAAAATCATAACAAACTATACCAGAATCACCTAAATTACTTCGGCTTCCGTAAATCACCCCCAACTATCCCTTACCACAACAAACCAAACCATATCATCTTAAAATTACAAAAAAAGGTGTACAAATCATAACAAACTATGCCAGACTCACCTAAATTACTTCGGCTACTCTAAATCATCACCAACTAACCCTTACCACAACATACTAAACCCAATCATTTTTAAATTACAAAAAAATGCTAGTAACCATAGCAAACTATGCCAAACTCACCCAAATTACTTCGGCTACCATAAATCAACACCAACTAACCCTTACCACAACAAACTAAACACAATCAATTTTAAATTACAAAAAAATGCTACTAACCCTAGCAAACTATGCCAAACTCACCTAAATTACTTCGGCTATCAAAAATCACACCCAACTACACTTTACAGCAACAAACTAAACCCAATCACTTTAAAATTACAATAAAATGCTAAAAATCATAACAAACTATACCAGAATCACCTAAATTACTTCGGCTACCGTAAATCACCCCTAACTATCCCTCACCACAACAAACCAAACCATATCATCTTAAAATTACAAAAAAAAATGTGTACAAATCATAACAAACTATGCCAGACACACCTAAATTACTTCGGCTACTCTAAATCATCACCAACTAACCCTTACCACAACAAACTAAACCCAATCACTTTTAAATTACAAAAAAATGCTAGTAACCATAGCAAACTATGCCAAACTCACCTAAATTACTTCGGCTACCATAAATCATCACCAACTAACCCTTACCACAACAAACTAAACCCAATCACTTTTAAATTACAAAAAAATAATACTAACCATAGCAAACTATGCCAAATTCACCTAAATTACTTCGGCTATCAAAAATCACCCCCAACTACACTTTACAGCAACAAACTAAGCCCAATCACTTTAAAATTACAAAAAAATGCTAAAAATCATAACAAACTACACCAGAATCACCTAAATTACTTCGGCTACCGTAAATCACCCCCAACTATTCCTTACCACAACAAACCAAACCATATCATCTTAAAATTACAAAAAAAGGTGTACAAATCATAACAAACTATGCCAGCCTCACCTAAATTACTTCGGCTACTCTAAATCATCACCAACTAACCCTTCCACAACAAACTAAACCCAATCACTTTTAAAGTACAAAAAAATGCTAGTAACCATAGCAAACTATGCCAAACTCACCTAAATTACTTCGGCTACCATAAATCATCACCAACTAACCCTTACCACAACAAACTAAACCCAATCACTTTTAAATTACAAAAAAATTCTACTAACCATAGCAAACTATGCCAAACTCACCTAAATTACTTCGGCTATCAAAAATCACCCCCAAATACACTTTACAGCAACAAACTAAGCCCAATCACTTTAAAATTACAAAAAAATGCTAAAAATCATAACAAACTATACCAGAATCACCTAAATTACTTCGGCTACCGTAAATCACCCCCAACTATCCCTTACCACAACAAACCAAACCATATCATCTTAAAATTACAAATAAAGATGTACAAATCATAACAAACTATGCCAGACTCACCTAAATTACTTCGGCTAATCTAAATCATCACCAACTAACTCTTACCACAACAAACTAAACCCAATCACTTTTAAAGTACAAAAAAATGCTAGTAACCATAGCAAACTATGCCAAACTCACTTAAATTACTTCGGCTACCATAAATCATCACCAACTAACCCTTACCACAACAAACTAAACCCAATCACTTTTAAATTACAAAAAAATTCTACTAACTATAGCAAACTATGCCAAACTCACCTAAATTACTTCGGCTACCATAAATCATCACCAACTAACCCTTACCACAACAAACTAAACCCAATCACTTTTAAATTACAAAAAAATAATACTAACCATAGCAAACTATGCCAAATTCACCTAAATTACTTCGACTATCAAAAATCACCCCCAACTACACTTTACAGCAACAAACTAAGCCCAATCACTTTAAAATTACAAAAAAATGCTAAAAATCATAACAAACTATACCAGAATCACCTAAATTACTTCGGCTACCGTAAATCACCCACAACTATTCCTTACCACAACAAACCAAACCATATCATCTTAAAATTACAAAAAAAGGTGTACAAATCATAACAAACTATGCCAGCCTCACCTAAATTACTTCGGCTACTCTGAATCATCACCAACTAACCCTTCCACAACAAACTAAACCCAATCACTTTTAAAGTACAAAAAAATGCTAGTAACCATAGCAAACTATGCCAAACTCACCTAAATTACTTCGGCTACCATAAATCATCACCAACTAACCCTTACCACAACAAACTAAACCCAATCACTTTTAAATTACAAAAAAATTCTACTAACCATAGCAAACTATGCCAAACTCACCTAAATTACTTCGGCTATCAAAAATCACCCCCAAATACACTTTACAGCAACAAACTAAGCCCAATCACTTTAAAATTACAAAAAAATGCTAAAAATCATAACAATCTATACCAGAATCACCTAAATTACTTCGGCTACCGTAAATCACCCCCAACTATCCCTTACCACAACAAACCAAACCATATCATCTTAAAATTACAAAAAAAGGTGTACAAATCATAACAAACTATGCCAGCCTCACCTAAATTACTTCGGCTACTCTAAATCATCACCAACTAACACTTACCACAACAAACTAAACCCAATCACTTTTAAATTACAAAAAAATAATACTAACCATAGCAAACTATGCCAAACTCACCTAAATTACTTCCGCTATCAAAAATCACCTCCAAATACACTTTACAGCAACAAACTAAGCCCAATCACTTTAAAATTACAAAAAAATGCTAAAAATCGTAGCAAACTACGCCAGAATCACCTAAATTACTTCGGCTACCGTAAATCACCCCCAACTATCCCTTACCACAACAAACCAAACCATATCATCTTAAAATTACAAAAAAAGGTGTACAAATCATAACAAACTATGCCAGCCTCACCTAAATTACTTCGGCTACTCTAAATCATCACCAACTAACCCTTCCACAACAAACTAAATCCAATCACTTTTAAAGTACAAAAAAATGCTAGTAACTATAGCAAACTATGCCAAACTCACCTAAATTACTTCGGCTACCATAAATCATCACCAACTAACCCTTACCACAACAAACTAAACCCAATCACTTTTAAATTACAAAAAAATGCTACTAACCGTAGCAAACTATGCTAAACTCACCTAAATTACTTCGGCTATCAAAAATCACCCCCAACTACACTTTACAGCAACAAACTAAGCCCAATCAATTTAAAATTACAAAAAAATGCTAAAAATCATAACAAACTATACCAGAATCACGTAAATTACTTCGGCTAACGTAAATCACCCCCAACTATCCCTTACCACGACAAACCAAACCATATCATCTTAAAATTACAAAAAAAGGTGTACAAATCATAACAAACTATGCCAGACTCACCTAAATTACTTCGGCTATTCTAAATCATCACCAACTAACCCTTACCATAACAAATTAAACCCAATGACTTTTAAATTACAAAAAAATGCTACTAACCATAGCAAACAATGCCAAACTCACCTAAATTACTTCGGCTATCAAAAATCACCCCCAACTACACTTTACAGACACAAACTAAGCCCAATCACTTTAAAATTACAAAAAAATTCTAAAAATCATAACAAACTATACCAGAATTACCTAAATTACTTCGGCTACCGTAAATCACCCCCAACTATCCCTTATCACAACAAACCAAACCATATCATCTTAAAATTACAAAAAAAGGTGTACAAATCATAACAAACTATGCCAGACTCACCTAAATTACTTCGGCTACTCTAAATCATCACTAACTAATCCTTACCACAACAAACTAAACCCAATCACTTTTAAAGTACAAAAAAATGCTAGTAACCATAGCAAACTATGCCAAACTCACCTAAATTACTTCGGCTACCATAAATCATCACCAACTAACCCTTACCACAACAAACTAAACCCAATCACTTTTAAATTACAAAAAAATGCTACTAACCATAGCAAACTATGCCAAACTCACCTAAATTACTTCGGCTATCAAAAATCACCCCCAACTACACTTTACATCAACAAACTAACCCCAATCACTTTAAAATTACAAAAAAATGCTAAAAATCATAACAAACTATACCAGAATCACCTAAATTACTTCGGCAACCGTAAATCACCCCCATCTATCCCTTACCACAACAAACCAAACCATATCATCTTAAAATTACAAAAAAGGTGTAAAATCATAACAAACTATGCCAGACTCACCTAAGTTACTTCGGCTATTCTAAATCATCACCAACTAACCCTTACCACAACAAACTAAACCCAATGACTTTTAAATTACAAAAAAATGCTACTAACCATAGCAAATTATGCCAAACTCACCTAAATTACTTCGGCTATCAAAAATCACCCCCAACTATACTTTACAGCAACAAACTAAGCCCAATCACTTTAAAATTACGAAAAAATGCTAAAAATCATAACAAACTATACCTGAATCACCTAAATTACTTCGGCTACCGTAAATCACCCCCAACTATCCCTTACCACAACAAACCAAACCATATCATTTTAAAATTACAAAAAAAGGTGTACAAATCATAACAAACTATGCCAGACTCACCTAAATTACTTCGGCTACTCTAAATCATCACTAACTAATCCTTACCACAACAAACTAAACCCAATCACTTTTAAAGTACAAAAAAATGCTAGTAACCATAGCAAACTATGCCAAACTCACCTAAATTACTTCGGCTACCATAAATCATCACCAACTAACCCTTACCACAACAAACTAAACCCAATCACTTTTAAATTACAAAAAAATTCTACTAACCATAGCAAACTATGCCAAACTCACCTAAATTACTTCGGCTATCAAAAATCACCCCCAAATACACTTTACAGCAACAAACTAAGCCCAATCACTTTAAAATTACAAAAAAATGCTAAAAATCATAACAATCTATACCAGAATCACCTAAATTACTTCGGCTACCGTAAATCACCCCCAACTATCCCTTACCACAACAAACCAAACCATATCATCTTAAAATTACAAAAAAAGGTGTACAAATCATAACAAACTATGCCAGCCTCACCTAAATTACTTCGGCTACTCTAAATCATCACCAACTAACCCTTACCACAACAAACTAAACCCAATCACTTTTAAATTACAAAAAAATAATACTAACCATAGCAAACTATGCCAAACTCACCTAAATTACTTCCGCTATCAAAAATCACCTCCAAATACACTTTACAGCAACAAACTAAGCCCAATCACTTTAAAATTACAAAAAAATGCTAAAAATCGTAGCAAACTACGCCAGAATCACCTAAATTACTTCGGCTACCGTAAATCACCCCCAACTATCCCTTACCACAACAAACCAAACCATATCATCTTAAAATTACAAAAAAAGGTGTACAAATCATAACAAACTATGCCAGCCTCACCTAAATTACTTCGGCTACTCTAAATCATCGCCAACTAACCCTTCCACAACAAACTAAATCCAATCACTTTTAAAGTACAAAAAAATGCTAGTAACTATAGCAAACTATGCCAAACTCACCTAAATTACTTCGGCTACCATAAATCATCACCAACTAACCCTTACCACAACAAACTAAACCCAATCACTTTTAAATTACAAAAAAATGCTACTAACCGTAGCAAACTATGCTAAACTCACCTAAATTACTTCGGCTATCAAAAATCACCCCCAACTACACTTTACAGCAACAAACTAAGCCCAATCAATTTAAAATTACAAAAAAATGCTAAAAATCATAACAAACTATACCAGAATCACGTAAATTACTTCGGCTAACGTAAATCACCCCCAACTATCCCTTACCACGACAAACCAAACCATATCATCTTAAAATTACAAAAAAAGGTGTACAAATCATAACAAACTATGCCAGACTCACCTAAATTACTTCGGCTATTCTAAATCATCACCAACTAACCCTTACCATAACAAATTAAACCCAATGACTTTTAAATTACAAAAAAATGCTACTAACCATAGCAAACAATGCCAAACTCACCTAAATTACTTCGGCTATCAAAAATCACCCCCAACTACACTTTAAAGACACAAACTAAGCCCAATCACTTTAAAATTACAAAAAAATTCTAAAAATCATAACAAACTATACCAGAATTACCTAAATTACTTCGGCTACCGTAAATCACCCCCAACTATCCCTTATCACAACAAACCAAACCATATCATCTTAAAATTACAAAAAAAGGTGTACAAATCATAACAAACTATGCCAGACTCACCTAAATTACTTCGGCTACTCTAAATCATCACTAACTAATCCTTACCACAACAAACTAAACCCAATCACTTTTAAAGTACAAAAAAATGCTAGTAACCATAGCAAACTATGCCAAACTCACCTAAATTACTTCGGCTACCATAAATCATCACCAACTAACCCTTACCACAACAAACTAAACCCAATCACTTTTAAATTACAAAAAAATGCTACTAACCATAGCAAACTATGCCAAACTCACCTAAATTACTTCGGCTATCAAAAATCACCCCCAACTACACTTTACATCAACAAACTAACCCCAATCACTTTAAAATTACAAAAAAATGCTAAAAATCATAACAAACTATACCAGAATCACCTAAATTACTTCGGCAACCGTAAATCACCCCCATCTATCCCTTACCACAACAAACCAAACCATATCATCTTAAAATTACAAAAAAGGTGTAAAATCATAACAAACTATGCCAGACTCACCTAAGTTACTTCGGCTATTCTAAATCATCACCAACTAACCCTTACCACAACAAACTAAACCCAATGACTTTTAAATTACAAAAAAATGCTACTAACCATAGCAAATTATGCCAAACTCACCTAAATTACTTCGGCTATCAAAAATCACCCCCAACTATACTTTACAGCAACAAACTAAGCCCAATCACTTTAAAATTACGAAAAAATGCTAAAAATCATAACAAACTATACCTGAATCACCTAAATTACTTCGGCTACCGTAAATCACCCCCAACTATCCCTTACCACAACAAACCAAACCATATCATTTTAAAATTACAAAAAAAGGTGTACAAATCATAACAAACTATGCCAGACTCACCTAAATTACTTCGGCTATTCTAAATCATCACCAACTAACCCTTACCACAACAAACTAAACCAAATCACTTTTAAATTACAAAAAAATGCTACTAACCGTAGCAAACTATGCTAAACTCACCTAAATTACTTCGGCTATCAAAAATCACCCCCAACTACACTTTACAGCAACAAACTAAACCCAATCACTTTTAAATTAAAAAAAATTCTACTAACCATAGCAAACTATGCCAAACTCACCTAAATTATTTCGGCTATCAAAAATCACCCCCAAATACACTTTACAGCAACAAACTAAGCCCAATCACTTTAAAATTACAAAAAAATTCTAAAAATCATAAACTATAGCAGAATCACCTAAATTACTTCGGCTACCGTAAATCACCCCCAACTATCCCTTACCACAACAAACCAAACCATATCATTTTAAAATTACAAAAAAAGGTGTACAAATCATAACAAACTATGCCAGACTCACCTAAATTACTTCGGCTATTCTAAATCATCACCAACTAACCCTTACCACAACATACTAAACCCAATCATTTTTAAATTACAAAAAAATGCTAGTAACCATAGCAAACTATGCCAAACTCACCCAAATTACTTCGGCTACCATAAATCAACACCAACTAACCCTTACCACAACAAACTAAACACAATCAATTTTAAATTACAAAAAAATGCTACTAACCCTAGCAAACTATGCCAAACTCACCTAAATTACTTCGGCTATCAAAAATCACACCCAACTACACTTTACAGCAACAAACTAAACCCAATCACTTTAAAATTACAATAAAATGCTAAAAATCATAACAAACTATACCAGAATCACCTAAATTACTTCGGCTACCGTAAATCACCCCTAACTATCCCTCACCACAACAAACCAAACCATATCATCTTAAAATTACAAAAAAAAATGTGTACAAATCATAACAAACTATGCCAGACACACCTAAATTACTTCGGCTACTCTAAATCATCACCAACTAACCCTTACCACAACAAACTAAACCCAATCACTTTTAAATTACAAAAAAATGCTAGTAACCATAGCAAACTATGCCAAACTCACCTAAATTACTTCGGCTACCATAAATCATCACCAACTAACCCTTACCACAACAAACTAAACCCAATCACTTTTAAATTACAAAAAAATAATACTAACCATAGCAAACTATGCCAAATTCACCTAAATTACTTCGGCTATCAAAAATCACCCCCAACTACACTTTACAGCAACAAACTAAGCCCAATCACTTTAAAATTACAAAAAAATGCTAAAAATCATAACAAACTACACCAGAATCACCTAAATTACTTCGGCTACCGTAAATCACCCCCAACTATTCCTTACCACAACAAACCAAACCATATCATCTTAAAATTACAAAAAAAGGTGTACAAATCATAACAAACTATGCCAGCCTCACCTAAATTACTTCGGCTACTCTAAATCATCACCAACTAACCCTTCCACAACAAACTAAACCCAATCACTTTTAAAGTACAAAAAAATGCTAGTAACCATAGCAAACTATGCCAAACTCACCTAAATTACTTCGGCTACCATAAATCATCACCAACTAACCCTTACCACAACAAACTAAACCCAATCACTTTTAAATTACAAAAAAATTCTACTAACCATAGCAAACTATGCCAAACTCACCTAAATTACTTCGGCTATCAAAAATCACCCCCAAATACACTTTACAGCAACAAACTAAGCCCAATCACTTTAAAATTACAAAAAAATGCTAAAAATCATAACAAACTATACCAGAATCACCTAAATTACTTCGGCTACCGTAAATCACCCCCAACTATCCCTTACCACAACAAACCAAACCATATCATCTTAAAATTACAAATAAAGATGTACAAATCATAACAAACTATGCCAGACTCACCTAAATTACTTCGGCTAATCTAAATCATCACCAACTAACTCTTACCACAACAAACTAAACCCAATCACTTTTAAAGTACAAAAAAATGCTAGTAACCATAGCAAACTATGCCAAACTCACCTAAATTACTTCGGCTACCATAAATCATCACCAACTAACCCTTACCACAACAAACTAAACCCAATCACTTTTAAATTACAAAAAAATTCTACTAACTATAGCAAACTATGCCAAACTCACCTAAATTACTTCGGCTACCATAAATCATCACCAACTAACCCTTACCACAACAAACTAAACCCAATCACTTTTAAATTACAAAAAAATAATACTAACCATAGCAAACTATGCCAAATTCACCTAAATTACTTCGACTATCAAAAATCACCCCCAACTACACTTTACAGCAACAAACTAAGCCCAATCACTTTAAAATTACAAAAAAATGCTAAAAATCATAACAAACTATACCAGAATCACCTAAATTACTTCGGCTACCGTAAATCACCCCCAACTATTCCTTACCACAACAAACCAAACCATATCATCTTAAAATTACAAAAAAAGGTGTACAAATCATAACAAACTATGCCAGCCTCACCTAAATTACTTCGGCTACTCTGAATCATCACCAACTAACCCTTCCACAACAAACTAAACCCAATCACTTTTAAAGTACAAAAAAATGCTAGTAACCATAGCAAACTATGCCAAACTCACCTAAATTACTTCGGCTACCATAAATCATCACCAACTAACCCTTACCACAACAAACTAAACCCAATCACTTTTAAATTA
This sequence comes from Eledona agricola, assembly GCA_964023215.1. Taxonomy (NCBI): domain Eukaryota; kingdom Metazoa; phylum Arthropoda; class Insecta; order Coleoptera; family Tenebrionidae; genus Eledona; species Eledona agricola. The sequence goes on from CAXIEJ010000157.1 coordinate 2,575,980, forward strand.
CAAAAAAATTCTACTAACCATAGCAAACTATGCCAAACTCACCTAAATTACTTCGGCTATCAAAAATCACCCCCAAATACACTTTACAGCAACAAACTAAGCCCAATCACATTAAAATTACAAAAAAATGCTAAAAATCATAACAATCTATACCAGAATCACCTAAATTACTTCGGCTACCGTAAATCACCCCCAACTATCCCTTACCACAACAAACCAAACCATATCATCTTAAAATTACAAAAAAAGGTGTACAAATCATAACAAACTATGCCAGCCTCACCTAAATTACTTCGGCTACTCTAAATCATCACCAACTAACCCTTACCACAACAAACTAAATCCAATCACTTTTAAAGTACAAAAAAATGCTAGTAACTATAGCAAACTATGCCAAACTCACCTAAATTACTTCGGCTACCATAAATCATCACCAACTAACCCTTACCACAACAAACTAAACCCAATCACTTTTAAATTACAAAAAAATGCTACTAACCGTAGCAAACTATGCTAAACTCACCTAAATTACTTCGGCTATCAAAAATCACCCCCAACTACACTTTACAGCAACAAACTAAGCCCAATCACTTTAAAATTACAAAAAAATGCTAAAAATCATAACAAACTATACCAGAATCACGTAAATTACTTCGGCTAACGTAAATCACCCCCAACTATCCCTTACCACGACAAACCAAACCATATCATCTTAAAATTACAAAAAAAGGTGTACAAATCATAACAAACTATGCCAGACTCACCTAAATTACTTCGGCTATTCTAAATCATCACCAACTAACCCTTACCATAACAAATTAAACCCAATGACTTTTAAATTACAAAAAAATGCTACTAACCATAGCAAACAATGCCAAACTCACCTAAATTACTTCGGCTATCAAAAATCACCCCCAACTACACTTTACAGACACAAACTAAGCCCAATCACTTTAAAATTACAAAAAAATTCTAAAAATCATAACAAACTATACCAGAATTACCTAAATTACTTCGGCTACCGTAAATCACCCCCAACTATCCCTTATCACAACAAACCAAACCATATCATCTTAAAATTACAAAAAAAGGTGTACAAATCATAACAAACTATGCCAGACTCACCTAAATTACTTCGGCTACTCTAAATCATCACTAACTAATCCTTACCACAACAAACTAAACCCAATCACTTTTAAAGTACAAAAAAATGCTAGTAACCATAGCAAACTATGCCAAACTCACCTAAATTACTTCGGCTACCATAAATCATCACCAACTAACCCTTACCACAACAAACTAAACCCAATCACTTTTAAATTACAAAAAAATGCTACTAACCATAGCAAACTATGCCAAACTCACCTAAATTACTTCGGCTATCAAAAATCACCCCCAACTACACTTTACATCAACAAACTAACCCCAATCACTTTAAAATTACAAAAAAATGCTAAAAATCATAACAAACTATACCAGAATCACCTAAATTACTTCGGCAACCGTAAATCACCCCCATCTATCCCTTACCACAACAAACCAAACCATATCATCTTAAAATTACAAAAAAGGTGTAAAATCATAACAAACTATGCCAGACTCACCTAAGTTACTTCGGCTATTCTAAATCATCACCAACTAACCCTTACCACAACAAACTAAACCCAATGACTTTTAAATTACAAAAAAATGCTACTAACCATAGCAAATTATGCCAAACTCACCTAAATTACTTCGGCTATCAAAAATCACCCCCAACTATACTTTACAGCAACAAACTAAGCCCAATCACTTTAAAATTACGAAAAAATGCTAAAAATCATAACAAACTATACCTGAATCACCTAAATTACTTCGGCTACCGTAAATCACCCCCAACTATCCCTTACCACAACAAACCAAACCATATCATTTTAAAATTACAAAAAAAGGTGTACAAATCATAACAAACTATGCCAGACTCACCTAAATTACTTCGGCTATTCTAAATCATCACCAACTAACCCTTACCACAACAAACTAAACCAAATCACTTTTAAATTACAAAAAAATGCTACTAACCGTAGCAAACTATGCTAAACTCACCTAAATTACTTCGGCTATCAAAAATCACCCCCAACTACACTTTACAGCAACAAACTAAACCCAATCACTTTTAAATTAAAAAAAATTCTACTAACCATAGCAAACTATGCCAAACTCACCTAAATTATTTCGGCTATCAAAAATCACCCCCAAATACACTTTACAGCAACAAACTAAGCCCAATCACTTTAAAATTACAAAAAAATTCTAAAAATCATAAACTATAGCAGAATCACCTAAATTACTTCGGCTACCGTAAATCACCCCCAACTATCCCTTACCACAACAAACCAAACCATATCATTTTAAAATTACAAAAAAAGGTGTACAAATCATAACAAACTATGCCAGACTCACCTAAATTACTTCGGCTACTCTAAATCATCACCAACTAACCCTTACCACAACAAACTAAACCCAATCACTTTTAAATTACAAAAAAATGCTACTAACCATAGCAAACTATGCCAAACTCACCTAAATTACTTTGGCTATCAAAAATCACCCCCAACTACACTTTACAGCAACAAACTAAGCCCAATCACTGTAAAATTACAAAAAAATGCTAAAAATCATAACAAACTATACCAGAATCACCTAAATTACTTCGGCTACCGTAAATCACCCCCAACTATCCCTTACCACAACAAACCAAACCATATCATCTTAAAATTACAAAAAAAGGTGTACAAATCATAACAAACTATGCCAGACTCACCTAAATTACTTCGGCTACTCTAAATCATCATCAACTAACCCTTACCACAACAAACTAAACCCAATCAATTTAAAATTACAAAAAAATGCTAAAAATCATAACAAACTATACCAGAATCACCTAAATTACTTCGGCTACTGTAAATCACCCCCAACTATCCCTTACCACAACAAACCAAACCATATCATCTTAAAATTACAAAAAAAGGTGTACAAATCATAACAAACTATGCCAGACTCACCTAAATTACTTCGGCTACTCTAAATCATCACCAACTAACCCTTACCACAACAAACTAAACCCAATCACTTTTAAATTACAAAAAAATTTTAGTAACCATAGCAAACTATGCCAAACTCACCTAAATTACTTCGGCTACCATAAATCATCACCAACTAACCCTTACCACAACAAACTAAACCCAATCACTTTTAAATTACAAAAAAATGCTACTAACCATAGCAAACTATGCCAAACTCACCTAAATTATTTCGGCTATCAAAAATCACCCCCAACTACACTTTACAGCAACAAACTAAGCCCAATCACTTTAAAATTACAAAAAAATGCTAAAAATCATAACAAACTATACCAGAATCACCTAAATTACTTCGGCTACCGTAAATCACCCCCAACTATCCCTTACCACTACAAACCAAACCATATAATATTAAAATTACAAAAAAAGGTGTACAAATCATAACAAACTATGGCAGACTCACCTAAATTACTTCGGCTTCTCTAAATCATCACCAACTAACCCTTACCATAACAAACTAAACCCAATCACTTTTAAATTGCAAAAAAATGCTAGTAACTATAGCAAACTATGCCAAACTCACTTAAATTACTTCGGCTACCATAAATCATCACCAACTAACCCTTACCACAACAAACTAAACCCAATCACTTTTAAATTACAAAAAAATGCTACTAACCATAGCAAACTATGCCAAACTCACCCAAATTACTTCGGCAACCAAAAATCACCCCCAACTACACTTTACAGCACCAAATTAAGCCCAATCACTTTAAAATTACAAAAAATGCTAAAAATCATAACAAACTATACCAGAATCACCTAAATTACTTCGGCTACCGTAAATCACCCCCAACTATCCCTTACCACAACAAACCAAACCATATCATCTTAAAATTACAAAAAAGGTGTACAAATCATAACAAACTATGCCAGACTAACCTAAATTACTTCGGCTACTCTAAATCATCACCAACTAACCCTTACCACAACAAACTAAACCCAATCATTTTTAAATTACAAAAAAATGCTACTAACCATAGCAAACTATGCCAAACTCACCAAAATTACTTCGGCTATCAAAAATCACCCCCAACTACACTTTACAGCAAAAAACTAAGCCCAATCACTTTAAAATTACAAAAAAATGCTAAAAATCATAAGAAACTATACCAGAATCACCTAAATTACTTCGGCTACCGTAAATCACCCCCAACTATCCCTTGCCACAACAAACCAAACCATATCATCTTAAAATTAAAAAAAAGGTGTACAAATCATAACAAACTATGCCAGACTCACCTAAATTACTTCGGCTACTTTAAATCATCACCAACTAACCCTTACCACAACAAACTAAACCCATTCACTTTTAAATTACAAAAAAATGCTAGTAACCATTGCAAACTATGCCAAACTCACCTAAATTACTTCGGCTACCATAAATCATCACCAACTAACCCTTACCACAACAAACTAAACCCAATCACTTTTAAATTACAAAAAAATGCTACTAACCATAGCAAACTATGCCAAACTCACCTAAATTATTTCGGCTATCAAAAATCACCCCCAACTACACTTTACAGCAACAAACTAAGCCCAATCCCTTTAAAATTACAAAAAAATGCTAAAAATTATAACAAACTATACCAGAATCACCTAAATTACTTCGGCTACCGTAAATCACCCCTAACCATCCCTTACCACAACAAACCAAACCATATCATCTTAAAATTACAAAAAAGGTGTACAAATCATAACAAACTATGCCAGACTAACCTAAATTACTTCGGCTACTCTAAATCATCACCAACTAACCCTTACCACAACAAACTAAACCCAATCATTTTTAAATTACAAAAAAATGCTAGTAACCATAGCAAACTATGCCAAACTCACCTAAATTACTTCCGCTATCAAAAATAACCCCCAACTACACTTTACAGCAACAAACTAAGCCCAATCACTTTAAAATTACAAAAAAATGCTAAAAATCATAACAAACTATACCAGAATCACCTAAATTACTTCGGCTACCGTAAATCACCCCGAACTATCTATCACCACAACAAACCAAACCATATCATCTTAAAATTACAAAAAATGGTGTACAAATCATAACAAACTATGCCAGACTCACCTAAATTACTTCGGCTACTCTAAATCATCACCAACTAACCCTTACCACAACAAACTAAACCCAATCACTTTTAAATTACAAAAAAATGCTAGTAACCATAGCAAACTATGCCAAACTCACCTAAATTACTTCGGCAACCATAAATCATCACCAACTAACCCTTACCACAACGAACTAAAAACAATCACTTTTAAATTACAAAAAAATGCTACTAACCATAGCAAACTATGCCAAACTAACCTAAATTACTTCGGCTATCAAAAATCACCCCCAACTACACTTTACAGCAACAAAGTAAGCCCAATCACTTTAAAATTACAAAAAAATGCTAAAAATCATAACAAACCATACCAGACTCACCTAAATTACTTCGGCTACCGTAAATCACCCCCAACTATCCCTTACCACAACAAACCAAACTATATCATCTTAAAATTACAAAAAAAGGTGTACAAATCATAACAAACTATGCCAGACTCACCTAAATTACTGCGGCTATTCTAAATCATCACCAACTAACCCTTACCACAACAAACTAAACCCAATCACATTTAAATTACAAAAAAATTTTAGTAACCATAGCAAACTATGCCAAACTCACCTAAATTACTTCGGCTACCATAAATCATCACCAACTAACCCTTACCACAACAAACTAAACCCAATCACTTTTAAATTACAAAAAAATGCTACTAACCATAGCAAACTATGCCAAACTCACCTAAATTAATTCGGCTATCAAAAATCACCCCCAACTACACGTTACAGCAACAAACTAAGCCCAATTACTTTAAAATTACAAAAAAATGCTAAAAATCATAACAAACTATACCAGAATTACCTAAATTACTTCGGCTAACGTAAATCACCCCCAACTATCCCTTACCAAAACAAACCAAACCATATCATCTTAAAATTACACAAAAAGGTGTACAAATCATAACAAATTATGCCAGACTCACCTAAATTACTTCGGCTACACTAAATCATCACCAACTAACCCTTACCACAACAAACTAAACCCAATCATTTTTAAATTACAAAAAAATGCTAGTAACCATAGCAAACTATGCCAAACTCACTTAAATTACTTCGGCTACCATAAATCATCACCAACTAACCCTTACCACAACAAACTAAACCCAATCACTTTTAAATTACAAAAAAATGCTACTAACCCTAGCAAACTATGCCAAACTCACCTAAATTACTTCAGCTACCGTAAATCACCCCCAACTATCCCTTACCACAACAAACCAAACCATATCATCTTAAAATTACAAAAAATGGTGTACAAATCATAACAAACTATGCCAGACTCACCTAAATTACTTCGGCTACTCTAAATCATCACCAACTAACCCTTACCACAACAAACTAAACCCAATCACTTTTAAATTACAAAAAAATGCTAGTAACCATAGCAAACTATGCCAAACTCACCTAAATTACTTCGGCTACCATAAATCATCACCAACTAACCCTTACCACAACAAACTAAAAACAATCACTTTTAAATTACAAAAAAATGCTACTAACCATAGCAAACTATGCCAAACTAACCTAAATTACTTCGGCTATCAAAAATCACCCCCAACTACACTTTACAGCAACAAACTAAGCCCAATCACTTTAAAATTACAAAAAAATGCTAAAAATCATAACAAACTATACCAGACACACCTAAATTACTTCGGCTACCGTAAATCACCCCCAACTATCCCTTACCACAACAAACCAAACCATATCACCTTAAAATTACAAAAAAAGGTGTACAAATCATAACAAACTATGCCAGACTCACCTAAATTACTGCGGCTATTCTAAATCATCACCAACTAACCCTTACCACAACAAACTAAACCCAATCACATTTAAATTACAAAAAAATTCTAGTAACCATAGCAAACTATGCCAAACTCACCTAAATTACTTCGGCTACCATAAATCATCACCAACTAACCCTTACCACAACAAACTAAACCCAATCACTTTTAAATTACAAAGAAATGCTACTAACCATAGCAAACTATGCCAAACTCACCTAAATTAATTCGGCTATCAAAAATCACCCCAACTACACGTTACAGCAACAAACTAAGCCCAATTACTTTAAAATTACAAAAAAATGCTAAAAATCATAACAAACTATACCAGAATCACCTAAATTACTTCGGCTAACATAAATCACCCCCAACTATCCCTTACCAAAACAAACCAAACCATATCATCTTAAAATTACACAAAAAGGTGTACAAATCATAACAAATTATGCCAGACTCACCTAAATTACTTCGGCTACACTAAATCATCACCAACTAACCCTTACCACAACAAACTAAACCCAATCACTTTTAAATTACAAAAAAATGCTAGTAACTATAGCAAACTATGCCAAACTCACTTAAATTACTTCGGCTATCATAAATCATCACCAACTAACCCTTACCACAACAAAATAAACCCAATCATATTTAAATTACAAAAAAATGCTACTAACCATAGCAAACTATGCCAAACTCACCAAAATTACTTCGGCTATCAAAAATCACCCCCAACTACACTTTACAGCAAAAAACTAAGCCCAATCACTTTAAAATTACAAAAAAATGCTAAAAATCATAACAAACTATACCAGAATCACCTAAATTACTTCGGCTACCGTAAATCACCCCCAACTATCCCTTGCCACAACAAACCAAACCTAATCATCTTAAAATAAAAAAAATGTGTACAAATCATAACAAACTATGCCAGACTCACCTAAATTACTTCGGCTACTCTAAATCATCACAAACTAACCCTTACCACAACAAACTAAACCCAATCACTTTTAAATTACAAAAAAATGCTAGTAACCATAGCAAACTATGCCATACTCACCTAAATTACTTCGGCTACCATAAATCATCATGAACTAACACTTACCACAACAAACTAAACCCAATCACTTTTAAATTACAAAAAAATGCTAGTAACTATAGCAAACTATGCCAAACTCACTTAAATTACTTCGGCTATCATAAATCATCACCAACTAACCCTTACCACAACAAAATAAACCCAATCATATTTAAATTACAAAAAAATGCTACTAACCATAGCAAACTATGCCAAACACACCTAAATTACTTCGGCTATCAAAAATCACCCCCAACTACACTTTACAGCAACAAACAAAGCCCAATCACTTTAAAATTGCAAAAAAATGCTAAAAATCATAACAAACTATACCAGAATCATCTAAATTACTTCGGCTACCGTAAATCACCCCCAACTATCCCTTACCACAACAAACCAAACCATATCATCTTAAAATTACAAAAAAAGGTGTACAAATTATAACAAACTATGCCAGACTCACCTAAATTACTTCGGCTACTCTAAATCATCACCAACTAACCCTTACAACAACAAACTAAATCCAATCACTTTTAAATTACAAAAAAATGCTGCTAACCATAGCAAACTATGCCAAACTCACCTAAATTACTTCGGCTATCAAAAATCACCCCCAACTACACTTTACAGCAACAAACTAAGCCCAATCACTTTAAAATGACAACAAAATGCTAAAAATCATAACAAACTATACCAGAATCACCTAAATTACTTCGGCTACCGTAAATCACCCCCAACTATCCCTTGCAACAACAAACCAAACCATATCATCTTAAAATTAAAAAAAAGGTGTACAAATCATAACAAACTATGCCAGACTCACCTAAATTACTTCGGCTACTCTAAATCATCACCGACTAACCCTTACCACAACAAACTAAACCCATTCACTTTTAAATTACAAAAAAATGCTAGTAACCATTGCAAACTATGCCAAACTCACCTAAATTACTTCGGCTACCATAAATCATCACCAACTAACCCTTACCACAACAAACAAAACCCAATCACTTTTAAATTACAAAAAAATGCTACTAACCATAGCAAACTATGCCAAACTCACCTAAATTATTTCGGCTATCAAAAATCACCCCCAACTACACTTTACAGCAACAAACTAAGCCCAATCCCTTTAAAATTACAAAAAAATGCTAAAAATCATAACAAACTATACCAGAATCACCTAAATTACTTCGGCTACCGTAAATCACCCCCAACCATCCCTTACCACAACAAACCAAACCATATCATCTTAAAATTACAAAAAAGGTGTACAAATCATAACAAACTATGCCAGACTAACCTAAATTACTTCGGCTACTCTAAATCATCACCAACTAACCCTTACCACAACAAACTAAACCCAATCATTTTTAAATTACAAAAAAATGCTAGTAACCATAGCAAACTATGCCAAACTCACCCAAATTACTTCGGCTACCATAAATCATTACCAACTAACCCTTACCACAACAAACTAAACCCAATCACATTTAAATTACAAAAAAATGCTACTAACCATAGCAAACTATGCCAAACTCACCTAAATTACTTCGGCTATCAAAAATCACCCCCAACTACACTTTACAGCAAAAAACTAAGCCCAACCACTTTAAAATTACAAAAAAATGCTAAAAATCATAACAAACTATACCAGAATCACCTAAATTACTTCGGCTACCGTAAATCACCCCCAACTATCCCTTGCCACAACAAACCAAACCTAATCATCTTAAAATTAAAAAAAATGTGTACAAATCATAACAAACTATGCTAGACTCACCTAAATTACTTCGGCTACTCTAAATCATCACAAACTAACCCTTACCACAACAAACTAAACCCAATCACTTTTAAATTACAAAAAAATGCTAGTAACCATAGCAAACTATGCCATACTCACCTAAATTACTTCGGCTACCATAAATCTTCATGAACTAACACTTACCACAACAAACTAAACCCAATCAATTTTAAATTACAAAAAAATGCTACTAACCATAGCAAACTATGCCAAACTCACCTAAATTACTTCGGCTATCAAAAATCACCCCCAACTACACTTTACAGCAACAAACTAAGCCCAATCACTTTAAAATTACAAAAAAATGCTAAAAATCATAACAAACTATACCAGAATCACCTAAATTACTTCGGCTACCGTAAATCACCCCCAACTATCCCTTACCACAACAAACCAAACCATATCATCTTAAAATTACAAAAAAAGGTGTACAAATTATAACAAACTATGCCAGACTCACCTAAATTACTTCGGCCACTCTAAATCATCACCAACTAACCCTTACAACAACAAACTAAATCCAATCACTTTTAAATTACAAAAAAATGCTGCTAACCATAGCAAACTATGCCAAACTCACCTAAATTACTTCGGCTATCAAAAATCACCCCCAACTACACTTTACAGCAACAAACTAAGCCCAATCACTTTAAAATGACAACAAAATGCTAAAAATCATAACAAACTATACCAGAATCACCTAAATTACTTCGGCTACCGTAAATCACCCCCAACTATCCCTTGCCACAACAAACCAAACCATATCATCTTAAAATTAAAAAAAAGGTGTACAAATCATAACAAACTATGCCAGACTCACCTAAATTACTTCGGCTACTCTAAATCATCACCGACTAACCCTTACCACAACAAACTAAACCCATTCACTTTTAAATTACAAAAAAATGCTAGTAACCATTGCAAACTATGCCAAACTCACCTAAATTACTTCGGCTACCATAAATCATCACCAACTAACCCTTACCACAACAAACTAAACCCAATCACTTTTAAATTACAAAAAAATGCTACTAACCATAGCAAACTATGCCAAACTCACCTAAATTATTTCGGCTATCAAAAATCACCCCCAACTACACTTTACAGCAACAAACTAAGCCCAATCCCTTTAAAATTACAAAAAAATGCTAAAAATCATAACAAACTATACCAGAATCACCTAAATTACTTCGGCTACCGTAAATCACCCCCAACCATCCCTTACCACAACAAACCAAACCATATCATCTTAAAATTACAAAAAAGGTGTACAAATCATAACAAACTATGCCAGACTAACCTAAATTACTTCGGCTACTCTAAATCATCACCAACTAACCCTTACCACAACAAACTAAACCCAATCATTTTTAAATTACAAAAAAATGCTAGTAACCATAGCAAACTATGCCAAACTCACCCAAATTACTTCGGCTACCATAAATCACTACCAACTAACCCTTACCACAACAAACTAAACCCAATCACTTTTAAATTACAAAAAAATGCTACTAACCCTAGCAAACTATGCCAAACTCACCTAAATTACTTCCGCTATCAAAAATAACCCCCAACTACACTTTAGAGCAACAAACTAAGCCCAATCACTTTAAAATTACAAAAAAATGCTAAAAATCATAACAAACTATACCAGAATCACCTAAATTACTTCGGCTACCGTAAATCACCCCCAACTATCCCTCACCGCAACAAGCCAAACCATATCATCTTAAAATTACAAAAAAAGGTGTACAAATCATAACAAACTATGCCAGACTCACCTAAATTACTTCGGCTACTCTAAATCATCACCAACTAACCCTTACCACAACAAACTAAACCCAATCACTTTTAAATTACAAAAAATGCTAGTAACCATAGCAAACTATGCCAAACTCACCTAAATTACTTCGGCTACCATAAATCATCACCAACTAACCCTTACCACAACAAACTAAACCCAATCACTTTTAAATTACAGAAAAATGCTACTAACCATAGCAAACTATGCCAAACTAACCTAAATTACTTCGGCTATCAAAAATCACCCCCAACTACACTTTACAGCAACAAACTAAGCCTAATCACTTTAAAATTACAAAAAATGCTAAAAATTATAACAAAATATACCAGACTCACCTAAATTACTTCGGCTACCGTAAATCACCGCCAACTATCCCTTACCACAACAAACCACACCATATCATCTTAAAATTACAAAAAAAGGTGTACAAATCATAACAAACTATGCCAGACTCACCTAAATTACTTCGGCTACTCTAAATCATCACCAACTAACCCTTACCACAACAAACTAAACCCAATCACATTTAAATTACAAAAAAATTCTAGTAACCATAGCAAACTATGCCAAACTCACCTAAATTACTTCGGCTACCATAAATCATCACCAACTAACCCTTACCACAACAAACTAAACCCAATCACTTTTAAATTACAAAAAAATGCTACTAACCATAGCAAACTATGCCAAACGCACCTAAATTACTTCGGCTATCAAAAATCACCCCCAACTACACGTTACAGCAACAAACTAAGCCCAATTACTTTAAAATTACAAAAAAATGCTAAAAATCATAACAAACTACACCAGAATCACCTAAATTACTTCGGCTAACGTAAATCACCCCCAACTATCCCTTACCAAAACAAACCAAGCCATATCATCTTAAAATTACACAAAAAGGTGTACAAATCATAACAAATTATGCCAGATTCACCTAAATTACTTCGGCTACACTAAATCATCACCAACTAACCCTTACCACAACAAACTAAACCCAATCACTTTTAAATTACAAAAAAATGCTAGTAACCAAAGCAAACTATGCCAAACTCAATTAAATTACTTCGGCTATCATAAATCATCACCAACTAACCCTTGCCACAACAAAATAAACCCAATCACTTTTAAATTACAAAAAAATGCTACTAACCATAGCAAACTAAGCCAAACTCACCTAAATTACTTCGGCTATCAAAAATCACCCCCAACTACACTTTACAGCAACAAACTAAGCCCAATCACTTTAAAATTACAAAAAAATGCTAAAAATCATAACAAACTATACCAGAATCACCTAAATTACTTCGGCTACCGTAAATCACCCCCAACTATCCCTTGCCACAACAAACCAAAGCATATCATCTTAAAATTAAAAAAAAGGTGTACAAATCATAACAAACTATGCCAGACTCACCTAAATTACTTCGGCTACTCTAAATCATCACAAACTAACCCTTACCACAACAAACTAAACCCAATCACTTTTAAATTACAAAAAAATGCTAGTAACCATAGCAAACTATGCCAAACTCACCTAAATTACTTCGGCTACCATAAATCATCATGAACTAACACTTACCACAACAAACTAAACCCAATCACTTTTAAATTAAAAAAAATGCTACTAACCATAGCAAACTATGCCAAACTCACCTAAATTACTTCGGCTATCAAAAATCACCCCCAACTACACTTTGCAGCAACAAACTAAGCCCAATCACTTTAAAATGACAACAAAATGCTAAAAATCATAACAAACTATACCAGAATCACCTAAATTACTTCGGCTACCGTAAATCACCCCCAACTATCCCTTACCACAACAAACCAAACCATATCATCTTAAAATTACAAAAAAAGGTGTACAAATCATAACAAACTATGCTAGACTCACCTAAATTACTTCGGCTACTCTAAATCATCACCAACTAACCCTTACCACAACAAACTAAACCCATTCTCTTTTAAATTACAAAAAAATGGTAGTAACCATAGCAAACTATGCCAAACTCACCTAAATTACTTCGGCTACCATAAATCATCACCAACTAACCCTTACCACAACAAACTAAACCCAATCACTTTTAAATTACAAAAAAATGCTACTAACTATAGCAAACTAGGCCAAACTCACCTAAATTATTTCGGCAATCAAAAATCATTCCCAACTACACTTTACAGCAACAAACTAAGCCCAATCACTTTAAAATTACAAAAAAATGCTAAAAATCATAACAAACTATACCAGAATCACCTAAATTACTTCAGCTACCGTAAATCACCCCCAACTATCCCTTGCCACAACAAACCAAACCATATCATCTTACAACTAAAAAAAAAAGTGTACAAATAATAACAAACTATGCCAGACTCACCTAAATTACTTCGGCTACACTAAATCGTCACCAACTAACCCTTACCACAACAAACTAAACCCAATCACTTCTAAATTGCAAAAAAATGCTAGTAACCGTAGCAAACTATGCCAAACTCACCTAAATTACTTCGGCTACCATAAATCATCACCAACTAACCCTTACCACAACAAACTAAACCCAATCACTTTTAAATTACAAAAAAATGCTACTAACCATAGCAAACTAGGCCAAACTCACCTAAATTACTTCGGCTATCAAAAATCACCCCCAACTACACTTTACAGTAACAAACTAAGCCCAATCACTTTAAAATTACAAAAAGATGCTAAAAATCATAACAAACTATACCAGAATCACCTAAATTACTTCGGCTACCGTAAATCACCCCCAACTATCCCTTACCACAACAAACCAAACCATATCATCTTAAAATTACAAAAAAAGGTGTACAAATCATAACAAATTATGCCAGACTCTCCTAAATTACTTCGGCTACACTAAATCATCACCAACTAACCCTTACCACAACAAACTAAACCCAATCACTTTTAAATTACAAAAAAATGCTAGTAACCATAGCAAACTATGCCAAACTCACCAAAATTACATTCGGCTACCATAAATCATCACCAACTAACCCTTACCACAACAAACTAAACCCAATCAATTTTAAATTACAAAAAAATGCTACTATATATATATAGCAAACTATGCCAAACTCACCTAAATTACTTCGGCTAACAAAAATCACCCCCAACTACACTTTACAACACCAAACTAAGCCCAATCACTTTAAAATTACAAAGAAATGCTAAAAATCATAACAAACTCTACCAGAATCACCTAAATTACTTCGGCTACCGTAAATCACCCCCAACTATCCCTTACCACAACAAACCAAACCATATCATCTTAAAATTATAAAAAAAGGTGTACAAATCATAACAAACTATGCCAGACTAACCTAAATTACTTCGGCTATTCTAAATCATCACCAACTAACCCTTACCACAACAAACTAAACCCAATCATTTTTAAATTACAAAAAAATGCTAGTAACCATAGCAAACTATGCCAAACTCACCTAAATTACTTCCGCTATCAAAAATAACCCCCAACTACACTTTACAGCAACAAACTAAGCCCAATCACTTTAAAATTACAAAAAAATGCTAAAAATCATAACAAACTATACCAGAATCACCTAAATTACTTCGGCTACCGTAAATCACCCCCAACTATCCCTCACCACAACTAACCAAACCATATCATCTTAAAATTACAAAAAATGGTGTACAAATCATAACAAACTATGCCAGACTCACCTAAATTACTTCGGCTACCCTAAATCATCACCAACTAACCCTTACCACAACAAACTAAACCCAATCACTTTTAAATTACAAAAAAATGCTAGTAACCATAGCAAACTATGCCAAACTCACCTAAATTACTTCGGCAACCATAAATCATCACCAACTAACCCTTACCACAACGAACTAAAAACAATCACTTTTAAATTACAAAAAAATGCTACTAACCATAGCAAACTATGCCAAACTAACCTAAATTACTTCGGCTATCAAAAATCACCCCCAACTACACTTTACAGCAACAAAGTAAGCCCAATCACTTTAAAATTACAAAAAAATGCTAAAAATCATAACAAACTATACCAGACTCACCTAAATTACTTCGGCTACCGTAAATCACCCCCAACTATCTCTTACCACAACAAACCAAACCATATCATCTTAAAATTACAAAAAAAGGTGTACAAATCATAACAAACTATGCCAGACTCACCTAAATTACTGCGGCTATTCTAAATCATCACCAACTAACCCTTACCACAACAAACTAAACCCAATCACATTTAAATTACAAAAAAATTTTAGTAACCATAGCAAACTATGCCAAACTCACCTAAATTACTTCGGCTACCATAAATCATCACCAACTAACCCTTACCACAACAAACTAAACCCAATCACTTTTAAATTACAAAAAAATGCTACTAACCATAGCAAACTATGCCAAACTCACCTAAATTAATTCGGCTATCAAAAATCACCCCCAACTACACGTTACAGCAACAAACTAAGCCCAATTACTTTAAAATTACAAAAAAATGCTAAAAATCATAACAAACTATACCAGAATCACCTAAATTACTTCGGCTAACGTAAATCACCCCCAACTATCCCTTACCAAAACAAACCAAACCATATCATCTTAAAATTACACAAAAAGGTGTACAAATCATAACAAATTATGCCAGACTCACCTAAATTACTTCGGCTACACTAAATCATCACCAACTAACCCTTACCACAACAAACTAAACCCAATCACTTTTAAATTACAAAAAAATGCTAGTAACTATAGCAAACTATGCCAAACTCACTTAAATTACTTCGGCTATCATAAATCATCACCAACTAACCCTTACCACAACAAAATAAACCCAATCACATTTAAATTACAAAAAAATGCTACTAACCATAGCAAACTATGCCAAACTCACCTAAATTACTTCGGCTATCAAAAATCACCCCCAACTACACTTTACAGCAAAAAACTAAGCCCAATCACTTTAAAATTACAAAAAAATGCTAAAAATCATAACAAACTATACCAGAATCACCTAAATTACTTCGGCTACCGTAAATCACCCCCAACTATCCCTTGCCACAACAAACCAAACCTAATCATCTTAAAATAAAAAAAATGTGTACAAATCATAACAAACTATACCATTATCACCTAAATTACTTCGGCTACCGTAAATCACCCCCAACTATCCCTCACTACAACAAACCAAACCATATCATCTTAAAATTACAAAAAATGGTGTACAAATCATAACAAACTATGCCAGACTCACCTAAATTACTTCGGCTACCCTAAATCATCACCAACTAACCCTTACCACACCAAACTAAACCCAATCACTTTTAAATTACAAAAAAATGCTAGTAACCATAGCAAACTATGCCAAACTCACCTAAATTACTTCGGCTATCAAAAATCACCCCCAACTACACGTTACAGCAACAAACTAAACCCAATCACTTTTAAATTACAAAAAAATGCTACTAACCATAGCAAACTATACCAAACTCACCTAAATTACTTCGGCTATCAAAAATCACTTTTAACAACACTTAACAGCAACAAACTAAGCCCAATGACTTTAAAATTACAAAAAAATGCTAAAAATCATAACAAACTATACCAGAATCACCTAAATTACTTCGGCTACCGTAAATCACCCCTAACTATCCCTTACTACAACAAACCAAACCATATCATCTTAAAATTACAAAAAAAGGTGTACAAATCATAACAAACTATGCCAGACTCACCTAAATTACTTCGGCTACTCTAAATCATCACCAACTAACCCTTACCACAACAAACTAAACCCAATCACTTTTAAATTACAAAAAAAATGCTACTAACCATAGCAAACTATGCCAAACTCACCTAAATTACTTCGGCTATCAAAAATCACCCCCAACTACATTTTACAGCAACAAACTAAGCCCAATCACTTTAAAATTACAAAAAAATGCTAAAAATTATAACAAACTATACCAGAATCACCTAAATTACTTCGGCTACCGTAAATCACCCCCAACTATCCCTTACCACAACAAACCAAACCATATCACCTTAAAATTACAAAAAAAGGTGTACAAATCATAACAAACTATGCCAGACTCACCTAAATTACTTCGGCTACTCTAAATCATCACCAACTAACCCTTACCACAACAAACTAAACCCAATCATTTTTAAATTACAAAAAAATGCTACTAACCATAGCAAACTATGCCAAACTCACCTAAATTACTTCGGCTATCAAAAATCACCCCCAACTACACTTTACAGCAACAAACTAAGCCCAATCACTTTAAAATTACAAAAAAATTCTAAAAATCATAACAAACTATACCAGAATCACCTAAATTACTTCGGCTACCGTAAATCACCCCCAACTATCCCTTACCACAACAAACCAAACCATATCATCTTAAAATTACAAAAAAAGGTGTACAAATCATAACAAACTATGCCAGCCTCACCTAAATTACTTCGGCTACTCTAAATCATCACCAACTAACCCTTACCACAACAAACTAAATCCAATCACTTTTAAAGTACAAAAAAATGCTAGTAACTATAGCAAACTATGCCAAACTCACCTAAATTACTTCGGCTACCATAAATCATCACCAACTAACCCTTACCACAACAAACTAAACCCAATCACTTTTAAATTACAAAAAAATGCTACTAACCATAGCAAACTATGCCAAACTCACCTAAATTACTTCGGCTATCAAAAATCACCCCCAACTACACTTTACAGCAACAAACTAAGCCCAATCACTTTAAAATTACAAAAAAATGCTAAAAATCATAACAAACTATACCAGAATCACCTAAATTACTTCGGCTACCGTAAATCACCCCCAACTATCCCTTACCACAACAAACCAAACCATATCATCTTAAAATTACAAAAAAAGGTGTACAAATTATAACAAACTATGCCAGACTCACCTAAATTACTTCGGCCACTCTAAATCATCACCAACTAACCCTTACAACAACAAACTAAATCCAATCACTTTTAAATTACAAAAAAATGCTGCTAACCATAGCAAACTATGCCAAACTCACCTAAATTACTTCGGCTATCAAAAATCACCCCCAACTACACTTTACAGCAACAAACTAAGCCCAATCACTTTAAAATGACAACAAAATGCTAAAAATCATAACAAACTATACCAGAATCACCTAAATTACTTCGGCTACCGTAAATCACCCCCAACTATCCCTTGCCACAACAAACCAAACCATATCATCTTAAAATTAAAAAAAAGGTGTACAAATCATAACAAACTATGCCAGACTCACCTAAATTACTTCGGCTACTCTAAATCATCACCGACTAACCCTTACCACAACAAACTAAACCCATTCACTTTTAAATTACAAAAAAATGCTAGTAACCATTGCAAACTATGCCAAACTCACCTAAATTACTTCGGCTACCATAAATCATCACCAACTAACCCTTACCACAACAAACTAAACCCAATCACTTTTAAATTACAAAAAAATGCTACTAACCATAGCAAACTATGCCAAACTCACCTAAATTATTTCGGCTATCAAAAATCACCCCCAACTACACTTTACAGCAACAAACTAAGCCCAATCCCTTTAAAATTACAAAAAAATGCTAAAAATCATAACAAACTATACCAGAATCACCTAAATTACTTCGGCTACCGTAAATCACCCCCAACCATCCCTTACCACAACAAACCAAACCATATCATCTTAAAATTACAAAAAAGGTGTACAAATCATAACAAACTATGCCAGACTAACCTAAATTACTTCGGCTACTCTAAATCATCACCAACTAACCCTTACCACAACAAACTAAACCCAATCATTTTTAAATTACAAAAAAATGCTAGTAACCATAGCAAACTATGCCAAACTCACCCAAATTACTTCGGCTACCATAAATCACTACCAACTAACCCTTACCACAACAAACTAAACCCAATCACTTTTAAATTACAAAAAAATGCTACTAACCCTAGCAAACTATGCCAAACTCACCTAAATTACTTCCGCTATCAAAAATAACCCCCAACTACACTTTAGAGCAACAAACTAAGCCCAATCACTTTAAAATTACAAAAAAATGCTAAAAATCATAACAAACTATACCAGAATCACCTAAATTACTTCGGCTACCGTAAATCACCCCCAACTATCCCTCACCGCAACAAGCCAAACCATATCATCTTAAAATTACAAAAAAAGGTGTACAAATCATAACAAACTATGCCAGACTCACCTAAATTACTTCGGCTACTCTAAATCTTCACCAACTAACCCTTACCACAACAAACTAAACCCAATCACTTTTAAATTACAAAAAATGCTAGTAACCATAGCAAACTATGCCAAACTCACCTAAATTACTTCGGCTACCATAAATCATCACCAACTAACCCTTACCACAACAAACTAAACCCAATCACTTTTAAATTACAGAAAAATGCTACTAACCATAGCAAACTATGCCAAACTAACCTAAATTACTTCGGCTATCAAAAATCACCCCCAACTACACTTTACAGCAACAAACTAAGCCTAATCACTTTAAAATTACAAAAAATGCTAAAAATTATAACAAAATATACCAGACTCACCTAAATTACTTCGGCTACCGTAAATCACCGCCAACTATCCCTTACCACAACAAACCACACCATATCATCTTAAAATTACAAAAAAAGGTGTACAAATCATAACAAACTATGCCAGACTCACCTAAATTACTTCGGCTACTCTAAATCATCACCAACTAACCCTTACCACAACAAACTAAACCCAATCACATTTAAATTACAAAAAAATTCTAGTAACCATAGCAAACTATGCCAAACTCACCTAAATTACTTCGGCTACCATAAATCATCACCAACTAACCCTTACCACAACAAACTAAACCCAATCACTTTTAAATTACAAAAAAATGCTACTAACCATAGCAAACTATGCCAAACGCACCTAAATTACTTCGGCTATCAAAAATCACCCCCAACTACACGTTACAGCAACAAACTAAGCCCAATTACTTTAAAATTACAAAAAAATGCTAAAAATCATAACAAACTACACCAGAATCACCTAAATTACTTCGGCTAACGTAAATCACCCCCAACTATCCCTTACCAAAACAAACCAAGCCATATCATCTTAAAATTACACAAAAAGGTGTAAAAATCATAACAAATTATGCCAGATTCACCTAAATTACTTCGGCTACACTAAATCATCACCAACTAACCCTTACCACAACAAACTAAACCCAATCACTTTTAAATTACAAAAAAATGCTAGTAACCAAAGCAAACTATGCCAAACTCAATTAAATTACTTCGGCTATCATAAATCATCACCAACTAACCCTTGCCACAACAAAATAAACCCAATCACTTTTAAATTACAAAAAAATGCTACTAACCATAGCAAACTAAGCCAAACTCACCTAAATTACTTCGGCTATCAAAAATCACCCCCAACTACACTTTACAGCAACAAACTAAGCCCAATCACTTTAAAATTACAAAAAAATGCTAAAAATCATAACAAACTATACCAGAATCACCTAAATTACTTCGGCTACCGTAAATCACCCCCAACTATCCCTTGCCACAACAAACCAAAGCATATCATCTTAAAATTAAAAAAAAGGTGTACAAATCATAACAAACTATGCCAGACTCACCTAAATTACTTCGGCTACTCTAAATCATCACAAACTAACCCTTACCACAACAAACTAAACCCAATCACTTTTAAATTACAAAAAAATGCTAGTAACCATAGCAAACTATGCCAAACTCACCTAAATTACTTCGGCTACCATAAATCATCATGAACTAACACTTACCACAACAAACTAAACCCAATCACTTTTAAATTAAAAAAAATGCTACTAACCATAGCAAACTATGCCAAACTCACCTAAATTACTTCGGCTATCAAAAATCACCCCCAACTACACTTTGCAGCAACAAACTAAGCCCAATCACTTTAAAATGACAACAAAATGCTAAAAATCATAACAAACTATACCAGAATCACCTAAATTACTTCGGCTACCGTAAATCACCCCCAACTATCCCTTACCACAACAAACCAAACCATATCATCTTAAAATTACAAAAAAAGGTGTACAAATCATAACAAACTATGCTAGACTCACCTAAATTACTTCGGCTACTCTAAATCATCACCAACTAACCCTTACCACAACAAACTAAACCCATTCTCTTTTAAATTACAAAAAAATGGTAGTAACCATAGCAAACTATGCCAAACTCACCTAAATTACTTCGGCTACCATAAATCATCACCAACTAACCCTTACCACAACAAACTAAACCCAATCACTTTTAAATTACAAAAAAATGCTACTAACTATAGCAAACTAGGCCAAACTCACCTAAATTATTTCGGCAATCAAAAATCATTCCCAACTACACTTTACAGCAACAAACTAAGCCCAATCACTTTAAAATTACAAAAAAATGCTAAAAATCATAACAAACTATACCAGAATCACCTAAATTACTTCAGCTACCGTAAATCACCCCCAACTATCCCTTGCCACAACAAACCAAACCATATCATCTTACAACTAAAAAAAAAAGTGTACAAATAATAACAAACTATGCCAGACTCACCTAAATTACTTCGGCTACACTAAATCGTCACCAACTAACCCTTACCACAACAAACTAAACCCAATCACTTCTAAATTGCAAAAAAATGCTAGTAACCGTAGCAAACTATGCCAAACTCACCTAAATTACTTCGGCTACCATAAATCATCACCAACTAACCCTTACCACAACAAACTAAACCCAATCACTTTTAAATTACAAAAAAATGCTACTAACCATAGCAAACTAGGCCAAACTCACCTAAATTACTTCGGCTATCAAAAATCACCCCCAACTACACTTTACAGTAACAAACTAAGCCCAATCACTTTAAAATTACAAAAAGATGCTAAAAATCATAACAAACTATACCAGAATCACCTAAATTACTTCGGCTACCGTAAATCACCCCCAACTATCCCTTACCACAACAAACCAAACCATATCATCTTAAAATTACAAAAAAAGGTGTACAAATCATAACAAATTATGCCAGACTCTCCTAAATTACTTCGGCTACACTAAATCATCACCAACTAACCCTTACCACAACAAACTAAACCCAATCACTTTTAAATTACAAAAAAATGCTAGTAACCATAGCAAACTATGCCAAACTCACCAAAATTACATTCGGCTACCATAAATCATCACCAACTAACCCTTACCACAACAAACTAAACCCAATCAATTTTAAATTACAAAAAAATGCTACTATATATATATAGCAAACTATGCCAAACTCACCTAAATTACTTCGGCTAACAAAAATCACCCCCAACTACACTTTACAACACCAAACTAAGCCCAATCACTTTAAAATTACAAAGAAATGCTAAAAATCATAACAAACTCTACCAGAATCACCTAAATTACTTCGGCTACCGTAAATCACCCCCAACTATCCCTTACCACAACAAACCAAACCATATCATCTTAAAATTATAAAAAAAGGTGTACAAATCATAACAAACTATGCCAGACTAACCTAAATTACTTCGGCTATTCTAAATCATCACCAACTAACCCTTACCACAACAAACTAAACCCAATCATTTTTAAATTACAAAAAAATGCTAGTAACCATAGCAAACTATGCCAAACTCACCTAAATTACTTCCGCTATCAAAAATAACCCCCAACTACACTTTACAGCAACAAACTAAGCCCAATCACTTTAAAATTACAAAAAAATGCTAAAAATCATAACAAACTATACCAGAATCACCTAAATTACTTCGGCTACCGTAAATCACCCCCAACTATCCCTCACCACAACTAACCAAACCATATCATCTTAAAATTACAAAAAATGGTGTACAAATCATAACAAACTATGCCAGACTCACCTAAATTACTTCGGCTACCCTAAATCATCACCAACTAACCCTTACCACAACAAACTAAACCCAATCACTTTTAAATTACAAAAAAATGCTAGTAACCATAGCAAACTATGCCAAACTCACCTAAATTACTTCGGCAACCATAAATCATCACCAACTAACCCTTACCACAACGAACTAAAAACAATCACTTTTAAATTACAAAAAAATGCTACTAACCATAGCAAACTATGCCAAACTAACCTAAATTACTTCGGCTATCAAAAATCACCCCCAACTACACTTTACAGCAACAAAGTAAGCCCAATCACTTTAAAATTACAAAAAAATGCTAAAAATCATAACAAACTATACCAGACTCACCTAAATTACTTCGGCTACCGTAAATCACCCCCAACTATCTCTTACCACAACAAACCAAACCATATCATCTTAAAATTACAAAAAAAGGTGTACAAATCATAACAAACTATGCCAGACTCACCTAAATTACTGCGGCTATTCTAAATCATCACCAACTAACCCTTACCACAACAAACTAAACCCAATCACATTTAAATTACAAAAAAATTTTAGTAACCATAGCAAACTATGCCAAACTCACCTAAATTACTTCGGCTACCATAAATCATCACCAACTAACCCTTACCACAACAAACTAAACCCAATCACTTTTAAATTACAAAAAAATGCTACTAACCATAGCAAACTATGCCAAACTCACCTAAATTAATTCGGCTATCAAAAATCACCCCCAACTACACGTTACAGCAACAAACTAAGCCCAATTACTTTAAAATTACAAAAAAATGCTAAAAATCATAACAAACTATACCAGAATCACCTAAATTACTTCGGCTAACGTAAATCACCCCCAACTATCCCTTACCAAAACAAACCAAACCATATCATCTTAAAATTACACAAAAAGGTGTACAAATCATAACAAATTATGCCAGACTCACCTAAATTACTTCGGCTACACTAAATCATCACCAACTAACCCTTACCACAACAAACTAAACCCAATCACTTTTAAATTACAAAAAAATGCTAGTAACTATAGCAAACTATGCCAAACTCACTTAAATTACTTCGGCTATCATAAATCATCACCAACTAACCCTTACCACAACAAAATAAACCCAATCACATTTAAATTACAAAAAAATGCTACTAACCATAGCAAACTATGCCAAACTCACCTAAATTACTTCGGCTATCAAAAATCACCCCCAACTACACTTTACAGCAAAAAACTAAGCCCAATCACTTTAAAATTACAAAAAAATGCTAAAAATCATAACAAACTATACCAGAATCACCTAAATTACTTCGGCTACCGTAAATCACCCCCAACTATCCCTTGCCACAACAAACCAAACCTAATCATCTTAAAATAAAAAAAATGTGTACAAATCATAACAAACTATACCATTATCACCTAAATTACTTCGGCTACCGTAAATCAACCCCAACTATCCCTCACTACAACAAACCAAACCATATCATCTTAAAATTACAAAAAATGGTGTACAAATCATAACAAACTATGCCAGACTCACCTAAATTACTTCGGCTACCCTAAATCATCACCAACTAACCCTTACCACACCAAACTAAACCCAATCACTTTTAAATTACAAAAAAATGCTAGTAACCATAGCAAACTATGCCAAACTCACCTAAATTACTTCGGCAACCATAAATCATCACCAGCTAACCCTTACCACAACGAACTAAAAACAATCACTTTTAAATTACAAAAAAATGCTACTAACCATAGCAAACTATGCCAAACTAACCTAAATTACTTCGGCTATCAAAAATCACCCCCAACTACACTTTACAGCAACAAAGTAAGCCCAATCACTTTAAAATTACAAAAAAATGCTAAAAATCATAACAAACTATACCAGACTCACCTAAATTACTTCGGCTACCGTAAATCACCCCCAACTATCCCTTACCACAACAAACCAAACCATATCATCTTAAAATTACAAAAAAAGGTGTACAAATCATAACAAACTATGCCAGACTCACCTAAATTACTGCGGCTATTCTAAATCATTACCAACTAACCCTTACCACAACAAACTAAACCCAATCACATTTAAATTACAAAAAAATTTTAGTAACCATAGCAAACTATGCCAAACTCACCTAAATTACTTCGGCTACCATAAATCATCACCAACTAACCCTTACCACAACAAACTAAACCCAATCACTTTTAAATTACAAAAAAATGCTACTAACCATAGCAAACTATGCCAAACACACCTAAATTAATTCGGCTATCAAAAATCACCCCCAACTACACGTTACAGCAACAAACTAAGCCCAATTACTTTAAAATTACAAAAAAATGCTAAAAATCATAACAAACTATACCAGAATCACCTAAATTACTTCGGCTAACGTAAATCACCCCCAACTATCCCTTACCAAAACAAACCAAACCATATCATCTTAAAATTACACAAAAAGGTGTACAAATCATAACAAATTATGCCAGACTCACCTAAATTACTTCGGCTACACTAAATCATCACCAACTAACCCTTACCACAACAAACTAAACCCAATCAATTTTAAATTACAAAAAAATGCTAGTAACTATAGCAAACTATGCCAAACTCACTTAAATTACTTCGGCTATCATAAATCATCACCAACTAACCCTTACCACAACAAAATAAACCCAATCACATTTAAATTACAAAAAAATGCTACTAACCATAGCAAACTATGCCAAACTCACCTAAATTACTTCGGCTATCAAAAATCACCCCCAACTACACTTTACAGCAAAAAACTAAGCCCAATCACTTTAAAATTACAAAAAAATGCTAAAAATCATAACAAACTATACCAGAATCACCTAAATTACTTCGGCTACCGTAAATCACCCCCAACTATCCCTTGCCACAACAAACCAAACCTAATCATCTTAAAATAAAAAAAATGTGTACAAATCATAACAAACTATGCCAGACTCACCTAAATTACTTCGGCTACTCTAAATCATCACAAACTAACCCTTACCACAACAAACTAAACCCAATCACTTTTAAATTACAAAAAAATGCTAGTAACCATAGCAAACTATGCCATACTCATCTAAATTACTTCGGCTACCATAAATCATCATGAACTAACACTTACCACAACAAACTAAACCCAATCATTTTTAAATTACAAAAAAATGCTGCTAACCATAGCAAACTATGCCAAACTCACCTAAATTACTTCGGCTATCAAAAATCACCCCCAAGTACACTTTACAGCAAGAAACTAAGCCCAATCACTTTAAAATGACAACAAAATGCTAAAAATCATAACAAACTATACCAGAATCACCTAAATTACTTCGGCTACCGTAAATCACCCCCAACTATCCCTTGCCACAACAAACCAAACCACATCATCTTAAAATTAAAAAAAAGGTGTACAAATCATAACAAACTATGCCAGACTCACCTAAATTACTTCGGCTACTTTAAATCATCACCAACTAACCCTTACCACAACAAACTAAACCCATTCACTTTTAAATTACAAAAAAATGCTAGTAACCATTGCAAACTATGCCAAACTCACCTAAATTACTTCGGCTACCATAAATTTTCACCAACTAACCCTTACCACAACAAACTACAGGTGTACAAATCATAACAAATTATGCCAGACTCACCTAAATTACTTCGGCTACACTAAATCATCACCAACTAACCCTTACCACAACAAACTAAACCCAATCACTTTTAAATTACAAAAAAATGCTAGTAACTATAGCAAACTATGCCAAACTCACTTAAATTACTTCGGCTATCATAAATCATCACCAACTAACCCTTACCACAACAAAATAAACCCAATCACATTTAAATTACAAAAAAATGCTACTAACCATAGCAAACTATGCCAAACTCACCTAAATTACTTCGGCTATCAAAAATCACCCCCAACTACACTTTACAGCAAAAAACTAAGCCCAATCACTTTAAAATTACAAAAAAATGCTAAAAATCATAACAAACTATACCAGAATCACCTAAATTACTTCGGCTACCGTAAATCACCCCCAACTATCCCTTGCCACAACAAACCAAACCTAATCATCTTAAAATAAAAAAAATGTGTACAAATCATAACAAACTATGCCAGACTCACCTAAATTACTTCGGCTACTCTAAATCATCACAAACTAACCCTTACCACAACAAACTAAACCCAATCACTTTTAAATTACAAAAAAATGCTAGTAACCATAGCAAACTATGCCATACTCATCTAAATTACTTCGGCTACCATAAATCATCATGAACTAACACTTACCACAACAAACTAAACCCAATCATTTTTAAATTACAAAAAAATGCTGCTAACCATAGCAAACTATGCCAAACTCACCTAAATTACTTCGGCTATCAAAAATCACCCCCAAGTACACTTTACAGCAAGAAACTAAGCCCAATCACTTTAAAATGACAACAAAATGCTAAAAATCATAACAAACTATACCAGAATCACCTAAATTACTTCGGCTACCGTAAATCACCCCCAACTATCCCTTGCCACAACAAACCAAACCACATCATCTTAAAATTAAAAAAAAGGTGTACAAATCATAACAAACTATGCCAGACTCACCTAAATTACTTCGGCTACTTTAAATCATCACCAACTAACCCTTACCACAACAAACTAAACCCATTCACTTTTAAATTACAAAAAAATGCTAGTAACCATTGCAAACTATGCCAAACTCACCTAAATTACTTCGGCTACCATAAATTTTCACCAACTAACCCTTACCACAACAAACTAAACCCAATCACTTTTAAATTACAAAAAAATTCTACTAACCATAGCAAACTATGCCAAACTCACCTAAATAATTTCGGCTATCAAAAATCACCCCCAACTACACTTTACAGCAACAAACTAAGCCCAATCACATTAAAATTACAAAAAAATGCTAAAAATTATAACAAACTATACCAGAATCACCTAAATTACTTCGGCTACCGTAAATCACCCCCAACTATCCCTTACCACAACAAACCAAACCATATCATCTTAAAATTACAAAAAAGGTGTACAAATCATCACAAACTATGCCAGACTTACCTAAATTACTTTGGCTACTCTAAATCATCACCAACTAACCCTTACCACAACAAACTACACCCAATCATTTTTAAATTACAAAAAAATGCTAGTAACCATAGCAAACTATGCCAAACTCACCCAAATTACTTCGGCTACCATAAATCATCACCAACTAACCCTTACCACAACAAACTAAACCCAATCACTTTTAAATTACAAAAAAATGCTACTAACCCTAGCAAACTATGCCAAACTCACCTAAATTACTTCCGCTATCAAAAATAACCCCCAACTACACTTTACAGCAACAAACTAAGCCCAATCACTTTAAAATTACAAAAAAATGCTAAAAATTATAACAAACTTTACCAGAATCACCTAAATTACTTCGGCTACCGTAAATCACCCCCAACTATCCCTTACCACAACAAACCAAACCATATCATCTTAAAATTACAAAAAAAGGTGTACAAATCATAACAAATTATGCCAGACTCACCTAAATTACTGCGGCTATTCTAAATCATCACCAACTAACCCTTACCACAACAAACTAAACCCAATCACATTTAAATTACAAAAAAATTCTAGTAACCATAGCAAACTATGCCAAACTCACCTAAATTACTTCGGCTACCATAAATCATCACCAACTAACCCTTACCACAACAAACTAAACCCAATCACTTTTAAATTACAAAAAAATGCTACTAACCATAGCAAACTATGCCAAACTCACCTAAATTACTTCGGCTATTAAAAATCACCCCCAACTACACGTTACAGCAACAAACTAAGCCCAATTACTTTATAATTACAAAAAAATGCTAAAAATCATAACAAACTATACCAGAATTACCTAAATTACTTCGGCTAACGTAAATCACCCCCAACTATCCCTTACCAAAACAAACCAAACCATATCATCTTAAAATTACACAAAAAGGTGTACAAATCATAACAAATTATGCCAGACTCACCTAAATTACTTCGGCTACACTAAATCATCACCAACTAACCCTTACCACAACAAACTAAACCCAATCACTTTTAAATTACAAAAAAATGCTAGTAACCATAGCAAACTATGCCAAACTCACTTAAATTACTTCGGCTATCATAAATCATCACCAACTAACCCTTACCACAACAAAATAAACCCAATCACATTTAAATTACAAAAAAATGCTACTAACCATAGCAAACTATGCCAAACTCACCTAAATTACTTCGGCTATCAAAAATCACCCCCAACTACACTTTACAGCAAAAAACTAAGCCCAATCACTTTAAAATTACAAAAAAATGCTAAAAATCATAACAAACTATACCAGAATCACCTAAATTACTTCGGCTACCGTAAATCACCCCCAACTATCCCTTGCCACAACAAACCAAACCTAATCATCTTAAAATTAAAAAAAATGTGTACAAATCATAACAAACTATGCCAGACTCACCTAAATTACTTCGGCTACTCTAAATCATCACAAACTAACCCTTACCACAACAAACTAAACCCAATCACTTTTAAATTACAAAAAAATGCTAGTAACCATAGCAAACTATGCCATACTCACCTAAATTACTTCGGCTACCATAAATCATCATGAACTAACACTTACCACAACAAACTAAACCCAATCAATTTTAAATTACAAAAAAATGCTACTAACCATAGCAAACTATGCCAAACACACCTAAATTACTTCGGCTATCAAAAATCACCCCCAACTACACTTTACAGCAACAAACAAAGCCCAATCACTTTAAAATTACAAAAAAATGCTAAAAATCATAACAAACTATACCAGAATCATCTAAATTACTTCGGCTACCGTAAATCACCCCCAACTATCCCTTACCACAACAAACCAAACCATATCATCTTAAAATTACAAAAAAAGGTGTACAAATTATAACAAACTATGCCAGACTCACCTAAATTACTTCGGCTACTCTAAATCATCACCAACTAACCCTTACAACAACAAACTAAATCCAATCACTTTTAAATTACAAAAAAATGCTGCTAACCATAGCAAACTATGCCAAACTCACCTAAATTACTTCGGCTATCAAAAATCACCCCCAACTACACTTTACAGCAACAAACTAAGCCCAATCACTTTAAAATGACAACAAAATGCTAAAAATCATAACAAACTATACCAGAATCACCTAAATTACTTCGGCTACCGTAAATCACCCCCAACTATCCCTTGCCACAACAAACCAAACCATATCATCTTAAAATTAAAAAAAAGGTGTACAAATCATAACAAACTATGCCAGACTCACCTAAATTACTTCGGCTACTCTAAATCATCACCGACTAACCCTTACCACAACAAACTAAACCCATTCACTTTTAAATTACAAAAAAATGCTAGTAACCATTGCAAACTATGCCAAACTCACCTAAATTACTTCGGCTACCATAAATCATCACCAACTAACCCTTACCACAACAAACTAAACCCAATCACTTTTAAATTACAAAAAAATGCTACTAACCATAGCAAACTATGCCAAACTCACCTAAATTATTTCGGCTATCAAAAATCACCCCCAACTACACTTTACAGCAACAAACTAAGCCCAATCCCTTTAAAATTACAAAAAAATGCTAAAAATCATAACAAACTATACCAGAATCACCTAAATTACTTCGGCTACCGTAAATCACCCCCAACCATCCCTTACCACAACAAACCAAACCATATCATCTTAAAATTACAAAAAAGGTGTACAAATCATAACAAACTATGCCAGACTAACCTAAATTACTTCGGCTACTCTAAATCATCACCAACTAACCCTTACCACAACAAACTAAACCCAATCATTTTTAAATTACAAAAAAATGCTAGTAACCATAGCAAACTATGCCAAACTCACCCAAATTACTTCGGCTACCATAAATCATTACCAACTAACCCTTACCACAACAAACTAAACCCAATCACATTTAAATTACAAAAAAATGCTACTAACCATAGCAAACTATGCCAAACTCACCTAAATTACTTCGGCTATCAAAAATCACCCCCAACTACACTTTACAGCAAAAAACTAAGCCCAATCACTTTAAAATTACAAAAAAATGCTAAAAATCATAACAAACTATACCAGAATCACCTAAATTACTTCGGCTACCGTAAATCACCCCCAACTATCCCTTGCCACAACAAACCAAACCTAATCATCTTAAAATTAAAAAAAATGTGTACAAATCATAACAAACTATGCTAGACTCACCTAAATTACTTCGGCTACTCTAAATCATCACAAACTAACCCTTACCACAACAAACTAAACCCAATCACTTTTAAATTACAAAAAAATGCTAGTAACCATAGCAAACTATGCCATACTCACCTAAATTACTTCGGCTACCATAAATCATCATGAACTAACACTTACCACAACAAACTAAACCCAATCAATTTTAAATTACAAAAAAATGCTACTAACCATAGCAAACTATGCCAAACTCACCTAAATTACTTCGGCTATCAAAAATCACCCCCAACTACACTTTACAGCAACAAACTAAGCCCAATCACTTTAAAATTACAAAAAAATGCTAAAAATCATAACAAACTATACCAGAATCACCTAAATTACTTCGGCTACCGTAAATCACCCCCAACTATCCCTTACCACAACAAACCAAACCATATCATCTTAAAATTACAAAAAAAGGTGTACAAATTATAACAAACTATGCCAGACTCACCTAAATTACTTCGGCTACTCTAAATCATCACCAACTAACCCTTACAACAACAAACTAAATCCAATCACTTTTAAATTACAAAAAAATGCTGCTAACCATAGCAAACTATGCCAAACTCACCTAAATTACTTCGGCTATCAAAAATCACCCCCAACTACACTTTACAGCAACAAACTAAGCCCAATCACTTTAAAATGACAACAAAATGCTAAAAATCATAACAAACTATACCAGAATCACCTAAATTACTTCGGCTACCGTAAATCACCCCCAACTATCCCTTGCCACAACAAACCAAACCATATCATCTTAAAATTAAAAAAAAGGTGTACAAATCATAACAAACTATGCCAGACTCACCTAAATTACTTCGGCTACTCTAAATCATCACCGACTAACCCTTACCACAACAAACTAAACCCATTCACTTTTAAATTACAAAAAAATGCTAGTAACCATTGCAAACTATGCCAAACTCACCTAAATTACTTCGGCTACCATAAATCATCACCAACTAACCCTTACCACAACAAACTAAACCCAATCACTTTTAAATTACAAAAAAATGCTACTAACCATAGCAAACTATGCCAAACTCACCTAAATTATTTCGGCTATCAAAAATCACCCCCAACTACACTTTACAGCAACAAACTAAGCCCAATCCCTTTAAAATTACAAAAAAATGCTAAAAATCATAACAAACTATACCAGAATCACCTAAATTACTTCGGCTACCGTAAATCACCCCCATCCATCCCTTACCACAATAAACCAAACCATATCATCTTAAAATTACAAAAAAGGTGTACAAATCATAACAAACTATGCCAGACTAACCTAAATTACTTCGGCTACTCTAAATCATCACCAACTAACCCTTACCACAACAAACTAAACCCAATCATTTTTAAATTACAAAAAAATGCTAGTAACCATAGCAAACTATGCCAAACTCACCCAAATTACTTCGGCTACCATAAATCACTACCAACTAACCCTTACCACAACAAACTAAACCCAATCACTTTTAAATTACAAAAAAATGCTACTAACCCTAGCAAACTATGCCAAACTCACCTAAATTACTTCCGCTATCAAAAATAACCCCCAACTACACTTTAGAGCAACAAACTAAGCCCAATCACTTTAAAATTACAAAAAAATGCTAAAAATCATAACAAACTATACCAGAATCACCTAAATTACTTCGGCTACCGTAAATCACCCCCAACTATCCCTCACCGCAACAAGCCAAACCATATCATCTTAAAATTACAAAAAAAGGTGTACAAATCATAACAAACTATGCCAGACTCACCTAAATTACTTCGGCTACTCTAAATCATCACCAACTAACCCTTACCACAACAAACTAAACCCAATCACTTTTAAATTACAAAAAATGCTAGTAACCATAGCAAACTATGCCAAACTCACCTAAATTACTTCGGCTACCATAAATCATCACCAACTAACCCTTACCACAACAAACTAAACCCAATCACTTTTAAATTACAGAAAAATGCTACTAACCATAGCAAACTATGCCAAACTAACCTAAATTACTTCGGCTATCAAAAATCACCCCCAACTACACTTTACAGCAACAAACTAAGCCTAATCACTTTAAAATTACAAAAAATGCTAAAAATTATAACAAAATATACCAGACTCACCTAAATTACTTCGGCTACCGTAAATCACCGCCAACTATCCCTTACCACAACAAACCACACCATATCATCTTAAAATTACAAAAAAAGGTGTACAAATCATAACAAACTATGCCAGACTCACCTAAATTACTTCGGCTACTCTAAATCATCACCAACTAACCCTTACCACAACAAACTAAACCCAATCACTTTTAAATTACAAAAAAATGCTACTAACCATAGCAAACTATGCCAAACGCACCTAAATTACTTCGGCTATCAAAAATCACCCCCAACTACACGTTACAGCAACAAACTAAGCCCAATTACTTTAAAATTACAAAAAAATGCTAAAAATCATAACAAACTACACCAGAATCACCTAAATTACTTCGGCTAACGTAAATCACCCCCAACTATCCCTTACCAAAACAAACCAAGCCATATCATCTTAAAATTACACAAAAAGGTGTACAAATCATAACAAATTATGCCAGATTCACCTAAATTACTTCGGCTACACTAAATCATCACCAACTAACCCTTACCACAACAAACTAAACCCAATCACTTTTAAATTACAAAAAAATGCTAGTAACCAAAGCAAACTATGCCAAACTCACCTAAATTACTTCGGCTATCATAAATCATCACCAACTAACCCTTGCCACAACAAAATAAACCCAATCACTTTTAAATTACAAAAAAATGCTACTAACCATAGCAAACTAAGCCAAACTCACCTAAATTACTTCGGCTATCAAAAATCACCCCCAACTACACTTTACAGCAACAAACTAAGCCCAATCACTTTAAAATTACAAAAAAATGCTAAAAATCATAACAAACTATACCAGAATCACCTAAATTACTTCGGCTACCGTAAATCACCCCCAACTATCCCTTGCCACAACAAACCAAAGCATATCATCTTAAAATTAAAAAAAAGGTGTACAAATCATAACAAACTATGCCAGACTCACCTAAATTACTTCGGCTACTCTAAATCATCACAAACTAACCCTTACCACAACAAACTAAACCCAATCACTTTTAAATTACAAAAAAATGCTAGTAACCATAGCAAACTATGCCAAACTCACCTAAATTACTTCGGCTACCATAAATCATCATGAACTAACACTTACCACAACAAACTAAACCCAATCACTTTTAAATTAAAAAAAATGCTACTAACCATAGCAAACTATGCCAAACTCACCTAAATTACTTCGGCTATCAAAAATCACCCCCAACTACACTTTGCAGCAACAAACTAAGCCCAATCACTTTAAAATGACAACAAAATGCTAAAAATCATAACAAACTATACCAGAATCACCTAAATTACTTCGGCTACCGTAAATCACCCCCAACTATCCCTTACCACAACAAACCAAACCATATCATCTTAAAATTACAAAAAAAGGTGTACAAATCATAACAAACTATGCTAGACTCACCTAAATTACTTCGGCTACTCTAAATCATCACCAACTAACCCTTACCACAACAAACTAAACCCATTCTCTTTTAAATTACAAAAAAATGGTAGTAACCATAGCAAACTATGCCAAACTCACCTAAATTACTTCGGCTACCATAAATCATCACCAACTAACCCTTACCACAACAAACTAAACCCAATCACTTTTAAATTACAAAAAAATGCTACTAACTATAGCAAACTAGGCCAAACTCACCTAAATTATTTCGGCTATCAAAAATCATTCCCAACTACACTTTACAGCAACAAACTAAGCCCAATCACTTTAAAATTACAAAAAAATGCTAAAAATCATAACAAACTATACCAGAATCACCTAAATTACTTCGGCTACCGTAAATCACCCCCAACTATCCCTTGCCACAACAAACCAAACCATATCATCTTACAACTAAAAAAAAAAGTGTACAAATAATAACAAACTATGCCAGACTCACCTAAATTACTTCGGCTACACTAAATCGTCACCAACTAACCCTTACCACAACAAACTAAACCCAATCACTTCTAAATTGCAAAAAAATGCTAGTAACCGTAGCAAACTATGCCAAACTCACCTAAATTACTTCGGCTACCATAAATCATCACCAACTAACCCTTACCACAACAAACTAAACCCAATCACTTTTAAATTACAAAAAAATGCTACTAACCATAGCAAACTAGGCCAAACTCACCTAAATTACTTCGGCTATCAAAAATCACCCCCAACTACACTTTACAGTAACAAACTAAGCCCAATCACTTTAAAATTACAAAAAGATGCTAAAAATCATAACAAACTATACCAGAATCACCTAAATTACTTCGGCTACCGTAAATCACCCCCAACTATCCCTTACCACAACAAACCAAACCATATCATCTTAAAATTACAAAAAAAGGTGTACAAATCATAACAAATTATGCCAGACTCTCCTAAATTACTTCGGCTACACTAAATCATCACCAACTAACCCTTACCACAACAAACTAAACCCAATCACTTTTAAATTACAAAAAAATGCTAGTAACCATAGCAAACTATGCCAAACTCACCTAAATTACTTCGGCTACCATAAATCAACACCAACTAACCCTTACCACAACAAACTAAACCCAATCAATTTTAAATTACAAAAAAATGCTACTATATATAGCAAACTATGCCAAACTCACTTAAATTACTTCGGCTATCAAAAATCACCCCTAACTACACTTTACAACAACAAACTAAGCCCAATCACTTTAAAATTACAAAGAAATGCTAAAAATCATAACAAACTCTACCAGAATCACCTAAATTACTTCGGCTACCGTAAATCACCCCCAACAATCCCTTACAACAACAAACCAAAAAATATCATCTTAAAATTAAAAAAAAAGGTGTACAAATCATAACAAACTATGCCAGACTCACCTAAATTACTTCGGCTACTCTAAATCATCACCAACTAACCCTTACCACAACAAACTAAACCCAATCACTTTTAAATTACAAAAAAATGCTAGTAACCATAGCAAACTATGCCAAACTCACCAAAATTACATTCGGCTACCATAAATCATCACCAACTAACCCTTACCACAACAAACTAAACCCAATCAATTTTAAATTACAAAAAAATGCTACTATATATAGCAAACTATGCCAAACTCACCTAAATTACTTCGGCTAACAAAAATCACCCCCAACTACACTTTACAACACCAAACTAAGCCCAATCACTTTAAAATTACAAAGAAATGCTAAAAATCATAACAAACTCTACCAGAATCACCTAAATTACTTCGGCTACCGTAAATCACCCCCAACTATCCCTTACCACAACAAACCAAACCATATCATCTTAAAATTATAAAAAAGGTGTACAAATCATAACAAACTATGCCAGACTCACCTAAATTACTTCGGCTACTCTAAATCATCACCAACTAACCCTTACCACAACAAACTAAACCCAATCACATTTAAATTACAAAAAAATGCTAGTAACCATAGCAAACTATGCCAAACTCACCTAAATTACTTCGGCTATCAAAAATCACCCCCAACTACACTTTACAGCAACAAACTAAGCCCAATCATTTTAAAATTACAAAAAAATGCTAAAAATCATAACAAACTATACCAGAATCACCTAAATTACTTCGGCTACCGTAAATCACCCCCAACTATCCCTTGCCACAACAAACCAAACCATATCATCTTAAAATTAAAAAAAAAGTGTACAAATCATAACAAACTATGCCAGACTCACCTAAATTACTTCGGCTACTCTAAATCATCACAAACTAACCCTTACCACAACAAACTAAACCCAATCACTTTTAAATTACAAAAAAAATGCTAGTAACCATAGCAAACTATACCAAACTCACCTAAATTACTTCGGCTACCATAAATCATCATGAACTAACACTTACCACAACAAACTAAACCCAATCACTTTTAAATTACAAAAAAATGCTGCTAACCATAGCAAACTATACCAAACTCACCTAAATTACTTCGGCTATCAAAAATCACTCCCAACTACACTTTACAGCTACAAACTAAGCCCAATCACTTTAAAATGACAACAAAATGCTAAAAATCATAACAAACTATACCAGAATCACCTAAATTACTTCGGTTACCGTAAATCACACAACTATCCCTTGCCACAACAAACCAAACCATATCATCTTAAAATTACAAAAAAAGGTGTACAAATCATAACAAACTATGCCAGACTCACCTAAATTACTTCGGCTACTCTAAATCATCACCAACTAACCCTTACCACAACAAACTAAACCCATTCACTTTTAAATTACAAAAAAATGCTAGTAACCATAGCAAACTATGCCAAACTCACCTAAATTACTTCCGCTACCATAAATCATCACCAATTAACCCTTACCACAACAAACTAAAACCAATCACTTTTAAAATACAAAAAAATGCTACTAACCATAGCAAACTATGCCAAACTCACCTAAATTATTTCGGCTATCAAAAATCACCCCCAACTACACTTTACAGCTACAAACTAAGCCCAATCCCTTTAAAATTACAAAAAAATTCTAAAAATCATAACAAACTATACCAGAATCACCTAAATTACTTCGGCTACCGTAAATCACCCCCAACCATCCCTTACCACAACAAACCAAACCATATCATCTTAAAATTACAAAAAAGGTGTACAAATCATAACAAACTATGCCAGACTAACCTAAATTACTTCGGCTACTCTAAATCATCACCAACTAACCCTTACCACAACAAACTAAACCCAATCACTTTTAAAATACAAAAAAATGCTACTAACCATAGCAAACTATGCCAAACTAACCTAAATTACTTCGGCTATTAAAAATCACCCCCAACTACACTTTACAGCAACAAACTAAGCCCAATCACTTTAAAATTACAAAAAAATGCTAAAAATCATAACAAAATATACCAGACTCACCTAAATTACTTCGGCTACCGTAAATAACCCCCAACTATCCCTTACCACAACAAACCAAACCATATCATCTCAAAATTACAAAAAAAGGTGTACAAATCATAACAAATTATGCCAGACTCACCTAAATTACTTCGGCTACTCTAAATCATCACCAACTAACCCTTACCACAACAAACTAAACCTAATCACATTTCAATTACAAAAAAATTCTAGTAACCATAGCAAACTATGCCAAACTCACCTAAATTACTTCGGCTACCATAAATAATCACCAACTAACCCTTACTACAACAAACTAAACCCAATCACTTTTAAATTACAAAAAATTGCTACTAACCATAGCAAACTATGCCAAACTCACCTAAATTATTTCGGCTATCAAAAATCACCCCCAACTACACTTTACAGCAACAGACTAAGCCCAATCACTTTAAAATTACAAAAAAATGCTAAAAATCATAACAAACTATACCAGGATCACCTAAATTACTTCGGCTACCGTAAATCACCCCCAACTATCCCTTACCACAACAAACCAAACCATATAATCTTAAAATTACAAAAAAAGGTGTACAAATCATAACAAACTATGGCAGACTCACCTAAATTACTTCGGCTACTCTAAATCATCACCAACTAACCCTTACCACAACAAACTAAACCCAATAACATTTAAATTACAAAAAAATGCTTGTAACCATAGCAAACTAAGCCAAACTCACCTAAGTTACTTCGGCTACCATAAATCATCACCAACTAACACTTACCACAACAAACTAAACCCAATCACTTTTAAATTACAAAAAAATGCTACTAACCATAGCAAACTAAGCCAAATTCACCTAAATTACTTCGGCTATCAAAAATCATCACCAACTAACCCTTACCACAACAAACTAAACCCAATCACTTTTAAATTACAAAAAAATGCTACTAACCATAGCAAACTATGCCAAACTCACCTAAATTACTTCGGCTATCAAAAATCACTCCCAACTACAATTTACAGCAACAAACTAAGCCCAATCACTTTAAAATTACAAAAAAATGCTAAAAATCATAACAAACTATACCAGAATCACCTAAATTACTTCGGCTAACGTAAATCACCCCCAACTATCCCTTACCACAACAAACCAAACCATATCATCTTAAAATTACAAAAAAAGGTGTACAAATCATAACAAACTATGCCAGACTCACATAAATTACTTCGGCTACTCTAAATCATCACCAACTAACCCTTACCACAACAAACTAAACCCAATCACTTTTAAATTACAAAAAAATGCTAGTAACCATAGCAAACTATGCCAAACTCACCTAAATTACTTCGGCTACCATAAATCATCACCAACTAACCCTTACCACAACAAACTAAACCCAATCAATTTTAAATTACAAAAAAATGCTACTATATATAGCAAACTATGCCAAACTCACCTAAATTACTTTGGCTATCAAAAATCACCCCTAACTACACTTTACAACAACAAACTAAGCCCAATCACTTTAAAATTACAAAAAAAAATTCTAAAAACCATAACAAACTCTACCAGAATCACCTAAATTACTTCCGCTACCGTAAATCACCCCCAACTATCCCTTACAACAACAAACCAAACCATATCATTTTAAAATTACAAAAAAAGGTGTACAAATCATAACAAACTATGCCAGACACACCTAAATTACTTCGGCTACTCTAAATCATCACCAACTAACCCATACCACAACAAACTAAACCCAATCACTTTTAAATTACAAAAAAATGCAAGTAACCATAGCAAACTATGCCAAACTCACCTAAATTACATTCGGCTAACATAAATCATCAC
The DNA here is from genome assembly GCA_964023215.1 of Eledona agricola. NCBI lineage: Eukaryota > Metazoa > Arthropoda > Insecta > Coleoptera > Tenebrionidae > Eledona > Eledona agricola. The sequence continues at coordinate 2,617,000 of CAXIEJ010000157.1, forward strand.
CAACTAACCCTTACCACAACAAACTAAACCCAATCACTTTTAAATTACAAAGAAATGCTACTAACCATAGCAAACTATGCCAAACTCACCTAATTTACTTCGGCTACCATAAATCATCACCAACTAACTCTTACCACAGCAAACTAAACCCAATCACTTTTAAATTACAAAGAAATGCTACTAACCATAGCAAACTATGCCAAACTCACCTAAATTACTTCGGCTATCAAAAATCACTCCCAACTACAATTTACAGCAACAAACTAAGCCCAATCACTTTAAAATTACAAAAAAATGCTAAAAATCATAACAAACTATACCAGAATCACCTAAATTACTTCGGCTAACGTAAATCACCCCCAACTATCCCTTACCACAACAAACCAAACCATATCATCTTAAAATTACAAAAAAGGTGTACAAATCATAACAAACTATGCCAGACTAACCTAAATTACTTCGGCTACTCTAAATCATCACCAACTAATCCTTACCACAACAAACTAAACCCAATCATTTTTAAATTACAAAAAAATGCTAGTAACCATAGCAAACTATGCCAAACTCACCCAAATTACTTCGGCTACCATAAATCATCACCAACTAACCCTTACCACAACAAACTAAACCCAATCACTTTTAAATTACAAAAAAATGCTACTAACCCTAGCAAACTATGCCAAACTCACCTAAATTACTTCCGCTATCAAAAATAACCCCCAACTACACTTTACAGCAACAAACTAAGCCCAATCACTTTAAAATGACAACAAAATGCTAAAAATCATAACAAACTATACTAGAATCACCTAAATTACTTCGGCTACCGTAAATCACCCCCAACTATCCCTTACCACAACAAACCAAACCATATCATCTTAAAATTACAAAAAAAGGTGTACAAATCATAACAAACTATGCCAGACTAACCTAAATTACTTCGGCTACTCTAAATCATCACCAACTAACCCTTACCACAACAAACTAAACCCAATCACTTTTAAATTACAAAAAAATGCTAGTAACCATAGCAAACTATGCCAAACTCACCTAAATTACTTCGGCTACCATAAATCATCACCAACTAACCCTTACCACAACAAACTAAACCCAATCACTTTTAAATTACAAAAAAATGCTACTAACCATAGCAAACTATGCCAAACTAACCTAAATTACTTCGGCTATTAAAAATCACCCCCAACTACACTTTACAGCAACAAACTAAGCCCAATCACTTTAAAATTACAAAAAAATGCTAAAAATCATAACAAAATATACCAGACTCACCTAAATTACTTCGGCTACCGTAAATAACCCCCAACTATCCCTTACCACAACAAACCAAACCATATCATCTCAAAATTACAAAAAAAGGTGTACAAATCATAACAAACTATGCCAGACTCACCTAAATTACTTCGGCTACTCTAAATCATCACCAACTAACCCTTACCACAACAAACTAAACCTAATCACATTTCAATTACAAAAAAATTCTAGTAACCATAGCAAACTATGCCAAACTCACCTAAATTACTTCGGCTACCATAAATCATCACCAACTAACCCTTACTACAACAAACTAAACCCAATCACTTTTAAATTACAAAAAATTGCTACTAACCATAGCAAACTATGCCAAACTCACCTAAATTATTTCGGCTATCAAAAATCACCCCCAACTACACTTTACAGCAACAGACTAAGCCCAATCACTTTAAAATTACAAAAAAATGCTAAAAATCATAACAAACTATACCAGGATCACCTAAATTACTTCGCCTACCGTAAATCACCCCCAACTATCCCTTACCACAACAAACCAAACCATATAATCTTAAAATTACAAAAAAAGGTGTACAAATCATAACAAACTATGGCAGACTCACCTAAATTACTTCGGCTACTCTAAATCATCACCAACTAACCCTTACCACAACAAACTAAACCCAATAACATTTAAATTACAAAAAAATGCTTGTAACCATAGCAAACTAAGCCAAACTCACCTAAGTTACTTCGGCTACCATAAATCATCACCAACTAACACTTACCACAACAAACTAAACTCAATCACCTTTAAATTACAAAAAAATGCTACTAACCATAGCAAACTAAGCCAAACTCACCTAAATTACTTCGGCTATCAAAAATCATCACCAACTAACCCTTACCACAACAAACTAAACCCAATCACTTTTAAATTACAAAAAAATGCTACTAACCATAGCAAACTATGCCAAACTCACCTAAATTACTTCGGCTATCAAAAATCACTCCCAACTACAATTTACAGCAACAAACTAAGCCCAATCACTTTAAAATTACAAAAAAATGCTAAAAATCATAACAAACTATACCAGAATCACCTAAATTACTTCGGCTAACGTAAATCACCCCCAACTATCCCTTACCACAACAAACCAAACCATATCATCTTAAAATTACAAAAAAAGGTGTACAAATCATAACAAACTATGCCAGACTCACATAAATTACTTCGGCTACTCTAAATCATCACCAACTAACCCTTACCACAACAAACATAACCCAATCACTTTTAAATTACAAAAAAATGCTAGTAACCATAGCAAACTATGCCAAACTCACCTAAATTACTTCGGCTACCATAAATCATCACCAACTAACCCTTACCACAACAAACTAAACCCAATCAATTTTAAATTACAAAAAAATGCTACTATATATAGCAAACTATGCCAAACTCACCTAAATTACTTTGGCTATCAAAAATCACCCTAACTACACTTTACAACAACAAACTAAGCCCAATCACTTTAAAATTACAAAAAAATGCTAAAAACCATAACAAACTCTACCAGAATCACCTAAATTACTTCCGCTACCGTAAATCACCCCCAACTATCCCTTACAACAACAAACCAAACCATATCATTTTAAAATTACAAAAAAAGGTGTACAAATCATAACAAACTATGCCAGACACACCTAAATTACTTCGGCTACTCTAAATCATCACCAACTAACCCATACCACAACAAACTAAACCCAATCACTTTTAAATTACAAAAAAATGCAAGTAACCATAGCAAACTATGCCAAACTCACCTAAATTACATTCGGCTAACATAAATCATCACCAACTAACCCTTACCACAACAAAATAAACCCAATCACTTTTAAATTACAAAGAAATGCTACTAACCATAGCAAATTATGCCAAACTCACCTAAATTACTTCGGCTACCATAAATCATCACCAACTAACTCTTACCACAGCAAACTAAACCCAATCACTTTTAAATTACAAAGAAATGCTACTAACCATAGCAAACTATGCCAAACTCACCTAAATTACTTCGGCTATCAAAAATCACTCCCAACTACAATTTACAGCAACAAACTAAGCCCAATCACTTTAAAATTACAAAAAAATGCTAAAAATCATAACAAACTATACCAGAATCACCTAAATTACTTCGGCTAACGTAAATCACCCCCAACTATCCCTTACCACAACAAACCAAACCATATCATCTTAAAATTACAAAAAAAGGTGTACAAATCATAACAAACTATGCCAGACTCACATAAATTACTTCGGCTACTCTAAATCATCACCAACTAACCCTTACCACAACAAACTAAACCCAATCACTTTTAAATTACAAAAAAATGCTAGTAACTATAGCAAACTATGCCAAACTCACCTAAATTACTTCGGCTACCATAAATCATCACCAACTAACCCTTACCACAACAAACTAAACCCAATCAATTTTAAATTACAAGAAAATGCTACTAACCATAGCAAACTATGCCAAGCTCACCTAAATTACTTCGGCTATCAAAAATCACTCCCAAATACAATTTACAGCAACAAACTAAGCCCAATCACTTAAAAATTACAAAAAAATGCTAAAAATCATAACAAACTATACCAGAATCACCTAAATTACTTCGGCTACCGTAAATCACCCCCAACTATCCTATACCACAACAAACCAAACCATATCATCTTAAAATTACAAAAAAAGGTGTACAAATCATAACGAAATATGCCAGATTCACCTAAATTACTTCGGCTACTCTAAATCATCACCAACTAACCCTTACCACAACCAACTAAACCCAATTACTTTTAAATTACAAAAAAATGCTACTAACCATAGCAAACTGTGCCAAACTCACCTAAATTACTTCGGCTATCAAAAATCACCCCCAACTACACTTTACAGCAACAAACTAAGCCCAATCACTTTAAAATTACAAAAAAATGCTAAAAATCATAACAAACTATACCAGAATCACCTTAATTACTTTGGCTACGTAAATCACTACTAACCATAGGAAACTATGCCAAACTCACCTAAATTACTTCGGCTATCAAAAATCACCCCCAACTACACTTTACAGCAACAAACTAAGCCCAATCACTTTAAAATTACAAAAAATGCTAAAAATCATAACAAACTATACCAGAATCACCTAAATTACTTCGGCTACCGTAAATCACCCCCAACTATCCCTTACCACAACAAACCAAACCATATCATTTAAAAATTACAAAAAAAGTGTACAAATCATAAAAAACTATGCCAGACTCACCTAAATTACTTCGGCTACTCTAAATCATCATCAACTAAACCTTATCACAACAAACTAAACCCAATCACTTTTAAATTACAAAAAAATGCTACTAACCATAGCAAACTATGCCAAACTCACATAAATTACTTCGGCTACCATAAATCATCACCAACTAACCCTTACCAAAACAAACTAAACCCAATCAATTTTTAATTACAAAAAGATGGTACTAACCATAGCAAACTATGCCAAACTCACCTAATTTACTTCGGCTATCAAAAATCACCCCCAACTACACTTTACAGCAACAAACTAAGCCCAATCACTTTAAAATTACAAAAAAATGCTAAAAATCGTAACAAACTATACCAGAATCACCTTAATTACTTCGGCTACCGTAAATCACCCCCAATTATCCCTTACCACAACAAACCAAACCATATCATCTTAAAATTACAAAAAAAGGTGTACAAATCATAACAAACTATGCCAGACTCACCTAAATTACTTCGGCTACTCTAAATCATCACCAACTAACCCTTACCAAAACAAACTAAACCCAATCACTTTTAAATTACAAAAAAATGCTACTAACCATAGCAAACTATGCCAAACTATGCCAAACTGACCTAAATTACTTCGGCTATCAAAAATCACCCCCAACTACACTTGACAGCAACAAACTAAGCCCAATCACTTTAAAATTACAAAAAAATGCTAAAGATCATAACAAACTATACCAGAATCACCTAAATTACTTCGGCTACCGTAAGTCACCCCCAACTATCCCTTACCACAACAAACCAAACCATATCATCTTAAAATTACAAAAAAACGTGTACAAATCATAGCAAACTATGCCAGACTCACCTAAATTACTTCGGCTACTCTAAATCATCACCAACTAACCCTTACCACAACAAACTAAACCCAATCACTTTTAAATTACAAAAAAATGATGTAACCATAGCAAACTATGCCAAACTCACCTAAATTACTTCGGCTACCATAAATCATCACCAACTAACTCTTACCACAGCAAACTAAACCCAATCACTTTTAAATTACAAAGAAATGCTACTAACCATAGCAAACTATGCCAAACTCACCTAAATTACTTAGGCTATCAAAAATCACTCCCAACTACAATTTACAGCAACAAACTAAGCCCAATCACTTTAAAATTACAAAAAAATGCTAAAAATCATAACAAACTATACCAGAATCACCTAAATTACTTCGGCTAACGTAAATCACCCCAACTATCCCTTACCACAACAAACCAAACCATATCATCTTAAAATTACAAAAAAAGGTGTACAAATCATAACAAACTATGCCAGACTCACATAAATTACTTCGGCTACTCTAAATCATCACCAACTAACCCTTACCACAACAAACTAAACCCAATCACTTTTAAATTACAAAAAAATGCTAGTAACTATAGCAAACTATGCCAAACTCACCTAAATTACTTCGGCAACCATAAATCATCACCAACTAACCCTTACCACAACAAACTAAACCCAATCAATTTTAAATTACAAAAAAATGCTACTAACCATAGCAAACTATGCCAAACTCACCTAAATTACTTCGGCTATCAAAAATCACTCCCAAATACAATTTACAGCAACAAACTAAGCCCAATCACTTAAAAATTACAAAAAAATGCTAAAAATCATAACAAACTATACCAGAATCACCTAAATTACTTCGGCTACCGTAAATCACCCCCAACTATCCTATACCACAACAAACCAAACCATATCATCTTAAAATTGCAAAAAAAGGTGTACAAATCATAACGAAATATGCCAGATTCACCTAAATTACTTCGGCTACTCTAAATCATCACCAACTAACCCTTACCACAACAAACTAAACCCAATCACTTTTAAATTACAAAAAAATGCTACTAACCATAGCAAACTGTGCCAAACTCACCTAAATTACTTCGGCTATCAAAAATCACCCCCAACTACACTTTACAGCAACAAACTAAGCCCAATCACTTTAAACTTACAAAAAAATGCTAAAAATCAAAACAAACTTTACCAGATTCACCTAAATCACTTCGGCTACCGTAACTCACCCCCAACTATCCCTTACCACAACAAACTAAACCATATCATCTTAAAATTACAAAAAAAAATGTGTACAAATCATAACAAACTATGCCAGAATCACCTAAATTACTTCGGCTATTCTAAATCATTACCAACTAAACCTTACCGCAACAAACAAAACCCAATCACTTTTAAATTACAAAAAAATTCTAGTAACCATAGCAAACTATGCCAAACTCACCTAAATTAATTCGGCTACCATAAATCATCACCAACTAACCCTTACCACAACAAACTAAACCCAATCACTTTTAAATTACAAAAAAATGCTACTTACCATAGCAAACTATGCCAAACTCACCTAATTTACTTCGGCTATCAAAAATCACCCCCAACTACACTTTACAGCAACAAACTAAGCCCAATCACTTTAAAATTACAAAAAAATGCTAAAAATCATAAAAAACTATACCAGAATCACCTAAATTACTTCGGCTACCGTAAATCACCGCCAACTATCCTTTACCACAACAAACCTAACCATATCATCTTAAAATTACAAAAAAAGGTGTACAAATCATAACAAACTATGCCAGACTCACCTAAATTACCTCGGCTACTCTAAATCATCACCAACTAACCCTTACCACAATAAACTAAACCCAATCACTTTTAAATTACAAAAAAATGCTACTAACCAAAGCAAACTATGCCAAACTCACCTAAATTACTTTGGCTATCAAAAATCACCCCCAACTACACTTTACAGCAACAAACTAAGGCCAATCACTTTAAAATTACAAAAAAATGCTAAAAATCATAACAAAGTATACCAGACTCACCTAAATTACTTCGGCTACCGTAAATCACCCCCTACTATCCCTTACCACAACAAACCAAACCACATCATCTTAAAATTACAAAAAAAGGTGTACAAATCATAACAAACTATGCCAGACTCACCTAAATTACTTCGGTTACTCTAAATCATCACCAACTAACCCTTACCACAACAAACTAAACCCAATCACTTTTAAATTACAAAAAAATGCTACTAACCATAGCAAACTATGCCAAACTCACCTAAATTACTTCGGCTATCAAAAATCACCCCCAACTACACTTTACAACAACAAAGTAAGCCCAATCACTTTAAAATTACAAAAAAATGCTAAAAATCATAACAGACTATACCAGAATCACCTAAATTACTTCGGCTACCGTAAATCACCCCCAACTATCCCTTACCACAACAAACCAAAGCATATCATCTTAAAATTACAAAAAAGGTGTACAAGTCATAACAAATTATGCCAGACTCACCTAAATTACTTCGGCTACTCTAAATCGTCACCAACTAACCCTTACCACAACAAACTAAACCCAATCAATTTTAAATTACAAAAAAATGCTACTAACCATAGCAAACTATGCCAAACTCACCTAAATTACTTCGGCTATCAAAAATCACCCCCAACTACACTTTACAGCAACAAACTAAGGCCAATCACTTTAAAATTGCAAAAAAATGCTAAAAATCATAACAAACTTCTCCGGAATCACCTAAATTACTTCGGCTACCGTAAATCACCCCCAACTATCCCTTACCACAACAAACCAAACCATATCATCTTAAAATTACAAAAAAGGTGTACAAATCATAACAAACTATGCCAGACTCACCTAAATTACTTCGGCTACTCTAAATCATCACCAACTAACCCTTACCACAACAAACTAAACCCAATCACTTTTAAATTACAAAAAAATGCTACTAACCATAGCAAACTATGCCAAACTCACCTAAATTACTTCGGCAATCAAAAATCACCCCCAAACTACACTTTACAGCAACAAACTAAGCCCAATCACTTTAAAATTACAAAAAAATGCTAAAAATTATAACAAACTATACCAGAATCACCTAAATTACTTCGGCTACCGTAAATCATCCCCAACTATCCCTTACCACAACAAACCAAACCATATCATCTTAAAATTACAAAAAAGGTGTACAAATCATAACAAACTCTTCCAGACTCACCTAAATTACTTTGGCTACTCTAAATCATCACCAACTAACCCTTACCAAAACAAACTAAACCCAATCAGTTTTAAATTACAAAAAAATGCTACTAACCATAGCAAACTATGCCAAACTCACCTAAATTACTTCGGCTATCAAAAATCACCCCCAACTAAACTTTACAGCAACAAACTAAGGCCAATCACTTTAAAATTACAAAAAAATGCTAAAAATTATAACAAAGTATACATGAATCACCTAAATTACTTCGGCTACCGTAAATCATCCCCAACTATCCCTTACCACAACTAACCAAACCATATCATCTTAAAATTACAAAAAAAGGTGTACAAATCATAACAAACTATGCCAGACTCACCTAAATTACTTCGGCTACTCTAAATCATCACCAACTAACCCTTACCACAACAAACTAAACCCAATCACTTTTAAATTACAAAAAAATGCTACTAACCATAGCAAACTATGCCAAACTCACCTAAATTACTTCGGATATCAAAAATCACCCCCAACTACACTTTACAGCAACAAACTAAGGCCAATCACTTTAAAATTACAAAAAAATGCTAAAAATCATAACAAAGTATACCAGAATCACCTAAATTACTTCGGCTACCGTAAATCACCCCCAACTATCCCTTACCACAACAAACCAAACTATATCATCTTAAAATTACAAAAAAAGGTGTACAATGTGTGTATGTATGTAAATTAGTGGAGGGTAGTCTGTACGACCACTGGACTTAGGCCCCAGCGGGCCCCTTGTCCTGCCTCCGTTAGGGGGTCACTCCAGCTGGGTCGATAGCCATCCTATTTGGTTGAAATAGTTGACCACCGAGCCCAGGGGGATCTCCTTTATGTTGGCCATTGATGGCCATTTGTCCCCAAGTATGGATTCTCTGATGGACGAAAGCGCAGTGCATTCGCAAAGTACGTGCTGCACTGTTTCGTCTTCTTGTTCACATCCTCTACAAAGTGGTGTGTGTTCTAGCTTCATTTGGTGAAGGTGTTTTCTTAAATGACAGTGCCCGGTCAGAATGCCTGTCGCGAGGCGCAAGTTCTTCTTGGTCATTGTCAAAAATTTGTTCGCTGCGTCCTTGCTGGGATACATTAGTAATTCCTTGGCATGGCGACAGCTGGTTGTGTCATCCCATCTCTCTTTGAATTGAAAGTGGGTGTTTTCCTTTATAAGTTTTGTTCTTGCTGAGGTTGATAGCGTATTTGAGGGGCCTAAGATCTTTCTTTTGGCTGCCCTCGCCGCCAACTCGTCAGCTTTTATGTTTCCCATGTTTTCCGCGTGACCTCTAACCCAGCAAACAAAAATTGTGTTCACTTTGGCGATCTCCGCGAGCGATTTATGGGTTTCTAATACTGCCCTCGATACAGTTTTGTATCTTTGAAGGGACAGTAGTGCTTGTCTACTATCTGTGTAGATTCGTATCTTTTTGCCGCTGGCCTGTCTGCGTGCAATTCCTTTTGCGGCTATGGATATACCTGCCAGCTCGGTATCCGTTACTCTGGCGTATTTATCCATAGTCCAGCTGCTTCGAATTCGCAGGCTTCTTGAAAATATTCCACAGCCCGCTCCTTCTTTCTTTTTTGATCCATCCGTGAAGACCTTTATGGTCTCTTCATCAGATGTTTCGTTTGGTTTTATGTCGATTGCGTAGGGTTTGTTAAAGACTAACTGGGGGGAGATATCGTTGGTGCCTGCCTGTAGTTGAGGTATCTTCTTGACCGCCTCATCCCACAGACGGCGCCTTATCTCGCCACATCCTACGCTGGACTGTACACCGAGACTCTTGAGGCGTGCCATCGTTGTCAGTGCCGTTTCCTCGAGATAGATATCAAGAGGTGGCAAGCACAACATCACTTCCATCGCTCGTGTCGGTGTTGTCCGCATAGCGCCGGTTATGCACAGACATGCGGTTCTCTGTGGTCGGCTAAGTTTGTGTTTGGCTGTTGTCTGTTGACTTTTTGGCCACCAGACGACGCTACCATAGGCAATCATCGGTCTCACAATTGCAGTGTATACCCACATCAGGACCTTGGGTTTCATTCCCCAGGTTTTCCCCATGGTCCTGCGGCACTGCTCGTAGAAGATGTACGCCTTTTTTATCCTTCTGTCGATGTGAAGGTTCCATGTTAGCTTGCTATCAAAGGTTACTCCAAGGTATTTCACTTCGGTCGCAAAGCTTAGTTTTGTGTTTAGAAAGCTTGGTGCTTTTAGCTTCTCCGTCTTTCTTTTTTTCGTGAAGAGAACCATCTCTGTCTTCCTGGGGTTTGCAGACAGAGTGTGTTCTCTGCACCATTTTTCAGTTATTCTCAGCGCCTCCTGTGCTCTGTCGCATAGGAAGCTTTCGAACTTACCACTAAGCAGGATTGTTAAATCGTCTGCGTGTGCAATGGTGTAGAAGCCTTGGGAGTTGAGTCGACGCAAAAGGCTGTCGAGAACCAAGTTCCACAGCAGCGGAGATAAAACTCCGCCCTGCGGACAGCCTCTCGCGACTTTACATCTCACCATCTTGTCTCCCACATTGATTTTTACTGCTCTGTTTGAGAGCATGTTTGCTATCCAGCCCCGGATGGTGGGGTGTACGTTCCTTTCCGTCAGGGCTGCTTCAATCTTTTGGAAGGTGGTTTTATCAAATGCACCTTCTATGTCTAGAAATATACCCAAGGTGGACTCTTTGTTGTCCAACGATCTTTCAATCCGACTGGTGACCAAGTGTAGGGCACTGTCGGTGGATCTGCCTGGAGTGTATGCCTGTTGGTTGGGATGCAATGTGTCAGCAATTGTTTCCCTCAGGTGGCGTTCGCACAGTCTTTCCATCGTCTTTAGTAAGAACGAGGTCAGGCTTATGGACCGGTATGCTTTGGGGGTGGTATAATCCATTCTCCCCGCTTTTGGGATGAGCACGGCTTTTACCTCTCTCCAGTCTTTTGGGATGTACTGGTGTGCAAGGCACGACCTGAACAGTCCCACCAGGTGCGGCAGCAGGTCTTCCAGGCCCCACTGGAGTAGTGCTGGATGTATGCCGTCGCTTCCTGGTGATTTGAATGGGGAGAAGCTCTGTAGTGCCCATCTTATTCTATCTTCTCCAACAATTCGTTCTGAAAATTCCCATTCCGGATCCGAAGGGTTGGTGTCAGGTTCATCTGGCCGTTCTTCCCGTTCGGTTGGAACCGAGTCCGGGAAGTGAGTCTGCATAAGCAGCTCTAGGCTTTCTTGTAGGTCGGTGGTTCGTGTACCATCCTCCTTGGTTAGGAGACCCAAGTCGTGCTCCTTATCTTTTGCGAGGATCTTATAAAGTTTTGCCACCTGCGAGTGATTTTCGATCTCTTCGCAGTAGGCTCTCCACGCTGCTCTTTGTCTTTTCCTGACTGTTTTTTTAAACTCTCTAAGAAGTGTTTTGTATTGGTCCCAGTCTGAGCCGGGTCCCTTTCGTTTGGCTTTTTGAAAGCTGCCCGAGTTCTAATTTTGAGGTCGCTCAATTCCTGGGTCCACCATTTGGTAGCTTCTCCAGGTTGAGCCGATGTCCTCAGGGGGCAGGATGTTTCAAAAGCTTTTTTAATCTTATTTTGTATGTCCTTGACATATTGTTCTATTTCGACGCAGCTGTTAGGTGCGCGACATTGTGTATGTTTAAGTCCCTCCTGGAGTTGACTGAGATATTTATCTCTGTCCTTCGGGGGTCCCTAAACAATCTCGCGGGTGTCCTGGTGAGGTCGATTTCAAATTTTATCCACTGGTGGTCAGACATCGTAATCGAATCTGATACGCGCCAGTTGCGGATTGTTCTCGATATGTGCGCCGTAGCGATCGTTATATCTATTACAGTTTGACTCTTAGCGTTGACAAATGTCGGAACGCAGCCTCTGTTGGTGATGCAGAGGCTGTTTCCGCTTATGTAATCGAAAAGAGACTCACCCCTTGCGTTGTTGTCCTTACTGCCCCAGGTCACGTGGTGTGCGTTTGCGTCGCATCCCACGATGACTTCCCATTTCTGGGAGTGACAGTACGCTATCAGGTCCTCCAGTTCCCTTGTTGGTGGTGGGATGGTCGCGTCTATTGGGAGGTACGCTGAAGCTAGGACTAAAACGGTCGGTTTGCCGGCCACTACCCATTCCACCTTTACGGCCGTTAGGTCAGATGTTGACAGGTGTTGGAGTGGTTCGGTTTTTATATGCCGAGGGACGTAGACCGCTGTCCTCGGCTTCTCTGTAGTGGGCGTGCTAAAAGTACGTCCAGTTAGTTTTGATAACCCTGAAATCTTGGATTTGACTATCCAGGGTTCCTGAATTAGTGCCAGTGCATTCTGATCCATATCCAGGTGCCGGCATAAAGTTGCCGTTGTAGCCCTGCTATGGTGCAGATTGCACTGGACTATTTTTACCTCCTTATTTGCAGTGCCCATTGGGCTGCCTGGTGGTTGTTTTTTAGTTGGTGGCCTCGGTTTCCATCCCTTGTGGGGAGGCTGCCTTGGCCGCTGTTGTTTCCAGGTCTGGAGGTGCAGCTTCGTGTGTTGCTGCTTCCTCCTTTCCTGGTTCTTCCTTTTTGACCCTAAGGGTGAGGTGGCGGAAGAGATAAGAAATTTTCATGCCTTCCTCTCTTAGGGTCTTCATGTCCTCATCTCCGATGCCGAAGACGAGGAGATGCCCTCGCGGGTTAGTCGTCGCCTCATGGTGGAAGACGCACCATTTGCCCACCGTCACCTCCACGTTCTGACTCGCTAGGCGACGGATGACAAGCTCCTTCTCGGCGAGGGGAGTTTCCTCCTCCTCAGGGATCCAGAGCGATGCCTTCGTCAGCCTAGGAAGCTGGTCCGAACGGATGACGGCTAGCTCGGCGTCCTTCCAGGGCTTTTGGGGTATTTACAGTGGCCTTAAGCCACTGTATTCCTTTGTCGTTGTCGCAGACAACCCTGATTATCTCACCAGAGTATGTCCACGACATAAACGTTGGAGTTTGCGAGCTTGACGAAGGCGACAGTATTGTTCTGTCGAGGGCCTCCGTCATGGCTCGTTGGACAAGAGCGGCCCTCTCTGCGGTTATTTTGCCGAGGGGGGTGCTCATATCTATTATTGCAACTTTGAGGTGGCTCGTGGCTGCTTCTTTATAATATCGGTGGAGGGGCCGTTCTGGTCCTTTTGTGACGTCTCGGCGTCACCTCCGACGAATTATCCGACCGGCTGCGTTTTTTCGAGGGGGGGTTTGCTCCCCTGGTTTTTGTTGACGCCGGCGGCACTCCACTAGGGTTCTTAGCCTACTTGGGGGGACGTTGTCCCCTTTTCGGAGGCGGCACACCTTTGGGAGGCACTACCTGCGCTTGTTTTGGTCCGCCAGAGGTAGAGGGCTGCGGTGAAGGCTGTGCTTTGGCAGCAGCCTGCATTTTTGCCTTCTTCCTCCTCTTGACCTCCGCCCCACAGAGTCGCTTCCCTCTGCGTCGGCCTTCTTTCCATTCCTGCGAAGGAACAGATGACTTTTGTGGCGAGCATGGCTGCTCTGCCACTGTTGGTAGTTGTGGCGAGCGTTGGCGCTCAGCCACTGGTTGTAGGTTGGCTTCTGTGTTTTCCATACCTGAGTTTTATGGTTTCATCCAACCAGCTCCCCACCCACCACGGAGTCCCACACGGGGACGCCACATGGCAAGTCCATGTGGACGTCAGGGCTACTGTTTGGATATAGACCCCAGAGGCGAGCAACGTAGAGAGGAGGTTGTGCGTCGCTGTACACCGGAGCCACCGATGCCCAGCTTCGCAGTCTCCCACGCGCCCCTCTGCCTCCAGAAGTCTCACCCTATCGGCCCTCTGACGGGACGACACAGCCGGTTGATCGGAGTGGGTTAGTTCCGACCGCCCGTCTAGGAGAAATCCAGGCCAAAGTGGTGTGTTGCAGGGACTCCAGGCGTACCTGGGCCCAACTCAACCACCAGGATCCTTTCATCCTCCGTCACGGGACGCCACGCACGGCACAAACACGTGGGAGATGGTTGGCGGCGGTTGTTTTCGTTCCACCATGCAGGGTTTTACTCCTGAGGCATCCCTACTTACTCCCACTAGTTTCAGCCCGTAAAGGCATCTACCGTTCCCCTATCCACCACCTGGGGACGCCCCCGGTAGGTATCTCAACCCTCAGGAAGGTGTACAAATCATAACAAACTATGCCAGACTCACCTAAATTACTTCGGCTACTCTAAATCATCACCAACTAACCCTTACCACAACAAACTAAACCCAATCACTTTTAAATTACAAAAAAATGCTACTAACCATAGCAAACTATGCCAAACTCACCTAAATTACTTCGGCAATCAAAAATCACCCCCAACTACACTTTACAACAACAAACTAAGCCCAATCACTTTAAAATTACAAAAAAATGCTAAAAATCATAACAAACTATACCAGAATCACCTAAATTACTTCGGCTACCGTAAATCACCCCCAACTATCCCTTACCACAACAAACCAAACAATATCATCTTAAAATTACAAAAAAAGGTGTACAAATCATAACAAACTATGCCAGATTCACCTAAATTACTTCGGCTACCCTAAATCATCACCAACTAACCCTTACCACAACAAACTAAACCCAATCACTTTTACATTACAAAAAAATGCTATTAACCATAGCAAACTATGCCAAACTCACCTAAATTACTTCAGCTATCAAAAATCTCCCCCAACTACACTTTACAGCAACAAACTAAGCCCAATCACTTTAAAATTACAAAAAAATGCTAAAAATCATAACAGACTGTACCAGAATCACCTAAATTACTTCGGCTATGTAAATCACCCCCAACTATCCCTTACCACAACAAACCAAAGCATATCATCTTAAAATTACAAAAAAAGTGTACAAATCATAACAAATTATGCCAGATTCACCTAAATTACTTCGGCTACCCTAAATCATCACCAACTAACCCTTACCACAACAAACTAAACCCAATCACTTTTAAATTACAAAAAAATGCTACTAACCATAGCAAACTATGCCAAACTCACCTAAATTACTTCCGCTATCAAAAATCACCCCCAACTACACTTTACAACAACAAACTAAGCCCAATCACTTTAAAATTACAAAAAAATGCTAAAAATCATAACAAACTATACCAGAATCACCTAAATTACTTCGGCTACCGTAAATCACCCCCAACTATCCCTTACCACAACAAACCAAACAATATCATCTTAAAATTACAAAAAAAGGTGTACAAATCATAACAAACTATGCCAGATTCACCTAAATTACTTCGGCTACCCTAAATCATCACCAACTAACCCTTACCACAACAAACTAAACCCAATCACTTTTAAATTACAAAAAAATGCTACTAACCATAGCAAACTATGCCAAACTCACCTAAATTACTTCGGCTATCAAAAATCACCCCCAACTACACTTTACAGCAACAAACTAAGGCCAATCACTTTAAAATTACAAAAAAATGCTAAAAATCATAACAAACTTTTCCAGAATCACCTAAATTACTTCGGCTACCGTAAATCACCCCCAACTATCCCTTACCACAACAAACCAAACCATATCATCCTAAAATTACAAAAAAAGGTGTACAAATCATAACACACTATGCCAGACTCACCTAAATTACTTCGGCTACTCTAAATCATCACCAACTAACCCTTACCACAACAAACTAAACCCAATGACTTTTAAATTACAAAAAAATGCTACTAACCATAGCAAACTATGCCAAACTCATCTAAATTACTTCGGCAATCAAAAATCACCCCCAACTACACTTTACAGCAACAAACTAAGCCCAATTACTTTAAAATTACAAAAAAATGCTAAAAATCATAACAAACTATACCAGAATCACCTAAATTACTTCGGCTACCGTAAATCATCCCCAACTATATCTTACCACAACAAACCAAACCATATCATCTTAAAATTACAAAAAAGGTGTACAAATCATAACAATCTCTGCCAGACTCACCTAAATTACTTTGGCTACTCTAAATCATCACCAACTAACCCTTACCACAACAAACTAAACCCAATCACTTTTAAATTACAAAAAAATGCTACTAACCATAGCAAACTATGCCAAACTCACCTAAATTACTTCCGCTATCAAAAATCACCCCCAACTACACTTTACAACAACAAACTAAGCCCAATCACTTTAAAATTACAAAAAAATGCTAAAAATCATAACAAACTATACCAGAATCACCTAAATTACTTCGGCTACCGTAAATCACCCCCAACTATCCCTTACCACAACAAACCAAACAATATCATCTTAAAATTACAAAAAAAGGTGTACAAATCATAACAAACTATGCCAGATTCACCTAAATTACTTCGGCTACCCTAAATCATCACCAACTAACCCTTACCACAACAAACTAAACCCAATCACTTTTAAATTACAAAAAAATGCTACTAACCATAGCAAACTATGCCAAACTCACCTAAATTACTTCGGCTATCAAAAATCACCCCCAACTACACTTTACAGCAACAAACTAAGGCCAATCACTTTAAAATTACAAAAAAATGCTAAAAATCATAACAAACTTTTCCAGAATCACCTAAATTACTTCGGCTACCGTAAATCACCCCCAACTATCCCTTACCACAACAAACCAAACCATATCATCCTAAAATTACAAAAAAAGGTGTACAAATCATAACACACTATGCCAGACTCACCTAAATTACTTCGGCTACTCTAAATCATCACCAACTAACCCTTACCACAACAAACTAAACCCAATGACTTTTAAATTACAAAAAAATGCTACTAACCATAGCAAACTATGCCAAACTCATCTAAATTACTTCGGCAATCAAAAATCACCCCCAACTACACTTTACAGCAACAAACTAAGCCCAATTACTTTAAAATTACAAAAAAATGCTAAAAATCATAACAAACTATACCAGAATCACCTAAATTACTTCGGCTACCGTAAATCATCCCCAACTATATCTTACCACAACAAACCAAACCATATCATCTTAAAATTACAAAAAAGGTGTACAAATCATAACAATCTCTGCCAGACTCACCTAAATTACTTTGGCTACTCTAAATCATCACCAACTAACCCTTACCACAACAAACTAAACCCAATCAATTTTAAATTACAAAAAAATGCTACTAACCATAGCAAACTATGCCAAACTCACCTAAATTACTTCGGCTATCAAAAATCACCCCCAACTACACTTTACAGCAACAAACTAAGGCCAATCACTTTAAAATTACAAAAAAATGCTAAAAATCATAACAAAGTATACCAGAATCACCTTAATTACTTCGGCTACCGTAAATCACCCCCAACTATCCCTTACCACAACAAAGCAAACAATATCATCTTAAAATTACAAAAAAAGGTGTACAAATCATAACAAACTATGCCAGACTCACCTAAATTGCTTCGGCTACTCTAAATCATCACCAACTAACCTTTACCACAACAAACTAAACCCAATCATTTTTAAATTACAAAAAAATGCTACTAACCATAGCAAACTATGCCAAACTCACCTAAATTACTTCGGCTATCAAAAATCACCCCCAACTACACTTTACAGCAACAAACTAATTCCAATCACTTTAAAATTACAAAAAAATGCTAAAAATCATAACAAAGTATACCAGAATATCCTAAATTACTTCGGCTACCGTAAATGACCCCCAACTATCCCTTACCACAACAAACCAAACCATATCATCTTAAAATTACAAAAAAAGGTGTACAAATCATAACAAACTATGCCAGACTCACCTAAATTACTTCGGCTACACTAAATCATCACGAACTAACCCTTACCACAACAAACTAAACCCAATTACTTTTAAATTACAATAAAATGCTACTAACCATAGCAAATTATGCCAAACTCACCTAAATTACTTCGGCTATCAAAAATCACCCCCAACTACACTTTACAACAACAAACTAAGCCCAATCACTTTAAAATTACAAAAAAATGCTAAAAATCATAACAAACTATACCAGAATCACCTAAATTACTTCGGCTACCGTAAATCACCCCCAACTATCCCTTACCACAACAAACCAAACAATATCATCTTAAAATTACAAAAAAAGGTGTACAAATCATAACAAACTATGCCAGATTCACCTAAATTACTTCGGCTACCCTAAATCATCACCAACTAACCCTTACCACAACAAACTAAACCCAATCACTTTTAAATTACAAAAAAATGCTACTAACCATAGCAAACTATGCCAAACTCACCTAAATTACTTCGGCTATCAAAAATCACCCCCAACTACACTTTACAGCAACAAACTAAGGCCAATCACTTTAAAATTACAAAAAAATGCTAAAAATCATAACAAACTTTTCCAGAATCACCTAAATTACTTCGGCTACCGTAAATCACCCCCAACTATCCCTTACCACAACAAACCAAACCATATCATCCTAAAATTACAAAAAAAGGTGTACAATTCATAACAAACTATGCCAGACTCACCTAAATTACTTCGGCTACTCTAAATCATCACCAACTAACCCTTACCACAACAAACTAAACCCAATGACTTTTAAATTACAAAAAAATGCTACTAACCATAGCAAACTATGCCAAACTCACCTAAATTACTTCGGCAATCAAAAATCACCCCCAACTACACTTTACAGCAACAAACTAAGCCCAATTACTTTAAAATTTCAAAAAAATGCTAAAAATCATAACAAACTATACCAGAATCACCTAAATTACTTCGGCTACCGTAAATCATCCCCAACTATCCCTTACCACAACAAACCAAACCATATCATCTTAAAATTACAAAAAAGGTGTACAAATCATAACAATCTCTGCCAGACTCACCTAAATTACTTTGGCTACTCTAAATCATCACCAACTAACCCTTACCACAACAAACTAAACCCAATCAATTTTAAATTACAAAAAAATGCTACTAACCATAGCAAACTATGCCAAACTCACCTAAATTACTTCGGCTATCAAAAATCACCCCCAACTACACTTTACAGCAACAAACTAAGGCCAATCACTTTAAAATTACAAAAAAATGCTAAAAATCATAACAAAGTATACCAGAATCACCTTAATTACTTCGGCTACCGTAAATCACCCCCAACTATCCCTTACCACAACAAACCAAACAATATCATCTTAAAATTACAAAAAAAGGTGTACAAATCATAACAAACTATGCCAGACTCACCTAAATTACTTCGGCTACTCTAAATCATCACCAACAAACCCTTACCACAACAAACTAAACCCAATCACTTTTAAATTACAAAAAAATGCTACTAACCATAGCAAACTATGCCAAACTCACCTAAATTACTTCGGCTATCAAAAATCACCCCCAACTACACTTTACAGCAACAAACTAATTCCAATCACTTTAAAATTACAAAAAAATGCTAAAAATCATAACAAAGTATACCAGAATCACCTAAATTACTTCGGCTACCGTAAATCACCCCCAACTATCCCTTACCACAACAAACCAAACCATATCATCTTAAAATTCCAAAAAAAGGTGTACAAATCATAACAAACTATGCCAGACTCACCTAAATTACTTCGGCTACACTAAATCATCACGAACTAACCCTTACCACAACAAACTAAACCCAATTACTTTTAAATTACAAAAAAATGCTACTAACCATAGCAAATTATGCCAAACTCACCTAAATTACTTCGGCTATCAAAAATCACCCCCAACTACACTTTACAACAACAAACTAAGCCCAATCACTTTAAAATTACAAAAAAATGCTAAAAATCATAACAAACTATACCAGAATCACCTAAATTACTTCGGCTACCGTAAATCACCCCCAACTATCCCTTACCACAACAAACCAAACAATATCATCTTAAAATTACAAAAAAAGGTGTACAAATCATAACAAACTATGCCAGATTCACCTAAATTACTTTGGCTACCCTAAATCATCACCAACTAACCCTTACCACAACAAACTAAACCCAATCACTTTTACATTACAAAAAAATGCTATTAACCATAGCAAACTATGCCAAACTCACCTAAATTACTTCCGCTATCAAAAATCACCCCCAACTACACTTTACAACAACAAACTAAGCCCAATCACTTTAAAATTACAAAAAAATGCTAAAAATCATAACAAACTATACCAGAATCACCTAAATTACTTCGGCTACCGTAAATCACCCCCAACTATCCCTTACCACAACCAACCAAACAATATCATCTTAAAATTACAAAAAAAGGTGTACAAATCATAACAAACTATGCCAGATTCACCTAAATTACTTCGGCTACCCTAAATCATCACCAACTAACCCTTACCACAACAAACTAAACCCAATCACTTTTAAATTACAAAAAAATGCTACTAACCATAGCAAACTATGCCAAACTCACCTAAATTACTTCGGCTATCAAAAATCACCCCCAACTACACTTTACAGCAACAAACTAAGGCCAATCACTTTAAAATTACAAAAAAATGCTAAAAATCATAACAAACTTTTCCAGAATCACCTAAATTACTTCGGCTACCGTAAATCACCCCCAACTATCCCTTACCACAACAAACCAAACCATATCATCCTAAAATTACAAAAAAAGGTGTACAAATCATAACACACTATGCCAGACTCACCTAAATTACTTCGGCTACTCTAAATCATCACCAACTAACCCTTACCACAACAAACTAAACCCAATGACTTTTAAATTACAAAAAAATGCTACTAACCATAGCAAACTATGCCAAACTCATCTAAATTACTTCGGCAATCAAAAATCACCCCCAACTACACTTTACAGCAACAAACTAAGCCCAATTACTTTAAAATTACAAAAAAATGCTAAAAATCATAACAAACTATACCAGAATCACCTAAATTACTTCGGCTACCGTAAATCATCCCCAACTATCCCTTACCACAACAAACCAAACCATATCATCTTAAAATTACAAAAAAGGTGTACAAATCATAACAATCTCTGCCAGACTCACCTAAATTACTTTGGCTACTCTAAATCATCACCAACTAACCCTTACCACAACAAACTAAACCCAATCAATTTTAAATTACAAAAAAATGCTACTAACCATAGCAAACTATGCCAAACTCACCTAAATTACTTCGGCTATCAAAAATCACCCCCAACTACACTTTACAGCAACTAACTAAGGCCAATCACTTTAAAATTACAAAAAAATGCTAAAAATCATAACAAAGTATACCACAATCACCTTAATTACTTCGGCTACCGTAAATCACCCCCAACTATCCCTTACCACAACAAACCAAACAATATCATCTTAAAATTACAAAAAAAGGTGTACAAATCATAACAAACTATGCCAGACTCACCTAAATTGCTTCGGCTACTCTAAATCATCACCAACTAACCCTTACCACAACAAACTGAACCCAATCATTTTTAAATTACAAAAAAATGCTACTAACCATAGCAAACTATGCCAAACTCACCTAAATTACTTCGGCTATCAAAAATCACCCCCAACTACACTTTACAGCAACAAACTAATTCCAATCACTTTAAAATTACAAAAAAATGCTTAAAATCATAACAAAGTATACCAGAATATCCTAAATTACTTCGGCTACCGTAAATCACCCCCAACTATCCCTTACCACAACAAACCAAACCATATCATCTTAAAATTACAAAAAAAGGTGTACAAATCATAACAAACTATGCCAGACTCACCTAAATTACTTCGGCTACACTAAATCATCACGAACTAACCCTTACCACAACAAACTAAACCCAATTAATTTTAAATTACAAAAAAATGCTACTAACCATAGCAAATTATGCCAAACTCACCTAAATTACTTCGGCTATCAAAAATCACCCCCAACTACACTTTACAACAACAAACTAAGCCCAATCACTTTAAAATTACAAAAAAATGCTAAAAATCATAACAAACTATACCAGAATCACCTAAATTACTTCGGCTACCGTAAATCACCCCCAACTATCCCTTACCACAACAAACCAAACAATATCATCTTAAAATTACAAAAAAAGGTGTACAAATCATAACAAACTATGCCAGATTCACCTAAATTACTTCGGCTACCCTAAATCATCACCAACTAACCCTTACCACAACAAACTAAACCCAATCACTTTTAAATTACAAAAAAATGCTACTAACCATAGCAAACTATGCCAAACTCACCTAAATTACTTCGGCTATCAAAAATCACCCCCAACTACACTTTACAGCAACAAACTAAGGCCAATCACTTTAAAATTACAAAAAAATGCTAAAAATCATAACAAACTTTTCCAGAATCACCTAAATTACTTCGGCTACCGTAAATCACCCCCAACTATCCCTTACCACAACAAACCAAACCATATCATCCTAAAATTACAAAAAAAGGTGTACAAATCATAACAAACTATGCCAGACTCACCTAAATTACTTCGGCTACTCTAAATCATCACCAACTAACCCTTACCACAACAAACTAAACCCAATGACTTTTAAATTACAAAAAAATGCTACTAACCATAGCAAACTATGCCAAACTCACCTAAATTACTTCGGCAATCAAAAATCACCCCCAACTACACTTTACAGCAACAAACTAAGCCCAATTACTTTAAAATTACAAAAAAATGCTAAAAATCATAACAAACTATACCAGAATCACCTAAATTACTTCGGCTACCGTAAATCATCCCCAACTATCCCTTACCACAACAAACCAAACCATATCATCTTAAAATTACAAAAAAGGTGTACAAATCATAACAATCTCTGCCAGACTCACCTAAATTACTTTGGCTACTCTAAATCATCACCAACTAACCCTTACCACAACAAACTAAACCCAATCAATTTTAAATTACAAAAAAATGCTACTAACCATAGCAAACTATGCCAAACTCACCTAAATTACTTCGGCTATCAAAAATCACCCCCAACTACACTTTACAGCAACAAACTAACGCCAATCACTTTAAAATTACAAAAAAATGCTAAAAATCATAACAAAGTATACCAGAATCACCTTAATTACTTCGGCTACCGTAAATCACCCCCAACTATCCCTTACCACAACAAACCAAACAATATCATCTTAAAATTACAAAAAAAGGTGTACAAATCATAACAAACTATGCCAGACTCACCTAAATTACTTCGGCTACTCTAAATCATCACCAACAAACCCTTACCACAACAAACTAAACCCAATCACTTTTAAATTACAAAAAAATGCTACTAACCATAGCAAACTATGCCAAACTCACCTAAATTACTTCGGCTATCAAAAATCACCCCCAACTACACTTTACAGCAACAAACTAATTCCAATCACTTTAAAATTACAAAAAAATGCTAAAAATCATAACAAAGTATACCAGAATCACCTAAATTACTTCGGCTACCGTAAATCACCCCCAACTATCCCTTACCACAACAAACCAAACCATATCATCTTAAAATTACAAAAAAAGGTGTACAAATCATAACAAACTATGCCAGACTCACCTAAATTACTTCGGCTACACTAAATCATCACGAACTAACCCTTACCACAACAAACTAAACCCAATTACTTTTAAATTACAAAAAAATGCTACTAACCATAGCAAATTATGCCAAACTCACCTAAATTACTTCGGCTATCAAAAATCACCCCCAACTACACTTTACAACAACAAACTAAGCCCAATCACTTTAAAATTACAAAAAAATGCTAAAAATCATAACAAACTATACCAGAATCACCTAAATTACTTCGGCTACCGTAAATCACCCCCAACTATTCCTTTTTACAACAAACCAAACAATATCATCTTAAAATTACAAACAAAGGTGTACAAATCATAAAAAACTATGCCAGATTCACCTAAATTACTTCGGCTACCCTAAATCATCACCAACTAACCCTTACCACAACAAACTAAACCCAATGACTTTTAAATTACAAAAAAATGCTACTAACCATAGCAAACTATGCCAAACTCACCTAAATTACTTCGGCAATCAAAAATCACCCCCAACTACACTTTACAGCAACAAACTAAGCCTAATTACTTTAAAATTACAAAAAAATGCTAAAAATCATAACAAACTATACCAGAATCACCTAAATTACTTCGGCTACCGTAAATCATCCCCAACTATCCCTTACCACAACAAACCAAACCATATCATCTTAAAATTACAAAAAAGTTGTACAAATCATAACAATCTCTGCCAGACTCACCTAAATTACTTTGGCTACTCTAAATCATCACCAACTAACCCTTACCACAACAAACTAAACCCAATCAATTTTAAATTACAAAAAAATGCTACTAACCATAGCAAACTATGCCAAACTCACCTAAATTACTTCGGCTATCAAAAATCACCCCCAACTACACTTTACAGCAACAAACTAAGGCCAATCACTTTAAAATTACAAAAAAATGCTAAAAATCATAACAAAGTATACCAGAATCACCTTAATTACTTCGGCTACCGTAAATCACCCCCAACTATCCCTTACCACAACAAACCAAACAATATCATCTTAAAATTACAAAAAAAGGTGTACAAATCATAACAAACTATGCCAGACTCACCTAAATTACTTCGGCTACTCTAAATCATCACCAACAAACCCTTACCACAACAAACTAAACCCAATCAGTTTTAAATTACAAAAAAATGCTACTAACCATAGCAAACTATGCCAAACTCACCTAAATTACTTCGGCTATCAAAAATCACCCCCAACTACACTTTACAGCAACAAACTAATTCCAATCACTTTAAAATTACAAAAAAATGCTAAAAATCATAACAAAGTATACCAGAATCACCTAAATTACTTCGGCTACCGTAAATCACCCCCAACTATCCCTTACCACAACAAACCAAACCATATCATCTTAAAATTACAAAAAAAGGTGTACAAATCATAACAAACTATGCCAGACTCACCTAAATTACTTCGGCTACACTAAATCATCACGAACTAACCCTTACCACAACAAACTAAACCCAATTACTTTTAAATTACAAAAAAATGCTACTAACCATAGCAAATTATGCCAAACTCACCTAAATTACTTCGGCTATCAAAAATCACCCCCAACTACACTTTACAACAACAAACTAAGCCCAATCACTTTAAAATTACAAAAAAATGCTAAAAATCATAACAAACTATACCAGTATCACCTAAATTACTTCGGCTACCGTAAATCACCCCCAACTATTCCTTTTTACAACAAACCAAACAATATCATCTTAAAATTACAAACAAAGGTGTACAAATCATAACAAACTATGCCAGATTCACCTAAATTACTTCGGCTACCCTAAATCATCACCAACTAACCCTTACCACAACAAACTAAACCCAATCATTTTTACATTACAAAAAAATGCTATTAACCATAGCAAACTATGCCAAACTCACCTAAATTACTTCAGCTATCAAAAATCTCCCCCAACTACACTTTACAGCAACAAACTAAGCCCAATCACTTTAAAATTACACAAAAATGCTAAAAATCATAACAAACTATACCAGAATCACCCAAATTACTTCGGCTACCGTAAATCACCCCCAACTATCCCTTACCACAACGAACCAAACATATCATCTTAAAATTACAAAAAATGTGTACAAATCATAACAAATTATGCCAGACTCACCTAAATTACTTCGGCTACTCTAAATCATCACCAACTAACCCTTACCACAACAAACTAAACCCAATCACTTTTAAATTACAAAAAAATGCTACTAACCATAGCAAACTATGCCAAATTCACCTAAATTACTTCGGCTATCAAAAATCACCCCCAACTACACTTTACAGCAACAAACTAAGGCCAATCACTTTACAATTACAAAAAAATGCTAAAAATCATAACAAACTTCTCCAGAATCACCTAAATTACTTTGGCTACCGTAAATCACCCCCAACTATCCCTTACCACAACAAACCATACCATATCATCTTAAAATTACAAAAAAAGCTGTACAAATCATAACAAACTATGCCAGACTCACCTAAATTACTTCGGCTACTCTAAATCATCACCAACTAACCCTTACCACAACAAACTAAACCCAATCACTTTTAAATTACAAAAAAAATGCTACTAACCATAGCAACACTATGCCAAACTCACCTAAATTACTTCGGATATCAAAAATCAAACCAACTACACTTTACAGCAACAAACTAAGCCGAATCACTTTAAAATTACAAAAAAATGCTAAAAATCATAACAAACTAAACGAGAATCACCTAAACTACTCCGGCTACCGTAAATCACCCCCAACTATCACTTACCACAACAAACTAAACCATATCATCTTAAAATTACAAAAAAAGGTGTACAAATCATAACAAACTATGCCAGACTCACCTAAATTACTTCGGCTACTCTAAATCATCACCAACTAACCCTTACCACAACAAACTAAACCCAATCACTTTTAAATTACAAAAAAATGCTACTAACCATAGCAAAATATGCGAAATTCACCTAAATTATTTCGGCTATCAAAAATCATCCCCAACTATACTTTACAGCAACAAATTAAGCCCAATCAATTTAAAATTACAAAAAAATGCTAAAAATCATAACAAACCATACCAGAATCACCTAAATTACTTCGGCTACCGTAAATCACCCCCAACTATCCCTTACCACAACAAACCAAACCATATCATCTTAAAATTACAAAAAAAGGTGTACAAATCATAACAAACTATGCCAGACTCACCTAAATTACTTCGGCTACTATAAATCATCACCAACAAACCCTTACCACAACAAACTAAACCCAAACACTTTTAAATTACAAAAAAATGCTACTAACCATTGCAAACTATGCCAAACTCACCTAAATTACTTCGGCTATCAAAAATCACCCCCAACTACACTTTACAGCAACAAACTAAGCCCAATCACTTTAAAATTACAAAAAAATGCTAAAAATCATAACAAACTATACCAGAATCACCTAAATTACTTCGGCTACCCTAAATCACCCCCAACTATCCCTTACCACTACAAACCAAACCATATCATCTTAAAATTACAAAAAAAGGTGTACAAATCATAACAAACTATGCCAGACTCATCTAAATTACTTCGGCTACTCTAAATCATCACCAACTAACCCTTACCACAACAAACTAAACCCAATCACTTTTAAATTACAAAAAAATGCTACTAACCATAGCAAACTATGCCAAATTCACCTAAATTACTTCGGCTATCAAAAATCACCCCCAACTACACTTTACAGCAACAAACTAAGGCCAATCACTTTAAAATTACAAAAAAATGCTAAAAATCATTACAAACTTCTCCAGAATCACCTAAATTACTTCGGCTACCGTAAATCACCCCCAACTATCCCTTACCACTACAAACCAAACCATATCATCTTAAAATTACAAAAAAAGGTGTACAAATCATAACAAACTATGCCAGACTCATCTAAATTACTTCGGCTACTCTAAATCATCACCAACTAACCCTTACCACAACAAACTAAACCCAATCACTTTTAAATTACAAAAAAATGCTACTAACCATAGCAAACTATGCCAAACTCACCTAAATTACTTCGGATATCAAAAATCACCCCCAACTACACTTTACAGCAACAAACTAAGGCCAATCACTTTAAAATTACAAAAAAATGCTAAAAATCATAACAAACTATACCAGAATCACCTAAATTACTTCGGCTACCGTAAATCACCCCCAACTATCCCTTACCACAACAAACCAAACCATATCATCTTAAAATTACAAAAAAAGGTGTACAAATCATAACAAACTAGGCCAAACTCACCTAAATTACTTCGGCTACTCTAAATCATCACCAACTAACCCTTACAACAACAAACTAAACCCAAACACTTTTAAATTACAAAAAAATGCTACTAACCATAGCAAACTATGCCAAATTCACCAAAATTATTTCGGCTATCAAAAATCACCCCCAACTACACTTTACAGCAACAAATTAAGCCCAATCAATTTAAGATTACAAAAAAATGCTAAAAATCATAACAAACCATACCAGAATCACCTCAATTACTTCGGCTACCGTAAATCACACCCAACTATCCCTTACCACAACAAACCAAACCATATCATCTTAAAATTACAAAAAAAGGTGTACAAATCATAACGAACTATGCCAGACTCACCTAAATTACTTCGGCTACTCTAAATCATCACCAACTAACCCTTACCACAACAAACTAAACCCAAACACTTTTAAATTACAAAAAAATGCTACTAACCATAGCGAACTATGCCAAACTCACCTAAATTACTTCGGCTATCAAAAATCACCCCCAACTACACTTTACAGCAACAAACTAAGCCCAATCACTTTAAAATTACAAAAAAATGCTAAAAATCATAACAAACTATACCAGAATCACCTAAATTACTTCGGCTACCGTAAATCACCCCCAACTATCCCTTACCACAACAAACCAAACCATATCATCTTAAAATTACAAAAAAAAGTGTACAAATCATAACAAACTATGCCAGACTCAATTAATTTACTTCGGCTACTCTAAATCATCACCAACTAACCCTTACCACAACAAACTAAACCCAATCACTTTTAAATTACAAAAAAATGCTACTCACCATAGCAAACTATGCCAAACTCACCTAAATTACTTCGGCTATCAAAAATCACCCCCAACTACACTTTACAGCAACAAACTAAGCCCAATCACTTTAAAATTACAAAAAAATGCTAAAAATCATAACAAACTATACCAGAATCACCTAAATTACTTCGGCTTCCGTAAATCACCCCCAACTATCCCTTACCACAACAAACCTAACCATATCATCTTAAAATTACAAAAAAAGGTGTACAAATCATAACAAATTATGCCAGACTCACCTAAATTACTTCGGCTACTCTAAATCATCACCAACTAACCCTTACCACAACAAACTAAACCCAAACACTTTTAAATAAAAAAAAATGCTACTAACCATAGCAAACTATGCCAAACTCACCTAAATTACTTCGGGTATCAAAAATCACCCCCAACTACACTTTACAGCAACAAACTAAGCCCAATCACTTTAAAATTACAAAAAAATGCTAAAAATCATAACAAACTATACCAGAATCACCTAAATTACTTCGGCTTCCGTAAATCACCCCCAACTATCCCTTACCACAACAAACCAAACCATATCATCTTAAAATTACAAAAAAAGGTGTACAGATCATAACAAACTATGCCAGACTCACCTAAACTACTTCGGCTACTCTAAATCATCACCAACTAACCCTTACCACAACAAACTAAACCCAATCACTTTTAAATTACAAAAAAATGATACTAACCATAGCAAACTATGCCAAACTTACCTAAATTACTTCGGCTATCAAAAATCACCTCCAACTACACTTTACAGCAACAAACTAAGCCCAATCATTTTAAAATTACAAAAAAATGCTAAAAATCATAACAAACTATACCAGAATCACCTAAAATACTTCGGCTACCGTAAATCACCCCCAACTATCCCTTACCACAACAAACCAAACCATATCATCTTAAAATTACAAAAAAAGGTGTACAGATCATAACAAACTATGCCTGACTCACCTAAACTACTTCAGATACTCTAAATCATCACCAACTAACCCTTACCACAACAAACTAAACCCAAACACTTTTAAATTACAAAAAAATGCTACTAACCATTGCAAACTATGCCAAACTCACCTAAATTACTTCGGCTATCAAAAATCACCCCCAACTACACTTTACAGCAACAAACTAAGCCCAATCACTTTAAAATTACAAAAAAATGCTAAAAATCATAACAAACTATACCAGAATCACCTAAATTACTTCGGCTACCGTAAATCACCCCCAACTATCCCTTACCACTACAAACCAAACCATATCATCTTAAAATTACAAAAAAAGGTGTACAAATCATAACAAACTATGCCAGACTCATCTAAATTACTTCGGCTACTCTAAATCATCACCAACTAACCCTTACCACAACAAACTAAACCCAATCACTTTTAAATTACAAAAAAATGCTACTAACCATAGCAAACTATGCCAAATTCACCTAAATTACTTCGGCTATCAAAAATCACCCCCAACTACACTTTACAGCAACAAACTAAGGCCAATCACTTTAAAATTACAAAAAAATGCTAAAAATCATAACAAACTTCTCCAGAATCACCTAAATTACTTCGGCTACCGTAAATCACCCCCAACTATCCCTTACCACTACAAACCAAACCATATCATCTTAAAATTACAAAAAAAGGTGTACAAATCATAACAAACTATGCCAGACTCATCTAAATTACTTCGGCTACTCTAAATCATCACCAACTAACCCTTACCACAACAAACTAAACCCAATCACTTTTAAATTACAAAAAAATGCTACTAACCATAGCAAACTATGCCAAACTCACCTAAATTACTTCGGATATCAAAAATCACCCCCAACTACACTTTACAGCAACAAACTAAGGCCAATCACTTTAAAATTACAAAAAAATGCTAACAATCATAACAAACTTCTCCAGAATCACCTAAATTACTTTGGCTACCGTAAATCACCCCCAACTATCCCTTACCACAAGAAACCAAACCATATCATCTTAAAATTACAAAAAAAGGTGTACAAATCATAACAAACTATGCCAGACTCACCTAAATTACTTCGGCTGCTCTAAATCATCACCAACTAACCCTTACCACAACAAACTAAACCCAATCACTTTTAAATTACAAAAAAATGCTACTAACCATAGCAAACTATGCCAAACTCACCTAAATTACTTCGGCTATCAAAAATCACCCCCAACTACACTTTACAGCAACAAACTAAGCCCAATCACTTTAAAATTACAAAAAATGCTAAAAATCATAACAAACTATACCAGAATCACCTAAACTACTTCGGCTACCGTAAATCACCCCCAACTCTCCCTTACCACAACAATAAAAAACATATTATCTTAAAATTACAAAAAAAGGTGTATAAATCATAACAAACTATGCCAGACTCACCTAGATTACTTCGGCTTCTCTAAATCATCACCAACTAACCCTTACCACAACAAGCTAAACCCAATCACTTTTAAATTACAAAAAAATGCTACTAACCATAGCAAACTATGCCAATCTCACCTAAATTATTTCGGCTATCAAAAATCACCCCCAACTACACTTTACAGCAACAAACTAAGCCCAATCACTTTAAAATTACAAAAAAATGCTAAAAATCATAACAAAGTATACCAGAATCACCTAAATTACTTCGGCTACCGTAAATCACCCCCAACTATCCCTTACCACAACAAACCAAACCATATCATCCTAAAATAACAAAAAAAAGTGTACAAATCATAACAAACTATGCCAGACTCACTTAATTTACTTCGGCTACTCTAAATCATCACCAACTAACCCTTACCACAACAAACTAAACCCAATCACTTTTAAATTACAAAAAAAGACTACTCACCATAGCAAACTATGCCAAACTCACCTAAATTACTTCGGCTATCAAAAATCACCCCCAACTACACTTTACAGCAACAAACTAAGGCCAATCACTTTAAAATTACAAAAAAATGCTAAAAATCATAACAAACTTCTCCAGAATCACCTAAATTACTTTGGCTACCGTAAATCACCCCCAACTATCCCTTACCACAACAAACCAAACCATATCATCTTAAAATTACAAAAAAAGGTGTACAAATCATAACAAACTATGCCAGACTCACCTAAATTACTTCGGCTACTCTAAATCATCACCAACTAATCCTTACCACAACAAACTAAACCCAATCACTTTTAAATTACAAAAAAATGCTACTAACCATAGCAAACTATGCCAAACTCACCTAAATTACTTCGGATATCAAAAATCACCCCCAACTACACTTTACAGCAACAACCTAAGCCGAATCACTTTAAAATTACAAAAAAATGCTAAAAATCATAACAAACTATACCAGAATCACCTAAACTACTCCGGCTACCGTAAATCACCCCCAACTATCACTTACCACAACAAACTAAACCATATCATCTTAAAATTACAAAAAAAGGTGTACAAATCATAACAAACTATGCCAGACTCACCTAAATTACTTCGGCTACTCTAAATCATCACCAACTAACCCTTACCACAACAAACTAAACCCAATCACTTTTAAATTACAAAAAAATGCTACTAACCATAGCAAACTATGCCAAATTCACCAAAATTATTTCGGCTATCAAAAATCACCCCCAACTACACTTTACAGCAACAAATTAAGCCCAATCAATTTAAAATTACAAAAAAATGCTAAAAATCATAACAAACTATACCAGAATCACCTAAATTACTTCGGCTACCGTAAATCACCCCCAACTATCCCTTACCACAACAAACCAAACCATATCATCTTAAAATTACAAAAAAAGGTGTACAAATCATAA
Source organism: Eledona agricola (assembly GCA_964023215.1). Classification (NCBI taxonomy): domain Eukaryota; kingdom Metazoa; phylum Arthropoda; class Insecta; order Coleoptera; family Tenebrionidae; genus Eledona; species Eledona agricola. The sequence goes on from CAXIEJ010000157.1 coordinate 2,650,252, forward strand.
CAAACTATGCCAGACTCACCTAAATTACTTCGGCTACTCTAAATCATCACCAACTAACCCTTACAACAACACACTAAACCCAAACACTTTTAAATTACAAAAAAATGCTACTAACCATAGCAAACTATGCCAAATTCACCAAAATTATTTCGGCTATCAAAAATCACCCCCAACTACACTTTACAGCAACAAATTAAGCCCAATCAATTTAGGATTACAAAAAAATGCTAAAAATCATAACAAACCATACCAGAATCACCTCAATTACTTCGGCTACCGTAAATCACCCCCAACTATCCCTTACCACAACAAACCAAACCATATCATCTTAAAATTACAAAAAAAGGTGTACAAATCATAACAAACTATGCCAGACTCACCTAAATTACTTCGGCTACTCTAAATCATCACCAACTAACCCTTACCACAACAAACTAAACCCAAACACTTTTAAATTACAAAAAAATGCTACTAACCATAGCGAACTATGCCAAACTCACCTAAATTACTTCGGCTATCAAAAATCACCCCCAACTACACTTTACAGCAACAAACTAAGCCCAATCACTTTAAAATTACAAAAAATTGCTAAAAATCATAACAAACTATACCAGAATCACCTAAATTACTTCGGCTACCGTAAATCACCCCCAACTATCCCTTACCACAACAAACCAAACCATATCATCTTAAAATTACAAAAAAAAGTGTACAAATCATAACAAACTATGCCAGACTCAATTAATTTACTTCGGCTACTCTAAATCATCACCAACTAACCCTTACCACAACAAACTAAACCCAATCACTTTTAAATTACAAAAAAATGCTACTCACCATAGCAAACTATGCCAAACTCACCTAAATTACTTCGGCTATCAAAAATCACCCCCAACTACACTTTACAGCAACAAACTAAGCCCAATCACTTTAAAATTACAAAAAAATGCTAAAAATCATAACAAACTATACCAGAATCACCTAAATTACTTCGGCTTCCGTAAATCACCCCCAACTATCCCTTACCACAACAAACCTAACCATATCATCTTAAAATTACAAAAAAAGGTGTACAAATCATAACAAATTATGCCAGACTCACCTAAATTACTTCGGCTACTCTAAATCATCACCAACTAACCCTTACCACAACAAACTAAACCCAAACACTTTTAAATAAAAAAAAATGCTACTAACCATAGCAAACTATGCCAAACTCACCTAAATTATTTCGGGTATCAAAAATCACCCCCAACTACACTTTACAGCAACAAACTAAGCCCAATCACTTTAAAATTACAAAAAAATGCTAAAAATCATAACAAACTATACCAGAATCACCTAAATTACTTCGGCTTCCGTAAATCACCCCCAACTATCCCTTACCACAACAAACCAAACCATATCATCTTAAAATTACAAAAAAAGGTGTACAGATCATAACAAACTATGCCAGACTCACCTAAACTACTTCGGCTACTCTAAATCATCACCAACTAACCCTTACCACAACAAACTAAACCCAATCACTTTTAAATTACAAAAAAATTATACTAACCATAGCAAACTATGCCAAACTTACCTAAATTACTTCGGCTATCAAAAATCACCACCAACTACACTTTACAGCAACAAACTAAGCCCAATCATTTTAAAATTACAAAAAAATGCTAAAAATCATAACAAACTATACCAGAATCACCTAAAATACTTCGGCTACCGTAAATCACCCCCAACTATCCCTTACCACAACAAACCAAACCATATCATCTTAAAATTACAAAAAAAGGTGTACAGATCATAACAAACTATGCCTGACTCACCTAAACTACTTCAGATACTCTAAATCATCACCAACTAACCCTTACCACAACAATCTAAACCCAATCACTTTTAAATTACAAAAAAATGCTACTAACCATAGCAAACTATGCCAAACTCACCTAAATTACTTCGGCTACCATAAATCATCACCAACAGACCCTTACCACAACAAACTAAACCCAATCACTTTTAAATTACAAAAAAATGCTACTAACCATAGCAAACTATGCCAAACTCACCTAAATTACTTCGGCTATCAAAAATTACCCCCAACTACTCTTTACAGCAACAAACTAAGCCCAATCACTTTAAAATTACAAAAAAATGCTAAAAATCATAACAAACTATACCAGAATCACCTAAATTACTTCGGCTACCGTAAATCACCCCAAACTATCCCTTACCACAACAAACCAAACCATATCATCTTAAAATTACAAAAAAAGGTGTACAAATCATAACAAACTATGCCAGACTCACCTACATTACTTCGGCTACTCTAAATCATCACCAACTAACCCTTACCACAACAAACTAAACCCAATCAATTTTAAATTACAAAAAAATGCTACTAACCATAGCAAACTATGCCAAACTCACCTAAACTACTTCGGCTATCAAAAATCACCCCCAACTACACTTTACAGCAACAAACTAAGCCCAATCACTTTAAAATTACAAAAAAATGCTAAAAATCATAACAAACTATACCTGAATCACCTAAATTACTTTGGCTACCGTAAATCACCCCCAACTATCCCTTACCACAACAAAACATACCATATCATCTTTTAAAGTACAAAAAAAGGTGTACAAATCATAACAAACTATGCCAGACTCACCTAAATTACTTCGGCTACTCAAAATCATCACCAACTAACCCTTACCACAACAAACTAAACCCAATCACTTTTAAATTACAAAAAAATGCTACTAACCATAGCAAACTATGCCAAACTCACCTAAATTACTTCGGCTATCAAAAATCACCCCCAACTACACTTTACAGCAACAATCTAAGCCCAATCACTTTAAAATTACAAAAAAATGCTAAAAATCATAACAAACTATACCAGAATCACTTAAATTACTTCGGCTACCGTAAATCACCCCCAACTATCCCTTACCACAACAAACCAAACCATATCATTTTAAAATAACAAAAAAAGGTGTACAAATCATAACAAACTATGCCAGACTCACCTAAATTACTTCGGCTACTCTAAATCATCACCAACTAACCCTTACCACAACAAACTAAACCCAATCACATTTAAATTACAAAAAAATGCTACTAACCATAGCAAACTATGCCAAACTCACCTAAATTACTTCGGCTATCAAAAATCAACCCCAACTACACTTTACAGCAACAAACTAAGCCCAATCATTTTAAAATTACAAAAAAATGCTAAAAATCATAACAAACTATACCAGAAACACCTAAATTACTTTGACTACCGTAAATCACCCCCAACTATCCCTTACCACAACAAACCAAATCATATCATCTTAAAATTACAAAAAAAGGTGTACAAATCATAACAAACTATGCCAGACTCACCTAAATTACTTCGGCTCCTCTAAATCATCACCAACTAACCCTTACCACAACAAACTAAACCCAATCAATTTTAAATTACAAAAAAATGCTACTAACCATAGCAAACTATGCCAAACTCACCTAAATTACTTCGGCTATCAAAAATCACCCCCATCTACACTTTACAGCAACAAACTAAGCCCAATCACTTTAAAATTACAAAAAAATGTTAGAAATCATAAGAAACTATACCAGAATCACATAAATTACTTCGGCTACCGTAAATCACCCCCAACTATCCCTTACAACAACAAACCAAACCCTATCATCTTAAAATTACAAAAAAAGGTGTACAAATCATAACAAACTATGCCAGACTCACCTAAATTACTTCGGCTACTCTAAGTCATTACCAACTAACCCTTACCACAACAAACTAAACCCAATCACTTTTAAATTACAAAAAAATGCTACTAACCATAGCAAACTATGCCAAACTCACCAAAATTACTTCGGCTATCAAAAATCACCCCCAACTACACTTTACAGCAACAAACTAAGCCCAATCATTTTAAAATTACAAAAAAAATGCTAAAAATCATAACAAACTATACCATAATAACCTAAATTACTTCGGCTACCGTAAATCACCCCCAACTATCCCTTACCACAACAAACCAAACCATATCATCTTAAAATTACAAAAAAAGGTGTACAAACAAACTATGCCAGACTCACCTAAATTACTTCGGCTACTCTAAATCATCACCAACTACCCCTAACCACAACAAACTAAACCCAATCACTTTTAAATTACAAAAAATGCTACTAACCATAGCAAGCTATGCCAAACTCACCTAAATTACTTCGGCTACCATAAATCATCACCAACTAACCCTTACCACAACAAACTAAACCCAATCACTTTTAAATTACCAAAAAATGCTACTAATAATAGCAAACTATGCCAAACTCACCTAAATTACTTCGGCTATCAAAAATCACCCCCAACTACACTTTACAGCAACAAACTAAGCCCAATCACTTTAAAATTACAAAAAATGCTAAAAATCATAACAAACTATACCAGAATTACCTAAATTACTTCGGCTACCGTAAATTACCCCCAACTATCCCTTACCACAACAAACCAAACCATATCATCTTAAAATTACAAAAAAAGGTGTACAAATCATAACAAACTATGCCAGACTCACCTAGATTACTTCGGCTACTCTAAATCATCACCAACTAACCTCTACCACAACAAACTGAACCCAATCACTTTTAAATTACAAAAAAATGCTACTAACCATAGCAAACTATGCCAAACTCACCTAAATTACTTCGGCTATCAAAAATCACTCCCAACTACACTTTACAGCAACAAACTAAGCCCAATGACTTTAAAATTACAAAAAAATGCTAAAAATCATAACAAACTATACCAGAATCACCTAAATTACTTCTGCTACCGTAAATTGCCCCCAACTATCCCTTACCACAACAAACCAAACCATATCATCTTAAAATTTAAAAAAAAAGTGTACAACTCATAACAAACTATGCCAGACTCACCTAAATTACTTCGGCTACTCTAAATCATCACCAACTAACCCTTACCACGACAAACTAAACCCAATCACTTTTAAATTACAAAAAAATGCTACTAACCATAGCAAACTATGCCAAACTCACCTAAATTACTTCGGCTACCATAAATCATCACCAACTAACCCTTACCACAACAAACTAAACCCAATCACTTTTAAATTACAAAAAAATGCTACTAACCATAGCAAACTATGCCAAACTCACCTAAATTACTTCGGGTATCAAAAATCACCCCCAACTACACTTTACAGCAACAAACTAAGCCCAATCACTTTAAAATTACAAAAAAATGCTAAAAATCATAACAAACTATACCAGAATCACCTAAATTACTTCGGCTTCCGTAAATCACCCCCAACTATCCCTTACCACAACAAACCAAACCATATCATCTTAAAATTACAAAAAAAGGTGTACAGATCATAACAAACTATGCCAGACTCACCTAAACTACTTCGGCTACACTAAATCATCAGCAACTAACCCTTACCACAACAAACTAAACCCAATCACTTTTAAATTACAAAAAAAAGATACTAGCCATAGCAAACTATGCCAAACTCACCTAAACTACTTCGGCTATCAAAAATTACCCCCAACTACTCTTTACAGCAACAAACTAAGCCCAATCACTTTAAAATTACAAAAAAATGCTAAAAATCATAACAAACTATACCAGAATAACCTAAATTACTTCGGCTACCGTAAATCACCCCCAACTATCCCTTACCACAACAAACCAAACCATATCATCTTAAAATTACAAAAAAAGGTGTACAAACTATGCCAGACTCACCTAAATTACTTCGGCTACTCTAAATAATCACCAACTAACCCTTACCACAACAAACTAAACCCAATCACTTTTAAATTACAAAAAAATGCTTCTAATCATAGCAAACTATGCCAAACTCATCTAAATTACTTCGGCTACCATAAATCATCACCAACTAACCCTTACCACAACAAACTAAACCCAATCACTTTTAAATTACCAAAAAATGCTACTAATAATAGCAAACTATACCAAACTCACCTAAATTACTTCGGCTATCAAAAATCACCCCCAACTACACTTTACAGCAACAAACTAAGCCCAATCACTTTAAAATTACAAAAAAATGCTAAAAATCATAACAAACTATACCAGAATTACCTAAATTACTTCTGCTACCGTAAATCACCCCCAACTATCCCTTACCACAACAAACCAAACCATATCATCTTAAAATTTAAAAAAAAAGTGTACAACTCATAACAAACTATGCCAAACTCACCTAAATTACTTCGGCTATCAAAAATCACCCCCAACTACACTTTACAGCAACAAACTAAGCCCAATCACTTTAAAATTACAAAAAAATGCTAAAAATCATAACAAACTATACCAGAATCACCTAAATTACTTCGGCTTCCGTAAATCACCCCCAACTATCCCTTACCACAACAAACCAAACCATATCATCTTAAAATTACAAAAAAAGGTGTACAGATCATAACAAACTATGCCAGACTCACCTAAACTACTTCGGCTACTCTAAATCATCACCAACTAACCCTTACCACAACAAACTAAACCCAATCACTTTTAAATTACAAAAAAATGATACTAACCATAGCAAACTATGCCAAACTCACCTAAATTACTTCGGCTATCAAAAATTACCCCCAACTACTCTTTACAGCAACAAACTAAGCCCAATCACTTTAAAATTACAAAAAAATGCTAAAAATCATAACAAACTATACCAGAATAACCTAAATTACTTCGGCTACCGTAAATCACCCCCAACTATCCCTTACCACAACAAACCAAACCATAACATCTTAAAATTACAAAAAAAGGTGTACAAATCATAACAAACTATGCCAGACTCACCTAAATTACTTCGGCTACTCTAAATAATCACCAACTAACCCTTACCACAACAAACTAAACCCAATCATTTTTAAATTACAAAAAAATGCTACTAACCATAGCAAACTATGCCAAACTCACCTAAATTACTTCGGCTATCAAAAATCACCCCCAACTACACTTTACAGCAACAAACTAAGCCCAATCACTTTAAAATTACAAAAAAATGCTAAAAATCATAACAAACTATACCAGAATCACCTAAATTACTTCGGCTACCGTAAATCACCCCCAACTATCCCTTACCACAACAAACCACACCATATCATCTTAAAATTACAAAAAAAGGTGTACAAATCATAACAAACTATGCCAGACTCACCTAAATTACTTCGGCTACTCTAAATCATCACCAACTAACCATTACCACAACAAACTAAACCCAATCACTTTTAAATTACAAAAAAATGCTACTAACCATTGCAAACTATGCCAAACTCACCTAAATTACTTCGGCTATCAAAAATCACCCCCAACTACACTTTACAGCAACAAACTAAGCCCAATCACTTTAAAATTACAAAAAAATGCTAAAAATCATAACAAACTATACCAGAATCACCTAAATTACTTCGGCTTCCGTAAATCACCCCCAACTATCCCTTACCACAACAAACCTAACCATATCATCTTAAAATTACAAAAAAAGGTGTACAAATCATAACAAATTATGCCAGACTCACCTAAATTACTTCGGCTACTCTAAATCATCACCAACTAACCCTTACCACAACAAACTAAACCCAAACACTTTTAAATAAAAAAAAATGCTACTAACCATAGCAAACTATGCCAAACTCACCTAAATTACTTCGGGTATCAAAAATCACCCCCAACTACACTTTACAGCAACAAACTAAGCCCAATCACTTTAAAATTACAAAAAAATGCTAAAAATCATAACAAACTATACCAGAATCACCTAAATTACTTCGGCTTCCGTAAATCACCCCCAACTATCCCTTACCACAACAAACCAAACCATATCATCTTAAAATTACAAAAAAAGGTGTACAGATCATAACAAACTATGCCAGACTCACCTAAACTACTTCGGCTACTCTAAATCATCACCAACTAACCCTTACCACAACAAACTAAACCCAATCACTTTTAAATTACAAAAAAATTATACTAACCATAGCAAACTATGCCAAACTTACCTAAATTACTTCGGCTATCAAAAATCACCACCAACTACACCTTACAGCAACAAACTAAGCCCAATCATTTTAAAATTACAAAAAAATGCTAAAAATCATAACAAACTATACCAGAATCACCTAAAATACTTCGGCTACCGTAAATCACCCCCAACTATCCCTTACCACAACAAACCAAACCATATCATCTTAAAATTACAAAAAAAGGTGTACAGATCATAACAAACTATGCCTGACTCACCTAAACTACTTCAGATACTCTAAATCATCACCAACTAACCCTTACCACAACAATCTAAACCCAATCACTTTTAAATTACAAAAAAATGCTACTAACCATAGCAAACTATGCCAAACTCACCTAAATTACTTCGGCTACCATAAATCATCACCAACAGACCCTTACCACAACAAACTAAACCCAATCACTTTTAAATTACAAAAAAATGCTACTAACCATAGCAAACTATGCCAAACTCACCTAAATTACTTCGGCTATCAAAAATTACCCCCAACTACTCTTTACAGCAACAAACTAAGCCCAATCACTTTAAAATTACAAAAAAATGCTAAAAATCATAACAAACTATACCAGAATCACCTAAATTACTTCGGCTACCGTAAATCACCCCAAACTATCCCTTACCACAACAAACCAAACCATATCATCTTAAAATTACAAAAAAAGGTGTACAAATCATAACAAACTATGCCAGACTCACCTACATTACTTCGGCTACTCTAAATCATCACCAACTAACCCTTACCACAACAAACTAAACCCAATCAATTTTAAATTACAAAAAAATGCTACTAACCATAGCAAACTATGCCAAACTCACCTAAACTACTTCGGCTATCAAAAATCACCCCCAACTACACTTTACAGCAACAAACTAAGCCCAATCACTTTAAAATTACAAAAAAATGCTAAAAATCATAACAAACTATACCTGAATCACCTAAATTACTTTGGCTACCGTAAATCACCCCCAACTATCCCTTACCACAACAAAACATACCATATCATCTTTTAAAGTACAAAAAAAGGTGTACAAATCATAACAAACTATGCCAGACTCACCTAAATTACTTCGGCTACTCAAAATCATCACCAACTAACCCTTACCACAACAAACTAAACCCAATCACTTTTAAATTACAAAAAAATGCTACTAACCATAGCAAACTATGCCAAACTCACCTAAATTACTTCGGCTATCAAAAATCACCCCCAACTACACTTTACAGCAACAATCTAAGCCCAATCACTTTAAAATTACAAAAAAATGCTAAAAATCATAACAAACTATACCAGAATCACTTAAATTACTTCGGCTACCGTAAATCACCCCCAACTATCCCTTACCACAACAAACCAAACCATATCATTTTAAAATAACAAAAAAAGGTGTACAAATCATAACAAACTATGCCAGACTCACCTAAATTACTTCGGCTACTCTAAATCATCACCAACTAACCCTTACCACAACAAACTAAACCCAATCACATTTAAATTACAAAAAAATGCTACTAACCATAGCAAACTATGCCAAACTCACCTAAATTACTTCGGCTATCAAAAATCAACCCCAACTACACTTTACAGCAACAAACTAAGCCCAATCATTTTAAAATTACAAAAAAATGCTAAAAATCATAACAAACTATACCAGAAACACCTAAATTACTTTGACTACCGTAAATCACCCCCAACTATCCCTTACCACAACAAACCAAATCATATCATCTTAAAATTACAAAAAAAGGTGTACAAATCATAACAAACTATGCCAGACTCACCTAAATTACTTCGGCTACTCTAAATCATCACCAACTAACCCTTACCACAACAAACTAAACCCAATCAATTTTAAATTACAAAAAAATGCTACTAACCATAGCAAACTATGCCAAACTCACCTAAATTACTTCGGCTATCAAAAATCACCCCCATCTACACTTTACAGCAACAAACTAAGCCCAATCACTTTAAAATTACAAAAAAATGTTAGAAATCATAAGAAACTATACCAGAATCACATAAATTACTTCGGCTACCGTAAATCACCCCCAACTATCCCTTACAACAACAAACCAAACCCTATCATCTTAAAATTACAAAAAAAGGTGTACAAATCATAACAAACTATGCCAGACTCACCTAAATTACTTCGGCTACTCTAAGTCATTACCAACTAACCCTTACCACAACAAACTAAACCCAATCACTTTTAAATTACAAAAAAATGCTACTAACCATAGCAAACTATGCCAAACTCACCTAAATTACTTCGGCTATCAAAAATCACCCCCAACTACACTTTACAGCAACAAACTAAGCCCAATCATTTTAAAATTACAAAAAAAATGCTAAAAATCATAACAAACTATACCATAATAACCTAAATTACTTCGGCTACCGTAAATCACCCCCAACTATCCCTTACCACAACAAACCAAACCATATCATCTTAAAATTACAAAAAAAGGTGTACAAACAAACTATGCCAGACTCACCTAAATTACTTCGGCTACTCTAAATCATCACCAACTAACCCTAACCACAACAAACTAAACCCAATCACTTTTAAATTACAAAAAATGCTACTAACCATAGCAAGCTATGCCAAACTCACCTAAATTACTTCGGCTACCATAAATCATCACCAACTAACCCTTACCACAACAAACTAAACCCAATCACTTTTAAATTACCAAAAAATGCTACTAATAATAGCAAACTATGCCAAACTCACCTAAATTACTTCGGCTATCAAAAATCACCCCCAACTACACTTTACAGCAACAAACTAAGCCCAATCACTTTAAAATTACAAAAAATGCTAAAAATCATAACAAACTATACCAGAATTACCTAAATTACTTCGGCTACCGTAAATCACCCCCAACTATCCCTTACCACAACAAACCAAACCATATCATCTTAAAATTACAAAAAAAGGTGTACAAATCATAACAAACTATGCCAGACTCACCTAGATTACTTCGGCTACTCTAAATCATCACCAACTAACCTCTACCACAACAAACTGAACCCAATCACTTTTAAATTACAAAAAAATGCTACTAACCATAGCAAACTATGCCAAACTCACCTAAATTACTTCGGCTATCAAAAATCACTCCCAACTACACTTTACAGCAACAAACTAAGCCCAATGACTTTAAAATTACAAAAAAATGCTAAAAATCATAACAAACTATACCAGAATCACCTAAATTACTTCTGCTACCGTAAATTACCCCCAACTATCCCTTACCACAACAAACCAAACCATATCATCTTAAAATTTAAAAAAAAAGTGTACAACTCATAACAAACTATGCCAGACTCACCTAAATTACTTCGGCTACTCTAAATCATCACCAACTAACCCTTACCACGACAAACTAAACCCAATCACTTTTAAATTACAAAAAAATGCTACTAACCATAGCAAACTATGCCAAACTCACCTAAATTACTTCGGCTACCATAAATCATCACCAACTAACCCTTACCACAACAAACTAAACCCAATCACTTTTAAATTACAAAAAAATGCTACTAACCATAGCAAACTATGCCAAACTCACCTAAATTACTTCGGGTATCAAAAATCACCCCCAACTACACTTTACAGCAACAAACTAAGCCCAATCACTTTAAAATTACAAAAAAATGCTAAAAATCATAACAAACTATACCAGAATCACCTAAATTACTTCGGCTTCCGTAAATCACCCCCAACTATCCCTTACCACAACAAACCAAACCATATCATCTTAAAATTACAAAAAAAGGTGTACAGATCATAACAAACTATGCCAGACTCACCTAAACTACTTCGGCTACACTAAATCATCAGCAACTAACCCTTACCACAACAAACTAAACCCAATCACTTTTAAATTACAAAAAAAAGATACTAGCCATAGCAAACTATGCCAAACTCACCTAAACTACTTCGGCTATCAAAAATTACCCCCAACTACTCTTTACAGCAACAAACTAAGCCCAATCACTTTAAAATTACAAAAAAATGCTAAAAATCATAACAAACTATACCAGAATAACCTAAATTACTTCGGCTACCGTAAATCACCCCCAACTATCCCTTACCACAACAAACCAAACCATATCATCTTAAAATTACAAAAAAAGGTGTACAAATCATAACAAACTATGCCAGACTCACCTAAATTACTTCGGCTACTCTAAATAATCACCAACTAACCCTTACCACAACAAACTAAACCCAATCACTTTTAAATTACAAAAAAATGCTTCTAACCATAGCAAACTATGCCAAACTCATCTAAATTACTTCGGCTACCATAAATCATCACCAACTAACCCTTACCACAACAAACTAAACCCAATCACTTTTAAATTACCAAAAAATGCTACTAATAATAGCAAACTATACCAAACTCACCTAAATTACTTCGGCTATCAAAAATCACCCCCAACTACACTTTACAGCAACAAACTAAGCCCAATAACTTTAAAATTACAAAAAAATGCTAAAAATCATAACAAACTATACCAGAATTACCTAAATTACTTCTGCTACCGTAAATCACCCCCAACTATCCCTTACCACTACAAACCAAACCATATCATCTTAAAATTTAAAAAAAAAGTGTACAACTCATAACAAACTATGCCAAACTCACCTAAATTACTTCGGCTATCAAAAATCACCCCCAACTACACTTTACAGCAACAAACTAAGCCCAATCACTTTAAAATTACAAAAAAATGCTAAAAATCATAACAAACTATACCAGAATCACCTAAATTACTTCGGCTTCCGTAAATCACCCCCAACTATCCCTTACCACAACAAACCAAACCATATCATCTTAAAATTACAAAAAAAGGTGTACAGATCATAACAAACTATGCCAGACTCACCTAAACTACTTCGGCTACTCTAAATCATCACCAACTGACCCTTACCACAACAAACTAAACCCAATCATTTTTAAATTACAAAAAAATGATACTAACCATAGCAAACTATGCCAAACTCACCTAAATTACTTCGGCTATCAAAAATTACCCCCAACTACTCTTTACAGCAACAAACTAAGCCCAATCACTTTAAAATTACAAAAAAATGCTAAAAATCATAACAAACTATACCAGAATAACCTAAATTACTTCGGCTACCGTAAATCACCCCCAACTATCCCTTACCACAACAAACCAAACCATAACATCTTAAAATTACAAAAAAAGGTGTACAAATCATAACAAACTATGCCAGACTCCCCTAAATTACTTCGGCTACTCTAAATAATCACCAACTAACCCTTACCACAACAAACTAAACCCAATCACTTTTAAATTACAAAAAAATGCTAGTAACCATAGCAAACTATGCCAAACTCACCTAAATTACTTCGGCTACCATAAATCATCACCAACTAACCCTTACCACAACAAACTAAACCCAATCAATTTTAAATTACAAAAAAATGCTACTAACTATAGCAAACTATGCCAAACTCACCTAAATTACTTCGGCTATCAAAAATCACCCCCAACTACACTTTACAGCAACAAACTAAGCCCAGTCACTTTAAAATTACAAAAAAATGCTAAAAATCATAACAAATTATACCAGAATCACCTAAATTACTTCGGCTACCGTAAATCACCCCCAACTATCCCTTACCACAACAAACCAAACCATATCATCTTAAAATTACAAAAAAAGGTGTACAGATCATAACAAACTATGCCAGACTCACCTAAACTACTTCGGCTACACTAAATCATCAGCAACTAACCCTTACCACAACAAACTAAACCCAATCACTTTTAAATTACAAAAAAAAGATACTAGCCATAGCAAACTATGCCAAACTCACCTAAACTACTTCGGCTATCAAAAATTACCCCCAACTACTCTTTACAGCAACAAACTAAGCCCAATCACTTTAAAATTACAAAAAAATGCTAAAAATCATAACAAACTATACCAGAATAACCTAAATTACTTCGGCTACCGTAAATCACCCCCAACTATCCCTTACCACAACAAACCAAACCATATCATCTTAAAATTACAAAAAAAGGTGTACAAATCATAACAAACTATGCCAGACTCACCTAAATTACTTCGGCTACTCTAAATAATCACCAACTAACCCTTACCACAACAAACTAAACCCAATCACTTTTAAATTACAAAAAAATGCTTCTAACCATAGCAAACTATGCCAAACTCATCTAAATTACTTCGGCTACCATAAATCATCACCAACTAACCCTTACCACAACAAACTAAACCCAATCACTTTTAAATTACCAAAAAATGCTACTAATAATAGCAAACTATACCAAACTCACCTAAATTACTTCGGCTATCAAAAATCACCCCCAACTACACTTTACAGCAACAAACTAAGCCCAATCACTTTAAAATTACAAAAAAATGCTAAAAATCATAACAAACTATACCAGAATTACCTAAATTACTTCTGCTACCGTAAATCACCCCCAACTATCCCTTACCACAACAAACCAAACCATATCATCTTAAAATTTAAAAAAAAAGTGTACAACTCATAACAAACTATGCCAAACTCACCTAAATTACTTCGGCTATCAAAAATCACCCCCAACTACACTTTACAGCAACAAACTAAGCCCAATCACTTTAAAATTACAAAAAAATGCTAAAAATCATAACAAACTATACCAGAATCACCTAAATTACTTCGGCTTCCGTAAATCACCCCCAACTATCCCTTACCACAACAAACCAAACCATATCATCTTAAAATTACAAAAAAAGGTGTACAGATCATAACAAACTATGCCAGACTCACCTAAACTACTTCGGCTACTCTAAATCATCACCAACTAACCCTTACCACAACAAACTAAACCCAATCACTTTTAAATTACAAAAAAATGATACTAACCATAGCAAACTATGCCAAACTCACCTAAATTACTTCGGCTATCAAAAATTACCCCCAACTACTCTTTACAGCAACAAACTAAGCCCAATCACTTTAAAATTACAAAAAAATGCTAAAAATCATAACAAACTATACCAGAATAACCTAAATTACTTCGGCTACCGTAAATCACCCCCAACTATCCCTTACCACAACAAACCAAACCATAACATCTTAAAATTACAAAAAAAGGTGTACAAATCATAACAAACTATGCCAGACTCACCTAAATTACTTCGGCTACTCTAAATAATCACCAACTAACCCTTACCACAACAAACTAAACCCAATCATTTTTAAATTACAAAAAAATGCTACTAACCATAGCAAACTATGCCAAACTCACCTAAATTACTTCGGCTATCAAAAATCACCCCCAACTACACTTTACAGCAACAAACTAAGCCCAATCACTTTAAAATTACAAAAAAATGCTAAAAATCATAACAAACTATACCAGAATCACCTAAATTACTTCGGCTTCCGTAAATCACCCCCAACTATCCCTTACCACAACAAACCAAACCATATCATCTTAAAATTACAAAAAAAGGTGTACAGATCATAACAAACTATGCCAGACTCACCTAAACTACTTCGGCTACTCTAAATCATCACCAACTAACCCTTACCACAACAAACTAAACCCAATCACTTTTAAATTACAAAAAAATGATACTAACCATAGCAAACTATGCCAAACTCACCTAAATTACTTCGGCTATCAAAAATTACCCCCAACTACTCTTTACAGCAACAAACTAAGCCCAATCACTTTAAAATTACAAAAAAATGCTAAAAATCATAACAAACTATACCAGAATAACCTAAATTACTTCGGCTACCGTAAATCACCCCCAACTATCCCTTACCACAACAAACCAAACCATAACATCTTAAAATTACAAAAAAAGGTGTACAAATCATAACAAACTATGCCAGACTCACCTAAATTACTTCGGCTACTCTAAATAATCACCAACTAACCCTTACCACAACAAACTAAACCCAATCATTTTTAAATTACAAAAAAATGCTACTAACCATAGCAAACTATGCCAAACTCACCTAAATTACTTCGGCTATCAAAAATCACCCCCAACTACACTTTACAGCAACAAACTAAGCCCAATCACTTTAAAATTACAAAAAAATGCTAAAAATCATAACAAACTATACCAGAATCACCTAAATTACTTCGGCTACCGTAAATCACCCCCAACTATCCCTTACCACAACAAACCACACCATATCATCTTAAAATTACAAAAAAAGGTGTACAAATCATAACAAACTATGCCAGACTCACCTAAATTACTTCGGCTACTCTAAATCATCACCAACTAACCATTACCACAACAAACTAAACCCAATCACTTTTAAATTACAAAAAAATGCTACTAACCATTGCAAACTATGCCAAACTCACCTAAATTACTTCAGCTATCAAAAATCACCCCCAACTACACTTTACAGCAACAAACTAAGCCCAATCACTTTAAAATTACAAAAAAATGCTAAAAATCATAACAAACTATACCAGAATCACCTAAATTACTTCGGATACCGTAAATCACCCCCAACTATCCCTTACCACAACAAACCAAACCATATCATCTTAAAATTTAAAAAAAAAGTGTACAACTCATAACAAACTATGCCAGACTCACCTAAATTACTTCGGCTACTCTAAATCATCACCAACTAACCCTTACCACGACAAACTAAACCCAATCACTTTTAAATTACAAAAAAATGCTACTAACCATAGCAAACTATGCCAAACTCACCTAAATTACTTCGGCTACCATAAATCATCACCAACTAACCCTTACCACAACAAACTAAACCCAATCACTTTTAGATTACAAAAAAATGCTACTAACCATAGCAAACTATGCCAAACTCACCTAAATTACTTCGGGTATCAAAAATCACCCCCAACTACACTTTACAGCAACAAACTAAGCCCAATCACTTTAAAATTAGAAAAAAATGCTAAAAATCATAAGAAACTATACCAGAATCACCTAAATGACTTCGGCTACCGTAAATCACCCCCAACTATCCCTTACCACAACAAACCAAACCATATCATTTTAAAATTACAAAAAAAAGTGTACAAATCATAACAAACTATGCCAGACTCACCTAAATTACTTCGGCTCTTCTAAATCATCACCAACTAACCCTTACCACAACAATCTAAACCCAATCACTTTTAAATTACAAAAAAATGCTACTAACCATAGCAAACTATGCCAAACTCACCTAAATTACTTCGGCTATCAAAAATCACCCCCAACTACACTTTACAGTAACAAACTAAGCCCAATCACTTTAAAATTACAAAAAAATGCTAAAAATCATAACAAACTATACCAGAATCACCTAAATTACTTCGGCTTCCGTAAATCACCCCCAACTATCCCTTACCACAACAAACCAAACCATATCATCTTAAAATTACAAAAAAAGGTGTACAAATCATAACAAACTATGCCAGACTCACCTAAATTACTTCGGCTACTCTAAATCATCACCAACTAACCCTTACCACAACAAACTAAACCCAATCACTTTTAAATTACAAAAAAATGATACTAACCATAGCAAACTATGCCAAACTTAGCTAAATTACTTCGGCTATCAAAAATTACCCCCAACTACTCTTTACAGCAAGAAACTAAGCCCAATCACTTTAAAATTACAAAAAAATGCTAAAAATCATAACAAACTATACCAGAATAACCTAAATTACTTCGGCTACCGTAAATCACCCCCAACTATCCCTTACCACAACAAACCAAACCATATCATCTTAAAATTACAAAAAAAAGTGTACAAATCATAACAAACTATGCCAGACTCACCTAAATTACTTCGGCTACTCTAAATAATCACCAACTAACCCTTACCACAACAAACTAAACCCAATCACTTTTAAATTACAAGAAAATGCTACTAACCATAGCAAACTATGCCAAACTCACCTAAATTACTTCGGCTATCAAAAATCACCCCCAACTACACTTTACAGCAACAAACTAAGCCCAATCACTTTAAAATTACAAAAAAATGCTAAAAATCATAACAAACTATACCAGAATCACCTAAATTACTTCGGCTACCGTAAATCACCCCCAACTATCCCTTACCACAACAAACCACACCATATCATCTTAAAATTACAAAAAAAGGTGTACAAATCATAACAAACTATGCCAGACTCACCTAAATTACTTCGGCTACTCTAAATCATCACCAACTAACCATTACCACAACAAACTAAACCCAATCACTTTTAAATTACAAAAAAATGCTACTAACCATTGCAAACTATGCCAAACTTATCTAAATTACTTCAGCTATCAAAAATCACCCCCAACTACACTTTACAGAAACAAACTAAGCCCAATCACTTTAAAATTACAAAAAAATGCTAAAAATCATAACAAACTATACCAGAATCACCTAAATTACTTCGGATACCGTAAATCACCCCCAACTATCCCTTACCACAACAAACCAAACCATATCATCTTAAAATTACAAAAAAAGGTGTACAAATCATAACAAACTATGCCAGACTCACCTAGATTACTTCGGCTACTCTAAATCATCACCAACTAACCTCTACCACAACAAACTGAACCCAATCAGTTTTAAATTACAAAAAAATGCTACTAACCATAGCAAACTATGCCAAACTCACCTAAATTACTTCGGCTATCAAAAATCACTCCCAACTACACTTTACAGCAACAAACTAAGCCCAATAACTTTAAAATTACAAAAAAATGCTAAAAATCATAACAAACTATACCAGAATCACCTAAATTACTTCTGCTACCGTAAATCACCCCCAACTATCCCTTACCACAACAAACCAAACGATATCATCTTAAAATTAAAAAAAAAAGTGTACAACTCATAACAAACTATGCCAGACTCACCAAAATTACTTCGGCTACTCTAAATCATCACCAACTAACCCTTACCACGACAAACTAAACCCAATCACTTTTAAATTACAAAAAAATGCTACTAACCATAGCAAACTATGCCAAACTCACCTAAATTACTTCGGCTACTATAAATCATCACCAACTAACCCTTACCACAACAAACTAAACCCAATCACTTTTAAATTACAAAAAAATGCTACTAACCATAGCAAACTATGCCAAACTCACCTAAATTACTTCGGGTATCAAAAATCACGCCCAACTACACTTTACAGCAACAAACTAAGCCCAATCACTTTAAAATTACAAAAAAATGCTAAAAATCATAACAAACTATACCAGAATCACCTAAATTACTTCGGCTTCCGTAAATCACCCCCAACTATCCCTTACCACAACAAACCACACCATATCATCTTAAAATTACAAAAAAAGGTGTACAAATCATAACAAACTATGCCTGACCCACCTAAATTATTTCGGCTACTCTAAATCATCACCAACTAACCATTACCACAACAAACTAAACCCAATCACTTTTAAATTACAAAAAAATGCTACTAACCATTGCAAACTATGCCAAACTTACCTAAATTACTTCAGCTATCAAAAATCACCCCCAACTACACTTTACAGAAACAAACTAAGCCCAATCACTTTAAAATTACAAAAAAATGCTAAAAATCATAACAAACTATACCAGACTCACCTAAATTACTTCGGATACCGTAAATCACCCCCAACTATCCCTTACCACAACATACCAAACCATATCATCTTAAAATTACAAAAAAAGGTGTACAAATCATAACAAACTATGCCAGACTCACCTAGATTACTTCGGCTACTCTAAATCATCACCAACTAACCTCTACCACAACAAACTGAACCCAATCACTTTTAAATTACAAAAAAATGCTACTAACCATAGCAAACTATGCCAAACTCACCTAAATTACTTCGGCTATCAAAAATCACTCCCAACTACACTTTACAGCAACAAACTAAGCCCAATAACTTTAAAATTACAAAAAAATGCTAAAAATCATAACAAACTATACCAGAATCACCTAAATTACTTCTGCTACCGTAAATCACCCCCAACTATCCCTTACCACAACAAACCAAACCATATCATCTTAAAATTTAAAAAAAAAGTGTACAACTCATAACAAACTATGCCAGACTCACCTAAATTACTTCGGCTACTCTAAATCATCACCAACTAACCCTTACCACGACAAACTAAACCCAATCACTTTTAAATTACAAAAAAATGCTACTAACCATAGCAAACTATGCCAAACTCACCTAAATTACTTCGGCTACCATAAATCATCACCAACTTACCCTTACCACAACAAACTAAACCCAATCACTTTTAAATTACAAAAAAATGCTACTAACCATAGCAAACTATGCCAAACTCACCTAAATTACTTCGGGTATCAAAAATCACCCCCAACTACACTTTACAGCAACAAACTAAGCCCAATCACTTTACAATTACAAAAAAATGCTAAAAATCATAACAAACTATACCAGAATCACCTAAATTACTTCGGCTTCCGTAAATCACCCCCAACTATCCCTTACCACAACAAACCAAACCATATCATCTTAAAATTACAAAAAAAGGTGTACAGATCATAACAAACTATGCCAGACTCACCTAAACTACTTCGGCTACTCTAAATCATCACCAACTAACCCTTACCACAACAAACTAAACCCAATCACTTTTAAATTACAAAAAAATGATACTAACCATAACAAACTATGCCAAACTCACCTAAATTACTTCGGCTATCAAAAATTACCCCAAACTACTCTTTACAGCAACAAACTAAGCCCAATCACTTTAAAATTACAAAAAAATGCTAAAAATCATAACAAACTATACCAGAATAACCTAAATTACTTCGGCTACCGTAAATCACCCCCAACTATCCCTTACCACAACAAACCAAACCATATCATCTTAAAATTACAAAAAAAGATGTACAAATCATAACAAACTATGCCAGACTCACCTAAATTACTTCGGCTACTCTAAATAATCACCAACTAACCCTTACCACAACAAAACTAAACCCAATCACTTTTAAATTACAAAAAAATGCTACTAACTATAGCAAACTATGCCAAACTCACCTAAATTACTTCGGCTATCAAAAATCACCCCCAACTACAGTTTACAGTAACAAACTAAGCCCAATCAATTTAAAATTACAAAAAAATGCTAAAAATCATAACAAACTATACCAGAATCACCTAAATTACTTCGGCTACCGTAAATCACCCCCAACTATCCCTTACCACAACAAACCACACCATATCATCTTAAAATTACAAAAAAAGGTGTACAAATCATAACAAACTATGCCAGACTCACCTAGATTACTTCGGCTACTCTAAATCATCACCAACTAACCTCTACCACAACAAACTGAACCCAATCACTTTTAAATTACAAAAAAATTCTACTAACCATAGCAAACTATGCCAAACTCACCTAAATTTCTTCGGCTATCAAAAATCACTCCCAACTACACTTTACAGCAACAAACTAAGCCCAATCACTTTAAAATTACAAAAAAATGCTAAAAATCATAACAAACTATACCAGAATCACCTAAATTACTTCTGCTACCATAAATCACCCCCAACTATCCCTTACCACAACAAACCAAACCATATCATCTTAAAATTTAAAAAAAAAGTGTACAACTCATAACAAACTATGCCAGCCTCACCTAAATTACTTCGGCTACTCTAAATCATCACCAACTAACCCTTACCACGACAAACTAAACCCAATCACTTTTAAATTACAAAAAAATGCTACTAACCATAGCAAACTATGCCAAACTCACCTAAATTACTTCGGCTACCATAAATCATCACCAACTAACCCTTACCACTACAAACTAAACCCAATCACTTTAAAATTACAAAAAAATGCTAAAAATCATAACAAACTATAACAGAATAACCTAAATTACTTCGGCTACCGTAAATCACCCCCAACTATCCCTTACCACAACAAACCAAACCATATCATCTTAAAATTACAAAAAAAGGTGTACAATTCATAACAAACTATGCCAGACTCACCTAAATTACTTCGGCTACTCTAAATAATCACCAACTAACCCTTACCACAACAAACTAAACCCAATCAATTTTAAATTACAAAAAAATGTTACTAACCATAGCAAACTATGCCAAACTCACCTAAATTACTTCGGCTATCAAAAATCACCCCCAACTACACTTTACAGCAACAAACTAAGCCCAATCACTTTAAAATTACAAAAAAATGCTAAAAATCATAACAAACTATACCAGAATCACCTAAATTACTTCGGCTACCTTAAATCACCCCCAACTATCCCTTACCACAACAAACCAAACCACATCATCTTAAAATTACAAAAAAAGGTGTACAAATCATAACAAACTATGCCAGACTCACCTAAATTACTTCGGCTACTCTAAATCATCACCAACTAACCATTACCACAACAAACTAAACCCAATCACTTTTAAATTACAAAAAAATGCTACTAACCATTGCAAACTATGCCAAACTCACCTAAATTACTTCAGCTATCAAAAATCACCCCCAACTACACTTTACAGCAACAAACTAAGCCCAATCACTTTAAAATTACAAAAAAATGCTAAAAATCATAACAAACTATACCAGAATCACCTAAATTACTTCGGATACCGTAAATCACCCCCAACTATCCCTTACCACAACAAACCAAACCATATCATATTAAAATTACAAAAAAAGGTGTACAAATCATAACAAATTATGCCAGACTCACCTAAATTACTTCGGCTACTCTAAATCATCACCAACTCACCCTTACCACAACAAACTAAACCCAATCACTTTTAAATTACAAAAAAATGCTACTAACCATAGCAAACTATGCCAAACTCACCTAAATTACTTCGGCTATCAAAAATCACTTCCAACTACACTTTACAGCAACAAACTAAGCCCAATCACTTTAAAATTACAAAAAAATGCTAAAAATCATAACAAACTATACCAGAATCACCTAAATTACTTCGGCTACCGTAAATCACCCCCAACTATCCCTTACCACAACAAACCAAACCATATCAACTTAAAATTACAAAAAAGGTGTACAAATCATAACAAACTATGCCAGACTCACCTAAATTACTTTGGCTACTCTAAATCATCACCAACTAACCCTTACCACCACAAACTAAACCCAATCAATTTTAAATTACAAAAAAATGCTACTAACCATAGCAAACTATGCCAAACTCACCTAAATTACGTCGGCTATCAAAAATCACCCCCAACTACACTTTACCGCAACAAACTAAGGCCAATCACTTTAAAATTACAAAAAATGCTAAAAATCATAACAAACTATACCAGAATCACCTAAATTACTTCGGCTAACGTAAATCACCCCCAACTATCCCTTACCACTACAAACCAAACCATATCATCTTAAAATTACAAAAAAAGGTGTACAAATCATAACAAATTATGCCAGACTCACCTAATTTACTTCGGCTACTCTAAATCATCACCAACTAACCCTTACCACAACAAACTAAACCCAATCACTTTTAAATTACAAAAAAATGCTACTAACCATAACAAACTATGCCAAACTCACCTAAATTACTTCGGCTATCAAAAATCACCTCCAACTACACTTTACAGCAACAAGCTAAGCCCAATCACTTTAAAATTACAAAAAAATGCTAAAAATCATAACAAACTACACCGGAATCACCTAAATTACTTCGGCTACCGTAAATCACCCCCAACTATCCCTTACCATAACAAACCAAACCATATCATCTTAAAATTACAAAAAAATGTGTACAAATCATAACAAATTATGCCAGACTCACCTAAATTACTTCGGCTACTCTAAATCATCACCAACTAACCCTTACCACAACAAACTTAACCCAATCACTTTTAAATAAAAAAAAAATGCTACTAACCATAGCAAACTATGCCTAACTCACCTAAATTACTTCGGCCATCAAAAATCACACCAAACTACACTTTACAGCAACAAACTAAGCCCAATCACTTTAAAATTACAAAAAAATGCTAAAAATCATAACAATCTATACCAGAATCACCTAAACTACTTCGGCTACCGTAAATCACCCCCAACTATCCCTTGCCACAACAAACCAAACCATATCATCTTAAAATTACAAAAAAAGGTGTACAAATCATAACAAACTATGCCAGACTCACCTAAATTACTTCGGCTACCCTAAATCATCACCAACTATCCCTTACCACAACAAACTAAACCCAATCACTTTTAAATTACAAAAAAATGCTACTAACCATAGCAAACTATGCCAAACTCACCTAAATTACTTAGGCTATCAAAACTCACCCCCAACTACACTTTACAGCAACAAACTAAGCCCAATCAATTTAAAATTAGAAAAAAATGCTAAAAATCAAAAGAAACTATACCAGAATCACCTAAATTACTTCGGCTACCGTAAATCACCCCTAACTATCCCTTACCACAACAAACTAAACCCAATCATTTTTAAATTACAAAAAAATGCTACTAACCATAGCAAACTATGCCAAACTCACCTAAATTACTTCGGCTATCAAAAATCACCCCCAACTACACTTTACAGCAACAAACTAAGCCCAATCACTATGCTAAAAATCATAACAAACTATACCAGAATCACCTAAATTACTACGGCTACCGTAAATCACCCCCAACTATCCCTTACCACAACAAACCATACCATATCATCATAAAGTTACAAAAAAAGGTGTACAAATCATAACAAACTATGCCAGCTCACCTAAATTACTTCGGCTACTTTAAATCATGACCAACTAACCCTTACCGCAAGAAACTAAACCCAATCACTTTTAAATTAAAAAAAATGCTACTAACCATAGCAAACTATGCCAAACTCACCTAAATTACTTCGGCTATCAAAAATCACCCCCAACTACACTTTACAGCAACAAACTAATCCCAATCAACTTAAAATTACAAAAAAATGCTAAAAATCATAACACACTATACCAGAATCACCTAAATTACTTCGGCTACCGTAAATCATCCCCAACTATCCCTTACCACAACGAACCAAACCATATTATCTTAAAATTACAAAAATAGGTGTACAAATCATAACAAACTATGCCAGACTCACCTAAATTACTTCTGCTACTCTAAATCATCACCAGCTAACCCTTACCACAACAAACAAAACCCAATCACTTGTAAATTACAAAAAAATGCTACTAACCATAGCAAACTATGCCAAACTCACCTAAATTACTTCGGCTATCAAAAGTCACCCCCAACTACACTTTACAGCAACAAACTAAGCCCAATCACTTTAAAATTACAAAAAAATGCTAAAAATCATAACAAACTATACCAGAATCACCTAAATTACTTCGGCTACCGTAAATCACCCCCAACTATCCCTTACCACAACAAACCAAACCATATCATCTTAAAGTTACAAAAAAAGATGTACAAATCATAACAAACTATGCCAGACTCACCTAAATTACTTCGGCTACTCTAAATCATCACCAACTAACCCTTACCACAACAAACTAAACCCAATCAATTTTAAATTACAAAAAAATGCTACTAACCATAGCAAACTATGCCAAACTCACCTAAATTACTTCGGATATCAAAAATCACCCCCAACTACACTTTACAGTAACAAACTAAGCCCAATCACTTTAAAATTACAAAAAAATGCTAAAAATCATAACAAACTATACCAGAATCACCTAAATTACTTCGGCTTCCGTAAATCACCCCCAACTATCCCTTACCACAACAAACCAAACCATATCATCTTAAAATTACAAAAAAAGGTGTACAAATCATAACAAACTATGCCAGACTCACCTAAATTACTTCGGCTACTCTAAATCATCACCAACTAACCCTTACCACAACAAACTAAACCCAATCACTTTTAAATTACAAAAAAATGATACTAACCATAGCAAACTATGCCAAACTTATCTAAATTACTTCGGCTATCAAAAATCACCCACAACTACACTTTACAGCAACAAACTAAGCCCAATCACTTTAAAATTACAAAAAAATGCTAAAAATCATAACAAACTATACCAGAATCACCTAAATTACTTCGGCTACCGTAAATCACCCCCAACTATCCCTTACCACAACAAACCAAACCATATCATCTTAAAATTACAAAAAAAGGTGTACAAATCATAACAAACTATGCCAGACTCACCTAAATTACTTCTGCTACTCTAAATCATCACCAACTAACCTTTACCAAAACAAACTAAACCCAATCACTTTTAAATTACAAAAAAATGCTACTAACCATAGCAAACTATGCCAAACTCACCTAAATTACTTCGGCTATCAAAAATCACCCCCAACTACACTTTACAGCAACAAACTAAGCCCAATCACTTTAAAATTACAAAAAAATGCTAAAAATCATAACAAACTATACCAGAATCAAATAAATTACTTCGGCTACCGTAAATCACCCCTAACTATCCCTTACCACAACAAACCAAACCATTTAATCTTTTAAAGTACAAAAAAAGGTGTACAAATCATAACAAACTATGCCAGACTCACCTAAATTACTTCGGCTACTCTAAATCATCACCAACTAACCCTTACCACAACAAACTAAACCCAATCACTTTTAAAATACAAAAAAATGCTACTAACCATAGCAAACTATGCCAAACTCACCTAAATTACTTCGGCTATCAAAAATCACCCCCAACTACACTTTACAGCAACAAACTAAGCCCAATCACTTTAAAATTACAAAAAAATGCTAAAAATCATAACAAACTATACCAGAATCACCTAAATTACTTCGGCTACCGTAAATCACCCTCAACTATCCCTTACCGCAACAAACCAAACTATATCATCTTAAAATTACAAAAAAAGGTGTACAAATCATAACAAACTATGCCAGACTCACCTGAATTACTTCGGCTACTCTAAATCATCACCAACTAACCCTTACCACAACAAACTAAACCCAATCACTTTTAAATTACAAAAAAATGCTACTAACCATAGCAAACTATACCAAACTCACCTAAATTACTTCGGCTATCAAAAATCACTTTTAACAACACTTAACAGCAACAAACTAAGCCCAATCACTTTAAAATTACAAAAAAATGCTAAAAATCATAACAAACTATACCAGAATCACCTAAATTACTTCGGCTACCGTAAATCACCCCCAACTATCCCTTACTACAACAAACCAAACCATATCATCTTAAAATTACAAAAAAAGGTGTACAAATCATAACAAACTATGCCAGACTCACCTAAATTACTTCGGCTACTCTAAATCATCACCAACTAACCCTTACCACAACAAACTAAACCCAATCATTTTTAAATTACAAAAAAATGCTACTAACCATAGCAAACTATGCCAAACTCACCTAAATTACTTCGGCTATCAAAAATCACCCCCAACTACACTTTACAGCAACAAACTAAGCCCAATCACTTTAAAATTACAAAAAAATTCTAAAAATCATAACAAACTATACCAGAATCACCTAAATTACTTCGGCTACCGTAAATCACCGCCAACTATCCCTTACCACAACAAACCAAACCGTATCATCTTAAATTTACAAAAAAAGGTGCACAAATCATAACAAACTATGCCAGACACACCTAAATTACTTCGGCTACTATAAATCATCACCAACTAACCCTTACCACAACAAACTAAACCCAATGAATTTTAAATTACAAAAAAATGCTACTAACCATAGCAAATTATGCCAAACTCACCTAAATTACTTCGGCTATCAAAAATCACCCCCAACTACACTTTACAGCAACAAACTAAACCCAATCACTTTAAAATTTCAAAAAAATGCTAAAAATCATAACAAACTATACCAGAATCACCTAAATTACTTCGGCTACCGTAAATCACCCCCAACTATCCCTTACCACAACAAACCAAACCATATCACCTTAAAATTACAAAAAAAGGTGTACAAATCATAACAAACTATGCCAGACTCACCTAAATTACTTCGGCTACTCTAAATCATCACTAACTAACCCTTACCACAACAAACTAAACCCAATCATTTTTAAATTACAAAAAAATGCTACTAACCATAGCAAACTATGCCAAACTCACCTAAATTACTTCGGCTATCAAAAATCACCCCCAACTACACTTTACAGCAACAAACTAAGCCCAATCACTTTAAAATTACAAAAAAATGCTAAAAATCATAACAAACTATACCAGAATCACCTAAATTACTTCGGCTACCGTAAATCACCCCCAACTATCCCTTACTACAACAAACCAAACCATATCATCTTAAAATTACAAAAAAAGGTGTACAAATCATAACAAACTATGCCAGACTCACCTAAATTACTTCGGCTACTCTAAATCATCACTAACTAACCCTTACCACAACAAACTAAACCCAATCATTTTTAAATTACAAAAAAATGCTACTAACCATAGCAAACTATGCCAAACTCACCTAAATTACTTCGGCTATCAAAAATCACCCCCAACTACACTTTACAGCAACAAACTAAGCCCAATCACTTTAAAATTACAAAAAAATGCTAAAAATCATAACAAACTATACCAGAATCACCTAAATTACTACGGCTACCGTAAATCTCCCCCAACTATCCCTTACCACAACAAACCATACCATATCATCATAAAGTTACAAAAAAAGGTGTACAAATCATAACAAACTATGCCAGCTCACCTAAATTACTTCGGCTACTTTAAATCATGACCAACTAACCCTTACCGCAAGAAACTAAACCCAATCACTTTTAAATTACAAAAAAATGCTACTAACCATAGCAAACTATGCCAAACTCACCTAAATTACTTCGGCTATCAAAAATCACCCCCAACTACACTTTACAGCAACAAACTAATCCCAATCAACTTAAAATTACAAAAAAATGCTAAAAATCATAACACACTATACCAGAATCACCTAAATTACTTCGGCTACCGTAAATCATCCCCAACTATCCCTTACCACAACGAACCAAACCATATTATCTTAAAATTACAAAAATAGGTGTACAAATCATAACAAACTATGCCAGACTCACCTAAATTACTTCTGCTACTCTAAATCATCACCAGCTAACCCTTACCACAACAAACAAAACCCAATCACTTGTAAATTACAAAAAAATGCTACTAACCATAGCAAACTATGCCAAACTCACCTAAATTACTTCGGATATCAAAAATCACCCCCAACTACACTTTACAGTAACAAACTAAGCCCAATCACTTTAAAATTACAAAAAAATGCTAAAAATCATAACAAACTATACCAGAATCACCTAAATTACTTCGGCTTCCGTAAATCACCCCCAACTATCCCTTACCACAACAAACCAAACCATATCATCTTAAAATTACAAAAAAAGGTGTACAAATCATAACAAACTATGCCAGACTCACCTAAATTACTTCGGCTACTCTAAATCATCACCAACTAACCCTTACCACAACAAACTAAACCCAATCACTTTTAAATTACAAAAAAATGATACTAACCATAGCAAACTATGCCAAACTTATCTAAATTACTTCGGCTATCAAAAATCACCCCCAACTACACTTTACAGCAACAAACTAAGCCCAATCACTTTAAAATTACAAAAAAATGCTAAAAATCATAACAAACTATACCAGAATCACCTAAATTACTTCGGCTACCGTAAATCACCCCCAACTATCCCTTACCACAACAAACCAAACCATATCATCTTAAAATTACAAAAAAAGGTGTACAAATCATAACAAACTATGCCAGACTCACCTAAATTACTTCTGCTACTCTAAATCATCACCAACTAACCTTTACCAAAACAAACTAAACCCAATCACTTTTAAATTACAAAAAAATGCTACTAACCATAGCAAACTATGCCAAACTCACCTAAATTACTTCGGCTATCAAAAATCACCCCCAACTACACTTTACAGCAACAAACTAAGCCCAATCACTTTAAAATTACAAAAAAATGCTAAAAATCATAACAAACTATACCAGAATCAAATAAATTACTTCGGCTACCGTAAATCACCCCTAACTATCCCTTACCACAACAAACCAAACCATTTAATCTTTTAAAGTACAAAAAAAGGTGTACAAATCATAACAAACTATGCCAGACTCACCTAAATTACTTCGGCTACTCTAAATCATCACCAACTAACCCTTACCACAACAAACTAAACCCAATCACTTTTAAAATACAAAAAAATGCTACTAACCATAGCAAACTATGCCAAACTCACCTAAATTACTTCGGCTATCAAAAATCACCCCCAACTACACTTTACAGCAACAAACTAAGCCCAATCACTTTAAAATTACAAAAAAATGCTAAAAATCATAACAAACTATACCAGAATCACCTAAATTACTTCGGCTACCGTAAATCACCCCCAACTATCCCTTACTACAACAAACCAAACCATATCATCTTAAAATTACAAAAAAAGGTGTACAAATCATAACAAACTATGCCAGACTCACCTAAATTACTTCGGCTACTCTAAATCATCACCAACTAACCCTTACCACAACAAACTAAACCCAATCATTTTTAAATTACAAAAAAATGCTACTAACCATAGCAAACTATGCCAAACTCACCTAAATTACTTCGGCTATCAAAAATCACCCCCAACTACACTTAACAGCAACAAACTAAGCCCAATCACTTTAAAATTACAAAAAAATTCTAAAAATCATAACAAACTATACCAGAATCACCTAAATTACTTCGGCTACCGTAAATCACCGCCAACTATCCCTTACCACAACAAACCAAACCGTATCATCTTAAATTTACAAAAAAAGGTGCACAAATCATAACAAACTATGCCAGACACACCTAAATTACTTCGGCTACTATAAATCATCACCAACTAACCCTTACCACAACAAACTAAACCCAATGAATTTTAAATTACAAAAAAATGCTACTAACCATAGCAAATTATGCCAAACTCACCTAAATTACTTCGGCTATCAAAAATCACCCCCAACTACACTTTACAGCAACAAACTAAACCCAATCACTTTAAAATTTCAAAAAAATGCTAAAAATCATAACAAACTATACCAGAATCACCTAAATTACTTCGGCTACCGTAAATCACCCCCAACTATCCCTTACCACAACAAACCAAACCATATCACCTTAAAATTACAAAAAAAGGTGTACAAATCATAACAAACTATGCCAGACTCACCTAAATTACTTCGGCTACTCTAAATCATCACTAACTAACCCTTACCACAACAAACTAAACCCAATCATTTTTAAATTACAAAAAAATGCTACTAACCATAGCAAACTATGCCAAACTCACCTAAATTACTTCGGCTATCAAAAATCACCCCCAACTACACTTTACAGCAACAAACTAAGCCCAATCACTTTAAAATTACAAAAAAATGCTAAAAATCATAACAAACTATACCAGAATCACCTAAATTACTTCGGCTACCGTAAATCACCCCCAACTATCCCTTACTACAACAAACCAAACCATATCATCTTAAAATTACAAAAAAAGGTGTACAAATCATAACAAACTATGCCAGACTCACCTAAATTACTTCGGCTACTCTAAATCATCACTAACTAACCCTTACCACAACAAACTAAACCCAATCATTTTTAAATTACAAAAAAATGCTACTAACCATAGCAAACTATGCCAAACTCACCTAAATTACTTCGGCTATCAAAAATCACCCCCAACTACACTTTACAGCAACAAACTAAGCCCAATCACTTTAAAATTACAAAAAAATGCTAAAAATCATAACAAACTATACCAGAATCACCTAAATTACTACGGCTACCGTAAATCACCCCCAACTATCCCTTACCACAACAAACCATACCATATCATCATAAAGTTACAAAAAAAGGTGTACAAATCATAACAAACTATGCCAGCTCACCTAAATTACTTCGGCTACTTTAAATCATGACCAACTAACCCTTACCGCAAGAAACTAAACCCAATCACTTTTAAATTACAAAAAAATGCTACTAACCATAGCAAACTATGCCAAACTCACCTAAATTACTTCGGCTATCAAAAATCACCCCCAACTACACTTTACAGCAACAAACTAATCCCAATCAACTTAAAATTACAAAAAAATGCTAAAAATCATAACACACTATACCAGAATCACCTAAATTACTTCGGCTACCGTAAATCATCCCCAACTATCCCTTACCACAACGAACCAAACCATATTATCTTAAAATTACAAAAATAGGTGTACAAATCATAACAAACTATGCCAGACTCACCTAAATTACTTCTGCTACTCTAAATCATCACCAGCTAACCCTTACCACAACAAACAAAACCCAATCACTTGTAAATTACAAAAAAATGCTACTAACCATAGCAAACTATGCCAAACTCACCTAAATTACTTCGGCTATCAAAAGTCACCCCCAACTACACTTTACAGCAACAAACTAAGCCCAATCACTTTAAAATTACAAAAAAATGCTAAAAATCATAACAAACTATACCAGAATCACCTAAATTACTTCGGCTACCGTAAATCACCCCCAACTATCCCTTACCACAACAAACCAAACCATATCATCTTAAAGTTACAAAAAAAGATGTACAAATCATAACAAACTATGCCAGACTCACCTAAATTACTTCGGCTACTCTAAATCATCACCAACTAACCCTTACCACAACAAACTAAACCCAATCAATTTTAAATTACAAAAAAATGCTACTAACCATAGCAAACTATGCCAAACTCACCTAAATTACTTCGGCTATCAAAAATCACCCCCAACTACACTTTACCGCAACAAACTAAGGCCAATCACTTTAAAATTACAAAAAATGCTAAAAATCATAACAAACTATACCAGAATCACCTAAATTACTTCGGCTAACGTAAATCACCCCCAAATATCCCTTACCACTACAAACCAAACCATATCATCTTAAAATTACAAAAAAAGGTGTACAAATCATAACAAATTATGCCAGACTCACCTAATTTACTTCGGCTACTCTAAATCATCACCAACTAACCCTTACCACAACAAACTAAACCCAATCACTTTTAAATTACAAAAAAATGCTACTAACCATAACAAACTATGCCAAACTCACCTAAATTACTTCGGCTATCAAAAATCACCCCCAACTACACTTTACAGCAACAAACTAAGCCCAATCACTTTAAAATTTCAAAAAAATGCTAAAAATCATAACAAACTACACCAGAATCACCTAAATTACTTCGGCTGCCGTAAATCACCCCCAACTATCCCTTACCATAACAAACCAAACCATATCATCTTAAAATTACAAAAAAATGTGTACAAATCATAACAAATTATGCCAGACTCACCTAAATTACTTCGGCTACTCTAAATCATCACCAACTAACCCTTACCACAACAAACTTAACCCAATCACTTTTAAATTACAAAAAAATGCTACTAACCATAGCAAACTATGCCTAACTCACCTAAATTACTTCGGCTATCAAAAATCACACCAAACTACACTTTACAGCAACAAACTAAGCCCAATCACTTTAAAATTACAAAAAAATGCTAAAAATCATAACAATCTATACCAGAATCACCTAAACTACTTCGGCTACCGTAAATCACCCCCAACTATCCCTTGCCACAACAAACCAAACCAAATCATCTTAAAATTACAAAAAAAGGTGTACAAATCATAACAAACTATGCCAGACTCACCTAAATTACTTCGGCTACCCTAAATCATCACCAACTAACCCTTACCACAACAAACTAAACCCAATCACTTTTAAATTACAAAAAAATGCTACTAACCATAGCAAACTAGGCCAAACTCACCTAAATTACTTCGGCTATCAAAACTCACCCCCAACTACACTTTACAGCAACAAACTAAGCCCAATCAATTTAAAATTAGAAAAAAATGCTAAAAATCATAAGAAACTATACCAGAATCACCTAAATTACTTCGGCTACCGTAAATCACCCCCAACTATCCCTTACCACAACTAACCAAACCATATCATCTTAAAATTACAAAAAAAGGTGTACAAATCATAACAAACTATGCCAGACTCACCTAAATTACTTCGGCTTCTCTAAATCATCACCAACTAACCTTTACCAAAACAAACTAAACCCAATAACTTTTAAATTACAAAAAAATGCTACTAACCATAGCAAACTATGCCAAACTCACCTAAATTACTTCGGCTATCAAAAATCACCCCCAACTACACTGTACAGCAACAAACTAAGCCCAATCACTTTAAAATTACAAAAAAATTCTAAAAATCATAACAAACTATACCAGAATCAAATAAATTACTTCGGCTACCGTAAATCACCCCTAACTATCCCTTACCACAACAAACCAAACCATTTAATCTTTTAAAGTACAAAAAAAGGTGTACAAATCATAACAAACTATGCCAGACTCACCTAAATTACTTCGGCTACTCTAAATCATCACCAACTAACCCTTACCACAACAAACTAAACCCAATCACTTTTAAAATACAAAAAAATGCTACTAACCATAGCAAACTATGCCAAACTCACCTAAATTACTTCGGCTATCAAAAATCACCCCCAACTACACTTTACAGCAACAAACTAAGCCCAATCACTTTAAAATTACAAAAAAATGCTAAAAATTATAACAAACTATACCAGAATCACCTAAATTACTTCGGCTACCGTAAATCACCCTCAACTATCCCTTACCACAACAAACCAAACTATATCATCTTAAAATTACAAAAAAAGGTGTACAAATCATAACAAACTATGCCAGACTCACCTGAATTACTTCGGCTACTCTAAATCATCACCAACTAACCCTTACCACAACAAACTAAACCCAATCACTTTTAAATTACAAAAAAATGCTACTAACCATAGCAAACTATACCAAACTCACCTAAATTACTTCGGCTATCAAAAATCACTTTTAACAACACTTAACAGCAACAAACTAAGCCCAATCACTTTAAAATTACAAAAAAATGCTAAAAATCATAACAAACTATACCAGAATCACCTAAATTACTTCGGCTACCGTAAATCACCCCCAACTATCCCTTACTACAACAAACCAAACCATATCATCTTAAAATTACAAAAAAAGGTGTACAAATCATAACAAACTATGCCAGACTCACCTAAATTACTTCGGCTACTCTAAATCATCACCAACTAACTCTTACCACAACAAACTAAACCCAATCACTTTTAAATTACAAAAAAAATGCTACTAACCATAGCAAACTATGCCAAACTCACCTAAATTATTTCGGCTATCAAAAATCACCCCCAACTACATTTTACAGCAACAAACTAAGCCCAATCACTTTAAAATTACAAAAAAATGCTAAAAATTATAACAAACTATACCAAAATCACCTAAATTACTTCGGCTACCGTAAATCACCCCCAACTATCCCTTACCACAACAAACCAAACCATATCACCTTAAAATTACAAAAAAAGGTGTACAAATCATAACAAACTATGCCAGACTCACCTAAATTACTTCGGCTACTCTAAATCATCACCAACTAACCCTTACCACAACAAACTAAACCCAATCATTTTTAAATTACAAAAAAATGCTACTAACCATAGCAAACTATGCCAAACTCACCTAAATTACTTCGGCTATCAAAAATCACCCCCAACTACACTTTACAGCAACAAACTAAGCCCAATCACTTTAAAATTACAAAAAAATTCTAAAAATCATAACAAACTATACCAGAATCACCTAAATTACTTCGGCTACCGTAAATCACCTCCAACTATCCCTTACCACAACAAACCAAACCGTATCATCTTAAAATTACACAAAAAGGTGCACAAATCATAACAAACTATGCCAGACACACCTAAATTACTTCGGCTACTATAAATCATCACCAACTAACCCTTACCACAACAAACTAAACAAAATGAATTTTAAATTACAAAAAAATGCTACTAACCATAGCAAATTATGCCAAACTCACCTAAATTACTTCGGCTATCAAAAATCACCCCCAACTACACTTTACAGCAACAAACTAAACCCAATCACTTTAAAATTTCAAAAAAATGCTAAAAATCATAACAAACTATACCAGAATCACCTAAATTACTTCGGCTAACGTAAATCAACCCCAACTATCCCTTACCACAACAAACCAAACCATATCATCTTAATATTACAAAAAAAGTTGTACAAATCATAACAAACTATGCCAGACTCACCTCAATTACTTAGGCTACTCTAAATCATCACCAACTAACCCTTACCACAACAAACTAAACCCAATCACTTTTAAATTACAAAAAAATGCTACTAACCATAGCAAACTATACCAAACTCACCTAAATTACTTCGGCTATCAAAAATCACTTCCAACAACACTTAACAGCAACAAACTAAGCCCAATCACTTTAAAATTACAAAAAAATGCTAAAAATCATAACAAACTATACCAGAATCACCTAAATTACTTCGGCTACCGTAAATCACCCCCAACTATCCCTTACTACAACAAACCAAACCATATCATCTTAAAATTACAAAAAAAGGTGTACCAATCATAACAAACTATGCCACACTCACCTAAATTACTTCGGCTACTCTAAATCATCACCAACTAACCCTTACCACAACAAACTAAACCCAATCACTTTTAAATTACAAATAAATGCTACTAACCATAGCAAACTATGCCACACTCACCTAAATTACTTCGGCTATCAAAAATCACCCCCAACTACACTTTACAGCAACAAACTAATCCCAATCAACTTAAAATTACAAAAAAATGCTAAAAATCATAACACACTATACCAGAATCACCTAAATTACTTCGGCTACCGTAAATCATCCCCAACTATCCCTTACCACAACGAACCAAACCATATTATCTTAAAATTACAAAAATAGGTGTACAAATCATAACAAACTATGCCAGACTCACCTAAATTACTTCTGCTACTCTAAATCATCACCAGCTAACCCTTACCACAACAAACAAAACCCAATCACTTTTAAATTACAAAAAAATGCTACTAACCATAGCAAACTATGCCAAACTCACCTAAATTACTTCGGCTATCAAAAATCACCCCCAACTACACTTTACCGCAACAAACTAAGGCCAATCACTTTAAAATTACAAAAAATGCTAAAAATCATAACAAACTATACCAGAATCACCTAAATTACTTCGGCTAACGTAAATCACCCCCAACTATCCCTTACCACTACAAACCAAACCATATCATCTTAAAATTACAAAAAAAGGTGTACAAATCATAACAAATTATGCCAGACTCACCTAATTTACTTCGGCTACTCTAAATCATCACCAACTAACCCTTACCACAACAAACTAAACCCAATCACTTTTAAATTACAAAAAAATGATACTAACCATCGCAAACTATGCCAAATTTAACTAAATTACTTCGGCTATCAAAAATCACCCCCAACTACACTTTACAGCAACAAACTAAGCCCAATCACTTTAAAATTACAAAAAAATGCTAAAAATCATA
This sequence comes from Eledona agricola, assembly GCA_964023215.1. Classification (NCBI taxonomy): domain Eukaryota; kingdom Metazoa; phylum Arthropoda; class Insecta; order Coleoptera; family Tenebrionidae; genus Eledona; species Eledona agricola. Next base: position 2,687,988 of record CAXIEJ010000157.1, read on the forward strand.
ACAAACTATACCAGAATCACCTAAATTACTTCGGCTACCGTAAATCACCCCCAACTATCCCTTACCACAACTAACCAAACCATATCATCTTAAAATTACAAAAAAAGGTGTACAAATCATAACAAACTATGCCAGACTCACCTAAATTACTTCGGCTACTCTAAATCATCACCAACTAACCTTTACCAAAACAAACTAAACCCAATCACTTTTAAATTACAAAAAAATGCTACTAACCATAGCAAACTATGCCAAACTCACCTAAATTACTTCGGCTATCAAAAATCACCCCCAACTACACTTTACAGCAACAAACTAAGCCCAATCACTTTAAAATTACAAAAAAATGCTAAAAATCATAAGAAACTATACCAGAATCAAATAAATTACTTCGGCTACCGTAAATCACCCCTAACTATCCCTTACCACAACAAACCAAACCATTTAATCTTTTAAAGTACAAAAAAAGGTGTACAAATCATAACAAACTATGCCAGACTCACCTAAATTACTTCGGCTACTCTAAATCATCACCAACTAACCCTTACCACAACAAACTAAACCCAATCACTTTTAAAATACAAAAAAATGCTACTAACCATAGCAAACTATGCCAAACTCACCTAAATTACTTCAGCTATCAAAAATCACCCCCAACTACACTTTACAGCAACAAACTAAGCCCAATCACTTTAAAATTACAAAAAAATGCTAAAAATTATAACAAACTATACCAGAATCACCTAAATTACTTCGGCTACCGTAAATCACCCTCAACTATCCCTTACCACAACAAACCAAACTATATCATCTTAAAATTACAAAAAAAGGTGTACAAATCATAACAAACTATGCCAGACTCACCTGAATTACTTCGGCTACTCTAAATCATCACCAACAAACCCTTACCACAACAAACTAAACCCAATCACTTTTAAATTACAAAAAAATGCTACTAACCATAGCAAACTATACCAAACTCACCTAAATTACTTCGGCTATCAAAAATCACTTTTAACAACACTTAACAGCAACAAACTAAGCCCAATGACTTTAAAATTACAAAAAAATGCTAAAAATCATAACAAACTATACCAGAATCACCTAAATTACTTCGGCTACCGTAAATCACCCCTAACTATCCCTTACTACAACAAACCAAACCATATCATCTTAAAATTACAAAAAAAGGTGTACAAATCATAACAAACTATGCCAGACTCACCTAAATTACTTCGGCTACTCTAAATCATCACCAACTAACCCTTACCACAACAAACTAAACCCAATCACTTTTAAATTACAAAAAAAATGCTACTAACCATAGCAAACTATGCCAAACTCACCTAAATTACTTCGGCTATCAAAAATCACCCCCAACTACATTTTACAGCAACAAACTAAGCCCAATCACTTTAAAATTACAAAAAAATGCTAAAAATTATAACAAACTATACCAGAATCACCTAAATTACTTCGGCTACCGTAAATCACCCCCAACTATCCCTTACCACAACAAACCAAACCATATCACCTTAAAATTACAAAAAAAGGTGTACAAATCATAACAAACTATGCCAGACTCACCTAAATTACTTCGGCTACTCTAAATCATCACCAACTAACCCTTACCACAACAAACTAAACCCAATCATTTTTAAATTACAAAAAAATGCTACTAACCATAGCAAACTATGCCAAACTCACCTAAATTACTTCGGCTATCAAAAATCACCCCCAACTACACTTTACAGCAACAAACTAAGCCCAATCACTTTAAAATTACAAAAAAATTCTAAAAATCATAACAAACTATACCAGAATCACCTAAATTACTTCGGCTACCGTAAATCACCGCCAACTATCCCTTACCACAACAAACCAAACCGTATCATCTTAAAATTACAAAAAAAGGTGCACAAATCATAACAAACTATACCAGACACACCTAAATTACTTCGGCTACTATAAATCATCACCAACTAACCCTTACCACAACAAACTAAACCCAATGAACTTTAAATTACAAAAAAATGCTACTAACCATAGCAAATTATGCCAAACTCACCTAAATTACTTCGGCTATCAAAAATCACCCCCAACTACACTTTACAGCAACAAACTAAACCCAATCACTTTAAAATTTCAAAAAAATGCTAAAAATCATAACAAACTATACCAGAATCACCTAAATTACTTCGGCTAACGTAAATCAACCCCAACTATCCCTTACCACAACAAACCAAACCATATCATCTTAATATTACAAAAAAAGTTGTACAAATCATAACAAACTATGCCAGACTCACCTCAATTACTTCGGCTACTCTAAATCATCACCAACTAACCCTTACCACAACAAACTAAACCCAATCACTTTTAAATTACAAAAAAATGCTACTAACCATAGCAAACTATACCAAACTCACCTAAATTACTTCGGCTATCAAAAATCACTTCCAACAACACTTAACAGCAACAAACTAAGCCCAATCACTTTAAAATTACAAAAAAATGCTAAAAATCATAACAAACTATACCAGAATCACCTAAATTACTTCGGCTACCGTAAATCATCCCCAACTATCCCTTACTACAACAAACCAAACCATATCATCTTAAAATTACAAAAAAAGGTGTACAAATAATAACAAACTATGCCACACTCACCTAAATTACTTCGGCTACTCTAAATCATCACCAACTAACCCTTACCACAACAAACTAAACCCAATCACTTTTAAATTACAAAAAAATGCTACTAACCATAGCAAACTATGCCAAACTCACCTAAATTACTTCGGCTATCAAAAATCACCCCCAACTACACTTTACAGTAACAAACTAAGCCCAATCAATTTAAAATTACAAAAAAATGCTAAAAATCATAACAAACTATACCAGAATCACCTAAATTACTACGGCTACCGTAAATCACCCCCAACTATCCCTTACCACAACAAACCATACCATATTATCATAAAGTTACAAAAAAAGGTGTACAAATCATAACAAACTATGCCAGCTCACCTAAATTACTTCGGCTACTCTAAATCATGACCAACTAACCCTTACCGCAAGAAACTAAACCCAATCACTTTTAAATTACAAAAAAATGCTACTAACCATAGCAAACTATGCCAAACTCACCTAAATTACTTCGGCTATCAAAAATCACCCCCAACTACACTTTACAGCAACAAACTAATCCCAATCAACTTAAAATTACAAAAAAATGCTAAAAATCATAACACACTATACCAGAATCACCTAAATTACTTCGGCTACCGTAAATCATCCCCAACTATCCCTTACCACAACGAACCAAACCATATTATCTTAAAATTACAAAAATAGGTGTTCAAATCATAACAAACTATGCCAGACTCACCTAAATTACTTCTGCTACTCTAAATCATCACCAGCTAACCTTTACCACAACAAACAAAACCCAATCACTTTTAAATTACAAAAAAATGCTACTAACCATAGCAAACTATGCCAAACTCACCTAAATTACTTCGGCTATCAAAAGTCACCCCCAACTACACTTTACAGCAACAAACTAAGCCCAATCACTTTAAAATTACAAAAAAATGCTAAAAATCATAACAAACTATACCAGAATCACCTAAATTACTTCGGCTACCGTAAATCACCCCCAACTATCCCTTACCACAACAAACCAAAACATATCATCTTAAAGTTACAAAAAAAGGTGTACAAATCATAACAAACTATGCCAGACTCACCTAAATTACTTCGGCTACACTAAATCATCACCAACTAACCCTTACCACAACAAACTAAACCCAACATCTTTTAAATTACAAAAAAATGCTACTAACCATAGCAAACTATGCCAAACTCACCTAAATTACTTCGGCTATCAAAAATCACCCCCAACTACACTTTACAGCAACAAACTAAGCCCAATCACTTTAACATTACAAAAAAATGCTAAAAATCATAACAAACTATACCAGAATCACCTAAATTACTTCGGCTGCCGTAAATCACCCCCAACTATCCCTTACCACAACAAACCAAACCATATCATCTTAAAATTACAAAAAAAGGTGTACAAATTATAACAAACTATGCCATACTCACCTAAATTACTTCGGCTACTCTAAATCATCACCAACTAACCCTTACAACAACAAACTAAATCCAATCACTTTTAAATTACGAAAAAATGCTGCTAACCATAGCAAACTGTGCCAAACTCACCTAAATTACTTCGGCTATCAAAAATCACCCCCAACTACACTTTACAGCAACAAACTAAGCCCAATCACTTTAAAATTACAAAAAAATGCTAAAAATCATAAGAAACTATACCAGAATCACCTAAATTACTTCGGATACCGTAAATTACCCCCAACTATCCCTTACCACAACAAACCAAACCATATCATCTTAAAATTACAGAAAAAGATGTACAAATCATAACAAACTATGCCAGACTCACCTAAATTACTTCGGCTACTCTAAATCATCACCAACTAACCCTTACCACAACAAACTAAACCCAATCAATTTTAAATTACAAAAAAATGCTACTAACCATAGCAAACTATGCCAAACTCACCTAAATTACTTCGGCTATCAAAAATCACACCAAACTACACTTTACAGCAACAAACTAAGCCCAATCACTTTAAAATTACAAAAAAATGCTAAAAATCATAACAATCTATACCAGAATCACCTAAACTACTTCGGCTACCGTAAATCACCCCCAACTATCCCTTGCCACAACAAACCAAACCATATCATCTTAAAATTACAAAAAAAGATGTACAAATCATAACAAACTATGCCAGACTCACCTAAATTACTTCGGCTACCCTAAATCATCACCAACTAACCCTTACCACAACAAACTAAACCCAATCACTTTTAAATTACAAAAAAATGCTACTAACCATAGCAAACTATGCCAAACTCACCTAAATTACTTCGGCTATCAAAACTCACCCCCAACTACACTTTACAGCAACAAACTAAGCCCAATCAATTTAAAATTAGAAAAAAATGCAAAAAATCATAAGAAACTATACCAGAATCACCTAAATTACTTCGGCTACCGTAAATCACCCCCAACTATCCCTTACCACAACAAACCAAACCATATCATCTTAAAATTACAAAAAAAAGTGTACAAATAATAACAAACTATGCCAGACTCACCTAAATTACTTCGGCTACTCTAAGTCATCACCAACTAACCCTTACCACAACAAACTAAACCCAAACACTTTTAAATTCCAAAAAAATGCTACTAACCATAGCAAACTATGCCAAACTCACCTAAATTACTTCGGATATCAAAAATCACCCCCAACTACACTTTACAGTAACAAACTAAGCCCAATCACTTTAAAATTACAAAAAAATGCTAAAAATCATAACAAACTATACCAGAATCACCTAAATTACTTCGGCTTCCGTAAATCACCCCCAACTATCCCTTACCACAACAAACCAAACCATATCATCTTAAAATTACAAAAAAAGGTGTACAAATCATAACAAACTATGCCAGACTCACCTAAATTACTTCGGCTACTCTAAATCATCACCAACTAACCTTTACCACAACAAACTAAACCCAATCACTTTTAAATTACAAAAAAATGATACTAACCATCGCAAACTATGCCAAATTTAACTAAATTACTTCGGCTATCAAAAATCACCCCCAACTACACTTTACAGCAACAAACTAAGCCCAATCACTTTAAAATTACAAAAAAATGCTAAAAATCATAACAAACTATACCAGAATCACCTAAATTACTTCGGCTACCGTAAATCACCCCCAACTATCCCTTACCACAACTAACCAAACCATATCATCTTAAAATTACAAAAAAAGGTGTACAAATCATAACAAACTATGCCAGACTCACCTAAATTACTTCGGCTACTCTAAATCATCACCAACTAACCTTTACCAAAACAAACTAAACCCAATCACTTTTAAATTACAAAAAAATGCTACTAACCATAGCAAACTATGCCAAACTCACCTAAATTACTTCGGCTATCAAAAATCACCCCCAACTACACTTTACAGCAACAAACTAAGCCCAATCACTTTAAAATTACAAAAAAATGCTAAAAATCATAACAAACTATACCAGAATCAAATAAATTACTTCGGCTACCGTAAATCACCCCTAACTATCCCTTACCACAACAAACCAAACCATTTAATCTTTTAAAGTACAAAAAAAGGTGTACAAATCATAACAAAGTATGCCAGACTCACCTAAATTACTTCGGCTACTCTAAATCATCACCAACTAACCCTTACCACAACAAACTAAACCCAATCACTTTTAAAATACAAAAAAATGCTACTAACCATAGCAAACTATGCCAAACTCACCTAAATTACTTCAGCTATCAAAAATCACCCCCAACTACACTTTACAGCAACAAACTAAGCCCAATCACTTTAAAATTACAAAAAAATGCTAAAAATTATAACAAACTATACCAGAATCACCTAAATTACTTCGGCTACCGTAAATCACCCTCAACTATCCCTTACCACAACAAACCAAACTATATCATCTTAAAATTACAAAAAAAGGTGTACAAATCATAACAAACTATGCCAGACTCACCTGAATTACTTCGGCTACTCTAAATCATCACCAACAAACCCTTACCACAACAAACTAAACCCAATCACTTTTAAATTACAAAAAAATGCTACTAACCATAGCAAACTATACCAAACTCACCTAAATTACTTCGGCTATCAAAAATCACTTTTAACAACACTTAACAGCAACAAACTAAGCCCAATCACTTTAAAATTACAAAAAAATGCTAAAAATCATAACAAACTATACCAGAATCACTTAAATTACTTCGGCTACCGTAAATCACCCCTAACTATCCCTTACTACAACAAACCAAACCATATCATCTTAAAATTACAAAAAAAGGTGTACAAATCATAACAAACTATGCCAGACTCACCTAAATTACTTCGGCTACTCTAAATCATCACCAACTAACCCTTACCACAACAAACTAAACCCAATCACTTTTAAATTACAAAAAAAATGCTACTAACCATAGCAAACTATGCCAAACTCACCTAAATTACTTCGGCTATCAAAAATCACCCCCAACTACATTTTACAGCAACAAACTAAGCCCAATCACTTTAAAATTACAAAAAAATGCTAAAAATTATAACAAACTATACCAGAATCACCTAAATTACTTCGGCTACCGTAAATCACCCCCAACTATCCCTTACCACAACAAACCAAACCATATCACCTTAAAATTACAAAAAAAGGTGTACAAATCATAACAAACTATGCCAGACTCACCTAAATTACTTCGGCTACTCTAAATCATCACCAACTAACCCTTACCACAACAAACTAAACCCAATCATTTTTAAATTACAAAAAAATGCTACTAACCATAGCAAACTATGCCAAACTCACCTAAATTACTTCGGCTATCAAAAATCACCCCCAACTACACTTTACAGCAACAAACTAAGCCCAATCACTTTAAAATTACAAAAAAATTCTAAAAATCATAACAAACTATACCAGAATCACCTAAATTACTTCGGCTACCGTAAATCACCGCCAACTATCCCTTACCACAACAAACCAAACCGTATCATCTTAAAATTACAAAAAAAGGTGCACAAATCATAACAAACTATACCAGACACACCTAAATTACTTCGGCTACTATAAATCATCACCAACTAACCCTTACCACAACAAACTAAACCCAATGAACTTTAAATTACAAAAAAATGCTACTAACCATAGCAAATTATGCCAAACTCACCTAAATTACTTCGGCTATCAAAAATCACCCCCAACTACACTTTACAGCAACAAACTAAACCCAATCACTTTAAAATTTCAAAAAAATGCTAAAAATCATAACAAACTATACCAGAATCACCTAAATTACTTCGGCTAACGTAAATCAACCCCAACTATCCCTTACCACAACAAACCAAACCATATCATCTTAATATTACAAAAAAAGTTGTACAAATCATAACAAACTATGCCAGACTCACCTCAATTACTTCGGCTACTCTAAATCATCACCAACTAACCCTTACCACAACAAACTAAACCCAATCACTTTTAAATTACAAAAAAATGCTACTAACCATAGCAAACTATACCAAACTCACCTAAATTACTTCGGCTATCAAAAATCACTTCCAACAACACTTAACAGCAACAAACTAAGCCCAATCACTTTAAAATTACAAAAAAATGCTAAAAATCATAACAAACTATACCAGAATCACCTAAATTACTTCGGCTACCGTAAATCATCCCCAACTATCCCTTACTACAACAAACCAAACCATATCATCTTAAAATTACAAAAAAAGGTGTACAAATAATAACAAACTATGCCACACTCACCTAAATTACTTCGGCTACTCTAAATCATCACCAACTAACCCTTACCACAACAAACTAAACCCAATCACTTTTAAATTACAAAAAAATGCTACTAACCATAGCAAACTATGCCAAACTCACCTAAATTACTTCGGCTATCAAAAATCACCCCCAACTACACTTTACAGTAACAAACTAAGCCCAATCAATTTAAAATTACAAAAAAATGCTAAAAATCATAACAAACTATACCAGAATCACCTAAATTACTACGGCTACCGTAAATCACCCCCAACTATCCCTTACCACAACAAACCATACCATATTATCATAAAGTTACAAAAAAAGGTGTACAAATCATAACAAACTATGCCAGCTCACCTAAATTACTTCGGCTACTCTAAATCATGACCAACTAACCCTTACCGCAAGAAACTAAACCCAATCACTTTTAAATTACAAAAAAATGCTACTAACCATAGCAAACTATGCCAAACTCACCTAAATTACTTCGGCTATCAAAAATCACCCCCAACTACACTTTACAGCAACAAACTAATCCCAATCAACTTAAAATTACAAAAAAATGCTAAAAATCATAACACACTATACCAGAATCACCTAAATTACTTCGGCTACCGTAAATCATCCCCAACTATCCCTTACCACAACGAACCAAACCATATTATCTTAAAATTACAAAAATAGGTGTTCAAATCATAACAAACTATGCCAGACTCACCTAAATTACTTCTGCTACTCTAAATCATCACCAGCTAACCTTTACCACAACAAACAAAACCCAATCACTTTTAAATTACAAAAAAATGCTACTAACCATTGCAAACTATGCCAAACTCACCTAAATTACTTCGGCTATCAAAAGTCACCCCCAACTACACTTTACAGCAACAAACTAAGCCCAATCACTTTAAAATTACAAAAAAATGCTAAAAATCATAACAAACTATACCAGAATCACCTAAATTACTTCGGCTACCGTAAATCACCCCCAACTATCCCTTACCACAACAAACCAAACCATATCATCTTAAAGTTACAAAAAAAGGTGTACAAATCATAACAAACTATGCCAGACTCACCTAAATTACTTCGGCTACTCTAAATCATCACCAACTAACCCTTACCACAACAAACTAAACCCAACATCTTTTAAATTACAAAAAAATGCTACTAACCATAGCAAACTATGCCAAACTCACCTAAATTACTTCGGCTATCAAAAATCACCCCCAACTACACTTTACAGCAACAAACTAAGCCCAATCACTTTAACATTACAAAAAAATGCTAAAAATCATAACAAACTATACCAGAATCACCTAAATTACTTCGGCTACCGTAAATCACCCCCAACTATCCCTTACCACAACAAACCAAACCATATCATCTTAAAATTACAAAAAAAGGTGTACAAATTATAACAAACTATGCCATACTCACCTAAATTACTTCGGCTACTCTAAATCATCACCAACTAACCCTTACAACAACAAACTAAATCCAATCACTTTTAAATTACTAAAAAATGCTGCTAACCATAGCAAACTATGCCAAACTCACCTAAATTACTTCGGCTATCAAAAATCACCCCCAACTACACTTTACAGCAACAAACTAAGCCCAATCACTTTAAAATTACAAAAAAATGCTAAAAATCATAAGAAACTATACCAGAATCACCTAAATTACTTCGGATACCGTAAATTACCCCCAACTATCCCTTACCACAACAAACCAAACCATATCATCTTAAAATTACAGAAAAAGATGTACAAATCATAACAAACTATGCCAGACTCACCTAAATTACTTCGGCTACTCTAAATCATCACCAACTAACCCTTACCACAACAAACTAAACCCAATCAATTTTAAATTACAAAAAAATGCTACTAACCATAGCAAACTATGCCAAACTCACCTAAATTACTTCGGCTATCAAAAATCACCCCCAACTACACTTTACAGCAACAAACTAAGCCCAATCACTTTAAAATTACAAAAAAGTGCTAAAAATCATAACAAACTATACCAGAATCACCTAAATTACTTCGGCTACCGTAAATCACCCCCAACTATCCCTTACCACAACAAACCAAACCATATCATCTTAAAATTACAAAAAAAGGTGTACAAATCATAACAAATTATGCCAGACTCACCGAAATTACTTCGGCTACTCTAAATCATCACCAACTAACCCTTACCACAACAAACTAAACCCAATCACTTTTAAATTACAAAAAAATGCTACTAACCATAGCAAACTATGCCAAACTCACCTAAATTACTTCGGCTTTCAAAAATCACCCCCAACTACACTTTACAGCAACAAGCTAAGCCCAATCAATTTAAAATTACAAAAAAATGCTAAAAATCATAACAAACTATACCAGAATCACCTAAATTACTTCGGCTACCGTAAATCATCCCAAACTATCCCTTACCACAACAAACCAAACCATATCATCTTAAAATTACAAAAAAAGGTGTACAAATCATAACAAACTATGCCAGACTCACCTAAATTACGTCGGCTACTCTAAATCATCACCAACTAACCCTTACCACAACAAACTAAACCCAATCACTTTTAAATTACAAAAAAATGCTACTAACCATAGCAAACTATGCCAAACTCACCTAAATTACTTCGGCTATCAAAAATCACCCCCAACTACACTTTACAGCAACAAACTAAGCCCAATTACTTTAAAATTACAAAAAAATGCTAAAAATCATAACAAACTATACCAGAATCACCTAAATTACTTCGGCTACCGTAAATCACCCCCAACTATCCCTTACCACAACAAACCAAACCATATCATCTTAAAATTACAAAAAAAGGTGTACAAATCATAACAAATTATGCCAGACTCACCGAAATTACTTCGGCTACTCTAAATCATCACCAACTAACCCTTACCACAACAAACTAAACCCAATCACTTTTAAATTACAAAAAAATGCTACTAACCATAGCAAACTATGCCAAACTCACCTAAATTACTTCGGCTTTCAAAAATCACCCCCAACTACACTTTACAGCAACAAGCTAAGCCCAATCAATTTAAAATTACAAAAAAGTGCTAAAAATCATAACAAACTATACCAGAATCACCTAAATTACTTCGGCTACCGTAAATCACCCCCAACTATCCCTTACCACAACAAACCAAACCATATCATCTTAAAATTACAAAAAAAGGTGTACAAATCATAACAAATTATGCCAGACTCACCGAAATTACTTCGGCTACTCTAAATCATCACCAACTAACCCTTACCACAACAAACTAAACCCAATCACTTTTAAATTACAAAAAAATGCTACTAACCATAGCAAACTATGCCAAACTCACCTAAATTACTTCGGCTTTCAAAAATCACCCCCAACTACACTTTACAGCAACAAGCTAAGCCCAATCAATTTAAAATTACAAAAAAGTGCTAAAAATCATAACAAACTATACCAGAATCACCTAAATTACTTCGGCTACCGTAAATCACCCCCAACTATCCCTTACCACAACAAACCAAACCATATCATCTTAAAATTACAAAAAAAGGTGTACAAATCATAACAAATTATGCCAGACTCACCGAAATTACTTCGGCTACTCTAAATCATCACCAACTAACCCTTACCACAACAAACTAAACCCAATCACTTTTAAATTACAAAAAAATGCTACTAACCATAGCAAACTATGCCAAACTCACCTAAATTACTTCGGCTTTCAAAAATCACCCCCAACTACACTTTACAGCAACAAGCTAAGCCCAATCAATTTAAAATTACAAAAAAATGCTAAAAATCATAACAAACTATACCAGAATCACCTAAATTACTTCGGCTACCGTAAATCATCCCAAACTATCCCTTACCACAACAAACCAAACCATATCATCTTAAAATTACAAAAAAAGGTGTACAAATCATAACAAACTATGCCAGACTCACCTAAATTACGTCGGCTACTCTAAATCATCACCAACTAACCCTTACCACAACAAACTAAACCCAATCACTTTTAAATTACAAAAAAATGCTACTAACCATAGCAAACTATGCCAAACTCACCTAAATTACTTCGGCTATCAAAAATCACCCCCAACTACACTTTACAGCAACAAACTAAGCCCAATTACTTTAAAATTACAAAAAAATGCTAAAAATCATAACAAACTATACCAGAATCACCTAAATTACTTCGGCTACCGTAAATCACCCCCAACTATCCCTTACCACAACAAACCAAACCATATCATCTTAAAATTACAAAAAAAAGGTGTACAAATCATAACAAACTATGCCAGACTCACCTAAATTACTTCGGCTACTCTAAATCATCACCAACTAACCCTTACCACAACAAACTAAACCCAATCAATTTTAAATTACAAAAAAATGCTACTAACCATAGCAAACTATGCCAAACTCACCTAAATTACTTCGGCTATCAAAAATCACCCCCAACTACACTTTACAGCAACAAACTAAGCCCAATCACTTTAAAATTACAAAAAAGTGCTAAAAATCATAACAAACTATACCAGAATCACTTAAATTACTTCGGCTACCGTAAATCACCCCCAACTATCCCTTACCACAACAAACCAAACCATATCATCTTAAAATTACAAAAAAAGGTGTACAAATCATAACAAATTATGCCAGACTCACCGAAATTACTTCGGCTACTCTAAATCATCACCAACTAACCCTTACCACAACAAACTAAACCCAATCACTTTTAAATTACAAAAAAATGCTACTAACGATAGCAAACTATGCCAAACTCACCTAAATTACTTCGGCTATCAAAAATCACCCCCAACTACACTTTACAGCAACAAACTAAGCCCAATCAATTTAAAATTACAAAAAAATGCTAAAAATCATAATAAACTATACCAGAATCACCTAAATTACTTCGGCTACCGTAAATCATCCCAAACTATCCCTTACCACAACAAACCAAACCATATCATCTTAAAATTACAAAAAAAGGTGTACAAATCATAACAAACTATGCCAGACTCACCTAATTTACTTCGGCTACTCTAAATCATCACCAACTAACCCTTACCACAACAAACTAAACCCAATCACTTTAAATTACAAAAAAATGCTACTAACCATAGCAAACTATGCCAAACTCACCTAAATTACTTCGGCTATCAAAAATCACCCCCAACTACACTTTACAGCAACAAACTAAGCCCAATCACTTTAAAATTACAAAAAAATGCTAAAAATTATAACAAACTATACAAGAATTACCTAAATTACTTCGGCTACCGTAAAACACCCCCAACTATCCCTTACCACAACAAACCAAACCATATCGTTTTAAAATTACAAAAAAAGGTGTACAAATCATAACAATCTATGCCAGACTCACCTAAATTACTTCGGCTACTCTAAATCATCACCAACTAACCCTTACCACAACAAATTAAACCCAATCACATTTAAATTACAAAAAAATGCTACAAACCATAGCAAACTATGCCAAACGCACTTAAATTACTTCGGCTATCAAAAATCACCCCCAACTACACTTTACAGCAACAAACTAAGCCCAATTACTTTAAAATTAGAAAAAAATGCTAAAAATCATAACAAACTATACCAGAATCACCTAAATTACTTCGGCTACCGTAAATCACCCCCAACTATCCCTTACCACAACAAACCAAACCATATCATCTTAAAGTTACAAAAAAAGGTGTACAAATCATAACAAACTATGCCAGACTCACCTAAATTACTTCGGCTACTCTAAATCATCACCAAATAACCCTTACCACAACAAACTAAACCCAATCACTTTTAAATTACAAAAAAATGCTACTAACCATAGCAAACTATGCCAAACTCACATAAATTACTTTGGCTATCAAAAATCACCCCCAACTACACTTTACAGCAACAAACTAAGCCCAATCACTTTAAAATTACAAAAAAATGCTAAAAATCATAACAAACCATACCAGAATCACCTAAATTACTTCGGCTACCGTAAATCACCCCCAACTATCCCTTACCACAACAAACCAAACCATATCATCTTAAAATTACAAAAAAAGGTGTACAAATTATAACAAACTATGCCAGACTCACCTAAATTACTTCGGCTACTCTAAATCATCACCAACTAACCCTTACAACAACAAACTAAATCCAATCACTTTTAAATTACGAAAAAATGCTGCTAACCATGGCAAACTATGCCAAACTCACCTAAATTACTTCGGCTATCAAAAATCACCCCCAACTACACTTTACAGCAACAAACTAAGCCCAATCACTTTAAAATTACAAAAAAATGCTAAAAATCATAAGAAACTATACCAGAATCACCTAAATTACTTCGGATACCGTAAATCACCCCCAACTATCCCTTACCACAACAAACCAAACCATATCATCTTAAAATTACAGAAAAAGGTGTACAAATCATAACAAACTATGCCAGACTCACCTAAATTACTTCGGCTACTCTAAATCATCACCAACTATCCCTTACCACAACAAACTAAACCCAATCAATCTTAAATTACAAAAAAATGCTACTAACCATAGCAAACAATGCCAAACTCACCTAAATTACTTCGGCTATCAAAAATCACCCCCAACTACACTTTACAGCAACAAACTAAGCCCAATCACTTTAAAATTACAAAAAAGTGCTAAAAATCATAACAAACTCTACCAGAATCACCTAAATTACTTCGGCTACCGTAAATCACCCCCAACTATCCCTTACCACAACAAACCAAACCATATCACCTTAAAATTACAAAAAAAGGTGTACAAATCATAACAAATTATGCCAGACTCACCGAAATTACTTCGGCTACTCTAAATCATCACCAACTAACCCTTACCACAACAAACTAAAGCCAATCACTTTTAAATTACAAAAAAATGCTACTAACCATAGCAAACTATGCCAAACTCACCTAAATTACTTCGGCTTTCAAAAATCACCCCCAACTACACTTTACAGCAACAAGCTAAGCCCAATCAATTTAAAATTACAAAAAAATGCTAAAAATCATAACAAACTATACCAGAATCACCTAAATTACTTCGGCTACCGTAAATCATCCCAAACTATCCCTTACCACAACAAACCAAACCATATCATCTTAAAATTACAAAAAAAGGTGTACAAACCATAACAAACTATGCCAGACTCACCTAAATTATTTCGGGTACTCTAAATCATCACCAACTAACCCTTACCACAACAAACTAAACCCAATCACTTTTAAATTACAAAAAAATGCTACTAGCCATAGCAAAATATGCCAAACTCACCTAAATTACTCCGGCTATCAAAAATCACCCCCAACTACACTTTACAGCAACAAACTAAGCCCAATCACTTTAAAATTACAAAAAAATGCTAAAAATCATAACAAACTATACAAGAATCACCTAAATTACTTCGGCTACCGTAAATCACCCCCAACTATCCCTTACCACAACAAACTAAACCATATCATTTTAAAATTACAAAAAAAGGTGTACAAATCATAACAATCGATGCCAGACTCAGCTAAATTACTTCGGCTACTCTAAATCATCACCAACTAACCATTACCACAACAAATTAAACCCAATCACATTTAAATTACAAAAAAATGCTACTAACCATAGCAAACTATGCCAAACGCACCTAAATTACTTCGGCTATCAAAAATCACCCCCAACTACACTTTACAGCAACAAACTAAGCCCAATTACTTTAAAATTACAAAAAAATGCTAAAAATCATAACAAACTATACCAGAATCACCTAAATTACTTCGGCTACCGTAAATCACCCCCAACTATCCCTTACCACAACAAACCAAACCATATCATCTTAAAATTACAAAAACAGGTGTACAAATCATAACAAACTATGCCAGACTCACCTAAATTACTTCGGCTACTCTAAATCATCACCAACTAACCCTTACCACAACAAACTAAACCCAATCAATTTTAAATTACAAAAAAATGCTACTAACCATAGCAAACTATGCCAAACTCACCTAAATTACTTCGGCTATCAAAAATCACCCCCAACTACACTTTACAGCAACAAACTAAGCCCAATCAATTTAAAATTACAAAAAAATGCTAAAAATCATAACAAACTATACCAGAATCACCTAAATTACTTCGGCTACCGTAAATCATCCCAAACTATCCCTTACCACAACAAACCAAACCATATCATCTTAAAATTACAAAAAAAGGTGTACAAATCATAACAAACTATGCCAGACTCACCTAATTTACTTCGGCTACTCTAAATCATCACCAACTAACCCTTACCACAACAAACTAATCCCAATCACTTTAAATTACAAAAAAATGCTACTAACCATAGCAAACTATGCCAAACTCACATAAATTTCTTCGGCTATCAAAAATCACACCCAACTACACTTTACAGCAACAAACTAAGCCCAATTACTTTAAAATTACAAAAAAATGCTAAAAATCATAACAAACTATACCAGAATCACCTAAATTACTTCGGCTACCATAAATCACCCCCAACTATCCCTTACCACAACAAACCAAACCATATCATCTTAAAGTTACAAAAAAAGGTGTACAAATCATAACAAACTATGCCAGACTCACCTAAATTACTTCGGCTACTCTAAATCATCACCAACTAACCCTTACCACAACAAACTAAACCCAATCAATTTTAATTTACAAAAAAATGCTACTAACCATAGCAAACTATGCCAAACTCACCTAAATTACTTCGGCTATCAAAAATCACCCCCAACTACACTTTACAGCAACAAACTAAGCCCAATCACTTTAAAATTACAAAAAAGTGCTAAAAATCATAACAAACTATACCAGAATCACCTAAATTACTTCGGCTACCGTAAATCACCCCCAACTATCCCTTACCACAACAAACCAAACCATATCATCTTAAAATTACAAAAAAAAGTGTACAAATCATAACAAATTATGCCAGACTCACCGAAATTACTTCGGCTACTCTAAATCATCACCAACTAACCCTTACCACAACAAACTAAACCCAATCACTTTTAAATTACAAAAAAATGCTACTAACCATAGCAAACTATGCCAAACTCACCTAAATTACTTCGGCTATCAAAAATCACCCTCAACTACACTTTACAGCAACAAACTAAGCCCAATCAATTTAAAATTACAAAAAAATGCTAAAAATCATAAAAAACTATACCAGAATCACCTAAATTACTTCGGCTACCGTAAATCATCCCCAACTATCCCTTACCACAACAAACCAAACCATATCATCTTAAAATTACAAAAAAAGGTGTACAAATCATAACAAACTATGCCAGACTCACCTAAATTACTTCGGCTACTCTAAATCATCACCAAATAACCCTTACCACAACAAACTAAACCCAATCACTTTTAAATTACAAAAAAATGCTACTAACCATAGCAAACTATGCCAAACTCACCTAAATTATTTCGGCTATCAAAAATCACCCCCAACTACACTTTACAGCAACACACTAAGCCCAATCACTTTAAAATTACAAAAAAATGCTAAAAATCATAACAAACTATACAAGAATCACCTAAATTACTTCGGCTACCGTAAATCACCCCCAACTATCCCTTACCACAACAAACCAAACCATATCATTTTAAAATTACAAAAAAAGGTGTACAAATCATAACAATCTATGCCAGACTCACCTAAATTACTTCGGCTACTCTAAATCATCACCAACTAACCCTTACCACAACAAATTAAACCCAATCACATTTAAATTACAAAAAAATGCTACTAACTATAGCAAACTATGCCAAACGCACCTAAATTACTTCGGCTATCAAAAATCACTCCCAACTACACTTTACAGCAACAAACTAAGCCCAATTACTTTAAAATTACAAAAATATGCTAAAAATCATAACAAACTATACCAGAATCACCTAAATTACTTCGGCTACCGTAAATCACCCCCAACTATCCCTTACCACAACAAACCAAACCATATCATCTTAAAATTACAAAAAAAGGTGTACAAATCATAACAAACTATGCCAGACTCACCTAAATTACTTCGGCTACTCTAAATCATCACCAACTAACCCTTACAACAACAAACTAAATCCAATCACATTTAAATTACAAAAAAATGCTGCTAAATATAGCAAACTATGCCAAACTCACCTAAATTACTTCGGCTATCAAAAATCACCCCCAACTACACTTTACAGCAACAAACTAAGCCCAATCACTTTAAAATTACAAAAAAATTCTAAAAATCATAACAAACTATACCAGAATAACCTAAATTACTTCGGCTACCGTAAATCACCCCAACTATCCCTTACCACAACAAACCAAACCATATCATCTTAAAATTACAAAAAAAGGTGTACAAATCATAACAAACTATGCCAGACTCACCTAAATTACTTCGGCTACTCTAAATCATCACCAACTAACCCTTACCACAACAAACTAAACCCAATAACTTTTAAATTACAAAAAAATGCTACTAACCATAGCAAACTATGCCAAACTCACCTAAATTACTTCGGCTATGAAAAATCACCCCCAACTACACTTTACAGCAACAAACGAAGCCCAATCACTTTAAAATTACAAAAAAAAGCTAAAAATCATAACAAACTTTACCCAAATCACCTAAATTAGTTCGGCTACCGTAAATCACCCCCAACAATCCCTTACCACAACAAACCAAACTATATCATCTTAAAATTACAAAAAAAGGTGTACAAATCATAACAAACTATGCCAGACTCACCTAAATTACTTCGGCTACTCTAAATCATCACCAACTAACCCTTACCACAACAAACTAAACCCAATCACTTTTAAATTACAAAAAAATGCTACTAACCATAGCAAACTATGCCAAACTCACCTAAACTACTTCAGCTATCCAAAATCACCCCCAACTACACTTTACAGCAACAAACTAAGCCCAATCACTTTAAAATTACAAAAAAATTCTAAAAATCATAACAAACTATACCAGAATAACCTAAATTACTTCGGCTACCGTAAATCACCCCAACTATCCCTTACCACAACAAACCAAACCATATCATCTTAAAATTACAAAAAAAGGTGTACAAATCATAACAAACTATGCCAGACTCACCTAAATTACTTCGGCTACTCTAAATCATCACCAACTAACCCTTACCACAACAAACTAAACCCAATTACTTTTAAATTACAAAAAAATGCTACTAACCATAGCAAACTATGCCAAACTCACCTAAACTACTTCGGCTATCCAAAATCACCCCCAACTACATTTTACAGCAACAAACTAAGCCCAATCACTTTAAAATTACAAAAAAATTCTAAAAATGATAACAAACTATACCAGAATAACCTAAATTACTTCGGCTACCGTAAATCTCCCCAACTATCCCTTACCACAACAAACCAAACGATATCATCTTAAAATTACAAAAAAAGGTGTACAAATCATAACAAACTATGCCAGACTCACCTAAATTACTTCGGCTACTCTAAATCATCACCAACTAACACTTACCACAACAAACGAAACCCAATCACTTTTAAATTACAAAAAAATGCTACTAACAATAGCAAACTATGCCAAACTCACCTAAATTACTTCGGCTATAAAAATCACCCCCAACTACACTTTACAGCTACAAACTAAGCCCAATCACTTTAAAATTACAAAAAAATGCTCAAAATCATAACAAACTATACCAGAATCTCCTAAATTACTTCGGCTATCGTAAATCACCCCCAACTATCCCTTACCACAACAAACCAAACCATATCATCTTAAAATTACAAAAGAAGGTGTACAAATCATAACAAACTATGCCAGACTCACCTAAATTACTTCGGCTTCTCTAAATCATCACCAACTAACCCTTACCACAACAAACGAAACCCAATCACTTTTAAATTACAAAAAAATGCTACTAACCATAGCAAACTATGCCAAACTCACCTAAATTACTTCGGCTATCAAAAATCACCCCCAACTACACTTTACAGCAACAAACTAAGCCCAATCACTTTAAAATTACAAAAAAATGCTAAAAATCATAACAAACTATACCAGAATCACCTAAGTTACTTCGGCTACCGTAAATCACCCCAACTATCCCTTACTACAACAAACCAAACCATATCATCTTAAAATTACAAAAAAAGGTATACAAATCATAACAAACTATGCCAGACTCACCTATTTTTTTTTTTTTTTTTTTTTTTTTTTTTTTTTGTAGGGGGGTCGTTTGGCTACTGAAGCCCTTCGTCACTGCGACCATTGTTGGTCTATTGTGAATAACCCTGCTTCCTATTGGAATCCCAGGGAGTCTAGCCCCCTGATGAAGTGGGCCAGATCCTTGGGAGTTGATTTACGTATCTGGGCGGCCGTGAGTGCAGCCGCACCCAGATGTTGTAACCTATTATGAGCGATGGTGTTGCACTCACAGAGAATGTGTTCGGCCGTTTCTACCGCCGATCCACAGAGTCGACATGTAGCGACTTCTGCTTTCCCCATTTTCTGGAGATGGTATCTGACTGGACCGTGTCCTGTCAGGAGGCCAGTTACTTGCCTCAGATCATTCTTTTCCAGTTTGAGAAGCATCTTAGTCTTCTTTGACGAATAGTGTATGAACTTTTTCGCCTGGCGTTGGCCTGGAGTATTTCTCCAGTAGGATTCTTTCTGTTCCTTTTCCCATTTATGGATGTCGGACATTCTCTGGGCTTTGGTTAGCCCGCAGAATGGTTCTGGTCCAATAAATGGAGCTGTCGCACCTTTCTTGGCGAGGGCGTCTGCCATTTCATTTCCTTCAATCCCCTCATGCCCTGGGATCCACAACTGAGTGATTCTGTTGCCCATCGCCAGTTGCTTCAGGGATTGTTTGCATTCCCAGACAGTCCTCTGTACACAGCGGTAGGCTCTCAGGGCCTTTAAGGCTGCTTGACTGTCTGACAGTATGTAGATATTTGCACCCTTTATGCGCCTTTCGAGGCATTTCCGAGCACAAACATCTATGGCACATATTTCGGCCTGATGAATCGAGGGGGTACTTCCTAAGGGCTGATGGATCCTGGTCTGCGGACCATAGACTCCTATTCCAGTCCCCTGCTGCGATTTTGACCCGTCTGTGTACCAGACGAGTGAGTTCTTTGGAAGTCGAGTCGTATCGAATGTTCCACATTGGCGGCCTAAAATGGCCACTTCGAATGGAACATCGAAGTCGAGTTCGGCTGGCATTACGTCCGTTGGTTGGTTCCAGGACTCTGCTCTTATCAGATTCATAATCCTGCAGTGACCAACCATGTCCCCTAGTTTTAGATTTTTTGTCTGTGTTGACCTCAAGGCACTCAGTGCTGCCTCCTTCCTCACATGTAGATGTAAAGGAAGAAGATCAAGCAGCGCCTCTAAGGCGGCCGTAGGGGTGGAGCGCATTGAGCCCGTCACGCCTAGACAAGCAAGCCTTTGCAATTTCTGCATTTTGCTTTGCGTTGTTGTTTCTTCAGTTTTTGGCCACCACAGCAGGGATGCATAGGTTACCACGGGTCTTACCACCGTCAGGTATGACCAGTAGATCATCTCCGGTTTGAGTCCCCAAGTTCTCCCAAAGAGCCTGCGGCAACACCAGAGTGCCGCTGTGCCTTTTGTAAGAGTTTTGTCAACATGCGTTTTCCAGTTGAGTTTCGCGTCTAGATTTACACCTAGATATTTGACCTCTCTGGAGAACTGCAGCTTTTTCCCGTGCAGAGTTGGAGCTGTTAAATTTAGCTTCCTTCTCTTCGTAAAGGGAACTAGAACAGTTTTGCTCGGATTAACATTGAGCTGTTCGTCCGAGCACCATCTTGAGATGATGTTTAGGGCATTTTGCGCTAGGCCAGAGATCGTGCCTTCGTGTTTGCCCCTGATGAGTACAACCAGGTCATCTGCGTAACCTTGGGTATAGATTCCCGAGTCATTGAGCTTGCTCAGTAGGTCGTCGACAACAATCGACCACAGTAGGGGCGATAGAACTCCGCCTTGCGGACACCCTTTTACTGTGGTGACCATCGTCTCCTCTCCACCGACGCTTGCCGTTATGACTCGGCTCCTCAGCATGGATTTTATCCATTCTACGGTTGAGGTTTCGACGCCTCTTAGTAAAGCAGCTCTTTCGATGGATTCATAGGAGGTATTGTCGAAGGCTCCCTCTACGTCAATGAATATTCCCAGAGCTACTTGTTTAGCCATCAGCGTCCTTTCAATGCCCTTGATGAGGCAATGTAGGGCGTCTACTGTGGATTTGCCTGCTTGATAAGCAAATTGATTATTATGAAGCGGAGTTTGCTTTAGGATAGCTCCTCTGATGTAGTTATCAATTATTTTCTCCATGGTTTTGAGGAGAAAGGAAGTGAGGCTTATGGGGCGGTAAGATTTAGCCTCTTCAGGAGGCCTTCTACCGCTTTTTGGTATGAATACCACTTTAGCCTCTCTCCAGGTCTCGGGTATATATCCGAGAATGTAGCTAGCTTTGAATATTCTCATTAAGCTGGGTATCAGGTAGTCTGTTCCCCTTTGGAGCAGGGCTGGAAAGATTCCGTCTCTGCCCGGCGATTTGAACGGCTTGAAGCTGTTGATCGCCCATTGTATTTTGTTAGCAGTAAACATTTTTCCTGCTAGGCTCTTGGTTTGCCGGGTTGGGCGTGTTATAGGCCCTTGAGTCACGTCTCTGATCTCTATGTCTGTTAGCGCCTTTGACCCAGGAAAATGGGTCTCTAGAAGTACCCTTAAGCTTTCCTTTAGATCGCCGGTGTATTCGCCGTTAGGTTTTTTTATTAAGCCTATTCCGTTTGAGTGGTCTTTTGAGAGCACTTTTTGGAGCCTTACTGCTGGGATCAATTGCTCGATCCCTTCGCAGAAAGTGCTCCATGAGCGCCTCTTTGACTTCCTCAATTCTTTGTTGTATTCTGTGAGAGCTTTTTTGTAGTCGATCCACGTTCCTAAACTTTTAGCTCTATTGAATAGCTTCCTTACTTCGGCCCTACGTCGGCCGAGTTCTTTGTTCCACCAAGGAACGTTCCTCGAAGTCACTCTTTGTTTCAGAGGACAACTTTTCTCATAGGACGAGACTATGAGATCGCGAAGATGTACCGAGGCCGCATCGAGGTCCTCTCTTGTGTCGATTTGGTAACGGAGTCCGTCGGTTTCGGCTCTGATGTGCTCCGTGTAGAGACACCAGTCCGTCTCCTTCGGCACTCTGCACGTTTCGAGGCTGTGGGGGGATGCCTCCATGTGGAATCGGATTGTGCAATGGTCCGACATGGAGGCCTCGTCCGCCACGTGCCAATTTTTAATAAAATTTGCAATAAATGGACTCGCCAGGGTTAGATCTAAAACCTCTTTCCTAATCGCATTTATGAAGGTGGCTTTGTTCCCCCGGTTGATAATGTCCACGTCGTTCGCGGACAAATATTCAAAAAGGGACTCACCTCTTTTGTTTGTGTCCGTGCTGCCCCACATGAGATGGTGTGCGTTGGCGTCGCAGCCCAGAATGTAGTGTTTGTTCCTCCTTTTGCACCAGCTTATGAGGCGTATAACTTCCTCTGGAATGGAGTTATTTTCGTCGCCTGGGAAGTAGGCAGAGGCCATTACAATTGGCCTTTTGCCACCTTCCGTGGGTACCTCTACAGCTACTGCAACTAAGTCCCTGGAGATGAACTCTGGAATCGGAACAAATTTGATATGTTTTTTGAGCAGTATTGCTGCTCTTGGATGTTCATGGTGGTCACTTATTACCTTACATGATCTGGTTGGAAGTCCCTTTATGTTTCCCCCATTTATCCAGGGCTCTTGGATTAGCCCCACGTCTGCGGACCCTCTGACAAACCCCCAATAAAGCACACTGGATGCGGCTTTTGAGTGTTGGAGGTTTATCTGGGTGAAGTTTATCCTGCCTGCCATTGTTGCAGTTACTTCTTTTTGCCGCAGCCTTTCTTTTGCGCTACCTTAGGCAATTTCCTGCCTTTAGGCTTTGCTCCAGAGTTGGCTGCAGCAGACGTTGAGGCGGGCAATCTCCTTTCACTAGCAACACCAGTGCTAGCTGGCTTGGTTGCAGAGCTAATAGAGGTGCTCGCCCCTTTGTCTTGGGCTTTGTTGGCGCCAGCGGTCCTTGGCCTAAGTTGAACTTGGCCGAACTTATAGCTTACCTTAAAGCCCATGGTTTTCAATATCTCCGTCGACTGATGGTCGACAGAGAGCGTTGTTTCGAGTGTGGGGCCTATCGGATTTCTCCTAAGCACCCTCCAGCTCTTTGCACTGAGGCCTTCGTTTTGGGCCTCTATTAGATTCAGGATTTTCTCGTTCGAGTAGTCCTGACTTCCGGGAAGATACGCCACCAGGACGACAGTGTGAGGCATTTCTGCCTCTTCTACCATCCTGAGCGACGCACCCTCCCACGGTCTGATTTCATCGGCGATGCTTCCTAGCCACTGCGCGGTGTCTTTGTCGGCACACACCAATGAAAGCCAACCTGGCCTGTAATGGAGGCCGTGGAACTTGGGTCTTATTTTGTCCCCTGCTCCCATGGCTGCCATTTTCTCCACAACAGCCTCCTGCACGGCTTCCTGTTGTGCCGCTGTCAGGAGTGACTGTGGATAGTCTGAGGGTATAATTCCAACCCTCACTCCAGTCACAGCTTGGCTAAATGAGGGCTTGGCAGAACTGCTCTCCTGCTTCTTCGCTCTCTTAGCGTTTGCTGTTTCAGGGGTACTGCCGTCAGATCGGATCCTTTTGGCTCCTTTTCCTGGCGGCGTTGCCCTTTCGATTGGCTTCAGCGCCTTCTCAAGGGCCTCTTCCTTGGAGAGTCCTTTGGCGAGAAGATACTTCAGCCTTTTTCTGGCAGCTCCTCCTAATCGGACCTTTTGCTCTTTCACATTGAGAGCCTTAAGGTTTTCTCCGATTTTGGTGACGCTGTCAGTTAACTTATCCTCCTCCGGGTGGGGAAGTTCTTCCCTTACCGTTGGAGGATATGTTTCGAGGTCTTTGATAACCTCTTGTGTTTTTGTACTTGGTTCCATAAATGTTCCCACGAGTAGCAAGGGAAAAGAGGTCGCGTGTGGCAGAGCCCCGCATTACCACACGAAGGCTAATTGAAACACAGGTGCGCCAGGTTCCTGTGAGTTCGCATATTTATGACCAATCCTACCTCATTGGCCAGGCGAGCCTTTGGCATATGCTGTTCCACCGTGACTCTGAGGGTTTTTTATAGAGATTGTCTCCTCGCGGACCGGGCGGTGAAGCCAGGTCCCCCGACTGTCCTCTTAGTGCAACGTACCACTGCCACGCCCCGCAGCGGTCTTTGAAACACCAGGTTCAGCTTCCGGTTTTAAGCAGATATCTGGCGTTCAGACATCTCTAGCTCGGGTACCCCGGGTTAGCCATACCCGTCCTCTGGCATTTCTGCCAAAGTCCCTGGGGGAAGAGACTCACCTAAATTACTTCGGCTACTCTAAATCATCACCAACTAACCCTTACCACAACAAACGAAACCCAATCACATTTAAATTACAAAAAATTGCTACTAACCATAGCAAATTATGCCAAACTCACCTAAACTACTTCAGCTATCAAAAATCACCCCCAACTACACTTTACAGCAACAAACTAAGCCCAATCACTTTAAAATTACAAAAAAATTTTAAAAATCATAACAAATTATACCAGAATCACCAAAATTACTTCGGCTACCGTAAATCACCCCCAACTATGCCTTACCACAACAAACCAAACCATATCATCTTAAAATTACAAAAAAAGGTGCACAAATCATAACAAACTATGCCAGACACACCTAAATTACTTCGGCTACTATAAATCATCACCAACTAACCCTTACCACAACAAACTAAACCCAATCACTTTTAAATTACAAAAAAATGCTACTAATTATAGCAAACTATGCCAAACTCACCTAAATTACTTCGGCTATCAAAAATCACCCCCAACTACACTTTACAGCAACAAACTAAGCCCAATCACTTAAAAATTACAAAAAAATTCTAAAAATCATAACAAACTATACCAGAATCACCTAAATTACTTCGGCTACCGTAAATCACCCCCAACTATCCCTTACCACAACAAACCAAACCATATCATCTTAAAATTACAAAAAAAGGTGCACAAATCATAACAAACTATGCCAGACACACCTAAATTACTTCGGCTACTATAAATCATCACCAACTAACCCTTACCACAACAAACTAAACCCAATCACTTTTAAATTACAAAAAAATGCTACTAACCATAGCAAATTATGCCAAACTCACCTAAATTACTTCGGCTATCAAAAATCACCCCTAACTACACTTTACAGCAACAAACTAAGCCCAATCACTTTAAAATTTCACAAAAATGCTAAAAATCATAACAAACTATACCAGAATCACCTAAATTACTTCGGCTAACGTAAATCACCCCCAACTATCCCTTACCACAACAAACCAAACCATATCATCTTAATATTACAAAAAAAGTTGTACAAATCATAACAAACTATGCCAGACTCACCTCAATTACTTCGGCTACTCTAAATCATCACCAACTAACCCTTACCACAACAAACTAAACCCAATCACTTTTAAATTACAAAAAAATGCTACTAACCATAGCAAACTATGCCAAACTCACCTAAATTACTTCGGCTATCAAAAATCACTTCCAACAACACTTTACAGCAACAAACTAAGCCCAATCACTTTAAAATTACAAAAAAATGCTAAAAATCATAACAAACTATACCAGAATTACCTAAATTACTTCGGCTACCGTAAATCACCCCCAACTATCCCTTACTACAACAAACCAAACCATATTATCTTAAAATTACAAAAAAGGTGTACAAATCATAACAAACTATGCCAAACTCACCTAAATTACTTCGGCTCTCAAAAGTCACCCCCAACTACATTTTACAGCAACAAACTAAGCCCAATCACTTTAAAATTACAAAAAAATGCTAAAAATTATAACAAACTATACCAGAATCACCTAAATTACTTCGGCTACCTTAAATCACCCCCAACTACCTCTTACCACAACAAACCAAACCATATCATCTTAAAATTACAAAAAAAGGTGTACAAATCATAACAAACTATGCCAGACTCACCTAAATTACTTCGGCTACTCTAAATCATCACCAACTAACCCTTACCACAACAAACTAAACCCAATCACTTTTAAATTACAAAAAAATGCTACTAACCATAGCAAACTATGCCAAACTCACCTAAATTACTTCGGCTATCAAAAATCACTTCCAACAACACTTTACAGCAACAAACTAAGCCCAATCACTTTAAAATTACCAAAAAATGCTAAAAATCATAACAAACTATACCAGAATTACCTAAATTACTTCGGCTACCGTAAATCACCCCCAACTATCCCTTACTACAACAAACCAAACCATATCATCTTAAAATTACAAAAAAAGGTGTACAAATCATAACAAACTATGCCAGACTCACCTAAATTACTTCGGCTACTCTAAATCATCACCAACTAACCCTTACCACAACAAACGAAACCCAATCACTTTTAAATTACAAAAAAATGCTACTAACCATAGCAAACTATGCCAAACTCAACTAAATTACTTCAGCTATAAAAATCACCCCCAACTACACTTTACAGCTACAAACTAAGCCCAATCACTTTAAAATTACAAAAAAATGCTCAAAATCATAACAAACTATACCAGAATCTCCTAAATTACTTCGGCTATCGTAAATCACCCCCAACTATCCCTTACCACAACAAACCAAACCATATCATCTTAAAATTACAAAAGAAGGTTTACAAATTATAACAAACTATGCCAGACTCACCTAAATTACTTCGGCTACTCTAAATCATCACCAACTAACCCTTACCACAACAAACGAAACCCAATCACTTTTAAATTACAAAAAAATGCTACTAACCATTGCAAACTATGCCAAACTCACCTAAATTACTTCGGCTATCAAAAATCACCCCCAACTACACTTTACAGCAACAAACTAAGCCCAATCACTTTAAAATTACAAAAAATGCTAAAAATCATAACAAACTATACCAGAATAACCTAAATTACTTCGGCTACCGTAAATCACCCCAACTATCCCTTACCACAACAAACCAAACCATATCATCTTAAAATTACAAAAAAAGGTGTACAAATCATAACAAACTATGCCAGACTCACCTAAATTACTTCGGCTACTCTAAATCATCACCAACTAACCCTTACCACAACAAACTAAACCCAATCACTTTTAAATTACAAAAAAATGCTACTAACCATAGCAAACTATGCCAAACTCACCTAAACTACTTCGGCTATCCAAAATCACCCCCAACTACATTTTACAGCAACAAACTAAGCCCAATCACTTTAAAATTACAAAAAAATTCTAAAAATGATAACAAACTATACCAGAATAACCTAAATTACTTCGGCTACCGTAAATCTCCCCAACTATCCCTTACCACAACAAACCAAACCATATCATCTTAAAATTACAAAAAAAGGTGTACAAATCATAACAAACTATACCAGAATCACCTAAATTACTTCGGCTACCGTAAATCACCCCAACTATCCCTTACTACAACAAACCAAACGATATCATCTTAAAATTACAAAAAAAGGTGTACAAATCATAACAAACTATGCCAGACTCACCTAAATTACTTCGGCTACTCTAAATCATCACCAACTAACCCTTACCACAACAAACGAAACCCAATCACTTTTAAATTACAAAAAAATGCTACTAACCATAGCAAACTATGCCAAACTCACCTAAATTACTTCGGCTATAAAAATCACCCCCAACTACACTTTACAGCTACAAACTAAGCCCAATCACTTTAAAATTACAAAAAAATGCTCAAAATCATAACAAACTATACCAGAATCTCCTAAATTACTTCGGCTATCGTAAATCACCCCCAACTATCCCTTACCACAACAAACCAAACCATATCATCTTAAAATTACAAAAGAAGGTGTACAAATCATAACAAACTATGCCAGACTCACCTAAATTACTTCGGCTTCTCTAAATCATCACCAACTAACCCTTACCACAACAAACGAAACCCAATCACTTTTAAATTACAAAAAAATGCTACTAACCATAGCAAACTATGCCAAACTCACCTAAATTACTTCGGCTATCAAAAATCACCCCCAACTACACTTTACAGCAACAAACTAAGCCCAATCACTTTAAAATTACAAAAAAATGCTAAAAATCATAACAAACTATACCAGAATCACCTAAGTTACTTCGGCTACCGTAAATCACCCCAACTATCCCTTACTACAACAAACCAAACCATATCATCTTAAAATTACAAAAAAAGGTGTACAAATCATAACAAACTATGCCAGACTCACCTAAATTACTTCGGCTACTCTAAATCATCACCAACTAACCCTTACCACAACAAACGAAACCCAATCACTTTTAAATTACAAAAAAATGCTACTAACCATAGCAAACTATGCCAAACTCACCTAAATTACTTCGGTTATCAAAAATTACCCCCAACTACACTTTACAGCAACAAACTAAGCCCAATCACTTTAAAATTACAAAAAAATGCTAAAAATCATAACAAATTATACCAGAATCAAATAAATTACTTCGGCTACCGTAAATCACCCCCAACTATCCCTTACCACAACAAACCAAACCATTTCATCTCTTAAAGTACAAAAAAAGGTGTACAAATCATAACAAACTATGCCAGACTCACCTAAATTACTTCGGGTACTCTAAATCATCACCAACTTACCCTTACCACAACAAACTAAACCCAATCAATTTTAAATTACAAAAAAATGCTACTAACCATAGCAAACTATGCCAAACTCACCTAAATTACTTCGGCTATCAAAAATCACCCCCAACTACACTTTACAGCAACAAACTAAGCCCAATCACTTTAAAATGACAAAAAAATGCTAAAAATCATAACAAACTATACGAGAATCACCTAAATTACTTCGGCTACCGTAAATCACCCCCAAATATCCCTTACCACAACAAACCAAACCATATCATCTTAAAATTACAAAAAAAGGTGAACAAATCATAACAAACTATGCCAGACTCACCTAAATTACTTCGGCTACTCTAAATCATCACCAACTAACCCTTACCACAACAAACTAAACCCAATCACTTTTAAATTACAAAAAATGCTACTAACCATAGCAAACTATGCCAAACTCACCTAAATTACTTCGGCTATCAAAAATCACCCCCAACTACACTTTACAGCAACAAACTAAGCCCAATCACTTTAAAATTACAAAAAAATTCTAAAAATCATAACAAACTAAACCAGAATCACCTAAATTACTTCGGCTACCGTAAATCACCCCCAACTATCCCTTGCCACAACAAACCAAACCATATCATCTTAAAGTTACAAAAAAAGGTGTACAAATCATAACAAACTATGCCAGACTCACCTAAATTACTTCGGCTACTCTAAACCATCACCAACTAACCCTTACCACAACAAACTAAACCCAATCACTTTTAAATTACAAAAAAATGCTACTAACCATAGCAAACTATGCCAAACTTACCTAAATTACTTCGGCTATCAAAAATCACCCCCAACTACACTTTACAACAACAAACTAAGCCCAATCACTTTAAAATTACAAAAAAATGCTAAAAATCATAACAAACTATACCAGAATCAAATAAATTACTTCGGCTACCGTAAATCACCCCCAACTATCCCTTACCACAACAAACCAAACCATTTCATCACTTAAAGTACAAAAAAAGGTGTACAAATCATAACAAACTATGCCAGACTCACCTAAATTACTTCGGGTACTCTAAATCATCACCAACTTACCCTTACCACAACAAACTAAACCCAATCAATTTTAAATTACAAAAAAATGCTACTAACCATAGCAAACTATGCCAAACTCACCTAAATTACTTCGGCTATCAAAAATCAACCCCAAATACACTTTACAGCAACAAACTAAGCCCAATCACTTTAAAATTACAAAAAAATTACAAAAATCAAAACAAACTATACCAGAATCACCTAAATTACTTCGGCTACCGTAAATCACCCTCAACTATCCCTTACCACAACAATCCAAACTATATCATCTTAAAATTACAAAAAAAGGTGTACAAATCATAACAAACTATGCCAGACTCACCTGAATTACTTCGGCTACTCTAAATCATCACCAACTAACCCTTACCAC
This sequence comes from Eledona agricola, assembly GCA_964023215.1. Classification (NCBI taxonomy): domain Eukaryota; kingdom Metazoa; phylum Arthropoda; class Insecta; order Coleoptera; family Tenebrionidae; genus Eledona; species Eledona agricola. The sequence continues at coordinate 2,719,782 of CAXIEJ010000157.1, forward strand.
AACAAACTAAACCCAATCACTTTTAAATTACAAAAAAATGCTACTAACCATAGCAAACTATGCCAAACTCACCTAAATTACTTCGGCTACCATAAATCATCACCAACTAACCCTTACCACAACAAACTAATCCCAATCACTTTTAAATTACAAAAAAATGCTACTAACCATAGCAAACTATGCCAAACTCGTCTAAATTACTTCGGCTATCAAAAATCACCCCCAACTACACTTTACAGCAACAAACTAAGCCCAATCACTTTAAAATTACAAAAAAATTCTAAAAATCATAACAAACTATACCAGAATCACCTAAATTACTTCGGCTACCGTAAATCACCCCCAACTATCCCTTACCACAACAAACCAAACCATATCATCTTAAAATTACAAAAAAAGGTGCACAAATCATAACAAACTATGCCAGACACACCTAAATTACTTCGGCTACTATAAATCATCACCAACTAACCCTTACCACAACAAACTAAACCCAATCACTTTTAAATTACAAAAAAATGCTACTAACCATAGCAAACTATGCCAAACTCACCTAAATTACTTCGGGTATCAAAAATCACCCCCAACTACACTTTACAGCAACAAACTAAGCCCAATCACTTTAAAATTACAAAAAAATTCTAAAAATCATAACAAACTATACCAGAATCACCTAAATTACTTCGGCTACCGTAAATCACCCCCAACTATCCCTTACAACAACAAACCAAACCGTATCATCTTAAAATTACAAAAAAAGGTTCACAAATCATAACAAACTATGCCAGACACACCTAAATTACTTCGGCTACTATAAATCATCACCAACTAACCCTTACCACAACAAACTAAACCCAATCACTTTTAAATTACAAAAAAATGCTACTAACCATAGCAAACTATGCCAAACTCACCTAAATTACTTCGGCTATCAAAAATCACCCCTAACTACACTTTACAGCAACAAACTAAGCCCAATCACTTTAAAATTTCACAAAAATGCTAAAAATCATAACAAACTATACCAGAATCACCTAAATTACTTCGGCTAACGTAAATCACCCCCAACTATCCCTTACCACAACAAACCAAACCATATCATTTTAATATTACAAAAAAAGTTGTACAAATCATAACAAACTATGCCAGACTCACCTCAATTACTTCGGCTACTCTAAATCATCACCAACTAACCCTTACCACAACAAATTAAACCCAATCACTTTTAAATTACAAAAAAATGCTACTAACCATAGCAAACTATGCCAAACTCACCTAAATTACTTCGGCTATCTAAAATCACTTCCAACAACACTTTACAGCAACAAACTAAGCCCAATCACTTTAAAATTACAAAAAAATGCTAAAAATCATAACAAACTATACCAGAATTACCTAAATTACTTCGGCTACCGTAAATCACCCCCAACTATCCCTTACTACAACAAACCAAACCATATCATCTTAAAATTACAAAAAAAGGTGTACAAATCATAACAAACTATGCCAAACTCACCTAAATTACTTCGGCTCTCAAAAGTCACCCCCAACTACATTTTACAGCAACAAACTACGCCCAATCACTTTAAAATTACAAAAAAATGCTAAAAATTATAACAAACTATACCAGAATCACCTAAATTACTTCGGCTACCGTAAATCACCCCCAACTATCTCTTACCACAACAAACCAAACCATATCATCTTAAAATTACAAAAAAAGGTGTACAAATCATAACAAACTATGCCAGACTCACCTAAATTACTTCGGCTACTCTAAATCATCACCAACTAACCCTTACCACAACAAACAAAACCCAATCACTTTTAAATTACAAAAAAATGCTACTAACCATAGCAAACTATGCCAAACTCACCTAAATTACTTCGGCTATCAAAAATCACTTCCAACAACACTTTACAGCAACAAACTAAGCCCAATCACTTTAAAATTACCAAAAAATGCTAAAAATCATAACAAACTATACCAGAATTACCTAAATTACTTCGGCTACCGTAAATCACCCCCAACTATCCCTTACTACAACAAACCAAACCATATCATCTTAAAATTACAAAAAAAGGTGTACAAATCATAACAAATTATGCCAGACTCACCTAAATTACTTCGGCTACTCTAAATCATCACCAACTAACCCTTACCACAACAAACTAAACCCAATCACTTTTAATTACAAAAAAATGCTACTAACCATCGCAAACTATGCCAAACTCGTCTAAATTACTTCGGCTATCAAAAATCACCCCCAACTACACTTTACAGCAATAAACTAAGCCCAATCACTTTAAAATTACAAAAAAATGCTAAAAATCATAACAAACTATACCAGAATCAACTAAATTACTTCGGCTACCGTAAATCACCCCCAACTATCCCTTACCACAACAAACCAAACTATATCATCTTAACATTACAAAAAAAGGTGTACAAATCATAACAAACTATGCCAGACTCACCTAAATTACTTCGGCTACTCTAAATCATCACCAACTAACCCTTACCACAACAAACGAAACCCAATCACTTTTAAATTACAAAAAAATGCTACTAACCATAGCAAACTATGCCAAACTCAACTAAATTACTTCGGCTATAAAAATCACCCCCAACTACACTTTACAGCTACAAACTAAGCCCAATCACTTTAAAATTACAAAAAAATGCTCAAAATCATAACAAACTATACCAGAATCTCCTAAATTACTTCGGCTATCGTAAATCACCCCCAACTATCCCTTACCACAACAAACCAAACCATATCATCTTAAAATTACAAAAGAAGGTTTACAAATTATAACAAACTATGCCAGACTCACCTAAATTACTTCGGCTACTCTAAATCATCACCAACTAACCCTTACCACAACAAACGAAACCCAATCACTTTTAAATTACAAAAAAATGCTACTAACCATAGCAAACTATGCCAAACTCACCTAAATTACTTCGGCTATCAAAAATCACCCCCAACTACACTTTACAGCAACAAACTAAGCCCAATCACTTTAAAATTACAAAAATATGCTAAAAATCATAACAAACTATACCAGAATCACCTAAATTACTTCAAGTACCGTAAATCACCCCAACTATCCCTTACTACAACAAACCAAACCATATCATCTTAAAATTACAAAAAAAGGTGTACAAATCATAACAAACAATGCCAGACTCACCTAAATTACTTCGGCTACTCTAAACCATCTCCAACTAACCCTTACCACAACAAACTAAACCCAATCACTTTTAAATTACAAAAAAATGCTACTAACCATAGCAAACTATGCCAAACTTACCTAAATTACTTCGGTTATCAAAAATTACCCCCAACTACACTTTACAGCAACAAACTAAGCCCAATCACTTTAAAATTACAAAAAAATGCTAAAAATCATAACAAATTATACCAGAATCAAATAAATTACTTCGGCTACCGTAAATCACCCCCAACTATCCCTTACCACAACAAACCAAACCATTTCATCTCTTAAAGTACAAAAAAAGGTGTACAAATCATAACAAACTATGCCAGACTCACATAAATTACTTCGGGTACTCTAAATCATCACCAACTTACCCTTACCACAACAAACTAAACCCAATCAATTTTAAATTACAAAAAAATGCTACTAACCATAGCAAACTATGCCAAACTCACCTAAATTACTTCGGCTATCAAAAATCACCCCCAACTACACTTTACAGCAACAAACAAAGCCCAATCTCTTTAAAATTACAAAAAAATGCTAAAGATCATAACAAGCTATACGAGATTCAGCCAAATTACTTCGGCTACCGTAAATTACCCCCAAATATCCCTTACCACAACAAACAAAACCATATCATCTTAAAATTACAAAAAAAGGTGAACAAATCATAACAAACTATGCCAGACTCACCTAAATTACTTCGGCTACTCTAAATCATCACCAACTAACCCTTACCACAACAAACTAAACCCAATCACTTTTAAATTACAAAAAATGCTACTAACCATAGCAAACTATGCCAAACTCACCTAAATTACTTCGGCTAACAAAAATCACCCCCAACTACACTTTACAGCAACAAACTAAGCCCAATCACTTTAAAATTACAAAAAAATTCTAAAAATCATAACAAACTAAACCAGAATCACCTAAATTACTTCGGCTACCGTAAATCACCCCCAACTATCCCTTGCCACAACAAACCAAACCATATCATCTTAAAGTTACAAAAAAAGGTGTACAAATCATAACAAACTATGCCAGACTCACCTAAATTACTTCGGCTACTCTAAACCATCACCAACTAACCCTTACCACAACAAACTAAACCCAATCACTTTTAAATTACAAAAAAATGCTACTAACCATAGCAAACTATGCCAAACTTACCTAAATTACTTCGGCTATCAAAAATCACCCCCAACTACACTTTACAACAACAAACTAAGCCCAATCACTTTAAAATTACAAAAAAAATGCTAAAAATCATAACAAACTATACCAGAATCAAATAAATTACTTCGGCTACCGTAAATCACCCCCAACTATCCCTTACCACAACAAACCAAACCATTTCATCACTTAAAGTACAAAAAAAGGTGTACAAATCATAACAAACTATGCCAGACTCACCTAAATTACTTCGGGTACTCTAAATCATCACCAACTTACCCTTACCACAACAAACTAAACCCAATCAATTTTAAATTACAAAAAAATGCTACTAACCATAGCAAACTATGCCAAACTCACCTAAATTACTTCGGCTATCAAAAATCAACCCCAAATACACTTTACAGCAACAAACTAAGCCCAATCACTTTAAAATTACAAAAAAATGCTAAAAATCATAACAAATTATACGAGAATCACCTAAATTACTTCGGCTACCGTAAATCACCCCCAAATATCCCTTACTACAACAAACCAAACCATATCATCTTAAAATTACAAAAAAAGGTGAACAAATCATAACAAACTATGCCAGACTCACCTAAATTACTTCGGCTACTCTAAATCATCACCAACTAACCCTTACCACAACAAACTAAACCCAATCACTTTTAAATTACAAAAAATGCTACTAACCATAGCAAACTATGCCAAACTCACCTAAATTACTTCGGCTATCAAAAATCACCCCCAACTACACTTTACAGCAACAAACTAAGCCCAATCACTTTAAAATTACAAAAAAATTCCAAAAATCAAAACAAACTATACCAGAATCACCTAAATTACTTCGGCTACCGTAAATCACCCTCAACTATCCCTTACCACAACAATCCAAACTATATCATCTTAAAATTACAAAAAAAGGTGTACAAATCATAACAAACTATGCCAGAATCACCTGAATTACTTCGGCTACTCTAAATCATCACCAACTAACCCTTACCACAACAAACTAAACCCAATCACTTTTAAATTACAAAAAAATGCTACTAACCATAGCAAACTATGCCAAACTCACCTAAATTACTTCGGCTACCATAAATCATCACCAACTAACCCTTACCACAACAAACTAATCCCAATCACTTTTAAATTACAAAAAAATGCTACTAACCATAGCAAACTATGCCAAACTCGTCTAAATTACTTCGGCTATCAAAAATCACCCCCAACTACACTTTACAGCAACAAACTAAGCCCAATCACTTTAAAATTACAAAAAAATTCTAAAAATCATAACAAACTATACCAGAATCACCTAAATTACTTCGGCTACCGTAAATCACCCCCAACTATCCCTTACCACAACAAACCAAACCATATCATCTTAAAATTACAAAAAAAGGTGCACAAATCATAACAAACTATGCCAGACACACCTAAATTACTTCGGCTACTATAAATCATCACCAACTAACCCTTACCACAACAAACTAAACCCAATCACTTTTAAATTACAAAAAAATGCTAGTAACCATAGCAAACTATGCCAAACTCACCTAAATTACTTCGGCTATCAAAAATCACCCCCAACTACACTTTACAGCAACAAACTAAGCCCAATCACTTTAAAATTACAAAAAAATTCTAAAAATCATAACAAACTATACCAGAATCACCTAAATTACTTCGGCTACCGTAAATCACCCCCAACTATCCCTTACAACAACAAACCAAACAGTATCATCTTAAAATTACAAAAAAAGGTTCACAAATCATAACAAACTATGCCAGACACACCTAAATTACTTCGGCTACTATAAATCATCACCAACTAACCCTTACCACAACAAACTAAACCCAATCACTTTTAAATTACAAAAAAATGCTACTAACCATAGCAAACAATGCCAAACTCACCTAAATTACTTCGGCTATCAAAAATCACCCCTAACTACACTTTACAGCAACAAACTAAGCCCAATCATTTTAAAATTTCACAAAAATGCTAAAAATCATAACAAACTATACCAGAATCACCTAAATTACTTCGGCTAACGTAAATCACCCCCAACTATCCCTTACCACAACAAACCAAACCATATCATTTTAATATTACAAAAAAAGTTGTACAAATCATAACAAACTATGCCAGACTCACCTCAATTACTTCGGCTACTCTAAATCATCACCAACTAACCCTTACCACAACAAATTAAACCCAATCACTTTTAAATTACAAAAAAATGCTACTAACCATAGCAAACTATGCCAAACTCACCTAAATTACTTCGGCTATCAAAAATCACTTCCAACAACACTTTACAGCAACAAACTAAGCCCAATCACTTTAAAATTACAAAAAAATGCTAAAAATCATAACAAACTATACCAGAATTACCTAAATTACATCGGCTACCGTAAATCACCCCCAACTATCCCTTACTACAACAAACCAAACCATATTATCTTAAAATTACAAAAAAAGGTGTACAAATCATAACAAACTATGCCAAACTCACCTAAATTACTTCGGCTCTCAAAAGTCACCCCCAACTACATTTTACAGCAACAAACTAAGCCCAATCACTTTAAAATTACAAAAAAATGCTAAAAATTATAACAAACTATACCAGAATCACCTAAATTACTTCGGCTACCGTAAATCACCCCCAACTATCTCTTACCACAACAAACCAAACCATATCATCATAAAATTACAAAAAAAGGTGTACAAATCATAACAAACTATGCCAGACTCACCTAAATTACTTCGGCTACTCTAAATCATCACCAACTAACCCTTACCACAACAAACGAAACCCAATCACTTTTAAATTACAAAAAAATGCTACTAACCATAGCAAACTATGCCAAACTCAACTAAATTACTTCGGCTATAAAAATCACCCCCAACTACACTTTACAGCTACAAACTAAGCCCAATCACTTTAAAATTACAAAAAAATGCTCAAAATCATAACAAACTATACCAGAATCTCCTAAATTACTTCGGCTATCGTAAATCACCCCCAACTATCCCTTACCACAACAAACCAAACCATATCATCTTAAAATTACAAAAGAAGGTTTACAAATTATAACAAACTATGCCAGACTCACCTAAATTACTTCGGCTACTCTAAATCATCACCAACTAACCCTTACCACAACAAACGAAACCCAATCACTTTTAAATTACAAAAAAATGCTACTAACCATAGCAAACTATGCCAAACTCACCTAAATTACTTCGGCTATCAAAAATCACCCCCAACTACACTTTACAGCAACAAACTAAGCCCAATCACTTTATAATTACAAAAAAATGCTAAAAATCATAACAAACTATACCAGAATCACCTAAATTACTTCAAGTACCGTAAATCACCCCAACTATCCCTTACTACAACAAACCAAACCATATCATCTTAAAATTACAAAAAAAGGTATACAAATCATAACAAACTATGCCAGACTCACCTAAATTTCTTCGGCTACTCTAAATCATCACCAACTAACCCTTACCACAACAAACTAAACCCAATCACTTTTCAATTACAAAAAAATACTACTAACCATAGCAAACTATGCCAAACTCACCTTAATTACTTCGGCTATCAAAAATCACCCCCAACTACACTTTACAATAACAAATTAAGCCCAATCACTTTAAAATTTCAAAAAAATGCTAAAAATCATAACAAACTATACCAGAATCACCTAAATTACTTCGGCTACCGTAAATCACCCCCAACTATCCCTTACCACAACAAACCAAACCATATCATCTTAAAGTTACAATAAAAGGTGTACAAATCATAACAAACTATGCCAGACTCACCTAAATTACTTCGGCTACTCTAAACCATCTCCAACTAACCCTTACCACAACAAACTAAACCCAATCACTTTTAAATTACAAAAAAATGCTACTAACCATAGCAAACTATGCCAAACTTACCTAAATTACTTCGGTTATCAAAAATCACCCCCAACTACACTTTACAGCAACAAACTAAGCCCAATCACTTTCAAATTACAAAAAAATGCTAAAAATTATAACAAACTATACGAGAATCACCTAAATTACTTCGGCTACCGTAAATCACCCCCAAATATCCCTTACCACAACAAACCAAACCATATCATCTTAAAATTACAAAAAAAGGTGCACAAATCATAACAAACTATGCCAGACTCACCTAAATTACTTCGGCTACTCTAAATCATCACCAACTAACCCTTACCACAACAAACTAAACCCAATCACTTTTAAATTACAAAAAATGCTACTAACCATAGCAAACTATGCCAAACTCACCTAAATTACTTCGGCTATCAAAAATCACCCCCAACAACACTTTACAGCAACAAACTAAGCCCAATCACTTTAAAATTACAAAAAAATTCCAAAAATCAAAACAGACTATACCAGAATCACCTAAATTACTTCGGCTACCGTAAATCACCCTCAACTATCCCTTACCACAACAATCCAAACTATATCATCTTAAAATTACAAAAAAAGGTGTACAAATCATAACAAACTATGCCAGACTCACCTGAATTACTTCGGCTACTCTAAATCATCACCAACTAACCCTTACCACAACAAACTAAACCCAATCACTTTTAAATTACAAAAAAATGCTACTAACCATAGCAAACTATGCCAAACTCACCTAAATTACTTCGGCTACCATAAATCATCACCAACTAACCCTTACCACAACAAACTAATCCCAATCACTTTTAAATTACAAAAAAATGCTACTAACCATAGCAAACTATGCCAAACTCGTCTAAATTACTTCGGCTATCAAAAATCACCCCCAACTACACTTTACAGCAACAAACTAAGCCCAATCACTTTAAAATTACAAAAAAATGCTAAAAATCATAACAAACTATACCAGAATCACCTAAATTACTTCGGCTACCGTAAATCACCCCCAACTATCCCTTACCACAACAAACCAAACTATATCATCTTAACATTACAAAAAAAGGTGTACAAATCATAACAAACTATGCCAGACTCACCTAAATTACTTCGGCTACTCTAAATCATCACCAACTAACCCTTACCACAACAAACTAAACCCAATCACTTTTAAATTACAAAAAAATGCTACTAACCATAGCAAACTATGCCAAACTCGTCTAAATTACTTCGGCTATCAAAAATCACCCCCAACTACACTTTACAGCAACAAACTAAGCCCAATCACTTTAAAATTACAAAATTATGCTAAAAATCATAACAAACTATACCAGAATCACCTAAATTACTTCGGCTACCGTAAATCACCCCCAACTATCCCTTACCACAACAAACCAAACTATATCATCTTAACATTACAAAAAAAGGTGTACAAATCATAACAAACTATGCCAGACTCACCTAAATTACTTCGGCTACTCTAAATCATCACCAACTAACCCTTACCACAACAAACTAAACCCAATCACTTTTAAATTACAAAAAAATGCTACTAACCATAGCAAACTATGCCAAACTCACCTAAATTACTTCGGCTATCAAAAATCACCCCCAACTACACTTTACAGCAACAAACTAAGCCCAATCACTTTAAAATTACAAAAAAATTCTAAAAATCATAACAAACTATACCAGAATCACCTAAATTACTTCGGCTACCGTAAATCACCCCCAACTATCCCTTACCCCAACAAACCAAACCATATCATCTTAAAATTACAAAAAAAGGTGCACAAATCATAACAAACTATGCCAGACACACCTAAATTACTTCGGCTACTATAAATCATCACCAACTAACCCTTATCACAACAAACTAAACCCAATCACTTTTAAATTACAAAAAAATGCTACTAACCATAGCAAACTATGCCAAACTCACCTAAATTACTTCGGCTATCAAAAATCACCCCTAACTACACTTTACAGCAACAAACTAAGCCCAATCACTTTAAAATTTCACAAAAATGCTAAAAATCATAACAAACTATACCAGAATCACCTAAATTACTTCGGCTAACGTAAATCCCCCCCAACTATCCCTTACCACAACAAACCAAACCATATCATCTTAATATTACAAAAAAAGTTGTACAAATCATAACAAACTATGCCAGATTCACCTCAATTACTTCGGCTACTCTAAATCATCACCAACTAACCCTTACCACAACAAACTAAACCTAATCACTTTTAAATTACAAAAAAATGCTACTAACCATAGCAAACTATGCCAAACTCACCTAAATTACTTCGGCTATCAAAAATCACTTCCAACAACACTTTACAGCAACAAACTAACCCCAATCACTTTAAAATTACAAAAAAATGCTAAAAATCATAACAAACTATACCAGAATTACCTAAATTACTTCGGCTACCGTAAATCACCCCCAACTATCCCTTACTACAACAAACCAAACCATATCATCTTAAAATTACAAAAAACGGTGTACAAATCATAACAAACTATGCCAGACTCACCTAAATTACTTCGGCTACTATAAATCATCACCAACTAACCCTTACCACAACAAACTAAACCCAATCACTTTTAAATTACAAAAAAATGCTACTAGCCATAGCAAACTATGCCAAACACACCTAAATTACTTCGGCTCTCAAAAATCACCCCCAACTACATTTTACAGCTACAAACTAAGCCCAATCACTTTAAAATTACAAAAAAATGCTAAAAATCATAACAAACTATACCAGAATCACCTAAATCACTTCGGCTACCGTAAATCACCCCAACTATCCCTTACTACAACAAGCCAAACCATATCATCTTAAAATTACAAAAAAAGGTGTACAAATCATAACAAACTATGCCAGACTCACCTAAATTTCTTCGGCTACTCTAAATCATCAGCAACTAACCCTTACCACAACAAACTAAACCCAATCACTTTTCAATTACAAAAAAATACTACTAACCATAGCAAACTATGCCAAACTCACTTTAATTACTTCGGCTATCAAAAATCACCCCCAACTACACTTTACAATAACAAATTAAGCCCAATCACTTTAAAATTTCAAAAAAATGCTAAAAATCATAACAAACTATACCAGAATCACCTAAATTACTTCGGCTACCATAAATCACCCCCAACTATCCCTTACCACAACAAACCAAACCATATCATCTTAAAGTTACAATAAAAGGTGTACAAATCATAACAAACTATGCCAGACTCACCTAAATTACTTCGGCTACTCTAAACCATCACCAACTAACCCTTACCACAACAAACTAAACCCAATCACTTTTAAATTACAAAAAAATGCTACTAACCATAGCAAACTATGCCAAACTTACCTAAACTACTTCGGTTATCAAAAAATCACCCCCAACTACACTTTACAGCAACAAACTAAGCCCAATCACTTTAAAATTACAAAAAAATGCTAAAAATCATAACAAACTATACCAGAATCAAATAAATTACTTCGGCTACCGTAAATCACCCCCAACTATCCCTTACCACAACAAACCAAACCATTTCATCTCTTAAAGTACAAAAAAAGGTGTACAAATCATAACAAACTATGCCAGACTCACCTAAATTACTTCGGGTACTCTAAATCATCACCAACTTACCCTTACCACAACAAACTAAACCCAATCAATTTTAAATTACAAAAAAATGCTACTAACCATAGCAAACTATGCCAAACTCACCTAAATTACTTCGGCTATCAAAAATCACCCCCAACTACACTTTACAGCAACAAACTAAGCCCAATCACTTTAAAATTACAAAAAAATGCTAAAAATCATAACAAACTATACGAGAATCACCTAAATTACTTCGGCTACCGTAAATCACCCCCAAATATCCCTTACCACAACAAACCAAACCATATCATCTTAAAATTACAAAAAAAGGTGAACAAATCATAACAAACTATGCCAGACTCACCTAAATTACTTCGGCTACTCTAAATCATCACCAACTAACCCTTACCACAACAAACTAAACCCAATCACTTTTAAATTACAAAAAATGCTACTAACCATAGCAAACTATGCCAAACTCACCTAAATTACTTCGGCTATCAAAAATCACCCCCAACTACATTTTACAGCAATAAACTAAGCCCAATCACTTTAAAATTACAAAAAAATTCCAAAAATCAAAACAGACTATACCAGAATCACCTAAATTACTTCGGCTTCCGTAAATCACCCTCAACTATCCCTTACCACAACAATCTAAACTATATCATCTTAAAATTACAAAAAAAGGTGTACAAATCATAACAAACTATGCCAGACTCACCTGAATTACTTCGGCTACTTTAAATCATCACCAACTAACCCTTACCACAACAAACTAAACCCAATCACTTTTAAATTACAAAAAAATGCTACTAACCATAGCAAACTATGCCAAACTCGTCTAAATTACTTCGACTATCAAAAATCACCCCCAACTACACTTTACAGCAATAAACTAAGCCCAATCACTTTAAAATTACAAAAAAATGCTAAAAATCATAACAAACTATACCAGAATCACCTAAATTACTTCGGCTACCGTAAATCACCCCCAACTATCCCTTACCACAACAAACCAAACTATATCATCTTAACATTACAAAAAAAGGTGTACAAATCATAACAAACTATGCCAGACTCACCTAAATTACTTCGGCTACTCTAAATCATCACCAACTAACCCTTACCACAACAAACTAAACCCAATCACTTTTAAATTACAAAAAAATGCTACTAACCATATCAAACTATGCAAAACTCACCTAAATTACTTCGGCTATCAAAAATCACCCCCAACTACACTTTACAGCAGCAAACTAAACCCAATCACTTTAAAATTACAAAAAAATTCTAAAAATCATAACAAACTATAACAGAATCACCTAAATTACTTCGGCTACCGTAAATCACCCCCAACTATCCCTTACCACAACAAACCAAACCATATCATCTTAAAATTACAAAAAAAGGTGCACAAATCATAACAAACTATGCCAGACACACCTAAATTACTTCGGCTACTATAAATCATCACCAACTAACCCTTACCACAACAAACTAAACCCAATTACTTTTAAATTACAAAAAAATGCTACTAACCATAGCAAACTATGCCAAACTCACCTAAATTACTTCGGCTATCAAAAATCACCCCCAACTACACTTTACAGCAACAAACTAAGCCCAATCACTTTAAAATTTCACAAAAATGCTAAAAATCATAACAAACTATACCAGAATCACCTAAATTACTTCGGCTAACGTAAATCACCCCCAACTATCCCTTACCACAACAAACCAAACCATATCATCTTAATATTACAAAAAAAGTTGTACAAATCATAACAAACTAAGCCAGACTCACCTCAATTACTTCGGCTACTCTAAATCATCACCAACTAACCCTTACTACAATAAACTAAACCCAATCACTTTTAAATTACAAAAAAATGCTACTAACCATAGCAAACTATGCCAAACTCACCTAAATTACTTCGGCTATCAAAAAGCACTTCCAACAACACTTTACAGCAACAAACTAAGCCCAATCACTTTAAAATTACAAAAAAATGCTAAAAATCATAACAAACTATACCAGAATTACCTAAATTACTTCGGCTACCGTAAATCACCCCCAACTATCCCTTACTACAACAAACCAAACCATATCATCTTAAAATTACAAAAAAAGGTGTACAAATCATAACAAACTATGCCAGACTCACTTAAATTACTTCGGCTACTATAAATCATCACCAACTAACCCTTACCACAACAAACTAAACCCAATCACTTTTAAATTACAAAAAAATGCTACTAGCCATAGCAAACTATGCCAAACTCACCTAAATTACTTCGGCTCTCAAAAATCACCCCCAACTACATTTTACAGCAACAAACTAAGCCCAATCACTTTAAAATTACAAAAAAATGCTAAAAATTATAACAAACTATACCAGAATCACCTAAATTACTTCGGCTACCGTAAATCACCCCCAACTATCTCTTACCACAACAAACTAAACCATATCATCTTAAAATTACAAAAAAAGGTGTACAAATCATAACAAACTATGCCAGACTCACCTAAATTACTTCGGCTACTCTAAATCATCACCAACTAACCCTTACCACAACAAACTAAACCCAATCATTTTTAAATTACAAAAAAATGCTACTAACCATAGCAAACTATGCCAAACTTACCTAAATTACTTCGGCTATTAAAAATCACCCCCAACTACACTTTACAGCAACAAACTAAGCCCAATCACTTTAAAATTACAAAAAAATTCCAAAAATCAAAACAAACTATACCAGAATCACCTAAATTACTTCGGCTACCGTAAATCACCCTCAACTATCCCTTACCACAACAATCCAAACTATATCATCTTTAAATTACAAAAAAAAGTGTACAAATTATAACAAACTATGCCAGACTCTCCTGAATTACTTCGGCTACTCTAAATCATCACCAACTAACCCTTACCACAACAAACTAAACCCAATCACTTTTAAATTACAAAAAAATGCTACTAACCATAGCAAACTATTCCAAACTCACCTAAATTACTTCGGCTACCATAAATCATCACCAACTAACCCTTACCACAACAAACTAATCCCAATCACTTTTAAATTACAAAAAAATGCTACTAACCATAGCAAACTATGCCAAACTCGTCAAAATTACTTCGGCTATCAAAAATCACCCCCAACTACACTTTACAGCAACAAACTAAGCCCAATCACTTTAAAATTACAAAAAAATGCTAAAAATCGTAACAAACTATACCAGAATCACCTAAATTACTTCGGCTACCGTAAATCACCCCCAACTATCCCTTACCACAACAAACCAAACTATATCATCTTAACATTACAAAAAAAGGTGTACAAATCATAACAAACTATGCCAGACTCACCTAAATTACTTCGGCTACTCTAAATCATCACCAACTAACCCTTACCACAACAAACTAAACCCAATCACTTTTAAATTACAAAAAAATGCTACTAACCATAGCAAACTATTCCAAACTCACCTAAATTACTTCGGCTACCATAAATCATCACCAACTAACCCTTACCACAACAAACTAATCCCAATCACTTTTAAATTACAAAAAAATGCTACTAACCATAGCAAACTATGCCAAACTCGTCAAAATTACTTCGGCTATCAAAAATCACCCCCAACTACACTTTACAGCAACAAACTAAGCCCAATCACTTTAAAATTACAAAAAAATGCTAAAAATCGTAACAAACTATACCAGAATCACCTAAATTACTTCGGCTACCGTAAATCACCCCCAACTATCCCTTACCACAACAAACCAAACTATATCATCTTAACATTACAAAAAAAGGTGTACAAATCATAACAAACTATGCCAGACTCACCTAAATTACTTCGGCTACTCTAAATCATCACCAACTAACCCTTACCACAACAAACTAAACCCAATCACTTTTAAATTACAAAAAAATGCTACTAACCATAGCAAACTATGCCAAAATCACCTAAATTACTTCGGCTATCAAAAATCACCCCTAACTACACTTTACAGCAACAAACTAAGCCCAATCACTTTAAAATTTCACAAAAATGCTAAAAATCATAACAAACTATACCAGAATCACCTAAATTACTTCGGCTAACGTAAATCACCCCCAACTATCCCTTACCACAACAAACCAAACCATATCATCTTAATATTACAAAAAAAGTTGTACAAATCATAACAAACTATGCCAGACTCACCTCAATTACTTCGGCTACTCTAAATCATCACCAACTAACCCTTACCACAACAAACTAAACCCAATCACTTTTAAATTACAAAAAAATGCTACTAACCATAGCAAACTATGCCAAACTTACCTAAATTACTTCGGCTATTAAAAATCACCCCCAACTACACTTTACAGCAACAAACTAAGCCCAATCACTTTAAAATTACAAAAAAATTCCAAAAATCAAAACAAACTATACCAGAATCACCTAAATTACTTCGGCTACCGTAAATCACCCTCAACTATCCCTTACCACAACAATCCAAACTATATCATCTTAAAATTACAAAAAAAGGTGTACAAATCATAACAAACTATGCCAGACTCACCTGAATTACTTCGGCTACTCTAAATCATCACCAACTAACCCTTACCACAACAAACTAAACCCAATCACTTTTAAATTACAAAAAAATGCTACTAACCATAGCAAACTATGCCAAACTCACCTAAATTACTTCGGCTACCATAAATCATCACCAACTAACCCTTACCACAACAAACTAATCCCAATCACTTTTAAATTACAAAAAAATGCTACTAACCATAGCAAACTATGCCAAACTCGTCTAAATTACTTCGGCTATCAAAAATCACCCCCAACTACACTTTACAGCAACAAACTAAGCCCAATCACTTTAAAATTACAAAAAAATGCTAAAAATCATAACAAACTATACCAGAATCACCTAAATTACTTCGGCTACCGTAAATCACCCCCAACTATCTCTTACCACAACAAACCAAACTATATCATCTTAACATTACAAAAAAAGGTGTACAAATCATAACAAACTATGCCAGACTCACCTAAATTACTTCGGCTACTCTAAATCATCACCAACTAACCCTTACCACAACAAACTAAACCCAATCACTTTTAAATTACAAAAAAATGCTACTAACCATAGCAAACTATGCCAAACTCACCTAAATTACTTCGGCTATCAAAAATCACCCCCAACTACACTTTACAGCAACAAACTAATCCCAATCACTTTAAAATTACAAAAAAATTCTAAAAATCATAACAAACTATACCCGAATCACCTAAATTACTTCGGCTACCGTAAATCAACCCAACTATCCCTTACCACAACAAACCAAACCATATCATCTTAAAATTACAAAAAAAGGTGCACAAATCATAACAAACTATGCCAGACACACCTAAATTACTTCGGCTACTATAAATCATCACCAACTAACCCTTACCACAACAAACTAAACCCAATCACTTTTAAATTACAAAAAAATGCTACTAACCATAGCAAACTATGCCAAAATCACCTAAATTACTTCGGCTATCAAAAATCACCCCTAACTACACTTTACAGCAACAAACTAAGCCCAATCACTTTAAAATTTCACAAAAATGCTAAAAATCATAACAAACTATACCAGAATCACCTAAATTACTTCGGCTAACGTAAATCACCCCCAACTATCCCTTACCACAACAAACCAAACCATATCATCTTAATATTACAAAAAAAGTTGTACAAATCATAACAAACTATGCCAGACTCACCTCAATTACTTCGGCTACTCTAAATCATCACCAACTAACCCTTACCACAACAAACTAAACCCAATCACTTTTAAATTACAAAAAAATGCTACTAACCATAGCAAACTATGCCAAACTCACCTAAATTACTTCGGCTATCAAAAATCACATCCAACAACACTTTACAGCAACAAACTAAGCCCAATCACTTTAAAATTACAAAAAAATGCTAAAAATCATAACAAACTATACCAGAATTACCTAAATTACTTCGGCTACCGTAAATCACCCCCAACTATCCCTTACTACAACAAACCAAACCATATAATCTTAAAATTACAAAAAAAGGTGTAGAAATCATAACAAACTATGCCAGACTCACCTAAATTACTTCGGCTACTATAAATCATCACCAACTAACCCTTATCACAACAAACTAAACCCAATCACTTTTAAATTACAAAAAAATGCTACTAGCCATAGCAAACTATGCCAAACTCACCTAAATTACTTCGGCTCTCAAAAATCACCCCCAACTACATTTTACAGCAACAAACTAAGCCCAATCACTTTAAAATTACAAAAAAATGCTAAAAATTATAACAAACTATACCAGAAACACCTAAATTACTTCGGCTACCGTAAATCACCCCCAACTATTTCTTACCACAACAAACCAAACCATATCATCTTAAAATTACAAAAAAAGGTGTACAAATCATAACAAACTATGCCAGACTCACCTAAATTACTTCGGCTACTCTAAATCATCACCAACTAACCCTTACCACAACAAACTAAACCCAATGACTTTTAAATTACAAAAAAATGCTACTAACCATAGCAAACTATGCCAAACTCACCTAAATTACATCGGCTATCAAAAATCACCCCCAACTACACTTTACAGCAACAAACTAAGCCCAATCACTTTAAAATTACAAAAAAATGCTAAAAATCATAACAAACTATACCAGAATCACCTAAATTACTTCGGCTACCGTAAATCACCCCCAACTATCCCTTACCACAACAAACCAAACTATATCATTTTAACATTACAAAAAAAGGTGTACAAATCATAACAAACTATGCCAGACTCACCTAAATTACTTCGGCTACTCTAAATCATCACCAACTAACCCTTACCACAACAAACTAAACCCAATGACTTTTAAATTACAAAAAAATGCTACTAACCATAGCAAAACTATGCTAAACTCACCTAAATTACTTCGGCTATCAAAAATCACCCCCAACTACACTTTACAGCAATAAACTAAGCCCAATCACTTTAAAATTACAAAAAAATGCTAAAAATCATAACAAACTATACCAGAATCACCTAAATTACTTCGGCTACCGTAAATCACCCCCAACTATCCCTTACCACAACAAACCAAACCGTATCATCTTAAAATTACAAAAAAAAGGTGAACAAATTATAACAAACTATGCCAAACTCACTGTTAACATAAATTAGTGCGTGATCATAAAGGCTGTGATTGCAAGTGTTCCTTTTATGATCGTAACTAAGCAACAGACAATAACAAGTTGTTGATTATTGATTTTGTAAGATTTTGAAGTTTGTATGAATTTTTCAAAAATATATATCTTGTACTCGTGCGGCGTATTTCACAAAAATCCACGATACTCAAAACATTGGTCCTTCGAGCCGGATTTAAAAGAATAACAACAATAAGAAGAAGCCGATCCATCACAACATATCGTCCAGCATCTTGCCTCACGGTACAAGGTCAGTCAGATCATTGCATCATATCAAATCGTTCCATCCTCGAGTTACAATTAAATCGCATCCGCCTTATTGATCAATCGTCAAAATATACATATTTTGGGCAAGAGGTGGTAAATTAATTGTAAACTAACATATCAATTTCAATAAATACAAATGGATATCGATCAATTAGTCGCACAACGTGGTTTCTTAAAAGCTAAACTAACAAGGTTTGTCAAGTTTTTAAAGGATTTAGAACATGACAACTCAAAGTCAGATCAATTACAGTTGCGTTTTGACATGCTACAGCAAGTCTGGAAGCAATTCGACGATGTACAATCACAAATCGAAATCATTGACAGTAGCGATGTTCAATGCTGCGAGCGCGAATCATTTGAGGACAAATATTTTGATGCAGCAACGCAGACAACTCAATTGTTGAGATCAACTACCCCGAGCACAAGCTCGATTCTAACCCATCCTCCAATGGACGCAATCTCAAATTCGAATACGAACAATCAATTTAACATAAAATTTCCTCAAATAAACTTGCCATCATTCAGCGGCGGTTATAATGACTGGATGCATTTTCATGACACATTCAATTCGTTAATTCACAATAATCCATGTTTGACAACTATTCAGAAATTTTATTATTTACAATCGTCACTCAAGGGCGAAGCTGCTCAAATCGTAGCATCACTTCAAATTACCGAAGACAACTACGTGTTAGCATGGGATTTGTTGAAGCGACGTTTTGAAGACAAAAAAGTAATAACTCGCGCACACGTTAAGGAAATTGTTGATATTTCTCCTGTTAAACCCAATGCTCCCGCGTTAAGGAATTTTGTAAACACAATTGTCAAAAATTATCGATCACTTGCCAACCTTGGTGAATGTGTTGAGCAATGGGACACTATATTGCTATATATATTAACGTCAAAGTTAGATTTTGAAGTCAAGAAAAATTGGGAAATCTATATGAAAGACATCGCGAAACCTACATTTACAATCTTCACAGAATTTTTGACACAACAGTGCAAATTGCTAGAAGCTATTGATGAAAAGCCCGCAAAACAAACATTGTTCAAAAAACCGCCTGAACAGAAGACATTTTCGCATTTAGCAATGAATCGAATAAAATGTCCGATATGTCAAGAAAATCATCCCATTTATCATTGTAAACAATTTTTGGGTTTGTCAATCAGCAACCGGCTAGCGAACGTCCGCAGATTGAATCTGTGCACAAATTGTCTACGGTCAGGACACACAAATTCAGAGTGCAGATCAAGTGCCTGTCGCAAATGCCAGAAAAAACACAATTCACTTTTGCATTTTCCATCAGCCACACAGCA
Source organism: Eledona agricola (assembly GCA_964023215.1). Taxonomy (NCBI): domain Eukaryota; kingdom Metazoa; phylum Arthropoda; class Insecta; order Coleoptera; family Tenebrionidae; genus Eledona; species Eledona agricola. The sequence goes on from CAXIEJ010000157.1 coordinate 2,740,605, forward strand.
AATTTCAACAGATGCAATGGCAAGCGTTTCAAATGAGAAAGAGTCAACTTCGATCGAAGTAAAACCTACAACTACGGCTTTAGCATCGCTCTATAATAGCAGTTTGTCTCCGGAGCCATTCGTCTTGTTAGCTACAGCGCAAATAATAATTTACGATTCAAATAATCAACCCGTTCTTTGTCGCGCTATTCTGGACAGTGGTTCACAATCTAATTTCATGACCAAGTGGTTGTCGGAAAGACTAGATCTCAAATCATCAAAAATAAGTGTTCCCGTATGCGGTATTAACCAAGCAGCATTGCGCATCAAAGCAAAAACAAAGGCAAGAATACAATCACGTCAAAATCAGTATTCTGCCGAGTTGACATTTTTAATTTTGGATCAAATTACTGGTCTCACTCCACAAAAAATGTTAAAACGTCATAAGCTGTGCATTCCGCCTGATATTCAAGATTGCTTAGCAGATCCTGAGTTTGATCAACCTGGGCGCATCGACGCACTTTTAGGAGCAAACATATTCTTTGATTTACTTTGCGTCGGACAAGTAAAGTTGGGACAGAATGAAATCATATTAAACAAAACAAATTTAGGATGGATTGTGTCGGGACAAACATTTCAGTGCGAACCACTGGAACCGAAATCATGTCTTTTAATCGCAAATTCAGATGTACAGGACCAACTTCAACAGTTTTGGCAACTGGAAAGCCACTATGCGATTCCCAAATACTCAAGGGAGGAAGTCGAGTGTGAAGAACATTTTTTAAAAACCGTGCGTCGAAACGAAACTGGTCGTTTCTCGGTTCAATTGCCTTTAAAGGCGAATTATACAGATTTAGGCGACTCCAGAGAAATGGCAATCACGCGTTTCGCTTCAATTGAACGTAAACTCCTCGCGAATCCAAAATTACGAGCAGACTATAATGAATTTATGGCAGAATATGAATCATTCGGTCATATGTCACGAGTAACTGTTGATCAATCAAGTTCTGAGGTACCCATATTTTATCTACCACATCATGGAGTACTGAAGGAGCAAAGCACCACTACTCGCTTACGCGTTGTTTTTGACGCCTCTGCAAAAAGCACTTCCGGTTTATCACTAAATGATGTATTAAAAATCGGTCCAACGATTCAAAACGACCTATTCACTACCCTCATACGATTTCGGCAGCATTCTGTAGTTTTAATTGCAGACATAGGGAAGATGTATAGGCAAATTAACATTGAACCAGCTCAACGTGACCTTCAGCGCATTGTTTGGCGATCGGATCCAAAAGGTGAGCTTAAGCATTATCGGCTCAACACGGTGACATACGGCACAGCTTCCGCGTCATTTCTATCAACTCGATGCCTAAAGCAATTGGCAATTGAAAATAGTTCAACTTACCCTCGAGAAGCAGCAATAATACAAAACGATTTTTACGTGGATGATCTTTTGACAGGATCTAATGATTCACGTGATTTAAGTACAATTTCACAAAACTTAATCACGATTTTCAAAAGTGCCGGGTTTGAATTAAGAAAATTCTTATCAAATGATTCATCAGTACTTGATAATTTGACCAGGGCACCAGACAATGCATCGAGATTTTTAATTGCAGATGATCAATCTAAAACTTTAGGAATTTCATGGCACGCGTCATCGGACAATCTATATATATAAAGCGAAGTGTCCTCACTGACACACTCATGTATACATTCACTGATTGATAATCACAAATACAGCCCAAACCGTGAGGGCTGGCGACTTGAAATTTTAGACACGGGTGTATCATGTGCCGAAACGAAGTAATATAAGGAGATTTTGCAAAATTCGGTCCGGTTCCTTTGTATTTAAATAAAAACCGAATAAAAACCGGTTAAAATCGGCTCGCGGAGACCGTGTTTTTGTTAGAAGCACGTGTCTAGCCAAAACAACTTCGACGTCGGGCGACCGGTTTACACTTTCACTTTCTGCTTTCCTGATCATACTTTTGCCGTAAATACCTAGCGAGGCGCAGATATTTAATTATAATTTTGATTTCAATTATAATGTCGATCCGTGACTCATTTCAAAATTACCAAACCACTCCAAATTTAATCCGTCTACATTAAACATCCTCAAATATCTCTTACCATTGCAAACTTTACCAAATCAACCCCAAAAAATTCCCGAACTACGCCAAACTGACATAAATTAGATCCGTTATCTTAAATCATCCCTTATCACCCCTTAGCAACCCCAAGTAACTCCAATCACTTTAAAATAAAACAAAATGACACAAACCATAGCAGACTATTTCGAACTCACACACATTATTTCGGCTACCAAAATTCACCCCCAACTACCCCTTACCACCCCAAACTAAGAACAATCACTTTAAAATCACAAAAAATGCTACATCCCATAACAAACTATGCCAAAATCACCTAAATTACTACGGCTACCATAAATCACCCCCAACTACCCCTTACCACCCCAAACTAAGAACTAATCACTTTAAAATTACAAAAAATGTTACAAATCATAGCAAACTATGCCAAACTCACCCAAATTACTTCGGCTACCATAAATCACCCCCAACTACCCCTTACCAGCCCAAAATAAGCCAATTCACTTTAAAATTACAAAAAATGCTACAAATCTTAGCAAACTATGCCAAAATCACTTAAATTACTACGGCTACCATAAATCACCCCCAACTACCCCTTACCACCCCAAAATAAGCCAATTCACTTTAAAATTACAAAAAATGCTACAAATCTTAGCAAACTATGCCAAAATCACCTAAATTACTACGGCTACCATAAATCACCCCCAACTACCCCTTACCACCCCAAAATAAGCCAATTCACTTTAAAATTACAAAAAATGCTACAAATCTTAGCAAACTATGCCAAAATCACCTAAATTACTACGGCTACCATAAATCACCCCCAACTACCCCTTACCACCCCAAAATAAGCCAATTCACTTTAAAATTACAAAAAATGCTACAAATCTTAGCAAACTATGCCAAAATCACCTAAATTACTACGGCTACCATAAATCACCCCCAACTACCCCTTACCACCCCAAAATAAGCCAATTCACTTTAAAATTACAAAAAATGCTACAAATCTTAGCAAACTATGCCAAAATCACCTAAATTACTACGGCTACCATAAATCACCCCCAACTACCCCTTACCACCCCAAAATAAGCCAATTCACTTTAAAATTACAAAAAATGCTACAAATCTTAGCAAACTATGCCAAAATCACCTAAATTACTACGGCTACCATAAATCACCCCCAACTACCCCTTACCACCCCAAACTAAGAACAATCACTTTAAAATCACAAAAAATGCTACATCCCATAACAAACTATGCCAAAATCACCTAAATTACTACGGCTACCATAAATCACCCCCAACTACCCCTTACCACCCCAAACTAAGAACAATCACTTTAAAATTACAAAAAATGTTACAAATTATTGCAAACTATGCCAAACTCACCCAAATTACTTCGGCTACCATAAATCACCCCCAACTACCACTTACCACCCCAAAATAAGCCAATTCACTTTAAAATTACAAAAAATGCTACAAATCTTAGCAAACAATTCCAAACTCATCTAAATTACTTCGGCTACCATAAATCACCCCCAACTACCCCTTACTACTCCAAACTAAGAACAATCACTTTAAAATTACAAAAAATGTTACAAATCATAGCAAACTATGCCAAAATCACCTAAATTACTACGGCTACCATAAATCACCCCCAACTACCCCTTACCACCCCAAACTAAGCCAAATCACTTTAAAATTACAAAAAATGCTACAAACCATAGCAAAACTATGCCAAACTCACCCACATTACTTCGGCTATCATAAATCACCCCCAACTACCCCTTACCACCCCAAAATAAGCCAAATTACTTTAAAATTACAAAAAATGCTACAAACCATAGCAAACTATGTCAAACTCACTTAAATTACTTCGGCTACCATAAATCACCCCCAACTACCCCTTACCACTCCAAAATAAGCCCAATCACTTTAAAATTAGAAAAAATGCTACAAACCATAGCAAAACTATGCCAAACTCACCCACATTACTTCGGCTATCATAAATCACCCCCAACTACCCCTTACCACCCCAAACTAAGCCAAATCACTTTAAAATTACAAAAAATGCTACAAACCATAGCAAACTATGTCAAACTCACTTAAATTACTTCGGCTACCATAAATCACCCCCAACTACCCCTTACCACCCCAAAATAAGCCCAATCACTTTAAAATTAGAAAAAATGCTACAAACCATAGCAAAACTATGCCAAACTCACCCAAATTACTTCGGCTATCATAAATCACCCCCAACTACCCCTTACCACCCCAAACTAAGAACAATCACTTTAAAATTACAAAAAATGCTACAAACCATAGCAAACTATGCCAATTTCACCCAAATTACTTCGCTCTTACTTATGTTCTGAATTGCAACACGCTGACAGGGCAAGCCCTATCTTCTTAACATGCGTGCATTTACATCGCAAATAATAACGACTTTTTCTCCATTGTATAAAGAGCTCTATGGTTTTTAATTTTAAAGCGGTGTAAGCGCTAGATTTTCGTTAAAATATCTAAAAATTCATAATTTTGCAATTGAATTGCAGAACTAATTTTGTGTTCGATAGTAAATTTATACTTGGAGTGGCACTGCTAACCCTGCCACCCCTGATGAGCCCCACTGTTGACTACTCTCCTTTCAGGGAAATTCTTGAAATAAACGGCAAAATAATTTAGGTCGCCTGGATGTGAAAATATCACTGTGTAGTAAGTTCAGACTGACGAGTGAAAAAAACCGCTTTCATACAGAAACGAAATCATATAGAACACTTGAAATTTCGATATTTGTTTGTAATTCGTCACAGGTCCATGAAGGAATGCATGTTAATCTAAACAAGTGTTAGTTTGTCGGAGAGGCCGAATAAGATTTTTTCATCCACCACATTCCCGTCAAAATAATTATTTACTTTAGAATGTTCATTTTTCTAATTCATTTCGTGAAAATAATGACGGGCCATACGAGTACACCTTTGCGAGTATTATTTGGTATATACAAAGTAATCTCTTTTGTTAGCCAAATTGTTTTAACACGCACTAGGCACGTGCACCTAATATAATTGTGAAAATTGCTGCTTCAGCGGCTGAAACGCTGGTACTCAAAGTCGCCAAGGTCGAGGCGACGCATCAGTATTAAAAGTTCTATCGCTATTAAATAAATTATTTTAATATAATATTCCCGATTTGTTCTTGCCGTTAACCAAACATTACCATCGTCGTACCGGACCCCACTTATATTCGTACGCTAATTTTTACGTTCAGTTAATGATAGTGGTGTATTTGTTTTTCACCAAACCTGCCCCGGCTGAAATCCGAAATTTGCAGCGTTGGACCAGACTTTACTGACTTTGATACACGTTTTACACTATTTATTTTACGTAAATACGTTGTGTTCATTATTGCATCATTTAAAACTAAGATGGAGCAGTTTGAAAATCTAGCAGATTACAAATACCACACCGTATAATTTTCGTGAAAGCTGATGAAAATTGTCTTTTTTACTATCTGTGGTAATGGTATTGAAATTTTAATACTGGAAAGGGAGCTCAAAAGGTTCTCACTTTAATTGTTCAACAAGTTGCGGCCAGGTTTTAATAACTTTGTGCAGCTCAAAAGGAGATATTTATGCTGAAGAGTTTGTTTATTCTGAAGATAAGTCAAAATCATCTACATACTGTTCTGCTGTGAGATGACTGTAGCAGGAGAAATGTTTCCATTGTCTTTTCAACTTTATCATAACATACCCGGCGTTGCCCGGACGTAGATTAAATAAACGCAGTGTTGACAAAAGTGGTGTATTTGTGATGTAGACTAATCGACATTATAATACAATTAAACAGGAATGCTCTACTTTTCCAATCACAAAATAAACAAATTTGCTGAAATTAACCTGCATTGCCAGGACCGGGTACTTCAATATGATTTGGAAAATGACGATAATTTCGTTTCTGGGTGCAAGCTCCTTTTTTTTCACTCTTTTTCACTCTTCAAGAGAAGGAGAGTTGACAGAGAAGCTGAACTATTCCAAATTATTCCCATTTAGTTCTCTAACAACGTTAAAGAATGTCGTCGAAGAATGTTGAAATATATAAATAAATAATTTCACACCATAAAAACGATGTATTTGGTGTAGTTTCGGATGATAAGGTTTTTTTTGGGGATTGTTTTGAATGGTTATTGATAGTTGGCGGGGTTTAGCTTTGGCGGATTAAACGAAACTTTTGGTAATTTTAATGCGATTGGGTTTAGTTTGGCTTGGTAAGAAGTGGTTGGGGTGATATAGCGAAAGTCGAAGTAATTTATGCGGGTTTAGCGTAGTTTGCTTGTAATTCGTAATTTTTTTACATTTTAGGTTGATGTGGGGTAGTTTGGAATGGCAAGTGTATGATTTTTGAGAGTAGTTTGGAATGGTACATTATGTTTAGGGGTGTTTAACGTATTCAGGTAAAATATACAGAAAATTTGGTAATTTTAAAATGAACAATTATAGTGCGAACCTCTTGAGCTCTATTTTCGGTAATAAAATGCAATAGGAAAGATAGTAAAAAAGACTATTTCCATCACTTTTCAGAGGAATTATACGTGTATTTGTACCCCGCTTACTATTCCTCCATCTTAGTTATAAATAATGCAGAACAATAATGAACACAATGTACATAAAATAAATAGTGTAAATAGTGTATAAGCACACATTACTTATGATGTCAGTGAAATCCGGTAAAACTGCAAATTTCGGATTTTGGCCGGAGCAGGTTTGGTGAAGATCAAATACACCACTATCATTAAATGAACGTAAAAATTAGCGTACGGTATATAAGTGGAGTCCGGTACGACGATGGTAATTTTTCGAAAATCGATTGGGGAGATATTTACTTAACGTCAAGAACAAATCGGGAATATTATATTAAAAAAATTTATTTAATAGCGATAGAACTTCGAATACTGATTCGTCGCCTCGACCTTGGCGACGTTGAGTACCAGCGTTCCAGACGCTGAAGCAGCAATTTTAACAATTATATTAGGTGCACGTGCCTAGTGCGTATTAAAAGAATTTGGATTACCAAATAATACTCGCGCAGGTGTACTCGACTGGCCCGTCATAATTTGCACAAAATGAATTAACATACTAAAGTAAATAAATATTTTGACGGGAATGTGGTGGGTGTAAAAATCTTATTCGGCCTCTCCGACAAACTAACACTTGTTTACATTAACATGCATGCCTTCATGGACCTGTGACGAATTACAAACAAATATCTAAATTTCAAGTGTTCCATTTGATTTCGTTTCTGGATGCAAGCGGTTTTTTTCACTCTTGTCAGTCTGAACTTATTACATAGTGATATTTTCACATCCTGGTGCCCTAAATTTATTTTGCCGCTGATTTCAAAAATGTTTCTGGAAGGAAAGTAGTCAGCAGTGGGGCTCGTCACGGGTGGCAGGGTTGGCAGTGCCACTCCAAGTATAAATTTACTATCGAACACAAAATTAGTTCTGTAATTCAGTTGCAGAATTATGAATTTTTCAGATATTTTCACAAAAATTTAGCGCTTACACCGCCACTGGTATGAATGTCAGTGATATCTGATACATACAACGGTGAAAATTTCGTGGCAAATTTGGTGAAAAACAAATACACCACTATCATTAACTAAACGTAAAAATTAGCGTACAAATATAAGTGGAGTCCGGTCCGATGCTGATAATTTTTCGAAAATTGATTGGGGGCAGATTTGGTTAACGCGAGGATGAAATGTTAAATTAAAATACTTTATTTGATAGCGGTAGACCTTCGAACACTGATGCGTCGCCTCATCGAATTTGGCGACTTTGCAAACAGTTTCCGACGCTGGCGCAGCAATTTTCACAATTGTAGTTGTGTTAAAATTAAACACCGCGATCGAGTACTGCTCCACACGCTGAACCAGCAATTCTCGAATTCTAAGAAACGATAAGAAAGGCTTATCATCCAACGCTTGGTATGTGCGAATTTCTGCATAGACACTCAAACTAAATCGAGCATCGCCTTTTCACGTTTCTGACCTTGCCCTTGACGTGGCAGGCTCCAGCTGCTTCAATAATGTAAAAATCTTATTCGGCCTCTCCAATAAACTCACATTTGTTTACATTAACACGCATTCCCTCATGGACTTGTGACGAATTACAAACAAATATTTCAACTTCAAGTGTTCCATTTAATTTCGTTTCTGGGCGCAAGCTCCTTTCTTTTCACTCTAGTCAGTCTAAACATATTACACAGAGTTATATTTTAAAATCCAGGCGCCCTAAAGAATTTTGTCATTGTTTTCAAAAGTTTCTAAATTATTCCAAATTATTCCCATTTAGTTCTCTGACAACGTTAAAGACAATGTTGAAATATATAAGGAAGTATTTAGGAATTATGTATAAAAAAGTCGAAGTTATTCTTCGCTCTTGAGCTCTATTTCCGGTATTAAAAATGCAATAGGAAAGATAGTAAGAAAGACTATTTCCATCACTTTTCACGGGAATTATACGTGGTGGTATTTGTTCTCCGCTTACTATTAGATTTTCAAACTGCTCCATCTTAGTTATAAATAATGCAGAACAATAATGAACGCAATGTACGTAAAATAAATAGTGTAAATAAATCGTGTCTAAGCATACAATACTTAAGCGTATGATGTCAGTGAAAATTTCGGATTTCGGCCGGGGCAGGTTTGGTGAAGAACAAATACACCACTATCATTAACTGAACGTAAAAATTAGCGTACGAAAATAAGTGAAGTCCGGTCCGACGCTGGAAATTTTTCGAAAATCGATTGGGGAGAGTTTTGGTTAACGGCAAGAACAAATCGGGAATATTATATTAAAATAATTTATTTAATAGCGACAGAACTTTGAATACCGATGCGTCGCCTCGACCTTGGCGACGTTGAGTACCACCGATCCAGACGCTGAAGCAGCAATTTTCACAATTATATGAGGTGCACGTGCCTAGTGCGTATAAAAACAATTCGGATAACAAAAGAGATTAATTTGTATGCACCAAATAATACTCGCACAGGTGTACTCGTATGGCCCGTCATAATTTTCACAAAATCAATTTAAGAAATTAACATTCTAAAGTAAATAAATATTTTGACAGGAATGTTAAAAATCTTATTCGGTCTCTCCGACAAACTAACACTTGTTTACATTAACATGCATTCCTTCATGGACCTGTGTCGAATTACAAACAAATATCGAAATTTCAAGTGTTCCATGTCAGTCTGAACTTATTACACAGTGATATTTTCACATTCAGGCGTCCTAAATTATTTTGACGTTGATTTATAAAGTTTCCCTGGAAGGAGAGTAGTCAGCAGGTGCCTCGTCATGGGTGGCAGGGTTGGCAGTGCCACTCCAAGTATAAATTTACTATCGAACACAAAGATAGTTCTGATTCAATTGAAGAATTTCGAATTTTTCAGATATTTTTACGAAACTCTAGCGCTTACACCGCCTTTATACCTCTTTTAAAGTTAAAAACCATAGAGCTGTTTATACAAATGCACGCATGTTGAAAAGGTAGGGCTTGCCCCGTCAGCGTGTTGCAATTCAGAAATACGTTTATGTTTGCATCTCAACTGGAACAAATATTTATTGGAAGGTGGAAGAGAATCAAAATAGGTATCAGCATATTTAATATTCAGAATAACGACTATTAGTCGGAACAATATATTTTATGTGCAGATATTTATTAATATTTTATGATTTAATACGTTAAGGCATTTATAAATAACACAACCAAATAGAAGATTTTGATTGAAAACGATTATTAATTTATGGTAGCCGAAGAAATTTAAGTGAGTTTGGCATAGCTTGCTATGTTTTGTAGCATTTTTGTAATTTTAAAATGATTAGGCTAATTTTGGGGCGGTAAGGGGTAGTTGGGGGTGATTTATGGTAGCCGAAGTAATTTAGGTGAGTTTGGCATAGTTTGCTATGGTTTGTAGCATTTTTTGTAATTTTAAAGTGATTGGGCTTAGTTTGGGGTGGTAAGGGGTAGTTGGGGGTGATTTATGGTAGCCAAAGTAACTCAGGTGAGTTTGAGATAGTTTGCTATGGCTTGTAGCATTTTTCGTAATTTTAAAGTGATTGGGCTTATTTTGGGGTGGTAAGGGGTAGTTGGGGGTGATTTATGGTAGCCGAAGTAATTTAGGTGAGTTTGGCATAGTTTGCTATGGTTTGTAGCATTTTTTGTAATTTTAAAGTGATTGGGCTTATTTTGGGGTGGTAAGGGGTAGTTGGGGGTGATTTATGGTAGCCGAAGTAATTTAGGTGAGTTAGGCATAGTTTGCTATGATTTGTTGAATATTTTGTAATTTTAAAGTGATTGGGCTTATTTTGGGGTTGTAAGGGGTAGTTCGGGGTGATTTATGGTAGCCGAAGTAATTTAGGGGAGTTTGGCATAGTTTGCTACGGTTTGTAGAATTTTTTTGTAATTTTAAAGTGGTTGAGCCTATTTTGGGGTGGTAAGGGGTAGTTGGGGGTGATTTATAGAAGCCAAAGTAATTTAAGTGAGTTTGGCATAGTTTGCTATGGTTTGTAGCATTTTTTGTAATTTTAAAGTGATTGGGTTTAGTTTGTGGTTGGTAAGGGGTAGTTGGGGGTGATTTATGGTAGCCGCAGTAATTTAAGTGAGTTTGGCATAGTTTGCCATGGTTTGTAGCATTTTTCGTAATTTTAAAGTGATTGGGCTAATTTTGGGGTTGTAAGGGGTAGTTGGGGGTGATTTATGGTAGCCGAAGTAATTTAGGTGAGTTAGGCATAGTTTGCTATGATTTGTTGAATATTTTGTAATTTTAAAGTGATTGGGCTTATTTTGGGGTTGTAAGGGGTAGTTCGGGGTGATTTATGGTAGCCGAAGTAATTTAGGGGAGTTTGGCATAGTTTGCTACGGTTTGTAGAATTTTTTTGTAATTTTAAAGTGATTGAGCCTATTTTGGGGTGGTAAGGGTTAGTTGGGGGTGATTTATGGAAGCCAAAGTAATTTAGATGAGTTTGGCATAGTTTGATAAGGCTTGTAACATTTTTTGTAATTTTAAAGTGATTGGGCTGAGTTTGGGGTGGTAAGAGGTAGTTGGGGGTGATTTATGATAGCCGAAGTAATTTAAGTGAGTTTGGCATAGTTTGCTATGGTTTGTAGCATTTTTTGTAATTTTAAAGTGATTGGGCTTATTTTGGGGTGGTAAGGGGTAGTTGGGGCTGATTTATGGTAGCCGAAGTAATTTAGGTGAGTTAGGCATAGTTTGCTATGGTTTGTAGCATTTTTTTGTAATTTTAAAGTGATTGGGCTTATTTTGGGGTAGTAAGGGGTTGTTGGGGGTGATTTATGTTAGCCGAAGTAATTTAGGTGAGTTAGGCATAGTTTGCTATGGTTTGTAGCATTTTTTGTAATTTTAAAGTGATTGGGCTTATTTTGGGGTAGTAAGGGGTTGTTGGGGGTGATTTATGTTAGCCGAAGTAATTTAGGTGAGTTAGGCATAGTTTGCTATGGTTTGTAGCATTTTTTTGTAATTTTAAAGTGATTGGGCTTATTTTGGGGTAGTAAGGGGTTGTTGGGGGTGATTTATGTTAGCCGAAGTAATTTAGGTGAGTTAGGCATAGTTTGCTATGGTTTGTAGCATTTTTTGAAATTTTAAAGTGATTGGGCTTATTTTGGGGTAGTAAGGGGTTGTTGGGGGTGATTTATGTTAGCCGAAGTAATTTAGGTGAGTTAGGCATAGTTTGCTATGGTTTGTAGCATTTTTTGTAATTTTAAAGTGATTGGGCTTATTTTGGGGTAGTAAGGGGTTGTTGGGGGTGATTTATGTTAGCCGAAGTAATTTAGGTGAGTTAGGCATAGTTTGCTATGGTTTGTAGCATTTTTTTGTAATTTTAAAGTGATTGGGCTTATTTTGGGGTAGTAAGGGGTTGTTGGGGGTGATTTATGTTAGCCGAAGTAATTTAAGTGAGTTTGGCATAGTTTGCTATGGTTTGTAGCATTTTTTGTAATTTTAAAGTGATTGGGCTTATTTTGGGGTGGTAAGGGGTAGTTGGGGCTGATTTATGGTAGCCGAAGTAATTTAGGTGAGTTAGGCATAGTTTGCTATGGTTTGTAGCATTTTTTTGTAATTTTAAAGTGATTGGGCTTATTTTGGGGTAGTAAGGGGTTGTTGGGGGTGATTTATGTTAGCCGAAGTAATTTAGGTGAGTTAGGCATAGTTTGCTATGGTTTGTAGCATTTTTTGTAATTTTAAAGTGATTGGGATGAGTTAGGGGTGGTAAGGGGTAGTTGGGGGTGATTTATGTTAGCCGAAGTAATTTAAGTGAGTTAGGCATAGTTTGCTATGGTTTGTAGCATTTTTTGTAATTTTAAAGTGATTGGGATGAGTTAGGGGCGGTAAGGGGTAGTTGGGGGTGATTTATGATAGCCGAAGTAATTTAAGTGAGTTTGGCATAGTTTGCTATGGTTTGTAGCATTTTTTGTAATTTTAAAGTGATTGGGCTTATTTTGGGGTAGTAAGGGGTTGTTGGGGGTGATTTATGTTAGCCGAAGTAATTTGGGTGAGTTAGGCATAGTTTGCTATGGTTTGTAGCATTTTTTGTAATTTTAAAGTGATTGGGATGAGTTAGGGGTGGTAAGGGGTAGTTGGGGGTGATTTATGATAGCCGAAGTAATTTAAGTGAGTTTGGCATAGTTTGCTATGGTTTGTAGCATTTTTTGTAATTTTAAAGTGATTGGGCTTATTTTGGGGTAGTAAGGGGTTGTTGGGGGTGATTTATGTTAGCCGAAGTAATTTAGGTGAGTTAGGCATAGTTTGCTATGGTTTGTAGCATTTTTGATAATTTTAAAGTGATTGGGCTTATTTTGGGGTGGTAAGGGGTAGTTGGGGGTGATTTATGGAAGCCAAAGTAATTTAGATGAGTTTGGCATAGTTTGGTAAGGTTTGTAACATTTTTTGTAATTTTAAAGTGATTGGGCTTATTTTGGGGTGGTAAGGGGTAGTTGGGGGTGATTTTTGGTAGACGAAATAATATGTGTGAGTTGGACTTAATCTGCCATGATTTGTGTCATTTTGTTTTATTTTAAAGTGATTGGAGTTGCTTGGGGTTGCTAAGGGGTGGTAAGGGATGATTTAAAATAACGGATCTAGTTTATGTCAGTTTGGCATAGTTCGGGAATTTTTTGGGGTTGATTTGGTAAAGTTTGCAGTGGTAAGAGATATTTGAGGATGTTTAATGTTGACGGATTAAATTTGGAGTGATTTGGTAATTTTTAATTGAGTCACGGATCGACATTATAATTGAAATCAAAATTATAATTGAAATATCTGCGGCCTCGCTAGGTACGGCAAAAGTATGATCACGAAAGCAGAAACTCGACGTTGAAATTGTTTAGGTTAAATAAGTGCTTTTAATGTAAACCGGTCGCCCGTCGTCGAAGTTGTTTTGGCTAGATACGTGCTTCTAACATAAACACGGTCTCCGCGATCCGATCATTTTTTGTTTATTTTAGCCGGTTTTTATTGAATTACAAAGGAACCGGGCCGAATTTCGCAAAATCCCTTCTTAGTGTTCAGTTTCGGCACATGATACACCCGTGTCTAAAATTTCAAGTCTCCAGCCCTCACGGTTTGGGCTGTGGGTTGATTATGAATCAGTGTGTAGATGTGTAGATGAATGAGTGAATGAATGAGTGTGTCAGTGAGGACACTTCGCTTTATATATATAGATTATCTGCTAATTTGTAAACTTCGATTTTCCCGAAAATTTTCTAACATTAATTTCGATTTCCTGGAATCGCTTATAGAACACCTCCAAACTGCGTCTTTGCCTAAAGAGTCTATTCGAGATTTTTCATCTGATATCAACCAAGATATCCTCTTTTTCCAAATCATATACCCGGTCAAGTACCCGGTCCTGGCAATGCAAGTTAATTTCAGCAAATTTGTTTATTTTGTGATTGGAAAAGTAGAGCATTCCTGTTTAATTGTATTATAATGTCGATTAGTCTACATCACCAATACACCACTTTTGTCAACACTGCGTTTATTTAATCTACGTCCGGGCAACGCCGGGTACATTCAGCTAGTTTTGAATATAAGATACGCGAATATGGCAATCATTGTCATGTCACAAAAAGAAAAATTCTGTCAATTATAGCTAAGATATTCGATCCTTTGGGCCTCCTTGGGCCAATCACGGTGCAAGCCAAGATCATATTACAAAAACTATGGCAGTTAAACGTAACATGGGACGAATCAGTGCCTATCAGTTTGCACACGGCATGGATACAGTTTTGCAAACGGCTCGAGGATTCGCAAACCGTTCGCGTACCTCGGCATACAATTTTACCCAACGCAAGAATCGTGCAACTCCATGGCTTCTGTGACTCAAGCGAGTTGGCTTATGGAGCCTGTGTATACATCCGATCACAAGCGTCCCGCGAACGCGTCCAGGTGAGTCTTCTCTGCGCAAAGTCGCGTGTCGCGCCGGTTAAGGCAATCTCTCTTCCGCGTCTCGAATTGTGTGGTGGCTTACTTCTCGCACAACTTATGAAAAGGGTTAAAAACGCTCTAGACATTCACATCAGCGATATTTTTTATTGGACGGACTCTACTATATTACTTTCTTGGCTAGCTGCTGAGCCTAACACCTGGAAAACATTCGTGTCAAATCGCGTATCGGAAATCCAAACCTTAACAGATGTTAAACATTGGCGGCATGTAAAATCAGCAGATAATCCCGCAGACATAATCTCCCGCGGGATATTCCCGGGCGAGTTTGCAGAGACCAAATTGTGGTGGGGTGGCCCGTCATTTTTAAGCAAGGATTTCACGGTGTGGGAAGCCCAAACACGAGACAATCTATTGTTAAAACATCAAGAAGCTCCAGAACGTAAAATCATAAGTTTGCCATGTTTATTGGAATTAGATTTTGTAACCAAATTCTCAAGTATCAAAACGTTACAACGAATAATCGCATATTGCTTGAGATTTATTTCAAATGCTCAATTATCATCAAACTTCCGTATCTCGGGTAATCTAAGTACACAGGAAATCGAAAGGGCTACAACAGTGCTTCTAAAATATGTTCAGAAAAGGCATTTCACGTCGGAAATCGCGGCGCTTCGCCGTACGGGCTCTGTTAAACCGAGCAGTCGATTAAGAACTCTTAATGTATTCTTGGATCCAGAAGGATTGATTCGCGTCGGTGGTAGGTTAAAAAATTCAAATTTGGAATACCATCAAAAACATCCTATCGTTTTGCCAAGTCAATATCATGTGACCAAACTCATCATCGAAGATTATCACCGCAAAAATTTGCATTCCGGGACTCAAGCCACACTCGCGTCAGTTCGACAAAACTATTGGCCACTCAAAGGCAATCAAACAGTGAAAGGAGTGTTAAGACGATGCGTAGTCTGCTTTAGAGCTAATCCAATTTCAGTGATTCCCCAAATGGGTGACTTACCAAAACAAAGAGTCACGCCTGCGCGTCCATTCTATCATTGTGGGGTAGATTACGCAGGGCCATATGCATTGAAAGGAGGTCAAACACGCAACAGCAAAATAGTAAAGTCGTATTTATGCATTTTCGTCTGTCTTGCTACGAAGGCTGTACACATTGAGCTCGCAACTGACTTGACCACACAATGTTTTTTAAACGCGTTTAAGAGATTTGCTTCTAGGCGTGGAGCAGCGCGTCAAATGTTTTCTGATAATGCCACCAATTTTACTGGGGCTAATAACTATCTTCAGAAAATTTCTAAGTTGTTGCAAACTAACGATTTTCAAAATTATTTCTCGTATTCCAGTATTGAATGGAAATTCATTCCTCCTCACAGTCCGCACTTTGGCGGCCTGTGGGAAGCATCAGTAAAATCTATCAAATATCATCTCAAACGTATTTTGACCAACATTAACTTAACTTACGAGGAGTTTTACACTCTCCTCACTCAGGTGGAAGCGGTTTTAAACTCGCGGCCCTTAATTCCCCTTTCCGAGGATCCCAATGATCTGACAGCGTTGACCCCTGGACATTTCTTGATCGGGGAGCCGCTAAATGCAATTCCGCAGCCACATCTAACAGACCAGCCGATCAACTTTGTACATCGATTCAAACACATACAATTGATGAGCCAACACTTCTGGACCCGCTGGTCCAAAGACTATTTACATCGGTTGCAGCAGCGTACCAAGTCCCACTTCAACAAGTCTCCTTCTCTCCTCGTCGGTTCACTTGTACTTTTGAAGGAAGACAACGCACCTCCCCTACATTGGCTGCTAGGACGCATTACAGCAGTTCATCCAGGAGCGGATGGCGTTGTGCGTGTCGTCACCGTGAAAACGAGAGGCGGCGAAGTTAAGCGTGCCAGTGCCAAAGTGTGCCTGCTACCAATCATGGACAATATGGACGCTTAAGAGTGCTTATTATTGAAGTTCTTTAGATAATTTGTTAGTTGTCTTTGAAGCAATCACGTGAATTTTCGTTGAAAGGGAGCCTTTCAAGGGCGGCGGTATGTTAACATAAATTAGTGCGTGATCATAAAGGCTGTGATTGCAAGTGTTCCTTTTATGATCGTAACTAAGCAACAGACAATAACAAGTTGTTGATTATTGATTTTGTAAGATTTTGAAGTTTGTATGAATTTTTCAAAAATATATATCTTGTACTCGTGCGGCGTATTTCACAAAAATCCACGATACTCAAAACACTCACCTAAATTACTTCGGCTACTCTAAATCATGACCAACTAACCCTTACCACAACAAACTAAACCCAATCACTTTTAAATTACAAAAAATGCTACTAACCATAGCAAACTATGCCAAACTCACCTAAATTACTTTGGCTATCACAAATCACCCCCAACTACACTTTACAGCAACAAACTAAGCCCAATCACTTTAAAATTACAAAAAAATCCAAAAATCAAAACAAACTATACCAGAATCACCTAAATTACTTCGGCTACCGTAAATCACCCTCAACTATCCCTTACCACAACAAACCAAACTATATCATCTTAAAATTACAAAAAAAGGTGTACAAATTGTAACAAACTATCCCAGACTCACCTGAATTACTTCGGCTACTCTAAATCTTCACCAACTAACCCTTACCACAACAAACTAAACCTAATCACTTTTAAATTACAAAAAAATGCTACTAACCATAGCAAACTATGCCAAACTCACCTAAATTACTTCGGCTACCATAAATCATCACCAACTAACCCTTACCACAACAAACTAATCCCAATCACTTTTAATTACAAAAAAATGCTACTTACCATAGCAAACTATGCCAAACTCGTCTAAATTACTTCGGCTATCAAAAATCACCCCCAACTACACTTTACAGCAATAAACTAAGCCCAATCACTTTAAAATTACAAAAAAATGCTAAAAATCATAACAAACTATACCAGAATCACCTAAATTACTTCGGCTACCGTAAATCACCCCCAACTATCCCTTACCTAAACAAACCAAACTATATCATCTTAACATTACAAAAAAAGGTGTACAAATCATAACAAACTATGCCAGACTAACCTAAATTACTTCGGCTACTCTAAATCATCACCAACTAACCCTTACCACAACAAACGAAACCCAATCACTTTTAAATTACAAAAAAATGCTACTAACCATAGCAAACTATGCCAAACTCAACTAAATTACTTCGGCTATAAAAATCACCCCCAACTACACTTTACAGCTACAAACTAAGCCCAATCACTTTTAAATTACAAAAAAATGCTCAAAATCATAACAAACTATACCAGAATCTCCTAAATTACTTCGGCTATCGTAAATCACCCCCAACTATCCCTTACCACAACAAACCAAACCATATCATCTTAAAATTACAAAAGAAGGTTTACAAATCATAACAAACTATGCCAGACTCACCTAAATTACTTCGGCTACTCTAAATCATCACCAACTAACCCTTACCACAACAAATGAAACCCAATCACTTTTAAATTACAAAAAAATGCTACTAACCATAGCAAACTATGCCAAACTCACCTAAATTACTTCGGCTATCAAAAATCACCCCCAACTACACTTTACAGCAACAAACTAAGCCCAATCACTTTAAAATTACAAAAAAATGCTAAAAATCATAACAAACTATACCAGAATCACCTAAATTAACAAATAAATTACTTCGGCTACCGTAAATCACCCCCAACTATCCCTTACCACAACAAACCAAACCATTTCATCTCTTAAAGTACAAAAAAAGGTGTACAAATCATAACAAACTATGCCAGACTCACCTAAATTACTTCGGGTACTCTAAATCATCACCAACTTACCCTTACCACAACAAACTAAACCCAATCAATTTTAAATTACAAAAAAATGCTACTAACCATAGCAAACTATGCCAAACTCACCTAAATTACTTCGGCTATCAAAAATGACCCCCAACTACACTTTACAGCAACAAACTAAGCCCCATCACTTTAAAATTACAAAAAAATGCTAAAAATCATAACAAACTATACGAGAATCACCTAAATTACTTCGGCTACCGTAAATCACCCCCAAATATCCCTTACCACAACAAACCAAACCATATCATCTTAAAATTACAAAAAAAGGTGAACAAATCATAACAAACTATGCCAGACTCACCTAAATTACTTCGGCTACTCTAAATCATCACCAACTAACCCTTACCAAAACAAACTAAACCCAATCACTTTTAAATTACAAAAAATGCTACTAACCATAGCAAACTATGCCAAACTCACCTAAATTACTTCGGCTATCAAAAATCACCCCCAACTACACTTTACAGCAACAAACTAAGCCCAATCACTTTAAAATTACAAAAAAATTCCAAAAATCAAAACAAACTATACCAGAATCACCTAAATTACTTCGGCTACCGTAAATCACCCTCAACTATCCCTTACCACAACAATCCAAACTATATCATCTTAAAATTACAAAAAAAGGTGTACAAATCATAACAAACTATGCCAGACTCACCTGAATTACTTCGGCTACTCTAAATCATCACCAACTAACCCTTACCACAACAAACTAAACCCAATTACTTTTAAATTACAAAAAAATGCTACTAACCATAGCAAACTATGCCAAACTCACCTAAATTACTTCGGCTACCATAAATCATCACCAACTAACCCTTACCACAACAAACTAATCCCAATCACTTTTAAATTACAAAAAAATGCTACTAACCATAGCAAACTATGCCAAACTCGTCTAAATTACTTCGGCTATCAAAAATCACCCCCAACTACACTTTACAGCAACAAACTAAACCCAATCACTTTAAAATTACAAAAAAATGCTAAAAATCATAACAAACTATACCAGAATCACCTAAATTACTTCGGCTACCGTAAATCACCCCCAACTATGCCTTACCACAACAAACCAAACTATATCAACTTAACATTACAAAAAAAGGTGTACAAATCATAACAAACTATGCCAGACTCACCTAAATTACTTCGGCTACTCTAAATCATCACCAACTAACCCTTACCACAACAAACTAAACCCAATCACTTTTAAATTACAAAAAAATGCTACTAACCATAGCAAACTATGCCAAACTCACCTAAATTACTTCGGCTATCAAAAATCACCCCCAACTACACTTTACAGCAACAAACTAATCCCAATCACTTTAAAATTACAAAAAAATTCTAAAAATCATAACAAACTATACCAGAATCACCTAAATTACTTCGGCTACCGTAAATCACCCCCAACTATCCCTTACCATAACAAACCAAACCATATCATCTTAAAATTACAAAAAAAGGTGCACAAATCATAACAAACTATGCCAGACACACCTAAATTACTTCGGCTACTATAAATCATCACCAACTAACCCTTACCACAACAAACTAAACCCAATCACTTTTAAATTACAAAAAAATGCTACTAACCATAGCAAACTATGCCAAACTCACCTAAATTACTTCGGCTATCAAAAATCACCCCTAACTACACTTTACAGCAACAAACTAAGCCCAATCACTTTAAAATTTCACAAAAATGCTAAAAATCATAACAAGCTATACCAGAATCACCTAAATTACTTCGGCTAACGTAAATCACCCCCAACTATCCCTTACCACAACAAACCAAACCATATCATCTTAATATTACAAAAAAAGTTGTACAAATCATAACAAACTATGCCAGACTCACCTCAATTACTTCGGCTACTCTAAATATTCACCAACTAACCCTTACCACAACAAACTAAACCCAATCAATTTTAAATTACAAAAAAATGCTACTAACCATAGCAAACTATGCCAAACTCACCTAAATTACTTCGGCTATCAAAAATCACTTCCAACAACACTTTACAGCAACAAACTAAGCCCAATCACTTTAAAATTACAAAAAATGCTAAAAATCATAACAAACTATACCAGAATCACCTAAATTACTTCGGCTACCGTAAATCACCCCCAACTATCCCTTACCACAACAACCCAAACCATATCATCTTAAAGTTACAAAAAAAGGTGTACAAACCATAACAAACTATGCCAAACTCACCTAAATTACTTCGGCTACCATAAATGATCACCAACTATCCCTTACCACAACAAACTAAACCCAATCACTTTTAAATTACAAAAAAATGCTACTAACCATAGCAAACTATGCCAAACTCACCTAAATTACTTCGGCTATCAAAAATCACCCCCAACTACACTTTACAGCAACAAACTAAGCCCAATCACTTTAAAATTACAAAAAAATGCTAAAAATCATAACAAACTATACCAGAATCACCTAAATTACTTCGGATACCGTAAATCACCCCCAACTATCCCTTAACACAACAAACCAAAAAATATCATCTTAAAATTACAAAAAAGGTGTACAAATCATAACAAACTATGCCAGACTCACCTAAATTACTTCGGCTACTTTAAATCATCACCAACTAACCCTTACCACAACAAACTAAACCCAATCATTTTTAAATTACAAAAAAAATGCTACTAACCATAGCAAACTATGCCAAACTCACCTAAATTACTTCGGCTATCAAAAATCACCCCCAACTACACTTTACAGCAACAAACTAAGCCCTATCACTTTAAAATTACAAAAAAATGCTAAAAATCATAACAAACTATACCAGAATCACCTAAATTACTTCGGATACCGTAAATCACCCCCAACTATCCCTTAACACAACAAACCAAAAAATATCATCTTAAAATTACAAAAAAGGTGTACAAATCATAACAAACTATGCCAGACTCACCTAAATTACTTCGGCTACTTTAAATCATCACCAACTAACCCTTACCACAACAAACTAAACCCAATCATTTTTAAATTACAAAAAAAATGCTAGTAAACATAGCAAACTATGTCAAACTCACCTAAATTACTTCGGCTATCAAAAATCACAGCCAACTACACTTTACAGCAACAAACTAAGCCCAATCTCTTTAAAATTACAAAAAAATGCTAAAGATCATAACAAACTATACCAGAATCACCTAAATTACTTCGGCTACCGTAAATCACCCCCAACTATCCCTTACCACAACAAACCAAACCATATCATTTTAAAATTACAAAAAAAGGTGTACAAATCATAACAAACTATGCCAGACTCACCTAAATCACTTCGGCTACTCTAAATAATCACCAACTAACCCTTACCACAACCAACTAAACCCAATCACTTTTAAATTACAAAAAAATGCTACTAACCATAGCAAACTAAGCCAAACTCACCTAAATTACTTCGGATATCAAAAATCACCCCCAACTACACTTTACAGCAACAAACTAAGCCCAATCACTATACAATTACAAAAAAATGCTAAAAATAATTACAAGTTATACCAGAATCACCTAAATTACTTCGGCTACCGTAAATCACCCCCAACTATCCCTTACCACAACAAACCAAACCATATCATCTTAAAATTACAAAAAAAGGTGTACAAATCATAACAAACTATGCCAGATTCACCTAAATTACTTCGGCTACTCTAAATCATCACCAACTAACCCTTACCACAACAAACTAAACCCAATCACTTTTAAATAACAAAAAAATGCTAGTAACCATAGCAAACTATGCCAAACTCACCTAAATTACTTCGGCTACCATAAATCATCACCAACTAACCCTTACCACAACAAACTAAACCCAATCAGTTTTAAATTACAAAAAAATGTTACTAACCATAGCAAACTATGCCAAACTCACCGAAATTACTTCGGCTATCAAAAATCACCCCCAACTACACTTTACAGCAACAAACTAAGCCCAATCACTTTAAAATTACAAAAAAATGCTAAAAATCATAACAAACTATACCAGAATCACCTAAATTACTTCGGCTACCGTAAATCACCCCCAACTATCCCTTACCACAACAAGCAAAACCATATCATCTTTAAATTACAAAAAAAAGTGTACTAATCATAACAAACTATGCCAGACTCACCTAAATTACTTCGGCTACTCTAAATCATCACCAACTAACCCTTACCACAACAAACTAAACCCAATCACTTTTAAATTACAAAAAAAAGCTAGTAACCATAGCAAACTATGCCAAACTCACCTAAATTACTTCGGCTACCATAAATCATCACCAACTAACCCTTACCAAAACAAACTAAACCCAATCACATTTTAATTACAAAAAAATGCTACTAACCATAGCAAACTATGCCAAACTCACCTAAATTACTTCGGCTATCAAAAATCACACCCAACTACACTTTACAGCAACAAACTAAGCCCAATCACTTTAAAATTACAAAAAAATGCTAAAAATCATAACAAACTTTACCAGAAACATTTAAATTACTTCGGCTACCGTAAATCACCCCCAACTATCCCTTACAACAACAAAGCAAACCATATCATCTTAAAATTACAAAAAAAGGTGTACAAATCATAACAAACTATGCCAGACTCACCTAAATTACTTCGTGTACTCAAAATCATCTATATATATAAAGCGAAGTGTCCTCACTGACACACTCATCTACACATCTACACATTCACTGATTCACCGACAACCCACAGCCCAAACCGTGAAGGCTGGCGACTTGAAATTTTAGACACGGGTGTATCATGTGCCGAAAGTGAAGACTAAGAAGGGATTTTGCGAAATTCGGCCCGGTTCCTTTGTAATTCAATAAAAACCGGCTAAAATAAACAAAAAATGATCCGATCGCGGAGACCGTGTTTATGTTAGAAGCACGTATCTAGCCAAAACAACTTC